>JAMXDE010000006.1:1990000-3376086 GCA_026770025.1 Craspedostauros australis | reverse complement strand
ATGATCCGTGGATGCGTCCAATGTTCGGTAATGAATCTGTATGCGCCAATTGTTCGGATGAATCGCCATGCGCTCAATTCGATGTGTTGATGCGCGACGAGTGGAGCGCCAGTGTGCATAGATGTGTTTATGCGAGGACGAGTGAGAATGTGCCAATGTTGGATGTGTTTGATGTTTACGACAAGTGTTATGCGCCAATGTGTTCGTATGTGTTGATGTGAGAACGAGTGGAGTGCCAAGTTTGGATTTTGTTTCATGGCGACAACGTCCGGTTGGGATGCGCCAATTTTCTGGATGATCGGATGCGCCAATGTTCGGTATGGGTGGCTGCGAGGACGAGTGATGTGCCAAGATGGGTTTCGTGCGGATGTGTTGATGCGACGATCGAGTGGATGCGCCAGTAGTGCATGTTGGTGATGCACGACGAGTTGAATGCACCAATGTGTCTCGAAGTGTTGCCAGGGGATGTGTTTGATGTGTGGACGTGCCTAATGTTTTGGTCATGTTTTTATGAGGGACAGCGTGAATGCGCCCATGTGTCAGATGTGTTGATGCGAGATGCGCCAATGTTTCGGATGTGTTTGGATATGCGCCAATGTTCGGATGTGTTGATGCGCCAATGCACCGATTCGTTGTGTGTGGGTGAGTGGGTGTGTGTGGTGTTTGCGAATTTTTTGTTTTTATGGCCACATTGATTTGTTTTGGGGGGAAATTGGGCCATGTGGGTTGATGGTGGCAAATGTTGCCATCGTTTTCCAATCCACCTCTCTCTCTCTCTTTGTGTGTGTTTGTGGTGGTTTCTTGTGTGTTTGTGTGTGCTGGGCGCTCCGGTCCCGTTGGCATGGCATGTTTGGTTTCCTCCCGTTATGACTTCGTGCTGAAAACGAAACAAGCACGATCGTGAGTTCGCTGTGATGCAATACCTTCCCGCTGTTACCGGCAAAAAGACGAATCAGTATCGACAATAGCCTGTGTGTCGAGTATACCCTGGTGATCGACGAACAAGCGAATCGAAATGCCCCATTCCTCGGTGTTGGTGCTAATGTCCTTGGAATGTCGCAAACAGTCCATGCACGAATCGGACAATCCATTGGTGGTTGAATAACGACCTAGTGCATTAACGGATACGTATCAATGTCACAAGTAATAAACACACCAAATGACATCACAGTGGGTCCAAAAATCAGAGGTATTTCGGTCCAAATCGGTTCATCTCAAGGACTCCCATAGTCCCAATTTTGTCCACATCACGCACAACAGGCGACCAAAGGGTCTAAATAATGTTGTTTATCGTCGGAATGGACACGAGGCATAAATTATTCTCAAAATCTACGTTCAACCAGTACTGAAAAGGGACTTAACAAATGCCCAAATGGATTGATTCGCACCATTCCTCCTGAATGTGTCAGTTCAAAACTGCAACAACCACGTCAATATTCCTGCACATCGTGCCACATGGAGCAGACCGTTCAAAACTGGGCATGGTGTAGCGGACGAACACTGACCCAACATTCGGGCGAATGGGCCCAATGCGATACAGGAAAACACTGCTCTATGGCGGAAAGCGAGGAACGAGACGACAAAGAAGAAGTGTTCGATCCACGAATCCAGGGCGAAATGCAACCCAAACAATGTCAACGTCGGAGGGAACTGCCCAGTCAACTGGCGCTTGTGACAAAATACTCCCGCCCCTTTCGTCTCTGTGTCTGGGTCGAAGTGTGTTCGGTCGTCACAATTAGCCTGTCTGTTTTGCTTGTGTTGCGTGCTTGATGACTGACTACGATTAGTCCTGATTCTCAACCTGTCTGTTACCCGGTTTGTTGGTATGGTAGACATGGACACAACATGTACGCAACAAATGGCATTGAGGACAATCCAACCACCGCCGTCCAATCCTCCTCATGTGTCTGTCGATGCTGGTCATGTTTGGTTCGTCTATTTCGCCTGTGTGTTTGGCTGGTGTTGCGCGATCGAAAAAGTAACGACAACCAGACCCTGTGGGTTCATGACTCTCTGGTGCTGGTTGGTTGCAATAGTCCTTGCACAGAGACAGGCCAAATAGCAAACATTGGCAATAACAACAACATCACATGTGGCATAAAATACTCGCACACAGACAGACATGGGTCCTCTCTTGTTCTTCGTCTCTGTCTCTCTCTGTCTGTCGATGCTGGTCATGTTTGGTTCGTGATGATTCGCCTGTGTGTTTGGCTGGTGTTGTGTGGTTCGAAAAAGTACCACGAACAGACCCTGTGTGTCCGATGACTCTCCGGTGCTGGTTGGTTGCAATGTCCTGCACAGAGACAGGCTAAATAGCAACATTGACGATAACAACAACATCACATGTGCATAAATACTCGCACACAAACAGACATGGTCCTCTTGTTCTTCGTCTCTCTGTCTCTGTCTGTCGATGCTGGTCATGTTTGGTTCGTTGATGATTGTGCCTGTTTGTTTTGGCTGGTGTTGCGCGATCGAAAAAAGTACCACGAACAGACCCTGTGTGTCCGATGACTCTCCGGTGCTGGTTTGGTTGCAATAGTCCTGGACAGAGACAGGCCAAATAGCAACATTGACAATAACAACAACATCACATGTGCATAAATACTTGCACACAGACAGACAGGGTCCTCCTGTTCTTCGTCCTCTCTGTCTCTGTCTGTTGACAGCGGTTGTGTTTGGTTCGTGATGATTTCGCCTGTGTGTTTGGCTGGTGTTGCGCGATCGAAAAAGTCCACGAACAGACCCTGTGTGTCCGATGACTCTCCGGTGCTGGTTGGTTGCAATGGTCCTGCACAAGAGACAGGCTAAATAGCAACATTGACAATAACAACAACATCACATGTGGCCTAAATACTCGCACACAGGACAGACACGGTCCTCCTGTTCTTCGTCTCTCTGTCCTCTGTCTGTCGATGCTGGTCATGTTTGGTTCGTGATGATTTCGCCTGTGTGTTTGGCTGTGTTGCGCGATCGAAAAAGTACCACGAACAGACCCTGTGTGTCCGATGACTCTCCGGTGCTGGTTGGTTGCAATAGTCCTGGACGGAGACAGGCTAAATAGCAACATTGACGATAACAACAACATCACATGTGCATAAATACTCGCACACAAACAGACATGGTCCTCTTGTTCTTCGTCTCACTGTCTCTGTCTGTCGATGCTGGTCATGTTTGGTTCGTGATGATTGTGCCTGTTTGTTTGGCTGGTGTTGCGCGATCGAAAAATACCATAACCAGACCCTGTGTGTTCGATGACTCTCCGGTGCTGGTTGGTTGCAATGGTCCTGCACAGAGACAGGCTAAATAGCAACATTGACGATAACAACAACATCACATGTGCATAAATACTCGCACACAGACAGACAGGGTCCTCCTGTTCTTCGTCTCTCTGTCTCTGTCTGTTGACAACGGTTGTGTTTGGTTCGTGATGATTTCGCCTGTGTGTTTGGCTGGTGTTGCGCGATCGAAAAAGTACCACGAACAGACCCTGTGTGTCCGATGACTCTCCGGTGCTGGTTGGTTGCAATGGTCCTGCACAGAGACAGGCCAAATAGCAACATTGACAATAACAACAACATCACATGTGCATAAATACTTGCACACAGACAGACACGGTCCTCCTGTTCTTTGTCTCTGTCTCTCTCTGTTGACAGCGGTTGTGTTTGGTTCGTGATGATTTCGCCTGTGTGTTTGGCTGGTGTTGTGTGGTCGAAAAAGTACCACGAACAGACCCTGTGTGTTCGATGACTCTCCGGTGCTGGTTGGTTGCAATAGTCCTGGACGGAGACAGGCTAAATAGCAACATTGACGATAACAACAACATCACATGTGCATAAATACTCGCACACAAACAGACATGGTCCTCTTGTTCTTCGTCTCTCTGTCTCTGTCTGTCGATGCTGGTCATGTTTGGTTCGTGATGATTGTGCCTGTTTGTTTGGCTGTGTTGTGTGGTCGAAAAAAGTACGACAACCAGACCCTATGTGTTCGATGACTCTCCGGTGCTGGTTGGTTGCAATAGTCCTGCACAGAGACAGGCTAATAGCAACATTGACGATAGCAACAACATCACATGTGCATAAATACTCGCACACAGACAGACATGGTCCTCTTGTTCTTTGTCTCTCTGTCTCTGTCTGTCGATGCTGGTCATGTTTGGTTCGTGATGATTGTGCCTGTTTGTTTGGCTGGTGTTGCACGGTTGCCAAAATACCACGAACAGACTCTGTGTGTTCGATGACTCCGTACCCGGTTTGTTGCGACAACACTGCACGGACATAACAGACACGACAGACACAATGTGAACAACATTTCATGTGCAAATTGCCCATGAACAATCAGAACCAACACGCCCAATCCTCCTCTGTCTCTGCTTGTCGACAATCGTCATGTTTGGTTGATGATGATTGTGCCTGTTTGTTTGGCTGGTGTTGTGCGGTGGCCAAAATACCCACAACCAGACCCTGTGTGTTCGATGACTCCGTACCCGGTTTGTTGCGACAACACTGCACAGACATGACAGACACGACAGACACAATGTGAACAACATCGCATGTACAAAAAGGTCCAGGAACAATCAGACCCAACATGTCCAATCCTCCTCTGTCTCTTTCTGTCGATGCTGGTCATGTTTGGTTCAGGATGGTGTTGCCTGTCTGTTTTGCTCGTGTTGCACGGTTAACAAAACACCACGACCAGACCCTGTGTGTTCGATGACTCCGTACCCGGTTTGTTGCGGCGACACTGCGCGGACATGACAGACACGACATACATGATATCAACAACATCGCATGTGCGAATTACTCGCGAACAATCACATCCAACATGTCCAATCCTCTTCCATGTCTCTGTACGGCCGTCTTGTTAGAATTGTCGTTTTTGCGCCAAGCCAAACCTCCACAGACAGCCAAGATCAACGAGCCAAACAACATGCTGAAGTTTCCATGTTATTGTATGTTCAGCTCAAAGGACAATGGCAGTGCTTGTCCTGTCTGTGTTCCTCTCTGTTGCTGAATTGAATATTGCACTAGTGGATGTCACAATTTTGTCCTCCATCCTGTTGGCATACCAAGATACATCAGAATGGCATCTGAAACCACAGAAACAACTGAGACAACCATTGTATGCAAGGGCATGAAGCTTCTGGGACAAGCGTTTGATCCTACACTCCAGACTTCACCATCGTACGGCGTGCAATCATGTTTCCGAAGCAACTTTGGAACCCACACCAAAAGTGGCTGCCATGGCATGGGATGGACTGAATGAGGAAGACTTACTGCCATGGAATACAACAATGGAGCACCTGCTATGCGCTCTCATGTTTCTCAAACAATATCCAACATGGGGTGTGCTGGCAGGACGAATGGGAAAGGATGTGAAAACTGTACAGAAGTGGACCTGGATTATTCTTCGTGCATTGGCTCTCCTTAGCCGAGAACTTGTAAGTGACACAACTTGGGAACATCAACAGAGGAACCGCAATCTGTATGCTGCAATTGATGAATTGTGTGCCATATCTCTCACAATCTCTGCCTTTGCCAATGTTCACATGCGTTGATCTTATCCCAGATATGCTTTGAAGATCGGAAAATTGGCTGTCCACCAGGAACAACAACAATGGCATCTGTAGACGGTACTGACTTCCTCATCATGGAGCCTGCATTGTATGATCCAGGCTGGTATTCCCACAAATTCCAAGCTGCAGGGCTCCGATATGAAACTTGTATCTCCATTGTGACAGGGCACCTTGTGTGGGTGGACGGACCATATCCTTGTGGGGAGTGGCCAGACATCAAGATTTATCGTGAGAAGCTACTGCATGCGTTGGATCCTTTGGAACAGGTCATTGCCGACCGTGGGTACAGAGGTGAGCGAAGCTGCTGCTTGGATCGCACTCGACGCAATGGTGTGATTCGTGCACGCCATGAAACCGTACACAAAAGGTTCAAGAACTGGAAGTGCCTGAAGCAAAAATGGCGGCACTTGCTGGAGAAGCACCAGTACACAATGTACTCGGTTGCCACAATCACGCAATTGGAACTGAAACATACAAATCCACTGTTTAACCTCAACCAAACAATGGGAATCATCAGGGAGATGGATGATTGGTTGGATTCCCTGGTGGAACCGTAAGAATAAGCAATACTCACATGCAATAAACCAACAAAATTAGAAGTAGCAATAACAACAACCACTTTTCAATCTATTCGTCGCAAAGACTGCTGAAAAAACTTCAGTTGGCTGTGCCAACCAAGGAAGTAACCCAGGCTGAACCAAATTGGACTGGAGGAGCAATCCAGGTCTCTGAAGGTAGAGGAAAGAACAAAGAAAACAAAGAGAAGCAAGAGGAGCAATAGGAGCATAAAACACTTTGAACACAATCATGATTGTGTTGTTTGTGAACACATGACAGAGCAACAAGGAGTTGCTTGTGTAGCATAAGAACAACAACAGTGCATGCAGGCAGATAATTTTGGGACTCCTGCATTGAACTAGTCTGGGACATCATCGTGCTCCCCAAGGTTCATGCTTGGAGAGCTGGCCTGCTCGTCCAAGCTCTCCACATCCTGAAACGTAAAAGCAGCACTCCGCCAAAAGGAATCAGGCACATGACAACCACCACCATCATGGACGCCCAGCACGGAGACGGCCTGGACGGGATGATATGGGGTGCACGGTCAATAGAGTACAGAAAGCACAGTCCCATATCTCCGTGAAGATTGCACCACCACAAGGACATGAACTGGCAAACCAAAGCAACTTACGAGCTCCAACACATGGCACTACAACAAGGGTCCGGCCGAAATCACAAGCTCTGGGAAGAAGCCAAGCATGGCATGTTGTCCAAGTGCAAGGAATCGTTGTGAAGCCATATTAGAGCTACCGCAAATGCCCATACCTCCCCACCTCCATCAGCTTGCCCAGAACCTACTGGAAACCGATCCAAGCAGAGCAATACGGCTTCTAGCCATGACACATGGCATGCCGAATGTTGAGACCATGGTTCCTCCAGAGTAGCTGGCATGGATGCGCTGTGCACCATCTGCATCCAACATCCTGACACTCAACCACACGTCCAGCACGCTTCACCTGATCCACTGTGGGAGCGGCCAGTGCCACCACGTGTTCCGCCTGTGCGTGCACTATGCATATGCTGGCATACACAATTGCATGCAATCACACGGCAAGACAAGACCTGCTTACAGTATCTGTGCCCAATGCAGGTCTCCTGTGGAATAAACGAGGCGGTACAACAGCGCCTCCAGCTCACAGTTATAGACTATAGTCTATATGGTACAACAACAACAACATAACAAGAACTGTGCATAGCATGCATGGGGAGGAGGAGAGAAGCAGGTTGCAATGTCACCATGGTAGGTTGGTGTGCCATTAGTCGGTACAGGGAGGGTCGTGGCGATGTGTGCCTTCGAGTTGCGGACGAAGTCGCGATGACCAATGGACTTGTTGTCCCAAACCCAAAGCAAGTCACAAATACACGAGGAAAGCAACAGCGAAACCTGTGAAATGACTGATTCCAACGAACAGCAGGAAAATTTGGAAAATAGCAACAATGGACCCACTTTCTATTCTTTCTGAGTCGCTTTTACAAAAAAACGCCGTTTTCCCTTCCCCTCCTTTGGCGATTGATTCGTTCGAGGGCGAGGCCCGCCAAATTCAGTGGTTTGTTCTGGTTGTGGATCTTGTCGCGTTGGTAACACTTGGTTGGAATTTGGCGGATGCCGACCAACAACCACAAATTACCACGAGCGAGAAAACCATTTCCTCGCACAACCAACACAACCAACGTGCGAGTAGCATCGCGAACATCGATCCACCCGATGATGAGGCCAGGGTCGATCTCCGTAGAGGCACCTTCTCCATCAAACACTTCGTCTCGCGCCCATTGCACTATGCCCAACCGCCATGGCCCATCCAATCAACGAGGGCGACGACACCTCCAAGACGATCAGCAGCAGCAGCAGCCGCAGCCATCATGGATCGCCACACATGACACCCGACGTCTACTCCGGGCAAGGCATCACCTGCGGACTCCGCCTACGGCTTCGATGGAGGATGCAGGCTCGTTGGCAACACCTCCTGCTGCCAACCACGCAAGCCTTCACACCAGCGGCTACGACAAGAACAACCGCAGGAGTCACCAACCTCCGCCACGACCATCAACTTCCAACCACACAGGAACCGCCCATCGATCGTGAGGATTAGGAGTAGATCCCGTCGAAATTACCGACGCATACCCTCCCCCACATGCCCACCTCCGCTTTTCAGAAGCCAAACCGTCGGCTTCGCAGCACAAGCGATGATGATGCTGGTGATGATCGTGACGAGGAGGATGAAGAGGAGGAGGATCCAACCCATGCGACAACTGCTTGCTGCTTCGATCATTGAGCATGATGCAAATCATGCTCAATGATCTTGCCCAGCGCAACTTTATCCAGCAAGTGCAATTGATGGTGAGTGCGATGGCAAATATTGTACAGGATGACCATGACGATAAGGACACACAATCTGATGAGCATTGGCTCACGTGAATGATGTTGTCCGAATCGGATGATGAAAGTCAGCTTGTTCCAAAGTCCCGAAAACAACAGCAACCGCAACCGCAACCGCAACCGCAACCGCAACCGCAACGGCAGCAACAACAACAGCCAACACCACGGTCGAAACCTGCAGAGACTGTGCTCCCAACAACAGCCAGATCCCTACATCCTCAACAGCCTGCTGCCGAACGTCAACATCTGGAAGTTGCCCTTCTCCACAAATGGTGAATCAGATGCATCCACGGTCCAAAAACGCAACGACGCTCTCCACATACGAACCAGGAAGTCTCACATCCTTTTCGCGCAGCTACTAAACGGATGCCTCATCGTCACACTTTGATGGTGAGTCGGATCACAACAACAGTCGCACGCAGCTACTGCAAATGGTACACGAAACAGGTGACGAACAATCCGAGCTCGTTATTGGAGAAGTCCAATGACATCTCAAGCGCAACCCTGAGGCAATTGAGCCCGATGATGAGTGGTCCTTTCTATCATCACCACTGGAGGAGCCAGCAAGACAGCTGCCTCAACCACGCGCCCCGCCGATCCAGTTTCATGGCCGAGTCAAAAATCTCTGCAGACTGAAGCAGGGCCTGCCTCGATCCAAGAACCGCTGCGAGATTGCCATCGTCGATGGTGTTGCAGGCGTCGGCAAGACTGCCATCTGCCAACACTTCTTCGACAACGTCCGCGACGCTGCACTGATCTTGGGATACGCCAAGTTTGAACCGCCAATCGAGACGTCGCCCGGCATCCATGCATATGGACCCATCTGCACTGCCTTCGCCTCCCTCCTGCGTCAGGTCACGCAACGGAATGCATCCTGGATCCAACAGCATTTGCTGCAGGCTGCTGAGGCTCTCAGCATCATTCTTGCACAAACGCGTCGCTTCATCTTCGTGGAAACAATAACATAGAAATAATGGTAGAACAGTTGCAGCACATACTAAAGGAAGAAGTCAGTATTTATTCAATCATTGCGCTATATTACTATTTACTATCGTTTTTCTGTTGCTTTCATGGCTTTGTTGCTTGTGTCCTGATCTGCACTAGTTGGCGGAGCGGCTGCGGCTGTTGCTTGTGGGCCAGCAGTATCAGTTGATGCTGTTGTCGGTGCTGTTGTCGGCGCTGTTGCCGTCAGCGCTGTCGATGCTGTCGATGACGCTGCTGTTGTCGATGCTGTTGTCGGCGCTGTTGCCGTCAGCGCTGTCGATGCTGTCGATGACGCTGCTGTTGTCGATGCTGTCGATGACGCTGCTGTTGTCGATGCTGTTGTCGGCGCTGTTGCCGTCAGCGCTGTCGATGCTGTCGATGCTGTCGATGCTGTCGATGACGCTGCTGTTGTCGATGCTGTTGTCGATGCTGTTGTCGATGCTGTCGATGACGCTGCTGTTGTCGATGCTGTTGTCGGCGCTGTTGCCGTCAGCGCTGTCGATGCTGTCGATGACGTCGATGACGCTGCTGTTTTGGCCATCGCCACAAGTGGCGCACGTGTTACCAAGAAAGGAGTCGAAGATGGCAGCGGAGGTTTCGAAACCTTCCTCGACTTGGTCGTTGGCACGTTGCCAAAAATCCCGCACCAAATTCCGAGTCTGCGAGTGCCAATTCTGCTCATTCGAAGGCCGCGAGCTCGCTTCGGTGTGCCCCCCTCCACCATGTTCGCTGACGAGGCGTTCCTGTTCATTGTTGAGGTCACTGTCGACTTGAGGAAGGGCCTGCTGTTGTTCTTGGGGAAGGAGGTCGCGCAGGGCGCGGATGGCATTGTTCCCATGTCTGGCCCATACCACGAGCCCACAAAAGTCTCGTAGCACGGCGGTGACATCACTTGCGGAGATGTTTCTTGCATTCTTGGTCTTTTTTGCTGACGTCTTGAAACACCCCAACAACTTCTTCGTCTCCTTGCGCTCGTCGAGTGTACCGAGATCTTTGACTACCTTGTTGAGGAAGTTCAGAAGCGAGTGAACTTCCCACTTCTGTTTTGCGCTGTTGGTGGCTTGAGCGAGAGCAACAAGTGCCTCAACGTGTTCTTTTTCTTCGTCTGTGAAAGTCACCATGGTTGACGTTGTCGTTCGGATGTGTGCGTGTGCTGATGGGAAGTGCTCCTTCAGGTCAATTCGTTGGCCGATGTGGAAGGGGTGTGTGTCAAAGATTTGTGTTGCGAAGTTGCTCCATTTATGAAGAGGCAAATGGAGGACGAGGAGAACAACGAAAGAACTTGCACTTGCCGCGTTGTATCGCGTTGTATCGCGTTGTACCACGTTGTCTTTGGCGCAAAGTTGGAAAGACAAGCCTGGACCACAAGCGGTTGACTTCGATCGTGGACCACAAGCGGTCGATTTTGATCGTGGACCCACGCTTCTGCACGTTGCAAGTTAGCGAGCATCCTTCTCAAAGGCAACTGTCATTGTTTTGCATGTGTCGAATACCGTCAGAAGGAGCATTCGAACTGCAGCGTCAAAGCACAGAGTGCACAACATGCACACTCACGTCGAGCTCCTCTTTGAAATCATTGATTTGTTGTTTGTGGACAGGTTGACCACCGCATTGATGGCTTGTTCCAGTTTTGTGATCGACCAGGAGTCCATTTTCGGTTGGACTCGACGTTATATAGACGTTAAATCGAGACAGAATTCAAATTGTCGTGTGACAACTTGGAGCAGATGGAAAAGGCAACTTGACATCACTTTGGCCACAGATAGATGTGTTCGACTGAGTCATGCCACCATCAATTGAACACATCTTTTGTGGAAAGTGGTTGTGAGCAGTATCGTTGCGGGAGGAGCGTCACGGCAAACGTGACGGAGCGCTCCATCAACACAGCCCCTCCTCTCTCGACGTCAGCGATGACCAGGCACAAGCGATTTTCTCCCTTCCCGCTCTTTCCCATCATCGCCTCTCCATCATCACTACATTGGTGCTCCTTGATCACTTGGATGATTTGGCGGACTTACTCGTTTTGCTGTCTTTCGATGATTTTGACCCCTTCGCTTCCTTCATGCTCCAGGCCAGGGTTGGTTGAGAAGATGATGCGGAGGATGGTGTGGGCGAGGGCATGAATGGTGGTCCGGATGACGGCGAAGGTGACGGTGTGGATGATGGCAGAAGCGATGGCGCAGCGGATGTCATGTCCGATGGTGCACCCGCAGCCAACACTGTCAGAGAGTCGTTGTTGCAGAACTCCAACGATCCCATGAAGAAGTCGTTGAAGCCTTCGTGAGGGACATCAGGATACTCTTCACCCTCTTCGCTTGACAACTCTGGGAACATGATGAACGGCCATCCCTCACATTCGAACCAGTCTGGTGTTGTAGGCTCGAAGTCCCCCGTGGCATCATTCCATGATTCTGTCTGCGTATCCACACGGATGGCGACCATGCCGTCGCTTGCTGAAAAAGAAAGCGGTGGATTGAACGAGATCACATCGGTGAACTCGTCTGCACCTCTCGCCTCGATGGTTCCGGATGCAATCTCCGTCCAGGTACCAGGCGCATCCCATGAGCTGGGATGGTAGAAGATGGAATATGGTTGATTACCCACGGTGGATAGAGCAGGTCTCATGCCAGTGATATCGACGGTGTCCACCACCTCAATATCGAATCGCTGCGATTCCACTTGGTCGATAAAGAACGGCCGAGGAAGGCCCACTGCTTCCCCGCTTCGACAAGTAGCTGTCGGCGCCAGGGTCGGAGCGACAGATGCCAAGGCTGTCGGTGATGCTGTGATGGAGGGGGAGAGTGATTCGGTTGGCGTCGCAGCGGCAAGGCCGCGACAGAATTCGAACACTCCCGGAAAAGCGAATACAACATCTGGAACGATGCTGGATGGATTGTCATCAACTTCCACGCTGCCAAGTCCCGCAGGTACGCCGAACGGGCAATTCGGGCGGTCTTCAATGGGAGGCTCGAGGCAAGGTGGGGAAGTCCGCGCGGAAGTTCCTCAGCCGGTTTGCCATATCGATGCGAAAGGAAACCAGGCCAGTATCCGCTGGAAAGGACAGAGGCGAATCAAATGGAAGAGAGGCCGTGAAACCATCAGAGTCGACTTCTCCGTTGTTGCCAGAGGCGATCTGAGTCCAATTCCCGTTGTCCACCTGCCAGATGTGGGGATGGAAGAAGATCTTGTATGGCATGTTAGAACAGCCAGGAGCCAGAAACACATTGATGGAGTTAATTTGAACGTCTTCAACAATGAATACATCGAATCTGAGAGGTTGAGAGGTTTGATTCAAGAGGTCTCCGTCAGTGGCTGCGAATCTCCATTCCTCGCAAAGCGGTGCCGGTGTGGGATGCTGCAGCGTGATGTCATAGTTGTTGTGAGGGGTACAGTTGTTGCAGTTCAAGTTGATTGAGCGAATTCGTTCCGTCCGATTTGTTGTGATGATCGCAAGTACAGGCAGCGTGAACACAGCGAGAGAGAGAGAGAGAGAGAGAGAGAGAGGATTTGGCGGAAGAGTCCGGAGTGAGTGCGAGCATACATACATGCTACACACATGCATACATCCATGCATGTATACGAACGAATGGACGTATTGTACGGATTCAGCAGGCGAAGAACCCAACATGGAAGACGTCAGTGAAGGCCACCAGAGGGCAATGAGTGCGATGATCCGGGTGACTCACCGTTGTATTCCCCATGGCGCTTGCTGTTGGGACTGCACTCGCAGCGATCATCGCCGCAAATAGTGCATCAGCGTCGAATGGCCACAGTGCCTTCATGATCAACATGCCAGCGTTGTGATTGATGGAAGAGAAGAACGGCCAATGCTGTATCGATTGCACTGGAGTACGGATGCCCATGATTTGTGTTGAACAAAGTTGCCTTCGCCTCCTTGAGATTGTCTGATCAAGTCTGTGCTTCTCACCACCTGCGCCGTCACGCCACGATCCAGGAGGCAAGTCTTCGTCTGCTTGCTGCGGAATGTTGCTTCATGAGATGCCACAAAACAGATATCGCCAAATCAAAGAGCAGGACAAGAACTTGCCAAAGCCAATTGTTGTGGCTGCGAAATGGTCGGACATTGTGCGATGTCTTGTTCGCGGATCAATCATCACCACTTGTCTTGGGAGATGATGGGTGTCTGCTCTGTTGGAGATGAATTGCTCGCGCAGCTTCATCTCTTGTCTTTGTTTGGATGGTGTTGCGTTGCGTTGCGTTGCGTTGCGTTGCGTTGCGTTGCGTTGCGTTGCGTTGCATTGCAGTGGTAGTGGGAGGCATCTCGGATCTGCACGGAAAGATGCGGTGCCCGAAGGTGCAGTGTCGGGGTGTTCGATGATGAATCCATCATCGTCATGGTCACCAATCTATCGCCGAGGGTCGGTGGTTGGTTGAACACGGGACTGATCGCCGATCCACTCACGAATAAGGTACCTGTTCGGATAGAGATAGAAGAGAAGGTGGCGTGTCACATGGTGCCCTGGTGTGTTCTGCACAGTCGAATCCATGTGGAATCGTCGAAGAGGGTTGTTGCTGTTGCTCTTGTTGCTGCTGTTGCGATTGGTGCCGCATGCCGTGCCGTGCCGCATGTGCGGGGATGCGCAGTTAGAGCAGCCGCAGACGTTGTGGATGCGTCATGTTCAGTTGCGGTTCCCGATCCTGCTGCTTGACATCACCAGCACCAGCACCAGCACCAGCACCAGCACCATCATCAGCACGAACAGTAGAATCGACAATGACAGAACTGGGGAGCACAACTGCCACGGGGATGCGAGTGATGGAAAGAATCCTCATGATTTGCATGGATGGATCATGATGTGATGACGAACATGGCGGTGTTGTGGCTTGATGGTTGTACTACAATCATGATGATCAACTCGGCGATGGTAGCGAGATGGTGTGCACACTGCTCCAATCACCTCCTTGTCTTGATCTTTGTCCATGCGAGTGGCGACCAACGATGAGACGTTCTGTGCGTGCATGGGTACGATCATAGTGCTGACATGGTGAGGCGCCAAGAACGAAAGCGAGGAGAAGCTTCATGTCTGCTTCTTGTGGTGTTGTTGTGCTGTTTGACGATCGCATCGTTCCAATCGCATCATGTCAATCGCATCATGTCAATCGCATCGTGGTGGCAGGAAGGAGTCTTGGATACGTTTGTTGTGGATTGAAACACGAGTGATGTCATCATCGTCATCGTCAGTCACAAAACACGAGAAAACGCCTCTGATGTCCACCGAAGAAGTCATCGTGGTGGATTCTTCACATCGTGGATCAGCCCATTGGAGTCGTTCGAGAACATCCAACTCCCGAAGATGTGTATCGATCGGAGTAATAGTATCGTGGTTGACTCTCCCAAGACCATCACAGAGGGATGTACTCATGTTACACGATCTATGGTATCACATGAAGAGGCACAACTGCGCAGCGTGGCCAAGTTGGGCATCATCCAAGGTCGTATCGTGCGAGCAAGCGAGTGAACGAGCTAGCCAGCTTCGGATCATGATGTCCACGGTCGTATCACACCACACCACACCACCCAAGTCCATACACCACACACCGTGGTGGAACTGCGCAAGTCCATGCAAGCGTGTTGACTGACAACACGTTGCTTTGTGATCAATGCGCAGGATCATGGAATGGAGGACAGCAAACTTGAGCAGATGAGCTCACAATCGCCATCCGAGCGCAACTGATTTGGGACCACAGACTCTACCTACTCTACCCGTAAGATTGAACCATCAACACCAACAATCACCAGCAGTAACAATCAATGGGAACAGCAACAATCGGCATCAGCCGTATCAACAGTGACGACAAGAAAAGGATGAAGCGCAACATGGATGTTGTCGTCAACACCAATATCAACAGCGATCATGATCCAGACTTCAAGACTTTCTGGAAGCAACTCCATGGAAAAGAGCTGCCACCAAAGGCCGTGTTCAATATAGACAGCCATCCAAGACAGCAGATCGACTGCTACAGTGTCACACCCAAGCAGATGGAACACTGGGACATGGCCATCAACGCAGGATTCACATTTGCTCACTTGGAATCGATGGTGAAGCGGCACAAGCACGTTGCTTTATCACCTTGTATTTTACTGAGCGATAGTTGTCACAGGGGCTACGGGCGGATGTACATTCGATCCCTGCATCTGGAATTCGGCTGCGATGACCAATTCGGAGAAGAAGACAAGCAAGCGATTCGCTTCGTACTTCGATTGGCTGCCAAACACCCACTCAAATCTTCATCCGACGAAGGCATCCATTTGACTCGGGACTTCGTGAAGATGAAGCAGCTACATGATATCCCTCTTGTGGCACATTGTGTGGAGTTGGACTCATGTGATCTTGTTGATTGCAACAAGCTCATGTTCAACATCTCCCAAAACTCGAAGCGGGTTAAGTTTAGTTTCTGCAAGCTCGCCCATGGGGGCGCTGATTTGTGCAGATGGCTGTCTCCAAACCATTGCAGCGTCACCAAAGTCTCCTTTTTCTACACCCGTGTCACTCGCGATAGCTTGGCAAAGCTATTTCAGTCAAACAAGCGCATCAACAAGTTCAGCATCAATTGCTGTGAGGTCCACAATGCCCGACGAATCTGCTCACAACAAGAAATCGACCAGACCATCAAACTCCTTTCAGATGCATCACACCTGAAGAAGCTCAGTGTTTCCGGTATTTGGGTTGGGTTGTCGGAGCCAGAGCAGATGATCATGTTCGACGCATTGATATCGCTCCTGGGAAACAAGACCTTGTCATCTCTGACGTGTGATGCTTTTAGGGATGCCGATATGTTTGAAGCTCCACCCGAGACCCTCTCGGCACAAATGGAAGCACTTGAGCAAGCCTTGGAGCAGACTACCCAACTCACCTATCTTGACATTTATCCACGCCCGCCTGACGAACATGCCCATTCGTACGATGCGCTTGTTGGACGTATCTTGCGGCGAAATCATCGCAACAAGGTGAGAGCAGTTCTGTGTTCCCTTCCGACATGGTCACGGCCACAGGCCCTGTTTGGGGAGATGCTGATGAGAACAAGCAAACGTGGGGGTACAATGCATGCAGTGGGTCTAATGGGTACAATGGATCCCATGAGCGAGACTTTCAATGTTCTGTTGCAGGGCAGTGAGACGTTGAAACAGACTTGGGATGACAAGAGAGCGGATCGGCTCGTCCGAGTTGATGATGTTTCTGCTTGCAATGTGGAAAAGAAAGACACATCGATGATTGATGAGATCCTGGATGGCCTTGGAGTACTCTGTTCGTCGAGTAATTAGAACAGCGAATGAAGACAGGATTGATACTCTGGTGCATGTGAGTGTGTTGTTGTATGAGTAGGATGGAACAAGGGAGATGGCTGGGTGATTGTGATTGCGTGTTGTGGCTGGTGAGAAGTATGGAATGCCTATTAACAGCAAACGAAAGCGTCCACGGAACCTATCTGCGCCACATCACGATGAAGAAGGACACGTCTCGGAACTTGGCCAACGGCCCCGATGAGGTCTCCAGGTATCCCAGCAGACCAATCAGCCTTGGCTGTGGCGGTCGTGATGGTGGACCATCGCTTGTCCTTGTATTCTGTCTGCAGGATGTCTTCGAGGCTGATCTCGCCATTGGCTTGTACATTGTACTGCATGGTGTACCGCTGAATGGCGTTGGCCAGACAGTAGGCGTCTTGGATGGCCTGCTTAGTGTCCTGTCCAAGAAACTGTGGTATGGCGTGCGCTGGTGCCTCCATTGCGGTTGTAGTTGCGGTTGCAGTTGCGGTTATCGTTGGTGGCCACCATCGCCTTGGTCCATCGCACAAAGGGACTGTGGAAGTAGATCCCCAACTCGAAGAAGCGATCGGCATTGTCGATGAGTCGATCGATGATGGGCCTGGTGGTGTCCATGGGGATCTTGGCATCTTCGATCTGCTGTCACATCTGTTGCTGGACGTGCTCGGTCTCGGATCATGCCTATCAAGGGACGCTCTCGTCATTCGTGCTGGCGGTGGGCTTGGAGAAGGGGGAAGGTGTTGCGGAAGATGATGAAGCAGCCTCTCATGGTATCACGCTTGATGCCGCTACCATGGTTGATGTTGTCGTCGTTGCCGGTGAGGCAGTAGGCACAGTTGCCAAAGTATTGCTGCAGGATGGGATCTTGTTCCATTGTGTTCGTTTGGTCGCCGTTACTTCTGCTGCTACTACTCCCGCTGCTACTGTCGCTGTCCTCTTTGGCGACATCCTGAATGGCGTGCCGGATGCGGATGCCAGAGTACACAGCCACCGAATTGCGTTTGTTGCCTGCTGAAGACCGCACATTGCCATCACCACTGCCATTACCATTGCCGGCACCAGCGCCGTTGATGTACTGCTTGATGATGATGCCAATGCCACTCCAGCCCATCACAATATCATGCCAGTACGGCCCTTCCCTCGTTCCATCTTCAAATGCGAGATGGGTGGCATCTCACTCTGCCGTATTTGACATTCCACATCCAACACCTGCTTGCTGAGATGCACGGGCGTCACCTCCAGCTCCTCCATCAGCTTCTCCTGCAGCGCCTCCTACAAGGCTCACCGCATGATGGAGGCTGGTCCGCCATGACCTCGCCATCCTCCTGGATCAGCGCTTTCGTCGTGGCGTCACTCCGCATCCATAATCATCTGTCTGAGATTGAAGTGCAGCAGCTGGACCTCCTCGTTGGATGAGATCGAGCTGGTGGTCTTGGATCGCACGGTTGTCAACGGTAGCGCGACATCGGTCACCGCACGCTGTATGCTGCACACTGCACGCTGCAGTGACAGGGACGGATAGATCTGCTTCAGCACTGCCATGTTGCCATGCCGCCATGCCGCTGTTGAGCTGCGCGCCCGCAGCTGCGACGACGTCCAATTCTGCTCTCGCATCGGAGCATGTCACATCAATGATGTGTGCCATGATGTGTGCAATGTTGTCCGCAGTGGTATTGATATTGTTGTAATCAATGTCGCCAGCCTGATCACTGTCGCCAGCCTGATCACTGTCGCCATTGACATCGTCGTCATCGCTGCCCTTGCTGTCGCCGTTTCTCTCGTACTAATGTGGTCCAACGACAAAGGCCAACGATTCTTGTTGCTAGAATGGTCTCAGTCGTTTCTGTCCTGCGATCTGAACCTTCAACGTCAGCCGCACAAATGGCATGGCACATTCATTGGATTAGAACGAGTCGATGACATCCAATATGGCAGTCATCTCATTCTCTGCATTCAGCACCAACGGACAGCCACAAGCGATGGGTTCCATGATGCTATGCCCTGGACTGCAAGCCAACTGCAAGCCGTCATGAGAGCTGCTGGTGGCAAGCACCACTGCATTTGCTCGGATAGAATCGTGCGGATCGTCTCCAACATGAAGGATGAAATCGCCATCATCGAGTGGATCCATTGCGGTCACTATCCAATTTGTGAGTACCTGGAATGTAGTGGACGTGTCGCTATCCTCCACATCCTCGGTGCTGCCATCGGTATTGTCGGCACTGGTGTTCAGTCTTTCGGTCAACGCGTCACCCAGAGGTTGCGTCGATGCGCCAAAGGAGGAATCTGGATCAGCCCCGCATGTTGTCATGACAAGGACGATGGCCATGCCATCCTGCGTTGGCGACTCCAATGCCACGCCAGGCACATGTCCTGCCAACCATTCCTGCTGCTGTCGCGGCTTTCCATGTCTTCATCCACAACCCAGCAAGCTCCGTTGATCACGTCGGAATCCTTCCTTGAGTACTTCCGAAACCTTCCTCAGAGGGTCTCAAGACATCATGCCTTGATCTTGGTTGGATCTCAGATTGCGAAGGATTGTTTCTGTTGACTCCAACAAAGCGATCCATGTGCCTGTGGAGGTTGATGTGTTGCGCAACGCTGCAATGGCAGCAAGCGTCCCGGTTGTGCCACCGCTGATGATCGCAAGATCCACATGTTGCTGGGAGAGGGGTGTTGGTTGTGCCATTGTCGTTGTTGTCGTTGTTGCGGTTGCCGTTGTTGCAGTTGCGGCTGTTGGCCTTGGTATTGGAGTGTTGGACAATGTCTCCGCAGATGGGTGGCCGAACACCAGGAAGGAGAGAAGCGACAGCAGAAGTGGCAACAGAAGTGGCAACAGAAGTGGCAGCAGAAGCGGTATCCGTATCCATTATGCCGCAGTTCTGAAGAAATGGAATACCATGATGGTAGAGTATGGTGCCATAGTCCGATTGTCTGATAGTCTATTATTGCATGCAGTCCTCAAAGGCATAACCGCACATGACCAGTGGTGAGATGGCTGGACGCTCTCACTGTTGCTGTCGGTATTGGTCTTGGATTCTTCTCCTGGACGCACGAACTTTCCATCTCCGCTTTCCATGCACTCCAGACCACTGACCTGAAGCTCGAGCTCGAAGGCGGCTGCCATGCCGGTCTTGTCTGTGGCGTCAATATCATGCGTTGGCTCGTCGCCATTGGCAGTATTATGGCCATCGCCATATCCGTCGATGGCAATGGTCTTGAGCTTGAGCTGCTGAGCGAAGCTGGCAAAGGGCTCCGTGCCCATCCGGATGATGCAGATGGATCCGGCGGTGCGATCGACGATGAGGACGTTTTCATCCATGCCTGGTTGGCTGAGAGAGGAGACGAAGATCTTCTGGCTGTCGTCACTTGCGACTTGCGGATCCAGCGAGAATCCACATACCTGGCAGCTGGCGTACTTCCGGTTCTGCCGCTCCTGGTCTGACACCTGCTGCAGTCGTTCGTGCAGAACCGTCGAGAAGGAGTGAGAGAAGCACGACTAGTCCACCACAGGGAACATCTGGCTGTCGTCTTGGTCCATGCCTCCAGCATTGGGACTGGTGCTACTGCTGCTGCTGCTGGTACTGCTACTGCTATCATGTTCGTCGTCCTTGTTCGTGTGGTCGTCGAAAAGACGGGAGGCCGAAGATCGAGAGAGAGCGTGGAAAAGCAGTGGTTTGGAGAGGTCGTGTTCTGTTCCAATGATACTCTGTATCGTTCATGTCTCGTTGTGTTGTTGAGTGATTCATTCCGTTGCTCTCCGCAAGGGTGAATCACATCTTGGCCGATGAAGCCGAGTTCGATAAATCTGAAGGTTCGCCATGTCAGAACGTGAGTTTGATGCGCTTGTTGTGTCTTGCAGTTCCAAAAAGTCAGTCCCGGGAGAACTCTCCAACAGAACGATGATGCTTTCTTGGTGTCAAACGTTCTCGCAAGTGCCTCCGAAGTGCCACTGTTCTTTTGTTCAATCCAACACATCAACTGTTCCGACGAACGTGTCTGTGCCACACCACAGAAAAAGTGATTTCTTTGGCGATTGATTCGTTCGAGGGCGAGGCCCGCCAAATTCAGTGGTTTGTTCTGGTTGTGGATCTTGTTGAGCTGGCAACTTGGTTGGAATTTGGCGGATGCCGACCAACAACCACAAATTACCACGAGTGAGGAAACCATTTCCTCGCACAACCAGCACAACCAACGTGCGAGTAGCATCGTGAACATCGATGCACCCGATGATGAGGCCATGGTCGATCTCCGTGGAGGCACCTTCTCCATCAAACACTTCGTCTCGCGCCCATTGCACTATGCTCACACCGTCATGGCCCATCCAACCAACGAGGGCGACGACACCTCCAAGACGATCAGCAGCAGCAGCACCAGCAGCCATCATGGATCGCCACACATGACACCTGACGTCCACTCTGGGAAAGGCATCACCTGCGGACTCCGCCGACGGTTTCGATGGAGGATGCAGGCTCGTTGGCAACACCTCCTGCTGCCAACCACGCAAGCCTTCACACCAGCGGCTACGACAAGAACAACCGCAGGAGTCATCAACCTCCGCCACGACCATCAACTTCCAACTACACAGGAACCACTCATCGATCGTGAGGATTAGGAGTAGATCCCGTCGAAATTACCGACGCATACCCTCCCCCACATGCCCACCTCCGCTTTTCAGAAGCCAAACCGTCGGCTTCGCAGCACAAGCGATGATGATGCTGGTGATGATCGTGACGAGGAGGATGAAGAGGAGGAGGATCCAACCCATGCGACAACTGCTGCTGCTTCGATCATTGAGCATGATGCAAATCATGCCAATGATCTTGCCCAGCGCAACTTTATCCAGCAAGTGCAATTGATGGTGAGTGCGATGGCAAATATTGTACAGGATGACCATGACGATAAGGACACACAATCTGATGAGCATTGGCTCACGTGAATGATGTTGTCCGAATCGGATGATGAAAGTCAGCTTGTTCCAAAGTCCCGAAAACAACAGCAACCGCAACCGCAACCGCAACGGCAGCAACAACAACAGCCAACACCACGGTCGAAACCTGCAGAGACTGTGCTCCCAACAACAGCCAGATCCCTACATCCTCAACAGCCTGCTGCCGAACGTCAACATCTGGAAGTTGCCCTTCTCCACAAATGGTGAATCAGATGCATCCACGGTCCAAAACGCAACGACGCTCTCCACATACGAACCAGGAAGTCTCACATCCTTTTCGCGCAGCTACTGCACGGATGCCTCATCGTCACATGCTGATCATGAGTCGGATCACAGCAACAGTCGCACGCAGCTACTGCAAATGGTATACAAACAGGTGACGAACAATCCGAGCTCGTTATTGGAGAAGTCCAATGACATCTCAAGCGCAAGCCTGAGTCAATTGAGCCCGATGATGAGTGGTCCTTTCTATCATCGCCACTGGAGGAGCCAGCAAGCCAGCAGCCTCGACCACGCGCCCCGCCGATCCAGTTTCATGGCCGAGTCAAAAGGCTCTGCAGACTGAAGCAGGCCTACCTGTGATCCAAGAACCGCTGTGAGATTGTCATTGATGTTGCAGGCGTCGGCAAGATTGCTATCTGCCAACACTTCTTCGACAATGTGCACGACGCTGCACTGATCTTGGGATACGCCAAGTTTGAACCGCCGATCGGGACGTCGCCCGGCATCCATGCATATGGGCCCATCTGCACTGCCTTCACCTCCATCCTGCGTCAGGTCACGCAACGGAATCTATCCTGGATCCAACAGCATTTGCTGCAGGCTGCTGAGATTCTCAGCATCATTCTTGCACAAACGCGTCACTTCATCTTCGTGGAAACAATAACATAGAAATAATGGTAGAACAGTTGTAGCACATACTAAAGGAAGAAGTCAGTATTTATTCAATCATTGCGCTATATTACTATTTACTATCGTTTTTCTGTTGCTTTCATGGCTTTGTTGCTTGTGTCCTGATCTGCACTAGTTGGCGGAGCGGCTGCGGCTGTTGCTTGTGGGCCAGCAGTATCAGTTGATGCTGTTGTCGGTGCTGTTGTCGGCGCTGTTGCCGTCAGCGCTGTCGATGCTGTCGATGACGCTGCTGTTGTCGATGCTGTTGTCGGCGCTGTTGCCGTCAGCGCTGTCGATGCTGTCGATGCTGTCGATGCTGTCGATGACGCTGCTGTTGTCGATGCTGTTGTCGATGCTGTTGTCGATGCTGTTGTCGATGCTGTCGATGACGCTGCTGTTGTCGATGCTGTTGTCGGCGCTGTTGCCGTCAGCGCTGTCGATGCTGTCGATGACGTCGATGACGCTGCTGTTTTGGCCATTGCCACAAGTGGCGCACGTGTTACCAAGAAAGGAGTCGAAGATGGCAGCGGAGGTTTCGAAACCTTCCTCGACTTGGTCGTTGGCACGTTGCCAAAAATCCCGCACCAAATTCCGAGTCTGCGAGTGCCAATTCTGCTCATTCGAAGGCCGCGAGCTCGCTTCGGTGTGCCCCCCTCCACCATGTTCGCTGACGAGGCGTTCCTGTTCATTGTTGAGGTCACTGTCGACTTGAAGAAGGGCCTGCTGTTGTTCTTGGGGAAGGAGGTCGCGCAGGGCGCGGATGGCATTGTTCCCATGTCTGGCCCATACCACGAGCCCACAAAAGTCTCGTAGCACGGCGGTGACATCACTTGCGGAGATGTTTCTTGCATTCTTGGTCTTTTCTACTGACGTCTTGAAACACCCCAACAACTCCTTCGCCTCCTCGCGATCGTCGAGTGTACCGAGATCTATGACTACCTTGTTGAGGAAGTTCAGAAGCGAGTGAACTTCCCACTTCTGTTTTGCGCTGTTGGTGGCTTGAGCGAGAGCAACAAGTGCCTCAACGTGTTCTTTTTCTTCGTCTGTGAAAGTCACCATGGTTGACGTTGTCGTTCGGATGTGTGCGTGTGCTGATGGGAAGTGCTCCTTCAGGTCAATTCGTTGGCCGATGTGGAAGGGGTGTGTGTCAAAGATTTGTGTTGCGAAGTTGCTCCATTTATGAAGAGGCAAATGGAGGACGAGGAGAACAACGAAAGAACTTGCACTTGCCGCGTTGTATCGCGTTGTATCGCGTTGTACCACGTTGTCTTTGGCGCAAAGTTGGAAAGACAAGCCTGGACCACAAGCGGTTGACTTCGATCGTGGACCACAAGCGGTCGATTTTGATCGTGGACCCACGCTTCTGCACGTTGCAAGTTAGCGAGCATCCTTCTCAAAGGCAACTGTCATTGTTTTGCATGTGTCGAATACCGTCAGAAGGAGCATTCGAACTGCAGCGTCAAAGCACAGAGTGCACAACATGCACACTCACGTCGAGCTCCTCTTTGAAATCATTGATTTGTTGTTTGTGGACAGGTTGACCACCGCATTGATGGCTTGTTCCAGTTTTGTGATCGACCAGGAGTCCATTTTCGGTTGGACTCGACGTTATATAGACGTTAAATCGAGACAGAATTCAAATTGTCGTGTGACAACTTGGAGCAGATGGAAAAGGCAACTTGACATCACTTTGGCCACAGATAGATGTGTTCGACTGAGTCATGCCACCATCAACTGAACACATCTTTTGTGGAAAGTGGTTGTGAGCAGTATCGTTGTGGGAGGAGCGTCACGGCAAGCATCACAGAGCGCTTCATCAACACAGCCTCTCCTCTCTCGACGTCAGTGATGACCAGGCACAAGCGATTTTCTCCCTTCCCGCTCTTTCCCATCATCGCCTCTCCATCATCACTACATTGGTGCTCCTTGATCACTTGGATGATTTGGCGGACTTACTCGTTTTGCTTTCTTTCGATGATTTGACCCCTTCGCTTCCTTCATGCTCCAGGCCAGGGTTGGTTGAGAAGATGATGCGGAGGATGGTGTGGGCGAGGGCATGAATGGTGGTCCGGATGACGGCGAAGGTGACGGTGTGGATGATGGCAGAAGCGATGGCGCAGCGGATGTCATGTCCGATGGTGCACCCGCAGCCAACACTGTCAGAGAGTCGTTGTTGCAGAACTCCAACGATCCCATGAAGAAGTCGTTGAAGCCTTCGTGAGGGACATCAGGATACTCTTCAACCTCTTCGCTTGACAACTCTGGGAACATGATGAACGGCCATCCCTCACATTCGAACCAGTCTGGTGTTGTAGGCTCGAAGTCCCCCGTGGCATCATTCCATGATTCTGTTTGCGTATCCACACGGATGGCGACCATGCCGTCGCTTGCTGAAAAAGAAAGCGGTGGATTGAACGAGATCACATCGGTGAACTCGTCTGCACCTCTCGCCTCGATGGTTCCGGATGCAATCTCCGTCCAGGTACCAGGCGCATCCCATGAGCTGGGATGGTAGAAGATGGAATATGGTTGATTACCCACGGTGGATAGAGCAAGTCTCATGCCAGTGATATCGACGGTGTCCAGCACCTCAATATCGAATCGCTGCGATTCCACTTGGTCGATAAAGAACGGCCGAGGAAGGCCCACTGCTTCCCCGCTTCGACAAGTAGCTGTCGGCGCCAGGGTCGGAGCGACAGATGCCAAGGCTGTCGGCGATGCTGTGATGGAGGGGAGAGTGATTCGGTTGGCGTCGCAGTGGCAAGGCCGCGACAGAATTCGAACACTCCCGGAAAAGCGAATACAACATCTGGAACGATGCTGGATGGATTGTCATCAACTTCCACACTGCCAAGTCCCGCAGGTACGCCGAACGGGCAATTCGGGCGGTCTTCAATGGGAGGCTCGAGGCAAGGTGGGGAAGTCCGCGCGGAAGTTCCTCAGCCGGTTTGCCATATCGATGCGAAAGGAAACCAGGCCAGTATCCGCTGAAAAGGACAGAGGCGAATCAAATGGAAGAGAGGCCGTGAAACCATCAGAGTCGACTTCTCCGTTGTTGCCAGAGGCGATCTGAGTCCAATTCCCGTTGTCCACCTGCCAGATGTGGGGATGGAAGAAGATCTTGTATGGCATGTTAGAACAGCCAGGAGCCAGAAACACATTGATGGAGTTAATTTGAACGTCTTCAACAATGAATACATCGAATCTGAGAGATTGAGAGGTTTGATTCAAGAAATCTCCGTCAGTGGCTGCGAATCTCCATTCCTCGCAAAGCGGTGCCGGTGTGGGATGCTGCAGCGTGATGTCATAGTTGTTGTGAGGGGTACAGTCGTTGCAGTTCAAGTCGATTGAGCGAATTCGTTCCGTCCGATTTGTTGTGATGATCGCAAGTACAGGCAGCGTGAACACAGCGAGAGAGAGAGAGAGAGAGGATTTGGCGGAAGAGTCCGGGGTGAGTGCGAGCATACATACATGCTACACACATACATACATCCATGCATGTATACGAACGAATGGACGTATGGAACGGATTCAGTGGGCGAAGAACCCAACATGGAAGACGTCAGTGAAGGCCACCAGAGGACAGTGAGTGCGATGATCCAGGTGACTCACCGTTGTATTCCCCATGGCACTTGCTGTTGGGACTGCACTCCCAGCGATCATCGCCGCAAATAGTGCAGCAGCGTCGAATGGCCACAGTGCCTTCATGATCAACATGCCAGCGTTGTGATTGATGGAAGAGAAGAACGGCCAATGCTGTATCGATTGCACTGGAGTACGGATGCCCATGATTTGTGTTGAACAAAGTTGCCTTCGCCTCCTTGAGATTGTCTGATCAAGTCTGTGCTTCTCATCGCCTGCGTCGTCACGCCACGATCCAGGAGGCAAGTCTTCGTCTGCTTGCTGCGGAATGTTGCTTCATGAGATGCCACAAAACAGATATCGCCAAATCAAAGATCAGAACAAGAACTTGCCAAAGCCAATTGTTGTGGCTGCGAAATGGTCGGACATTGTGCGATGTCTTGTTCGCGGATCAATCATCACCACTTGTCTTGGGAGATGATGGGTGTCTGCTCTGTTGGAGATGAATTGCTCGCGCAGCTTCATCTCCTGTCTTTGTTGGGATGGTGTTGCGTTGCGTTGCATTGCGTTGCATTGCGTTGCATTGCGTTGCATTGCGTTGCGTTGCGTTGCGTTGCATTGCATTGCAGTGGTAGTGGGAGGCATCTCGGATCTGCACGGAAAGATGGGGTGCCCGAAGGTGCAGCGTGGGGGTGTTCGATGATGAATCCATCATCGTCATGGTCACCAATCTATCGCCGAGGGTCGGTGGTTGGTTGAACACGGGACTGATCGCCGATCCACTCACGAATAAGGTACCTGTTCGGATAGAGATAGAAGAGAAGGTGGCGTGTCACATGGTGCCCTGGTGTGTTCTGCACAGTCGAATCCATGTGGAATCGTCGAAGAGGGTTGTTGCTGTTGCTCTTGTTGCTGCTGTTGCGATTGGTGCCGCATGCCGTGCCTTGCCGCATGTGCGGGGATGCGCAGTTAGAGCAGCCGCAGACGTTGTGGATGCGTCATGTTCAGTTGCGGTTCCCGATCCTGCTGCTTGATATCACCAGCTCCACCATCATCAGCACCATCATCAGCACGAACAGTAGAATCGACAATGACAGAACTGGGGAGCACAACTGCCACGGGGATGCGAGTGATGGAAAGAATCCTCATGATTTGCGTGAATGGATCATGATGTGATGACGAACATGGCGGTGTTGTGGCTTGATGATTGCACTACAATCATGATGATCAACTGGATGATGGTAGCGGGATGGTGTGCGCACTGCTCCAATCACCTCCTTGTCTTGGCCTTTGTCCATGCGAGTGGCGACCAACGATGAGACGTTCTGTGCGTGCATGGGTACGATCATTGTACAAACATGGTGAGGCGCCAAGACGAAAGCGAGGAGAAGCTTCATGTCTGCTTCTTGTGGTGTTGTTGTGCTGTTTGACGATCGCATCGTTCCAATCGCATCATGTCAATCGCATCATGCCAATCGCATCGTGGTGGCAGGAAGGAGTCTTGGATACGTTTGTTGTGAATTGAAACACGAGTGGTGTCATCGCCGTCATCGTCATCATCCTCTCCACGAAAGACGAGAAACGCCTCTGATGTCCACCGAAGAAGTCATCGTGGTGGATTCTCCACATCGTGGATCACTCCATCGGAGTCGTTCGATAACATCCAACTCCCGAAGAACTGTATCGATCGGAGTATAATATAATAGTATCGTGGTTGACTCTCCCAAGACCATCACAGAGGGATGTGCCCACTCAGATAACACGACCGATGGTATCACATGAAGAGGCACAACTGTACAGCGTGGCCAAGTTGGGCATCATCGAAGGTCGTATCGTGTGAGCGAGCGAGCGAACGAGCTAGCCAGCTTCGAATCATGATGTACCTGTCCACGGTCGTATCATACCACACCACACCATACACCGTGGTGGAGCTGCGCAAGTCCATGCAAGCGTGTTGACTGACAACACGTTGCTTCGTGATCAATGCGCAGGATCATGGAATGGAGGACAGCAAACTTGAGCAGATGAGCTCACAATCGCCATCCAAGCGCAACTGATTTGGGACCACAGACTCTACCTACTCTACCTGCTCTACTCGTACGATTGAACCACCAACAGGAACAATCAGCAACAACAATCACCAGCAGGAACAATAAGCAGCAGCCGTATCAACAGTGACGACAAGAAAAGGATGAACCACGACATGGATACTGTCGTCAACACCAATATCAACAGCGATCATGATCCAGACTTCAAGACTTTCTGGAAACAACTCCATCGAAATGAGCTGTCACCGAAGACCGTGTTCACTGTGCAGAGTCTTCCAAGACAGCAGATTGAATGCTACAGTATCACACCCAAGCGAATGGAACACTGGGACATGGCCATCGAAGCAGGATTCACCTTCGCTGACTTGGAATCGATGGTGGAGCGGCACACCCACGTTGCTTTATCACCTTGTATTTTACTGAGCGATAGTTGTCACAGGGGCTACGGGCGGATGGACATTCGATCCCTGTATCTGGAATTCGGCTGCGATGACCAATTCGGAGAAGAAGACAAGCAAGTGATTCGCTTCGTACTTCGATTGGCTGCTGAACACCCACTCGAATCTTCATTCGACGAAGGCATCTACTTGACTCGGGACTTCGTGAAGATGAAGCAGCTACATGATATCCCTCTTGTGGCACATCGTGTGCATTTGTATTCATGTGATCTTGTTGATTGCGACAAGCTCATGTTCAACATCTCACAAAACTCGAAGCGGGTTAAGTTTAGTTTCTGTAAGCTCGCCCATGGGGGCGCTGATTTGTGCAGATGGCTGTCTCCAAACAATTGCAGCGTCACCAAAGTCTCCTTGTTCTGCACCCGTGTCACTCGCGATAGCTTGGCAAAGCTATTTCAGTCAAACAAGCGCATCAACAAGTTCAGCATCAATTGCTGTGAGGTCCACAATGCCCGACGAATCTGCTCACAACAAGAAATCGACCAGACCATCAAACTCCTTTCAGATGCATCACACCTGAAGAAGCTCAGTGTTTCCGGTATTTGGATTGGGTTGTCGGAGCCAGAGCAGATGATCATGTTCGACGCATTGATATCGCTCCTGGGAAACAAGAGCTTGTCATCTCTGACGTGTGATGCTTTTAGGGATCCCGGTATGTTTGAAGCTCCACCCGAGACCCTCTCGGCACAAATGGAAGCACTTGAGCAAGCCTTGGAGCAGACTACCCAACTCACCTATCTTGACATTTATCCACGCCCGCCTGACGAACATGCCCATTCGTACGATGCGCTTGTTGGACGTGTCTTGCGGCGAAATCATCGCAACAAGGTGAGAGCAGTTCTGTGTTCCCTTCCGACATGGTCACGGCCACAGGCCCTGTTTGGGGAGATGCTGATGAGAACAAGCAAACGTGGGGGTACAATGCATGCAGTGGGTCTAATGGGTACAATGGATCCCATGAGCGAGACTTTCCATCTTCTGTTGCAGGGCAGTGAGACGTTGAAACAGACTTGGGATGACAAGAGAGCGGATCGGCTCGTCCGAGTTGATGATCCTTCTGCTTGCAATGTGGAAAAGAAAGACACATCGATGATTGATGAGATCCTGGATGGCCTTGGAGTACTCTGTTCGTCGAGTAATTAGAACAGCGAATGAAGACAGGATTGATACTCTGGTGCATGTGAGTGTGTTGTTGTATGAGTAGGATGGAACAAGGGAGATGGCTGGGTGATTGTGATTGCGTGTTGTGGTTGGTGAGAAGTATGGAATGCCTATTAACAGCAAACGAAAGCGTCCACGGAACCTATCTGCGCCACATCACGATGAAGAAGGACACGTCTCGGAACTTGGTCAACGGCCCCGATGAGGTCTCCAGGTATCCCAGCAGACCAATCAGCCTTGGCTGTGGCGGTCGTGATGTCCATGATGCTCGTGATGGTGGACCATCGCTTGTCCTTGTATTCTGTCTGCAGAATATCTTCGAGGCTGTTCTCGCCATTGCCTTGTTCATCGCACTGCATATTGTATTGCCGAATGACGTTGACCAGACAGTAGGCGTCTTGGATGACCTGATTGGCGCCCTGTCCAAGGAACGGTGGCATGGACATGCGCTGCATCATCACAGACAGTCAGGATGGCGACCTTGTCTGCGCCGGTGCTTCCATTGCGGTTGCGGTTGCGGTTATCGTTGGTGGCCACCATCGCCTTGGTCCATCGCACAAAGGGACCGTGGAAGTAGATCCCTCACGCGAAGAAGCGATCGGCATTACCCATGAGTTGGTCAATGATGGACCTTGTGGTGTGCGTGGGGATCTTGGAATCATCAATCTGCTGTCGCATCTGTTGCTGGATGCGTTTGGCCTCGGATGATGCTTTCCAAGCGGCGTTCTCATCATCTTTGCTGACGGCGGGTTTGGAGAAGGGCAAGGCGTTGCGGAAGATGATGAAGCAGCATTGGGTGGTGCCGCGCTTGATGCCATTACTGCAGTTGTCAGCGAGGCAGTGAGCGCAGTTGCCAAAGTGTTGCTGCAGGACGGAATCTTGTGCCATTGTGTTCGTTCGGTCGCCGCTACTTCTGCTGCTACTACTACCGCTCCTACTATCGCTGTCCTCTTTGGCGACATCCTGGATGGCGTACCGGATGCGGATACCAGAGTACACAGCCACCGAATTTCGTTGATTGTCTGATGGCGACCGCGCATCGCCGTTGATGTACTGCTTGACGACGCGGTTGACACCATCACAGTCCACCACCATATCGTACGGCCCTTCCCTCGTCCCGTCCTGAAATGTGAGATGGACGGCATCTCGCGCCTCCGTCCTTTCATATTCCACATTCACCACCTGCTTGCTGAGATGCACAGGCGTCGTCTTCAGCTCCTCCAGCAGCACCTCCTGCAACGCTCCTCGCATGATGGAGTATGATACGCCATGACTTCACCCTCCTCCTGGATCAGCGCCTTCGTCGTGGCGTCACTCCGCATTCATGATCATCTGTCTGAGATTGATATGCACCAGCTGAAACTCCTCATTGGATGAGATCCAGCTGGTGGTCTTGGATCGCACGGTTGTCAACGGTAGCGCGACATCGGCCACCGCAGGCTGTATTCTGCACGCTACAGGGACAGGGACGGATAGATCTGCTTGAGCACCGCCATGTCACCATGCCACTGTTGAGCTGCACACCCCGCACCTGCAACGACGTCCAATTCTGGTCTCGCATCGAAGCATTTCACGTCGAAGCATGTCACATCAATGTTGTGTACATCGTTGCCGTTGTTGTTTTCGAAGGCATGCGCCAAGGAGAGACCGGCGATGCCACCACCGATGACTGCGATCTTCCGTATTGGTTGGTGGTTCCCATTCCCATTCCTGTTGCTTCTGCTGCTTCGCTTCTGCGTTGGAGTGATGACAGGGATGGTGATGACAGTGGGTTCGTTGCCACCACCATGCACGCGATGCAGATGACACCAATCATCCTCTTTTGATGCATCAACCACGTCGTTGGTGTTATGGCTGCCATTGGTGCCAACGTTGTGATTCTTCTGGTTGTGGCTGTCTCTGTGGTTGGGCGATCAATGAGTGCGGAACTAGGTATCTCAACCAGCCGGCATCGTTCGAAGTCTCTCTAGAAATAGAGAGAGAGGGAGAGACGGAGCATTGGCATGCTCTGTGAATAGATACTTGATGGCAACGGTGATCATCATGTGAGCGTTGTGGTTGTGACGATCTGTATCAGCATTCTACGGCGATGTCTGCAGCACCACCATGGCCATCATCAATGCCACAGAGTTCGCAATGATTGGGTGAGGCGAGATGAGTCCTGGATACGTATGTTGTCGATTGAAACACGAGTGGTGTCAACATTGTCATCGCCACCATCCATCCTCTCGACAAAACACGAGAAACGCCTCTGATGTCCGCCGAAGAAGTCATCGTGGTGGATTCGTCACATTGTGGATCCGCTCACCGCAGTCGTTCGATGACATCCAACGGCCGAAGCACATAGCATGCATTCGTATGGCATAATGGTTGACTCCCCCAAGACCATCGCAGAGGGATGTACTATACTCATGTTGCACAAACATTGGTATCACATGAAGAGGCGCAACTGCACAGCGTGGCCAAATCGGGCACCATTGAAGGTCGTATCGTGCGAGCGAGCGAGCTAGCTGGCCTGCTTCGGATCATGATGTGGCTGCCCGCGGTCGGACCACACCATACTATACCATACCATGCCGTACCACACCACACCATACGCAGTGGTGGAACTGCGCAAGTCCATGCAGGCGTGTTGGTTGACGACACGTTGCTTCGTGATCAATGCACAGGATCATGAAATGGAAGACAGCAAACTTGAGCAGATGAGCTCATATTCGCCATTCAACCGCAACTGATTTGGGACCACATACTCCACCTGCTCTACCTGCTGTGCAACCAACACTATCGACAGCCCCCACAATAACCAGCATCGACAACACATAGCAAGATGGCTCTCAACATGGATGGTGTCACCAACACCAATACCAACAGCAATCATGATCCAGACTTCAAGACTTTCTGGAAACAACTCCATGGAAAAGAGCTATCACCGAAGACCGTGTTCAATGTGCAGCCCCCACGAGCAAAGCAGATCGACTGCTACAGTGTCACACCCAAGCGGATGGAACACTGGGACATGGCCATCGAAGCAGGATTCACCTTTGCTGACTTGGAATCGATGGTGAAGCGGCACAACCACGTTGCTGTATCACCTCATGTTCTACTGAGCGATAGGTATTACAGGGTCTGTTGGCAGATGTGTATTCGATCCCTGTATCTGGAATTCGGCTGCGATGACCAATTCGGAGAAGAAGACAAGCAAGTGATTCGCTTTGTACTTCGATTGGCTGCCGAGCACCCACTCAAATCTCCATTCGACAAAGGCATCCATTTGACTCGGGGCTTCGTGAAGATGAAGCAGCTACATGATATCCCTCTTGTGACACATCGTGTGGATTTGTATTCATGTGATCTTGTTGATTGCGACAAGCTCATGTTCAACATCTCACAAAACTCGAAGCGGGTTGAGTTTGATTCCTGTGAGCTCGCCAATGGGGGCGCTGATTTGTGCAGATGGCTGTCTCCAAACCATTGCAGAGTCACCAAAGTATCCTTTGTATCCACCCGTATCACTTGTGATAGCTTGGCAAAGCTATTCCAGTCAAACAAGCGCATCAACAATCTCACCATCATTTTCGATGGGGGGTACAACCGCCATCCAACCTACTCGCGACAAGAAATCGACCAGATCATCAAACTCCTTTCAGACGCATCACACCTGAAGAAGCTCAGTTTTTGCGATATTTGGAAAGGGTATTCGCGACAAGAGCAGATGATAATGTTCGCCGCATTGATATCGCTCCTGGAAAACAAGAGCTTGTCATTTCTGGCATACTCCGACATCTGGCATCCCAGCATGTTTGAAGTTCCGCCCGAGACCCTCTCGGCACAAATGGAAGCACTTGAGCAAGCCTTGGAGCAAACTACCCAACTCACCAATCTCTACATTTGTCTACGTCCGCCTGACGAACATGCCCATTGGTACGATGCGCTTGTTGAACGTGTCTTGCGGCGAAATCATCGCAACAAGGTGAGAGCAGTACTGTGTTCCCTACCGACATGGTCGCGGCCACTGGCCCTGTTTGGGGAGATGCTGATGAGAACAAACAAACATGGGGGTATGATGGGTTCCACGAATGAGACTTTCCATCTTCTGTTGCAGGGCAGTGAGATGTTGAAGCGGACATGAGATGACAAGAGAGCGGGTCCGCTCGTCCAAGTTGATGGTGCTTCTGCTTGCGATGTGGAAAAGAAAGATACATCGATGGTTGATGCGATCCTGGATGGCCTTGGAGTACTCTGCTTGTGGAGTAATTAGAACGTCTAATGAAGACAGTATTGATACTCTGGAACATGCGAGTGTGTTGTTGTATGAGTAGGATGGAGCAAGGGAGATGGCTGGGTGATTGTGGTTGTGTGTTGCCGTTGGTGGAATCCTCGATCTGCTGTCGCATTTGCTGCTGGATGCGCTCGGCCTCGGATCATGCCTTCCAAGCGATGTTGTCGTGATTGCTGATGTTGTCGAAAGCATGCGCCAAGGAGAGACCAGCGATGCCACCGCCGATGACCGCATTCTTCCGTATTAGTTGGTGGTTCCTACTTGCACTCGCATTGTTGCTGCTGCTGCTGCTGCTCCTGTGTTGGAGTGAGGATGGCGTTGACAGTGAGTTCGTTGCCACCAACACGCACGCAATGCAGATGGCACCCATCATCCTCTTTTGATGCATCAACGACGCCATCGCTGTTATTCTTCTGGCTGTGGGTGTCTCTTTGGTTGGGCGATCAATGAGCGAGGCACTAAGTCAACACGCTGGCATTGTTCGAAGTCTCTCTCTCTCTCTCTGGAGGTCGCATAATACAAAATGGAGTACTTCGATGACACAGAGCATGCCGCTGCGCCAACACCAACACCAACACCAACGCACATACTCTGCTCTATCCACATCGTTGCCATCTCATACAATATAATGCATGAATCTTCTATCATACTGTTATACTTGCTATCCCACGCTCGTGGTTACATAGTCTACTTGGCCAACCCCTGAACCTTGGACCACAGCTGCTGCAGGAAGGCGGGAGCATCCTCATCCAGGACCTCCTTTAGCTCTTCCTCCAATTCCTTGATAGGCTTGCCTTGCGTGACGTGCCCGTGGATGAAGGTGATGAGCGTATCCTCCGCCTCTCCCAGAACCTCCTGAATCTGCTGCGTGAGGTAGGTGCTCAGATCATCGTGCGCCGCAGCCGGCAAAACGGGAAAGTTGGTGGCATCCGCCATGGAGGGCACATCCGTCTTGGCCTTCTTCGGCGCCGACTCGGCACCGGCGGCTGGCTGCTGCGTCATCCAAGCCGGCAAATTGGAATGCTTGCGCTTGCCGGAATCCTTGGCCAATGTTGGCAGCGGCACGCTGGCACTGGGCGGTGGCGGCGGAGGCAAAGCCTTGGGCAACGGCTTGGGCGCCTTGCCTTCCTTGAGCTCCTGCTGCATGCGCTCCTTGACGACGGACTTCATCTTCGCCATCTTTTCCTGAACGAGCCGGATGCGCAGCTTCTGCTGTGACGTCTGCGCGCGATCGAGGTTGCGCCGGAAGGTCTGCACGGCCTGCAGCACTTCGGGGGCGTTGAGGGGATCCTCGTCGACGTCGTAGGCCGAGCTGCCACCTGCCGCAGCCGCGGTCTTGGTGGTGTCGAGCTTGGTGGTGGCCAGGGCGGCGGCGTCTGCCTTATCCGGGCCCGACGCGCTGCTCGCCTTGGAAGTGACGGCAGAAGCGCTGGCGCTGTGACCAGCCAAGGAGGTGAAGGCGGCATGCAGCTTGTCACCAGTCGTCTTCTGGAGCGCCTTATCCACGTTGGGCGGCGGCAGCAGCATGTTGGGGTTGGCGGGCACCATGTGGACGGCCATGCGCCGGTACTTGGGATCGATCCGGTCGAGGAAGGCCCTGAAGGAGGCCACCAACCGGACGGCGGCGTCCTGGTGAGAGAAGGTGATGAGGAGGGTGTACCTGCGCGCCTCGTTCTTGGCCTTGTCGTCGTCGTTGAGCTCCTTGGCGCGCGGGAAGCAGTTGACGGAGCGGATGGTGCCGCAGGGCAGCAGCCACTGGCGCAGCGAGAAGATGGAGCGCGCGAAGTACGGGACCTGCGTGATTAGCACCGTGCTGGTGAACGGCGAGCGGCGTGCGTGGCGGCTTGCGCCATGGTGGCGATGCATGGCGCGTGTGCCTGCACGTACAGGGAGTGCGTGTCCGTGTGCTGGCGGCAGTCCGGGGATGGATGGTGCAGGTGGGCCGGACATCTTCGCAGTTGGTGTGGATTGGAGTGTATTGCCAGTTGAGGAAGGGGATGTTGCTCGGCTCCAGAGAGTGTTGTAGTATCTCGATTCTTGATGCCGCCTCTGGACCGCGCTTTCGTTCTTCGTTTGGTTGGTTTGGGCACAAGCCATTCACCTATTTTCACTTCGCTGAAACACGGTCACATGATGGCTCGCAATTTGGCGTATCGAGAATAGCTGTATGAATACGACTAGATCGACCATACGTCACAATCAACAAGGACATTCTATGAATACTAACCTAGAGGGGAATGTCGCTTGTGCGCAAAACCGCCAACATGATTTCGTTCAACGACAACAACAGCTTCGCCTCTCTTCCACTAACAATCAACACAATCAACACAATCAAGGATACGCTGCTCACCATACCTCGAGCAGGACTGCTATTCTACTATACTTCTGCTATACTTCTGCAGCTACGGGTGTTGGTGTTGATCACGAATAACAACCAGAGAAGACCTGCGCGGACAACAGCGTTGCAACGATGAAGCTGTTCAGCGTGATCTTCCACGCTTGCGTCGCCGCCACCGCGATCACCAGCGTGGATGCGTTCTCAGTGGCGAACAATCCCACGCGATCGGCCATTCGCAGATCAGCGACTGCTGCTGCTGCTTCGTCTCCCCTGTTTGCGTCATCGAGGGCATCCGCAGCATCGAGACGGAAGCGGACCCTGCTGCGAGCGCTTGGAAGGAGGAACCGCAACAACGACGCGCCGGAGAACGAACCCGAGAAGGACGATGGACAGCAGCAGGCAGCCGCCGATCCCCTCGTCAAGGAGACCTCGCTGCTGCTGCGACGCCTGTCCTGGCTGTCCTGGTGGGCGCAGCTCATCCTCACCACGGTCAGCTCCGTCACGCTGGTCTTCGCGCGCAACGTCATGAAGCGCGCGGCTGCCGGAGGCGTGGCTCCCGTCGACGCCATCTCGCTGCCCAACTTCCTCCTCGTCGGATCCTCCCTCGTGCTATCCTTCCTCTCCATCTTCTGGGCCTGGGCCACCAGACGCCTCGCGAGACGACTCATCCGCAAGCCCACGACGCGCTTCCAGGCCGCCAGCATGCTGCGCAAGGACATCACCATCGGCGTCACGCTCAACGTCGTCGGCATGTTCCTCACCCTCCTCGGCGCCGAGCAGATCGTGGGGGCCCTGGCCATCAAGGTCCTCACCACCAGCACGCGAGGGATCTCACTCGTCACGGCAGACACAAACTCATTCCTGCAGCCCCTCGACATCCTCATCGTCCAGGCGAATACCAACACGCTATTCTCGCATTTTGTCAGTCTCGCCGCCCTTCTCTACCTCACGAGGCAGGTGGATAAGCTCGATCCTCCCACTCCCGAACCGCAGCAGTGATGGCTCCTTCATCGTGTGCACTGACATCAACTGACAACAACTGACAACAGCATTCCACAAGAACTTCGAAGGGTATGGCATCGCACAGAGTATAGTGATCCTCGTACAACTACACATAAGTATCTACAATCATTGGCATTATGTTATATATATCCTGACGTATAATATCATGTTGCATCCAGAAGGCCGTGCTTCGCTCTATCTGCACCTCCTTGTCTCCATAGTATTAGCTTGCCTGTCCGCATGCTTGTCGGCATGGCTTGCTGATGGCATTCTGCACTGTCGCCACTTTCCCCATCCGTTTCAAAGGCTTTCCTGCGGACGCGCCTGAAGTAACGCAACGCCTATCAAAACTATGCGTCTGGTTCGCATTCCGATCTGCGCAGCAGCAGGGAGGTGTGGTATTGCTCGATGGTGTGACGGTACCGGATCTGAAGCATGTCGTCGCTCAGGATGGATCGCATCCCCTTCGCCAATGCATCGTCCTTCAATTCGCTGATGCAAAGGCGGACGCACGATATCGTGTCTCCGCTGCCAAAGTCGTGACGGTACACCTCGCACACCTTGGGGAGGATGATCACACGCCGGGCGGTGTCGACCACCATCTGCCCCTTCAGGAATGCCAAGGTGCAGGCGTTCAGCTGCTCGTCCATGCTCTTCTCTCGGAGGATCGGCACGTGTCGGGGGCAAGCGGTGTCCGCCGTGTTGACGCAGAACACCAGCCTTGGATCCTTGTGTGTCAGGGCGTACACGCGATACGCCGTCACGGACTTTTTGGGAGGCTCGATGTACGGGGGCTTGCTCAGCGAAGGTCGGCTCAACCTCCCACGAAGCACGCAGCAGTGTAGCTCTGCCAAAGAGAACACATCCCCGCCCACTTCGTAGCACGTCGTACGCACGAAATGACCGATGGAACGCTTGTTCAGCGGACCGTTGATGGACAGCAGCATGGCATGCTGCAGGATCACGTGGTACAGGTTCATGAACAGGCAGTAGGCTGCCTTGCTGTTGAAGTTCAGCTCGTGCAGCGGCAGCAAGCGAAGGTGGCTCGCCGCATCCAAAAACTGCACGAAGGATTCAGGGTTCGTCTCCAACGTCTTCATCGAAAACGACAGCGCCGTCGCAAGCATCTTCTCGATGAACTCGTATCCGTTGCGCGCGTCACCGAACGAGGTCGTGGAATCCAGATCGAACACCATGCGCCGGCTGTTCAGGATGGCGCGTTCCTTCGACTTTTGGTTGGACATGATCTTCGCCCACTTTCCACGTCCCGGCGAGATGGCTGCCTCCGACAGGTTCTGGAAGCCTTGCCAGAAACGGGCCTTGCGCAGATCCTTCTCGTTCAGCTCGGCGCTGACCTCCACCTCCCTCACATGCTCAGCGATGGCTGCCTCGATGCGTTCACCGAACGTGTCGCGGGCCTCCTCGTCGCGGAACGCCATGTAATGGCACAGCCACGCCGTTTCGAGCACGAGAAGCGGGAATCCAGGCAGCGGGGATGACTCCGTGGAATCCAACGGGCGTACATTGGTGATGTCAATGTACGAAATCTCCAGGCAGGGGGATTTGGAGAGCGGGGAGTAGAACGAGATGCAGCTCTTGTATACGCCGCACCATTCCTCCCTCCAATGGCTCTCCCACAGACACCGCGCCACCAGGCTGTCGTGGAGCTTCTCGCCGCGCGACAGCGGTGTCACGCCGATGTGGACATGGTTGCCCTGCAAGAACCAGCGATCCTGTTCCGTGTCGATGGACAGCTGCTTCTTGAGCAGGTCGTTGAAACGTGCCCACATGACAGCGGTCGGATCCAGATTCGACATCTTCGACAGCACGGATGATGCGATGCGACACGATTGCTCGGGTGCGCACAGCTCGCCCGCCAGGATCTCGTTCGACATCTTCATCTGGCTTCGTCCGATTTTCTTCATCTCCTTCGAGACCTCGACGTGCTTGGTCTGATCCTGGCTTTTCTTGTCCTTGAAGACCGCCTTGGTACGTGGCTCCTGGCGAGGGTTCTTCTTCGGCTTTCGTTGGATCACCGATTTGCCGGTGCTGACGGAACCGCGCACCACCTTCTTGCTCTGTCTCATGGCCATCTTTCCAGTCCCGACGGCCACCTTGCCCGTCCCCACGGCGACTTTGCCGGTCAGCTTGGTGGTGCCGACGACGACCTTGCCGGCGGTCTTGCCAGTTGCCACCGTGACGTCCTTGGCTTTCTTCGCCACCTTCCCGATCAGCATCTTGCCGCGCTTCATGCGTCCGCCATTCTTGGAGTTGTCCAGCTCTGGCTCCTGCTCGACTTCCGATTCGGGTTCTGCTTCCGCTTCCGGTTCTGTGTCTGGTTCTGCTTCATCGGGATAGCCGGTATCGGCCCATTCATCGTGCGATCCAACGTTCGCCATTTCGACGCTGAAATCGGCCGAGTTGATGGACTCCGCCTCCATGCAATCGCCGTACAGATCACCTTCGTAGTCTTTCACCGAGTCATCGTCGAATGAAGTGCCGCGGGACATGAATTTGTCTATTGATCTCGCATGACGTGGGCTCAAGCTCAACGCAACGTCCCTGTCCGGTGACAGAGGATGCGCCGCGCCGTCGGTGGACGTTGCGCGTGACGACAGCGGAGCTGCTTTGGGCGGATCACGAATGTGGAACGACGTGGAAAGACGCCGGCGATCGCTGCGATGCGTCTCTCGTGTTGCCGCTGGTCCCTCTGACACGCTGCGATGGGTGAGACCGTACCGCATGAGAGGGGCGAGCTCTCGTCCTGTGCGCAACCGTACTGATGTGGTGTGAGGGAACGATCCAGATGCCTCGTTTGCATTCAAGCTGGACGGCGAGGTCGTTGGCTGCTCGTCCTTCGGGTGGTTAATGCGGACCACGTAGGTGAGCTGCCGGATCCTCTCTGTGCGGTTCATCATCTCGATCCACGCGGGGACATCGATGCGTGCATCCTCCTTGGAGAACTTGAGTTTCTTCAGCATCTGACTCGCCGCATGCGGATCCGCCGATTGCATGGCCACGCTGTCCTTCGAGATTGTCCCAGCGGGTATTGTCCCGGCAGGCGCAGCATCATCCGCATACAGGATCAAGATCTTCATCCAGTTCTTCTTGTTGGACACGATTGGTCCATCGATATCACCACCTTCACCCTCCTCCGAATCGTACTCATCCTCGGCAACATTCCTGCTGTTGTTGTTGTTGCTGTTCTTCGAGGTGTCGGAGTTGTAGAGTGCCAGCAACCGTCCACCGTACGTGGGCGATGGTTCGTTGGCCACGCCGACGTAGTAGCTGGACCAGCGCTTATGACGCAGCTTGAAGGCGCTTCCCAGACTGAGGTAGGACGATTCCGATTGCTTGTCGGCGCTGCAGATGGTGAAGTGACCGTTCTTCTTGGGCAGGCGGCTGACCCACTTGAGCCACCAACCGCGATGGATCGTGAGGTAGCGCGTTTCGTACTCGTTGTGGCGCTTCTGACGTGCCTTGAAGTAGACCGTGTCACCGGCCTTGATGAGCTTGTTGCGCCGGCTCTTGCGCGCCTTCTCAATGGTGACGACACAGTCGCCTTGATTTTGCAAGACTGCGAACCCTGCACCGTTCGAGATGGCGAAGGCTGTGTCATTGTCATCATCCTCATGCTCCACGAATTGCTTGAGGGTGATGGTGTCGCCACTTTGCAGGTAAAGACCTTGTCCCAGCTCTGCGGCGGTGGCGGCATCTTCATCCTCGTTGTCATCATCCATGTCCAGGTTGCTCTGCTTGGAGACGAAGGCATCGGAAGATCCGGTGGTCGACGCTGATGTTGGCGCTCCCTTCTGCGATGTCGATGATGACGCAACCATGGCGTCCGAGTCGTCGACGTAGGAAACCTCGTCGTTCTCTTCGAGGGATGAGGCCTTCTTGCGGAAGTCTGGCATCCTTGGAGCACCGCCAGCCGTCAGGGATGCCGGTGCTGTTTGGGAAGACGATGGCATGGCGGGCGTTTTGGGACTCGCTTCCGCGGGGGACGTGGCGATCGAGATCGATGTCGACACTGATAGTGATTGTGCAGAATCCGGAGTTGCTGCTGGTGCAGCCGTAACCGCAGGAGCTGCAGTTGATGCCGGTGCTTTCGGCGTCACCGTCGTGTTCGCATCAGTGACTGCTGCTGCTGCTGACTGATCGGCCTTCTGCGCACGTTCGGCGGCACTCGCAGCGGCGGCAGCTTGCGCTGCCTTTTTCTTCTTCTTGAGCTCCTTCTGCGAGGCGATCCAGGTGGTCGCCAGCTTGCCCGTGCCGGCCTTGTTGACGTTGCAGAGTTCGAGGTTGACGACCTCCGTGATGTCCTTGCGATAATGCTTCTCGTTGGCCTTATCCTCGTCGATCATGTAGAAGGAGACGGAGAAGGCCTGATCACCGAGGACGGAGGTGAGGAGGAAGGGTCGGATGCCAGGCAGGTTGATGACCCTCCAGTCCAAGAAGTCCACGTAGGCGCTCCACAGGGCCATGGTGTAGGTGTCCGTGGTGTTCCACTTGATGAAGTTTCCCTTCTTGCGCTTCTTGATGTGCTCCTGCGGCTCGTAAATTTCTGATCCCAGCTGCGGTGGCGTCTCTCCCGGCTTGGTGACGACGAGACGATCCAGCGAGCCTTCCACGGTGAAGGACATGTGGGGTTTCTCGTACTTGCCATCTGCTGAGTACTTGGATCCCATGGTGGAGTAATGGAAGGTGGGGTTGGTGGACTTCATGAATGCCATGGAGGCCCCGACGAAGGCGCGTTGGATTAGTCCCATCTTGATGGGTTCATCGAGTTCGCAGGAGAAGTAGAATGCCTTGTTGGGCGGCACCTTCTTGACCCTCATCTGGTACTGGAACTCGAAGCGACGTTGTCGCTCGCGCAGGTAGTTGGCAATGCGCGCGTTGGATGGCTTACCCTTGGTGGCTTTGGGGTCATCGACGTCGGGCGTGCGGATGATGACGAGCATGTCCATCTCGAAGAATTCGTTGGATATGTGCGTTGGTTTGGCAGCGTTTGGGTAGATGCGTTGCTTGGCGACGTCGTCCATGATGTAGAAGGGCGACAGGGACGGATGCGGCAGAAGATCCGCGTCTGTCAATATTTGGGGAGTCGCGGCGTTTGCATCTGATGCTGCGGTTGTCGTTGTGGACTGAGCAGCAGAAGGTGCGGCAGAACGAGCAGCAGAAGGAGCAGGTCCATCTGTTGTGGTTGCAGTCGCAGGCAAGGAGTTGGTGGAATGCAAGGTATTCTCCAAGGATCCCGATTTGTGGGTATCATCGTTGTTACCTAGATCGCTGAGCATGGACGTGGATAGGTTTGTGTTGGATGGACAGAGTGAGATCTGTCGATCGGGCGCCGTGCTGGCATCAAACAAGCTCTCGTCCATGAAGCTGCTGCCTCTGCTGATTGGGTTGCTGGTCGAGAGGCTGTCGGCCTTGGTGTTGATGTTGCTGTCGTAGCCATCCGTGGTGCCCCTGTCAGTATCGTTGTTGTTGGTACTGTTGCCGTTGTTGGTACTACTGCCGTTGTTACCGTTGTTGAGGAGAAGGGCATCCTTGGTCAACACATTGTGTTTGGGAGGTGTTGGAGATTGCACAAATTGCGGCAGCGAAGACATGGATGCCGGCACGGACGCGGAGGTGGAAGCAGTTGGAGCCGGGGAATGCAACAACCCCCTATCTTGGATCGATGTTGACATCTGACGTGCAGCTTGTTGTTGCTGCTGCGAATGACCACCATAGTGCAAAAGCTCGCGCCTCTGTTGTTGTTGTTGATGCTGTTGGAGTTGCTCATGGTGCGATTGTTGATGCTGATGCTGCATGTGGCCGTGATGAATAATTTTAGGCGGTTGCTGCAACCATGAGGAAACGAGAATGACGAGACATGTGATCCAAGCGATGGAGGAGTACTCGATGGTCTTTCCCACTAGGAAGGTGAACTCCGGCCTGATGGTGCCCATGAGGTAGGCGAGAGAGAGGAAGACGACCTCTCTGAGGACGCGTTCCACCGCCTGAACGGAGACATCCGTTTCCGAGAGCGTTGGCATTTCCGAGATGGACATGCCCGTGACGGCGCTGTCGTTGCCGACCCTGCTGGTGACATCATCGTTGGGATCTGGGGTCGGCGCCTGGCTCGCGCTGAACATGCTCTGCGTGAGGGTGCCCTGGGAGGCGTCCATGTTGTGGATATTGTGCTGTTGGCTGTTGTGCTGTTGGCTTCTATGTTGTTGGTTGATGTGGTGTTGCTGAGTGTCGCGCAAGGAAGGAGTCATTGCCAGTGCTGTTGGGTTGTTGGATGCGACAGAGACATCGACGTAATGCGATCCGGGAACAGCTCCGTTGATGGAGGGAAGGGGCATCCTGTGCGCATCGAGCCCCACAGCAATTCCTCCCCTGGGTGTTGCTGAAAGCGTGGGTGCAGAAGTAGCCGTTCCTGTGGACGACGAAGGCGTCATGATGGAATCCTGGAACGGAGGTGTCGCATGCAAGTCATTGTCGCTGGGAGACGAGCTCCTTTCGGCATCGGACTGCAGCGAGTCCACCGACTTGGTGGTTCCTTCGTTGTTGTTGCTGCCATTGCCGTTGTTGTTCTCTTGGGTGGCCTCGTTGGTGGTGACATCGTTGGCGGTGGCATCGTTGGTGACATCGTTGATGATCGGCATCTGCGCAGCGCTGCTCGCGATGGTTGGCGAAGGAGTGTTGCGTCTGGCCAAGTTGGCGGCGTTGGCATTGGCCACCTCCTTGGCAATGTCCACCTCATCGTGACTGCCGGTGCGCCTGCGATTGCCGGAGACAGCACGTCCCACCGCACGCAGGGGCCGACCTACCGTGGTGACCACCTTGCGCGATGCATTGAGGACGGTGGACTTGCGCTTGGGGTGCTTGGTGGTCCCCGAGGTGGGCGTCGAAGAGGGAGGCTGACCGTTCTGCATGCCATTACTTGCGCCGGGCGATGATGTCTTTGTGGTTGTTCGATTGGAGTCTCCGTTGTTGTTGTTGTTGTTGTTGTTATGGCTGTTGTTGTTGCTATGACTGTTGCGATTGTGATCGCTGTTTGCACTTGCGCTTCCACTTCCACTTGCGCTTCCACTCACAGATGAAGCCGTGATGGTCAATCGACGACCAATGGTGGATCTCCAAGACGTGCCCCTGCGAAGGAACTTGCGCCTGGAAGACGAAGAAGGCGAAGGAGTGGCAGCCCTGTCCTCCCTGGTGGGCGTCGTTGGGGCCTTGCGCCTGGTTCTGGGAGACACGGACGGTCTCAAGCGAGACTTTTCGCGCCTTTTGGGGCTTGCGCTTCCGCTGTGGATTGGGGGATCAAGAACTCTTCTTCTTGCTGTTGCTGATACAGATACTGCTGTTGCTGCTGTCGTCGATGTGGGAGACTTGTGGCCTGACAGGGTCTTCTGTGTGTTTGTCTTGGCCAGCGTGGAAGTTGGCGTGGATGCCAGTGTGGATGACTGAACCTTCTTCGCCTGTTGGCGCTGATTCTGCTGATGCTTCTGCTGATGCTTCTGCTGATGATCAACAGGATGACACGTGTCCTTCATGCATCCAGTCTCCTCTTGCTTGTCCTTGCACTTCTGCTTGTGCTGTTGCAAGTGAGAATGAGACGGAGGATGAGGATGAGGATGAGACAGCGGATGAGAGTGGGAGTGACAGAGATACCAATGGGAATGCGGATGCACATTCACATTCAGATGCACATTCAGATGCACATTCACAAACAGATGCGGATGCAGATTCGACAAAGCACCAAGAAAACCGCACAAGTCAACACACACACATTGGAGTGAGCAAGAAACGAGATGGCGAAAATCTCAACGGCGCAACTGCACGGTGTGTCGCACCCCATCACATGGCTCTCTGTGCGCATTCCGCGCGTCGCGTTGTGCGTTGTTTTGGTTGGTCGGATCGGCTTCGCCACGCAGAGAAGGAATTGTGCCTGTTGGCATTTTGGGCCTATCTCCGTCCCGAGTTTTCTGCGTGCGCCCATGTGTTTTCCCTGCTCGTCACAAACTCTGCTCTACTCTGCGCACGCTAACCATGCGAGCCATTTCTGCTGCTCCTGCTGCTGTCATCAAAGCTGACTCTCTATCAAGCTTGCACAAGCATCATGACAAATCTCTTGCTATTGCATGTTACAGTCGGAGTGTACTCGTCAAAGAGACCAGTTGCCGAACTGCAGACGCAACACGAACACAATTCTCACCTTGCACGAACTATTCTACTATATTCCTCCAGACCATGCATGATATGCACATCCTCTCGACACGAGCGCGAGCTTCTCGTATTGGTATGATCACTTCATACCTACCTTCCCTCTTGCTTCCCTCTTCCTTCACTCTTCCTTCCCTCTTGCTTCCCTCTCCTTCTCTGTGCTTGCTCATCCAACCATCCAGCCATCCAATCAGACTCTCTCTCATCGAGCAGCACAACGCAGTGCACTGCAGCACGGTCATGCTTCCGTCTTCTTCGCTTCCCCTTTGGCTGATGGGGATCGCGTTGGGCGTGAGCGATGACCCTTCTCTATGACCGGACTGAGCTTGTCGAATCACGTGTCGCATCGTGGACGGATCTTCCTATTTCAAAATGGTTCAGTTTGGTCAGTTGAGTCAAGTATCCGGTTTCCCGCCAATTCGCACTTCGTTCGTTGTTTTTGCGGGTGGCGCGTTTTTGCTGACCAAGGAACACTTTGCCACAACCAACCACCGTGCTAATAGATCGCACTTGACGAGCAAACACGAACAGAACCAGTACTCTCCAGGATTCTCCATGCAGCAGAGTGAAGCAGCGACTTCTGAAACAGAGTAATTGTATCCATGCGCAGCAAGACCATCACATGCGTTCATAACAAACAGCACGATCCACTCTAAGTGCAGTGGTACCCTCACAACAGGTCAATGGGTCAGTGGGATTCCTGAATCAAGACCAACACCGCAAGCGTCATGCGATACGCGGACTGCAACCTCTCTCGCTCTCTCTTCGTTGACAACGGACAACAACGCCATCGCATCACGTGTGATACCGTAAGTCGTACTCTATACTGGATCATCAATGAATCATCGGTCTGCCAAGTCGACGAGTGCGATCTATGGCGCAGGTCGTAGAGGAGCGGAACCATCCCACCTTCATTGGCTGCAGTGATTGCTTTCGATTTGGTGGCGGAGGTGGTCTCCTCTTTGGGAGCGTCGCGTGCAACTGCCTTGTGAAATACTAGTAGTTCTAGTAGTTGGAGAGTGGAGGCGTCGCACTCTCGCTCTCTCTCTCTACAAGGCACCAGAACGCTCTGAATACGGGAATGTTTGGTCGGTTGTCGGTCTGCTTTTGTCTCTATTATTAATAATGTATCCCTCTAGTGTGCCCAACCGGGCGTTGTCGGAGCCCGTGTGTCTTCTGGTATTACTCGTAGTAGTACAGTACTTCACAGCATTTGTGGTTGCAAAACTGCCTTGTGATGCGTCATGTGTGAGATGCGCGGTGAGTGCTTGTGCAGGTTGTTGTTTAGGCAGCACAGTTGTAGACCTGTCTGGCCTCTCGCTCATCCTGTCGGCCCTTTCGGAAGGCCGCCGTCTGGCAATGGCGAGTGGCCTGGATGTACTTCTGAGACAGATCGTCCGTGTCGCTGTCGAAGTCCCACCATTGGCGCTCCTGCTCGCTCATCACCGTCTGCCGTGCGCACAGCTTGTTCATCTGACGCTGCTTGCTGGCCGCTGGCAGGCGGCACTCCAGGCCTCGTGTGCAGTACACGGGATCGTCCGACTCGTCCTCGTTCTTCATCATCCATCGCAGGGTGGCCTTCACCTCCTTCTTGATCCTGTCCATCTCCTCCATCTGGTACCACGTCGCCACGTGCTCGTCTTCGGTGTAGCTGGACAATGGCCGGATCAGCTTCACGGCAACTCTCTTGCAGAATTGGAACTTCTTGGCCGGCTTGGCGTCGGAAGCTGCGGAGGGTGTGGAAGGTGATCGTCCCTTCCTCTGCGTCATCGGTGGTGTTGCCAGGCAGCTCTTGGGTGGCTCCACGGTGAATGTCGAGTGCTGCGATCCGTAGTCCAGGCTGCTGCTGCTGCCGTTCATGCCCGAGGCATTGCGCGAGCCGCGCTTCTTTCTGTCCGATCCCATCACCATGGTGGTGATCAGTTGGTCTTGGTGGAACTTGGTTGATGACATCTCGTCGATTGTGTTGGTGGTGGTGGTATTGTGGGTGGTTGGTTTGCTTGTTTGTGTGCTTTGGTTTGTGTGATTGTGTGATTGTGTGATTGTGTGATTGTGTGTTGGTGTGATTGTGGTGGCGGTGGCGTGTTTGTGTGTGTGTGTGATTGTATGTTGCTCTTTGGAGATTGTTGGAAATTATGAGAGGAGTGAAGAGTCAACCCATCAACACGCCTCCACCGACGAAAGAACGAGGGAACAAAAGACCTCAGCCAGGCAACACGAAAAGTCACGCGGCGCAACACGGCGCAACACGGCGCAACGCGAGAGACACAACCGTAGTCCGTTTGCGATGACCCAAGAAGCTCACTACGAACTGCGAGGATGGCGCGAAATGCCAAAAAGGAAAGGTTGGTTTCATCCGTTACCAAACGAGTTCCTCCACAACGCTGCTCCGCCGCGTTGCTGTGGCTTTTACCATGCATCGTACACGGTCAGCATCAATCGTCCCTTGTCATCTTCCCGCTTCACCGCTTTGTCGGACGAAAGTATCCATCCATGAATTTAGTCCGTTACCGTGCGTGAAGACATTTTCAACAGAAATAAATGTTGACGTTGATTGGCAAGTCCGAAAGGCCCAAGGTAGGGCGCAATTATGCGCGGACAATATAGAGACAAAATCGGGCTTGGCTCGACCGCAACATCTATCGGATCTAGTCGTCAAAGCGTTCGTCAAAAGTGTCAAAAAGTCGGTTTTCCGCCACAACTATGGAAAGTCACGCTAACGCATCTTCGACAGTTGCGTCAGACTCGCGCTACTTTTGAAAGTGTCGGGATCCGCGCCATCACCATGTCGATGCCTGGGACCGATCTCTCTTGGGGGTGGACCACCCACAGATTTGCGTGAACGACACGAGGATGAACATGGCGGGGTACTGTTGTCATTGGAGTGTGGTACGACTACAACCGCGAGAGACACAATGCAACTGCGAGCCAGGATCCGTGGGTGGACGAGCACTCGCTCAACAATGCTCCTGGATACAAACTATTCCAACACGTCCGTACCAATACGACTAGTCGTACGAGTTCACAACCACACGCGGTCACCTGTAATAGAACCGCCGGTCCGGTGATGACCGTGAACACGCCTGTCGCATGGAGAAGTTCGCCGATCCGTGGCTCGTACTTCGCACACTGGAGACACAATGTGGCGCGCAATTCGCGACTTTCTCATGTGGGGTTGTGGATGTCGTTCTCCCCTTGGTTCATCTCTTCCTGTCGCCGGTGCCATCACATGCCTCGCGGCACCTTCTTGTCTCGGTCCCTTTTCATAAATCATTCCAAGAGGAGGAACCCCGAAGAAGCCATGGATACAAACAACATCTTTCACCTCCACGAGATTGAGAGCCGTGACAATAGAGCCCCCGAGGTCTTGGGATGGACAAATTGGTTTTGAGCATTCGGAAAATCAAACGCCAAGGGGCAAGTGTGTCTGCAGGTGCATCGCAGAGAGTACTTCCAAGGTAGAGTCGAATGGAGTTGGCCATTCTGAAAGAGATGGAGATGACCATCGGACGATACCGACGGCTTCATTGTCGTGTGTAGTAAGGTTAGAAGTTCATCTGGACTCGAGGATTCTGCGGAAGAAGACGGATACGACTATGCCCAGAGCGTTCACTCGGTCTTGGTGTCGCGAAATGTACAATTTCTTTTCTCTCTGGGACACGACATTTCCAAGAAAGGCAGCAATAGTGTTGGCGCGGTATGAGTGTGGTGCGTCTGCGGCACACGAGCTGCTCCGCAGAGCAAATGACTCGACAACTATGAGGACTCCAGGGTGGATCGAACTCCATTCAACGATCGTACGTGGAGGTACCACACCACAACACGCCAGACAATACATCCCGTACCATCAGTTGCGCCAACACCAGGAGGCAGGCAGCATTTTGAGCCTTGGGTCTCAGATGCTCGACGGATCAAATCAGCGATCTTGCCATCGATCGATTGCAGGAACACTTCGCGCATGAACAAGGCAGCCAAGAACAACCCAAGATAGAGTAGGTGCCGTTGTATACCCCTCTGCGAAGAGATGTGGAGTACGGTGTGTTCTGTACCTACCATGGATCGTCCATATTTGCACAGATCAGAGCAGAGTGCTCTCCAGACAATTACAGCCTGTGACAACCTCACAAGAATTGTGGCAACATTAGGTCGTCCTCATACCGATGCATTGGAACTTCAGCCTTCGGGTGGCATTCATGTCACACGTGCTGTGAGCACGCTGCGACGTTGCGCTATCACACATCTGCATCGGGGGTAGATGTCGGCAGCGCTTCCGTCAGACATGTTGCAATGCCCGTGACGTACTAAAATGCAAACATATCTCGAAGTGTTGGCGTGGTGTGGCACACAGCGTTGATTCCGTCCTTGGCTCCACAACTATTCTATTGCATTTGATGTCGGAATGATCGCGGCAACTTGGACGACGAGGTGCCATCACCTCATGTGACTGCATCATCCATGCTTGGAGATAGCTCGTAGAATAGGATGGGAAAACGAGTGTTGTGGCATCTATAACATTCTAGAATACGATTTACAGAGTAGAGCATCGCAACTGCCATACTCTCTGGATTCTGGTATAGCGAACACTACCAACTCTCGCCACCTTCTGAACCGCGGCATTCGGCGTTGTTGGCGTCTTTCTTTGAAAGCCATGACATGTTGGATTCAATTGAGCGCATTGCAGATGCTTATGACTATGCAACTCACAAACCTCCATGTGGTATCTGCTTCGATACTGCAATCCTGGCTGAGAGCTTGTCCTCTCTCTGGGCAAGAACAAGTCTCCCATGCCACGATCTTCAATCCTCCTAGAGTTTGCAACTAGCAACAGCGTGTTCAACGCAATGAGCAGAGCAGGCAGAGTCAGGGCGAATAGAATCACGTCGCAGGCGCCGACTCAATCGATCATTCTACAATACTCTGATGTTGGCACGAATGAATCTGGTGTGGTCCACGTCATCAATGTGACTAACTTGACCAATAATCTACTTTCGTTGAGAACTCTAAATCGTCAATTCCAATTTTCTCGAACGTGTTCGTGAGAATCTGAATTGCAGGACAACCAATCTCGAACGCGTATCATCTTCGTCAGAGTGATGCACCAGCGCAGAGGCCCCAGGATCGCAGCGAATCTGCCAACCCAACCCACAAATGTCAATCCGAACCAAGGCAAGTCAAACCAGAACAGAGAAACCATGAGAACTGCAACAAGATGCGGCACAGCGAACGGAAAAAGATCAGCCGAGATCTCCAATTCGGGGAAGTCTGTATGGGGATGCCGAGGGGATTAAGGGGCGAGGTTGTGCGCGCAGTGTTGGGTCCCTCCCCCTTGCCGGTTTCTATCGAGACATGTCAGGACAGTGTGCAAAGTTCGACGTGTCGAGCTCCAAGCACTTCATGTGGCTTGGACACATCGCCAAACGATGACACAAGCAAAAAGCAAACCCATGATTTCGCCACACGAGCGCCAGCAAAGCCCAAACCAGCGTCACAAGAAGTGACACAAAGAGCGATACGGGGAGAAACGTCGCGGTTGCTCCCTTTCCGAGTTGTGTCGCTGTGCGGTGGTTGGTGTGTGTTGATGGATGATCACCCGCAAAGGGGACGCGAGCTCTGGCGTAAAGGAAAAGTGGCGCAAGCGACACCATCGCCAACAGAGACGGAGACGGAGACGAAGACCAGCAGCAGCATCGGTTGCCGCGTGCAGTGTATCCCAAGCGGAGCGCAACGATGTATTGGCAGGGTACGCCCAAATCTGCTCGGAGTACAACCGGAGAACGCACGACGATACGAGAAGGATGATGACGATGTTGTTGTTGTGCAAAATTTCAAAATTACAATGGCTTTAATGCTACTGTTGTTCATCCCCAGGCTGCGGAACTGTGTGTTTGGCGGTTTGTTTGTTCCCCCCATCTTCAAAATTTGTTGCTGACTATGCAGCTGGCTGTCTAGCGTCTGCGAGACTCGCGGAAATCGGCCCGTCCAAGACGAAAGGCGATTGATTGGCACTGCTGGGTGATCCTGGTGGAGACCTTGGCGATGGCGTCGGCGTCGCACTCGAAGCTATCCCACTGGCGGCCCTGCTCCTCGAGGACCAGCTTGATGCACTGCTCCTTGAGGGCGTTGCGGATCTTCTTCTGCGCAGTTGGCATGATCCTGGCTTCGATTCCTCGAATGCAGGCCTCGCTTGCGCTGATCGTCTCGCCGGCTTGCAGGCGGCTGACGAGTGCCCGGATGTCGCGTCGGATGCTCTCAAGCTCTTGCTTCGAGTACCATGACTGCGACTTCTCGGCTGAGGTGAAGTCGTCGCGGTTGGGAATCTCGTTGATGACGGTCTCTTCCAGAGCAAAGGCGACGCGTCGTGGGCTGTGCTGCTGCTGGTGCTGTTGCTGTTGTGGAGCGGATGCGCATTGGGGAGAGCAGTCGTTGCCGTGAACAGCGATGCTGCTGTTGCTGCTGAACTTGGTGTGTGCTCGTGGTGGGCTGGAGATGACGAACTGGTCGCTTGGGTTGGCGTAGTAAGATGATCGTGGAGCCATGTTGTAAACTTGTTGTTGTTGTTGCTGTTGCTGCTGCTGTTGTTTGTTGGTAAGTTGTTGTTGCGTTTGTATCGATTTTGATTTTATGAGGAGATGTGGCAGGTTTCACATTTGGTTTGGGACGAACAAATGGGTCATGTGGTGTTGCGTTACGCACAAAACAAGCGCGGAAAGGGAATGAGACGTTGTTGGCGATACGTCTACAAGTATTGCCATCGTGGACCACCAACACATCTCGCACGCTCACCCACACACCCTCACAATCCGCACTCATCCCCAAACATACCCACGAACATGACCACAAACTCGGCAGATCTCTGTCTGTTTGCGCATGACGGCGTGTTCGCCAGCGTGCTATTTCCCCTTGTCCCTCTCTGCGCCACCATGAAAAATGCCGATGGTCGTTGGCTGCCATGGCGAACTTCACCCTTCCAGGACGAAAACGGGGTTCCCGAGTCGTTATGTGGTCCAATCGTATGTGACACCCCATACTTAGTGCGGTTCTTGACCTCAGAATATTAGCGCAAGAATCATAAGCTTTCTAACGAAGCGCATAGCTCTTCATGTTCTCTGGAAACTCAAGGAACATGGGCCCAATTGTTCATCGAACAACAGCCCAAACCCGAATTCCTCCATGTTGCACCGTCCAGACGCGAATTGCACTTTCGACGTTGTGGAGGACCATGCCAGCACAGGAGGAGGATAGAAACCGACAGGACTTGATGCAACAATCGATTGCGTCACCATAGTACAGGCAAACGCGGGAAGTCAGCAACCGCGCCCACGCCAGATAGCGTCATGATGTTGTCCACACAGCGCCATCTGGAAGAAGAAAGCCGTTCTGAGTTCAATTCGAATCCGAAAATGACCGCAAACATGGCGTGGCACCATGCTTTGTGCCGTTGTTGGGGACGGAGCGCGCACCGTGCCCAGCTAGTTCTCTGGGGGAGCGAACGGATCGCCTTCACGTACTCGGCAAGGACAAACTTCGCACTTTGGTGCTTAGCCATCGCAGGATGGAGTACCGCTGTTCTCTTGGTGCTTTGCTACGCAGTGGTTGTTGAGGATAACTGTCGCGCAATCCCATCGCCAACTTGCACCTCAAATGCGAAGCAATATGCGAAGGCAGAACGGCGAGAAAAGTGAGGAAACACAGCGACAAACGGCGCACAGAACAAACACGAGAAGCAGCAATTTGTTGCTCTTTGTCTTCCTGCTATTTCGAGAGCCCGCCCTCACCACACAGACAGCAACACCAAGCAACGCCAACCAACGTCAAGCACCACCAACCAACGCCAAAACGAAGACAACCGTTCCTTCCCTCTTGGCCATTCGTGCGGAATGCTATTCCTCGGGACTGTCGGGAATACGCACTCCGCGCCATTTCCGCCAGTGGGGGTTGCATGCAACCGCTGTTGCCACAACAATTGCTCCACAGAGAATCAACGATTCCGACTACGGACCCGTTCCTCTCATTCTCTCTCTTTCCCGTTCTCTCTCTCTCTCTGCGTTCTGTGTTCTGTGTGGGGTGTTAGTACGCAGCCGGGAGGCCCTGACGGCATGCTTGGATGTGAATAGATTGGAGCTGTTCCACAACTCTCGTGATCTTGGTTGCGCCACAGCTCGTCGCGAACGGTGGAGCATGACGGTTATTTATCTCGAGTGCACATTGGGACGGTCCGACAGATCATGCCATTCCCATCACAGTTTTCTATTCCGTTCTGAACACCTGTGCTGCCCCATCCTTTCTTCGCCGAACCTGATGTTGTTCTCTTTGTGCATCTCTTGGCTCGTTTCCGCACCTGTTCCGAGTACGTTTCTTACTTGTGACAAACTCTGGTCGCAGCAACAAGTTGCCGAACCTCGCTGCTCAGGCAGTGTTGAAGTTGCCGTTGCGTTGCAAGTGCGAATGCGCTCGTCTTCACCCACCCATGCCCACGAACAAATTATTGTTCATTGAAACAGAGCAGCGTACACGTACGCGCGGAGTACAAGTAGCGCAGAGCACAGCGTACCGTCACGGCGTGCAAGAGCATCGGTGGATGTAGCGCGTCATGTTTGGTTCCCACGAGAGCAACGCAACGAAGCGCTGCTCTGGGGAGGCAGTGCGGAGCGCATGCAAAAATAGGCAAACATATGGATACATATGACAATGTCATGATAGGCATGTACGTACGGAAGTAACTCGTGCTGAGTTGTGCGTAGCTCGTACGACTACAAGTCCTTTTCCAACAACTGTGTGCTCGAAATCAAATCTCCAGAAAGCAATCCTGTGGGGAGTTCTTTGACAAAGTGAGTCCATGCTTCCGGCGACACCCCAGCCCAGGTTTTCACAAAGCGCCAGAGAACTGTGCCATCATCACCAGGGGGTGACAAGTCTCTTCTGGCATCGTTCTTGTGGACATTCCATCACTTCCCGCCAAACAGGAATACCGCTCGCGTCGCAACCAGCAATCCACACAGCATCTGGCTCTCGGTTGGGAAAGCAAAGCAACACCCGCGTGGCGGACAAAGCATCATGCTGACCAGCGAGGAAAGGAATGGTCTCTTGTGGTGGCTGGGTTGGCGGGTGGAACTGGCGTTGGGGCCAGTCCGCATCCATCCATGTGCAAATCGGCTTCACTCTGTGCAGTTGCATCATGACGGTTTGGAAACGTTGGCGCACGCTTCTGCCAACCACAATCAGAGACAACATTGAGTCACAGAGCTCAGCAGGTCACCGATCCTGCGGAGGTCGCACGACAGCATCACGCAAGAGTGCCTGTCTGGGCTCGCTGCGGTACGCTGTGCTCTGTCTGCTCTGTCTTGTCGTTTGTTTGGTTTTTCGTGGAGCCGTCTCTCAATTTGTGACCAAAAGACGGGATGGAACAAGACTTGTTTTGGCACGTCTGATAAAACACGACTGTGACGTCATATCTGTTCCTCCTACTGATGACATACGGACGAAAAAGGGCCGTTAAAACTCTACTTTCCATAAGTAGACTCCGTCGTACCATCACAGACTGATTGTTGAAGACAGACGTTTATTATGATGAACTAAAAGCACGACTAGAACTCGCGGGTGACATGCAGACTGGTCTCGTACAGTACATAGTAGACTAGAGATCACATTCAACTCAAACAAAGCGCAGACCGAGCAAAACAGAGACAGAGCGTACCACACTCTCTTGTACCAGGAGTACGACCTATACCAAGCAAGCACACTCGGACCTGTGAGTGGCGCACTCGTACATATGGCATAACGCAGTCCTACTACAGCACGTCCTCTCTGGCTCTCTCTCTCTCCTTCGTTTGTTCGTGAGAGACCACTCCACGATACTATGATGTAATTAACACTTGTTACGATAATATGATACTGCCGTAATCCAATTGTAGCGAAGGGGGGCGGATCCTCCTTGGCGAATGCAAGTAACGCTGAGTTTCAATTACTTGCTGGCCTTGGCTCCTTTGTCGCCGCTGTAGATGACGTCGCTGTAGATGAGATGAAAGTTTCTGTTGACGAACCAGTTGGACCGATTCATCGTGCCAACGAAATCGTATCCAGCCTGCCCCAGGATGGTCTTGATGGCCTGATCCTTGCGGCCGTTGGTCCCGTCCGCCTCGACGAAGATGAGACCGAATTGGTACTCATCGAAATTGAGCGACTGCAGGGCCAGCAGCTCGGCGCCTTCCACATCGAGCGAGAAGAAATCGAAATGGAAGGACTTGCCCACGGCTTTGTGAAGGAGAGTATCCAGCCGGCGGCATTTGACGACCATGGCGTTGTCGATGAAACGCTGCGGCCACCACTTCTCCATGAAGTCCTTGGCCGCGAATTCTAGGAATCCCGACACGGGAGGGTTGATGTCGACCTGGACCCAGTGCAAATCGCGCTCCTGCAGACAGACGCCTGCGTGGATTGCGGCGATTTCGTTGGGGCGGTTCTTCTTCAAGTTGGCGTAGCTGATGGGATCCGCCTCGACGAGCACTCCATTCCAGCCCAGTCCCTTGTTGAAGACGTACGTATTGCTGAGGGTTTGGCCATCGAGGCCTCCCATCTCGATGTAGGTGCCGCCGCAGAGATTTGTGAACCACCGTTCGAGCATGAGCTTGTCTTCTTCCCTTTGCGACATGTAGAGCTCTTCGGGAAGATCTCGGATGCAATGCGTCGCCTTGGTTTTGAGAGGCGGTGGTTTTGGTCGCGATTCCTGTTGCGACGAAGGGACTGCGTAGGTTGCTGCATTGTTGATCTGGTTGATGTTGTCTGTGTACCTGCCAAACTGGAGTACAGTTATGACCATTGCAAAGCCAACCACGATCGGTAGAATCGTCGACCAATTGCGCGATGATGTCTTTGCGGATCGCATCTGCGATGGCAACCGAAATGTCATTTTGTTGGCTTCCGCTTGAATGGCTTTGGCTTTTGCTGTGCTCTTTCGAGATGCTGCGCTTGACCGTTCTCTACTCCAGAGGACTCAGCTTGGCGTGACTGTGATTGAGTGGGCTTGAGTGAGCTTGATTGTGCAAGATGGGGTTGTGTTGTCAATGTGCTGTTGGTGTTGCCTGTGATTGCTTTTGTCTCCGACCACAATGCTCGTATTGTAACTGAAGATGCGTGGAGAAGAGTTGACTTTGTTCTTTGCCATCATCGGTGTCGTCGTGATCGTTGTCGTCGCTGTCATCATTGTTTGGGGGCAATGACAACATCACATGAATGAGCGTGCTCGTGAACCGCGCAATTTTTTATTCGAACAAAGGAATGGGCAAATGGAAATCGCGGGAAACAAGCTCGTGACTCGAAACCACGACTCGGTGGGTTGCACGATCGGTGTGGAAAGAACACGCGGACTCGTGTGAACACATCAATCTCACCAACCGGGTCAACTCAACCGTGCGATCCGCAATCTGCAATCTGCAATTCACAATCCCAATCACAAGTGCGATGCTCCTGCCGTCTACCATCTCACAACAACAACAACAACAACAACAACAGCAACCACCTGGTATCCGTTGCCCCAACAACCTGGCATCCAATACCAACCAATACGATACTCTCCTCATACCGTGTATTTCCGGAGTTCTCCTCGGAACATTATCAGTACCTGCACACTACTACGGCTATACGAGTCCAAGGCACGAGTATCGTCATTGGTGGTGGCTCAATTTGCGCCGCTTCCACTCAGACTGCTCACCTACTCATACGAACAGCATCAATCAATTGAGCCAACCTCCGGCAGCGAACAAACGACAACCCGTCCCAAACATACTCGTTGCGGCAGTCGCAGCAGCAGCAGCAACATCCTGACATCGCTACGACAATGCCACTACCAATACTCGAACGGCTACCTCACAACATGCGTCGCAACAAGGATCCTTCCATCTTCTGCCGACAGAACGCCACCCGGCTGATCGCAGCTACCTCCATCATTGCTCTTTCGTGGATCAACTGGGGAGTTGCTATGCATACATTGGAGTTCCTCTCGCTCTCGTACTCGGACGATGATGTGAACTCGGATCACCCCGCCAAGCATCCAACAAGGGCCAATGCAATCGCCGATCACTTCGCAGATTTCCCGCAATTCATGTTGCAGTGGCCGATCGAAACGTTCAAGAACAAAACGATTCAATGCGACATCTTCGACAAATCGTTGCCGCACACATTGACTTTCACCGACTCTCCGAAGTCCTACGGTCTGAGGGACGTCTTCCATTTCATGCGCGGCAACCTCACGGGGATGTGGAATCAAGGCGGTGCTGCAACCAATGAAAACAACCAAGTCAAGAAAGCCACGTGCAGGATGAGTGATCGCAGCTACGTCCATCACTTCCCGCATCTCATGCAGAACATCTTCCCATGCTTCTCGCTGTGGCGACGATTCCCGAATGCGCACCATATTTTGGATAAAACGGAGCGTTTCGATGAGTGGTTCTTTCACACCGCTCCCCTCATCAGGGGCATGATGGACGTATTAAGGGCGAGCAACGTCACCATCATCCGCAGCTCGGCGAATGAATCCGTCGAGGAAACAAACTCCTCGCAAGTCGAGGACATCGTAGTGCGTGGGAACATCATCACTGCGCACGCCGACGCCATCAAATACGGTGGGTATCGGATGGTCCAGGAAGATGACATGTATCATGTCAAACGACTCACCATGTCTGCGCTTGGTTTGAGCAATGTCACTGACCAAGCCTGTGGAAGCACTGCCTTGCATGCCGCATCGCGCCGCATACCTCGGATCGCCGTCTCCAATCGCAACGGCACGAGGCGATTGCTTGGAGCGCACCTCATCTCTGAGCTTCTGCAGGAAAATTTTGAGCTGCCATACAGGCCACCGATTTTCTTCCTTGAGAATACCACGTTCAAACAGCAAGTGCAGGCGTTCTCCAACATCGACATCCTGCTGTCGCCGCACGGCGCGATGCTGACATTGATTCCATTCCTGCCTCGTTGCAGCTCGGTCATCGAGGTGGTCCCGTTCGCCTATCCACTCGGAGGGTATTTCTCGACGCTGACAGCGCTCTCAGGTGTCAATCATTCCTTCATCTACCTTGGAGCGGATATGCACAATGAGTATGATCCCACATTATCCGTTCACGATCAGTTGAAGGCACGTGATGCTCTGCTGTGTGCGCCAGCTCATGTGCTCGTCGAGGCCGTGAGGATACAGGTCGATCAATGGCGTCGTTGTTGTGAATTTTCTGGTTAGGACCGCGAGCTCACGGTCAGTCAGCACAAACGTCGGCGATCATTCCTCTCTCTCATCTCCAGGCGTCGCAGAACCGCATTTCTCAGTCGCACAAGCAGTTCTTATACATATGCATAGTAGTAGTACCAATCTTCAGATCGATCGATCGATGGACTGCTCGCATGCCATCCCAGTAACCGTTGGGGCAATCCATCAAATGTACCCACCTAAGCTGCCTCCTCCTTGAATTTACATATTTCACACACACTTTACCCGATACGCATACGACTAGTCGTAGCACTGGTGTGCATGAATCTGCTAATTCCAATTCCTGTCATTGTGGAATCACCGTGCGCAGACTGAAAGAGCTCAATGGAGGCTCTCGAAATACTCGTGCAGTGGTTGGTAGGTGTTCTTCTCGAGCATGGAGACAGCGGGTACCACCTGCAAGACGCATCAAACGAGCCGCTCATCTCGAAAATGGGGCAACAAACGAAAAGATGAGGGGCAAACGCAAAAAGAAGGGCGACTTGTGATGACGACATCGAATTGGACATTTTCGTTGTTTGGCGCCTTTTTTAGTCTTCAAGCGATGGATCCAAATGGACAGAACACGTGGCAACTCATCTCACGACTGATACCACGACTCGGACAGGAGAGTCCGGCGGTGGTGGCAAGGCAGTCGCAAGCACCACATCCACCTCGCCAATGCGATTGTCTCCAACCAGAGACTGACGTGCGATCGCAACTTGGCTCGCACGTATACCTACTCTATGATACCGACGACAGTTATACTACAACAACCGCGGCAGCAACCTTCTACTCTCCCTTGCCTTCAATTGAGCCAAGGCTCCAAGATCCAAAAGTTGGCAGCCGACGGTCGGCAGCGAACGAAGGATATTCCATCTCAACCGCAGCAGCAGCAACAACAGTAACAATAGCAACAATAGCAACAATAGCAACAATAGCAACAATAGCAACATCCTGACATCACCTTGCCACTACTATACGACTGCTCGCACCTCACACCATGCGTCGCGACCCGAGTTCCAACAAGAATCCTTCCATGTTCTGCAAGCAGAAAGCCGCCCGGCTGATCGCGGTTGCCTCCGTCATCGCTCTTTCGTGCATCAACTGGAGAACCTCGTCAAATGGGCTCAAGTTGCTCCAACTCGCGTACAATGATCTCAGCTATGACAACCACGCCAAGTCCCCAGCAAACATTGATGCAAACATTGATGCAATCACCGATCACTTCGAAGATTTCCCGCAATTCATGTTGCAGTGGCCAATCGATACATATGAGGACGACCCCAATCAATGCAACAACTTCGACAAGTCACTGCCCCATACATTGACTTTCACCAACTCCCCCAAGTCCTATCGTCTGGAGGATGTCTTACTCTTCATGCGTGGCAACCTCACGGCACTGTGGAATCAAGGCGGTGCCGCAACCAATGAAAATAGTGGCATCGATTCACTGGAAAGTGGAGGTGCTGCTGCCAACGTTTCCGTGGACGTTGCTACCACCCAAATCAAGACAGTCACATGCAGGATGAGTGATCGCGGCCTTGCCCATCACTTCCCGCATCTCATGCAGAACATCTTCCCATGCTTCTCGCTGTGGCGACGATTCCCGAATGCGCACCATATTTTGGATAAAACGGAGCCCTTCGAAGAGTGGATCTTTCACAGGGCTCCTCTCATGGAGGGTGTGATGGACGTGTTGGAAGCGAGCAACGTCACCATCATCCGCAGCTCGGTGAATGAATCCGTTGAGGAAACAAACTCCTCGCAAGTCGAGGATATCGTTGCGCGAGGGAATATCATCACTGAGCATGCCGACGCCATCAAATACGGTGGGTATCGGATGGTCCATGAAGATGACATGTATCATGTCAAACGGCTCACCATGTCTGCGCTTGGAATGGAAAATATCATCGACCAAGCCTGCGGAAGCACTGCCTCGCATGCTGCATCGCGCGGCATACCCCGGATCGTCATAGGCAATCGCAACGGCACGAGGCGATTGCTTGGAGCGCATCGCATCTCTGAGCTTCTGCAGGACGAACTTGAGCTGCCGTACAGGCCACCGGTTTTCTTACTTGAGAAAACGAAATTGGATCAGCAAGTCCATGCATTATCGAACATTGACATCCTTTTGACGCCGCATGGCGCGATGCTAACGTTGACCCCATTCCTGCCTCGTTGCAGCTCGGTCATCGAGGTGGTCCCGCGCTCCTATCCACTCGGAGGGTATTTCTCGACGCTTGCAGCGCTCTCAGGTGTCAATCATTCCTTCGTCTACCTTGGAGCAGACATACAGAAGGAGTACGATCCCGCGATTTCCGTTCACTCTCAGTTGAAGGCGCGCGATGTTATGCTGTGTGCGCCAGCTCAGGCGCTCGTCGAGGCCGTGAGGATACAGGTCAATCAATGGCGTCGTTGTTGTGAATTTGCTGGTTAGGACCGCGAGCTCACGGTCAGTCAACCCAAACGTCGGAAACTATTCTTCCGTCTTGCCGGCTGCCTTACTCCCATCTTCACGTGTGGCAGAATCGCATTGCTCGGTCGTGCCAATCTTCAGGTCAATCGATAGAAAGCTCGAGTGCCATGCCCACAGTCGTATGGTCCATTCGTTAAAGCGCCAGCCTTAGTTTGTTTGTTTTTTCTGTGCACCAACATACCTACACACTTCCTGATCATTGCGGGCTCATCGTTTGTATGATAGATCGGAAGAGATCGGCGTCATCCGATGGACTCTCACAATGCAGTGGATGGCGAGGAGCAGCCAGAATGCGTGCATGATTCGTCGCCCTCGTCAAATTGAAACCGGGGAGGACGGCTTGAATGGATGAACTGCCGGCGTGGCCAAAGGTACAGCTGCAGGTGCAGGTGCAGTTGCGAGTTGTCTTCGCAAGTTTGGGAAATCCCATTTCGAAAGCGAGAGAGACGAAGGAGGTGGCGAACGAAAAGATGAGCGGGTCGAGAAAAAGAAGGGGAGACATGCAACTGCCAATCCCGAGTGCTCGATACACATCATTGGGGACATTCCAACAACGCAAACATGAAGAGCACGAATACGAGTACGAACCCACGCAGGCGGTCATAGCTAAGGCCCAAACAAAAAAAAAACACGTTGAACGCATGCGAAACGACGATCAACATCCATGGCAAGGTTGGTCACGGAGAAATGCAACGAGGCTTATGATCAATCACGGTGAGAGTTGAGAGCCAAAATCGGCTTTTGGCACCTTCCCCAATCGCCAACATCGAACCCAGACCTGAAACAAACTTCACGAACCCGGTGGCGAATCAACTTCACACACTCTGTTGCGACTATCCAAACGGACAGATGCAGTTTGTTCCTTCGCCACTTGGTGATCGATCTTCCGTCACACCAATGCTCGTTGCTTTGTGATGTGGTTGGCACTCATGCCAATGCAAGTGCAGACGCAAACGTAGTGCGAGCACGAGCGCGGGTTCGAGCGCAAGAGGGATACCAGCAATGTGGGCGTTGTTCCTTTCAATATTTGTCGTCTCTCTCTCTTCTTCCCGAGGGAGAGAGGGGGAGAGGAAAGAAGAACAGATTGGAGTCGAGGTGGGGCAGCATAGCATTCTTAATCTAGATAGAGATAGAGTTGTTGCTTTGTTAACACTACTGGTATCGCACCACCAGTAGAGCACCATTCACTTCCCCACGAATGTGTTGTGTACTTTGAATCGCTTGCTTCACTCGATTCATGAGCGAGATGTTGAGAATTGGTTTCACCGGTCAACGATCTCGCCTCAGCGGCCCATCTTCTCTCTCTCATTCTCTCTTTTCGTTCGCCGTTCACGGCATCCAGGCATCTCTGTGATCCATCATGCCAATGTGCTGCGCGGTGACCTGCGACATGATCGTCGATTCAGTGTAGACATCGGCAATCGCATCTTCATCCACGATGGAGTCCTTGCGCAGCTGCTCCTGCTTTTTCAGCACGGCATCTCTGGCGGTCTGGCGCACCAGCTTCCTCTGCTCGGCTTTCGCTGGCAGCTGGATCTCCAATCCGCGTCGGCAGTATTCATGCGTGTCGTAAGGAAGCTCATCTTTGTGCATCATCATGACGGTCTCCCTGGCATCGCGTCGCAGCCCTTTGAGCTCTGGCTTGGTGTACCAGATGTCATGAGCAACGCAGCGACTGCTGTTGTTGCTGCCCTCAGCTTGCTCGGCATTGTCACCGTGGGTCTCAGCGTTGGTGCTGCTGTCAACATCAACGCTGCTCTCGCCATCGACCATTTCGTATCGCGGCATTGTCTTCACTCGCACGGATGAGTAGAAAGTGACGTTCCTTCGCTTCTTCTGCTTCTTCTTGTTGCTCTTGCTCTTGTTGCTGCTCTTGCTCTTCCTGCTTTTGTTGTTGCTAGTGATGATGTTGTCAACAGCGTTGATGCTGATGCTGGTGGCTTTCTTCATGCTGCTTCGGAGGCCATTGTTGGCGTTGCCATCACCATCATTCTCCTTGTTGCTATCGTTGTCATCATAGTTGGCATAGTCATGTCTGGCAGATGGCAACGGAAGGTCGGATGGTGGATCGAGAGGACGTCTCTTGGATGATGTCGGTGACTTCCTGCCTTTGTTTGGAATAACAGAGACAGTTGAATGCTCAGAACGGCCGGAGTCCGAGTCGGCGATGGCGATCGCAAGTGCAAGTGAGAGCGATATGGGACGTGCTTGGTGTTGGTGAGAATCGTTGCGAACCATCTTTGCGTTGTTGTTGTTGTCGTGCGATCTGGAGTTGTTGTGAGAGCGTTGTGTGTTACTGTGTGGTTGTTGTGATTCGGTTGATCCTGTTAAAATTGTGAGAGATAGATGAGGCGAAGCTCCAACTGTTGGTTGTTGTTGGAGGTACCCTTCGAGTATGTGAAGGTATGTGTTGATTAGCGCTGAGTATTGGTACGTATTGGTACGTACGCTCTCTGCATTGTGTCGTGCAATGTATTGGCAGAGGGTGGCTATTCATGCACAACGACCATCAGGATGTCACTTCGTTGGGTCACGCGCACCTACGTCAGGCGAAAAGCAATGCTAGCGCCAACGGCAACAAGAACAACATCAACGAACGTCCCTGATTTCTCATGGAGGATTCGAGTTTCTCTTCTTGTTTCGCTCTTCCCCGTCGTCTTGTTGACCACCCAAGCCAATGCTCGTAACATCACGAGGCCAACAACTGTAGTGTCACGGACAGGGAAAAAGCATGACAACGACAACAACAACGAAAACGGCAACAACAGCACAAGTTACATGGCTCGTAAGACCAATCCACACTGATGAACACTCGTACCTACTTACGCTCTCGCCCACACCAAGGACGAACAACTCACGCGACAGCGATCATGACAACAACAACAACAACAACAACACGGAAAAGAAAGTGAGACTGGATTGCCTGCATACAGAACACGGAGGTTCCAAGACAATCCAAAACAATCCAGACACGAGCAGAAAATATCTCCATTCCACCGACGCTTCGTTCTGTTTGCTACTGAAGTCCATGTCGCATTCTCTTTGCATTTCTCCGTCTTTGAGTGACACCTTGGACCCATCTTGTTTGAATCCAATACCCATGCCTCAAGCATAAATACTATCAGAGAGGCTTGTCAATCCCAACGTTGCGACACCAAGATCACTCACTACGACATGTTTGACATGTCACGGCAGTTTTGCTTCAGAGCCTTCTATTCGTATTCGTAACCCACGTTCTTCGTTTGGTGAGAGCGGACTATCCGCTGTGACATTTAAAACACCGAGCAAACAACACGGATCGAGACAGCACAACTTTGAAAGTAGCGGTATAATATATATAAAGACAGGAAATAGAGAAAGCGAACACAAGACTGAATGAACAAAACGGACAGCGAAAACACAAATACGAACAACTCTGCATACACGTCTCAATGGCACATCAACCCAAACGTGCCATACCAACACCACAAACAAACCAACAACCGGACTTAAGCAAATGAAGATGTCCCAGCGACCCATCGGTGAATGCATTGAAGATCCTCCACTGTTGGATAGACAATTACAGTTACATTTTACATTTACAGTACCATTGACATCGGAACATTAATCTGCGACTGTTGCGTCTGCACTTCCGATTGAACATTTGCAATGCAATGCAATGCAATGCAATGGAGTAGCTCGCACTCCACGAGCTGTCGCGGTCTCGCTTCCGCTCTCACTCTCAGTCTTTATTCCAACGTGCTGTACTTGGCGACATTCGCAGGGGTGATTCGTCTCCTTCGGTAGAAGAGGACGTACGCCATTTCGGAAACAACATGCCGTGGAGGGATGGGCTCGACGAGGTCATCGTCGAACTGGAGCCAGAGGGGTTCGGAAGAGTTGGCAGCCGCCTTCGATGCTGCTGCGGCGGTCGGTTTGTTCTGGTTGCCTGCAGTTTTGGACCAGCCAAGACGCCAACCCGACGGGACGTCGTTGTCCTCGCTTGGGATGACCGGCTTACCCACGCCGACGCCGTTGAAGTCGTGAGCGACCTCTTCGAAGCCATCGCGGCCGCAGGCTGTTGCTTTGCACGTGGCGACGTAATGGCCTCCCGTCATGCTGCCGTAGTGATTGAGGACTCCAATCAAATCGTAGACGTATTCGTCACCATTGGCGCCAGTCTGACGCACCGGCGATTCCTTGTGGCACCATTCCGTCATGTCCAACCCGGTCAGTGGGAAGTTGACCTTCATCGAGATCTTCTCCCTCCAGCGCGCAGAGCAGTTGAATCGCTTGATGTGGAACGTGAGCAGGTCCGGCAGGCGCCAAAGCTCCAAATTCTGCTTGCCTTCACGGAAATCTCGGCACCGCGGGCACCTCCAGTTGTCGTTGATGGATAGCTGCTGCACCTTGCAAAACTCCGTGAGACAAACACCGAGCTTCAGCCCACCATTGTTCATGGACTTTGCTGCCTGCTTCTTCTTCTGAATCGCATCGTCCAAGATCTTCGCGCTGATTTGGTCGATTGCCAGCTTCGGTGCCGTGTACATGACGGGCGCATTCAAATAGTTCGACGGCTTGCCGTTGGTCGCCTTCTTGTCCGTCGGAGGTTCCCGCCATTGCAGCACCACGGTATGCTTCGAACTCATGTAATTCCCGATCGATCGCATCAACGAGAATGGGAAGGCGACCTCGTCGTTGCCCCGACCGTTGACAGCGGCATCCACGGTGCATACCCTCATTTCGAACGGCAGCCTGTGGATGACCGCGTTCACCTTCTGCAAGAGCATCGAGGACATCTTTGTTGCATCGTAGCCGGGATTGCGGAATCTGTCCACCTCGATAGCAGGATCAGCATTCGGGTCAGGAGCCACACCGAGCGCGTACTGAACGTATTCGCGATCAACATCGATCAGCAGGTCGATCAGGTCCGATATCACCGCCTGCGTACGCTCGTACAGCCTGGTGGCCCTGGTGAGATGTTCGGGCGAGCTTTCCTGCTTCATGTGATTCTCTTTCTCCGCGGACAGATGCAGAAAACGAGCCGCCTGTGCCAGAATTTGAGCCCCTGCTCTTGCCGTGGTCCAATCGTTGTGGCACTGCACGTAGAAGCTTTGCCCGAACAACGTATTGGCGCGCGTGACTCTGTCCGTGAACCGGTGATGCACCATGAACTCGGTTGGCTTCGGTCGTGGCACTGCATGCGAGTACAGCGGACGAACGTGGCCCTCTGTGAAGTGATCGATGCTGTAGGTTTCGTCCCACTTGGAGGAGAAGTTGTCGAAATGGACCCTGACCTTGAGCTTCTCGACCCCGCCGTCGTCATCGACGTCACCGCCAGCGCCTCCGGCCTCCTTGCCTTCCTTGTCGTCGGCTGCCCTCTCAATGATCTCGACAACGCTTCCCGGGAACCAATTCCCACGATGGTCGATGGCATCAACTCGCAGTCCAAGCTTGAGCTCGTCTTCCGTTCTGGGCCAAGTGCTGCGCGAAATGGCCTTCGCGACCGAAATCGTGGGCGTGTCGTACACGCGGCATTCTTCCGCGTTTCCATACACCTCGATGTGACGTTCCAGGTCGGACAGCTCGCGCCGCGATTTGGATGCCTGCTGCTCTTCTTCGTCGAGGTCATCTGCGCTGTCAGAAGAAATGTCATCGATGTCCTTGCTCAGCTCGACGGGACGAGGTCTCAGAGTGGTCTCGAACGCGACGATCAATGCTGGCCCGCTCTGCCCGGTCACCGCATCGTCGCCGTTTCCGCGTCGGATAAGCTGGCTGCAAGGCCCCTCCTTGTCTGTCAACGGCGTCACCTTGGTGTGTCGACGTATGACGGTGCCGTCATTCTTGCCCTTCGCCTCCACCTCCTCCGCACGACATATCTTCAGTTTGGTTGCTGGGATACCGCACAGGTTCTGCAGCTGCAGCTTCAAGTCTCCACTGTCAGCCAGCCTTGAGAGCGCAATAACGTACTGCTCGATGATGTACTGTTCCGACGGTGGTTTGGGGTCCTTGATGAGATCCCTTCGCACGAATCTCGTCCTAAATCGGTTGCCCTTGCGTGGTTTGTTCAAGATCCATGGTGTGTTGATCGCACTGGCACGTCGGACGACGTAGCATTGGAAGATGACGTTGGCGACCGTCGGGAATGGAACTGACAGGAGGTTGAAGGGATCGAAGTTTTTGCTGGAGAAATGGCACACTGGACATGTCACTGTGCTGAGAACCTGCCCCATGGCTACATCGGCCATGATCGATCGATTCCTTCGCAAAAACCTGTGAACGCCAATCGATCGATGGAACATAAAATGGCGAGGAGCAGAATATTTCGATCAGTTTCACAGAAAGGGTTGCAATTGCACACGTACACACACGCGTGAAATTGTGTGAGTTCCACGCACAGGCCACGATCGTTCAAATCAAAGGATGAGAGAGAAGAGTAGAACAGGATGGAGTAAACGGTGGAATGGAGAGAAGCAAAGTCAAGCGGAATAGAGTAGAGTAGAACGCAGTCCCATGTTTGCAATTCATGTGTGAGCGTGTAGATGTCGAATTCATGAGGGACACAAACGATAAACGACAAATGACCAATCGTATCAAGTTCAGGACATCAGATTCAACTATTTCTTCGTCAACACGTGTGCAAACCTCAAGGTGTACGAGCGCATGCATATCCCACACAAACATGCGCACTCCATTTGTGACAGCCACAGCGTGTCGCATCGTATCACGTACCTTCTCCATGCTTCGTCACCAACTCGTCGAAGGCTGCTGTTCTCCACCCACTCATCTTCGAGGCCTTCCACGTACGGTTTGTTGCGCACTCGATTGCTGTCCTCGTGGAGGACGTCGAGCATGTAGTTAAGGTACTCCTGCGCATCCTGCTGGTCGGCGCCGGCGAACTGAGAGCAGGCCTTGCCGAGCTGCGATCGGAAACGGCTTGGTGACTTCTCACCGTGCTTGGACATCCACATTTGTCGAAGGAGCTCCACGAACACTTCCAGCAGCTTTCCGCCCGTTCCCAGCGGATTGTCCTGGTTGAGGTCGCCCTGAGCCTTGAACTGGCCACTGAGGAGGTACGATCGAAGCAACGGCATGTAGCCGATGCACTGGATCGCTGAGTTGATGTAGCATGTGTTGCCAAGATTGGACAAGCCGCATGCACCGTAGCCCGGCAGCGCACATGCCCTGCCGTTGGCCTCGTTCGCATCGGCCGCGACCTTCTTGACCTGCATCGCCTGGTACTTTGGCTTGGAATTGTTGCCATTGCCGCTTCCCTTCTTTCCGGTTGGCTCTGGAGCATCCTCCTGCTTGCCAAGGGTGAAACGCCCTGCTGCAGCCAACTGATCGCTCTCGACGTCGATCCACTGCTCGTGTCCGCCGTGCTCGGTGAAATCAACAAGAACCTCCTTCGATTCACTGGTGGGTCGGACCGCGCCACGTGGACTGATCGGTCCATCCTCCATGGAATCTTCGTCATCTTCATCCTCTTCGTCGGTCTCATGCGCGACGAGACGAACGCGAGCAATGTCAACCGGGTACCATCTGCCAGACGAATCCATAGCGTCGATGGACAGGCCAACCAAATCGGGTGGGTTGGCCAATCTCTGCCCAGTGTTGTCAATGCCCTGCAGGAGCTGACGGAATTTCAGTTCGCTCTCCGCAAGGCGTTTCTCCAAACCGGCCTTTGCCGCTGCCTCTCGTGGCCACATGAATTCATCGCTGCGATTAAGGACGGCACACTCGATCATGAACTGATCGCCATCGGCGATGTCCATGCTCTCGATGGTTGCGTCGTCCGTGTACTCCAGCCAGTCCTTCTTCAGCTGTTCAAAGTTTTCTGATATTTCGGTGTACATGTTCTGTACTGGCAGGATGGCGAAACGGTTCTTGCAGAGCAACGCCCACGGACCGTACCTCGCCATGGCATCTTTCGCGCTTGCCGGTTCCGTCCGCTTCCATAATCTGGCGCGGCCTCTTCCGGTGGTGTTGAAGCTCTGGTACAGATGGAATGGCAAACGCGTGATGAGTTCTGCATAGAAACGCCAGAGGGGTTGGTTCGGCATGACCATGACGCGGATGGACATGGGACCGGCATCGCCTCGTCGGTACGGCTGCTGTGGATCGCAGAGATGAACATGAAGGACCCAGGGGTGTGTGCAAATGCTGAGATGCTGTGGCAAACGCGCGACGCGGCCGTTGGCCTTCGTTTCTCCCGCCGCCATCCCGTCAAAGTCGTCGACGGTGGTTGCGATTTTGAGCTCGACGTCGCCGTTGGGACCGGGGAGGTTTTGGGTGACTCTTGGTCCATTTGATTGTTGCTGTCGCTGTCGCTGTCGCTGTTGTTCTTCTGGTAGGGCGCTGCTTGGAATGGCAATTCTCGGCAACGGAGGTCCGCCTCCATACATTTCGTAGAGCGCATCCCACACAGGCGGTGGGACGAGCACGAAGTCGACGTCCCTGCGCAATCCCGGGCGCATCTGCTCGTAGGATCCCATCGTGCCTGGCACGAAGGTATCGCCAGAGCGATCCAGCAAGCGTTCCGTGGAAATCTCGCTGGGCCGTTCTCGCAGCAGCTGGCGGGTTTCCCGCGCTGAGTCGGGATCGTCTGCCCACGACCAGCCGACGAATTGAATCCAGTTGTCCCACCACTTTTTGTCGATTGCGTACATGATGCCTGTCCCCATCGCTCCCAGGCCGTCGACGCCACCGATTCCTCCGAACACATTTGGCACGATGAAATTATCTGCGCCGCCGGACTTGTTCCCGTTGCTGCTGCTGTTTCCTCTTCTATGCCCGCTGCTGCTGCCGTTGCTGTAGCTGTTGTGGTTGCTGTTGCTGCCGTTGGTCTTTGGAGCCGCGATGTCAGCACCGGACATGCCTGGCTGGCGCCAGATCTTCCCTTCGATGTTTTCCCATTCGTGCCACCTCGTCTTGACCATGTCGTATTCGAGCTGTCTGTCGGGCAGGACGCCGGTGGCGAAGATGCGGTCCATGATGACATCCAACGCAACGTCGTTGAGGGCGGATTCCGCGAGTTGACAAAACCTGACCATGTCGATTCTGGATCCGTCCGCTGTGCCTGACGATCCCATCGCCTCCAGCAGTCCATTCCACTGACCTTCGAGATCGATGTGGAGGCCGGAGGAGTAGGGTGACTGCGTGCCGTTGTTGGTACCATCGAAGCTGCTGTTGCTGGATGCGCTGGAGGCGGAGACCTCGCTGGTGGAGCTGAACTTGGCTGTGGGTAGCGGTACTAACTTGACGGCGGTGCTGTGCAGCTGTTCCATGACCTCCGACTTTTTGAATTTATTGGCTCCCGCGGAGGCGGCGTGGTCGCTGCCGTTGGCTTCCTTGTGGTTGCTTCCCCTTCTGATGAGGCCGAGAGATGGTGTCTTGCGAACTGGAGACTGCGGTCCATCCTTCCCGTTGAACGCTGGACTGCCGGGACCGGATGATGCGAATGCGCTGCTGAGCGGTGTTATCTTCGCCCTGCGTTTTGGTTTTGATCTTAGCAATGATTGCAGGATGTGGTTTGCGTGGAGGGCGTCAACGGAGAGGGCGGTGGAGGCAGAGGAGTCCACATCCGGCGATGTGGATGGGATGTTGGGGCTGCGCTTGCGACCTGGCAGGAATACGTCGCCGTAGATGTGATAGTGCGAAAGGCTGGAAATGCTAATGACGGTGGAGCTGCCTACCTCGAGCAACCAGGTGGGTACGCCGCCAGCTGGATGCGCCTGAAGGAAAGCAAGCAGAGTCTCGGGCGGTAGCAGGAGGTAGAACAGCAGCTGCAGTCGTTGCGTCCGCGAACCTCCTGCGAAATGGATGCGTTGCATGAGTATGGTTGTTGTTGTTGTGCAAATGGTGATGAAAGCGAAATTGCAGAAGCAACATGTGAGTGATGGATGCATGACAACGACATAAAATGCAACATGATATGAAAAGAAACAGACATGATGTGACGTTGACAACATAGTGGTGACATTGTAACTCACTCAAGGCCAATGCGACGAGGAACGCCAAGGAGGAGAGGGAAGCACCATGCGGGAAAACGAATGGTTCGGCAATGGGCAGCGAAGGCACCGGCCTTGCCTGCAGCATGGCATCCGTCGGCATTTTGATGAGCTTGTTGACATCCATCTCCAATCCCGCCTCCATCGCGTCGTCCTTGGCGATCTTTGCCACGGTGTCCCAGATGTCGTTGTTGAGGAATAGCATGAGGATGTAGGCATTTTCCGTGGGGTTGCAGGCGGGTGTGAGGTCGGCGGGTATCGTGGGCAGGACCTTCTTGATGACGGCGGCTGTGAGGAGGTGGTGGCGGTCCGCGACGAGACGTGCTTCCGCATCCGAGGCATCCTGGAAGGAGTAGGTTCTGTTGGTGGCACCGCCGTTGGCGTCGCCCTTGTCGCTGTTGGCGTTGCTGGTGGCGGAATTGAGGATGCGTCCCACGCGCGTGGCGGCGCCGTTGGAGGTGTTTGACTTTCCCTTTGGCAGGGATCGCACGACCTTGCGAACCTTGCGCTGCAGGAAGGTGAGCTCCGTGGTGGTGAGGTTGTTGGTGGTCTGCGCCATGAGATCATCGAGCGTGGCATGCACGTCTGTCGGATCCAGGAGGCTGGCAGAGAACGCCTTCCAGAGCGCCATCCAATGCGGATCATCCTTGGGCGTGGGTGTGGAGGAGTTGATGCTGCTGTCGTTGAAGGTGGTGGGATGGATGTGCAGGCTCTCGAAGCCGCCGCCCAGACCGCCTGTGGGGATGGAGAGTCCGTCGATGTGGCCTTTCCCGCTGCCGTTGGGCATTCCCTTGCCGCTGCTCGCGGAGATTCCCGCAGAGCCGTCTCCCTTGGTGATGCCCTTGGTGTTGCCCTTGCTGCCTCCTTTGTTCCGTCGGCCCTTTTTGCTGGAGGCAGCAGATATGGAGCCTTCCGAGTTGGCCCGTCTGTAGGATCGTCGCTTGGCGACCGGTTGCCTCGAAGCCTCCCTCTGGATGCCGTTGGCGCCGCTGTATGCGGAGGACGACGCTGCTCTCTGTCCTCCTGCCGAGCCTCCTGCTTTGTTCGATCTGGATCCGTTGCTGCCTGATTTGCCGGCCTTTCCGCCCGTCTGACCAACGCCATCATCCAAGGCGTGCTTCGAAGGACCTCCGCACCCCATGATTCAGCTCTTATCGTGTGTTGTGCAGGTATAATACTTGTCTAGAGAGGAGAGAAAGGTGTATAGTATGCTTGTGCACTTGTATGATTGAGTGCTTGTTCACTTGTATGATTGTCTGCTTGAGTGTGTTTGGTGGGAAGTTGGGGGAAGGCCCTCAGCTGCTTCTTTCTGTGGTGCTGTCTGTGGTGCTGTTCTCAAACGTTGCTTGATCCTGTGGAATCCCGTTGAGTTGTGCTGAGTTGCGTTGAGTTGTGCTGGGTTCAGCCTGAGTCTTGGTCTGTTTGATGTCTGAGATGTTCGGATGCGCGCGCAGTGGGAACACCAATGAAAGAGTTTCGCACAGATTGCTTTGCTCAACGCTGCTCAACTCTGCTCAATCTGATTCTCCTCTTGATCGGCAACACCCTCTTGTGCACAAGGGATGATGTCACACAAATGCTAGTTACAACGCAACGCAATGCAATGTGCTATCTGCAGGTGCCAAGTGTTGCGATGTGATGAATGCAATCTCCCGCGATAACACGCGCAGCGCTTCGCCTCAGACTTGCTTTGTTTTGCGGCTGGTGCTCACGATCTGCAAGATCCTTTCGCAGATGCGATCAACGCAAGCGCGATCGATGCGAGTGTTGTCAATCGAAGGATGGTGCCGCGATTGCTCCTTCTTTTGTCTTCACCTCTTGCTCTCTCTTCGACTTGCTTCCGAAGCAGAAGGAGCCAAGATCAAGACTCGCTGAGCACGAACGGGTGCCTGTGTGGGTGGAACTCGTTGGAACCAACGATGTCGATGTTGGTGATGGTAGCAGTGATGTTGGTGCCAAACAGAGAGGAGAGAGCAGGAGAGGCCAAATCGCTGCGCCACCCTGCCAGTTGCGAGTTCCATAGCTCGTGGGTGCACGTTCGCTGTCTTGGAAAGGTAGCGAAACCAGGAACGGTGATGTGTTTGCAGCATTTGTCGCGGTCAACAACTGCGTGCTCCCGCGCCGCGCTTTGTCACGTCGCGCCATGTCCGCTTCCGTTGGGACTTTCCCAGTTCGGGCAATTCGCCAGCGTTTTGCCTTGTCCGCGTTTTCTCTCGTGCTTTCTTCGTGTTTCTGCGTCTCCGCATGTCGTCACCGTGTCTGTTGGATTGGGTCGTGTGTCTCAATTGAGGTCTATACAAGTACTATCGATCCGTTGCACAGATTCATCCGCTTCTTGTTGTGGTCGAGTGAATCCAACACGCACAACACTCATCTTCCGTTGGGGTCTCCAGACGCGGACTGTGACGTGTCAGCATTCGGCATGCTCGTCACAATCGTCCAATCAAAACCCTCCATTCCAAACGGCACTTCCCTCCTGTTGAGTCGCATTTCGAAGTGAAACGCTGGGGAAAGCCAATTCGATGTCACTCTGTCTGTTTGTCCGACATTCACGTGATGTGGTTACCGTGCGATATACAACAAGTTTCGATTCATGTCTGTCCGAGCCAAGTGCAGTTGGTGATTCCCGTTCGATTCATGCGATTCATATAACGGTCGAACCAACATGTCAGTTTGTGAAATCAAATTTTGAATTCGTCGCAATGACACCGCCAGTCTGTCAATTCTCCATGTGACAGCGCCTGTCGCGCTCGTACCAGCCATCTCGTCGGCTCCGTTTTTCTCGCCTTCCTCACAAAAGGTGCTTGTTTTCGTGGCTTTTGTTCTTCGTTCGAAACGTCCACACTCATGCGCCTACTCTGGCGTTGCCAATACTGGTGTTTGTTCATTGGTGGGGGTGGTGGTGGTGGTGGTGGTGTCACTGTGGATGATGGCACCGTGGATGGCGGCACCACGGATGGCGGCATTCAAAACGCTTGTTGCCAACAATGCATCACAAACCCACAATCCATCCCATGTACATACATACACCATCGCAATAGTCCAATCATATTTCATTACATTATAGAATTGGGACGAAGAGGTACCATTCACACTCATCATCCCATACCTGCGCAAAGCGAAAACGGCGCAGCTCGTAGACGATGATGAGGCTGTCAAGGAAGAAGAAGCATCAGCACCATGGCGATGGCGATGGCGATGGCGATGGCCACAATGGCGACGATGGCGCCGCTGATCGTGGAGGTTTCGTCGGCCCTCATGGAAGGAATGCAATTCCATCCACGCCAAACCAACGACGCAACGCCCTGCCAACCAACCCAAGCACCACCAATCTGGGACCAAGCCGATCTCCCATGTTCCAGCATGAGGCCAACATCGACCTCGGAGACGAGTCTCTCGTGGGCTTTGCGGATGCTGCAAGCGGGTTCGGGAGCATGAGCAACGTCAACTCTCACGGCTACAGCGAAAGTGAAAGCGAATTCGAGGACAGCACCGCCTTCGGAGGCCGCAGATCGACGCAGCACAGATCCAGCTTGCGCAGCAGTGGTCGAGATGCGGTGCATGCCGCAGGGCGTTCCAGTCTGCACTCCGACGTCAGCAGGACCAAGGACTTGGCGCAAGGCAACCCCATCACACCGATGGCCACGATGGAGGCCGTGCCTTTGACGCCCGAAGGCAAAGAAGTGCCACGCCATGCCGACCTCAAACCAGCAGATCTGGCCAGGAATCGGCATCATCACAACCATCATCACGCAACCCATCAGGCTCAACGTCAGGTTGGGCACCAGGCTGGGCATCACGATGAAGAAGGCTTGGCCAATAGTAATGGCAATGGTAACGGCAATGGCAATGGTAACGGCAACAGCTACAAACGAGGTGGCAATGCTGCCGACAAGGGCATTGCCCAATTCAACAACGGAGGATATGCAGTTGATGATATTGACGATATTGATGCTGCTGATGCGGACCATTCGCAGGATAGCAGCGTGCCATCATTCATCCCATCACACTACGGCGTCACACGAACACCGCAAACCAAGAGGGTTGGTCGCATGCAGGTTCAATCGCCGGCAGACTCTTCACAGTTCTCTGACAGCGCGAACAGCAATCCGACAGTGACCAGCAGCCGCAGCGGTACCAAGTCGTACATGTCCTACCGCTCATCCACGAGCCTCTCCATTCTGCACGGTGAGGTCATTGGAGGCCCGGGTGCGATCACTCCAGCCCGCCATCACGCACAAAGACAGCAGGCACGAGCTAACGCCTATTCCATGAACACCGATGAATCTTCTGCCTTGCCACTGGAGGGCATGGAGATTGGTGGCCGATTCAGTTCTGCCTCACGAACCAAGCAGCAACAGCAACAACTACAACTGCAACCACAACAACATCGACATCATGAACAGTACGAGCACAAACATGCATCATCGCAGATCTCAATCCAGTCGGGCGCTGACCATGGCATCGGTCACGATGACAAGACCGGCGGCAGCACCCAGGGCCTTTCGGCAGTGTTCCAGCAAGGAAACTTCATGCGGCACATCAAGAACAAGTCAGCGTACATCTCCAGGACGACGCGGCAGCATCTGAGCCAAGTATTCGGTTCGCTCGGATCCACCAACGCCCGCAGGCTTGGTAACACCTACGTCCCACCACCTCCATCACCGGGAGCTGGGATGGTGAACGACCTCAAGACACTCAGAGCGAGGCATCAGGAGAAGCTGGGGCCGTGGCAGAATGATCCGGAGAGGAATTTCGAAAGACAGCAGTACTATGACTTTTGCATCATCCTCACGCCGCAGGAGTCCTACAGGTACTGGTCGGAGCTCCTTGATTTCCGCGTCGAGCACCTCGGTGAGGATGGCGATGGTGACATTTCCAAGACCATGTCCCTGCAGAACATCTGCTCCCTGGAAACATGCTCCACCAGATCCTCCGACGACTCCGAAGCGTCGTACGGGAAGTACATCCAGAGCCAGCACCTCCAGATGCAGAATGAAACCACGGCGTTGCAAAGTCCGATGAAATCTCCGGATTACGCAACCCCAAACACCGGCATCCATCGCAGAAGAGGTGGTGGCAGCGATAGGAAGAACCGAACGCCGAAGAGCCCCATCTTCATGGACCTCGAGACTCCGCCACCACCACATTCCTCGTCAAGACGAGTGTCCACGTCGACTTTCACCAGGAACCCAAAGCGACTCTCTATGTTTGAAAAGGCAGTTGTCAGCCCCGTCGATGGAGATGCTCTGAACAATTCCGGCCTGCCCATCAACACTCCAGGTGAGAACTTTCGCAAGTCCATGGGACCCCGCCCATCGATGTCTTCCGCACGGCGACGATGGGGCAACAGAACCATCGGCGAAGCCGCCAATCGATTGTCCCCACCGGTCCATTCCTTGACCAGGGGCAACTTCACCAAGAAGAAGCTGCCAATCAACTCGACGCCAGTGGCAAAGGAAGATCCCCTGTGCGAGATGGAGTCTGCCACGCCAATTCAAAATGATGAGAACAGGAACCCGAATGAGCTGCGTATCGACGAGATTCCCAATCACGTGATCCCCAGAGGCATTGCCGCACGCACCAATGGCATGCTCCAGTTCCTGTCGGCCCTGAAGCGCGGCATCGTCGTGCGCCGTCACCGTCCCAACAAGACGGCCATATACTGCAAGATCTTCTCCACCGATGATGGCGACACCATCCAGCACCAGCTCATCGATGCATCTGAGGCCATGGTGGGATTCAAGGAGCAGCGCATCAGGTACAATCGGAATATCGGAAACTCTTCCGACCCCATCGCCATCCGTGGCATCACGAAGGAATGGGCCTGCCTCGATCAGCCCGACAGCAATGATACGTCGATTCACAAGTTCGCCGTCCCCGACCACGTCGCGGCACAGCGTTACCGTGACAAGATCAAGCAGAACAATGGAGCCCGGCGCCTCGCGCAGGTCTCCATCAAGGCCGCCAACAGCGGCATTGTGCGAACGTCCGACGTCGTTGCCGTCCACCCAGCGCAGCATCCCGACCCTCGGTCACGACGCAACGAGCTCGGATCGGCGACGCTGCGGAAGTCCAAGTCGCTGCATTACACGCCCCATACGTTCTCGCTGATCACCATCGTCGGTAACCGATTCACGGGCAAGTCGCAGAAGGACGCCGTCGAAGTTAATGAAAACAAATGGTACAGCGGCGAGGGCAATGACATCCAGTTCAAATCCATCGACTTCGAAGCTGCGACCGAAGGCGAGTATTGGCTCATCTTCCGCGGATTCCTTCTGCTGCACCGTGATGCCGCAGTTGGCCGCTTTGCGGCGCAGAGGCGTGCCGGTATCGGAGGCGGCATGGCCAGGACGCGCGACCCAAGCACCACCAACGGCAACGACGAAGTCGAGAACATGCTGCACCGCAACGAATTCCAAGAGCCGGCCACCGTCGGTTGCTTGGAACGGATGGTGGTGAGATGGAGATCGTTGGATACAACGTACATGGTCGGATCGATGAAGAAGGGGTCCAAGCCTCCGCCCTCGGACTACTTCCTGGGATTCTCCTCCCCCGGCACGCAGATCTGGAGCCGCCTGCGTCTTGCCGGGTTGGAAACGCAACGCATTTATGCTGTCAGCAACAACCGCGTGATGATCAAGCTGAGCTGTCCTGAGGATAGGCTGATCGATGTTGCGGAAGTTCTGCGGGTGAAGCTGAAGACGCATGACGGACAGTACGCTCCCTTCCGTGAGGACACGGTTGACATCTTCAAGCCGCGGTACGACGCGCTGGACTGTCCCTCCGAGTTCCTGGGCAAGCCAGCCTCGCTGTTGCGATCGAAGGACCGGCAGATGATCATCGACTTCATCGTTGGCTCACGCATCCGAGATTCCGGCGCAGAACTGGGGGCAACGACTGATGTGGGCAAGATGATCGAGGCTCGTGTGCCGCTGCATATACATTCCAAGCTGGAGCCGCTGTACCAGACCTGGGTGTTCTTCTGGTGCCGAAGTCACTGGACGGGCAGAGACGGACGCGGCCTCTCCGTCGAGCAGGACATGGATGATGGGATGGATGACACCGTGACGTTGCTGGACAAGAAATTCGACACTGTCAACGATGCACACTTGCACGACCAAGGCAACCAGCACGGCAACAACCAAGGCGCCAAGCAGGGCAGTCAGCGCATTCGGCAAGACAATCAGCAGCACTACCATCACAATCACCACCAGACAGGTCAGAACCAGAATCCAAACCATCACAGCGCATCAATTGAGAGACGTCCGCCAAACTTCTTCAAACGTCTCTTCGTCGGCGCGTTCTATCAGCCTCTGGACTCCATCGAGGATTACTTCGGCGAGCAGGTGTCATTCTACTTCGCGTGGTTGCAGCACGTCGCAGCACACCTCGTCATTCTCAGCGTGTTCGGATTCATCGTCATCACAATCCAAATCCTGTCCAACAACATGGACCATCCCATCCGGCCGATATTCTCCATCATCGTCATGCTTTGGACGTTCGTTGTGCTGGTGACCTGGCAGCAACGTTCCAACTTTCTCGCCTACAGGTGGGGAACGATCGATCACAAGGTGCAGGAAACCACGAGGCCCGAATTCCACGGAACGTACGTGCAGGACGATGTGACGAAGGAGTGGGTGGTGAAGTACCCCAACTGGAAGCGCTGGATCAAGTACGCCATCAGCCTGCCCGTCAGCCTTTTGTTTGCCGCATTCGCCATGCTGCTCATCATGATGGTGCACGCCAACCGCGATCTGCAGCTTGCCAACTACATTGCGCAACTGAATTCGGCCAACTCCACCGAGCCGTACAAGGTGACCTTTTCGACGGATGCCATCCTGACGCCGTTGCGGGCGGAGAAGGTGGAGCTGACGAGAGACATGATGCTAGATGGCACTATATGGTTGCTGATGGGGGCGCTCCCAGTCGCCCTCGGTCTGTGCATCCCTATCCTCAACCTCATCCTCATGAACGTGTCCGTCATGCTCAACAACTTCGAGAACTACCGCACCGAGTCTGAATACAGAGCAGCGCTGATCATCAAGGTGTTTACCTTCCGATTCGTGAGTCAGTTCGGAACGGTGTACTACTACGCGTACCTGTCCATCGGCAGCGACGAGAGCATCCGGAACGGAATCGTGCGAATGGGAACGAGTCTTCTGATCTACACCACGGTGTCTCATTGGTTCCAGATCCTTCTGCAGGTGTACTTCTTCATGTTGGTCCGTCAGATTCGGAGATTCCTCTACAATCGCATGCTCCGGAGGGCCCTCAGGCAGATCGAGTGCGCGGAAGATGCATCGGAGGATCTCGAGACCGAGGAGGCGAAGAAGCGACGTGAAATCGAGCTCATCAACAAGCGGATCCTGCTGGATCAGGCACAGGACGACATTTGGTTCGAGGTCATGAACCCTCCGCATACGAGCTTTCCCGAGTACATGACCGCCGTGGTCCAGTTCTCCTTCGTGGCATGCTTCAGCGTCGTGATGCCGCTGATCCCATTCTTCTGCCTGGTGAACTGCCTGCTCAGCATGCGGTTCGATGCCTACAAGATCTGCAAGGTGCGACGCCGACCACTGGCGCAGCAAACTGGTGGCATGGGCGTCTGGGAGCACCTCCTGCACATCGTCGCCGTCATTGCAATCCTGACCAACTGCTGGTTGATGGGCTTTACCAACTCCAACTTTGCCTGGCTGGCCAAGCAGATTGGCCCTGCCGGGTTGTTTGGAGTTGTGGTGGCGTGGGAACACGTCATGCTCCTCATCAAGTACGTTATGCAGACGACCATCTCGGCTTTCCCGAAGTCGGTGCGGGACGACATGCGCCGTGAGCAGCACAGGGCAGAGCGTGAGCGCAACTATACCCTGATGGCGAGGAATCGCAAGCGCCGTCCGAAGATTCGCAAGACGGGATCGCAATTGTGGCTGCCAGGCGGCAGCGGAACCTTCGAGGAGGGTAGCTACGGTCAAAACAGCCATGGCAATGGTCATAGTGATGGTCGTGTGTATGCCAACGGCAGCGGCAGCGGCAATATGCACGTCAATGCTCGTGGCAACATTCACGTTACCAACGCAGACAGGATCTATGACCACGATCGCACTTTGAATCGCAACATCCAGGGGCAGGGCCACAGTACTTCCGCTGCTGTTGCTGCTCCTGCTGCTCCTGTTGTTGTTGAAGAAAGTGGCAGCAACAACAGAAACAGCCACTCGGTTCATCGGAGCGGGTTGAACAACCAAGGAGGAGCATTCCCACGATCAGAGGGCCTGCTCCAAACGATCCATTCTTCCGAAGAAGATGCCAGCGGTCTCTACCACGCGTGAAGTCACGCACATGTAGGTATAGAGTATCACAATGAATGAGTGAATGAACCTGAACATAAACATGAGTAGAGAATGTAGGTACGATTATACCATCAATCCCTGATTACTCGTGTTGCGATACAAGCGGCTCGTGCGTATGGCAACAGTGTTGTGTGGGAAAGAAATGTGGCGTGTCTGTGCACGATCGTGTGCGTGTTGTGCATTTGTGTCATGGATGAAGATGAAAAGAATCGACTGGGTCGATCTATTAGTACATCCTTCATCTCCGTTCAGAAAGGATCAAACAAATCCGTGCCGTTTTATTACAGATATACTCTAACTTACCGCAACTTTTAAACCATAGTTAGCAAGTCCCACATGTAGAGTCGCTGTTGATCAATCACGGAGAGTTGTGCAAAACAACGGTTTTGCGTGACCGATTCGTGATTGGATGGTATCTTTGGTTTCAAAAAATGTGTGGTTGGTCTTCGCGTTGTTTGAAGTTGCTCGCACCCTTGTGTTTGATTGTTCTGTTTGCGTCTCTGGGAGTTGTCGGAAAAGGAGAAAAGCTTACTTTTTATGTCGGAATTGGCAAGACTAAGTACTTGATTAGACATAAATATGTGGTTTGCACCCATCATGGTACTTTGTTTGTTCCTACTACTATTGAGTACTTAGTTAGTTCTCTCCTTTGTGTTTCTGTTTCTGTTGTTTTCGTTGTTTTTTGGTGTTTGTTTTGGTTTTGTTCGTACTGTTGTCGTTATTCTGTGTGATCTACTCTGGGGAGTAGTGCTCTCTGTCTGTGATTTCTGTGTGCTTTGCTGCTTCTCGTGTGATGTTTCTGGTGTTGACGCATTCACGCTGATGCGGTGATTTTGTTGTTGTTGTTGTTGACGCATCCAGGCTGATGCGGTGTGCTGCGTTGCGCTGCACTTAGGCGTTCACAGTGTGCCCTGTTGCATCGGCAGACACAACACTGCCATTCACTCCATCAGGCATTCCTGCTGCAGCCCCGCCTGATACCTCATCCACTTTCAGGCGGAGCACATCATCACGACGCGGGGCGTCCTCACCATTGCGGGGGCGCACAGAACCCGTCAGAGGTGTCATCTCCATCTCGACAGTGGGGATGGAGCTCCCAGCACTGCTGGATTGAGAAGAGCTCCAGACTGGGTCGGGAACGCCACCACCAGGCAACCCGCTGGAGCTGTGGGCAGCCAGGGATGCGTTGGTGTGAGCTTGAAGGAGCTGCGCCTCAAGCTCAGCCAGCCGGGCCTGCGCATGCTGCTCACGAGCAAGAGCTTCGTTGCGCATGGCCTCGAACTGGGTTCGAGCTTCATGCTCAATTCGGGCCTTGGCCTGGGCATCAAGCTGGGAGCGCTCTTTTGCCGCACGCAAGAGAGCCTCGCATTCGGCCCGTTCCTTGCGAGCTAGCTCTTGCGCTCGAGCAACTTGGGCCGCGGCCTCGCGCTCCATCTGCTGGCGAATCGCAGCAGTCTGGGCAGCATTCTGGGTGGTTGCTGCAGGGCTGGCAAACCCGCCACCAGAATTGGGAATCGGAGATCCAAACGGAGCAGGATGATGGTTGCCGCTGGCGCCGCCTGGTTGGGTTGGAGCAGGATGGCCAAAGGGGTGGGATCCGAATCCTTGTGCGGTTGGGGCTGCAGGCAAAGGCATGGTGGGATTGAAGGAGTACACCATCCCATCCAAGCCTCGGACGCCACGACGACCAGCCGTCCCAAACTGCTGCTGATTGAAGCTCTCTTGAAAAAAGCAGAATGTCACCAGTGTGGTGGTGCCGAGATAGTTCTCAACTATCTCAAAGTTGGGCTCCTCGAGGTCCTTGGTCTTGACATTGCGGAAGAGACTGTCGATCTTCCTTGGGAGGCTGAACTGGCAGCTGACGACGAGCTCGCCTGCATCATCGGTGACCTTTCGAGCGAGGTCCTGGAAATAATTCTTAGCTGCCGCAAGGCTTGTAGAAAAATCCTTATCATAACCATAGACTCCGTAGATGCACTCTGCTGTGAAGTACATCTTTGGCACTTTGTAGGTCAGCTTCAGTGTCCATCCTTCATCCTCTGTAGACAGTGCCACAGAATCTGGATCCACCTTTGCGTCCAGGACCACAAACATGTGAATCCCCTCCCGGTAGCGCCCTGTTCCATTTGCAGCTGTCAATGGATCAAAAGCACGTTCAGTGAATGATCCGAGCTTGACCATGTCCAGTGCAGGGCTCATGGCGCGATCTGCACTACGGATTCCCATCTTGCCCATGGCATCCACGATGGTCTTGTCGTTGGGTGTGGCGTCGCGCTTGGGGGCAGGAGGAGGTGTTGGTTTGTTCACGTCTCGGACAGGGGGTCCACGAGGGCCTTGAACTCCACGACGAGGCATAATGAATGGTGGGGTAGCTTGAGAGAGATCGTCGTCAACGAATCCTGGGTCGAGCTCCAAGCTGTCTGAAGATACAGCAGAACCGAGACGATCAGAATGAACAGAAGGAAGGTAACTTTCGTCGTCGTCCGAAGAAGAACCGCGAGCAAGATCAGCAGCAGGAGGGTGATTGGCATTGGTGTTGTTGACAGCGCCTTGTGCTGGTCGGTAGTTGAGGTTGATCCCGCGTTCTTGACGCAACTCTGCGAGGCGTTCTGTGGAATCCAGACCGCACCTCTTGCGAAAATCAGATCCAAATCCTGTGCACAGCGAAGCAAATCAGAGCTGTGTGAGAAGAGATTTGGTTCACGAGCATGTCAGGACAGTCGGCGATCACAATAATAGTCACAACAGAGAACATCACAAAACGGACGCACCTTTTCCACTCTCGAGGAACTTCAGCAGACGGGCCCAACAATTGAGAAAATTCTTCTTCGTGTTCTTTTGGCTGTAGAGACTGTGCCACTCGACGTGCGACTCCCAGAAGTTCGAGAAGCCTTCCTTGGTTGGTTGGAAGCGAGGAGGATTGGAGATGAAGCCTTTGATGATGTAAGCAGCGTGATCTCCTGCGGGTGACCACCTTTGAGCTCGAGCAACTTGGATTTGTGCCATCTTGGAGGTAAGCTGAATTGTGGGCTTGTGATGGACACCCCTGTTACAGCAGATACTGCGAGTGCAACGCTGCAAACAACTTGACCAATGCTGGGAGATGGTATCATCGATCGATCAATCAGCTGTCTATTCAATTCAAACACGCAGGTAGGAGCAACGCAGCCAGACTACGGCAAGCATCCAGGCTGTCACATCCGTCATTGCCTGTTTCAATCAGCAGTATTGCACAGATGAGGAGGATCGTGGTGCGTACATGAGGGCATGAGGTGCCATCATCCTGTTTGGTTTGGAATGCAACTTCCTCGTGGGTCGAATTTGCTTTTTGTGGGAGCTCAGTTGGATTTGGTGAGCATACTCAGCTTCATGTGCTTTGGACGGCTCGCTTGGAATGATGTCTTCAAATCTGTATATTGACCCTCCGACAAGAAATTCTTAGGAACCGACGGTATTCGTTTTTGGGGGGACAAGTACCTGGTTTTCGCCGACAAGTCTCATGTGTGCTTTCCTACGCAACAGTCAGTAGTAGCTCACGTAGAAAACAAAAGACAGAATTTGTGGTTCACAATTTCTGGTCCGACGAGTCAAAAGTTCTAGTCCGACGGTTACAAAAACGTTACTTTCCTTGCCTATTTAGTATCTGTCGGATGGAAATCGTGTACTTGTCGGATGCGGATTGTGTACTTGTCGGACGCCTTTTTGAAATGGTGTGGAGTGGAGTACTCGACTCTACTTGTCATTGGCTTGTGTCGAAGCCAGTCCCACCAAACAGCATGTTGACCCTGTCGCACGACAGCTCATCGCAGAGGTGCGCTTTGGCCGATCGGCCTGTTCTCCGATTTGCGTTGCCACATGCAATGGAAGCAGACACACGAACCAGGGGTGGTGCTTCACAACAACGATTCAAGTTGAGCACCAACATCTCTTGCTCCTCTCTCCTGCGTTGAGTTCAGACAAAGGGAGAACACCATCCAACCCTTCCGGAGGTGGTCTCTTGGTGGAGGACATCATCTACTGGGATGTTCTGGTCAACGCAGAACCATGCTCTTCGGTTTTCGCATCGCCATCATCACACAGCCAACATCAACCAAAGGCTACGAACACAACGTGATGCTCTGCTTCCAACGATTCAAATGTAGAGGGATGCGAATGGCTCCATGCCAGTGGCTGCATCTACTGGTGCAAGCCAGCAACCATTTACAGAAGAGAACAGATGAAGCAAACAACTTCATCATTGGACACGGATTCTCCCAAGTCAGTTGGCCGATCCTTCATGATTTGGAGAGGCAGGGACAGCCATCACTTCAGCTTCAACTTCTTCCTTCGATCCAATACCCAACCAATGTTGAATGGCGCCTACGATCAGCGATACTCCATCGGCAGCGTGCAAGACTTTCTTGATCTTGCGCGCTACATCCTTCTCACCCCTGGTCAGTGCATCACCAATCTACGATGCCGATCAGGTGCATTCGGGGAGGACTTTACCGTTGCATTTGGGATTTCGCCTCATCTCTGCTCTGTGCTGTGGGCACTTGCAGCACGTCGTGGGGACCTGAAGCCAAAGCATCTCCTTTGGGCCCTTTACTACATGCGGCACTACCCATCCGTGCGCATGGCATGCGTCTTCCTTCGGACCACAGATAAGACTCTCAAGCTCCATATCTGGTCAGCCATCAAGGCTGTAGCGGATTTGAAAAATGATGTGGTAAGTCCAAGGGGAATGCATTTCACTCACAATTGATTCAGCAACAAACAAGCTCACATCTTTTGCACTGCTTGTCTCTCTTCGACGTCACCATGAAAAGATCCTGTGGGAGAACCGATACTCAGGCGATTTGAACAGATCGTGCCTGGTCACTGTTGATGGCACTGATTTCAAGATCAACGAGCCAACCCCATTTGACCGCAAGTGGTATTCGCACAAGTTCCGATCGGCTGGAATCAGATATGAGATCGCTGTGTCGATCCAAAAGGGGGATATCGTATGGATGAATGGTCCGTTTGCTTGTGGGCGGCACCCAGACCTCAAGATCTTTCGCTCTTTGCTGAAACAGTACTTGGATGATGGTGAGATGGTGGAGGCTGATCGTGGATACCGCGGTGACGAAGCTGTCCGAACATCCGATGATTTTGTTACAGAGGCGGAGAAGCAAGCCAAAAGCCAAGCTCGTGCTCGCCATGAGACTGTGAATGGCCGCTTCAAGAATTGGAAGATCCTGGAGCATCGTTTCCGCCATGACCTGATGTTGCACAAGCATGTGATGAAAGCAATTGTCACTATAACCCAGCTTCAAATCGAACATGGCAACTCTCTATTCCAAGTACAATACTAGATCATACAAGTTTCAACAATACTGAGGGATTCGTGGTCTGGAACGCATCTTGCAACAGCAACCAGGAGATTGAATCGCGTCGAATCCGGCAAATAGAAGAGCACTGCACCACCACTCATATACTATAATTGCATTAGATCTATTCTCAACTATTCTATTGACCAGATACACCACACCTTGTCCTAAACTGTGAGACAATGCAGCAATTCTGGGATGGGTAGGACGTCAACGAGCACGTAAGCGCAGCACGATGAGAAAGCGCTGCACTACTCTGTGTGCGCCAAATTGTGTGCGCTCTTCAGACAGTCAACTCGAGAACAAAGCGCAGCGAAGGAGACCCAATCGAGGAACCCCTTTCGCTTGAGTGTGTACAACATTGCTTCGTATTCAACGATACGAGACTCAACAACGCGACCATGGAGGTACGATCTCTCTCTCTCTCTCTCTCTCCAGAGGGAGTATGCTGCGGTGTGCGTGCGCGGTCTGCACATGTTGCAACAAAATGTAGCGTGTTGGCGCGTGATCAGCTCTGACATCATTGCATGGGACAAGGCTTCATACTCTATCAACATCGATTGGGCTGCTACTCCTTGAGTCTGCTGCTATCAATGTTGCACAAAGATGGATGAGAGTGACACCCAGTGCATAACGATGTGAAGAGTGACGATTGGTGGTTGGTCATCAGGCCACCTCGCATTGTGGTGATTTTTTGCCGTGCGATACTGCTGGTGGATTCCTTGCACTCTACCCTACAGGCAACTCTCACTGATGGGAATCAAACGCATCACATCGTCAAGAAGGTAAATGGCGTGGGGTCAGGAACGATACTCGATCGTCCCTGGTGGGCTTTTGATGAGTTCAATATAACAGTAGTACAAGCCAACAAACCAGAAGACAAGGACTTGTTCTGCCAACCAAGACGACAGTGCGCTTTCCGGACCACCGCAGCAAAGTGTGACGAGAATGAGCAACACCAAAACACCGCCGCAGCGAGGAAATCCCATCTCCACACACGCCACAATGCGGGACTCAGAAATGATCGTTTGCTCTCGTGAACCAACTCGGCATTCTTGTAGTAGTCGTATGAGTCGAACATCTCGAATCGAGTGCGCTCCATCACGTGTGGCGAACTGGCAACTGGCAGTTTCTTGTCATTTGTGAACAGACTCCGACACAAAAAACGCGATTTTCTCTTTTTCCGACAACTCCCTGTTGGTTCTGTTTTGGATCCTCTTCTTGGGGTGCGATCGGGTGAAAGGGACGGGGATGAGCGCGCATAGAAAAGGAGGAAGAGAAAGGGTAAGGCACAGCTCATCTGGCAGATTGCAAGCAGAGATACAATTTATTACAGAGTGTAAAAGACATTATACAACTCAGATCAGACGGCGCTTGACAAGATGAGAGACATCCACGTTGGCACTCCACGGATCTTTGCTCCCGAGGAGTCCTTCTGCATTCATTTCCACCGCTTCAGCTCGTTGAAACACTACCCTGGCGACGTCACCACTTCTCCTTCGTTCGAATGCAACGGATTTCGCTGGTGCATTCGAATCTACCCCGGTGGCAACGAAGGCTGGGCCGCGTCACGTGGATACGTGTCACTGTGCCTGAAGCTGGTGTCCGTGTGCGATGGCAATCCGCAGGCGTCGCGTCTCAACAATGCCGCAGCGGAGATCGCGGCTGCTCGGAGGGTCCGTGGGGCGTCGGCTCCGTTCGAAGTCGTGGGGGTGGACGACGAAGACAGCAGCAACGAGCGCAACCATCAGTCCGACATCATGGTCAACTTCTCCGTCCGACTGGATGGGCTCAGCATCGGATGGAGCGCCAAAACCTTGTTCGGCGTGGGCCGAAGCTGGGGCTGGAGCGAGGTCTGCCAACGCCAGACGATCCTGGACCACTGTGCCCATGCCACCAACGATCGCATTACAATCAACCTGACCATGCAAGTGGAAGTACCGGAGCTGGGCGTCGCTGCTGTTGCCAACAACATAGATTTGTCTCGCACCACCATGTTCCACGCGCACCAACCATGGATTCCGAAGCGTCCTACGCTGCAGGATGATATGAAGCGACTTTTTGCCTCCGCCGCTCGCGCGGATGTCAACTTCTTGGTGGGCCAGGAGCAGATCAGCATCATGGCGCACAAAAACATTCTTCACATGCGCATTCCGGTTCTGTCGGGATACCTTCGAGATATTGATGGTGAATACGATGATGAAGCGACGCCTGGAGCAACAAGTGTTGGGCCTGGAATTACCACCGTTCCTCTGCTCGACGTCGACCCGGCAAACTTCAAGCGGCTTCTACTGTACGCCTACACGGACAGCACCAAGTTCAGCAATGATGAAGACGATGGTGCGAATGGAAGCGATGGCGAGCTCGATCCCGATGTCAGAACCCAAGAGATGCTCAAGATAGCCAACCAGTTTGGCTGCTGGCAGCTGAAGGTGAAGATGGAGGCGGAGATCATCCAGCATCAGCTTGACGACGCGACGGCGTTGCATCTGCTGCTGCTCGCCGAGGCCAATTGCTGCGCCATGCTGAAGGAGGCTGCGCTGGATGTCATCGTCGGAAATTTGCGTTTGCACAGGGCTCATGACGATTGGACAAACGTCGCGGAGTCTGCGACGCTAATGGAAGCAATCGCAGCCAAACTGGCGGGAGTCGCCATGGATGGCGTGGATGATGGGTATTCCCATATGTCATCGGCGCTCCTGTACGCGGAACTCGAAGAGAGGGGCGAGGAGATCGCTTCCGATGGAACCCGACAGATGCTGCTGGGGCGGTTGCGATCTCTGGATGCTGCAGCGGACGGGGAACCCGACCAGCCCGATGGATCGAACCAAGCTGACGAGGAGGATGACGAAGCAATCTCAGATTTTGTGTTTTGAAAGATGCAGAAGAGTCAGGATTCCAAACCACACACTGGTACTCTCTGGTACAACTATCCTCCTCCTCTTTCGCTCTCTGGAGAAGCAGTTATGTGCCTCCGATGAAAGGAAGTGTAGGGTGAGTAGAGTGAATCGATTGTCGACTCCCAACACAAACGAAGTGGTCGAATAGTATCACTACTTACATATCCGGACTATTGTAGTGCTCGGACACACGTCTTCTACTTCAGCTTTGGTGTTTGCAACTGTTGCCCTAGTGTTGCTACTACTATTCACGTTCCATCACGTAAATGGCTGGCGCAGTGTCGATCCTTAGCTGGCGCGGATTGAGACGAGGGTTGCCTGGAATTGTGTCGATGATCGTGAATCCGTCCAGCTGGCTCGTCTCCGTGAGAATGTGCGTGACATCGTCGAGGAAGGGCAATTGATTCTCTGCTTCGTATCCACCCTTGTCGAATTGCACAGCCGATACGGATGCTACGTATTGCACAGATCGCTGTCCGAAGAGTGAAACACCTGACATTGCGGAAGCGACGTCGATGTACACCTTGATCGTCTGCTGTTGTTGTTGTCGTTGTCGCTGATGTTGCAGATGAGTGGAGAGACGCATCAGTGCTTCACCGCCAGGATAATTCTGCTGCGAGACGGCCACAAAGAGCAAGCTCCCCAGCAAGGTCGTCCCCAAACAGAAGAGAATCACGCCCAAATACAAAATCCACCATAACTTGCGCCGGCGTGCATCCACTGCGTGAAGCATGGTGGGACGCAGTTTGGACAATCCGACCGCGGCGATCATGTTGAAGATGGGAAATGCCGGAAAGAGGAATCGCAGTTCCTTGTGTCCCAGGAAGGAGTAGAGGAAGATGAATCCCATGACAGGGAGGAGGTACTCCAACCAGGCCAAATCCAGATAGGTAGCTGAAGCCTGCGCATGCATATTAGTATGCGCACGCGAGACGAATAGTTTGGATACGTTGATGAATGCGAAGGGTATGAGGAAGATGGTGCAGAGCATGGCCTTTGGGATGGCGGATGTGACGTACCAGTGCCAGGGCGAGGTGCCCCAGTTGCTGGACTTTCCAAGGATGGTGTTGTAGTAGAAGACCTGCCCCTCTGGCCACAGCGGCCGTTGCCACAGGATGCTGTCGAGAGGACACGTAAGCGCCAAGCTGAGGATGCCCGTGACGACGCCGATCCGAAGGGCCTGCAGGATACCCAGGTCACGACATAGGAGCCACGATATCCCCATAGCGAACAGCAGGAGGAGCATGTCGCATCGGAAGACGGCGGTTCCAAATACGATGGCGGCTGCGGCTTTGGGAACGACCCGTGCTGCTGCTGTTGTTGCTGCGGAAGAAGACGAAGAGGTTGGTGATGTTGTTGATGAAGAGTAGGCGTGCTTCTGGATCCAGAATGCGACAGCGTGAAGAACAACCACGAGTGCGAATGTGTTGGGCAACATGCGGCTGGCGTAGAAACACAGATGGAATTGACATGCCGTGATGAGGAGCAGAAAGTGCCCTGCGTAGGATCTGGAGGGAGGTGGCTGTGTCGATGCCGACGATGATGATGATGTTGGGGCGGCGATTGTGACACCCGTGGAAGCGTTCAAGGCCGTCGAAAGATGATACCAGCCATGCAAAGCGAAGCATGCCAGGCTGAGCCTCGCCAGGAATTGCACCAGCATGGGATCGAGCGCAATATCACCGTAGATCGGGAGCAGGACCCATCGCAGCATGGTGCAGCACAGCGCCAAGATGCTGGGACCTGCAAAAGTGCGTGGTACCACTCCAGGAAATTGCCAGTGATCGTAGACCGCATCAGAAACGTCGCCGTTGGAACCGAGGAGCCTTGAGATGGCAGGCCCGACGCCATGATAGAAGAGATCATGGGTCGCCTGCAGCTGGAAGCTCTCTTCCACTTTGGAGTGCGGACAGACGTACAGATCAAAGAGGATCCGCAGCGCCAGCACAGAGAATGCGATCCAGTAGAGCACTTCGGCTTGTTGTTGCTGCTGCTTCTGTTTCTGATTGGCTATTGATGCGGGAGTTGCCGCATCTGTTGTTGCACCTGCACCTGCAGTTGCGCCTGTGCTTGTGGATGTGGTGGCACCTGAAGCATCAGTTCCTGATGTCGCCTTGCTGCCTTGCTTTCTGTTCCGTAGCATGGACATACTTGTAGTCCAGCTGCAGAGTAGTATATCCGCTTGTTGATACCTCCCTTGACGCTTCTCTGCTCCCTTTGAAGCAATTGAGGAGTCCTGGTGCGACCCGCAAAGTCACGCAATCCAACTAATGCACAAGGAATGTACAAGTGATACCTCCGTTGATGTGGAAGTGCACATGCATTTGGAGCTGAGACGCCTTTGGCGCGAGCGTGTGCGTCGAGAAGGTGAATCGTGGATTCAGCATGACCGTGACTGACACAATTGGCGCCAAAAATCAACTGCGATTCTTGCGATTGTTGATGTGTTGATGTGCGACTGACAAAGCTGCGCACACTTCTGCTCCTATCGTATAACACCATACAGACGACAACACTCAACAGAGAAGCTTCAACGATAGATCTTTCATTGGCAATAAGAGCAGCTAGCTGATCCCATCTTGCAATCAAAATCAGTTGTCATGAGCGACGCGGCCGTAGACAATGACAATGACAATGACAATGACAATGACGTTGGCATTGACGTTGGCATTGATGACGATGATGACGAATCGCTTCAGCGCGCTCTGTCAGATCTGGAGATCCTGATGGCAGCCTATCCTGATGAGGTGTCCATTCGGGGTTCCGCTCATGCAGATCTGTCGTCGTTGACGTTCCCAATACAGTTCACACTGAGGTTTCCGTCTTCTGTTGCCGCCAATGTGAACAGCACTAGCAGCAGCACCAACTGCAGCATAACCTTCGAACTGAACAAAGGATACCCTGCGCAATCTAGCGTCGCGGTCGCTTCCTTCCATTGCGCCAGCAGCTCCGAAAAGAAACGCATGGAGCTCACACTGGTGGCCGTTCGCCAGGCATCCGACGAATGCTTTCAGGATCAGATGGAGGGCAGCTTCACGTGCTGTTCTGTGGCGTTGCAGGAATGGTCCGATCATCAGGAAGAATTCAACTGTGATGGTCATGACGACGACGGCACAGATCTTCATGCATCCGCTGCGGCAGCCGGAGGACAGAAGCAGCAAGAAGATGAGTTGACATTCCAATTCGCGTGGCACTCCGGACAACCCATCATCGATCGTAAATCCACGTTTCAGGCACACGCATGCTACGATATCACGCAAGAACGACATGTTGCCATGGCGTTGGATCAGCTCATCGGGACCAGCTCCAAATTGCAACGTGCGACGCACAACATTGTGAGTCAAGGGAGTTGGCTGCTTGTCGTCCCTGCATCTCTGTGGCGGATGTCGTATTCGTACACTGCAGTGCTTTGCTCTAAGCTCCACACTGCGTGCCGCTCTCTGTGTGTGTTCTACTCATGCTCATGCTCACACCCTCGCTCGCATTCACACTCACGCTCACGTTGTTGATTCCTTTGAATGCTACAAACACACAAACACCCACGCCCACATCTACGCTCACATCTACGCTCACATCCACGCCCACATGCTTGACAGTATGCTTGGCGCATCGTGGAAGAGAATACGAACGGAATGAAGATCCAGAAACACGACAACGAGGATGATGGAGAACATGGAGGCGGTTCCAAGCTGGCCTACCTCCTGGACATGCGACGGGAGCAGAACGTCCTCATCGTGGTGTCGAGGTGGTACGGCGGCATCCATCTGGGACCCAAACGCTTTGCGCACATCGTCAATGTGGCTCGCGATCTGCTGGCTGACACCAGCCCAAATGCAGATAACAAGAGATAGAGGCGATGTTGTGGATGCACCCTGCTCAACCCAAACATGATGCTGGTGGAAGATGGGAGGCGTGGGTGTTTTGTTGTTTGTTTTCGTTTTATTGTCATTTATTTAGGTGGAGGCTTGGTCGGCTGCTGCGGCATCGGCGGCCTTCTTGGCCTCACGTGCTGCTCTTCGTTCCAGGCGGGACTTGGCGCGTCCCTTTCTGGCATCAGCCTGCTCGGCGAGGGCCTTCTCCTTGAGGTTGACGGCCTTGAGCTCGTGGATGGCCTCGATCAAGACGCGCTTGTTCTTGAACTGGTTACCCTTCGAGAGCATGTACAAGCTGTGGTAGATGTGCTTGTCGATCTTCTTGGCGTCACGCATCTTCTTGAGCAAACGGCGGAGCACACGGATGCGTCTCATCCACATGACCTTGAATGGGAGACGGGCGTTGGCAGTACCTCTGCGCTTACCAGTTCCTGTGAATCGCGCAAGCAATGGTTCGGTTCGTAGTGGTTATGAGTGGAAGGGCGGCAAAGGGGGTGAGTTTGAGTGAGTGAGTGGATGCATGTCGCAATCACCCATGCGTTCAAGGTCGTGCACAGAGATGTTGTCGTTATTAGTACATCGTTCATGTGATAGGATGCACAAACGGTGTGTGAAAACGCGGACTGCCGGTTGTCTGGCCGGCCCGGGATCACGCTCCTCGCGGAGCGCAACCACTGCGGTAGTGATGTTGCCCACATGCCCACAAGCGCGAACGTGAATTCGCTGTGGTAGCAAGGCTGTGATACGGGGAATGAATCGCAGCCCCACATCCAGCATGGGGCGTGTGCCTCTGTGTTTGTGCCTGGTTGCTTCGACTAAACAAACAAGCAAACAAGGAGACAAGAGCGAACGAGGGAGAAAGAGTGACAGAGACGTGATTTGAACGTACCTGTGTGTCGGCCCTTGCGCTTGGCCTCATTTCTGGCCTGCACGCGAGCGCGGGAGTGGACGATGGATGGCTTCTTGATGATGAGACCATCGCTGTGAAGCTTCTGGATGTTGCGTCGGGAGTTGGCCAAGGCAATTTCGTTGATCTCGTTGGGATCCAACCAGATCTTGCGCTTTCCGCACTTGAGCACGGAAGCGGCCAGACGCTTTTGCAACTTGAGGGACACTGCGATCGCCAGGATCATGTGCGTGAAGTTGCAGCGCGAGATTGCGGCCGGGAAGACGTGGGGGTAAATCGAAGTCGAACAGAGAAGAGTTCACGAGTGAGTCTACGGTTCAATCAGCAGTTGAGTGTCGAGGATGTTGTCACCAAGCCGAGGAAGCGGGCCGGTTGGCCGTGTGTGCGAAGGTCACGCTGTCACAGCCGCAGTTCGGTGTCGCCAGCAGCGTCCGCAGAAGACGAGCGACAGTGAGGCCATGCGCCACAGCAGCTGCGATCATGACCCACGACACCATCCGTGCTGTTCATCCGCGGCGTCACCCCATTCGAACGTTGGGATGACGGCGATGATCAAAGCACTGGCTGGCTGGCTGTCTGTCCGCATGCATGTCAGGGTGTCTGAGGATCCTATTGCATGGCTCCTACGGTTCCTCCTGCTTCCGTTGCTTCTCGTGCTCATGATACTGCCGTGCTGTTGGTGCTACTATTGTTGCTGCCAACGTCAGCACCAACGAATCGATGCTGCTGCTCTCCAACACTGCAAGAAGCCAAGACCCTCCGACATCTTTCGTGCTTCCCATCGAGCATTCCCATGGTGGGGACTGTCGTATCCTTACCCGCCATGATTGCTTGCTGTTTTCAAAACTCGATTGTTGTTGAGCTGATGTTGTCGATCGACCAAGGTGATGGTGGTGCAGATGCGGTCGCCTGCGTTGCTACTGATGCTGCTGTTGCTGGTGTTTGAACGAGGAGCTCCCACGTGCACAGAGACAACAGGAGAGACTTCCACGATGGCGGACACTGCCTGTTGGGCGCAAAACAACGAAGACGACAACACCGCGACGTTCTGTTGTCGATTGCTTCTTGGTGATTGCTTCTGTGTCCGTCAGACCGTCTGTCCCTTCGTTTCAGTGCTTCACGTGCGCTCTGGTACTCGATCCACGGCATGAAAAAGGTACTCAAACAGCATCTAATGCCAAATTCAAACACTGTTCTGCGGAATAGTAATACGGTAACTACAGTCGGACCAGTCGACTATGGCATCGCCAAACGCAACCAAAACACCAGAAACGAAGATCGAGGGAGGATCGTGTTGGCGTCAGAACGCGATGGTCTCCCAGCGTCATCATCACAAACAACCAAAGCATGGGACAGACAAGCACTCACGGCAACATGATGGAGACGCCACGACGATGGCGATGACGATGGCGCAAGAGCAAGAGCAACGAGGATCAATCATGAAGAATGATTGCGTCGACTGAGAAGGCATGCAAGAAGATTGCAGCAAGCATCGGGGCCGTTGACGATGATTTCGTCTTTTCAAGGACACCATCGGCGCCAAGGTCGATGGCGAAGGCTGATCGCGGAGGCTGGAGTAGCGATGGTGCCAGGGTGATGGCTGCGGATGCACAGCATGGTAGGAAGCATACTCTGCATGCCTCGCTTGCGCGTGCCCAAGCGCTCTGAGAGGAACACCTCGCCGCAGCATGCCCCATTCCACGGGAGGGCCGATCGCTTGGATGGGCGCTTGACTGCCCTCATGTACTGACGCATGCACAGCTACTTGTGCTGATGGACCAGCCATTGCGCATGCAAGGTCGAAAGAGGACAGCACTTCAACAAATAGTGCCGAAGACAGCAATCAATGTAAGCAAACACCGAAAGCAGGAGTAGCAGAAACCCAAGAGACAGGCATCCTCCTGTCTCTGAACTCGTTCTGTTGTTCATCATCATCCGGCCTCGTGCTTTCAATGGCAATTGCAAATGCAGCCATGAGGCGTGAAGCACAAAACTCAAAGCACCAAGCAAATCAATCACCCAACGCAATCGTGTACTGTGAGGCTCTTTCTCTGACAATGAAAGATGGGAACAAAGCTTTCTACAACCTCAAATCTACATTGCGAATATCGAAGCAATAGCGGACAAAAAGCACTCGTTTGTGACATCAATATAACCCCACTGTCCAACGAGCCGTCGTACTAGCTAACAACTTCATCATCAGCAGACCATCCGAATGCATGCAATGGTCGGCATAGACCTACCATGCATGCCATCATTGTGCCACACGATACAATCCTCGTCAATGCGCGTGAACTCACATCTTTGCACCTGTATTTTAATTTGCTCACTGCTGGACCATTCCTGTGAACAGCGAGTTGGGTTTGACCCATCGCAACCAACGATACCAGCAGGCAGACCAACTTTCTCAAGACGTGGGATGAACGGCAAACCATCCCGTGTGATTTCGCCATGGTGGGCCGAGAGCCGATGATTTGCAGGGTGCAACTGCATGTGGATGCCATCGAGCGAATGCAACTCCGCTCCCACACTCTTGTGCGCCTGCACAGTAGAACATTAACAGACGGTCATGCCAGTGTATCCACTCTACTCTATGCAGTGCTGATTGTAGCATGGCTATTTATCTTGCGTCTTCGACTTCCGTCTCGCCATGGCCTCCTCGGCCCGTTTCTTCAGCATCTTCATCTTGTCTTCTTTGCGCTTGGCTTCTGCTTCTTTCGCATCCTGGCTGGAATCGTCACCAGTATCGGCGGCCTCTCCTTGTGGCTGTTGATTCTGGTGTTGCTGTTGCGTGTCAGCATCATCCTTGGCTTGCTTTCGTCGTGCCATCGCTTCTTCCGCTCTCTTTTTCAGCATCTCCATCTTCTCGGCCTTGCGTTGCGCTTCTGCTGCTGCGGCCTCCGCCTCCATCTGAGCCTTCTTCGCCTCCTCTTCGGCCTGTTGCAGCTCAGCATCAGCATCAAGAACACCGTTGTCAACTTCATTGTCATCAACAAGAGCTTCAACAACATTGTCGTCAATACCACTGTTGTCAGGGGAAGATGCCGGCGATGATGCCTGCCGCATGCCTTCTTCCAATTCCTGCTGCTTCATCAATCTGGCCATCTCGTCGGGCATATTCAACTCGTACAGCTCCCCCTGTGACTCATCCGAGCCAATGGTCTCGTCGAACATGTTGCGGCCCTGCAGGTACCGTCGTGACGGGATCATGCGGAGCTTGCCAATCGTGAAGCTGTCCTTCAGGATCACCTCCAACCCGTCCAAGGGATCCAGCATCGACTCGTCCACCATGCCTCTGGAGCTTTTGTCCATCGCCGCGTTCATGGCCCTCTCGTAGGCATCGATTCCGCCCTCCTCGTCGTCAAAGTCGTCAAAGCCGTCGCCCGAGTCGAAGCCGCCGAATGGGTTGGATCGATCGATCTCCAGCTCCATATCCTTCATCTGCTTGAGGATGGAATCCGCGCGCTTCACCAACGCCAATCCGACGATGCAAGCATCTCCCGTTCCGCCCGGTTCGGCGAGCGACGTGATCGTGCCAACGGAGATGGCATCGTTGCTGCCAAGCACGCAGAGCACATCGCCAACCTGCGGTCGCCGCGTCTTGTTCTTGACCTTGCTGTTGTCGCCGCGCGATTCGGTGTTGTAGACATTGTCGTTGTCATAGAAGGCGACCGAATACAGGAGCCTTGGCGGACCGCGCACGTTCTTCAAGACGGACGCGACGCCCTCCTGACCGAGGTAGCAGCCCTTGTCAAAATCGATGGCCTCGCCCTTCCAATGCAGCTCCAGCGGGCCCGTCTTGGCCTCCTTCTTGTTGCTGCCGATGTACTCGGAATCAAACGCCGGCTGGCCTGCTTCGATCCGCAACGTGTCGTACTCCAGCGCACCGAGCTCGATGGGACCATCGGCGTTGTCGTCGCTGATGAGGAACTGCCAGATATCGCGTCCCACGGAAACGTCATCCGAGAGAAACACCAGCGTGTATCCCGTGCACGCCACGGCCGGCAACCCGGTGGATGGCAACAGCAGGAGGCTCGTGGAATCGTTCAATTGGACCATGATGGTGCTCTTCTCCATGGATCCCACTGGTGATGCGGATGACTGCGCCCTCGTGGTTTCAAAGTCAATCTCGACATCGAAACCATGCAGCACCTGCTGTTGGATGACCTTGTGAACATGCTTCATCTTGACAGACGCCATGGTGAATGACACCACGTTCGTGTTGCTGACCATGTTCTCCAGCTTGACCTGATCCATCGGGAAGATGAGAGGATCCAAGCTCTCGAACAGCTTCTGGCTGGAATGACCGGGCGACGTCATGATGTAGGCCTCCAACGGCGACTGCACGGCAATCTTGAGCCGGTCCAGCACCCTGCCCTTGGATGTGAGGTAGCATGCCTCCTTGTACTGGTTGGAGGTGGAATCGAAGGACTGCGTGAACTTGTTGTTGATGAAATTCAGCGTGCCCTTGCCCGTGACGCGCAGAATCCCACCGTGCGAAAGCTGCGTGTCGGACAGATCCCACACGACGCAACGGTCGCTGCGCAATGCGCTGCGCACGGCCTCACCGCGCAACCCCGATGGGGTATCCGCAGGGTAGGCCGATGGCAGGGTCGCGCTGTCGACCGTCGATGACGATGATGGCTCCGGATTCGGCGGAATGTACTCGTAATCCAGGTCGCCGGAACCTGACGACAGCATTAGTGATGTTGTTAACAGTGATGTTGTTAACAGTGATGTTGTTAAAAGTGTTGTCGACGATGTAGTGGATGGAGCAGTTGCTGCACCAGCATGCACCAACCGAAGTTGCGAGAGCAGCGGCACTCGTTGACCACTGCTGCCTGTCTCGCTTGATGGGATCCATGATTGCACTCGCACCTTCGACAAGCACAGCGTCGCGCCCGCAAGTGCGATCGACGAAGTGCGCATCTTCTTCAACTCCGCTCCCAACGTGGTATTGGTCGTACCAGTGCACTCTAGTCTATATAATATTCTATAAAATATAATATGTGTATATGTGTATACTGTTGTGTGCGCTTCTTGTGATGATTCACTTGACAGATGCCAACTATTGCAAGGTCTGCATCATGGATTGGTGGAGGTTGGTAGTCGGATGACTATTGGCAGATCGTTGATGATGGGTGGGTGGGATGATCTGAGAACTTCGCCGCGTTGTTCTACGCTGTTCAGAATCATGTTGCGGATCTCTCCAGACATGGAGAACGGATTTGGTTTGGGTGTCACATGATGACGTCACGAATGGGAATCTCATCTGGATGGAATCTTTGCCTTCAGCAGAACTCCGAACTCGCCAACGCGAACGCCGAAGGAGTCGAAGTACGATTCCATCGAATCAAAACAGCAACGACAAAACGAAAAAGGGCAACACGCAACAACAAGCAGCGCGAACGAGACAGCAACGACACGAGAGCGAACGAAAGCAGCGACAAGAGCTGACGGCAATCTCAACAACACCGACAAGAGCAACAGAAACAAGAGAGCAGCACGAGCATCCTCGCTGCAACACCCTCTCCAAGCGAGACACAACAACACCCAAAGCAAGCAACGAGAACAAATCAACTGCTGACCATGGTGCGCGTCTGGTACGAACCCCCGCCTTACGGCCCAAGAACACACTTGAACCGCCCGTCTCCATACTACATGGAGACCGAGGCCATGCCAACCTTGCTCAAGCGCTTGAGCAAGGCCCGTCCAATGGTCTCCGTCGGCCTCCCTGTCCTTGCCATCTCGGTTCTGTGCTACATTCCACTAAGTAAGTACTCGTACCTTGTCCTCGGCCCAAACGTCTGTTGGAAAGCGACAGACGCAAGGCATCTCGGTCCCAAGCTGCGCCAAAGCGTGACTCATTGCGCTGCTTAATGTCACTTCGCGCCACTTTTTCGCTGCGCGCGTAGAGTGCTGCTATGTCGGAGCGCAGCGTGTGGGGCATCAACCATCAATGTCGATCACATCTTTCAAATGCTAACCAACAAACTAATCTTTTTTTTCTCCAACGTTCACTTGTGGATTGATGTGTCACTGTCAATGTTGGTGAACGGGAACTTGAACATGATCGAATCCGCACGATCATCTTGATGATGAATCCTGCATCATCTCCTCCGGCGACAACGAACTCCACTTGATTGACGTCGGAACCTGCCTGGCCGTCCATGTTGATGTTGATGTTATGCCGAAACGGTTGCCTCTCAAATCGCGCAGTGAACCAGAAGCTTCCAGTCACCATGAATCCAGAGTACCAGGCCGCCCAGCGTGCTTACATGCGATACCACAACATGAACCCGATCTACGGTATCTCCAGCAAGCAGTCCCGTGCTGCTGACCCTGATCCATAAGCTCGATCGTTAGCTGGCGAGATCACATGGGATGCAACCATGCGCATGCATTGATCGGCGAAAGGGGTGACGAATGCCAACATACTCGGACTTGAATGCATCAATCAACGCAGCATCCGTGTGAATGTTGTAGCAACAGCGCAACCGTCGGTCTCCGCCCAACCACGAGCCGAGAGACAGATCCAGAGGCTGAGCAGTGCAATTGTAGCAGTGGTTGTAATCAGATAATTGCAATTGAGCTTTATGGACCAAGTCTGTTGCTTGTTGGCTGTTGATGTATCTGGTTGTGATGTGTGCCTGTGCGCTTGGTTAGTTTCCGTGCGTTTCCTTTTTCGCTTGTCGATGTTGGTGTACGGTCCCATGACAGACAGTGCAGCAGCAAATCCCGTGTTCGCAACCTCAGCCGGAAATAATCATAATCACATCATCACACACACACAACACATCCTGTATCGTCTCCCAATCATCACAGTCGATGTCACAATCGGAGTCACGCCTTGTTCGCCTTCCCCAACATCAGCAAACATCCAGCAATCATCCAGCAATTGTTTGTCTACCAACAGCTCAACAACCAACGACCAACATGCCAAATGTCTCAGACCTACAACTCATTAACGCTGCTGAGACAGGTGATCTGTCAGTGTTGAGGGAATGGAAGAGGCAGAATGAAGGACGTGATGTCAACACGGTCACAGGCTCCTATGGCGACGCTCCTCTTCACAAGGCATGCAGTGGAGGCCACCTGGAGTGTGCCAAGTATCTCATCGAATCAACCAACGCCGATGTCAACTGCAAAAACAACTATGGCAGCGCTCCTCTCCATTGGGCATGCTTTAAAGGCTATCCGCAGTGTGTCAAGTACCTTGTTGAAACATGCAACGCTGATGTCAACTGCAAAGACAACTATGGCGACACTCCACTTCATAAGGCATGCTACAACGGCTATTCTGAATGCGTCGAGTACCTCATCGAATCAACCAAGGTCAATATCGACATCCAAAACAACAAAAACAAAACACCCGTCGAATTAATCAAAGCGGACGATCAGGTCAAGATGATGACATCAATCATGAAGCGTCTCGGTCATCTCAGTCAATGCAACTTGCAACTGCAGACACAGCTGCAAACAGAGACACAGGTGCGCGAGCAAAGCCACACAAACACCATCACAACACCAACCAAGCACGACAATCCTAAAATCCACACAACAACCAACATCAGCATCGGCCAAGATCGTCGCAGCGCTGTTCGTTCTGAGGCCAAGGCAGACATCACCTTCCTGTGCGGACAAGGCAACGAACAACAGCCAATCAAAGCAAACTCCGGAGTCCTCATGGTCACTGTTCCGTCCATTCAGACATTGATCGACTCGGGAATCCAACATCAGCACGTAGATGACAGCACTGATGACGGCACTGATTCTGCCACTGCCCCACCCCCCAGGCTCATCCCTCTTCCCAACCATCAACCCAAATACGTCCAACGTGTCCTCGAATGTATCTACACAGGTGAGATATCCTTCGATCACAGCACTCCGGACAACGATACTGATACCCGCGATGGCGCTCATGACGATGATGATGGCGCTGACCAGCCAACTCCCACCGCCAATGGACAGGACGATCTACACCAGCTGATCCTTGTGGCCAACGAGTTCGGATTCTGGCGACTCAAGCTTGTTCTTGAAGCAGAGTTGGCCCACACTCATCTCACAGACGACACCATGGTAGATGCGTTGATATTCGCTGATCAACATGGCTGTTTACTGTTGAAAGATGCGTCGATGAGACTGGCAGCTGCAAATATACAGACCTTCTACGCTCGGAAAGATTCCAGCAAGTTGTTTCAACACCCTCAACTGCCAGGAGAGATCCATGCCATCTGCAGTGGGGGAGCGGCAAGCAATGAAGTCGATGACGAGTACAATGCCATGTCCATGATGGATTTGTACAAGGTCGTGGATGAAAGCGAGGGTACTGCGCAAGTGGATTCATACATGGATCGTGGAGCGTTGGTGAACTTCGTGCGGTCCGTCACACCTTGCAGGGTGGCTGAGGCCGATGGCGCTGCCGCTGAAGAAGAGGAGTGAATCACAACAACAGTAGACAGAGAAGTGAGCATGACATGAAGAAGAGGAAATGAATAGGCTGTAATCAGAGAAATAACTACACTACCATACTTCGAAAGAAAGCTATCAGTGATACATCCAATGGTGCGCCCGGCAAGTCTTGGATTTTGCCTTTGGTGACTCGCGCAGCGTGATGTTCTATGCACGACCGTATCATTTGCAGCACAACCTGACTGGCTGGACAGCAAGGCATGCTCTTTGGCCAATGCATTTCTGATGATCATGCCGCTGAGCAGCAGATGATCCTGGTTGGTGAACAGCACGTTGGTGCACCATACATCTTCATTGGGCAGTGTGGCATGACGATGATGGTCTGGCCACCACTGTTGCCGTGGCCGTCGTCGCCAATCAAGTGCTTTCCGCGTTCGTTGGTTTCAATGATGTGGAAGGAGTTGTGCGGAAGGAATTGTGTGGAAAAGGAAGGTGGTATCCGCTGGCGTCATGCATGGATCGTCGTACTCCACTGCAACTTGACGGGGCGGGATGAATGTATCGCGACTGTTGGCTCGTTGGTGTTGCTGCCGCCATTTTTGGATGGTATCACGCAAGTCGCAAGCGCATGCCAGCTGCCACATGGGCTCCAATGCGGCCGGCAAAGATGACGAGCCATGGGAAAAGTTGCTGATTCCTTGGCAGATGATTTCTCCGATTTGTGGGTCCGATGACACAGTGCCTCCATCTCATCAGTTGCAGTTGTGGCTGCGATGCATCGCTTTGAGCTTCAGCATGAGCAGGCATTGGTGGTAATGATGCGTGCAGTGGTGGCGTAATAGAAGGAGTATCTCCTAACAGCTGGTGCTAAAGGTCCCAAAGAAGTTGCTGCGTCCGATCTCATGAATGTACTCGTCCAGCAGGTATTGAATCTCAGCTGCCAACGGCGCATCCGGTGTGGGCGCTGCTGCAGATCACTTGAATCCTGGGCTTATCACGGAACCATGGCGTCGTTTGCCACTGTTATTGGCACCGTTGTTGGTACTGCGATTGTTCATGTGATTGTTTACCTATGCAATTGCCTTGATATCTTCCTTTCTAATGTCGCCGATCGATGCGATGCGTTTGCGATCGCTCCTCATCGCCACTTCCCATTCGTCGTCATCATCGTCTCCATCTCCATCTCTTGCCATGGTCGCCTTCGTCCATCCTTTTTGCCATGCGACGTTGTGCGTGGCTGCTTGTTTCCTTGATGCATTGCTTTACTGGTCATGTCTGCGTACGTATGATACGTTGGCTGACACCTCCATCAATGCACGTAGTCGTACGCAAGTACAACCATGATCTCTTACACAGAACGAGGACATGTATTGCCATCGTCGTCGAGTAGTTGTTCTGTGTAGCCACAACATCAACAGTTCGTTGTTTTCGGTGATGTCGAGAATTTTTGGCGCGCTTCAATCGTCTGCCTGTCATCCGTGGTTGATCGTGTTTGGGTGACGCACTTCAATTTGTCACGATCGTGGAATTGGTGTGTGAGTGATGATGACACTCACAAACACGATCACAGAGAAACACGGTCACCTGTCTGTTGTTGCGCAACCCCGTTCGACGATGGCCACCGACCACAATGGTCAGAAATGAGAGGCGACATCGGCAGCGCCATGATGGAACAGCTGAGGAGGAACTCACATCTGCTCACCATCTTCCTCGTACCGCATCCCTTCACACCATGAGCATACCTATCATGTACAGCGGGACAAGACAATGCGGCATCAGCATCCATGAGGACCAACAGTTGCAGCAGGAAAGCGTCCAGGCTGATGCTCTGATCGGCATTCGATGCGATCGTAACGAATGGAGTTGATGGAAGACGACGGTGTCAGACTACGGTGCTGGACTGCCGGGTCCGTGCGCTTCCGTGGAAAGGCACACAAACACAAGCGCACATTGCGTCAGCATCACGCACTGCAGCGACAGGCTTTGAGGATCGCAGCCTCCTGCACGCGGCATCCACCGCAAAGGCAGCAAGGCAACGAGGTGTCTGCAACAAATGCTGGCAATGACACACGAAACCGCGCTTCATAGCATCAATTTCATTGATCCACCGGACCAACAGGTGCGGCACAAACTCAGCTGGTGTCAACGAAGCCGCAGCACATCATTGCCCATCGGTCACATACGAAGTTGATGTCAGCGCCGCTGCCAGGCTGGGAATCAGGTGGGATGAAGAAGGGCCGAATGTGGCAAGTGCGGCAAAGTAGGGACTGACGTTGACCATGATGGTTGGTAGAATAACGAGACATTGCTGTAGGAGGCTACGTACGTCGGCACACCATTTTGCACGCCGCGGAACTTCCATTCTTTCCACATCGGCGACATGCGTTGGTCCTCTTCGCACGGACTGATTCAATTTGCTGCGGGCGAACATGGGGCGAGCACTTCCAAGTAGAGTTTGGAGTCGAGCACTCTGGCGGTATCCAACAACTAGCAGCAACAGACACGGTACGGCACTTCAGATCAACTCTAATACATTGTATGATGCATTATGACTTACCGTTGCCGTTTTGTCTTTGTCTCTATCTCGCCTTCCACAGACACGTCAGGACTGCAGTTCAGCCGATCCCTCTTCGCGGTGGGATGGTGAGCCAGCCCCAATTCAGGCAAAGCCAAGATCTTCGCATCATAGGTTGCCTTCTGCGCACACTCCAATGCCGTATTGCCAGCTTGGTTCCGCACATGAACATCGATCTCTTCCAGCGTCATCAGATACTCGACCACCGCCACCAGACCAAACTTGACCGCACGGTGAAGGACTGTGTCTCCGCCATTGTTCATCATGTTCACATCCACCGTCACGTTGCTCGATTCAATCAGCAGCTTGATCTTCTCCAGACAGTTGTCATGGTCGTTGGCGTTGCTTCCGACATCACTTCCGGTATCGCTTCCGGTACCAGTGTCGGCGCAGCAGATGCAATGCAACGGAGTATTACCATCACTATTCTGAAGCGTTGCGTCTACTGAGTCATGTCCCACCAACTGTTGAAGGATGGACATTTCACTGTCCTTGTCCATGCATGCAAGATGTAGAAGCGTGTTCCCAGCACGATTCTGGATGTTTGCAATTGGTTTGGCCTCTTCTATCAATCGTTTGGTGATGACTGTATCTCCCACACGATTGTTGAGGTGTGAGAGATCGCTGAGGTTGGTGGTGGGGATGAGTTGGTGTTGGATGAATTCGAAGAGGTGGGTGAGTCTGGTGGTGTCATTCAATGGAACGAAAAGACCTCTGCGGAAGGCGAGGTGCGCAGGTGTGTCACCATCATGGTTCTGGATGTTGAAGCTGCCGTTGGTCTTCGACGACTGGAGCATGGACTCAATGAAGTCGCGTTCCTGATGCTCGCAAGCAACATGGAGAGGTGTGTCACCGTCATGGTTCTGGATGTTGAAACTGCTGTTGATCTTGGACGACTTGAGCAGGTATTCAATGGCGTCGCGTTTCTGATGCTTGCATGCAAAATGGAGAGGTGTGTTCCCGTGGCTGTTTTGAATCTTGAATATTTCATCGATACTCAACTCGCTGTTGCTGTTGTCTTCATTGTTGTCATTGTTGGGTTGGTACTCTTCCAGCAACAGCTTCAAGCAAGGTAAGAACTGACAGCTACCGTAATAGCAAAGGCGATGCAATGGTGTGTCACCGTCATTGTTTTGGGTGCGAATGTGGTTGTCTGTGTCGATTTTGCCGCAATGGACCAGATACGCAATCGTATCCTGAACATCAACACAGATTGTGTAACAAGCCAGGTGGAGAAGTGTATCACCATTGTTGTTGCGAATGTTGAGATTGACATTGTCACTGATATCATCTGATTCCACCAGGTATCGAATGCAGCTGATCTCCATCTCCTCACATGCTGCATGCAAAGGCGTGTCACCTTCGTTGTTCTGCTTGTTGATGTTGGCAGCAGCATCAACTTGGGGACATTGCACCAAGTACTTCAGCACATCGATGTGTCCTTGTTCGCAGGCATGGTGGAGTAAGCTGTTGCCATCAGTATCATCCATGATGAAGTGGATTCTATCAGATTCCATCAAGTACTCAACAAGATCTCTCTTTCCTCTCCTGCAAGCGAGATGGAGCAATGTCTGCCCTTTGTTGTTTTGGGCATTGGCATCCACATCGCTTCGATCAGATTGCATGAAGTACTCAATGGTATCTCTGTATCCATGCTCGGACGCAATGTGAATTGGCGTATTGCCGTCCCTGTCTGGAATGTTGAAATCCACGTGAACGCGGTCGGATTCCATCAGGTACTTCACGATATCCATGTGTCCATGTTCACAAGCACGATGGATTGCTGTCATTCCCAAGCGATCCTGGAGGTTGACATCCACCTTGATTCGATCAGACTCCACCAAGTACTTCACAATGGCCATGTTTCCATGATAGGAAGCACGATGGAGTGGTATATCCCTAAGCTCGCGCACAACATCGCAAAGCGTGCCCTCCTCGCATGATTCGACCAAGGCCTGCACCGATGCCAAGTTGTTCCTATTACATGCTTTGTACAATCGCACAAGCCATCTGTCATCGATGTCATCACTGTTTCCATTCCAGTTTCATTTTGATTGCATCGTAGAATAGAGAATATGCCTCAGCGGATTCATTCAGAGTTGGATGGAAGAGAGAGGAAGAGAGGGTGGGTTGCGTCAACGTGAGTGTATGGCAAGTGGAAGCAGATGGCAGTGTCATGTGAGCTCAGCCTGTGGGTCCACATGTACGAGTACAAATGCACACAGGTGCGATCAAGAGGCAGGGGAACAAATGAAAATACTGGTTCGCAGACAGGAAGGTAGACGTCAAGTCGTTCATGCAAGGGAGGTTACCACCATCTCCGCAGCCACGCAGCTACCACGTTTCATGGGTTGGCACATGCATGCATCCATTTCGGTAGACGCCAGCACAAGGGCAAGTGCGAGTACAAGCAGTGCACTCACATGGGCCCGTGCATGAGCATGTCCATGCGAATGGGTATGCACCTGGGTATGCGCCTGGGTATGCGCCTGGGTATGCGCGGAAGTGAGTAGCTCGGTAAGTTGAAAGATGGTAGGAAGGGGAGATCCATGCTGCGTCGACGGCGATCCATACTCGCAACGATCTGCTCTTTGTTGTTGAGTTGAGGCTTGGACAGGTGTGGCTGTGCGATGTACCAATATGGGTATCAGGAAGGTCGAGTCCTCTCTCCTCGTATGTATGTATTGTACGGTTTTATATGAACTATTGTAGATGCTATGTCAGTAGGAATGGTTTTGACTTGGTGACGGTTCCAAATAGAATCAATGTCAGTGGTTTGTGGTGTGCGGATCTGTTGATGTTGATGTCAATGTTGTTGTTGTTGGTGTTGTGTTCTGCCAGAGATGTGCGTGTTTGTGATAGATCTTTGTGTTGGTCATTTGCGTGTTTGGATTCCGATTTGTTCGCATACTTCTAGCTTGACTGCGACTAGTGTGTTGTCAACGAAGGATGGTTCGCATTCCTTGTTCTCCACTGGTCATGGATACCCTTTTCTCAACACGTCTTCTTCTGTTCCATCTCATTTCGCTTCGTTCGTACCCAACACTTTGCACAACTCAGACCTGAACATGACGAGGATCTGCATTCCACGCTGACGGTCCTCCTCGACAAGCCGTGCACGGCATGAGTCCATGCTTGTACCATGCCAAGAGGCACCATGGGATACCATACAACATCCAGCCATTCAACCATCCAACCAATCATCCAACACCCATCCAGCAACCTCTCAACAGCTATCAACCACCATCTCAACATGCCAGATGTCTCGAACAAGCAACTCTTCGCTGCTGCCAGTACAGGCGAACTGTCAGCATTGAAGAAATGGAAGAAGCAGAATGAAAGAGGTGATATCAACAAGATGAAAAGCAGCCAGGGTTGCACTCTGCTTCATGCCACATGCCAATAGGATTGTTCTTGTTGGAAATCTGGGGTAGTGATAGTAGTAACAGACCAATGTGCAATTTGATTCTGCTTCTTTGAACTGTGAGTTCTTCATTTCTATCAACTTCAGATGTCCATATATATATAACACACGGATTATAACTGTTAAGTCATGCGCCGAGGGCGCTTTTATTCCGCCTCGTTGATTCAACGTGTATGCACGCAGCGGGAACGGATGGACACTAGGTGTCGGTGTGTGGAGGCGTCTGCTCTGAGGTCGGGTCAGCATCAGGCTGGGTTCGAGGGGCGAGTGGCTGGTGCTCGGTGGCGACGTCGCTGGTTTTTCATCCAGTTGGTGAGTACGGTCGGGATGTCCGGTGCCGCGAGGCCGAGTCCTTGTTGCATCGCTTGGACCCACGGGACTAGGGCGGCGATTTGGGCTGTTGCTGGTGGGTTGGACCATAGCGGTCGCAGCACTGCTGGGATCGCGTCGGTGGGTGTTGTACGGAGGCGTTGAAGCTGTTGTTGAAGGAGAGCCGTCATGCCTTGCGACGTCTGCTCCGCCTTGGTTTCGTTGCGGTCATGCCACTGTTGCAGGACGGTATGCCACATGAGGTTTGTGATGCTCACTTGCCAGTCTCGGAGCAGCTTGGGAGCACGTCGTCTCCGGTGAGGAGCCATTGGAGGGGCCTGGTCTCGCCACGAGGTGGACCAGCCGCCCCAGATTAGAGCTACCCAACCGATGTTGGCCTGTCTCACCTGGATGTTCTGAGTGGGCGACGTCCTTATGCCTGAGGGAGGAATGCCTCCAGATGTGATGCGCTTGATTGCCGTGCAAACTAGCTGGGCGACTTCGGGTGGGGTGGTGGGCGGTCTCACGATTGACCGCACTTTGAGGATGGCTTTGGCCCAAATGGACTGGCTCGCAGCGCTGGGACACATGAGGATGTGTGTGTTGTCTTCCGGCCTGCCGCACCTGGGGCATTCTGCGGATTGCTCCTGCTGGCGTCGCTGCATGTTCTTGCCACTGGCGCCGGTGCCCGTCATGAGCTTGAGCAACGTTCGCCGCTTGCCTCCGCTCCATCTCCGGGAGACCGAGCGCATGGGCTCCCAATCTACGTTCGTCGGGCTGGAGGCTCCCCATCTTTCGCACCACTTCTTTTTGATGCCGCCATCGTCGATGAGAGACGAGACTGTCCAGTAGTCGAGATCGGTGAGGGGACCGGCAGCGGTGCTTAGGGTCCATCCTTCCGTAGGCACCACCATTGCTGGGGCTCGGGAGCTGCTTGCATAGAACCGATCCCAGTGGTACCCTGCATAGCCGTCGGCGAGGACGTTCAGCGACTCCCAGGCGGTGATGGGTTCACCGGAGTCGTCTGCGTGCCCCTTGACCTCCTGGGGAGTGAATCGGACTCTGGTCTGGCGAAGGTTGCGGACCACCTCGGACCACAGGTCGAAGTCCTTCTTTCGTGGCTCCGGCCACCTGTCAGGGTCTATCGCCTGCAGTGCCCTGTTGTTGTCGCAGGCGACGGTGGCGCTACCTTGGATGTCGGACCACTCTGCTACCGAGGTGATGAGCCAAATGGATATGAGGACCCCCGCAAGCTCCGCTCTGTTGGAGTCGGTTGGGTGAGAGCCCTCGGGAACGGCGGCTGTCGCCACGATCTGGTGCGCATCGTCCTGCAGGCCGCTCTGGATGATAGCCGCGGCAGATCCTTTGTGGTCTTTGGCCGAGGCATCGCTGCATGCCACACAGGTGCCGGCTGCGATGGACCGAACTATTGCATGGACATCGCCTCGGATGTGTATATCGGGGAGCATTGCCTCCGCTGCGGGGCCTTTCCGATGCAGCCATTCTCGTATGGTGGCGGGCGTTGGCGATCTGTCGATTCTCCCGCTGGATGTGATGGCCATGCCGGATCTGCGAAGAGCGCGGTCAACCACGAGGGCCGGGCGAGGGTCCGTGGCCGCTGCTGGGGCCGGTCGGTCGAAGGGGGAGATGGTGCCATCCGGTAGTTGGGTGTCACGCCCTGCCGGCGCGCCTTGCCATGGCCCGAGTTGGGTCCGTAGGTGCCATCCTGGCTGGTCTGGGGCCGCCACTGTTGATAGGACCGCTTCCCACGCCTCCCACGCCGACTTGGTGACCTTGCCAACGCTGGGCCAGGTGATGCCTCTCGATGGCAGCCTTTCGCGTTGTAGGATCGTCGGTCGTATCTGACTTCCGTCGGCCGTGGAGATGTCTGACAGCCAGAGCACTCGCAGGTGTAGTCGAGCAACGTTGGCGAGCGCCAGAGTCTGTCGATGGAGGCCGGAAGTGATGGCGAGGTTCATGATGGGGCTGTCTCCGGTCCGGGGGATTTTGGATGGGTGGGATTGGTCTGTCATCTGGATGCCGAGCTTGGACGCCGATTTGAATGTGTTTTGCCACCACCCGGAGCAGGTCCAGTTTCCCCACGCTTTCTCATGCTGTTGAAGTAGCCCTGGCAATCCCGTCCACAGCTCGAGATGATGCAGTGAGGTGCGTAGTAGTCGTCCTGTTTCTGTGGGGCGTTCAAAGTGCTTGAGAACCATTTCCAAGTGAGACGTCACCTGGGCTGTGTACAGGTGCAGTACTCCCATTCCCATGGCGTCTTTGTGGCCGAACACGTACTGGCGTGCAATGGTGCGGGCGATTCCCATGGCCGGCAGTGCGGTCGTGAGTGCTGTGCTCATCACTTTGTTCCATTGGTCTGTGGACATTGTGGTTGCCGGAGACGAGTATTGCAGCGATGGCCAAAGTACGGATTTGATAGCCACCTCTGTGTCTTGTCGGGTGATGCGAGACGCTCGGATGCGTGCCGCCCAGGTGAGGGATTTCTGGAGCAGATATTGCGTGTGTTCGGACTGGCGTCCGTCTCTCCGGGACACCATGCCAAGGTATTTGGAGGCCGACCTGGGGCCGGTGAGGGCTAGTTGGGTGCGTTCTCCGGTCGGAGTGTTCATGCAGACGTTCGTGGTGGGCATCTTGTTGTCGTAGACCCACTTCGTGCGCTGCCACTTGAACCGTATGAGCTGCCAGAAGCTCTTGGATGGCTCCAGTGCCCCGCCAGTGGCGGTAAGGAGGCCGTCCCAGTGGTCCACGGCTGCCTGGAAGGATTGCGCTTGCTCGTTGGGTGTTGTGGGGGGCAGGCTTTGCATGATGTTGGTGTCGTCGACGTACGCGGTGCCCATGATGGTATGGCCATCGCGAGTGATGGGGTCGGGGAGGTTGAGGCCGTACCCTCTGGCTCTCATGCTATCAATAATGGCGGAGCTGATGAGCAGCCACCCTGTCGGTGCGGATCCGAGCCCTTGGACCAGTCCTTGAAGGTAGTTGTGGCGCTGCTTGCCGGAGTAGGACGAAACTGATGTTCCGGCTGACGTGCGGATGCGGTGGGTCATCGACTGGAGGGTGCGAAGAGTGCTCGTGATGGGTGCTGTAGGCACTCCCTGCCGTTGAAGGGCTAGGCTGAAGATGGGGTGGGCAATGCGGTCGTAGCACCCTTTTGCGTCGTTGGAGCATATGGCATAGTGTGCGCCTGTGATCCTTGCGATGTCGTCGATGAGGACTGTGTTGAGTAGCACTTCTTGGGCTGTGTGCGCCTTGCGGCTGCCGAACTGCTCCGTTGCCAGGGTGAGATTGGATTCTGCATGCGACCTGGCTTGTTTGCCAAGGAGTCGGTTGTTCATGTTGAAGTCGCCTTCCATGAGCCCGATGGTCCTCGTTTTGGTCACTGCCAAGTTGCCTGGCTTTTTCCGGAGCTGTATGTCGATGCACTGCTGCCATCGTTTGAGGCTGTATCCTGTGCGGTACGGGATCGCTCTCATTATGGAGTCGATGGTTGCCAGGGCGGGGATGGTTGCGTTGACCTTCCAGCACCCGAAGTGTATTCCGGAAGGACCCGATGACGTGCTTTCCTTGATGCGTGCCCATCCTCGCGAATGGTCTTCCTGGCTGATATGTAGAAGGTCGGGGGGCCACGGTGTGGCTCTTTGGGGCCGCCGGAGTGAGTGAAGGGTGTCGCTGGTGTTGTTGCGTATCTGCGACGGGATGATGCCGTTGAGTATGGCGGTGGCGGCTGGGCTGGATCCGAATCGCCCCAGGCTGCGCTTAAGTGGTCGCTGGCAGACTTCCGCTTGCCACGCCTGGCTGTACTTGTCAATGTTGGTCTTGCAGCACGCTCGGGCCACTTCTTCGCCTGCGGTTAGCAGATTGTTCTCACCCCCTGGGCCGTCATCTATGACCATGGACACTTGGGCATTGGAGTCATCCGCCTGCAGGGACCACCGGATTCTTCGGTATGTTGCCTTGGTCTCCTCTCGCTGTAGCAGCTGGGCTCGGTATTTGGCTGTGTCGCCTCCGGTGTTGGCCACCTCGTCTTCGTCGTCGGCCAAGAATGACCTCCGGTGTTCAGTGGCGTGTTTCTTCTCTTGTTGATATGCCTTCCACGCCGCGTTGCGGTGCCGGTGCATCTCTGCCGTTGTCATGTGCTTCGTGCGTTGCTGGATGTGGGCCTTCTTCTTCGCCTTGTCGATTGTGCGCCCTTTGATGTTGTGGCCTTGTCTCCTCTTGATGCTGAGAGTCCAGAACTGATGTTCCCACCTCAGCTTGGACACTATCGGTGAGAAGGGCACCTTCCCAGCTTTGATCTTGCGGCACTTGCGTTCTGCTTGGAGTATGGCCTGAGTTCTGTCGTTGTCGATTTTCTCGAGTGTCTGAATCTGCAGCGGTGTCATCTGGTCATTGCTGACTGCTTGGTTCAGAGATTGCGCCCGTTCCAGAAGATGTAGCGAGTTAGCTTGGCTTTCGTATACCTGCACGTATCTTCTGACCGTGGTGGGTTGGCTGAGTTGGAGTCGTCTCCCTCGGAACGGTGGGGTTGGCTGCTTGGTGTGCCCGAATAGGTGGTTCGTGCTGATGTCGAACCACACCATGCGGTGGTCCCAGCTGCCGTACGGTGTCAGCCCCATTTGATTGGGTTGGACGTCGTTCGTGGCCCAGATTCCGTCGATGGGGGTCCGTCGTCTGTTTCTGATCATGGTGGCATACGGGTGTCGTATGTTGTTGGTGTGGTGTTCTTGGAGGCCTTCGGCGAGCAGCATGTTGGTGATCTTGGACCGTCGCACGTCCATGTTGACGTCACCTCCGATGATCACTGTCTCGCCTGCTTGTTGCCATCGTGCTATTTGTGCTTGCAGGTCGGCGATGAGCAGATCGATGGGGTCCAGTGTCGATTGGCGCTGGGCGGCTTTGACAGCTTGTTGGTTGTAGACGGTTCCAGAGGTTTGGGTGGACTTGGTGGGGACGTAAACTGAGGCGATTCGGACTTTGATGCCCTGTCGTCCCTGGAGTAGTACGCTTGCCCATCTGCCGCACTTTCCGGGGTCGTTGCTGCTGGAGAGGACTCGGCCTGCGATGTTTCCGTGGGAAAGTACGGCGGTGCCGCCCCATTGTCGTGGGCTGTCGCTGTCTGTGTGACAGTGTGCTGTGGCAATCTTCGCCATGCGTAGCTGTCTGTCAGCTCTGCGGGCAAGCGTGGAGTCCGACGGGGTCTTGCTCCAGTTGATGCCCACTTCCGTCATCATCAGTATGTCAATGTGGTGTTGGCGTATGGTTTGCCATAGGTCGTCGTTTTTGGGGTCCGTAGGGTCGGTTGGTAGGCTTCCTACGTTCAGGGTGGCGATCCTGATTTGGGTGTTGGCCTTTTGGTTGGTGGTTTGGCCGAGGTGTTGTTGTTGGAGATTCGATTCATCCGAACTCGAATTCCCTGGCGTGTTGGGTCCGTCGGTGTCCGGGCTGGACTGTGCCCGTCTGTGGCTGCCTATCATGGTGACTGGCCTCCATTGGGCTGCGGAGGGTCGCCGTCGGGTTTGCCAAGTTCTCGCCGGAGTGCTTGCACCTGTGCCAGTAGTTGTGCTTCCCTTGTCTGGGGCTGGTTGTATCTTGTGTTGGCGCCGGTACGCAGGATTCCTTCGGTGGTGTGGGAGGTTGTGTTGGGGGTGTTCGGTGCGTTGGATCCGCTGTCTGTTTGGTCTCCTGTGGTCAGATTGGGGGCAGCTGTGTACGCTGAGTCGATGGACCTGTTGGCGGTGCCGATCGTCGAGTTGGGATTGAACAGGCTTCGATTGTCAAGAGCCGCTGGCCTGTGAGTGGTGGGCATCATATCGGGGATATTGGTGATGATCACACTGGCGGGGAACTCTTCATCGGCGATGTCTTCCAGGTTGTGCGTGTCAGGGGACGTGTAGTCGTTGGTCGCTGGGTCGTACACAATGTTGAGGCTGGCAATCCACACCTCCGGACTGAACCACTTTTCGGCTTTGGGGCCTACTTTGTGTCGGGCGATTGCAGGCAGGAGGCTCATGAAATGCTTTGCTGGTTCCAGGTATTCGGGGAATGAGTGCGCCACGACTTGGTCGTCGGTGCCTCGGGCTCTGTCCACACTGTGGAAGATCCGTTTGCCGTCGTTGGTTGTCTCTCGGAGTATGAGTTTACGGAGAGTGATGGAGCGGTTGTCCTTGCCTTTGACTTTCTTGTCCAGGTGCAGTACTCCATCGGAGTCCGAGTACTCAATCACTGCAAGTATGGCCTGGTGTTTTGCCATGAGGCCGTCTCGGAACTCGCTCTTCTTTCGGGACATTTGCTCAAACTTCTTGTCGGGCAAGAACCGGAAGTTGGTGGCTCCCGGTCTCTCCGCTCGTGTGTTAAAGAGGTTTGCGACTTCTTCGACCGCAGCGTAAGCTTGTGATCTTTCGACTTCCAGCTTCACCGCTCTCCAAGGTTGGACTGTCCAGTGTCGCTTGCCTTCTCTGTACTTTTCTCTGGTTTCGTCGCTGACCTGGATGATGTTCTTCATCTTTCCGCCCACTCTGATGTCGCTGTTTGTTCGTCGGAAGCTCCTGTTTATGATTTCCACTGTGCTGTCCACGTCTGTGAATCCTCCAGAGTATAGTAGGAAGCCGATCTCTTTCACCTCTTCTGCGTCTTGGAGCTGGGCTTTGTACAATCCCTCATGCTCGTTGTAGTAGTATGGGTTGAGCTCCGCGTTGCGGTCTGCCGTGATGTCGAAGGGATCATCTCTGGTGGTGATGCGGACTTTCGCGTACGTGATTCCTGTTGCCCCGGATGGCGCTCGCAATCCTTGAAAGAAGGTTCTGAGGTCCTCCATTCTCTCTGGAATTTGTCCTGAGTGGGCGATGTGGGGACCTGTGTTGGCCGACTCTCTCCATGGGAGGATCACCGCTGTAGGATCGATTCGTCGGACCTGCCGGAACCATCGCTTGATGCGCTCTCGCACTGCGGCTGTGGTGTCGTCTTCGGTTCTGTCGACGTTGAGTTTGATTGTGAATCTGGTGGTGTGCTCGTGTCGCGGTGGTGCTATCTTTGCCTGGGATGTGTTGGATTCCTCATCTGAGCTGACGGAGTTGTCGTCTGTGGACGGCTTGCGGTTGGCAGGGTTCCGAGGGCCACTTCTGTGTCTGGTCACGCCTGAGTCAGTTGACGAATCGTTGCTGCTTGTCGTCCCTGAAGATTGCGAGTTGTTCGTGCTGTTCTGGCTGACTCGTGGCATGTCGGTTGTCTGTTTCGGAGATTTGAATCTGGTGCGTTTGGACGGCTGGCGGCTGGTGTACGACTCGCTGTCTGTGCTGATGGATCCCGTGGTTGTGTCGATTGGCATGGCTGCAAATGCTTGGCTTGTGGACATCCTGGCTGTGCTCGCTTCCGCGCCTTCCGTCTGGAGTGTGAGGCCTTCCATTGTGTCGATGTGGATGTCGTTGTCTGCGAGAGGTGCTGCTCCCAGATCGTAGTTGGAGCCCATGAGTCGATTCGCGGCCTTCCATACTTTGACTGCTCTTGCCGTTCGTACCGTGCCGTCGTCGTTAAGATGTACTTTGAATACCTCGTGGGGATCGGTGGATGCAACGTTGATGACGAATTGCAGGAGCCTCATTCTTGTGGGGTCTCTGTTGGGCAGCGTGATGGGCCCGAATGATGTGACCCTTCCGTCTGCGAGATCTCTGAAGAAGTGCTCCCACTGTTTGATGGTCGGGTTTTCGCGGTCGGCCGTCGCCTCATCCTTGTTATACCAGATTGCTCTGGCTCTCCATGCTGCTTTTGCTGATCTGTCGATGGATCCGTCTCCTGTTGCTCGTGCGAATGGCGTGATGTCGATGCCGGTCTTGTTGGCCGCGGTCTTGAACGTGCTGGATCTTGGCTTGTAGGTGATGGACACGTCGTCGGGGTCGTTCTCCTCGGTTCCTCCATCGTAAGGGATGGCTCTTTTTGCTTGTCGTCGGGCGCGATGATGGTTGCCTGTATCGTCCTCTCTTGGGTTCGCAGGTTTGTCAGGTTCCTTGGTGGGAGGTGGCAAGGTTGGGCCATCTTCTGCCTTCGTCTCTTCGCGGTTGCTCGTGTTGGGTTCGTCGTTCGAAGTCATTTTGCTTTGCTGTTGTTTGTGTTGTGTTAGGGTATTAATTAGTTTTTATTTTTCTTTGGTTTGGTTTGTCGGAGTTCCGAAACTATATCAACTTCAGATGTCCAATCTTGTTTCAACATAATTGAAGGGTTGTAGGGTACCACACCTAGAATGTAGAGTGATCAAGTCTTCGTTGTTGGTGAGGTAGTTGTTGGTTATTGAGTTATTCATATGGTAGGATGTTGATGAGCTCCAAAGATTGAGATATTGGAACTGTGAGCATGAGGGAGAGTTTGCAAGTCTCAAGCACATTCTGGTGGAATTTTACGTGGAGACATCATGGCAAATGTGCGTGTTACTACATGAATTCAAACTTGCAAAAGTCAGGAAGCCAAACACATGATATGCTGCGTTTAGGATGCAACTCCTCACGATGTCGCTAGTAGTACAGTCACACGATTGACCGTATACCTTTGAGAAGGTCTGTATCCATTCGAACATATTGGATCCAAGATCAGGGCCTGTCCTGATTGGGTGAAAGAACCTTCTCAGAATTTAGGGCGGGCAAGAAAGTTGATCCATGTCCTCCCAAGTCAGTGAATGGAGGGAACACGATTCATGCAACGCGAAATGCAACACACGCATGTCATGACATCATGTCACACCAAGATTCCCGTTCAACGGCAGAGAAACGGGGAATAGAATCTTTTCTGATTGGTCAACGGGTGTCACTATTGCTTGAAATATAGCGTTGAGCTCATACCACGCGATCGAACATGTAGCTCTTCAGGTCAGCCCAATGCTCCTACAAACTTGGGAGGACGCATGAACAGCGTGCGGTCGTTGGCCAGGTTTGATTTGGTTGCGCCATCCGGCTTGGGCTTCTTTGGCACAGCCGGCTTGCTTTCAGTGCTCATCTTGACAATAGAGCAGAATGGAATTGTAGCTATGTTGAAACAACGACACTGCAGTCGGTCTTTACCCAGATATAATCCGAAGGACTGCTTCAGGATACAGTTTGGTGTGATGGTATGGTATGGTGTGTAAATCAGATAATTACAATTGAGTGTTATGGTTTGAATCCGTTGCTTGTTGGCTGTCGATGTGTCTGGTTGTGTTGTGTGGCTGTGCACTTGATCTATTTCCGTTCGTCTAGTTTTTCGTTTGTTGACATCTGTTGGCAAGTTCCGCTCATGGTAACCTACGATCGTGGAAGATGGTGTTGGTTGATAGTCGTTTGTTTGCTATTTCATTACTTGGCTACTCCGATCCTCTTGGTGTATGCCCGTTCTCTTGCCTGATGCTCTCGGTGTTTCAATCTGTTTTGTAGATTCGGTCTCCGACTATGAGTCGGTACGCGAGATGCTCTCTCGCTCCTCTCTGTATTCTCTCTTTCTCTCTCAACAGCGTGTGCTCGTGCTACACAATACTCTGTGTTCGATGCGTACTCCGCATTCGACACTCTGTTCATTCAGTACTGGCTCCTACTCCATGAGTACTTACCATTTGAAGTTCACCTTCTGTATCCATGATGCTGATGCCCTTCGGTCATCGGATCTTTGCCTCCTGTTCTGACTTGGAGACAGATGTCGACGTGGTGACATGATGACATCCTGTTGACGTCAGTAGGCGTCCTTCTGCTCTCCAGATGTCACGTTCCATTGGTGATGCAGGAGTCTGTCAGATGATATCGTCATCTGAGGTTTAGTTGGGAAGTACCTCGAGATTCTCTTGGTACCATTGATGGATGGACGGACGATCTTCCAATTCTCTCAGAAATCGTTATTTGCAAATTTCCTCCAGAAATCTTGCCCCTTTTCGTGTGTTCCATTTCCGCTGTAATTCTGACGAATCACAGCATACTATTGACACGAGTGTAGTTATACCGTCCAAGTGCGTATGAGAGAATAACAGGTGAACGATGCACATATACACGTACATCTCGACATATACTCACATGTACATCTCGACACTCATGGATGGAGGGATGGTCCTCACCCAAAGGTATCATAGAAAGCTACTAGCACATTGGCCTCAAGCTCCATGATGATGTCAAGAGTGCCAGAATGGTCAGATCACGTTGATACCATGTGCACAGCACACTTGCATAGAAGCCAGCAGCTTTGTATGTGTGACTCGCTCCACTATTTCATTGGCCACACATCATATTGCGATTCTAGCTTGTTGCATGGAAGTAAACGGTGAACTGGACAAAGCTATGATGAGCATGCCCATCATGCCCATGGCGGATCAAAGATTGCAGAGCAATGGAATGAAGCTCGAGCCTCGCAGCCATTTTTCAGCATCCAAGGACTCTGCTCCAACCAGTTATGTTTGCCCTGCCAAACATGGACGAAGATGAATTGCATTCCATTGTCTCTTCATCGCTGAGAGCAGGAATAACGTTCTCCAACCCGCTCTGGCTCCAGTTCGATGATGACCTCGTCGAGCCCATACCTCCGCGGCACGTCGTGTCCGAAATGGCGTACGTCCTCTTCTACCGAAGGAAACGAATCACCCCTGCGAACGTCGCTAAGTAGAGCACGTTGGAGTAAATATTGAGCGTGGGAGTGGGAACGGAAGCGGAAGCGAGGCCGCGATAGCTCGTAGAGTGCGAGCTAGTCCATTGCATTGCATTGCATTGCAAGTGTTCAATCGGAAGTGCAGACGCAACAGTCGCAGATTAATGTTCCGATGTCAATGGTACTGTAAATGTAAAATGTAACTGTAATTGTCTATCCAACGGTGGAGGATCTTCAATGCATTCACCAATGGGTCGCTGGGACATCTTCATTTGCTGAAGTCCGGTTGTTGGTTTGTTTGTGGTGTTGGCATGGCACGTTTGGGTTGATGTGCCATTGAGACGTGTATGTAGAGTTGTTCGTATTTGTGTTTTCGCTGTCCGTTTTGTTCATTCACTCTCGTGTTCGCTTTCTCTGTTTCGTGTCTTTATGTATATTCTACCGCTACTTTCAAAGTTGTGCTGTCTCTCGATCCGTGTTGTTTGCTCGGTGTTTTAAATGTCACAGCGGATAGTCCGTTCTCGTCACGCGAAGAACGTGGGTTACGAGTACGAATAGAAGGCTCTGAAGCATAATTATTGTGACCTGTCAAACATGTCGTAGTGAGTGATCATGGTGTCGTGACGTTTGGAATGACAAGCCCCTCTGATAGTATTTATGCTTGAGGCATGGGTATTGGATTCAAACAAGATGCGTCCAAGGTGTCACTCAAAGACGGAGAAATGCAAAGAGAATGCGACATGGTTTTCAGTAGCAAACAGAACGAAGCGTCGGTGGAATGGAGATATTTTCTGCTTGTGTCTGGATTGTTTTGGATTGTCTTGGAACCTCCGTGTTCTGTACGCAGGCAATCCAGTCTCACTTTCTTTTCCGTGTTGTTGTTGTTGTTGCTGTTGTTGTTGTCGTGATCGCTGTCGCGTGAGTTGTTCGTCCTTGGTGTGGGCGAGAGCGTAAGTACGTACGAGTGTTCATCAGCGTGGAGTGGTCTTACGAGCCATGTAACTTGTGCTGCTGTGGTCGTTTTCGTTTTTGTTGTCGTTGTCATGGTTTTCCCTGTCCGTGAAACTACAGTTGTTGGCCTGGCGGTGTTACGAGCATTGGCTTGGGTGGCCGACAAGACGACAGAGAAGAGCGAAACAAGAAGAGAAACTTGGATCCCCATGAGAAACCAGGGACGTTCGTTGATGTTGTTCTTGTTGTCGTTGGCGCTAGCATTGCTTTTCGCCTGACGTAGGTGTGCGTGACCCAACGAAGTGACATCCCGCTGGTCGTTGTGCATGAATAGCCACCCTCTGCCAATACTTTGCACGACACAATGCAGACAGACAGAGAGAGCGTACATACCAATACGTAGCAATACTCAGCGCTAATCAACACATACCTTCAAATACTTGAAGGATACCTCCAACAACAACCGACAGTCGGAGCTTCGCCTCATCTATCTCTCACAATTTTAACAGGATCAACCGAATCACAACAACCACACAGTAACACACAACGTTCTAACAACAACTCCAGATCGCACGACAACAACAACAACGCAAAGATGGTTCGCAACGATTCTCACCAACACCAAGCACGTCCCATATCGCTCTCACTTGCACTTGCGATCGCCATCGCCGACTCGGACTCTGGCCGTTCTGAGCATTCAACTGTCTCCGTTATCCCAAAGAATGGCAGGAAGTCGCCGACATCATCCAAGAGACGTCCTCTCGATCCACCATCCGACCTTCCGTTGCCATCTGCCAGACATGGCTATGCCGACTATGATGTCAGCGTGGATGCCAGCGTGGATGCCAACGATAGCAACAAGGAGAATGACGGTGATGGCAACGCCAACAATGGCCTCCGAAGCAGCATGAAGAAAGCCACCAGCATCAGCATCAACGCTGTTGACAACATCATCACTAGCAACAACAAAAGCAGAAAGAGCAAGAGCAGCAACAAGAAGCAGAAGAAGCGAAGGAACGTCACTTTCTACTCATCCGTGCGAGTGAAGACAATGCCGCGATACGCAATGGTCGATGGCGAGAGCAGCGTTGATGTTGACAGCAGCACCAACGCCGAGACCCACGGTGACAATGCCGAGCAAGCTGAGGGCAGCAACAACAGCAGTCGCTGCGTTGCTCATGACATTTGGTACACCAAGCCAGAGCTCAAAGGGCTGCGACGCGATGCGAGGGAGACCGTCATGATGATGCACAAAGACGAGCTTCCTTACGACACGCATGAGTACTGCCGACGCGGATTGGAGATCCAGCTGCCAGCGAGAGCCGAGCAGAGGAAGTTGGTGCGCCAGACCGCCAGAGATGTCGTGCTGGAAAAGCAGGAGCAGCTGCGCAAGGACTCCATCGTGGATGAAGATGCGATTGCTGATGTCTACACTGAATCAACGATCATGTCGCAGGTCACCGCGCAGCACATTGGCATGATGGATCACAGAGATGCCTGGATGCAGTGAACGGCGAACGAAAAGAGAGAATGAGAGAGAGAGAGAGAGAGAGAGAGAGAGAGAAGATGGGCCGCTGAGGCGAGATCGTTGACCGGTCAAACCAATTCTCAACATCTCGTTCATGCATCGGGCGAAGCAAGCGATTCAAAGTACACAACACATTCGTGGGGAAGTGAATGGTGCTCCACTGGTGGTGCGATGCCAGTAGTGTTAACAAAGCAACAGCTCTCTCTATCTAGATTAAGAATGCTATGCTACCTTATCTCTGCTCCAATCTGTTCTTCTTTGCTCTCCCCCTCTCGCTCAGGAGAGAGAGACGACAAATGATGAAAGGAACAACGCCTGCATTGTTGGTATCCCTCTTGCGCTCGAACCCGCGCTCGTGCTCGCACTACGTTTGCATCTGCACTTGCATTGGCATGAGTGCCAACCACATCACAAAGCAACGAGCATTGGTGTGACGGAAGATCGATCACCAAGTGGCGAAGGAACAAACTACAGCTGTCCGTTTGGATAGTCGCAACGATGTGAAGTTGATTCGCCACCGGGTTGTTGAGGTTTGTTGTGGGTCTGGGTTCCATGTTGGCGATTGGGGAAGGTGCCAAAAGCCGATTTTGGTTCTCAACTCTCACCGTGATTGATCATAAGCCTCGTTACATTTCTCCGTGATCAACCTTGCCATGGATGTTGATCGTCGTTTCGCATACGTTCAACGTGTTTTGTATGTTTGGGCCTTAGCTATGACCGTCTGCGTGGGTTCGTACTCGTATTCGTGCTCTTCATGTTTGAGTTGTTGGAATGTCCCCAATGATGTACATCGAGCACTCGGGATTAGCAGCCGCATGTCTCCCCTTCTTTTTCTCGACCCGCTCATCTTTTCGTTCACCACCTCCTTCGTCTCTCTCGCTTTCGAAATGGGATTTCCCAAACTTGCGAAGACAACTCGCAACTGCACCTGCACCTGCAGCTGTACCTTTGGCCGCACCGGCAGTTCAGCCGTTCAAGCCGTTCTCCCCGGTTTCAATTTGACGAGGTGAACGAATCGTACGTACTCTTCCTCACGCCCTCGTGCCGGCGTGAAACACGCGCGAGAGTCAAGAGATGGAGGCACGGAAGATGGCTGGTTGAGGCGACGCAGCTGAGCATCTGGCGATAAAGGATGGAGATGGAAGAGCCGAAAGTCGTTGCACATCAGGATGGTGCTGCAACAGAAATTCAACGCGAAGTGACTTGTCCAACATACAGCGTCCATCGCAAACGGAACATGACGATCATCTGCTGTCGTCTCGGCATCATTTTTCGAGGGACTTGCGACTACATCTCTCGCTCTTTCTCGTACTTCGATGACGGTGTCACAATTCATACATGCCCGATTCGACATGGGCGGCATAAACAGGAGCAGCAATAGATGCACAAAAGGTCGCATCGTTTCATAAACGCGATGGTCTCTTTCCGAATTGTGCCTTAACTGCTGCAGTCGACTTCATCATTATCATTCAATCATCGTTCCCATGAGGATGACGGCGAAATCACTCTCTCCATCCACATCGAGAGAGAGAGAGAGACCTGATCATCTGATGATTGCGACGGCACACGGTTCCCACCAATTGGACGATGACGCTGCAGAAAGTCCGTTCTGCACAAGTGCGCCTCGTGGTCCAACTCGTTTCCGTTTCCACACTTTTCGATACCCCAAATCACCAACCAACACCAAACACCACAGCGCCGAAACCAAATCAAAGGGTCAACAGGGATGCAACACGACACAACGCAACGCACAAACAAGCCAAGAGGACTCACTCTACTATATTCGACAACATCCCGACTCGACGTTGGTATCATGATGAAGCCGAAAAGGCGGCCAGGTATTGTTCGCTCGCATCGATTCGCCCTGTTTCCGAAAAGTGACTTCCATGCTCTACTCTATTCCACGCAAAGTAGAGCGGAGGATGGTAAGTCCACTTGCGTGCGGCATGATGCAATGCTGTATCTATTTCCCCGTCAAAGCCAAATGGTATCCACAATGACAAGGCCAATCAAGTCCGAGCAAAATGGTCCAGATTGAGCAGCTTCACGCCGCTCTGATCGCGTGATATTTCACCCCTCACACACCTCTCAGTTCCTATCTCCAGCATCGCTCAAGCGGCAATTACAATCATGTCCACATCAACCGCCGACATCTGCTACTTTGGTCATAATTCTGCATCATCGCCATCATCACCATCATCGGCCTTCTCGGAAGCAGGCACACACGCACGCACACAACCGTACTCGTACGGCAATTGATAACACTTCCAACACTCAAAGCCAGCACCATGACCGTCTCGAGACACGCCAGCGTTGTGCAAGTGTTCCTCAACAATGTCGCCTCCGGCAACATGACGAACATGATCAATGGACAGATGAAGCGCGAGTATCCGCAAGAACCCAGATCGAATTCCAAAGGCACCATCGACACGTCGGAGCATTCCACAATGACGGCCGATGGCACGAAGCACGAGGACAACGCCAATGGCGACAGCACACACATCACGTGCCCGTCGCCAACGCCGGAGCGGCCCGTCTCCATCACGTTCAAACCCTCTGTTCGCGTCCGGGTCATCCCGAGCCATCGCGAACTCACGCCGCAGGAGACCGACGCCGTTTGGTTCACCGAAAAGGAGCTGGCTGACATTCGCAAGCAGGCTCGGCTGATGGTCAGCATGGCCAACCGCGGAAGGATGGAGGAGGACGATCCGCGTTTGCTTGGTCTCGGGTGCCGCACCGTGAAGGGACAGCGCAGGAAGCGCGATCTGAGACACAAAGCCTGGGATGCCGTGCTGGAGGAGCAGGACTGGCAGTTGAGCGAAGAGACGAGCGACCCGGAGCTGATCTCGATGGCGTACCTGACGATTTCGGCGGAGGCCCGAAGCGATGCGTTCCACGCAGGACGGCGGCAGTGGCATAGTGCGAAATACTTGTGAATCGGAGGAGGGTGCGCGTACCGTGGCTATTGTAATATATCTAGAGATAGCATGGTCGCTACCAATGGAGGAGGTGATCTCCACGATGGCTGTTTGTTCATGCTTTGGTCTATGTTATTGTGTCGTACTGGGTAAAGAAATCATTGTTTCCGTCTGTCCACCGACCGTGTGATCAAGAGTGTCCGAGATAATAAGAATGGACTTTTATTTCGCCAGGAATGATCAAGACAACTATGGAAAGGGGCGCTGCGGGACGTACCAAATGACAGGAAGACAGGAGCTGGGGCTGACGATGTTGTTCAGCTTGCGTTCGGCCAGAGGCTGAATCAACTCGAAGATGAAGAGCGACAGGGTGGCGCACCGAGAATACGACCTCCAGGTCGCAGTTGATGCACTCACGATAACACTAGTTGTGGAGTGTTTTTTGAGTTTTACTCGTGATGAGTCGTGATAAAGTAGACTAAAATAGAGCACATCCAAAACCATCCAAACAACTGCTTATGATGTTATATCTCAACACCACACCATTTAAAACTAAAACTAGACAGTGCATTCGGACGCTTGGCTATCGTTTATTCCGAATATCAAAGTTAAATTTGTATGAACTTTATTTTTAATGTCCTTTTGGCTTGCTGTCTGTCAGGTGGTGGGTGCGAAAAATTCTCGATGGCACCATGCTGCCCTACCTTCAGCACCCATGATCATCATTATCATCCCTGACATTTTCACAATCTGCGCATCACATTGGCTCCGGATACCCCCCATCTATCCACTCCAGGAAGGACAGGCAAATCTGGGCGCATTGGATATCCCAAAGGCTCCCTGCACTGAAACGCAGAAATTTCGAACACCCGATTCCGACACGGATGCCGTTCGTATTTGGATCCGTATCTCGTCGATACGATCCTTGCAGCTCCTCCACATGCCCCTCGTGCGTTCCCACATTCTCTGTCGACACACTGATGTGTTCAGAATGGGTGGGGCGCCCATACCTCCAAAGGTACATCTCCATGTGATGATGCCATCATGCTGTTTTTCCGACACCCCAAAAAAACCATTTTTTGTGCATCCCAGGCTGCAGCCTCTTCCAGAGCTTTGATTTGTCCGACGCTTCAGGAACCGATCCCTGAGTTAATTCGGAACACATCTTGAATGGGTGGCTTGGCGATCTGGGTGACTTGTCAATGGCACCCATCACCAGCGAAGTCACGTGATGTGTCCGCTGCCACCCACCAAAAAACTCCTGCCCTCGGCTTGGTTCTTGCGGAGGGCACCTTCCAGGCCACCCCCGACCCTCAAACTTCGTGTGCATCTTCATCGTATCCTCTTGGATGCGTCTTGCCCATCAATAGTCATTGGAATGGCCTGTGCATTCCAGGCAGAGACCATATCCAACGAGCAGATGTTCCTCCGAATCGTGTCGCTTGCGCGTGGGCCTGCCACGACCCCAAATCAACCACTCCGGCATCCCCCTCTCGCTCATCCACCAATCTTTACATGGCGGTTCCGCCTATGCCCTCGGATCTTGCACTGGACCGCTGGCTGTCGCAGTGCCGATGATGCCGTTCGACGGCGCTTGAGGAGTTTTGTTGTGTTTCTCCATTGTCGTGTTGTTGTGTTGTGTTTGGTGTTCTCAAACAGTTTTTGCTGTTGGGGGCCATGGAGATTAACCACAATTCTACCGAATGTGCCCATCAATGAGAACACTTTGCGAGTCCCGAATTGCGCCTCCATTCCACAACAACAAAACTGACCTCACAAAATGGACAACGGAAACATTGCACATCTGGGACGACCTGCTGTTGATTCTCTGCTGCTTGTAGCCACTGATTGTACAACAATGTAGAATGACTGTGACTGTCCACATGGGAGAGAGCGGACGACACAATGCACCTTGTGACCATCCAATGTTGCCCATGCCCCCTGTGACGCGCTGCGCCGTGCTGTGCTTCGATGGCTGATGATGCGGTGCGCTGTGTTGCTGTCCTCGTGATTCTGGTGTGCGTCGCGATGTGTCTTTGAAGTACACTGCAGCCTCCATTAACACAGTACAAACAATCGTGCAATCACTGTACTCTTCACCTTGCAAACATGCTGCGCGCTGGTGATTGTGTGAAGGTGGCACCTCACACGGACTCCAATGACAGGATCCGTGACCTGGGCGTATGCCATGTTGAGTTTGCAATGAAGCAGACCACGGATGGCGCTACAATCAAACGTGATGGGCCTCTTGCACCAGGAGAGGCGGCAATGGTCATGGTGACCCCAGTGATGGGGCAGAGCCGAATGTATGTTGTTCGTGAGGATCTGTGCGCACCACACAGCATCGCTACCTTCGCGCGGACTCGCACTGCTGGTGGCCTTGCTAAGCCTTCCCTCCTTTCTCCCCAGCATCACTCCATCGCTGCCACGCGTGCCAACAACAAGGCTAAGCCCCCCACACCATCCCCAACTACCACGGAATCGCAAGAAGCCAAAATCGCCGCTTTTCTCGAGGTCTCGCGGCGTCAGAAAGCAACAGCAATCGCTCATCTCACGAAGCAGATGAAGAAAGGCGCGAAAACAAAAGGATGGTTGCGAAAGGATGGAGGGCGTAGTATTGCTAAGCCTGGTGATGCTGGCAAACGCCTTGACAAAGAAGACAATCGGAACTACACTGTTCTCTATTTCAATTTGGGTGCGATTCCAGCCAACACGAAATTGATCGCCCATGCATGGGGTATCGACCGCACCACAGTAGGGCGCAACATTTTGAAATTCCAAACAGAGACGCTCGAATGCAAGAAGCGAAGTGACGCAGGCAGCAGCATCTTCACCTGCCCCATCAAGCAACGACAGTACTTCACGCCGCGCGCAGCCTTCGAGAAACAACTACGTCTTCGACATCCAGAGCAACAGTTCAAGAACGACGAAATCGCTTCTGCCTATGCCTCTGCTTCGCCGGAAGAGCTGGTATCCGCAAAAGTGCTGGCTGATTTGTGGTTGGAGCGTGGTCCCTTCCTGCGATTTGAGCTCCAGGATGTGTTGCGACAGTGCAATGGCGCAATCTCGTGGGACAGAATTGCATGGAAACTGGCAGGCAGCGGAAACCCGCAAGTTGTTGGTCCGAAGTGTATCCGCAAATTCGTCATGGGATTGGAAGGCAGTGAGTACCGTTCTACAACAATACTCCCTCTGATCAATGGCACCACTACAGCAAAGCGCGACATCTGGGCTAAGGACTTCTGTGTGTTCTGGGAATCAGCTAAGCTGTTTGAGAATACGCAAGTTGTCCTTGTCCACATGGACGAAAAGTGGTTCTACTCCATTGTCGCTCGCATGCATCTGAAACATGTGCCCCAGATGGGAGTTAAGCCTGTGAAGCAGACTGTGCATCACAAGTGTCACATTGACAAGACCATGGCAATTGCATCAACAGCATTTGCCCCAACAAATAACTGTTTTGCGGAAGGAGGAAAGGCGTATAAGGTGAACTTCGAACGTGTTGGGCGCATGGTCCGAGCGCAGAAGACCACGTACAAGCGAACTTGGGTCTCGCCGACCAAGTACAAGCACCTTCCTGATCCTGAGAAAATCTCTCGCAAGAAGGGTGAACTGTACTTCCAACCACTGGAAATCACGGGCAGCAAGGAAACAGATGGTCATCGTGTTAAGCCCAAGCCGAAGTACAGCCTCAAGAAATTCTTCCGCGAAAAAGAACTCCCCGCACTGGATTCGCTCGCCAGCAAAATCAAGGCCGAAACCGGAAAGAACGTGGTGATTCGGTACCAGATGGATGGCGCAGGGCCACACAGAGACACGGAGCTACTTAGATTCATCAACGAGGAGTTCGACAGTCGCGGATGGCACTTACGACTGCAACCACCAAATTCTCCCATCACGAATGTGAAAGACGATGCGATATTCCCAGCGATGTCGAAACACGTGTCAGCGTATCAAGGTGAGCACCACGGAAGCCGATTGCTTACCACTGAGGCGTTGTGGAATGCTTGTGGAACCTGTTGGAAACAATTCAAGCTGGACAAGGTGGCTAGCGCGTATGTTCGCCACCATCAGATTGCCTACGCAATTTGTGCTGCAAAAGGAGGTGACGAATTTGTGACGGAGCGCAAGGGACTGCACATGAATGTGCGGAAACAAACGTCCACTGAATTCGACAAGGAGGGCAACGAGATCGGCGTTACTGTGTCTCACACGGACTTCGTGTTGGAGGAGGATGAGGCAACCCGCGCGACCACCAAGAAACCAACTGCAACAGGCAACAAAGGCAAATCAGCTGGCTTCAAATACACCAAGCCCGACATCAAAGGTATGTATGATGATGCGCTCAATGTGATGGCTGTCAGTGGACTGCAATGCCTGAAAACGAATCTGCCAACAACCAGCAGCCTCATTCCGTTGCTGGTGAAGCAAATCGTTGCGACAACCAGAGCCAATGAGGAGGCTGAGCAACAGAAGAAAGACAAGAAGAGAAAGAAGCAACCCAGCAAGAGCAAAGCCGACATCATTGAGCCTTGCAACAACAACAGCAAAGCCGAAGCAGCACCCACCATGAACACATTCGAAGTGGCCATGTTCGTTGGCAAGGACGAGCATCACAGCAAAGCAGAAGAGGATACCAACACAGCAGAGGTGTAGCTGCAAATCGAAGTAGTAGTAGTATATGTTATAGGCACACCTGTGATTGGAGTGCCTATGTGCGCATCGTCTGCTTGATGGCAAGGAGGATTGTGGTGTGTGGTGTGTGTGGTGTGTGTTTTGTGATGTGATGTGTGGTGTTTGTTTTGTGACGAGTGGTGTTTGTTTTGTGTTTTGTGATGTGATTTTTGTGACACGGATCGTTATTTTTGTGTCGTGAATGGTGTGCGTCGTGGAGCCATCGCGTTGTGGAGCCATCGCGTTGTGGAGCCATCGCGTTGTGTCGTGCCGCTCTGGTCGGAAAAATTCCAGCCGAACCACACACACAAAACGCTCCAAGGCCTCAACTGCGTCGATCGGAGCGCCAGCACAATCGGTGTGTGTCGCACAAACCAATCGAATGGCAAAGGCTCCTCTTTGTTGGTACCACACTCGTACGTCTGTACCACACCGTACCATGCCAGTATTCCGCTTTCTCTTCATCACACATGTGCAACCCTCGCGATCTTTGCTGCCATCAAGTCCACGCGTCTGTACTCGTCACTGGAGCACCAACGATGCATCCTCTGATCATTCATCTCTGCTCGTGCCCTGCCGACGACACTGCCACTAGCACGATCGCCATGTATTGTTGGAGCAGAGTAGAGTAGAGTAGAGTAGAGCAGATCGCAACGAATACACACCATACAATGCTCGTATGCTATACTATGCTGTGTTGTGATGTGATGTGATGTGCCAGTGCAGCTCCTATAATACGTTACATACGACTATGCATTGTGCCCATTGCACCCACTGTGCCTTTCTTGTGTAATCTATCTATTCCACCACATTTCGGAGGCATCCAAATCTCGAACGCTGGTGATCTTCTTCAGGCAAATCATGTTGTTGCGCTTGGTATCGTACGCGGTGTGATGGCTGGGTGACAGCCAGCTGACATCGACCTCGTCAAGTCCACATTCGATGAACCATTCCGTCGTCTGCATGCTGAAGACGAAGATGCAGGACGCCCCCTCCTGCAGACACAGACGTTCCAGATAGCCAAGCATGGCATCACCAAGTCTTCGTTTTAGTTCGCACATACCGTTTCCTCGATGAGCTGGCCTCGGACAGGACAAGTTTGAAGTACTCGGCGAGTTGTACGACGAGAACGCCAGTGCCTTCGTATGGACTTCTGGACAGAGTGGTTGAGACTGCAGCCAAGTTGTGTGGTTCATCTTCGGATATGCTCCCTTGAAGTCATGGGCGAAGGTACCATATCATGCTATACTAGCACATGGAAGTACGAGAATGCACAACTGGCAAGGCGCGGCGCAGCACAGGATGCAAACGATTGTTCCACGACCGTATTGTAACATGTATTCTATTCTTCGATCATCGTGCCATATGCAACGATGGAGTTGAGTTGAGCCATTCGTTCTGAATATGGATCGCATCCGTGCTGTCTTGCCGCTGCGGAAGATGCGACCGTATGAGCATGGGCGTACATGTGGACACGTCGTGATGTTCGAACTCCCATTCCTGTGCGCGCCCTGAGAGTGCGGTCTGCCATTTCATTTTTCAAGAGCACGTATCACTACTGCGTCCAGGGCAGTTGTTGGATGGGATGTCGATGATGTAGGTCCGGCCAGGAGGGCCACTGCACATGTCTGTCGCCACGCAGTCCTGACAGTTGCTTGGAGCCGCGCAGGTGTTCGCTGCCACGACCAAATCATCAACCGCCGAGTTGGAGTTGGCAACACCATTTCAGCTGTCTCGTGACAAGCATGCGCCACTGCCGATGGTGATACCACCGAGAGTCTTGAACGGGCCAGCGTGAACATTCTGACTAGCGTGTTGTCCCTGACAAGCGTTCGTCCCCACGTCGATGTTGGCAAGCGTAGGCGTGGAGATACTGGCAGACTGGGCAGCGCAAATTCCATGGCCTTTGCAGCCATCCACGCCATTGCGTCCTCCGCTTTGCATCCGAATGTTGCCGTAGATGTTCTGCCCAAGATTCTCACAGCTGTTTGTGCTGGTGCATGCGGCGGCCCGATGATCTGGTAGCCAATGGTGGCCGTGGCGCTGGGAGGGCTGGAAAAAGATCCAATATTCTTGCAGGATTTTGGTCCGAGACAGCTGCCGAGGATGATGGCATTCTTTGAAACCCCTTCGCAGGAACTATTGCTTGCACATGAGTCCAGGGTGATCGTGATGTCGCTCCTGAGAGTCCAACCGAGAGTTCCTCGGCGGCAGGCCCCGCCCACAGCACCGCATCTCGTGGATAGGCTTGTGGCGTTCGCAGTGAGAAGGATGCCATCGCCTTCGAGAGCGGTGAGGATGGCTGCGATTGCTTGGGGGTCATTCTTGATGCGATGGAATCGCACCTGCACCTGTTCCTGCGACGTCCGGCTGCCTTGGTCGTCATCGCATCCGAAGATGCTCTTCACGAACCTGTCCTTGTTCGTTGGGAGAGACTCGATGTCGTTGACGAATTGCGCGCATGTGCCCACATCATCATCGCAGAGGACGACTGGTCCGGAGGTGAAGCCCGCAGCAACCTCCCCAGCCTCATTCAAGCAAAGGGTCTGCAGGGTGGTCTTGTTGATGGTTGGGGAGTTTGTTCGAACAAAAGTTGCCAGATTGGATGGCTGCTCTGTCGGAATCATCGTTGGGGTATCGCTTGCCAGCGGAGAAGGGGGCGAAAGTTGGGCAATCTGTTGGGCGTTGGTCTTTGTTGATGCAGAATTGATCGACCCTTTTCACTGGTTGGGTCGCCATCGACGTCTTTGGGGCAGGCGACGGCAGCATCGCAGATAATGAAGACTTCGTCGCTGTCGCAGTTGGTTTTTGTCATGCATTCGTAGCATGCGCCGCTGCTGTCACAGCCATATTCTGGCACAATGATGTCAGTCGTCATTGAGTCACCGAATCCCAATCCTGCGCAAGCGTAGGCTGTGGCGCAGGCATTGTCGCTGATGATCAAGCTGCCCTGAATCTTCCCAGCTGACGGCGACGGTGTGCATGTGCAGTCGTAGTAAAAGCTCGCATGTGCTCCAGTGCATGCAAACTCACCAAGGCATGCATTGAACCCAATTCTGACGTGGCTCTGGGAACAACTGGGCCTGTACTGTTCAACGCGGTAGCCATCGCCCGCACAGGCGTAGGGTCCAACGCAGGCGCCACTTTGTATGATGACGTCTCTGCAGGAATAATTGCCAACGAGGGTGCAGGAAAGATAATCAGTGCAGGCCAGTTGACCAATGAAGGTGACGCCGTACGTTGGGTGAGGACCATAGCAATCGGAAACATAAAGAGAGTTCATGCCGGCGCATGCCCCTTTGCTGGTACAGGATGAATCCAGGACCAATGTGTTTAGTCCCATCCTGTCGCAAGATCCAGACCCAATGCAGGCAGTGGTGGCAATGGTTGTGAAACTGTAACCGTCGGCGCTGGTACAGTGATACTCCTCTGCACAGCTTGGAGCCCCAGCGTCCTGGCACATGTAGTAGATGTCCTCGCCACCGAGAGCTGTGAGCAGAGTGGTGCCGGCGGCGGACAATAGCGTCAGCTCCTCAGCTAGCAAGGGGTTGGATGCATATCGGTTGAATAGCTTGCGCACATCCCCTTCGGTCAAGAGGTCAGCGCATGCGAAGTAATTCTGCAATCCTGGTGTGCTTCGAACAGCAGTGACGGCCTCGCGGCATGATGTCTTGGATGGATTGCAGATGATGGCATTTGGGTCGAATGCATCTGGCGGAAAACATGGCGGCGCAACATCTGGCTCGCAGGCCACGGAGATGCTGGAATCAAATGCAAACGAGGCGGTAGTTGATGCAGATGTAGGCCCCGATGTCGGCATGCTGGTTGCTCCGCCTGTTGGCTGGTCGGTCGGTGATGAGGTAGGCCTCAAGGTTGGATTGCTGGTCGCCGAGGCAACTGGCCGCCCAGTTGGCCTTGAAGTTGGTGCCCCAGTTGGTGGCAAGGTTGGTGTAGAAGTCGGTGTTGTCGTCATTATTCCAGCCAATGCAGTTGATGCCAATGTAGGAGAGCTGGTAGGCGAACTGGTTGGTGCCACGCTGGGATTGCTGCTCGGATTGTTGGACGGTGCTCCCGTCTGTTTGTTACCCTTGAAGTTCTTTGGGATGAAACCGCCGTCGCTCTTCAGCAGTCTGGTTGCCTGCATCGCGACATGAAGTTCGTCGGTTGGGTCAACCAATCTATGGCCGCGAAGGATGGCATCGATTGTCTTGCATTCGGCGAGCAAGATCGCCGTGATGGTCGCTGCCTTGAACTTGAGCATCTTCGGTTTCCACGTGATCTTTGCTTGGTTGTGGTTTGCTGGAATGCTGTTTCTTTCCTCTCGAATTTGGACGAGCGGTTTACCATTGCTCGTATTTGCTTCAAGGCTCCTTCACACTCGTGGCTGGATTGGTACTTTCGGTTGTGTTGATGTCGTCCCTTGCGCCTTGGCGTTCTTGCAGGAGGATCGTGCTGCACGGTTGCGCAGGATGCATACCGTACCATGTTGATCATGTGCGCACCGCATGTTATCGGAGAAGAAAAATGGAAACCGCAACAGTGGCAAGAATGTGGATTGGGTGAGCTGTGCATGCATCATTCACAGGATTGGCAGCCAAGGTGAAGACGATGTCGTGGTGATTGGCGAAGCACTGTCGTCTGCGTCGTACAGATCGCCAATGCGCTTCGTCGTATTCCGAGACGATTGGATGTTGCTGGTTTCCATTGTGAGACTGGTCAACGTGGAGTGTTGTTGGCTGTCCTGGCATGGCACATTCTGTTGTTGCCGCGCGCAGTCATCATCTTGTCTTGCAGAGGAAGAGTCACACGATGTCTCTTCCTCTGTTGTGACTCGTTTTTCATGACGTGGAATCCGTTCGCTGTGACGTAGAAGACGGATCAGCGAGAGCAAACACACAATAGCTCCAAATATCCAATCGCCGTTTCTCCCAAAAGCAAGCAAACCAGTGGCAACAAGGGGCCAAAACTCTACAACTAGTGTTATCGTGAGTGCATCAACTGCGACCTGGAGGTAGTAGAATAGAGTGGAGCGGCATGTCGCAGAGTAGGTCGTTGTCGGTTCCAGGTTTGGATTCAGTCGTCGCTATTAATGTGTCAGCGACACTCTCGGGAGGTCTGCATAGTTCCAATCGATCCACTCCATTGAGTTGCGCCGGCGGAACTGCAGCCAAAGCTGACGAAAGGCACAAACGCCACCGAGATTGCAAACGCCAAGAAGTCCGAGAGGCACGGATCGGCGTTGGACTTTTGCGTGTCTGGTCGCACGCAACTAACGGAGAGATCCATCATGATGTTTTTTCACCTGATGCATCATCATCGTCGTCGTCCTGGTGGGTCTGGATGAGAGCATTGTTGCTCCCTGCGATGGTCGGTGCCAAGCTAAGGAATAGGTTTAACCTGATCGGCCATCTGCGTCGTGGTGTGAAAGAAAGAGGGACTTTGTGCTCGAGGGGTCAGGTCGCCGCCACGCGCCCAGTCACTGTTGACGAATGACCTGTGACATGGTATTTAATGACAACAACGACGTTCACAAAGGCGGACAACCAAAACAACAAGACAAAAGAGCACAACAGAGGCAGAACAAGGAGGGCAGGAGCGAACATGCATCCAAGAAAAAGTCGTGAGAAACGAGAAGACCGTGGCGCCTGTGTCAGCGACAACAGCAACACCAACAGCAACACAATTTCGCCAAGGCAGATGGGAGCAAGATGACAACGGCACGAAGTCCCGTCGCTCCACATCTCATCGATTCACTTTTGTTGGACATTCAAATCCAACTTCGCATTGAGTTGCATCCGCTTGCATTGAGTTGCATTGAGTTGCATTGAGTTGCATTGAGTTGCCTCACCCTCTGGCGAACACAACCTCGCTCACCTGCGAAGAGGCAATAGCAACAAAGGATAGCAAACCGAAGGGCCATTTGATCCAATCCCGTCCATCACGTTAATGCTGCCTATTCTGCTCATGCTGTCTATTCTGTTCATCTGTTGAGTTACCAATAGCAGACTAGCATCGACACTACCATCGACACTAACAACAACACCACCACCCCCCAACAACAACCATGACGGGCGTCGGAGCTGTGTTCGAGCTGTACGAGAGCTGGACGGACAAGCGTGACAAGAAGAAGAAGGCGAAGTCAGAGAGGCAACTGCAGGCCAACTTGGCAGCCCAGGAGGCCGAAGATGACCAGAGCGGCAGCACCCAGCAGAAGCAGCAGAAGAAGGAGGAACCGCAGATAGGATACCGCATCGAGGACCGGCTGGCCGCCTTCCAGGAGCACAAGCGGCGGCAGCGGCAGCTGGAGCTGCACCAGAGCGCGGGCGGCAGCACCGGGAGGCCGCCCACGAAGCTGCAGTCGCTGGCCTCCACGGACGACGAGTACATAGACGAGGCCGTCTTCTACCACGCCTGCATCCGCAACAACGACTGGGACGGTCTCTGGGAGCTGCTGCTCAACTACGACTTCCAGCACTACCAGGAGGAGCACAAGAAGCACCAGGAGATCGTCAAGAAGGCCACCGCTGCCGCCGCTGCCAAGCCCAAGCGCCGCCTCCGCATCGTGCGCGGCGCCATCAACGTCAAGAACTACCTCCTTCCCGAGAAGGACGACGACGACGACCCGGACCTGCTCATCAACGACCCCACGCGCCCCATCTCGCCGCTGCTGGGATGCGACGCCATCGGCAGGACGTCGCTGCACTCCCTCTGCGCCATCCGCGAGGTCGGCGATCGCATCCTCCTGCGCACGCTGCAGTCCGAGAAGATGGCCGCGCAGGTCCGCGACGACTACGGACAGCTGCCGCTGCACATCGCCACCAAGAGCGGCAAGTCCATCAAGGTCATCGACAAGCTCATGCGGGCCAACATACCTGGCATCGCGCAGGAGGATGCGTCGTCGCGCACGGCGCTGTGGTACTGCATCCAGCGCACCATCCTCACGGCGGAGTACGGCATGGAGCATCATGAGGAGATTCCCGCCGTCAGGCCCGTGGACGATATCGATCAGCTCGGACTTGAGCATGATAGTGGTCATGACGCAATGCCCATCGCGCACGCGTCCATCGTCGATGCTTCCATGGTCTCTGACGACAGCCTGTTTGGTGGCAGCAGGTCCACGTACCACGACAACAGCAACCACAACGGCAACGACAACGGCAACGCTCATGACGATGCGACCGTCATCACGGCAACGCACGGCAGGAGCTTCCGTGGAGACTCGTCGATGCGGGATTTCACGTCCCGTTCCACACGATCGTACTACCGCAACCAAGACGATTTCGTGGAGAAGGAGGACGGGACGACGCATTATTCCACCGTCGCGGATGCCGTGGTGACAGCCATCGACGAAGATGACGATAATGCTGGCCATGGCCATGACGATGATGCCGCTGGTTTGGGCAAGTCGATGGCATCCATCATCTCCAACGTCGGCCAAGTCAACGACCCGAGAGCGCACCTCATGATGCAGTCCATGTCCCTGCGTTCCACGCGCACCGCCATCACCACCAAATCATCGGCCTCGGTGCCCGAATCATCCTCCAAGCTATTGACCTCCAAGATTCACAAGATCAAATTCACCTCCATCACCAACGACCCCTACGCCAAGACCACGTGGGGCATCCCGCGCACGCAGGATCAGATTCAATGGCAGGAGCTGCAGGAGAATCACTGGAAGAAGGTGCGATTCATGCTGTCGGCGTACTCGGCGAGACGCAAGATCTTCAAGCCCAGCGAGCGAGAGCTCCTCCTGTGGGTCATCGATCACGCCGCCCCGCCCTCCGTCATCGAGGTCGCCCTCTTCGCCTCGCAGAAGCTCCTGCAGACGGATCCCACCCTGGCATCGGCGGCGCTGCATCTATTCATGCGCCGACAGTATCCCATCAAGAACCTGCATCTCCTCCTGCATCATTTCCCCGTCCAGAACAAGGAGACCATGGAGGCCGCCAGGCGATTGCTCACCAAGTACTACACCTCCGGGTGCCAGCTCGCGGACGACGACACCATCCCCACGTTCCGCAAGGAGATGGAGCAGAAGGCGCTCGGCAACCGCAAGCCATCGCTCGCCTGCGCGGAGTGGTGGGACAAGTGCACGGCCCTCATGAAGCTCTGCGGTCACGAGAACGTGGAGACCAATAAGACCAAATTCCGCAAGGTTCATCTCCTGCATGCCGCTCTATCCAACCCGGAGACGCCACCGTCGCTCATCCAGCTCTGCATGGTCCTGTCGCCAAAGTCGCTCGCGCTGCCCCATCCAGCCAACAACGCCCTGCTCATCCATCTCATCTGCAAGTCGTGGCGCTACAATCTCTTCCCCCATTCCAAGGGCCTTGGCATAGACTTCCCCATCGACCCGGAACCGCCGATGGATCAGGTGGTCCGCATCATCCTCGCCTCCGATCCCTCCCTCACGCGCAACCGATACGAAAAGAGACTGCCGTTGCATCATGCCATCGCAAGCTACAAAACATGGGACTTCCTCCAATCGCTGACGCAGATAGACCGCCTCACCTTATCCCAACGCGACCCAATCACCAAGCTCTATCCGTTCCAACTCGCGGCGACCCTCATCACAAACGAGAACAACAACAACAGCCTCTTCCCCACGAACGCCGTCGTCATCAACCGCAACGCCGCGCTGTGGGCACACGCGCGTCATTCTCAGGAATGGACCCACATGACGCCCAGACAGCGCGCCATCGCGGTGCAGAGCATCGTCGAGAAGCAGGAGCTGGAGCAGTTCAGCATCACGTACCAACTGCTGCGCATCTTTCCGCAGGCCATTGCCAGCGGGGCCTCGTTGGCGCAGCCATCGGCCTTTCGTGACGCGACTGGCCGCGGTATGGTCTCGGCGCATTATTTGCAGTTCTGTTACAGGCACATGGTGCCGGATGTCATCGGGGTGGAAGACGAAGACGATGACGACGAGGAGGAAGGAGAGGGTGAAGTCGATGCTGATGGAGACAATGAGGACAAGGCGAAGGCGAAAACCAAAGGCAAAGGCAAGAAAGGAAACGATGATGAAGATGGGAGCAACGCGGATCCCGACAGCGACGACGATAGCAGTGTTGACGACAAGAAGAAAAAGAAGTCAAAGAAGAAGGACAAGAAAAAGAAAAAGAACAAACAGAAAGAGAAAGAGAAGGAAAAGAAGAAGAAAAAGCGAGGCAAGAAGGAGAAGAAGGGCAAAGCGCAACAGACGCAAGATGAAGATGGTGAAGAGGAGAAGGTAGAGATCGGGGAAGATCAAAGGATGGCAATCAGCGAACACCAAAGCGATGATGACGCCACGGGAATTTCGACGATGCACTCGCGGATGAACGACTACAGCTACACCATGGAGGATGATGCCACGGAATCCAAGAAGACCATGGTCAGCTCCATGAATCAGTCCTTCGCATCACGGAGCTTCGTTGTGCGCGGCGATCTGATCATGACAGAGGACGAGATCGAAGACTGGGTACTGATTCCGCAGAACTACGACCTGATCCGGCATGCCATCGATACGAGGGCAATCCCACCACAGCTGGGGCCATGGTGGGAACGATGCAAGTTCTGGATATGGTACTGCACTCCGACGAACTCGAGCGAGATAGCAAAGTCACCGAAGGATTCGCTCCTGCTTCATGCGGCACTGGCAAATGAGGACACCCCTCCGATTATCATTCAGCTCATCCTGGCAATCCACCCGCTTTCGGCGTCGTTGCCATCGTTCGGCGTGCACGGGGCGTTCGAATATCCATTGCACATAGCCGCACGCACGCCAACGTACGTCGCACAAGACTTCGAAGAGCTCTCCTCAGCGTCGGCATTGCAGATGGTGCTGGAGGCATTCCCGGAAGCGGCCTTCGTGGAGAACGCACAAGGTCTCCCCATCCAAGTTGCGACCGCGGCAGGGAAGACATGGTACGAAATGCAAGCGCTGGTGCGTGTGACCAACCAAAACCCGGATGTTTCCAAACGCGCCGATAACTTGATGGTGGGTGCGCAGCAACCAAATCAGAGAGGTGCCGGGGGAAGCGCCGCAGCCGGCCATGTCGCGCAAGCTCCTTCGGCAAGCATGGCACGGGCCTCAACGAATGCAAACAGCGCACGTGCACAAGGCATGGCTGGCAACACTGCACCACCTCAGCAGCAGCAGCAGCACCAGTCGGACCCGCGCCTCGTGGCTGCAATGCCACCGGTTGTCGATGAAGTTGAAGCGGAGCCGCCGGCATTTGACTTGGGACTCACGCAACCGTCGACAAGTCAGGCATGGAGCGATCTGCGCAAGAACTTGACCAGCTTCGACTTGACGGGCAGCTGCGGTGTGGGCGATGCATCCGACGCGATCGCGGAATCCTTCGATGAAGTGGAGTACGAGTACAACGACGGTGGCGGCAGCAATGACGGTGGTGGAAATGGGAGTATGCCGTACAGCCAGCAACAATTCCAAACGACCGAACCAATGTCGACGAGGACGCCATCCGACAACCTCCTTGGTCCTATGTCGAACCATACGGCGGACGATTTCGCATTTGCATCTACTGGAAGCTCAGATGATGACTCGTACTCGGCACGCTACGACGCGGATGCGGCCTCATTCGACACGGACACGAGCTCATGGAGATCCATGTCACAAAATGAGGGTGCTGGTCGTTGGCATCAGTCGGCCTCCTCCGCGAACATGTCGACGTACTCATCTGCCAGCTCCACCCAAGACTTCGCCCGGCAAAATCTGGATACGACCAACATCAATGCGGCTGCGTGGGACATCAGCACGATTCCGGACATTCAAGAACTCAGCGGTCCAGCACCAAGTCCGCAGGATGAGCCGGCCATGAGACGACCAACAAGCAAGAATCGTGTGCGAAGGAAGCAAGTGTGAAGTGCACTGTATTCGTACGACCATGCAGAACAGCTCGCCATGGTGTGTGGCAGCTGAGTGTAGTGTATGACATGATAGTCTACAATGGTAGTGAAGTATTTAGAGTAGAAAAGAACACGGCAAAACAGAGTCGAGATGCATCTCCTGAAACCAGTGATAAGAGCGTGGAACAACACGCTGTGGCACCACGTAACACCGTTCTCCTGACACAGAGTGAATAATCCTATGCTGGACCTCTATGTTTGTCTGTTGCGTGTACTACTCCAGTACGTGATGAGCTATAACACTCTCTAGAGCAGAATAATGTTATATGTATGAGGAGGTTAGAAAAGCAAAAGGTTTGCGGCGCATGGCCGTGCGCAACTCGCGAACAGGTGACGCCTGCGATGTTTGTCTGACTGATTGGTTGACCTCGCCAGTGCCCTCAACAATCTCATCTGAGCCAACCCCGTGTTTGCCCAGGAGCTTCTTTATCACATTGATGTTGATGCTACGCTGCTGAGCGTTAGAGGAAATGGACGGTGTTCTTGAGCTTCTTGGCATTTATCGACCTGCCGCAATCAGGCATTCCTCCTCCAAGCTCAGCCAGTCTGTGCGTATGTGCATGTGCGATTGAATCGAGTAGAGTTGCGTTTCATCATGCGACGGTACGCAAAACGATACACCAACGTGCGTGCAGGGGAAGCAGGCAACACCAGAAGTATGAAAAGCAGGGAGGTGAGAAGCGGAAGTGCTTGACGTGTGCAACAGAAAACCGACACAAGCACAATACGTGCAAGGCAACACACGCACAACGATTGCAAAGGCATCCGATGCGGTACATTGCATTGTGCTGCATTACAGCCCATGACACAAATGACACGAACAATCATCATCCTGATACCAATGCGCCTATATCTGCAGCGCATTCCAGCACGCATCAACCCGCAGCGACTTACTTGTGTGCCATCTGGCATACGCTTGGGACCTTGATTGGTCCTGCCCAATTGGGATAGTCATGGCACAGATCCCAGGTCAGGTTGGCAAGGTGGACGTTCCTCAATGCAGGGTCTTGCTCCACCACGATGAAACGGACAGGTTTTGGCGTGCTGTATGGCGGCGCGCGACCGTTGATATAGAAGGTGTTGTAGTTGATGCCCTGGATGCCCTCGACCAGCGTCCCCGATGGAGCTCCGTACTTGCCATCTTGCTCGCCTGCCACATCCTTCGTGAGGAATTTCGTGGCGATGCGCTTCTGGCACACCACGTATGACAGCGGCACGTTCCTGGCCTTGCCTCCTGCCGTTGCTGCGCCCCCTTTCTGGCCCACAGACGTTCCGTTCAGGCCTTCGCGGATGGCCCTGATCTCCTCCTTGGCCTGCAGGTCGAATGCGGCGTCTCCGATACCATCGCGCCACACGATGCATGACATGGGGTTGACCTTGAGCTCACTCATGGCCTCCGCCATCGTCTCCTTCAGCGCCACCCCAAGATCGTACTCCATTCCAGCCTCCCTGGCGTACGTCTTGGAGTAGATCTCGATCTTTGAAGCGGCCGTCGAAGTGGACTTCTTGCTACCACCCTTGCCACCGTCGCGCACGACTTGCACGATTATTGCTGCGCAGGACGCCTTCGCGCGTCGTTCCTTGGCGATGGGGTCGTACTTGCGAGGAGCGTGGAAGACGTCGACTCCGACAAAGACTGTTGGCGTTGGCAGTGGCTTTGGTAGCGTCACGTACCACAGACGGACGCCCGCCTTCTGCAGGATTTGCCTGGATACGCCCTGCAGGATGATGTCACTGCGCTTCATGTCTCGTGGCTCGTCGTGCCGGTAGTTGCTGAAGTTGACGAACTGCGATAGATGCCCCTTGGACGCCAGCATCTGCTTGACCACCGAGTACGCTGGATCTGTGCCTCCCTTGGGATAGTTGAAGTCCAAGACGAAGATGTTCGGCTTCTTCTCGTTGGCCATGGATTTCTCCACAGCGCCCCAGTGCTTCTCCGCATGTCCAGCTTGCACGATCTTGTACGGTCTGTCGCCGAGCCGGAAGTAGGTGTTGAACTTGTTGACGGTGTTGCGGATGCGTTGGTACACCTTGTCGGCTCCCTTGGAAATCTTCTCATTGCACACGAGCACCACGTTGAGCGTGTTGGCGCTGTTGGCTTGCACGTTGAACCTGGCCATGCCCACATTGGGTGCCCAGTTTTCGCGCTTGTGCTTGGGAATCTCCACACCGGCCGCCAGGATCTGCGGCATGGGCATGACGTTGGCTGTGGCAGGCAGCCGGCCGTTGCTCACCATGATTCCCAGTGCTGGGAGGAATCCAGACGCGCCTCTCGTTGTTTGCGCGCCGGGGACGAGGTACTTGCGGATCTCCTCGATGGCGGCGTTGCGTTGATCTGGCTTGTAACTCGCGATCATGGGCAGCTGCTCCTTGACGCGGCGTTCGAGTTCGTTGCCGGCAACAAGCTCTGCTGGGAAGTAGATGGTGTCGTTGCGCCTTCCCTGAACAGCCACCACGGGGACGGCGTTGGGGTACTTGAGGTCGATCTTGCGACGTTGCTTGAAGTACTGCGCATGCGACATGCCCAGACCTTCCACGGGCAGCGTTGCTGCGCTCTTGTTGAAGATGAGGTCTGTGACGGAGTAGCACTTCTTGTCGTGCATGGCGATCACCACCTCCCCGATCCATTCTCGGCGCAGCCTCTTCTGCTCCTTCTCGTTGGGGCGGAATGAGCTGGGTCTGTCGGTGATGTGGTCCAAGACGCTCATGGTGCGGACCACCTTGGCTCGAAGATCGACCGTGAGCGCCAAGTGGCACATGTTCGTCTTCTTGGATCGCACGATGCCGAATGTGCAGGATATGGCCTCGTAGACTCTGACGCCCATCGAATTGCCCTGCCGATCGGTCGGCTCGGTGAACTTCTTTGGATCAATGAACTCGGATCCCCATCGAGAGAGCCGTTCGCTGAGAGCGCGTTCCAGCGCAACGTTGACGTAGGATGAGAACATCGGAAGGGTCGCGGGTTGGGGCTTGACATCGGTCGACTTTGTGTCGGGATCGAGGTAGACTGGCTGATGCCCTTGTTGTTGGCTGTCATGGTCATGGCATGGCGTGTTGCAAAGAGCGTGATGAAGTGAGATTTACATGATACGACAAGTACGGTGTACAGAGCATTGGATGGCATTGGATAGCACTGGATGAATGATGAGAGTACAACACTCCTGAAATGAATGGCACGATGTACCATACATATATGATATAACGCAAGACACAGTCACTCTTACTCATGCTCGTACGTAGAAGAGCATGATGTTGCAACTCACCAATGCTGAAGCATGGAGGAGACGTCCGTGAAGGCCTTGGTGCAGTTGGCGCAGCGCAGGTCGAAGGTCACGTCGAGCTTGCCGCCAGCAGCTGCTGCTTTGACCGGCTGCCTGAGCTCGTTGGGACACAGGTAGTGCACGCAGTGCTGCACTTCCAGCGCATCGCCTTCTGCCACCTTGTGTTCAATGGGTAGCTGGAGGGGCAGATTCTCTGGCTCCAGACCTGGAATGACTTGCGACGAAAAGAAGAAGGATCCGTTGAAGAAGACGCGTCGCCTGAGATCCTTCTTGGCAGCCTCCGACATGCCAGTGAGGAGGCCGTCCCACATGCCGGCATTGAAGAGCGCCGTGCGACGATGGCGACTCTCGATCTGCCCGCCCTTGGCATTGGTGGAGTTGACGGAGTAGAGGTAGAACTTGAAGCCTGGGGTGACTGTGGCCAGGATGATGTTGGTCATGCAGGACTTGAGACCTGAGAGATCTGGTCCGCGGCCACGGCCTCCTCCGCGGCCTCCTCTCCCGCCGCCCCTTCCACCACCTCTGCCTCCGCCTCTGCCGCCACCACCTCCTTTGCTCGTGTGCAGAATGATGGTTGCAGTGGCAGTGAGGGGCAGTAAGGAAGATATGGATACAGAGATATAGTTTAATAGAATAGTTGTGTTGACGAGATGTTGGGATGGATTGTTTGAGATGTAGTCGAGGGGAGATGAAACGCATTGACAGACAGTGGATGAATCTGTCGCACCCATCACACGCATCACATGTATGATACTGATAACACAGACTCCGAGTGGAGTAGTCGCATGGTATGGTGGACTTACCTCCGTAGCCGCCTCCTCCACCTCTTCCGCCGCCACGGCCTCCGCGACCTCCTCTACCGCCACCATATCCTCCGCTGTCATATCCCCGGCCTCCACCTCGACCGCGTCCGCCGCCTCGACCGCCTCTGCCGCCTCTTCCTGGCATCCTCTCTGCGTCCTGCCTTTCGCACTAGAGTATTACTATACTCGTAGCGGTGTACGCGTGAAGCCTCGCGTTTCTGTTCTTTGCCTCTGTTCGAATCAAACAGATTTGCTCGGTTGTCGTCTTCCTCTCTTCAGCGATGATGCCAACACCGACGCAAAGTGCGTGTTGCACCTTCTTACTTGCCACTTTGCTTTGCTCGTTTGTTCGTTCTTTCTCGCTTGTTCCAACTCCCAGAGCTGACTCGCAACAGCAACGGATTGTGAGATTGACATCAAAGCAACAAGCCAAGGAGAGAGCCCGTAACTACTGTCAATTCAGCGCCTGGTGTTGCCGTTGCCATTGTCACGTCTTGGCGGGCAGTTTGCGCGCGAGAATTGATGCTGTTTGTGTTTTGCGAACGCCTCATCGACCAACTCGATTGACCATTTTTCGGCTGGTACGATTTCTACGCGTGATGTTCACTCAAGAATGCGCGAATGGGATGAAAAACGTGACTGCATGAATCCACGAATCAACTGTTGCGATTGAAACGTTCCAAGACTTGCAATACGGATGCTACAACTGACAAGATAGGAGCGCTTTGTGGTGTTGCTTTCCATCGTTTGGTCAACCAAGAGGAACACCCAATTGCATGCCCGTTGCTGATACGAGTAGTAGTACGACCAATGCTATTCTATTGCTGTGGAAACCAACAGAAGTAAGACTGCGGAGCTATCATGGCAGAGTGGTCAAAATTGGAGTGATTCTATTGTGTGTGTCCTCTATGGTATTGTGTTTGTATGTGTTTGTATGTGGTGGCATGGATACTTGCTCATGATGTTTGACATTGCACTGCACTGCATTGCATTGCACTGTATGTTCATGCAGCGAACAGATACTGCTGCGCATCCCGCATGGCACGGTTGATGGCGATCTGACGATGGCATTGGGAACTGCGCAGGGAGACGAAGTACAGGATCTCTGGGTTGGTGCACTTCATCTGGACCTGCACGAGGCGCCTGGCATGCTGCCGGCGGCTCTTCTTCGTGGCCTGCGCGACGGCGTGGGTGAGATGTCCCTCGAGTCCGCGCGTGCAGAACCCGCCGTCGTGCAGGACCTGCAGGATGGCCGGCGCCGGGATGGAGGTCTTGCTGTACTTGTTGTACTTCTTGATGGTGCGGATGATCTCCTGCTTGTTGTTGCGCAGATCCGAGCTGTGGATCCACGTGGACTTGTTGGAATGCGCTGTTGCGGGCATCACGGAAGGTGGCGCCGTGGAGAAGGCGACGCGCTTCTTGTGCGTTCTGCGTCTCTTGGTGGGCATGGATTCCATGTGCTGCTGCTGTTCTGCGAGTGGCATCATGGGGCGTTTGCTGCCGCATTGGGCGAGGTGGATGGCAGCAGCCACGGCCGTCGATTGGTTGTGCATTGCCATGGCGGATTGGCTTGCCGCGAATGGCAATGCGGTGCGCAACGAGGGAGGGGCAGCACACGAGCGCATAGGAGAGAGCGGGAAGTAGTTGGCGCCCATGCGGGTATGGGAGCTGGCGCTCATCTTGCCCAGCAGGAATGCTGCTTGGTTGCTGGCCATCCGCATCTGCGTCGCACTTGCGATGTTGGCTGCGTTGACAGAGGAGAAAAGCAGTGGGTTCATCATTGGAGCTGTTGCAGGTGCTGACACGGTCGCTGTGCTGAATTGGAGCTGCTGTTGCTGCTGCTGCTGCTGTTGTTGTGGCTGCTGTGGGTATGGCTGTGGTTGGATGGCGCAGAGCATGTTGGGAGTGTTTGGATGATACGTGGGCTTGTGTAGTATACTAGGTCGTACTTGTACTTGGACTTGCAACAGATGAAGTGAGTGCTTTGTGTTGGTGTTTGGATTGTGCTATTGAGTGTGCTTGGATTGGTGCTTGTGGAGTTTGGATTTATGATGACAGGAGAAGCTCTCTTGGTGAAGTGAAGTGGGAGGTCCAGTGAGGAGGAGGAGGAGGCGAAGCAATGCCAGTGGAGGTGTCTGATCGCGGGAACGGCACCAAAGTATGGAACAAAGAGTACCACTGGGTATCCCTTTGCCCTGCGAGGAGTGTCTACAATTATGTTTCGCCACTGGCTCCAGCCACACAATTAGTGCAGGTTAGAGAGATGAACGCATGTCTCGAACGGAGCCGAAAAGGTTCAATGTCCCTCCTCGACCACGAGTATCTATGACAGCAGAGTGGTTAGTTGTGCGGCGGGTCGGACTGCATCGCGCCCACCAAGAAAGCAGCAACGAGGAACAGCCTCTCGTGCCCACAATTTGCGCGACGACGTCGTTATCAGCAGAAACGGATAGGTACAACACGAACAGAAGTATTGCAGGGAGGGGCTTGTCTGTACCTGCGGCGTTTGCTAAATGATGATGTTCTCGTGAATGGTTTGTGACACTTGGAGCGTTTCGGATAGCAAGTGACATATTCGATGGTCGCTTGGTCACAAAAGCCTCAATCCTGAGACATGCAGGCATGGCATTCTGCACTGAGAAAACGAAACACCTGCGCCGCAAATCACGAACGAAGCCACAGACATTTCAAAGTATGTATGTACGCACTATTTGTCGTAGCAACTGATTTTTCGGTGCTCGGGCTGTTGGCAGGTCTGGACGCCAAATGACCACGATCAAATGCCGCTGGCAGCGGTCACAATTTCAACAAACGCGAAAACGCACCAGAAACACAGCATAACAACAACCGCGACGAAACGCTCCAACTTGTGACATGGAAAGAGGATCACTACATCGTCGGTTTGTTGTTTTCTTGTTGGCTTGCTTGCTTGCTTGCTTGCTTGCTTGCTTGATGTCAACCGTGGCGAGCATGCGACAAGATGCAACAACTATGGCAATGGCAACAGAGCGGAGTTTCAAGTTGCAGATTACGATCTAAAGCACCAACCCAAAGACCATGCCTCTTCGAGCCGGTGCCTGTCTGCTTTTATCTTCGAGTACTCTGCTCGAAAGAGCAACAAGAGCGGCCGTCTCGCGTGATTTCTGTTTCTTTTCCGAGTGCAGGTGAGCGCCCTCTCATCACATTGGAGGGGTTCGAGTGGCCTTGTGTTCACACAGAGCAAGGATGACCATTGGCTCCAGAGGGACAGGGGATTGTGCCATGAAACGGAAAGGGGGTGCCATGCGTTGTGCGTTGCGAAGGAGGAAAGAAGGCCGTTGGATCCTTCCGCTCCCTGGATGTCGCAAAGCAGAGAACAGCACCGATTCAGGGACAGTCTCTTGTGTCGGTCAGATGACGCTGTTGGGTTCACGCCCAAGGACATGGTCTCCCTCCGCAAGTCTTAGAATACGTACGTGCGTTCGTACGCTAGCGCAATGACCAGCATCGCGCCCACACAACAAACGATGCCCCCGCCTTGCCGACGAACTTTTCCATTTTATCACATTTTTTCTTCATGGATGTTCCTTGTGGTCATGGGGGTCGTCGCGGGTGGGAACCGACCGTCTGGTCTGAAGGCTATGATTGTTCCACATCTGTCCATTCCCCAGTCTTGGTTGCGGTTGATGTTCAAGCACACATCTGACTTTTCCCCTCTTCCTGGAGGCCTCACCAGACACTCTCTGGAACAGACATCCTCTCTTGATTCATCGTACGAGCTATGCAAGCAGCCGCGCGTCGGTGTTGAGGTTGCTATTCCTGTCTTTCTTGAATTGAAGATCTCAGGATCACGCAGAGGCTGCGATGCAAACAGAGAGTCCGATCAAGGAACAGTTCATGGCAGCGCAAGAGAGAGAAAGAGAGGCAGCCATCATGAATCAGCAATGCCTTGGAACTCCTTATCGCCTTGGATGTTGCGAGGGACACCGAATGAGTCATCGCAGTGTCAATGGAACAACAATGGACCATGGTCACGACGGAGGGAGAGTCTGTACGACCAATGGCATCTATGGTACTCGTGCAAGTGAGCGTGCTGTTAGAATTACTCCGCTCCGCATCAGCAGACAGCGCATCGCAAAGCGAACGTCCATCCCCATGAGCAACCACAGCTGGTCGCGCATCGTGGCTGCCATTGCCGATGAAGCTGCTTCGCAACGGACATGCGGAAGAGCGATCATTTGATGCCACAACAGATGAGCGTCGCGTATTGGTAAGCTGCGGAAGAATCGTCTCGAAGGATGGTGCTAATGCACGCAGAGAAAGTTTGCCACATGCGCATCCTTTGCGTTGCTGACCCCGCCTTCGTGATGGCGAGTGGTTCCATGATCTGGAGTTGCTCGCTGTTCGCATGATCCAAGCATTCCAAGAGAATCTCAATCTGCAGTCCACCAATACGACTATTCAGTGTGGAGTGGCCGTATCACGTTGATGTATTACATGAAGCATGGATGGAGCAAGAGCTGTGTTGCAGGAGCAACGTGCCATGCCGTCTCTCAATCCTCGTAGATTGCTGCCGACGTCGCGAACCAGCAATCAAGCAGAGTGTCGTACGAGTACTCTGGTGAAGAGTGACCGCAGAGAAAGAGGCAAAGCGCATGTCGTTTCCTGGATTCGATTCACTGTTGGCAAGCCAACCAACTGAGCAGAGCATGTTCTCGTCCTCCATCACCCGAGTCGTCGACCGATCCCTTGTCCATCGCGGCTTTCGACAGTGTGTGACTCGTTGCCTCTGCCATTCACACTCGTACGAGTACAACCGCTGTGGATGTTATAGGTGTAGCGAGTGTGGCTCTCATCCTGATGCCCTTGTTCCTGCTCAAGATGATGATGCTGACCCAAAGTCAACACCGGACAACTGTGTCTGTGACTTGTGTGTGTGCGCGCAATGCAACTGAGACTGCCCAGAGTCCCGATCGCACCAGTACCGTCAGCACCATCACAGCACAGCCTTCTCGATACCTCATCTGATCTTGCGTTGCTGCGAACTGTTGTGCATTGTACCATGTCACACGTTCGCTACGATAGACATCCCCGGTTGACCGGTGTTGTTGTTGTTCCACCATTGAACCGATGCAGTGGCAATACAGAACCAGCAGGGCATGGTATGTAGGTGAGCACGACGTCATCTAGTTTCCGTCCTTCTTGGCTGCGTTGTGACTTGGAGACATGGTGAAGGCCGGTGATCCACAGTTCGCATGATTCCCATGCTTCTCATCAAAGAGGACTTGCTCAAGTTGTGGATGGACGTGGAAGAGTAGGCCTGGCTGCCGCCCACTTCAGCTCCGCTTGTGAGAAGAACATGCACCATTATATCATATAGTGTGTGTGCATGTAGATCGTAGACCCATGAGAGTAGCATGAACCGCAGCTTTCTATCGTGGTGTGATGTGATGATCCACGGTCCACGGTTCAACGCTCGGCTCTTCCCATGTTCATCTTCAAAGCATCTGTATCTGCGTTGGTTGCCCTTCCCCTTCCTGTGATTGTGATTGCAATTGTGATTGCGGCAACCATGCTGTGCCGGTCCTGTTGTTGCGCGCATCCCATTTTCTCCTTGTGCGTCTGTTTCACAGTTCGATTGACTCATGCGCCATTCCGCTGTTCTCTCTTCACCATCATGGTTGTGCGCGTGTGTCTGTGTTTGGAACCGCACTTCGCACTTCGCAGGCCCGACTGTTGGAACTGTCGTTGTTTGCTTCTTTCTTGCTTTGCGTGTGCTGTTGGTGTGACAGTCGCAACAGTGACACCATTTCTTGGCCGGCCAACACGAATGTTTGTCGCTCAGGCAGTGATCGGATCGACAGGGCTTCCATGTCCTCAGCGTGTCTCATCCATGTCTATTCAGTAAGTATGTCGTGGTTGGAAGAGCAAGAATGCACCATACGGTACTCAGATTCCAAGAACGACGATCTGAGTCAACAGTTCTTCGACTACAATCGTACATTCATTTAAGCTGATGGTTGTAAACCAAAGGACCAATCACATGTGTGAGCGGAGTCCAAGCCCAATCGACGTTTTCTTTGTTCTGTGCTGACCAGTCACCGTTGAGCATCGCGCCTTGTGCGAGCGTCCGATCGTCCGGTCGGCAAGCGGAAGAGTTACTTGGGCGACAGGTGCCAACTTGTGGAACGGGATGAGTACTCTGGAGTACTTTATGGCAATGCCATGCGTACGTTGTGTGAATGGCGAATCGCACAAGGACAAGCGTGCGTTTTACCAGACTGCGGACTATTTACGACTAATTGTTTTCGATTGCCGTACTCTGTTCGTGGTTGCGCACACGCTGCCGAAGTACCAACCGGCAAGAAGAACACAGAACGAAGCACGACGAAGAGCACACGGACAGCGGTTCTCACTTCAGTGTGACAGGTTGCCGTGCTCATCCGCTATCGCGATTGACATGACGCAGACGGACTGCACCAACCAAGATACAACTGCCTGTGTGTCATACCCACATCGACCGACTTGCACGCAGTGTGGGTACGACTACCACAACGAGAGACCAAGAACGAGGAGAAGTGTGATCATCAACCAACTCACAAAATCCCAATTGCACTCGCTTCTCCGACAATCGCAACCCTCTCAACTGTCTCAAGACTCTCAACGATCACAAAATCAGTAACAGCAAGAACCAAAACGCAATACATACACACGCAACAGCAGTAGCAATAGCAGTAGCAAGATGATCTCCTTCCCACAGCAACACCAACAAGTCATGCTCTCCTCCACAATCTCAGCACAATCGATGATGCCATTGGCGCCACTCCCCGTCTCTCCATCATCATCATCATCATCATCATCCACAGCATCGCCTGCATCCACAAGCACCGGCGGCATGAAGCGACGCTTGGACGACAGCGCATGCACGTCGCCTCTGCCTTCGCCATGCCACGACGATACCCTGCGAACCACCAAACGCCAGCGCCGCGCCAAGAAGACCGTGCGCTTCGCCTGCAGCCGCAACACCGTCACGCGCTGTGCCGGATCCCTCTGGATGTCCAAATCGGAGCTCACCGCCTGCAAGCAGGACATTCAGACCACCATCCGAACGTACCACCAATCCGAACAGGACATCACGCGGTTGGACGCCGCCTCCATCTGCCTGCGCGGCCTCGAGGACGTCCTCACGCCGCAGGCCTTCCAGCAGTCGCAGAGCAAGCGCAAGCAGCATGCGCGCAACGTTCTCAAGGCGCAGAGCCTTCTGCGTTCGATGAACGGCAGTCGCAGCGATGAGCAGACCTGCTTGCGGTACATCGCGCAGCAGTCGTCGCTCGAAGCCACGCGCGTCGCCCTGCGGCGTGGTGCTCTCGATGCCATGGATTTCAGCGTTCTTCTTGGCTTGTAAGCAGCAGCACGCTAGAGTAGAGGAGAGTAGAGCACAATGCTCATACCCATACTCACAAACAATCAATGTAACGCAATGGTAACAGCAACAATCACAATGTATTATATGTACAATAGTATTAGAATATATTATTACATGCCATATTATACAGACAAACAGTCATGTGTTCATCTCTCTCTGGACAGAGTAGTTGTATTGCGCGCGGCTCAATCCCGACATTCTGTCAGTACCGCTCTCTCGGCATCAAGTTCTGGATCAGCCATGTGAACGCGAATGAGGATGTCTCCATCACCTCAACCTTCCGCGCCATCCTCTCACCCACTCATCCGCTCATTCACTCAGCTCTGCTCTATTGTTAACGATTCCTACCCCCACACCGCACTACCCTTTTGAACTGCATTGCAGCACACTCACCCACACTCAGTATGAGTTCATGTGACATATCTGCACAATGTCCCACCGCACTTCTCCATCCGGGACCAGGTAATGATCCAAACCAGGATCCGCCTCTATGGTGCTGTCCAGCAGCAGCTCGCCGCGCCGCGAATCCGCGAACTGCGCGTAATGCCACGGCACACACAGATCGTCATCCTTGCGCATGACACCGGGCGGATAGGCGCGAATGAGATAGCGCAACGTCCGCAGCGCGATCTCGTTGGGATCATCATCGTCATCATCGTCGACGACCATGTAACCGTCCGGGTTGGATCTTGGCAACAGCGGCGACAGCGCCGCGTAATGCAACGGAAGCCGCCCGCGCGCGTCGGCGTGATCCAGGCTCTGCGGTGCCAGCTCCGCGATGCGCTTCACGATGTCGAACGCCTCATGGGACCTCGACACGGCCGCGTAGTGCAGCGGCAGGCGGCCGTGCGAATCGGCCTCGAGGAAGTCCTGCTGGCTGTAGCAGTGCGCCCACTGCTCCACCATCTCGGCGCTGGCCGATTTCGACGCCACGGAGCTCAGCAGCATCTCGCCGTTGCACCGGCTGCTGTCGAAGATCACCGTGGACCACGTCGGCAGCACCTGCTCCGGCCACTTGCGGATCAGCGAGTACACCGTCGACAGCGTCACCTCCTCGTTGAGGCAGGCCGCGTGAAGGGGCGTCTGGCGCTGAATGCAGCTCTGGATGCGCAGGGCCCGCGGGAAGGCGTCGATCAGCACCTCCACGAGCCGCGGCGACACCTCCGGCGACATCACGGCGCGGTGCAGCGGCAGGTAGCCGTCCTCGTCGGGGATGGTCTCCTTCAGAACCTCGGGACACTTGCCAATGAGGTACGCCACGGATTCGGGAGACTGCCTCCTGCCACGACCGCGGCTGCGCAGCCGGCCGTCGGCCTTGGGCGTCTCCTCGCGCATCGCGTGATGCAACGGACACATGCCCTCGTTGTCGGGATGCACGAGCGCCGAAGGATAGGCCTCCACGAGGATCCTGAGCACCTCGGGGATCCTGGTGTACTGCGACTGGCACGCCATGTGCAGCGGCAGACCGCCCGTTCGCGGGTCCTGCAAGGTGAGCACCTCCGGGCTGCTGGCATCCATCATCCTGCGGATCACCTCCGCCATGTTGTTGTGCTCCGGCGCCGCCAGCGCGATGTGCAGCGGCAGCAGGCCGCCGTCGTCCTCGTGCGCCAACGCGGCGGGATTGCCGTTGATCAGGCAGTCCAGCAGGGTCAGGTCCTGGAAGCCGTAGTGCTCCACGCATCTGTGCAGGAAGGTCTTGCCGTGCAAGCCCACGAACTTGGATGTCCTGGGCTTGCGGCGGAACAGATCACGCACTTCCGCAGTGATGGGAGGTCCCATCTGGTTCCACTTGTCCAGCAGCTCCCACACTTGGAAGCCATCGTCGTAGACTCCGTTCGCCATAATCATCCGCAGCAACGCCTCTTCCGTATCTCTATCTAGCTGTCTGTCTATCTCGTTCTTTCTCTCTTTGTGTCCGTGGCAGACCAAATGAGCATGAGAGATGCAAAGTAGAGTAGAGTCGAGTGGAGTGACAGAGTACTGCATTTCTTGGGTTGTTTTGATCGCGCTCTGTGTTTGCTCGGAGTTGCGCGCGAGCTTCACAAAACTCTCTTTGTTTTGTCTTTGAGCGTTGCGGTAAATACATGATCCAATTCCATTCTTTCCAAGATTGGTCTTCTTTGGTTTTGCGTTCTTGGTCTTCTGGTGTGCGTTTGTCCGAAGATGGTATATTTTTGAGTTGGGTGTTGTACGGATACCTCTTGCCATGTGTCGGTTAGCCCACCGATCGCGGATATTCTCCCTCCAACACGTCAGCGTTCGCCACGGCATCTTGGAAGTATGGTTCGTGCCAAGAGTACTCACCACATCATCATCACGTGACGTGATGCCTTTTTTGGCATGTTGGAAGCATTTATGCTTCCAACAGTGAGTCGACCTGCACTTTGTCATGGGACTCAATAACTTTTATCTAGTAGATCCAAACCAAGCACATATTAGTAATCCTTATAATCTTCTTACAAATAATTAACCGATCGATTTTTGTTGTATATCCTTTTTTAAGTTTTATGTACAGTCAAAGATATGCTAAAGTCCTATGAGTCGACCCCATGAAACTCCTGCTTGTTTTTCAGAAGGTTCTATGCTGTTCCGAAGTATTTATCGCCGGGTGATCAGTCACGGACCTGCCTCGGAAGGAGTCGTTCGTTTGGTACACGTTAAATACACGTTAGCATCTGCGACATGATCTCACATTTTGCTCGTCACAAAACACATCACACAAAACACATCACACAAAACACATCACACATCCAAAATCATCGCCATCCGCCCACAATTTCGCAAATCATCGCCACTCTTTCGCTCCATCTCACAACTTTCCTCGCCAATGCCATGCGCACTCGCTGTTGTGTCCCATGCTTGTGCTCGCCCTGGTAGTGTTCGTGTAGTAGTAGTAGTAGTAGTAGTAGTTGTAGTTGTAGTTGTTGTCGTTGTCGTTGTTGCTGAATGATCGGCCTTCATCCCGTGCTCTCCTTCCTCACTTCGTCTCAGACCAGTGCACACCATCACATCGAACTAGCAAACAACTACTCTCTCCAGCACCAATTCAACCATGCTCCCCTCTGCCGCTGCCAAGGCCCTCGCCAACGATGCTAACCCCTCCCCCAGTAAGAAACCGCGTTCTGCTCGCCTTGCATCTGCTCCTCCCTTCGATTCGAAGGGGTTCCTGCTGCCTACTGCAGAGCAACTGTTGCCTGACAAGCCGTCTGCTACGTTGAGGAAGCCGAGCACCATCACGCAAGTGATCGATGTGAAGCCGATGCATGCAGCGGATGGCGGCCTCGTCCCGAACAGTACGCATGCGCATGCTCGCGAGCTGCACGTGTTCGTACACATCCACGATGGCAACGGAGGTGTCTACGACAACTCCAACGTCAGGGTGCGCTCGGAAGGACGAGGTGTCGGCGATGGTACGTTGGTGAGCGTTATCGTGAACGCGCCACCCCCGCCTGCTGCAGCTGATGTTGCATCACCTGTCGAGCCTGTCCCACCGGCGAGGCTCCCTCGTCGCTGCAATGCTGTTGTTGCTGGTGGATACGCAGACACCTCCAACGACAGCGACACCACCTACGAGGACAACGACAGGGGGAAACGAACGCGCGCCAGCAGGAACAGGAGAGGAGGTCAGTTTGGGTATGACCCGGAAGAGGGGGGAAATTGGAGGCGCCCTGCTGTGATTCGTGTGATGGAGGAGCTCACGGATCACTTCGATGTGAACGTGTTCAATTCCATGCCTCCCACAGGATTCGTGCTAGGTGGCAATTGCGACAGGCGCACATGGTGGAATGCAACACGTGTGTGGGTCACTGTGGCAACTGCGCTCTGGGGTGTCTTGCTCCCTCAGGAGGCTCCGCCAACTCGCCAGATGCAACAGGTGGTGGCGTTTGTCCATGCTCGCGTGGACCTCCCGCCTCCTGCACTTGGTGCGAACCTGTACACCCTATGTGTGAGGGGAGAAAAGACACTTGCTAACGCTGCCAGAGCTGTGCTCGCTGCATCTACGTCATTCACTAACAGCTCCGCAATCCTGTCTCGTCACGTGAAGACTCTTCCGGAGGAACAACGCAATCGTGTCGAGCCCACGCGTGCCACTATTACTAGGAGTCAGCTAACAACATTGCGACGTGGGTTTGATATGTTTAGCCGTGGCGAGGTCATCCCATCGCGAGTTCTCCAGTATCGCGTGCCTGCCTGTGACCTGTCTGGTGTGGTGTCCTTCCTCATGACAACAACAACATACAAGCCAGGGTTGAGTCACATGGTACAGTATGGTGGAGTTGAATTCGAGAATGTCCCGGTGTTCGATCGTGGTAGCACCTCCATCAAACAACTATTGGACATGTACTCATCTACGACTAACAATCCAGTGGGAAGGCCCGCGTTCACCCTCATGACAAACCTCCTCACACGCAAAAGCAAGATCAAGACGGGCCTTTCTTCCTTCGAGAGTTACTTCTGGATGGCAACACAGAAGCTCAAACAGGCAATTTCGCGCCTAGTGGACCTGCTGAAGGCTAAGTATGATGCGGATGGGGAGGGAAAAAACGATGCCAATGACGAGAGCGACAACGAGGACGAGCCGGATGACGTCATTGCGCAGCATGTGCGCACTGCCGATTCTCTGTTGCATGCACTCGAACTGCTTGTCGTGTTCGTCAAATGGGAATTCACCGCGTCGCACATGCAGCTTCGTTGTGACGACCCCATGCATTCGGCCGCGTTCGCTCTCACCACCGAAAAGGCGAAGAAGGGAGCAGGCTCATCAACCAATCAACGCAGAGCACGCACCAACAAACACAAGTGCAAGGAGAACACCACCATCACAAATGACATTTCTCCCGCCACCTCAAACAAACAACCACGTAAAGTATGCAACAGATGTGGCGCAGCAATGCGATTTGTGGATGATCGTTTTGTTCCTTTTGTCAAAATGCTTAAGGACAACGAAGTCACAGAACACAAGGACGAGTTGCAGTCAATGCTTGTGGCAGCGCCGGGATTCGCTGATGAAATTGTTAACTACATGGCTCACAAAGTGCGTGCAAAGGTTCAATTCAGACAAATCGACATTTATAAATCCACGACCAACAACAATGGCAAAAGAGCCTATGTGGTACTCGACCATAAGCAAAAAATTCTACCGACAGGCCAAGGCGAAGCCCAACAAGAATATTGGGGGAAGAAGGGAATGTCACTGCTTGGGGCGATGGTCATCACGTGTCACAATGATATTTTTACTTATCAGTTCATTGACATTGTGGTTGGCGGAAGACCGACACAAGACACTCTTCAAGTTGGTGGACTACTTGACATTGTGCAAAAAAAGGTCAAAGAAATTCTCCCATCCGTGACTGAAATCATCCTACAGAGCGATAACGCTTGTTGCTTCGCCAGTCACGAGCACATCCCACTGATCACATCGGTACTCAACAAGAACCTTGCGACACGAAAAGCAGCCAAAATCATCGCGTGGATTTACACGGAGGCCCAAACCGGTAAGAGCATGCTGGACACCCACTTTGCGTTCATCACCCGTGTACTGCGAAAATACGTGCAAAGCGGACGCGACATCAAGACCGCCCGCCAACTCTACGAAGCACTGAAAGCTGGTAGCATCGCGGGGACAACAACGGTATTGGTCAATGCACGAAACCTCCAAGGCCACATCACGACATTGCCAGGCGCACCAAAAAGACGATTCCGAGCGTCTGGACAACAGGTACGTCAGACTCATGAGGTGAAGTATGATGATGGCCAGGCGCGGCTGGTGGCTGCATCTGGCATCACGGAAGACGTCGTGGTGAAGACCACCGAATGGGATGGCTGGATCATCAATGAGGTGGGTGTCATCGAGGACAGAACGTTCACGTCCGACAAGCCGGCAATTACGTCCGAATCATTCAGGAAGACGGACAAGACGCGAAAACTCGGTCGCACAGCGGCAGAGAGCAAGGGGCTGGTGTTCGGCAAAGCCCTCGAAGACGGACATGAACATCTTCCATGTGATCACACCACGGCGCTACAAGACCAGACCGCGGAAACACAACACCCACCACTCGCTGTGCCAGGCTGGGCTAGCAAAACCACGCGCAAACCAGCAAAACTACCAGACTACATCGCGGCGAAATTGAAGGACATCAGTGAAGCGTCCGCGAAGGACCCGAAAAACAGACCGTCCGAACACGAAGCACACGAGCAATTGATGGACGACAACAGGACCAAAACTGACTGGTACGTACAACTGCACGCAAACCCCATGCGCGTCAAAGCGTCGCTGTCGGCAGCGTACAACACCAAACAACGCAAGGAAAAGAAGGAGGCTGCCCTCATCAAGACAGAAACCACCACCAACCCAACAGGCAACACAACAGCAACAGCATCTGCAATTGTGGCGACCCACGATGCGCCAGCTGAAACACAGGAGGAACGAAGAGAGGAGGAGTTGCAGAGAGAAGAAGAGGAGCTGGATCATCAGATGTGGTGTGATGCTGACACACTGAAGGCCAACACAGAAAGTGAGGCTGTGTTGGATGATGGGACGGAAATTTTGTGATGGGTGTGCATCACCGCGATACCACTAGTTGTGGAGTTTTGTGGGTGGCAGACCATGCTACTAAAACGAGTCTAGAGGCCATCCAAAAAGCACATCCAATATCTGCTTGTCATGCTATATCTCAACAACACATCGCTTAAAATTAAATCTAAACATTGCATTCTGACGCATGACTATCGGTTTATCAGAATATTGAAGTTAAATGAGTATAGAAAATATTTTGGAAGTCATGTTGGTTTGCTGTGTGTTGTGTGGTGGATTCGGAAAAAATGGTCGATGGCACAATGTTGCCCTCCAATGAGCACACATGATGATCATCATCATCCTTGTATTTCAGCAAACTGTGCATACCGTTCGCTCTGAATACCCCCCAGCTATCCACTCCATGAAGGCTGGCCACAGACATTGGCTCTGCATGCAGCAATGCAGCCACACACTGAAACAGAGCGATTGCCAAAAAATGTTTTCAATCCGGATGCGGTATGGATATGGATCCATCTCTCATCCATACAATCCTTGCAGCCCCTCCTTGTGCCCCTCGTGAATTACCACACTCCATGGCGACACGCGGATGCATCCAGAATGGGCTGGGAGTGCATGGCCGACGTGATACACCTCCATGTGATGATGTGCTGGTGGATTTTTTGCTCCCACCAAACATGACCATTCCGCAGATATGGTCGGCTGCAGCGTCTTCCAGACAACTTGAGCAGAGCATGCTTCACGACGTGCATCTTCAATTGATGCCGCACGCATCTTGTATGGGTGGCTTCGCGATTGAGGGGCGTCGTCCCATCGCCCCTCACAGCCAAAGCCACGCGACCAGTGCTGGGCGAGCCCCAACCAAAACTCCTCAAAACCACCTTTGCCTCCGCGCGGACACCTTCCCGGTGCTCCGCGAGCCTCGAACTTCGAGGGTGCCTTCTTCGTGCCCCTCTTGAGGCGTCTTGACCATCCATAGGCGCTGACATGGCCTGTATGTGCCACACACAGGCCAAAACCAACGAGCCGATTTGGAGACAAATCGTGATCGTATTTCTGGGGCCTACGACGGCCCCAAATCAACCCCTCTTCCCGCCTCCGTTCGTCCACCCACCAAACGTTGCGTGGAGGTGACGGCGATGTTCTTGGATCTTGAGTTGGCCGGCTGGTTGTTGCGGCGCCAAGCATACCGTTCGACGGCCATTGAGGTATTTTTTTTGGTGTTGCTCCACTTCCATGTTGGTGTGTCGAGTTTGCCACTCTCGGCCAGCCTCACATGTTGGGGGATGTGGAGATTTACCTCCAATTGTACCGACTGTCCAAAAAGACCACGACACAAAACAATCGAGGAGTACCAACCCCACTCAACCACTTCGCCACAACGAAGCAGACCTGATGATGTTGCGCATCGTGATATCATTGGTGTTTCGTGACGAAGTATCCAATTTCGTGACGTCGATGACGGATTGGACAAGCACATGGTGTAAGTAACGTAAACGTGGATTCACCGCTTCCCCCAACATTCTACAACTAGTGCTATCGTGGATGGACTGTTGGATGGTCTCATCCGAACACCTGAAAAAGAGACTAAACAATTCAAAATCGGAACAAAGTTGCTGAAACAAAGAACAGCAAAAGGTTAAATTGGATCGATGTAGTCGGAGGAAAAAGGCTGAGTCCCTAAAGCAGTCTAAAAATGCTCACATTGACGGGTCCATAAAACTTAAAATAGGATCTAACTTAAAAATCGATCGGTTAATTATTTATATGGAGATTACGAGGATTACGAATATGTGCTTTGTTTGGATATCGGAGACAAATGTTATTGAGTCCCATGACAAAGTGCAGGTCGACTCACTGATCGGGCTCATAAAAGAGTAACAGAATCACCTTGGGGAACACAGCTACGACCAAAAGTGTATGTCGGGCACCACGATGACGAGAATGTGGTGGCAATGCACAACAGCTCCACCGTTTCTTCGTTCGCCAACTCCGACCAACAAGGATGACGTCCACCAGTCCAAGCACGGAGCCGCTGCGCCACCTACCCTATTCTCTCCACGTCAGTTTCGACACCGCCATACGCTACACAGTTGGTATAAGAGCCCGATCAGTGAGTCGACCTGCACTTTGTCATGGGACTCAATAACATTTGTCTCCGATATCCAAACAAAGCACATATTCGTAATCCTCGTAATCTCCATATAAATAATTAACCGATCGATTTTTAAGTTAGATCCTATTTTAAGTTTTATGGACCCGTCAATGTGCGCATTTTTAGACTGCTTTAGGGACTCAGCCTTTTTCTTCCGACTACATCGATCCAATTTAACCCTTTGCTGTTCTTTGTTTCAGCAACTTTGTTCCGATTTTGAATTGTTTAGTCTCTTTTTCAGGTGTTCGGATGGGACCATCCAACAGTCCCTCCACGATAGCACTAGTTGTAGAATATTGGGGGAAGCGGCGAATGAGTGTTTACGTTAATGACACAATGTGCTTGTCCAATCCGTCATCGACGTCACGAAACTGGATACTTCGTCATGAAACACCAATGATATCACGATGCGCAACATCGTCAGGTGTGCTTCGTCGTGGCGAAGTGGTTGAGTGGGTTTGGTACTCCTCGAGTGTTTTGTGTCGTGGTCTTTTTGGACAGTCGGTACAATTGGAGGTAAATCTCCACATCCCCCAACATGTGAGGCCGGTTGAGAGTGGCAAACTTGACACACCAACATGGAAGCGGAGCAACACCAAAAAAATACTACAATGGCCGTCGAACGGTATGCTTGGCGCCGCAACAACCAGCCGGCCAATTCAAGATCCAAGAACATCGCCGTCAGCTCCACGCAACGTTTGGTGGGTGGACGAACGGAGGCGGGAAGAGGGGTTGATTTGGGGCCGTCGTAGGCCCCAGAAATACGATCACGATTTGGCTCCAAATCGGCTCGTTGGTTTTGGCCTGTGTGTGCCACACACAGGTCAAAACAGCGCCTCCGGATGGTCAAGACGCCTCAAGAGGGGCAAGAAGAAGGCACCCTCGAAGTTTGAGGCTCGCGGAGCACCGGGAAGGTGTCCGCGCGGAGGAAAAGGTGGTTCTGAGGAGTTTTGGTTGGGGCTCGCGCGGCACCGGTCGCGTGGCTTTGGCTGTGAGGGGCGATGGGAAGACGCCCCTCAATCGCCAAGCCACCCATACAAGATGCGTGCGGCATCAATTGAAGATGCACGTCGTGAAGTATGCTCTGCTGAAGTTGTCTGGAAGAGGCTGCAGCTGACCATATCTGCAGAATGGTCATGTTCGGTTGGAGCAAAAAATGCACCACAACATCATCACATGGAGGTGTATCACATCGGCCAGGCACTCCCAGCCCATTCTGGATGCATCTGCGTGTCACCATGGAGTGTGGGAATGCACGAGGAGTGCTTGGAGGGGCTGAAAGGATCATATGGATGAGATATGGATCCATATCCATACCGCATCCGGATTGAAAACGTTTTTTGGCAATCGCTCTGTTTCAGTGTGTGGCTGCATTGCTGCATGCAGAGCCAATGTCTGTGGCCAGCCTTCATGGAGTGGGTAGCTGGGGGGTATGCAGAGCGAATGGTATGCACATTTTGCTGAAATACAACGATGATGATGATGATCATGTGTGCTCATTGGACGGCAACATTGTGGCATCAACATTTTTTTTCGAATCCACCACACAACACACAGCAAACCAACATGACTTCCAAAATATGTTCTGTACTCATTTACCTTCAATATTCTGATAAACCGATAGTCATGTGTACGAATTCAATGCTTAGTTTTAATTTTAAGCGATGTGTTGTTGAGATATAGCATGACAAGCAGATATTTGGGTGTTTTTTGGATGGCCTCTAGACTCGTTTTAGTAGCATGGTCTGCCACCCACAAAACTCCACAACTAGTGTTATCGCGGCAGTACGTGCCCATCACAATTTTCCGTCCCATCATCCAACACAGCCTCACTTTCTGTGTTGGCCTTCAGTGTGTCAGCATCACACCACATCTGATGATCCAGCTCCTCTTCTTCTCTCTGCAACTCCTCCTCTCTTCGTTCCTCCTGTGTTTCAGCTGGCACATCGTGGGTCGCCACAATTGCAGATGCTGTTGCTGTTGTGTTGCCTGTTGGGTTGGTGGTGGTTTCCGTCTTGATGAGGGCAGCCTCTTTCTTTTCCTTGCGTTGTTTGGTGTTGTACGCTGCCGACAGCGACGCTTTGACGCGCATGGGGTTTGCGTGCAGTTGTACGTACCAGTCAGTTTTGGTCCTGTTGTCGTCCATCAATTGCTCATGTGCTTCGTGTTCGGACGGTCTGTTTTTCGGGTCCTTCGCGGACGCTTCACTGATGTCCTTCAATTTTGCCGCGATGTAGTCTGGTAGTTTCGCTGGTTTGCGCGTGGTTTTGCCAGCCCAGCCTGGCACGGCGAGTGGTGGGTGATGTGTTTCCGCGGTCTGGTCTTGTAGCGCCGTGGTGTGATCACACGGAAGGTGTTCATGTCCGTCTTCGAGGGCTTTGCCGAACACCAGCCCCTTGCTCTCTGCCGCTGTGCGCCCGAGTTTTCGCGTCTTGTCCGTCTTCCTGAATGATTCGGACGTAATTGCCGGCTTCTCGGACGTGAACGTTCTGTCCTCGATGACACCCACCTCATTGATGATCCAGCCATCCCATTCGGTGGTCTTCACCACGATGTCTTCCGTGATGCCAGATGCAGCCACCAGCTGCGCCTGGCCATCGTCATACTTCACCTCATGAGTCTGGCGTACCTGTTGTCCAGATGCTCGGAATCGTCTTTTTGGTGCGCCTGGCAATGTCGTGATGTGGCCTTGGAGGTTTCGTGCATTGACCAATACCGTTGTTGTCCCCGCGATGCTACCAGCTTTCAGTGCTTCGTAGAGTTGGCGGGCGGTCTTGATGTCGCGTCCACTTTGCACGTATTTTCGCAGTACACGGGTGATGAAGGCGAAGTGGGTGTCCAACATGCTCTTACCGGTTTGGGCCTCCGTGTAAATCCACGCGATGATTTTGGCTGCTTTTCGTGTCGCAAGGTTCTTGTTGAGTACCGATGTGATCAGTGGGATGTGCTCGTGACTGGCGAAGCAACACGCGTTATCGCTCTGTAGGATGATTTCAGTCACGGATGGGAGAATGTCTTTGACCTTTTTTTGCACAATGTCAAGTAGTCCACCAACTTGAAGAGTGTCTTGTGTCGGTCTTCCACCGACCACAATGTCAATGAACTGATAAGTAAAAATATCATTGTGACATGTGATGACCATCGCCCCAAGCAGTGACATTCCCTTCTTCCCCCAATATTCTTGCTGGGCTTCGCTTTGGCCTGTCGGTAGAATTTTTTGCTTATGGTCAAGTACCACATAGGCTCTTTTGCCATTGTTGTTGGTCGTGGATTTATAAATGTCGATTTGTCTGAATTGAACCTTTGCACGCACTTTGTGAGCCATGTAGTTAACAATTTCATCAGCGAATCCCGGCGCTGCCACAAGCATTGACTGCAACTCGTCCTTGTGTTCTGTGAGTTCGCTGTCCTTAAGCATAGTGACAAAAGGGACAAAACGATCATCCACAAATCGCATTGCTGCGCCACATCTGTTGCATACTTTACGTGGTTGTTTGTTTGAGGTGGTGGGAGAAATGTCATTTGTGATGGTGGTGTTCTTCTTGCACTTGTGCTTGTTGGTGTGGGCTTTGCGTTGGTTGGTTGATGAGCCTGCTCCCTTCTTCGCCTTTTCGGTGGTGAGAGCGAACGCGGCCGAATGCATGGGGTCGTCACTACGAAGCTGCATGTGCGACGCGGTGAATTCCCATTTGACAAACACGACAAGCAGTTCGAGCGCATGCAACAGAGAATCGGCAGTGCGCACATGCTGTGCAATGATGTCATCCGGCTCGTCGTCGTTGTCGCTCTCGTCATTGGCATCGTTTTTTTCCTCCCCATCCGCATCATACTTAGCCTTCAGCAGGTCTACTAGGCGCGAAATTGCCTGTTTCAGTTTCTCTGTGGCCATGCAGAAGTAACTCTCGAAGGAAGAAAGCCCTGTCTTGATCTTGCTTTTTCGTGTGAGCAGGTTAGTCATGAGGGTGAACGCAGGCCTTCCCACTGGGTTGTTAGTTGTAGATGAGTACATGTCCAATAGTTGTTTGATGGTGGTGCTACCACGATCGAACACCGGGACATTCTCGAATTCGACTCCACCATACTGTACCATGTGACTCAACCCTGGCTTGTATGTTGTTGTTGTCATGAGGAAGGACACCACGCCAGACAGGTCACAGGCACGCACACGATACTGAAGTACTGGCGCTGGAATGGTTTCGCCACGGCTAAACATATCAAACCCACGTCGCAATGTTGTTAGCTGACTCCTAGTAATAGTGGCACGCGTGGGCTCGACACGATTGCGTTGTTCCTCCGGAAGATTCTCTACATGACGAGACAGGATTGCGGAGCTGTTAGTGAATGACGTAGATGCAGCGAGTACAGCTCTGGCAGCGTTAGCAAGTGTCTTTTCTCCCCTCACACATAGGGTGTACAGGTTCGCACCAAGTGTAGGAGGCGGGAGGTCCACGCGAGCATGGACAAACGCCACCACCTGTTGCATCTGGCGAGTTGGCGGAGCCTCCTGAGGGAGCAAGACACCCCAGAGCGCAGTTGCCACAGTGACCCACACACGTGTTGCATTCCACCATGTGCGCCTGTCACAATTGCCACCTAGCACGAATCCTGTGGGAGGCATGGAATTGAACACGTTCACATCGAAGTGATCCGTGAGCTCCTCCATCACACGAATCACAGCAGGGCGCCTCCAATTTCCCCCCTCTTCCGGGTCATACCCAAACTGACCTCCTCTCCTGTTCCTGCTGGCGCGCGTTCGTTCCCCCCTGTCGTTGTCGTCGTAGGTGGTGTCGCTGTCATTGGAGGTGTCTGCATAGCCACCAGCAACAACAGCATTGCAGCGACGAGGGAGCCTCGCCGGTGGGGCAGGCTCGACAGGTGGTGCAACATCAGCTGCAGCAGGCGGGGGTGGCGCGTTCACGATAACGCTCACCAACGTACCATCGCCGACACCTCGTCCTTCCGAGCGCACCCTGACGTTGGAGTTGTCGTAGACACCTCCGTTTTCATCGAGGATGTGTACGAACACGTGCAGCTCGCGAGCATGCGCATGCGTACTGTTCGGGACGAGGCCGCCATCCGCTGCATGCATCGGCTTCACATCGATCACTTGCGTGATGGTGCTCGGCTTCCTCAACGTAGCAGACGGCTTGTCAGGCAACAGTTGCTCTGCAGTAGGCAGCAGGAACCCCTTCGAATCGAAGGGAGGAGCAGATGCAAGGCGAGCAGAACGCGGTTTCTTACTGGGGGAGGGGTTAGCATCGTTGGGGAGGGCCTTGGCAGCGGCAGAGGGGAGCATGGTTGGATTGGTGCTGGAGAGAGTAGTTGTTGGCTGGTTGTCTGTGATGAACTGCACTGGTCTGAGACGAAGTGAGGAAGGAGAGCATCCAAAGGAAGGTCGATCATTCAGGAACAACGACAACAACTGCAACTACTACTACTACACGAACACTACCAGGGCGAGCACAAGCATGGAACACAACAGCGAGTGCGCATGGCATTGGCGAGGAAAGTTGTGAGATGGAGCGAAAGAGTGGCGATGATTTGCGAAATTGTGAGGGGATGGCGATGATTTTGGATGTGTGATGTGTTTTGTGTGATGTGTTTTGTGACGAGCAAAATGCGAGATCATGTCGCAGATGCTAACGTGTATTTAACGTGTACCAAACGAACGACTCCTTCCGGAGCAGGTCCGTGACTGATCACCCGACGATAAATACTTCGGAACAGCATGGAACCTTCTGAAAAACAACCAGGAGTTTCATGTGGTCGACTCATAGGACTTTAGCATATCTTTGACTGTACATAAAACTTAAAAAAGGATATACAACAAAAATCGATCGGTTAATTATTTGTAAGAAGATTATAAGGATTACGACTATGTGCTTGGTGTGGATCTACTAGATAAAAGTTATTGAGTCCCATGACAAAGTGCAGGTCGACTCACTGATCGGGCTCATAAGTATGGGGCAACAAAACCGGCACCTCCGTTCATCGAGGCGGAGAGTTGAAGTTGTTGACTCTGACGCCACCAAGAAACTGGCATTGAAACACCAGACGCGATGGGCACATGAGAGATCACAGGAGCAGTTTTCGGGCTCCGTTCTGACACGCTATCCCATCGTATGAGCATTACCTTCCAAAGAATACTTGGTCTCTTGTACTCTTCACGGCATTTGGTCGACGTTGCGGGGATGTGCTCGCGGGGGTGTTGCTCTGTTCCTCTCTGCACTCTGAGGATCGTGTGGTGGTGGTGTCGTGTGCACGAGGCACAATCCTGTCTTCTCGCGTGTGGGCCAGGATGTGGTGGTGCAGCAACGGTGGCATTGGCGCGCGATGCAGTGCGAGCTACACATCCGACTCCTTGCTTCCCGATTTGGCGGAGACGTCCAAAATGCTGGAACCAACGGATCATAGTCGCTTGATGGTCTTGATGGTCTTGATGGTCTTGATCGACTTCATTGGTTCTGCCGCTTTCTCTCCACTTCTTGCGGCGTTCATCACCTCTCTGGTCCTTTGGGTTTTGTTCTGTTGCGCGAGCACCTGTCCAAGCGCTTTGATGGGCAAGCACGCAGTACCATGTTGCAGTTTCCAGGGGCTGCTTTGTCCCTCACCATCCAATTCGTTTCGTCGGTGTCCTTGGCGCACATCTCACCCCTCATAAGAATCATCGAGCGAAAAGCGGACGTGTTCGCCATCATCGTGCCGAGCGGCTTCGGAGGTGACCCGAAGGCTTGTGTGGGGTCCCCATCGGCATTGGGACAAGACAGGGTTTCTGTGCTTCCCTGCTTTGCCGAAGAACAACAATCGAGCAAAGATGGAACAAACAAAGTTCCTCTCCCTCTTCGTCTTCACTGACCGGAGAACAAACTCATGTGAGCGTCATCCATGTACACGTCTGCTAAATCGGGCAAAGATGCGCATCAAGGCCTCGAAGACTCATAAATCCTGGACGAAGGAAAGGGTCCAATAGCTTGCCGACCACAGAGCCAACTGCCTCTCGATCTGCCTGCGATCTAACTTCCTCCACTCTGCTCTGCTCTGCTCTGCTGGTATTCGTAAAGTCGGGTTCGCGCAAGCTGGGGTTGAGATGCGCCATTAGTGCTGCTTTCTCTCTCTCTCTCTCTTGCTCCGAGGAGAATGGAGCCGACCAAGGAGCGGGCGTATTTCGTGTAGTGCTACATTCGATCCTCAATATTAGTCTGCGCTATTGTCCCCGCTGCCGGCAGTTGCGAACATCCGCGTGGTCAGGATAATCTCGACGATCTTCCGTCCTCTCTGTCCATCTCGCCATCCAGGTCGCTCTCCGCCGCTATCATTCGCTCTTAAATTCCCAGTATCCATGCAGTATCCGGCTCGGACTTGTGGCCGCTCCAGTTCTACGTTCCTCTCTTTGGTTGAATGCATCATCTGCAACACAATTGCTATGCGCCAATCCAAACGCACATTGTCTGGCGTCCAAATCCCCATCCTTTCCGAATGTATAGCCTCTCCCCAATCGAGATGGGACTGATGTCGGGCACCACCGAATATATTCGCTGAGTAGAGTGGCTATTCGTATTTGCTGGCGTTGCTGGTAATGCTGTTGTATTGTATTGTCTCGTACCTTTTGGTATGATGTGGTACACAAAGATCGAACAACCTCCACATCGTACTGTTTGACCATGCGCCCTTGGGGCAGTTCGTCAACGAAGATTGGACGAATCGCAACATCCAGACCCGCCCGCATGCTGGCCGCAAGACCAGTCCAGCCCCTGCCGACCATGGCCGTTCGCCTTGGTGGAGATATTCGTGTGAACTGTGGGGCTGATTCTGCTCTCCTGTTTTGCTCTCTCCGTGTGCAGAAATGTGGGTGTTGCTGTACATAGGCTGAAGCGACAGGAAGAGTCTAAATAAATCTCATTTTACGTGGCTGTATGTAGAATAACGGCGTGTGATCGCAGGGGCATAGGTGGTAGTCCTAACTAATTCGACGTATAATCGAAACAACCAAGTGCAGCAGAATTGGCCAACGCATCAACACGCCCTGACATTTCGAATGCAGTGCGGTGTGCGCGCCATTTTGTGTTGTTTTGGTGCAGCCACTTGGCTTCTTTTGACGTTCTGTGGTGTCGTAGTCGTACTGCATCAGACGATGTGTTGGTGGAAGGTAGATGGGGATATGTGTGTTCTCTGTAGCAGTGATCGCGAGGGTTGTGCCACTCCACGAACTGGAGAGAGAGAGAGGAGTCATTGTTGGTGGTTGTTCAACATGTTCGTCCTTCGTTGTGCCTTCGTCACCTGATGGTCTTCTTCGTTCACTCTTTCGTGGATTGTTGCGCGGAAACTCATTGGAGGGGTTCGAGCGGCTATTTTGCGCACAATACCCTCGTTGACGCAACTTGCGCAGAACGTAGCGAACAATTCCTGACTGGTATTGATGGAGACACAGAATCATGGCAGAGAATTGATTGCCGCACGTGTCACAGCATCTACTTTCCGTCTGTGCTCAGCTTTCGTCCTTCTGCGTGCGAATGCTTCTCTACCATCGACCAATCCCCCCACCCTTTCGCGAAGCCAACTCCTGACGCTGCAAAAACGACAAAAAGACGCCAAAAACACACTGCCCATCGGTCGGGCACCGGCAGGCCGACACAGACCGAACATTCTGCCTAGCAAGATCTCGTTCTTCATCGCAGACGCCACACAGACCCCACATACTGCACATACCCTGTACATACCCTGGCACAGGTAAACGACGGCCGCGTTCACTTCTCACGTTTGAATTGCGTGGAGGGCTCCACATACGAACTCGAGGACTCCGGATAGAATCACAAACATTGGAGAACAAGAGTCGTCATCCAAAACCTGCGCAACAACCACAATCCAGCAATACTTGCGGCGCAATGCACACTTGAGCCCAACGCACAACGCCCAACACGAAACCACAGCAACCACAGCAACCACTGACAACGACCGCAACGGCAGCTCCACCGCCACGGCACCCAGCATCGCTGCTTCCCGCAGAACGCGCAACCATAGCTTGCATTTGCCTAGCTGCCGGTGCTGGCATTGCTGCTGTCGATCAGCGCAGCATGGCCTCATCGAGCAGGATACGAACCGATGGCACCGACTCCTCCACCAATGCCGATGATGACGACTCCTCCACTCACGACCTACCTCATCACAATGCCTCCCGTGGATCTACGGCACCTGGTGCCGCACGACCTGCCAGAGACAGCAGCAGCATTGAGGGAGCCACCTACATCACGACGCCGGGTCCTCAGGATGGTGAGTTGTTTGCCTTGACAACCTGCGTCGGCTTCATTCCGCGTCCATCTACAATTGCTGCTGCCATTGCTGTCGCCGTTGCCGTTGCCGTTGCCGTTACTGCCTGCTGGGGTAGTATCCGACGTCACGGCATCATCGCCATCACCACACGATGCTCCACGCACTCTACTATACTATACTGCACTATACTATACTGCACTATACTATACTGTAATTCACACCCAACTTCGTTGTGCCGTTGAAAACAACAACAACAACAAACAACCATTGACGCATCGCCATCTCACACATTTTTGCTATCTCGCTCGCTTTGGCGTTCCATCGCTTTTGTGTCCCTGTGCGTCTCTCCGCCACCATCGCTCCTTCCATCCCTCAGTTCTGTTTGGCAGGGGTAAGCCGTATCAGGGACATTCGGGCAACCTGCGTCTGCATGAAATGACAGATGAGTATCGTGATCAATTCCTCGCGGAGCGACACGAAGGGAGACGGCAGATCGTGGCCAATATGATCCAGAAAATCAAAGATGAGGGTGGTCGGTTCCTGAAGCGAAGGGATTCGTCAGATGGCAATGGTGGTGCCATACCATCGACAGCCGCATCGGTACTCTCGGCTTCATCGTCATTTTCGCCGGACGTGGCAGTCACCAGCCTCTCGCAGGAAGATGGCTGGGTTGAGGTCCCGGATCGGCTGGCGAAGGGCAAGGTGTCTCACATCCTTCGTGGGAAGCCAAGAAAAGGCAAAGCCGGTGCTGCCATACACCACCACCAACAGCAGCAACAACAGCAGCAGCAGGAACAACAGCCTCCTTCCCTCCAGCATGAACAATTGCAACAGCAGCAAGCGACGCCAGACTTCTCCGTGTTCCCAAACCGATTGGCTGGTGGCCTGAGTGGGGCCTTCTCGCCCGGGATGCTGTCCGCCTCTCAAAACCAAGGAAGTGCGAGTAGAATAAGCACGGATGTCAACAGTGCCAACATCGGTCTTGGGCAGGCCATGCTGCAGTCATCGCGAATGGGGAACCCGTCCGCGTCCCACATGTCCACCATCCGCGATGTGCTTCTGGGAACCAGCAGCACGGCGGCGGCTAATCCCACGTTGATTGCAACGTTGATGGGTCTGCCGACCGCGAATGCAGCATCGCCATGGCCGGCCACCATTTTGCAGTCGTTGGCACAAAATCCAAACATGGGAAGCGACGCGGGTCGGGGTGCAAGTCCGAACGCAAAGCGAGATAATGAAGCAACGAACGCAATCAGCACGCTCAATCGCAGACCGCAGTGCACTGGTGCAGACGCCAGCACCAACATGTCCTTGAGCACAGGCTCGGGCTCAGTGGCTACTGCCGCTAGAGCTGGTGCGGAAGGTGGCGGTGATGTGGCAGCAGGCATGGATGGTCACGCCACGGCCATGTCTCATGGCGCACCGAAGATGAATATCAGCTTGTCAGCGCTGCAAGCTCTAGCATCCAACAAGACGCCAACGAAAGGCGATGACTTCCAGCAACGGTCACAACGACCGGCCCAGGCGGTAGCACCACTTCGGACAACGGAGCAGAACATATTGGAACAACTTTCCACGCTAAACGGTGGCCTTGCATTGCAAAGATTCGCCCAGCCATCTCAGCTGCAATCATTCCCCCCGTCGTTGCTCGCAGCGAATGCAGCAACCCTGCCAAACGCTGCAGCTAGTGCTAGCACTGGCACTGGTGCTTCATTCCTTCCCGCATCATTATCATCGCTGGCATCGTTGCTGCCGTTAACTGGTGCCCCGTCATCGGCGTTATCGTCGGCGGCAGCAGCTACAGCAAGAGCAGCAGGCGTCCCGGCTGGCATGCCATCGGTTTCCTCCAACAACTTGGCAAATTTTTCCAGGAGCAGCCTACAAGGCAATCATCCAAGAACTCCCTCACTCGACGCTGCCTTCGCCAGCTTGGTGCAGCAAGAGCAGCTTAGACAACAGATGCAAGCGACCTCCGCCAGTGTCCCTCCATCAGCATCAGCTACAACCGCTGCGCGAGCAAACGCCAGTTCGAGACCGCAAGCTACAACATCGCCTTCTCATGGTGCGACCCACCCCTCATTTCAGCACGCACAGGCTGGTCCGAATGGATTGAGCGCTGATCTCCTACTTGCTCGTTACACTGAGAAGCTGATGCAGCAGCATCCGCAGGTTCGTGGCATGTACAGCAACACTCTGGCGAGGCATAGGGCGACTCAGGCGCACATCGATGAGCTATTGCAGCGGCACATAGCCATGGGCTTGAGTGGGCAGGTTGGGCACCCAATGGCATCGTCAACAACGGCAGCAACAATGGCGGGCGCGTCACCACCGCCTGCAGCATCGTCTGTGTCATCATCGAATGTGGAAAAGGATACGAAGACCAACACAGAGTGAATGCAAATTCCAACGCAATCAAATGCACATACACATACATCGAATACAAAAGGAGTACTCGTAGGACACGCGCGGCAGACACAAACAAGCCAAACCTGCGCCACCACCGGACTGCGATGGGCTCCGTCGATGGATCGCAGACAGGCTACGCGATACGGCTGATGCACAAGCTATTATACTTCCATGCTCTACCGGCTTGATACGCAGCATCCATTCCAAGTTGCATTTTTCCATCTGGATACGGCAGAGCAGCATCGAGTATTCCAGACAGGAGTTAACTTCCAACACAGACACAAACGCGCGCGCACACGCACAAAATAAAACTACAGCAATGAAACATTTATCAACACAAACATCGATAGCAGGTTATATTACACATGAGTCAGAACAGATTGCGAATAGAGCGGAGTACGACCTATATCCATAAAATAGTAGAGGGACAGAATCAATGGTCGCCATTGTGCACATGATAGGATCACATACCAGCACTCGGACTCGTAGTCGCGCTCGTCGCAAGAAGCGTGCGTGCGACGTGGTGCTGGATGACACGATGCCAAGGTGAGCGTCCGCGACGATCATGACTCAAATGGATTCAAAAAGTGGCGGGCTGGGGATGATGACTTCGCAATAGCGCGATCAGGAACAGATGATGAGCAGCTGGTCTTCGTGGGTGGTGGTGTTCGCATCATGCGGTAGTTTGTGCTGGGACATGATGAGGTGTAGAGCATGCCTCTCTGCTCATGTGATTGTCCCCTCCTCATCCCCAAGGTGCGAGTTGTCCACGAATACCGCACATCCACGTCGAAGAGCACGATCAAGCTTCCTCCCTGGAGTGACTTTTCTGTGTGTTCCTGACATGCAACACGACGAACGACAACTAGGAACGGCACAATTTGGCCCGCCCGACACCCGGAGACTCTCGACCTTCCGCTTCGCTCGAATGCTTTTGCGGCCGTTCTGTGACCTTGCACAGGTACTTTGAGCATCCATAGAGTTCGGGCAGAATAAATGAAGCAGCGATCACTCCGCGCCTCCTTCGACCTTTCGTCTCGCTCTCGCTCTCCGCCCCCAACTGCGATGCAACGCAATGCAACAGTACGAGGTACCAGTACTGTGGTGGAAACAAGCCGAGACTCGGCCAAGTCATGTACCACCTCCACACGAACGCCACCCATAACGAGTGGCTTCTGGTACCCAAGGTCGGTTGCTCAAGAACTTAGCATTGTGCCTTGCCACGATTGTATTTCAAATCCTTATTGCGCTATTCACATGTGGTAGAGGACAGAGGACAACTCCACCATTCTCTAATACCTATTCCGAACGACCAATCCTACATGTGTGCATGAACACGATCGTTGGTCATGGGAAGTCAACAGCATCTGTGGTTTTGACTCCTTGTTCTCCCGCCCCAATTGCTGCCAAAATCCAAAGTGTTGTTCAGGAAACTTGGACCTGACATGTGGGAGAAAATGGAGCATGAACAGGCATTGCTCTGCGTACACACGAGCCGTGTACGAGTGTACTTGAAGAGCAACACAAATATCCAGAGTGGAGCAGGTCGCATGTCTGTACCTCGCATCGGAAGGCCAAGCGGCCATCCCGAAAGCACTACGTGTGCGATTCTTGCTTGACAACGTAGAGAAGAGACCAGGCAGACCCCTGTTGTGAATCAAATAGGACAAGGATTTGCGTTCAAACTGTCGAAAAACGCTGGACCATCAAACTGCGTCAGTGAAGTCCAAAATCAAAATGTGAGCAGAACTGATCCAACATTTGCTCTGTGCAAGATTGGGCGAAGCAAGCGCTTCGTACGAGTGCGATTTATGCCCACGAGAAGTGACTGGGAGAATCATGTTGAAGAGCCGGATAGCCTTGGGCAATCGAGACGCTCCAACAAATTTTGCATCAATATGTGACAAATTGGTACGTTCTCCAGTGTATGTGTATTCGCGACACACCACGATTGATCTTCTGTACCGGCGCAACCATTTGTTCGCTGGCGATTGAAAAACTTGTGTGATCGGCTTAAATTCATTCCGAGTAGAACAATCTCCTTTCGGCATTGAGCTGAGGAACTCGGTACCATTTCAAAAATTGTTCGTGCCATGATAAAATCAAAAAGGGGAAGGCGAAGCAATTCTCCTCAACAAGATGGTCGCAAGGGCTATTTCCGGCTATGGTACATATGGGTGGCGCTTTTGGCGGAATACAGTGGGGTGTATGAAAAAGTGTTCGATGACCAACGCTTCCGGCTTGTGGATCGTGTTCGCACTGAGGTGGCCACACCCACAAGCGCGGTTGTGTGACACGTGTATTGCCCCAAAGGGACTTGCGAAGAATGAAGTCGATTGGATCGAATATTGATACCACTCGCGTCTCAACTATCATATCGTCCGTGTGTTTTTACGGACAGCGCCTGTCAGGAATGAGACTCATCGACTCTAACGCATCCCTCTTCCTATCTTTCCAAGTGTCTACTTATTGACCGCAACGACTAAACCTGTTGAAGCGATTTTGTTTCCACCTGGCAGTTGACACCTTTGGGTATCTTTTCGTCGTTGTTTTTGTCCTTTTTTCTTCTTCCTCACTTGGTTTCCTCATTCGACAACATTTGTGTCGCGTTGTTTGTGCTGTTCGAACAGAGACGACCATCATCTTCCCACAATCTCATCACTGTCCACCTTGCCGCATCCTTCTTCTTCGCCGTTTGCAAAGTGACAGAGATCCGCCATCATCGTCAACAACACAATCCTCCTCTTGATCTAGCTTGGTGCAAACTTGTCACGAACCATAAGTGTAGATACGAGCAGAGTGGAAGTTGGTCTCTGGAAGTACGTGATACACTGCCCACCACACGATCACATTCTGTTTTCTGCTCTACTCCGCTCAACAAAGTTTGCGAAAGCAGTAGAGCACCGTTGGGCATGTCTGGGCGCGGGCCAGATCTGCTGCTGGTGCCTCGCTTCCGAGTCGATCCTGGAGCACTGTGCCACGATGTGTTGTGTTGACCTGAGTGATCTACGCGCTGTACGAACGTGTTTGATCCCATCTTGGCAAACTCCGCTTGCTCATTCGTACCGACCCTTTGTGATGGCTGACGATTCTTTCTACCCACTGTCATTCCTTCATCTATTACTCTGTATCCGTTGTGTCGCACACGCTCTGCTGTATCCCTAGAATAGCATAGTCCTCGCATAATGAGTCGTTGGGCCATGGTGTTGCTTACGTTTTCCCTAATGATCGCGGCTACAATCGTTGGCATGATCATATCAACCAATCCGACGGAGAACTTCCATGCTGTTGGCTTCGCTGATACCATCCAGACATTGGCACAGATCGGCGGCAGCATCCTCGTGAGATTTCTCCGGGGTCAGCAGCAGCAGCAACAACATGTAGAAGAATGCTGGCTATCCAATCAGGCACCATCATTACCTGCAGAGGTATTGGAAGGTATGGGCGCGGAAGCACTGTGCTGCAACCTCAACGAGGCCACAACGAAGACGACGAAGACGACGAAAACGACGATGACGATGTTACCTCCCGCACGTTCTCAAAGACTGCCAGAGACCGCGGAAAGCAACGAGCATGAAGCATCGTATGATGCTTGGTCGATTGGAGTGCATGTGCGTAACAAGGATGATGATACGGTTCGTTTCGCAGCGGCCCCAATGAATGGCACTATCGAGGATGAAAATGAAGGCGGGAGCATACCACGAGTAGTACGGCCCGAGATGGTGTGGATCAGTTGTGCGGCCTCGCGTATCATGAACGGCGCGTATTCAACCATGAGAATGATGAAGAGGCGGCGTTTGCTGCGCACCGTCCTTCCATTGCTGCTGTACTCCGAATCCATGTCACAGAGCGCCGTCGCAGCAGCTGATACCACACAAAACGAGACAGCAGTGGTCGGTGCAGATGGTTTGACGACGGGGTGCATGCTATGCCTGGTGCTGGCGGCGATCCTCGGATTCCTGGCAGGATCCTGCCATGCATCGATCTGCGGTCGACGACGGAACGAGTGCGCAGTGTTGGGCAAAACGCGCAGGCGGTGGTCGAGGGGCACCGCGAAGAAGATGGTCCGATGGGAAACATAGATGGACGGATGAGTGGATGAGCGGATAGACCACGGAATGGATGAAAGAGTGAGGGGATAAATGCTCTGGAGAGAGAGGATCAGTCGTCACCTGCTCAATGGAGCGTCTCTCATTGGATAAGTCTGTGCATGGACTAGAAAACAGAGTCAAACCAAATCGATGTACCAAGAGCATGAATAGCGAAAGGCCGCAATACCTACGTGGAGTATGGAATAGAGAGAGAATGAATGAATGAATGAATGAATGAACGAGCAAGAAGAGAAAGCAGTAGCGCTACGCCATGATCATTTTTGCTGAAGTGTTGCAATACTTGAGGAGTGTCGAATACTTTGAAATACTCTATCAGTTCTTGTGTTATGCTATGGCATGACATGCCATTGCCTCTGCATAATTGAGTCGCGGTGCAGAGTGCGAGACACATTACGCCATGCCTAGTCGTATTGCTGTTCGACGATAGTCCACTGTTGATTTGGTTGCGCTTCTCAGTGACTGCGGATGCGCAGCCCAACCAATCCCATTGCATCGCATTCTAACGCAAATGCACTACACTGTGGCGGCCGGCTTGGCATCTTTGGCGAGGGGCTTCTTGGCTTCGCCGCCATGGCTGGCTGGCGCCGCGGATTTGTGGATGGGATTGTAGGGCGCGTCGCCCGTCCAGACCGTCTCGGGCGGATAGCCGTCCTCTTCCTGGTAGGAGCACTCGATGCATTGTGACATGTCGGTGGGTAACCGGCTGACGGGGACGGGAAGGCAGAAGGCGCGGATCCAGTTGTTGCAGCATCCCCTGTTGGCGACGTTGTTGTGAGAGGATCCGCGCCTGTAGACGCCGCGGACGCGTTCGTTGGTGGTCTCGGCGCTGGAGACGATCATCATGTGGAATCCGAGCAGGGACATGAGGGACCAGGCGCAGAGCATGTTGAAGCCGCCGAAGAGGAAGACGATCTTTTCCTGCATGACGGTGGAAACGAGGTTCTTGAAGATGCCCATGTCCTTGTCGAGGTTGGCCGTCTCGGTGATGAGGAAGGTTTCGTAGGCAATCCGGATGCAGGCCAGCGTAACCAACGTGGTGAGTCCCAGGACCGCGATGAGGAAGACAAAGAAGTAGCGGTAGTTACGTTCTCCGATGCAATTCCCGACCCACGGACAGTGACTGCGCATACGCGTAGCATTGCGGTTGCATTGCGTGGTTGCGATTGTGGTGCGTCAGCGTTTGGTGGAATCGGCCTGTGTGAGAAAAGGAAAATGGAAAATCAAGAATGCCAGTGGCGTTGAACATGCTGCTGGAGGCCCCAAGTGTCGCCAACCAAAATCTGAACAAAATGAAGCAGATGCAACCACACAGAGCAGAGCACTCATCATGTCCATGTCCATGTCCATGCTCTCATCAACCAACAAACAAACAACAAACAACACGCAACACTGCCCCCCCCCCCCCCCCCCCCCCCCCCCCCCCCCCAGCCACACTTACTGATCAAATTTGGAAACACAGACGTTGCAGGAATTGCAATGCTTGGAACGCGGCGGACGGAAAATGTTGCAGGTGCTGCAGTATCGGTAACCCAGCGGGCCTCCCAATGGAATCCAATCGTCAGGCACGGGCGCCTTGATGGGCGAGGAGACGGCGGGATAGATCCCGGGATCCATAACGGCGGCGATCCATAGCATGAGCAAGGTGACGGCGCCAAAACCGATGGAGAGCCAGAACTGGTACTTGACGGGTATCCAGAGACGGTCGAGCTCCACGGTGTCCTGGAGATGCTGCAGCTGCGGCAGGATCTGCAAGTGGAAGAGGGCGATGCCGACGACGAGGAGGAGGTTGGTGATGATGAGGCTGGGCGCGTCGCTGCCGAGCATGACCTTGCCCTTGCAGAGGAAGGTGTGGTTGCCCATCCATCCTTCCGTGGCGGTGAATCGGTTGGCGAGCGTGAATCCCGAGAAGCTCTGGCCCGGGTTCTTCTTGCGCGCCCATCCCGTTCTGCCGCCGACGGAGACGAGGATCCAGTCGCCGGAAGTGTCGGTGCCGTGCGATGCCACGACCCCCGATCTGCGCAGGAGGCCCGTGACGCCGGTGGTGACGATGGCCGAGTTTCCCGTGCCCGGCTTCTTGTGCAGCGCGACGATGGGGGTGATGGCCGTCGCCGTGAATCGGTAGTACCTTTGCACGAAGGCATTCCTCGGTTTCTGGAAGTAGTACTCCATGGCGCTTGGCGAATTGGTTGGCTTGGGATGCACCACCTCGTGCGCCTTTTCCAGCATCGTGGCGAGGCTGTCCTCTTCCTCTTCCTCCTCCGGCTCCTCCTTCTTTGGCTTCTTTGCCGGCTGCTTCCCATTGGAGCTCTGTCCAGGCTGCTGCGCCTGCGATGCTATCTGCTCATCCTGCTGCTGCTGCTGCTGCTGTGACTCCATGATGCTGAGAGCAGCGCCCCCATCGTCCAAGGCCCCGTTGGATGCAGCCTTGGCCGATCTGGTGCCATTGGACACCAACGGCGTCGTCTCCCCGGCTGCACCAGCCTTGGCCGAGCTGACAGAGCTGCTAGAGAACAGATACCCCGCGGCCCTCCTCACGATGCTCGTCATTGTGGGTGTTTGTATAGGTTGTAGAATAGTTGCAGTGGTGGTAGTCGTAGTGGCAATAGATTTGAGGAGAGTAGAGTAGAGCACTCCAGAGGTGTTTGTGGATGTCTATTCCTCTGAATGCCTCTGAGAGCAACTCAATGAATCCTCACAGATGTGGCTCGATGTTGTTCCTGACACTGGGAATAGCACTGTTGTAACACAGCCAGAGTAGTTGTAGTTGTAACACAGCTGATGGTCGATGTCTCAGGCCTGGTGTCAACTTTCTCCACTCCGCAATGGCTTCCTTCACTTCCTCCTGTCGCTCTTCGCTGCGCCTGGCCTTGCTTGATGCTGCTTGATGTTTCTTCACGTCTCTCTTCGATCCGATGATGCAGTTGACACAACACACAGCAAGGGAAAGCAAAGAGGGTCTGATCCGGTGTCCTTCCACTTCGATGTTGTCTCTCTCTCTCTTTCCCTTTCTCTGTTTGGCTCTCTTGGCACTTGGTTCCCCCCACCACACTCCTCACCACGCTCGTGCCTCGTTCCCGTTTTCGTGCTCGTGCGGTGATGGATCACCTTCTTTCCCTCCAAGATCATTTTCCCCCTTCATCTTCGCGCATTTGACGGTTTCTGCCATTCGTCACGCATTTGCGCCAGTGTGACTCTTTCGAGCCATTTTATGTCACACTGATGTCACATGCGACAATTTCATTTTCATCGACCGGCTCGACCAAAATTCTCATTGTTCCCGAATCAGGTGCAGTTTCGTGATGCCAAATCGACGTCAGCGTGTCCAATCGGATGGTTGGTCAGACGCTATCGCAAGATACCGCCGGATCCATCTGTTTTTGTCTGCCGAACTTGTCTGTGAGAACAACGGTGATGGATCCAAAAATTCAGGAGGTTTGTTGGCTGGCGAATTCTCTCTCCGTCGTGTTGATGTGAGGTGTGCAGTTGCAAGGACGGTGGTCGAGGATCGGACACCTTGTTGTTCGCCCGAGAACAATGCGCGTGGTGGCGGCAACCGCGCATCTTTGTGCATGACTATGACAAGGCACAACTGCAAAACAGAGAGCCCCGTCATGGATACAAGTGCACGAAGCTCAGCATCTTGGTCGGAAGTTTGGCATCGTCACAGATCATAAATTGGAGTCAGGTGTCTTCACCCCTCACATTACCGTCACTCATCGATCTATTGATCTGCTCATTCACTGATCCACCCAATTCACTCATTATATTCACTCATTATATTCATTATTTTCATCCAGTAATCCAATCATTGGAGCAATCATTGGAGCAATCCGCTGAGGATCCAAACAGAGCAACAGACAGAAACAGAGTGAGAAGCAAGATGAGAGTCGTTGCATCATCGTCCGCCCTGCTATGGGCGCTGTTGGCGGCATCCGCGGGAGCCTTCGCTCCTCGCACAGGCCGCGCTGCCATGAGGACCCACCTCAACGTGGCCACTGAGAGCGAGACGACGGGCACCACCACCGATGCGGCCGCCGATCCATTCTCCGCCAAGCCGGTCTTCTCCAAAATCATGGCGGCCAACCGCGCGGAAATTGCAGTGCGCATCATGCGCGCGGCCACAGAGATGAACGCCGGGACAGTGGCCATCTACTCCCACGAGGATCGCTACGGACAGCACCGCTGGGTGGCCGACCGCTCCTTCCTTCTCGACAAGGACGAGGGCGCCACGCCCATCTCCGCCTACCTGGACATCCCGCAGATCATCCAAATCGCCAAGGATGCCGACGTCGAGGCCATCCATCCGGGATACGGATTCCTCTCAGAGTCATCGGAGTTCGCGCAGGCCTGTCAGGATGCTGGCATCGTCTTCGTCGGGCCCACCGTCGAGAACCTCGAGCGATTTGCCGACAAGACCAGCGCCCGTGCGGCTGCCATTGAGGCCGGTGTTCCGGTCGTCCCAGGTAGCGACGGATCCCTCGCGACCGCGGAGGAAGTCGTCGAGTTCGTCGAGGGCATCGGTCTTCCAGTTATCCTCAAGGTACGTCACTCCTTCCGACGGTGCTCCTGTGTTTGTATTTGCGCACTTGTGCTTGCACAATTGAACACTCATTATACACTCATTGTTTACTCATTATTACTCACACTCTCTCACATGTCATGCATCAATTCGGTTTTCATTGATTGTGCTTTCTCGCTCGGCAACGCTGCAACTGCGTCGCATTTGGGTGATTTGACGCTCGGCATTATTCATCGTTGATGACTGTAACACTCAATTGCATCGGCAACACCGGCATGCCTACAAATGACAACAACAATAACAACAACAATGATGATGTGAATATTCACAAACACAAACACATTGGCAAACATATACACAGGCCGCCATGGGTGGAGGAGGAAAGGGAATGCGCGTCGTCCGCAGAATGGAGGACCTCGTCTCACTCTACGAATCCGCCAGCTCCGAGGCCCTCGCCAGTTTCGGTGATGGCGCTGTCTTCGTCGAACGTTTCGTCGACAAGCCACGCCACATCGAGGTCCAGATCCTCGGTGACGGAACGGGCAACGTCGTCCACCTGTGGGAGCGTGATTGCTCCGTCCAGCGTCGTCACCAGAAGGTCATCGAGATGGCGCCAGCCTGGACCCTTCCCGATGAGCTACGTTTCCAGCTCCACGACTACGCCATGAAGCTCACATCCGCCGCCAAGTACAAGAATGCCGGCACGGTGGAATTCCTCATCGATGCCGAAATGCGCCCCTACTTCATCGAGGTCAATCCACGTATCCAGGTCGAGCATACCGTCACGGAGGAAGTCACAGGCATCGATCTCGTGCAAGCGCAGATCAAGATCGCCTCCGGTGCCTCCCTCGAAGAGGTTGGTCTCATCCAGGAGAACATCTCCCCACGGTACGTCACACCCGTCTTGTCTTCATCGGTCGATATTCGTCATTCGCGTCACCATCGTTGGTTCCGACTGAATTGATTGATTTCGTTATTTTCGTTCTTGATTCATCCATCTCACACCGCAACTCATTCTCGCTTTCACGAACATGCCATCCCGTTCCATGGATTTGACTCAATTGACGAAAATAATGCATCCGCGGCACGGCATTAATTTGATGCGCTGGCGCAACAATCCATCATTCCGACTCTTGGTGTTCCGTCAATTGACGCATCAATCTTCTACTTGATGCTCGGCACTCGCGAATTGATGAATCGATGGCACTGCACAAATCAACGCTATGATGTATTTTAATCGATTACCACATGGTGACACGCACGTACACAACCGATGCTATGAAATGAAATGCAACGATACAATGAAATCAAACCATGACACGCAATTGGTGCAATACAATGCAATACACTCCAATCCGACTGAATCCAATTCAATGCAATTGAACAAATTGCCATTCTGATTATGATTATGATTGGAAACCGCAACTTGTCCCAAAATCACCATGGTCGCTTCCGACAACAACTTCTCCATGAAACGAACAGTGGAGTTGCCATCCAGTGCCGTGTCACCACTGAGAACCCAGAACGCGACTTCGCTCCAGACACTGGTACCCTCTCGCTCTACCGTCACTCCGCCGGAAACGGTGTCCGCATGGACGGTATCGGATACTCTGGTTTGACCATCACGCCGTACTTCGACTCCATGATCGTCAAGTACACAGCCCGCGGATCCAACTTCCCAGAAACCGTCGCCCGCATGAACCGTGTCCTCCAGGAGTGCCGCATCCGCGGTGTCAAGACCAACATCCCATTCCTGCTCAACGTCATGGCCCACCCACAGTTCAAGACCGGAACAGTCACCACATCCTTCATCGACGAAAACCCAGAGCTCAAGCAGACCTCCTCCTCCTTCTGGGGATTCGCCAACGAGCTCCAGGCCGATCCAAAGCTCGTCAACCGTAACGAGAACCTCGTGCGATACCTCGCCAACCTCGCTGTCAACGGACACCCGGAGTCTCTCGGTGCGGACATCACCAAGCTCAACACCAAGATCAAGGAAGTCAAGGTGCCAGCCATCCCATCCAAGCCAACCGAGGCCGGAAAGAAGGCCGGCATGCGCCACATCCTCCTCGAGCAGGGACCGGAAGGCCTCGCCAAGGCCGTCCGTGCCAACAAGGGAGTCATGGTCACCGACACCACCTGGCGCGATGCCCACCAGTCGCTCCTTGCCACGCGCATGCGAACAAAGGACCTCGTCAAGATCGCCGGTGCCACCAACACAGTCCTCGCCGACGCTTTCTCCCTCGAGATGTGGGGAGGTGCCACCTTCGATGTCGCCATGCGATTCCTCCACGAATGCCCATGGGCACGCCTCGAGAAGCTGCGCGAAGATGTCCCAGATGTGCCATTCCAGATGCTCCTCCGCGGTGCCAACGCCGTTGGATACACCAACTACGCCGACAACGTCGTCCACAAATTCTGCAAGGAGGCACAGAGCTCCGGTGTTGACATCTTCCGTGTCTTCGACTCCCTCAACTACCTCGAAAACCTCAAGCTCGGTGTCGATGCTGCCGGAAACGCCGGCGGTTTCGTCGAGGGTACCATGTCTTACACCGGTGATGTCGCCGACCCATCCAAGGGCAAGTACAACCTCGAGTACTACGTCAACCTCGCCTCCGAGCTCGTCGGCATGGGAGTCCACTCCCTCGCCATCAAGGACATGGCCGGCCTCCTCACACCAACCGCCGCCACCATGCTCGTCAGCGCACTGCGCGAGGAACATCCTGACACCCCCATCCACGTCCACACCCACGACACCGCCGGTGCCGGAGTTGCTTCCATGATCGCCGCCGCCCGCGCTGGTGCCGACATCGTCGACGCCGCCCTGGACGGCATGTCCGGAATGACTTCGCAGCCATCCCTCGGTGCCATCGTTGCCAACTTGAAGGGAACCGACCTCGACACTGGCCTTGACTTGGCGTCCGTCGGATCCTTGAACAGCGTAAGTGCTGCGGCAATGCTCCGTTTTGTTTTGTTGGTCTGGCTGTTTGCTGCTTGCTGTGACCACACTCCAGCTACCTCTGCATTAGCTTTCATCACGTTTGTGCTTGCTGCGTTTATGGTACAGCACATAATGACATCTCACACAATGCTCCTTCTCATCTTCAACCATTTCCTTCCATTAATTTGCGTGTCTCTGCGGCGCGGATCTATGCGACACGCATACACATGGCAACAAACGGATATGTTGACGCACTTCTATCACATCCGCGCAGTACTGGGAGAACGTCCGATCTCTCTACAGTCCATTCGAATCCGGTCAGCTCAGCGGATCTTCCGATGTCTACATGCACGAGATCCCAGGTGGTCAGTACACCAACCTTCTCTTCCAGTCCAAGCAGCTCGGACTCACCGAAAAGTGGCCAGAGATCAAGCGCAAGTATGCCGAGGCCAACATGGTGCTTGGCGATATCCCCAAGGTCACCCCATCCTCCAAGGTCGTCGGTGACCTGGCCCAGTTCATGGTCGCCCAGAACCTGGAGGCCAAGGACATCATGGAGCAGGCCGAGACGTTGGCATTCCCAGACTCCGTCGTCAACTTCCTCCGCGGAGACATTGGTATTCCACCAGGTGGATTCACGGAGCCACTTCGCTCCAAGGTCCTTGCCGGACGTGGATTGGAGCCAGTCGAGGGACGCCCTGGATCCTTCATCCCAGACTACGATTTCGAGAAGGAGCGCGCCAGTCTGCAAAAGACGTACGGCAGCAACAACATCTCCGAGAAGGACCTTCTCTCCTTCGCTCTCTACCCACAGGTCTTCGCCGACTGGAAGGCATACGAGATCATCTACGGAGAAGTCAGCCGCCTGCCAACTCACATCTTCCTCAACCCAATGAAGGAAGGCGACGAGGTCGAGCTCAACGTCGGACGAGGACAGTCCCTTATCGTCAAGCTCGTTTCCATGCAGAACGTCCGCGAGGACGGAACACGCGTGGTCATCTTCGAGGTCAACGGTGAGCAGATGTACATGCCAGTCACTGACAACAGTGTCGAGAAGGACGGTGCCGTCCGCGAGAAGGCCAGTGGCCCAGGATCCGTCGGAAGTCCAATGCCCGGTGTCGTCGTCAGCGTCAAGGTCAAGGCCGGTGACGAGATCAAGGAGGGAGACACAGTCGCCACCTTGTCGGCCATGAAGATGGAGACCTCCGTCCCAGCCACCATGTCTGGAAAGGTCAAGAGAGTTGTCGTCAACGTGGGCGACAAGCTTGAGGGTGACGATCTGCTTGTGGAGATCGAGTAAGCATGCACGCAACCAACGAGCCAAACAAAAAGAAAGAAACTGGCAACGAAAACCGCGTACCTGCAATTCATCATTAATTAGTTCCGTTTTGTCAGAGACAGCGCAACCAGTTCTCTCTAGAGTATCGCAATCGTCCCGGCATGGTGAGGCAAATTACATGCCCTCGTACGTTTGCTCAAATGTTCCTGGAGCAATCCACGAAGTGGAGTTTGTACGCACCACGATCAGTTTGAACTCCTGTCTCATGGGTTGCAGAAGGAACTGGCGCGCACGTACACAGGAGAAGAGCGCACCTTGACAGATGAAGTGCGCAGTGTCATGCTTGTTGAATAATCCATCGACTATGTCAACCACCGCGGAGCAAAGTTGCCTGTCCGAGAGCATCGATCATCTTGGATGATACTCGTTGCCGTCGCTGTCATTCAAGAATCGCGATGTTCTCTTTGCCAGTATCGTCTTCTCTTGCCAATGAATGGCTTCCGTGAGTTAGTCAGCCATTCAATGCGCTTCATTCCAGCCCTCTTTCAGACGGAGCCTTTCAGACGGAGCAAGTGTCTTGTATTCTATGTAGTGTTGTTCCATGTTCTAGGCTAGCATATTCTTGACGCGAGTCTTCTGCATGAGACATTGTGGAATGCACCGGCCCGTCCACCTGTCCCTTTTTCGTTCCATGAAGATGTCTATCAAGATGGCACAGCACGGAATGCTGAGATGGCTGAGAGGATGATGCTGTTCCTTGTTTCGAATTACGTATGCACGCTTCACCGTGCAATAGAACGCAATGTCGCACCATATCACGCTCACAATCTAATACAATACATGCTTGTACAAGATCCAACCATTCCCAATAAGATGATCATCAGCAGCACTTTTCCTTGTCGTCCCGATGGCCTTCGCCGAGCTTGACAGTCCCAGTTTGCGAAGGCGGGACGAACAGTTGAGGTGTCGAACGGCGCTTGTAGTCTTCGTAAGACAACGCCCGGCGCGCGAGTTCCATCATGGCATCATCCACGCTCTCCGACGTCTTCGCAGATGCAATGTAGTGTGGCAGCGGCTGGGAGCCCGCGATGGTTGCCGAAGCAGCGCTCCTGCACCATTCCTGGGCTTGTTCTGGTGGGATGAGCCGGTCGGATTCCTGCGGATCGTTGTTGATAGGAGCAATTCGATTCGATACGATACGATTTGATGCGACGCAATGCGTTCGTGTGATACAATGGTAAGCGGTGGTTGCTGCACGGTGAGAAACGAGCCAATGTTCATCGATTCCAGCTGTACATACATTTGTGTTTCATGCACAGAGGAGTGTTTGGAGAATGTCGCAAACACCATGGTTTGCATAACACACACATACCTTGTCAGCCTTGTTGCCCAAAACGACAAAGGGAAAGAGGGTAGTAGCATCACCCAGTCCCTGGATGCCACCTCCCACCTGTTCTATGAATTGCTTTCTCCACCGATCGAGGCTGTCCAGGGAGTGCGGATCGGTGATGTCGTACACCAGAAGGCAAGCATGCGCTCCGCGGTAGAACCCAACGCCGAGCGATTGGAATCGCTCCTGCCCCGCCGTGTCCCAAATCTGGAGCTTGACGAGCTGCTGCTGTCCGTAGGTGTCGGTGACTATGACGTTGTCCTTCACCAGGAGATCTGCGCCGATCGTCGACTTGTACTGTCCTGTGTACTTGCCGGTCGCGTACCGATTCATCAGCGATGTCTTGCCGACGCTGAGTCCGTGAGCCAATGGTGTTGTTGTTCGTTCGTTCGTTCATTGGTTTGTTTGTTTGTTTGTTTGTTTGGAAATATTATATTTTAAAAGGTTAGAGTGCGGGTCATTGAGGACATCGAAGATATGGAAAGGGAAGCAACGAATCACAAGATGAGGGGAAGGACAAGAAGAAGTCTCCACTGGAGAAAGACATTCAGCACTGGGTGGCTGACACTGTTGCTGCTGCCATGGCTGCCACGGCTCCCATGTCTGCTGAAGTCATGGCAGCGTGGCTTCCCATGGTGTCAACCGTCGTCATCATAGTCGTCACAGTCGTCACAGTCATCACAATAATCACAGCCAATGCAACCATCAGAACTATGGCGATCGCAACCGCCGACTCACCCTGGATCTCCCAAGACAACGACCTTGAGTGCCTTCTTCTCGTTTGACATGATGTGATGTATTATATAATAGAATAGTTGGGAATTGGGAAGTCTTCGCTGATGGGAGGCAGGTGATCAACACGTTCGCCGCAGCCTTCTTCTTGTTCTCACTAGCAGAGTGGAGTGGAGCGGGAGTATAGATATGATCTCGAGTAGTGTGGAAGGTTGTGGTTACAGTTGTTACGACTGCGAGTACTGTCGCTGTCGTTCCAGGTGGTTGGTCGCTGCCAATGTTCCGCAAGGGGGGTTACCTGTGGTGCTCTGCCGCGATGATCTGTGTGCTCCCTCGTTCTCCTTCTCTCTCCAACGCGTTCCTTTCTCCATCCATCACTGTGGAGGAGGAACGGAACCAACCAACCAACCAACCAACCAGAAACACGGCACGAGATTCGCGAATGCAGAAGATCCCACGAGAAAACAAGACGTCCAAACATCAGCGGTTCGCTTCTGTCAGTCCCGCGTACGTTATTCCCGCCTATCAGCAGTTTAGACTTGCCGTTGAATGCAGACCTGTTGTCTAACAACTCTGGTTTCTTTTCCGTCGAGAGGGCAGCATGCAATGAACCTACCACTATGGCTGCAGATTCTGACATACTCGCTCGCCCACGCTGTATGCCTAACTCAGCCACCACCATCACTTGCTGCGCTCTTCCAAGTTCTTGTCATTCGTTCTTGTCACCGCATTTTGCTGATTGATCTTGCTGAATGTGGTGTCTAACAGAGCAGCCGGCTGCAGGAATGAGATGGAAGGAGAATCGTCTGCGGCATCAGACCACGAGCACTCTCATGTTGTTATCGTCACTTTTCACTGTGCAACCTCGCCGCTATGGTTGTGAGCCCGTGGTGCCCTTGCCATTCATGCCATCCATAATACGCACACATGCATAGCATCAACGGCAGGAATCAGGCTCAGTGATGATATTCGGAGTCCATTTCACATCGAACCCTCCACAAAGTGACCGTCGACGAACCGCCATTGTCAACGATGGTGTGAACGCTGCCGCTGCTGTTATGGGAGAGTGAGCCTGTTGTCATAGCACTGGTTTACTCTTTTGGGTTATCGTTATAAGTACATATATACGTGGATATCATTTCTGTCCATATCAGTTGATGAGATACTTGTGTGTGTGTGTGTGTGTGTGTGGTTGATATGTGGTTGCTTTCTGCGTGTCCATCACATGGCACGGGTGCTCGTGGTGACGAACAGCGAAGCATGGCTATTCGTTGGTCCGGGGGATTGGTTGGAGGGGAGGTGTGGTGTGGTCATACTGCTGCTGCAGTAAATGATCTTGCATTGCATTGGAATGCTTCGCAGTTGTGTCTCTTTCTTTCATTGAGACATAGCATCCATCAGTTGTGTGTTGTTGCTGTTATTCAGAGTGCTCTTCAGGAGTTCAGACGGTCTCTCTTTCCATTTGCATCGCCCGCTATTGACGGATTGATGGATGCACATGCGTGCGTGCTGCTACCCTGCAATTTCATATGAACCCACACGCTCATGCGCGCACGTATCCATGAGATTGAAGAGTCGCCGCTGCGAGTGGCGAAGCAAAGGATGGGACTGTCGTCGGGGAATCACGTTCATACCTGTGTGATAGGACACCGTCACTTCACGACAAGCGACAAATACAATTCATCACGATGCTGTGCTGGCGAATGTGTGGTACCCGATCTGGCCATTGGATTGGGACATTGGATTTCATTCCGCGTCCGAATCCAAAATGCCTACGTCTACTGTCGCTTGGAGCTCTTTCCGCTCTTGCTGACGCTCTCCGAAGCAGTGACAGTGACTGCGTCCATTGGAGCATCGGTAGGATCTGTCACCGAGCCCATGGTGGTGGGGCTGGTTGGGGAACCGCCGGATTTACTTGCCTTGGACGACTTGGATGAATAATATGCCTCATCCTCCGGACTCTTCGTCAGCTTATCTGATTTTTCATCCCAGCTTGAGTCGACCTTGCTGGTCTTGGTATCGGTAGTCTTGGTGGACTTGTCAGACTTTGGTGCCTTCGTTGACCACGACTCTGATTTTGGAAGCTTGGTGGACTTTGGTTCCTTGGTAGATTTGGGCTCCTTGGTCGATTCCGGTTCCTTGGTGGATTTTGGTTCCTTGGTGGATTTTGGTTGCTTGGTGGAGAACCAAGAATTGTCGCTGGTGCTCTTTGGCTGCTTGGTGGAGAATGAAGAATCGTCGCTGATGCTGGTTGTCGGTTCCTTTGTTGATGCTGGTCCCTTGGTAGACTTGGGTTCTTTGGTGGATTTTGGTTCCTTCGTGCTGTAAATCGAAATGGAGTCAATGATCGCATGCGTGCGAAATAGAGGAGAGCGTGGATCGAGGGGATGTTAGAGACGATTCAACGTTGGAAGGAGAGGCGACGGGTGAGCATACGACTCGCGCTCCATGCCGGGTGATTAGGGTCGCCGCAATGATAGATGACTCGTGGCTTGTATTTCCTCTTTCATCCTTTCACAAGCACGCATGACTCGCACAACTCGAATGAACGTACCTCTTCATCTGTCTGTTGGTCACGAATTGGTCCTGCTTTGTTGTCGACGATGGGTTGGAATGAGATCGCAGAGCCGATCGCGAATCGAAGAGATGGCGATGAGTGGAATTGCCATTGCGAAAGAAAGAGAGAGAGATTGGCATCACAATATCTGCGTGAGTGTGCGTATGCGAGAGAGAGACATAGAATGGCAGAGCGCTTCGAATGCACTTCAGCAGGATCAGTGGACGATGCAAGCTCCTCCTTTTCATCCATTTGATAGACGTCTCGGCAGTGGCTCCATGACGCACGACCAAACAATCGATCGGCCGCACAACTGTGGCATGCTTGTGAAACAGGCCTGCCATGCAACACCTCCAGCATCTCCTCCTCCTCTTTGTTCTCATGTCTTGCACTCACAGCATCCAATCGGAATCGCCTTCGCTTTGGGGTTGAAACCCGTCCTTGTTCATCGATCTCCATCTCCATCTCCGTTGCTGATGCCTGCACGATGGCAAGCATCATTGCCATGGCCACCAACAGTGCGATTGCGTTCAGTCTGTTCATGTTGGTCGTCGTATTGGTTGCGGCAGTGGCAGTGGTATTGATGGCCGTCTTGGTGATTCTGTGCCTCTTCGTCTGATCTTCTGCGTTCTGCTCTTTTGCTCCTCTGTTCTTCTGTTTGGCTGTTGCTGATTGTGATCGATCTGATGCCCCAAATTGTTGTGTCTCCGTTCCGTTCTGCGTTGCGGTCACCTGTTTGATGTGGAGTCGAGTAGCGTGCTCGATGTTGCTCGATGTTGTTTGATGTGAGTGGTTGCGTGGGCTGCGTGCTGTGTGTGTCTTGCGTGGGGTTTGTGATTTGCCAGAGGTGCTGATTTTGTGACCACAGCGCACCCTGACCAGAAACCCACACACCCCTCTGTCCCAACGGACACCAAATTTAGCCATCCTTTGTGCGCGTTGTTGGCACGACGGGCGCGGAGAAACATCTTCGATGAGCCAATCATATCGCGCAATCACGCTGATCATCGGAGTCGATTCGTGTACACAGAGACAGACACATCTTCATCCAACGCACATCCCCAAAATTTGTGAAAACCGTTTCGCTTTCGACTTCGTTCTCTGTGTTGTGTTGGACTTCCCGAACTTTGTCGCTTTTGTCTTGTCTCTTTTTGATTCTTTCGACTGGAGGTGGTTGTAAGGGTCATAATGGAGGTGTTTGCGTGGCTCATAATTTCATAACTGGCGAGGCTGGCGCGCCCCTATCCCGAGTCACGATCTTAGTCCCGTTAAGGACATCGACTCGATGGATCGTTTTGAGTCGTGTATACTATCCACGTTTCGATCTGGATTTACCGGTTGGCGCCATCGTGCTCTTCATGGCTTTCTTGCCTCCGATTGTTGAGGTGTTTCCCTAACTACTTCAGATGTTCTTCATGTGCTTCCAACTTGCTGGCGTTCCATACGCGCCAGGGTGTCTTTCGATCGTCTATGTATTGCATCTTTCATGTATTGTTGGTCTTAATTCTGAATATACTTAGCGCGGATGCGTTGGATTTGAAATGCGGTTCTGTTGACCCAATTGTCGACAACCGTCCTGTGTTGCCTCCATGAAGTCCACATCCATGCTTTTCGCGGAATCAGTCTGGCCCTTTCTTCCTCTGTCCATCGCCGTCCCCTTCATGTGGTGGTTAATTCGCATCGTCGTTGCATGTCTGCTTTCCTTCATCCTCCAATTTGCTTTCCCTGTATCTGCTCCACCATCCACGGAGCACAGCACTGCATCGATCGGTCCATACATCCGGAAAATTGACACATACTTCGCGTTCACCTTCGACTGATCCATCCATTCACCCATTCATACAATCCATCCACCCACCCACTCTCATCATCATCGTCGCCATGACGCCAACACCATACTCCTTTGAAGATCTCTTCCGTCCTTCCTCCGAAGGCCGTTCCTACCATGACGATGTCGCTTGGTTTTACCGAGTCTTCGTCACTGGCATCGCTCCACCGAACGAGGTACCACCACTTGAGCGAGTCATCGCTGGTATCAATCACTGCGAAGGCGTGGAAGACGAACGTGGCAGCAACATCATCGCCTCCCTTCGCATGACACCACAGAAGAAGCTCTGGCCAGGATGCTCTGCTCTACCGTCGACCCTGGCAGCCCAACTCTGGCAAGCGGCCGATCAAACAGCACCCATCACATCCAAATCTTCTTGGTGCTCTGCTCCCAGTGAGTCTGGCAATACAGATGTGCCCATTGTCATCACAGCGCCTGTGGCTAGCGCAGATCTCTCCAGACCCAAAGGTCGAAAGATCGGATCCACCAAGTGGACCGACAAAGAAATCCACCTCTTGCTCGCGACGGTGGGTCGCATCCTCCCTGTGGGACGCGACATGTGGGACGCAGTCGTTGCAGAGTGTGTTGGGATCGACCCTACGTGGCGACGCAACGCCACAGGGTGCAAGCGCAAGTTCCATCTGCTTGCGCTTCGCACCAAGCCAACCGGATCATCACACATCCCTGGTGATGTGCAGTGGGCGCAACAGATCCATGAGAATATCCGAACAAAGGAATCGATCGGATTCTCTGGCCTCAATGATGAGGAGTTTGAGCGCATTGCTGACGAGGTGGACAACACCGTCGCTGCTACCACTGCCACCACCGTCGAAGGCAACACCGCAGCCTCCATCGCGGAGCTTGTCGAGAAGCAGGCTGGCAAGCTCAGCAGGGCCCGTATCGCGACGGGTCTCTTCTCTGCTGAAGGAACTCCAGTTCGTCCCCTTCCACGCAAGCGCAAGGCCGATATGCTGGCATCGACCATGCTCGACATGCATAACTCGACAAATGAGTTGTCAAACAAGCTCTCAGGGTGCCTTGGGGAGCTCATTAGTGTGATGAAGGCTCCTCCTGCATACCACAGCACTGATGATAACAACAAGCGCCTCGATGCCATGGGCAACAAGTGTGCCATGCTTGAAAAAACGTGCACAGAGTTGAAGGAGGCCAACTCCGATCTCAAGGTCGCTTGTGGTGGCCTCTCTCAACAACTCAATGCCATGTTCGACTACATGAAGAACAACTAAGCCAACCTTCCTATTCCTAGAAGTACATGTAAACATCATAGTCACCATTTCTAGTATCATTCTGAAGTTGTGTATGCATGCATGCATGTGACAGTTGTAGTGATTGCTGTGAAACCAATGTCACAATAAACATCGTTGTGTATTTATCGCATGTCAATCCCAACACAAATTTCGTGATACAGGAGCAAAACAGACCTGGCGAAAAATATGACATAATCCAATCGCGTGGAGCACACCGCTCGAAATTGATACGCAGGCATTTTGCAGAACAATGACAAGAACATTTGGACTATGTTTCTGATGTGCACAGTGACACCTGTACAAGTACTATTCATGCTTACAACTTCACTGTTCATTACTGTTATTTACAAGTAGTCCTCCTAGAGCTTGGAGGAGACGTCCCTGAGGTAGGTACGAATCTGATTGCGATCGCAGGTCTCGGTCTTCCAATTGTGGAGAAGGATAGAAGACCACATGATCCTGCCGCGTCGGATGTTATCAGTAGGAAGGGGAGTGAGGAGGCGGCGGAAGGTCGCTGTGAGAGTATGATTGCCCCACTCTGCGCACTGACGCAAGTGTGTGAGAGTAGAGTTGTATGCAGAGTGCTTGTGTTGCTTGCTCTTCTTGACCTTGATCACTTTGCCCTTCAGATTCTTGGCAGTGCTGAAGGCGGCATCTGCAGCGACAGCTGTTCCCTTTGGTAGCTTCATGATGTGCTCGTAGATGTGCGCCCAGACACAGGACGTGGAATCGTGAAAGCTGCCAGGAGTGTTGACCGCACAGTCGACGACTCGCCCTTTCAAGTTCCAAACCAGCACGAGATTGCGGTTGACGTCCTTGGTCCACCCGTTGAAGTCGCGGTTCTGCTCGGCGGGAAGCGCTGGTGCGTGGCTGATGAGCTTCAAGCCATCAATCACTGCCACGACGCCAGGCGCAGCAGGGAAGGACTTGCTGATGTCCTTCATGTCATCGAGGGCGTCATCGCTTCTATCCCAGAACACCTTGGCGAGGTCATGCATGATTAGTGCTTCTAGCACTGCGTCCATGCCCAAGTTGAGGTAGTCATGGAAGACACTAACGATGCAACCGAATTGGGGCGAGAGGTTCTTGGGCTCGGCCTTTGAAGTGAGATACTTCAAAACGATTGCTGTCACATCAATGTGTGTGAATCTGCGACGTGCCAAATCACATCGACGCGGGGCCACAGATCGTTGGTTGACCGGAAGAGCCTCGATGGATGGCTTCAAGACAGCGGCGAGTTGGACGAAGGACTCCCTGGTGATGCCAATGAAGTTGTAGAACTCCATGGCATCACCATGTTCCAGAATGTTTTGCCAGAAGGTGCCGGTGTCACGCGAGAAAACCCCCGAGCTCTTGTAGCGGCCTCTGCGCAAAGCAGTGGGCAAGCTGTCATGGAGGTAGTCGGCCACAGCGAACGTGAGAAGACGCTGCTGTGCCAATAGTTGTTCGGCGATGATGACGAGGACGGTAGCGGTGGCTACCTCGCGGCGGCGTTGGAGGAAAGAGGAGTAATCCATGATGATAGAGCAGATGCCAATAATATAACACAAAACGCAAATCATACCACAAGCTCTTGGAACAAGCTACATGAAGGAAGGCCATGACGTGCATGAAAGGAGATGATCAATCGACACAGATTGATGGTGCATGCAAGGGAGGAAGTGGAGGGTCGCGTGACGATACTTGACCGACAGAGGTCGATAAAAACTGATGCCAACGCATGTGAGGGAAGAAATCACATCAACTCGAAATTGCCGTTGGAGGAGCGATTTGAGAGGAAGACACGAGACGAGATCTCGACGAAAAGTGAGAGTTGAGTTATGAACGCTCTTTTTGGGGCGTTCATAACTCAACTCCAGGATTTCATAATTTTTTCGATTGACGTTATACGATCGTTTCCATCCTGGTCACCCCCTGTTCGAAAGGTATCTTGTGTTCATAATGGAGTGATCTGATTGGCTTAGAAGCCGATATTATGAAATTATGAGCCACGCAAACACCTCCAATTTCATAACTGGTCAGCCTCGTTCACCCCGATTTCAAGTCACGACCATCAGTCCCGTATCCAAATCTGCCCCAAGACTAAATCAGTGCCCGTCAATCCATTGATTCCTTCCATGCATCAGCATTTCTCTCCATGACCACTTTCCTTGTGTGACCCCATTCAGGGTTATCTTGTCATCACTTGTGGATTGCTAAGATAAGCATCAAGTTCATCCTATTATGTTGTGGAGAGTATAGAATATTTTTATACCATAGGATGAGTCACTGTGCTCCATTGTATTATCCCTTCATGACCTAGGGGATTACTTCGATCCAATATAAATTTCATTGTCACTCCATTCCGTTTTTGACCGCAACTTTTACATGTACCCCTCCACTTTTCTTGTACCAACGGAATCCTTGGGAGTTTGCGCTTCTTCTGATCTTCCTGAATCAGGGGTCTTCTTACTGCGGTTGGGTCGCCATCGGCCTCCGAAGTACTCGTGAATCATTTTTTCGACGACGGGACTGACGGGAAAACTCATCAGCGAGGCCATCATCGCTGATTTTCGTGACACATCAATGATTTTTTCGGTGCTCACATCTCCCAACTCAATCGCCATTTTTCGCATGCATTACTTGACATGCATGTCCATACAGCTCCATGAATGCCTGCCAGCACATTGCTTCTCTGATGATCTCCGTGGCTCATCACTCGTGGATCATTCTTCGTTGCACGCAATCTCTTTGATTGGTTCTTCTCATTGTGAGCTGACCATTACAGTCTAAATCCAGTTTAGAGACAGGTACAGAATTAGATTTTGTGCGTAGGACATGGTAGGGAAAAGCTGTAGAAATTTAACACGGAGGCTTTATAACGGCTCTGACAGATCCTTTAGGGCTGGTCCACGAAGGGATATTTTGCTGTGGAGTATTCGCAAGTGTTGCTGTTGCCGTGAATAATAATAACTCAAGGATTACATTAGAAATGTGCCATAAGGCTTTACCCTCGCCGCTGCAGGCCCTGTAGGGCTGTGCTTTGAGCGAGCTGTCGTGTGTCGTCTGCTATGAAAGCCCCAACCAAGCCGCCAACGCCCGCCTCTCGGCGTGCATCGACCGCGATCGTCGCCGCGCTCTCACCGCCGCGTGAACGGCGATCATAGAGTTCACCCACTGTTGCATTTGAACCTCGGTGCAGTGTTCAATATGTTGGCCCTCCCGGAACAAACACATCTCCGCTTCGGTCATATCCTGACTCGCACCCTGGATCATTCGGCGGACCTTGCGTCGCAGGTCCTGGACCGAGGGGTGCATCTCTTCGTCATGCACTTTGGCATTCCGCGCCAGCCATACCTCCCACGGGATTCTCCAAATCCATCGTACGATCTCTCGGGCCCAAGCATTGGCGTCTGGGTAACGACACTCATGCGTCATCATCCAGTGGGCCTGATGGAGAGCCCAGTCCTCGTGGATAAACCCCCATTATGAGGGGGTACCACCCGATGTTGCTTTGCGCGTCGTTGGATCGTGCATTCCTTCTCCATCTCACAAGACCGACCCGCATGCGCTGGACCAGCCTTGGGGCGGTCCCGATCTGAACCATGCGATCGATTAGGCCAGAAGTGGCCCCATCCCATGCTTCCTGATGCTCCGGGCAACGAAGAACGTGTTGAGTGGTCTCGTTGCTGGCACAGAACTTGCATTTCGGCGACTGCAGCTGGCCTGCCTGATGAAGTTTGTGGTTGACGCCCACAAAGCCCGAGGCCCACTTGGAGATGAAACGCGTGGACCCACGGTTCATCTTGGATTGTCGCGCCGTCTTGTATGTACGCCAGTCGATCTGGCGAAGCTGCTGCTGCTGTTGCCGTGAATGTAGACGTGAACGTGTAGGGATGCCAAAAACAACCCTGTGCTACTTGGCACAACATGTACAAGGGAGGAAACGCACAACAGAGCCCAATTGTCCACAACATGAGGAATCAACAAGACACTGAAGCTGTCACAACATCACTACCCACTCTGTTGGATACCATCGCAGTCTGAAATCAACCAACAACGACAGCATCATTCTTGTCCACAGTGAGGACAAGCCATGTATTAGGGTTGTAAGAGCTATCTATATATATCTAACCCTAGTGGACAACATGCTACATAGCTTGCTAAAATGTCATGTTGTCCAATTCAACATTGACAGGATTATGCTCGACCTCGCTGAATGGGGTCGTATGTTGACACATTCACAGCTTCAGTGTCGCATATCTCTTGCTGCTTCACACAACCCACAAATACATGTGTCTTGCCTAAGTGCAGTTTTCAACTGCCATAAACCAGATGAATGTGTTTGTATGTACATATGTGTCGCTCCGTGCCATCCGCAGTTCATCTCCATACTACTCTCCAAGCGTCGTCGCTTTCCTGCTTCCCTCTGTCTTCCTTTCTCCATCGGCTGTGCTGCTGGTGTCCACTCCTTCATTCATTGAACACTCAACTTACCTATCCCAACCATCGCAGCATTCAGTGCAATCATTTGCTCACCAATCGTCTCATTGTCAATGCTTTGATGATACAAATGGCCATTGTAGCTTCCCACTCGCACCTTCTTTGCTTCTGGGTATCATTGATGCATTCCACATCTTCCTTTGCTTTCTTCTCAAGAGCCATCGCTTCGTATGTCAGGTTACAATTGTCATCCACAGTCCCTGTTTTGCAAGAGTGATCTTCCGTTGCCTCAACTTCAGCCTTCACCATGTCCATTGCTCCCTACGTCCTCCAAGATCTCTTCCAACCTTCCAACGAAGGCAGATCCTACCAGAAATGGTTCTTCAATTCTGACTTGGAAGTCAGATACTTCATTGTAATGGCAGTGATATTGATGTAGTCAAACTTACAACAGCAAATATATGATGGTCATGGTGGTGTCGTGTCTCACAGATCGACGGGCAACGCTTCAATGCCGGGCTATAGCAGTTATGCCAATCGATCGAACGATGGCCTGGTAAGCCTGATGAAGTTGTAGAACTCCATGGAGTCACTATACTCTCAAATCAAAGACCTGAAAGATAATGCTTGATGATGGAAGATGCTTGAGCTGAGGTACGGACCCCTTCGCTCACTTGTTGGCATGGTGTCAAGGATGCAGTGTGCCACAAGCACACATGAGAAGGCGCTGCTGTGCAGCAAGATGCTTGAGAATGACAAAGATGACGGAATCAAGGCAGCCTGGTGCCGGCGATGATACTGGAGGGTGGAAGTCATGATGGTGGGGGAAGATATGATCTGCTGGAGTTCATCAGATGATAAATACAGAGTTACACTAGGTGCATGTAAAGAAGGAGTTGAACTGCAACAGAGAGTTGCGATGCAATGGGTGTGCACGAATAATCAATTTGCAGTAGAGCACATCGGATCAATCTGGTGTGATCACAAAGTTTTGCTCCGATGCAGCCGTTGAGAACGAATTTTGGACTACCACGACTCGTCAGAGAGATTATGAAATTATGAACGGTCTCCGAGGAGCGTTCATATTCGCGGACAACGAGTTCATAATTATTTCGATTGACGTTATGTGGACGTTGACCCCCAATTCGACGAGGAGCCAAAAGGTATCTTGTGCCCTAAATGGAGCGATATGATTGGTCGAGAGGCCCAGATTATGAAATTATGACCCTTACAACCACCTCCACTGAATGAATACGATCAACGACAGCATGACGTCACGCGCCTGTCATCCTTTCACCAACACGGACAACTGCGCATGCAGGTTCGCGCCAGAAAGGTGTCGACTGATTTTTTTCTCTTTCGTCCACGACCATGAGGTTTGGGTGGTTTGTGATCTATTCGTGTTTTAGCCAACACGGTTCCTTCCTGATTCCCGCAACATGCGTGAATGTCTGATCTCTGGTGGTGATGAACAGGTTCTCGAGAGGGGACGCCCACACGAGGACGCTGGCACATTCTGCAAAAGTGTGATGCTCGCACACACGATCACCAATGGAAATGGTCATCTGGAGTACTCTACGTACTCTAATCCATGCACTTATACCACACATTATACAAGACGCGCTAATTGCGGCGAGTCTCCATGGTACTTGTACGACTGGCAAAATACGGAGGACTCCGTGTGGATTCATGCAGACAGGCACAGCAGATCATGATATGAGAAGGATCCCATCTGCCCGTCCGTCGACCAGTGTGTGGGTTAGAAGGCGAAGGAACGCTGACGGCGTTGTGTCCGGGGACCTGCTCTCCAACAATAGACTGAGGACTGGAACGGCGAGGCAACTCCATCGACGAATCGCGTCACCTGATCTCGATTGGCATCGTATCCACGAAGCTTCGGTTTCGGGATGGTTGATCGTCGTTTTCAACTCGATCTCCCTTTGTCCCTCCCAGGAGGGCATGGACGACGCCCGGGGCTTCGGCGAACTCTCTGTCAGTTCAGTTCGTTGAGGTTTGTGGCGCAACAGGCCCAAGAAATGGGAAATGGAAATGGAACCTTTGTGCACTGTTATCCCCAGCCGTTGGCAGCCAATCGGCACGCAGGTATGAGCACGGGTGAGAGTTGTTCGATGTTGAACTTCGTGAGGCTGAGCGCCAAGCGAAATGCGGGTCTCGGCAGAGGAGCAGCGTCGCGCATCCGGGGCCAAGCAGACGCGTCTCCGTTTGCTCCATCATCTGGACCTCTGCGAGAAGCTCCAACGATGGCAGCAATCGGCAACTTCCTTCCAGTTAATGGCTAATGTTCCATCCATCGAGCCTCACGCCACATATCACAAAGAATCTCACATATAATACAATGCAATACAATATAGTATCATATAATATAATATTACTTATTATACGATTGTGTAATATGAATTCTAAGTAGACAAAAATTGACTTGGTTCTTCCCCTTGTCAGTGGTCTCGACATGTGTGCTCGTAAAGTACGTACGTATCGCGGAAGCGCACACTTCAAGTGAGCGTGCCTGCTCTGTGCAAACTCACGTATCGTACACAGAACGAGCTTGAATCAGGCTGAGATGCAGAACATGGCGGATCCGGTTTTCTGGTGCCAACACACTCCTTGAGACGATCAAGGGTGGAATGTACTCTCGTATCATCAGGCAATGGTGTATCTCGGCCCCAGGGAGCCTCTCGCGATGCCCAATCGATTATCCCTCTTGCGTAATGCACGGCACGGTTGCATTCTTTGTTTCCTGACTTCGCTTGCCACCCAAAGCGTTGTTGGAGGTTGAGGCTTTTACTCGCCCGTCGCGGCAACGTGACCAGTGGTGCTGGCTGAATACCCACAACGCTCTGGCCGCAGTTGCACCATGTAGTTGCACCACGCAATGCCATCGGGGTGTCAGTAATGATTGATATGAGAGTCTTCATACTGCTCCATCCTCTCAATCTCATCCTCGACCACACATGTTTCATGTGAATCCTGCTCTCAGCAGGCTCTCCAAATGCACTTCGTTGCCGTGCGCGTCATTTAAAGTTCTCGATCTGCCAAGACGGCCCTGATGCCGAGAAGGACGTGGCTCTCCTTGAGATGGATCCATTGGTCTGGAGCAGCCCCACCAGCTTCGGAGAGATCTCGCAAAGGCCATTGTCGATGGCTGAGTGGCGCTTGAAATTCGGTCGGTCAAGAAGCGCAGCCCGAAGATGCTGTTTCCTCGGTGACTTCTGGACATCAACTGCCGAGCCAGGGGCTTCTTGTCTTGCCCATGCTGGGTTCTCGCTGAATACGCAAGTGTCCGGGATCTCACCGCCAAGAGACTGGTGGAGATGAATGATGCCACACTGCCCAGTCAGTTCAGAACAAATCGCAGCGTTGTCGCCAACATGCTCGAGTAGGCGGCGTCGCAGGTGTGGGCACATCAGCTGCTTGATGACCGGCAGCACTAACTCGAATGCTGAACGGCGTGAAACATAGCAGAAGTGCAGAGCCGAAACTCTGACTGGGATGGTGTTCATGAGCATGTTGAAGAATGCCTTGAACGCCCTTCGATCGAAATCACTCGACTCAAAGTACTGAACAGGATGGAAGCGTGAATGTAGGAACGTGGATGCAGGAGTGTGGGGATACGAGCATGGGTATTGATCAGATCGAAAGGAAATGCGCATGTACATGTGAGATATGTATGCATATGAGTGCAGATGCAGATGGATACAATTGCAGGGCAAAGTGTGTTAGATCGATCCCTTGGAGACAGAACAAGGATGCACAGTTCCATTGCCTGACATGTGACAAACGAAGTGGCCACCTGACATACTGGTAGCCATGATGCCAAACTCGCAGTGGACTGGACGAGCAGATCTCCATCTCTGCAAGCGATAGATGTGGTGGTGGAGAAAGAGTCATGCCAGTGCACGATACCGAGTGCCCATACGGCCCTCCGCCACAGATCTTACATGAGACATGCCCACGTAGAGTATTTCATGAGGTTGGGTCGCTTGCCCATCTGATGCTTACCTTGAAGTTGCAGATCACGACGATGCCGCTGTCACTGTGCTGCTGCTTCTTCAACGCGCGGGACAAGATGAAGAACCAGCATCTCATGAGTGACTTGCACTTGGAGTGGTCTTGCCAAAATGCCGTGCGGCGGAAGAAGACGACAGGCCGGCCATGCTGATCGTTGGGAAGGATTTGGCATAGACCTGATCTCAGCAGGGTCAGGTCTTCGGGCTGCAAGGCACCATGCTCTGCATCAAATTGACTGCTGCAAGAAGCCGGGCGTTCGACGAGCAAGGGGCGGTTGCATCTCTCCTGGAATAGGTCTTTGCGAGTGGACCAGTAAGAGCAAACTCTCTCGCAAGCTGATCCCACATGACCATCCTCTCGTCTAAGGAAGAGGTCAAGTTTGGCCTCGGCTCTTACCACATCCGGTGCCTGATCCCGTGCAATCTCATACGGCTCCTTTTGGCTGTATGGAGCTGATTCCAGCTGCGCAACTAATTCGACCATCTTCTGGGCGTCGCCGTAAGGCTTTGCTTCAGAAGACCCGATGAAGCGTCTGTTGGCCCCATCGTCGCTGTGACCACCGTCGCTGTTGCTATCGTTGGTGTTGTTATTGTTGGTGTTGTTGTTGTTGTTACTTCTATTGCCACAGCCAAGCTTGGTCATCGACGAGGATATGCGACCGAACAAGTCATTTTGGACGCGCTGGCGCTCAATGTCTGACAAACCCTCAAGTTCACGTCGTTCGTCATCGTCGCTCCATCGAGGAGCCGTCGAGATGTTCATGCTTGCTTCTTCGTATTCTGTGCGAATAATGGGAGTGTTGGATTCCCGGTAGCTTCGTTCGTTGATTGATCGCTTGGTGTGCTTGTCGGTTGCTTTGTTGATTGCTCTTGGTCGAATTTTTGGATGTTTGGCCTCTTGATGGTGGCAATGCTGTCACGATGCCCGAACAGCGAGAACTCACCCTTGGCCTGAGGAGCACAACGATCTGTCTCACCAAGACTGCTGCTGCTATTGAGTTCCAGTACTGAAACCTACGACCGCTGACGATCTGTGGAGGCGGATCACGGTACGGCTATGTGTGAAGAGCGCGGTGGCGGGGTTTCTTCGAGAACGGAACAGAACAGAACAGGGTCGACTGCGGATGAGTTCTGACAGGAGATCAAGGCTGGTCTGTCGCGAAGACTGTTGGTCTTTTCGATCACATACAGAAATGTGCAGAATGCGAAGTCACGCACCATTGTCGCCAGGAGTGGTGGATGTCGTTGCGGCAAGAGCAGCAACAGCACCAAGAACAACGGCGGCGGAGGCGACCAGATGCTCGTGCACGCGGAGTCGTTGTGATCGGGGCAGCTGGCGTTGGCCGCGATGGCGCCGATCACCCACAGGATGACAAAGCTGTCAAGCGAGCTTCTCGCTGGGTGCTCGTGCTTCTACTCGAACGGTAGTGGCGATTTCGCGTTTTGACATACTTTGGTCCAGCTCGTTTTTGTGGCCTTGGGGCCGTCATGTTGTGTCTTTGGATTGATGTACGTGAACTCCAAGAATGCAACTTCAACGAGAAAAGAACCACTTCAAGTATCAATTCTTGATGTGGGAGCAAAATCCGTCTCCAAAGCCACTCTTGGTCCACTTGTTCTAGTGCCTCAAACAAACGGACCCCAAAAATTGGCGATTATTGGCGATTATTGGCTACAGTTGGCTACAGATTTTGGATCAGTTTTTCCCAAACTCCGCCTTCGTTTTATAGACACTCAATCCAACATCTCTTCACATCTACGTAAACTTAAGAGCCAGGGCTATCCAGGCAAGTGTTAACATTATAATGTTGTTACTACCATCTCATCGATCTTTTTGTGTTTGTTGACCCCCTTGGTGTGGTTTTGCCTTCGGACGAAGGACGGACCGGGTTTTCATTGGCTACATTTGGCTACAAGTAGGATTCTACAGGGGTCTGGTAGGATCTGGCCTCTTGTTTCGAGAAATTCGACCCTCCATCTTTGAAGTCTCCGCGCTGAGCATTCTTTGGCTCAATCTGTACAATAGATATCATTTCAGAATACTCTCTCCGAGGCGGTCACAACTATATGATCTATATTATGTTTGAGTGCGATGGTATGGAGGTATGCTTGCGTTTAGTGCTCCCATGGAGGTCGGATTGATATTTGACCACTCGGATCCCCAATTTCGGTGGCAAGTTTGGTCAATTCTGGTTCCAACGCTTGCGTCATTATGACGTCATGGACGGTTGGGACACTTCTTTGGAACAACTCGACCATGAAAACACGCCAACCAGAAGCCAAAAAACGTCCGTGAATGATGGGGGTGCTTGATGGATGGCATCAGTGCTCACCGAGAAAGAGAGCAACAGCCACCAAACTTAAGGATGGTATATATAAACACTATTCGATACTATAACTTAAATATGAGTACAGGATGGCCCATACGAGCTGAGTGCGGAGAGTTGGACCACGGTTGATGCTGTTTCTGGCCTGTTTTCGTTCGGGACTTACGTAGAAAATGTACTAGATTCTACAGACCATTTTTCGTGATCCAAAAATCGCCAAAAATCGCCAATGGCGTTGGCTACAGCCGTTTGTTTGAGGCACTAGCATTGCTCCCACCTCCTCCCCTGCCTGGCCGCTGCCTCTGTGTGGTATGTCGAGGGTGCTTTGTCCTACTTCGCAAACTCTCGTCCAAGCAGTAGTAGTACCCAATGCGTAATTATAGCGTATTGTGTAGAAGTTTGTATACTGCGAGTATCGGTCACCAAGAAAGAAAAGCAGGCCTTGCTAGCAACTGCCGTTATCATCTGCCTTCGCACTGTTCGTGGTCCGAAGATCCGATTCACATCATTCCATTCCGGGGCAGAGAGAAACCGGTCTTGGCCTCTGCCATTCCGCATTACGCCAAAGCGGCCTATAAGAGTAGTCACATGCGGGCACGAGCGGCATACAGGTATGGTACTCTCGTTCCAGAGACAGAGAGAGCTAGGTTCGGATGCGCTGAATACGAGCTACGAGCAGAGAGAGTTGGTGCAAACGAGAGAGTATCGCATGATACATGCTATACTCTCCTCTTGTTGGCAGAGGTCGCGACGACACCTTAGCGCGATGTCTCGAAGCGAATCAAAGGCGTTTTCAGGGCAATTGCAGTTACCAAGTTTGGGACAAACGCAGATTGGTCAATGGACATCGCCGGAGGATAAGAATTATCCAGTTTCGCACTAGCACAATCCAGGTCTTACCTTCACAATTAACGCAACTGCAACAATGAGAATCAATGTCAACACTGAGATTGCAGTTCGCAGTCTCGTCACCTTTTGCCCAAGCGTCGTTTGAGTGTGGATGAAAGCGTTTCCTGTGCGCAATGCGGGCGGTTGAAGACTTCTGCCGACTCCACACGACGATTACTGACGTTTGACAAATCGCCATTCTGGATGCCATGGGTGTGCTCGCGCCACGCGTTGCAACTAATAGAATAGAGTAGGAACAATACTGTGTGGTACGAGTAGATCGTAGTCCGCCACTACGTCCATCCTTCTTTGCCATGTTGGAGGTGCCGCTTCGTGGCAGAGATGTTGCGCAATCTTGGGATGGTTGGGCATGGGGTCATGTCTGGGCTGGAGAGCTTCGCCGTCACGAGGGATAGTTGAGACAGACCATCATGATAAATCGCCCACGCGAGCTCATTTGCAAGGTTGGTCTTGGGCGCGTGCATCGCCCTCACCAGATGTTGTCGTGTAGCATCTCCCCATCACTCTTGGGTTGTGGAGATGTCAGGGGAAGGGACATGCAGAAGTTGTTTGGCTTGCCTTTCCGCAGTTGCTGTCTAAGATATTGCGCTTCAGATCTTCTTCTGCGTTCAAATCACGATCCTTTGGCGTGATAGCACCCAGAAAAGTACAAAGCCATACCTGCCCAAGCCATCCTCCGTGGCATTAATCTTGGTGGTCGAAATAGAACCTTTCCTTTCTGCAGAGACGGCTGTAGTGGCGGTGGTGGTTGGCGCCTAGCGATTGGCGACTGGCACTCCCTGTTCCGAGATCGATGGTAAGATCGCTGCCGCTACCGCTCTCTCCGAAAGCCCGGATGATCGAAATCTTGGCTGGCCTCTGATTCTCATTTGTGTTCATCGGAGAACAAGTCGATTCAACTTTGTACTACCTGAACTGTATATTTCGCCCTGCTTGGTGATGGATGCATGAAGCAAGACTGGGGTGAGTGCCATGACTTTTAGAGACTCGTGATTGTCAGTTCTTGCTTTCTTGTTGAAGATGCTTGGTGGTGGAGCGTTGAGGGCATGAACGGCAACGAAGGGCCGCAACCGGGAACACCCTCACTGCCAAATGTTCATTATTGCGTGTGCAGCTATCCTGAGGGGCATCAGCCTCCGGGAGAGCAGCTGGCAGTACCCTTGCTATCAGACAATCCATCGTGTGGACAATGCTGGAAGGGAAGGAAAGGAAATCAGCTTTCTCGTTCGACCAACGATTCGGATTACATGATCTTTGATACAGCACTTCGTCATGCCCATCTTGGTGTTGGCACTTCTGTGGACACTCGCGGCAACCCCGATGGCGATAAAAGCAGTGCTGGTGGCGTAGCGGCAGTAGCGTCGTGCCATCCTTGTGCAGCGAAGGCAGGAGGGTGGATCATCAGGAAGGAGAGGAATGGATAGCGAGATGCACGTTGGTTGAGATGAGGAATCACGTCCAAGAGTCTCCAATGCCATCATCCGATCCCTGTGATCCACAACCTCCACGCATCATGCAGAGTTGAAGTCGCTACCCCACACCACCACCACCACCACCACCACCACTGTCACCGCTGAGATATGAGCAAGTCAGAGAGTTCGGTTGCAGAGACGTGTGCGTATGGTACATAGGTACCGTCCATCCTGCTCAACGACGTGCGCCTCAAGCTTTTGAACTGTCCAAGAATGCCCAAAGCTGCTCGAAGCTCATCACAAATCCATCGGCCTCCAGCACCCGTTCTCTCAGGAAGACATCATCTGTCACTGCGACCACCAAATCAGATGCATCCTCCAGGATGATCTTCTCCACCTTGATGATCTTGTCGCAGTTCTGCAGCTGGTGACCGTTACGGTGCCCCGATTTCAACAATCCTGCGTTAAGGGCGAAAATGCAGCATCCGGACTTGGGCCGAAGAAGATGCAACGGCTTGAGCAGCTGGCGCTTCTTACCGGCACCCTCTGACGTGCGAAGGACTCGAAACATCTCATTACAGGTGGTCGATTTGGCATCCACGTTGGCCTTCGTCCATTGCATCATCGATTGGACATTGGAGGGTTCGGTCATCACGGTATGTTCGATCTGAGCAGGTGTTGTTTGTTGCTGTTGATGTTGATGATGCTGCGTTGGGGCTATGCCATCGTTGTCACTGCAGTTGTCACTGCAGTTGTCATTGCAGTTGCCATTGCCGTTATTGTTCGCATCAACCTCTGAATCCGCATGCCCGCTTACCACATCACCGTCATCAGTGGGAGGTGTGGCCACGGTGTTGCTGCCTTTGTCATAATCCTTGTTGTTGTCTCCATTCTTGTCTCCCTCTTGCTCTGGAACTGCACCATCTGTGCCTTGAACAGCATCGTCGGCTGCAGCTTCGACATCGCCATCATCTATATCTCCCTTGCCATCATCTGTATCTCCCTTGCCATCGTTGCGGCCATCGTTGTCTGTCGCAACATCACCATTCTCCTGCTCCTCCTGCTGCTGCTGGCGACGCTGCAATCGCTTGACTTCATGGACGATGATGTTGTCAGCCTCATCGCGAATGTCCGTGATCTCGACGCAGACACGCGTGGCGTCGGAGGTCCACTTCTTGGCAGCGGCCACCTTCTTGCCCACCCCATCAAAGATGATCCTGACGGTCGGAAAGACATCCTGATCATCCAACGCGGGAATGAGGTTCAAACGGTTCGCCTTTTTGGACGTCTCGCCGTTGACGACCTGCAACAACGAGATGGCAGATGTGAAATCGAGATTTGGGTTCCTGAAGAGCTTCTTGTTCATGCTGATGGGGCCGTTGGAACCGTCTATGATGAGCGTGGCACTATTGGCAGGTGGTTGCGATTCTACCAATGATGATGGTGATGATGCCAACACTGATGATGGCCTCGCACCAGCATCTTCATCATCCGGAACAATCACGTTTGGGCGAGATTTCGGAGCATTGGCGCCATTCACGTCTGCTGGACCAGCTCCACCACTCTTTGCTGACCTTTGAGCATCGTTGGCGCCAATTTTCTTCTTCCTCACAACACCAGCAGAATACGTCTCATAGTCATCGTATTCAACCTTGGCTATCGTGCTCTGAGCCGCCTTCATCGTCGTCGTTGTCTTCTTCTTTCGTGCCATTTCTAACGTAACAGTAGCATGGACGAGTAGGTAGTATTGCAGTATGGCTTTGGATCTGATGACTGGGCTTGGCGCAATCTCTACTTGTGGAGCATCATACTCGTCGCTCGTAGCTCGTAGAATACCAATGTTGGCCAGGGTGCGTGTGTTGGTTGGGCTGGCAGGCAGCGGGCAGACATCATCATTGTCAATCCTCTTTCTCTCTTTCTCTTTCTGGTGGATGAGCTCGTCGCCAAAGGCACGCCTGATCACGTTGCTGGATTTGTCCCGTAACGTGGATGGAGATGCGACGAAAAGGGAGAATCGTGAGATCTGAATCGAGATGGTCGATTGGCCCCACGACTCGCTTGACCAACTGATCCTTCATGGAACAGAGAGAGGCTTCCGACGAATCCCGTTTTTGTTGTTCCCATGAAGCGCACGACTCGTTTCGCCCTGTTCCGAGAACAAAATGGAAGACGCAACGCCAATAAGTCGCGCGTGTGAGAGGAGATGGATGTCGAGACGCATCATCTCTCTTCGACGGAACAAACCATGATGCGCCCACATCACCATCGGGACCAGCCGGCTCTTCGGTGGGCGCTATCTGCACTCAAAGCCGTCTCCTGTTGCTTGGAAAGGGTCCTCACTTTGGAGACCCTGTTCATTTGCTTTGGATCTTGCCAAAACAGACATGAAGCGGAGGTCTTCTACGTTGTTTGTCTTCCTTTGCATCATTACAACACAACACATCACATCACATCACCTTCCAACGAACATCCAATCAGCACAAGTACGACTGCAAGACCCGAAGCGCGTCATTCTCGTACTCGCACATGAGCTGCTCATAAAATCGAACAAGCCAAAGCCAAAACCGATAACAACATCAACAACAACACTGATAACAACATCAAGAACCAGCCAGCACTCATCCAGCAATCAACTATTCCGACGACAGAACAAAATGCTCGCACAAGAACCAAAGCAACTGATGGTAGGATTCAAGGCCGTCCTGAACGGCTGCGATGATACCCCATTTGCGAACGACCAGGAGAAGCGGGCATGCGAGGTCAGTGAATTGTCATCATAGAGGCGATGACTTGTCAGATGCAAAGCTGTGAGCAAGGTTGTTCCTTTGCGTCGTCTCCTCTTTGTATAACATATTACATTGCAAATAATACGGCTTCCAGACTCACTCACATTCATTCCGTTCAACTTCATCCAAACGCATCACATCAAGTAGAACGTCCTCACAAAGCTCACATCTGAAGAATTGGAAGGTGCGGCATGCGCATCCTACGCGTACTGGTGGATGACCAAGTACGATCATGGGATGTCGGATGAGTACATGCAGAGGGCCCAACATGCAATGGCACTGAGGGAATGTCGGCGACATTACATCGGAGAAGGCAAGAAGTGCAATAAGACCCTCGCGGCCATCAAGGAGGCGCTGCAGTACAGACTGGAGTACGATATGGAAAGCATCCGATCCTGCATCGCGCCCTTCGAGGACTTTCCATTCGCATCCACGAAGACGAACCTGAAGCACGAGAAGGATGGATCGTTCATCACGATGGAGGAACTCAAGGACATGATCCTCGACGAGTTGACGAACAAGCAGGAGATGGTCGTGCGTGGCCACAGCAAGGAGCACAGCGCGATTCTGTACAAGCACACCCGAACAGCGCGGACGGAAGAAACCAATCCGCAGGCTTACCTCTACGCCAACATCTACATCGCGGAGCGCGGCTTGGCGGTCAACGAGTTCCTCTCCCTGGGAAAGCAGGAGAAGCTCCTCGTCATTTTCAATTTCAGGCAGTACAATTCGGCCAACTCGCCGCCGCATCACTTGCATGACATCATGACGAAGATGATGTCGCGAACCTATCCCGAACGTCTCGCCAAGCTCATCCTGATGGAACCGTCGCTGTGGCTGCGTGTCGGCTACAAACTCGTCTACCCTTTCCTGGCGAGGGACACGCGCGACAAGATCGCTTTCCTTCCCAACGTCCAATCGGAGCAGAGGAAGCGAGCTGTGTTTGGCCATCTCGTGGACCCGGAACAGGCCACGCAGCATCTCTTACACGACGGCAAGCTCACCTCGCCTTTGGATGCCAAACATTTCGTGATGAACGTGCCGTTCCATCAATTGTACGATGATGTTCCTTTAGTCCAATAAATGGCGAGACGGGAAGGGCGTGATGATGTGCCACATGGAATGGGATGGAACCATAGATTTGAGTGGGTGGAGGTTGTCTGGCTGTACTGTACTGTACTATCACGAGGAGAGCATGATACGCATGCTTCGTTAGTGCGGTCGCGGAAGCGCAGAAATGGAAGATATGCGAACAATACGCGTATCGTAGCGCACATTAAATACTATTATCATTGGATAAGCGCACAATGCGGTTAATGCAATGGTAAAAATAGAACTGGTCATGCATACGTACATACAATGTTGCGGTCGGCTGGGATTCACACACAGTACAGTCAGTGTGGGCAGCGTCTGAGAGGTGTCACAGTCTTAGTGTTCTACGTCTTCATTGGGCTCGTGACATAGCTACTTGGTTTATGGTAAACAGCGCTATGACCGAGCAATGCACGGCACAACAGAGTGAGAGCAGAGTTTGCTTTCATGGCATGGCATGGCATGACATGATGCGCTGCTGCAGTGGCTCCCCCATTCTCATCCATTCGTATAGCATGTGCCAGGAATCTACTCTATGGAAGCTTCTTGACAGCAGCCTTGCCAGAGAATGAAAAATCGGCTGGTCCTGTCATGTACACCTTGTTGGTGGATTCGTCCCACTCGATGAAGAGATCGCCGCCAGGCAGAGTGACGCGAACCTTGTTGCCTCCCGGAATCTTCCCCGCGCGAATGGCGGCGATCGTCAACGCGCAGGCGCCCGTGCCGCAGGCCAGAGTGGGCCCGGCACCGCGCTCCCAGACCTTCATCTTGAGATGCGTCTCGTCCATGACCTGCACGAACTCGACGTTGGTGCGGGCCGGGAAGACGTCGGCGGATTCGAGGGCCGGTCCGTCGCTTGCGAAGTCGATGTCGGTCTCGAGATCATCCACGAAGATGACAGCGTGCGGGTTGCCCATGCTGACGGCGCTGACCTTCCACGTCTTGCCGTTGCATTCCATGGTCTGTTCGACGACGGAATCGCCATCGAAGTTGGATGCCAGCGTGGTTGGGACGTTGGCGCCGATGAGCTCTGGGTTGCCCATGTCGACCGTGATGGTGCCATCGTCGTTCATGACGGGGATGATGGTGCCGGCGAGGGTGTTGACGCGGTAGGACTCGGCTGTGGGCGTGGGCGTGAACATGAGGAATACAATTGGGTGATAATGAGAGTACCATGTTTCAGCCCAACGGGTGCGTGCGTTTGTGCGCAGAATGAATTGCAGAAGCAAGCGTCCGTAAGTCGTGAAGTCGGGGAATGTCCATCTGTGGAATTCAAAGCACAGTACTCCACCAGTGTGTCGCAGTGTGACGTTCCCATCACATTCTATTGCATCGCATCGCATCGCGTCGTGCCGTCTCAAGCAGCCAACATGCGATTGAATACAAGTCTGCACAACTTCATTCATATCCCCCATCACCATCGGATCTTTCCAAGAGTCCATACGTACTCGCAGAGTCGAGCAGTGGTTTCTTCCATTTCTGTTCCAATATCTGTCATTCATCATCTGCCGATGATCCAACATGAGCACGCCGATTCCATTCATACACAAAAACACCAAAAGAAAACCAGAGACACCGCGAGACTGAACGCACCATCGGCACCAAGATCCTTGAGGAACTGGGCGAAGCATCGGATGCCGTTGCCGCACATCTCTGGTTCGCTGCCATCGGAATTGTAGATCCTCATTGTGAAGTCGTGATCCTCGGTGGGCGCCTTGAGAGCAAAGATGACGCCATCGCCGCCGATTCCAAAGTTCCTGTGGCACAGCGAGACGGAGTCGTCCGGCGTGAGGCTTGGCTCGTCCTTGTCACGATCATCGACGAGGATGAAGTCGTTGCCGAGTCCCTCGTACTTGCTGAAGTCAACCAAGGAGGCAGCTGGCATGGCTGTGCTGCTGCTGCTGCGTGCAGTGGAGGAAATCAAGACACTGGGGTTGACCCACGCGAATGCCGGTGTTGTGCTGGCGAGAACGAAAACGGCGAGCAATCGGAACATCATCTTTCGTTGTTTGTAGTCTTCAGACTCGTGCAATGCAGATGCAGTTTTTGTGAAGCCTCTTGTGTGCCACGTTGTGGGTGGAGTGGAGCAGGGCCGAGTGAAGAGTGGGAGCGAAGAGGAAGCCATGTCATCGGCAGCAACAGCAACAACGATGGTGAAGAACACGTGTGGAACGACGGAGAACCGTGGGCTGGACAGCAAACGTGTGGCAAACGTGGTTTGCTGCCGCGATCACGGGAATGCACAAAAAGTGAACGCAAACATGTGTCGCATTCGATTTATTCGATCCATTCTTGCGTCGGCGGTAGTTTCCACGTGGAAGGCCATGGCAACCAACCAATTCCGATCCTGTCTTGTGTTGGCCAGTCCAGTTTCGCCCGCACAAGAGAACAGATCGTGGGGATGGATCTTCTCATGGACGTCCACGATGACAGCAACAGACACAAATCATCACAACCGCCATCGCCATCGCCATCGCCGTCTCCGCCACCATTGCGGCACCGTGCCCGGCTTTGCGAAGGAGCTCACGATGATGACTTGCGTTAAGAGTCACAACGTACGCGCCTTGTGCATTGAATGGTGCAATCGACGATGAGCCCTCTGCTGGGCACGAAACTGCGCCCTTGGCCGAATGGCATTCAGGGTTGGTCATGACGCACACGCATGGGCCGCAGGATTCGAGACGATGACTTCGTCGCCATCAGCCGCAACGCAATGCAATGCAATCAATCCGTGGTACTGATTCGCAGGATCTTTGAACTTGACGAGGTACGTTTCCAGTAGAAGCACAAGGTGTTCACCATTGTTGATGAAAAGAATGAAAGCCATGCGCACCATCCACCCAACCAATCAACCGAGCGAGACATTCCCATCGCGCTCCTACCACGCAGTAATACCATGCACAAAGACTCCCTTCTCGTGCAGAGTAGAGAAGTCTGCTTGCTAATGACGACACCTTCTTGACGCTTGGCTACTGATGAATTCCTGGTTGCCGGAGTAGTTCCCGGGTAACATCGATCAGATAATTCTTGATGTCAACAGTCATTAAACTTTTTCTAAAAACATACCCCGAAGCAAGAGGAGATGGAGCGTGTCTTGGTTGATCGGTTGGTTGGTTGGTTGCATGATATCTCACTGAGTTCTACCATTGCTGCACACAGCTCACCCACTCACAACATTTCGAACTTCTCTCGTGTCGCCGTCCCACTCTTGCGCATGCGCCGATTATTCGTTGACGCACACCAGTTTCATTCAATCATACAGCTGTCTGTACGAGTATAGTGCAGACGGACTACTGTGTTTGAGAGCCAAGCGGATTAATTGTTTCGATACTATGGCTGCGTCTGTTTTCGTGGGCTTTGAACGGAGAGGGTTGTAATATGTTCGTAGTACCAATGCGATGCGAAACGAGTCGGTTGTTACAGTGTTACGTGCATGTCTGTGTGCGATTGCCAAGCCGATCTCCTCCTGTCAATGCCAATGTCGCTTCCAGAGAGCATCGCAGATCGTAGAGAACGCCAACGTTTGTTTGTGCCCAAGTGAGCACTTGCGGAACCACCGTTGTGCTCCATTCCATGAGTAATCCGCTTGCTATCCACTGCCCATAGTCACGGTGATGCCTGCATCCGTTGTGTGTGCTCAACCACTCATCTCATGAATCTGCTTTGATGGGATTCCCTGCATTGTCAAGCTTCTGTTCGCTCGCACCAAGGAACTTGGGAAGGTCGTCGGTTGCATCCTCGTAACGCATCTCGTAGTGAATGTGAACGACTGGCTGCAACGCTGCTCGCACCTTGGGATCCACCTTCTTCGTTGTCGCATCTCGTTGCAGCGTCGCCAGCGGAAAGGCGACAAAGTCAATTTCTTTGCTCACTGGACTGTTGTAGGTCGGCGTGCCGCAGTCGCTGCATCGGTGGCGGTTCAGGATAGGGCTGGATTGCGTCACGTCGTGCTTGCCCTGGATCATGTAGACATCCTTTCCCGGGAAGGCGGCGATGGCGAGCGAATCCGCGCCGCTGAAGGTTTGGCAGACAGAGCAGTGACAGCGGATGCGGAAGATCGGGGTGGACTCGCGCACTTCGAAGATGCAGTTGCCGCAGAAGCAGCTGGAACGGAAAGTCAGCTTGGCGGTGTTGGTGGACATCGTGTCTGGAGCGATAAGATGGAGCTGAACTGAAGTTGATTGTGAAGTTGAAAATAGAGAGGGTCCACATGGCGGGCATCACAGTGATGATACTGTTGTCAATCCTGCTCTCATGGTTGTCGCCAATGTCGCCATCACTTCTGCCATCATTTCCACTATCATCTCCGCCGTTGTTTCCATCACTTCCGCGCCTCACCTTGCCGACACCATCGCATTCGTTGGATTTTCGAGCAGCGTCGAAATTGTGAAGCTGGCCCAGACGTGTATCACATTTCTTAATCGTGCCTATACACGTTTGAGATCTCGGACAAAACCAAACTCCCAAATTCCGAACAGAGTGCACAAGCTTCTCATTTGAATCAAGACCACGCTCAAGTCTCCTCTTTCGCGAGGCGAAGAGCCCTTCTGACAAGCGAACATGACGTGCGTGGCTCGGTTGCCGTCATCCGTTTGCCAAGACTGATTCCTATCCTTCCTGGAAGTTCGGACGCGTGTGTATGGGGCTCTGGTTGAAGCCATCACAACATACAACTTTCAGCGGACGCCTTCTCCAATGGGTCACTCAATCGAGTATTTGGAACGTCTCTTAATCCCCATGGAAGGCTTGCATCTGAGTTCACAGGGGTCAACAATCACAACAATCTCATTCTCGCCGATTCCTAGCTTTATCCTTCACACTACATCAACACCATTGGTTGAAGTACAGTCGTAATAATTGATATATATAATAAAAGAAGCACAAACGCCTAATTTTGCTTCATGTTCTTCTGACTGACTGTTTGTTTGTACGGTCAAATTCGAAACCGACCGTTTATAAACGGACAAAAGGAATAGCATGTCCGACATTCAAACGGTCGGAAGAACAGAAGTGTGTCCGAGTTTTGATTGTGTGAACTCAAAAAGCCCAGCTGTCTTCGCTTCTTTGGACACGAACGACAGAGACCAACAAGAGAAGAGCCATCATGGATCAAAAGGCAACAACGATCATGGCCGTGGCATCAGCACGCCGGTGTCATGTGGCGTTCTTGTGCTGTGCCATGCCATGCTGCAACTGGATCATCACTGTCGCCGACTCTCTCTCTCTCTCTCTCATCCATACGTGTGGTACTGCCCTACACACCGTGACTGCAATAGGTTGCGGAGGAAAGAACGGCTTGATTGAGTCGGTGCTCGTCGGCTTGCTTCCATCAACTGCGAATGCAGTGCGTGAGCATCAATCTGCTTTTGACGTATCCATGTATAATATACTACCATATTCGCACCATCACGATCACCTGCTCCGACTACAACTGCTACACTCACAACTGTGTACTATGTATACTTCTGCGCATCGAAGGTATGTGCTGAAATGTATGGCCAGCGAATGAACCTTCTAAGTCAATGCTCTAAATCCATCGTGACTAACCCCACGATTGCTCGTGCTTGGTTGTGGTTGCTTGCCATTGCTTGTGGTTCTCATGCGTACCCGCAGGTATCAGCACTGCGCTTTCGTTTGTTGCATGCGTCTGCGTCTGGTGCGTGCTCATTCACTTGCTTCCGCGACCGTGCTGTCCCCGCCTTGTGATTGCTGCTTGTTGATGGGATTGCCTGCGTTATCCACGAGCTGCTCGAACATCCCGAAGAACTTTGGGAGATCGTCCGTCGCGTCCTCATAGCGCATGTCGTAGTGGATGTGGGTGGCCGGCTGCAACGCCGCCCGCACCTTGGCGTCCACCTTCTTCGTTGTCGCATCTCGTTGCAGCACCGATAGCCCAAAGTCGATGAACTCGTAATCCTTCATCAGCGAGCGGTTGTAGGTTGGTGACCCGCAATCGTTGCAGCGGTGGCGATTCATGGTCTCGCTGGAGGAGGATGACACGTGCTTGCCCTGGATCATGTGGACGTCGTTGATGGGGAAGCCGGCGAAGGCGACGGAATCGGCACCGCTGAATCGCTGGCAGATGGAGCAGTGGCAACGTGTGCGGAAGATCGGGGTGGAGTCGCGCACCTCGAAAACACAATTTCCGCAGAAGCAGCTGCAGCGGAACGTCAGCTTGTTTGTGCTCTCATTCTCGCTGTTGCTGTTGTTGCTGTTGTCGTCGGCTGTGGTGGCGGACATCCTTGTTGATGATCGTGTTGATGGGATTGAAGAGAATGCGGAAGTGGCTCCTGCCGTCGTTGCGGTGAAGGTGAGTGTACTGAATGGGGTGGTGGCGATGATCATCCACAGCGCTCTTGTTGGTGCTGTCATCATCATCATCATCGTCCTTGCTGTCGTTGCCGTCGACTTCGGTGCTTGTGGCGGCTTCGTGACAACACAATAGTTCTGTTTCTGTGCCAATCTCATCTCCCAAAACAAGAAACTTGCCTCCGAGACGAGGATCACCAGAAGTCCGACTCCGCCGACTAAAATATTGGTGTCAGCACCACAAAATTCATGGAAGATCATGATGGAAGCAAATAGAATTCTAACGAAGCCATTGCGCGAGTACACAAAGATCTTACCGAACATCTCCGACATTGGATCCATCACAGAATTCCGACAAGGGCAACCGCGGTCTGGCTTTCTGATCGTCATCCTTTCACCACGGAATGTGAGAAGTATCAACGACGTCATGGTCGATGCTCCGTGCGAACGGAAGAGGAACGCTCCGCTCTGTTCCGCTCTGGTCAGAAGTTCTCACAAGATCCGCTGCCGACAAAGAAGGAAGAACCGCCACAGAGACGCAAACACAAACGTATCCGTGCCACATCTGCCCTCCCACAACAACCGAGACAGCAGACACAAAATACGGGCTGCCTCACAATGTCCCCCGCCGCCGCAATGATCCTGAAGACCGTCGTGTTCATGGGCAGCGCCCGCAACGTCATCCCGCCATGGGGTGGTGACAAGCGTCTGGGCGACCGCGTCCTGGGATGGGTGAAGCAGACCATGGCGACGCGCAAGGAAGAGCTGGGCAACCTCAGCGTCTCCCATTCCGTGTCCATCATTGATCCGGTGGAGGTATTCGGCGAGGGCGGCGCGTTGAGCGGAGTGAGCTCGGGAGAGCTGCAGACGCCGACGTTCTATTTGAAGGACGTGCCGAAGGAGGTGAAGGAATTGCAGAAGACGATTCAGGAAGCCGATTGCTATCTCATCGTTTCTCCCGAGTACAATCACATCACGCCTCCCGCGCTGGCCTCTGTGATGGGCCACTTCGGTGGGTCGCTGTACAAGTGCAAGCCATCCGCGATCTTGACCTACTCGCCAGGTACGTGAAATGATGTTCAATATCTAGAGCTTGTCTGTGCTGTAGTCGTTGCTGTTGCCGTTGCTGTTGCCGTTGTCATTGCCGTTGCCGACGCTCACATTCTACCATCCTATTATACTACACTGCACATCCCAATTCCCACACTCCACCTCTCTCCAATATCATATGCATGCATTGATGCAGGACCATGGGGCGGAATGCGCGCCGCCATGAGCATCCAATTGATGTGCCACGAATTGGGATGCCTCCCCGTATCCAAGCTGTGTGGATTGCCGAACGCGGCGGAGCTTCTGGCGGAAGATGGCACGCCGATCGATCCATCCCATCGCATGCTGAAGCAGCTGCCAGGCATGCTGACCCAGTTGGAATGGATGGCGGTCGCCATGAAGAGGCAGCGTGAAGAGTCGGGGACATTTTGATTCCAGTCCTCCGACAAGACCACACGAACGACAGTTGCAGAGAACATGGAGTGTACCAATGCAGTCTCACACTCTGCAAACATAGTACAATAAGTTGGAAGCATACTTCACTTCGAAGCACCAGTCGCACTCCCTTGTCGCATTCTTTGTCATTTATGTTTCGCAGCTCGCATTTTGAAGTAGGTAGGTTACGATCGACTAGTACCATACGAGCTAATATACGTTCTCGTTCATTCATTGGTTGCATTTGTGCATACGAGGTTGAGTACTCTACTGTCATTGTTTGGCCTCAGCATCGCACGGCGTCCATGTACACACGGATTGGACTGGAGCAGAACTGAGTGCGACAGATTGGTAGCACAGATCGCAATGGCTTGAATTGGCGAACGAACGGCGCTCGCAGATGCAAGAACGCACCGCGATGCACAGAGTTGCTCTCGCCTTGTTTGTTCGAATGAATGGGCTGTCCAGTAAGTTTACTTTGCCAAATTTGTGGTTTGAAAAACTGCAAGCCGATCCTACGTTGGCGATGACAGGCTACGATGATGGCCAAAACGTGGCCAAAATGTCGAGTTTTTGCGATGCGTAGTATGTCCACGTTTTGTCGCATGTGACATTTCATGATGAACATCATCGAATTCGACGCAGTGGCACAACGAAGATTCTCAGTGAGTGATTCGTGGAGGCGGAACGCGCGAGGCCACAGACTAAAAGTCGGCCTCTCCACGAAATTATTGGTTGGTTGAACATCACGAAATGGTTGCTGTGATGCTTCGCGACCAACGCAGTCTGCACAGAAGCAGGATCCACTTTGTCTTTGGAAGGTTCCACCCATCCATCTCCACACTGGAGAGGGAGAAGACAGAACACGTCGCACTCGCGTTGGTGAGCTTGTCACCTGTACGGGCGGCAACCACTCGAGTTCTTGGATCCGCCTCCAATTATCAATTTCAACCCGCCTCCCAAGGTTTGCCTTTGTTGCTGCGTGCGCGATCACGAGTAGTAGTACAAGTAGTAGTACGAGTACGTAGTGTGGTGTCACACCATTGCTTCGTTTTGGTGGAGGATCGTCGCTGTTGTTCATGTAACAACTTCACCGTTCAACGAGGACTTCGTCCCACGGAGTTCACCGTTTTGCGCTTCGTCCGTCTTCTTGCATCCACCTCCTCGAATCTACACAAAACGCTCTCGCTGGTATTGCGATAGCAAAGTGGAACAGCAGGATCAAAGCAACAGTCTGCATGCAGCATCACAGTCCTCTTCTCTGCAAGTACCCCAGCACCAATCCTCGGGATCCAAACATACTCATCTTCATCACATAATCATAACAACAGCATCACTCAAACAACATCAACGAAAGCAACAAGAGAACTCCCACAAATCAAACAGCGCGACCAAAACGAACAGCTTCAAACACAAGCACAAACATCAACTGCAATTGCAATTGCAATAGCACCAGCAGCAATCACAATAGCGACAATCGCAACCATTCTAACAACCACAAACGTCCATCATGATCACCATCGCAACAACACCAGTCAGCATGCACCAGCCACAGCACTTCATCGAGGTCCGTCCCGATCAGGTTGACGATTCCGCAGATGACAGGGAACTGCAGAAGCAGCGGCAACAGCAACAGCAACAGGAGGAGGGACCAGAACACGAGCAGCAGCCAGAGCACCCTTCAGAGGTGATTGCCCTGGCAACACGCATGGTCAACTTCCTCAACATCATCAAGCCCGACAATCCCAACAAGGCAGATGATGCTGCCACCGTAATCTCCACCTCCGATGAGACAGCTGCAACCGCCTCCACCACCTCCTCTCACTCGCACGCAACCATCTCCACTTCTGCGAGGCAGATATCGTCCACTTCGGAAGTCACAGACGATCTGTCCGCGCAGCAACAGAAGCCCCACGTCTCCTTCGGCACGGTCCATGTCCGACACTACGAACGCGTCATCGGCAACCACCCAGACGTCCACTTCGGCATCCCGCTGGGCATCGGCTGGTCCTACGTCGACGACGAATCCGTCGAACTAAGATCCTACCACCGATCCGTCCAACACAAGGGCTGCTACAAGCTCAGTCGTCAGGCGCGCCGCAAGATCTTCCACGAGGAGGTCGGTCTGTCCCAAGAGCAGACGCGCGCCATCGAGATGAAGCTCGACACGAAGCGCAAGAACCAGCGCAAGATGACGGGCAAGCTATGGAACCGCATCAAGAGCCGCCCCTTCGCCGTCAAGGTGCGCGTGCGACTTCTGTCATACTCGCAACCTGAGTCGCTGTGAGGGGGCACTGCGATGCGATTTTGGCTCAGGGCAGGGCAACTCATGAACACACTTTGACGTGCGCCGTGCTATTACAGTAGGGACACAGAGTAAGGTTGTTAGAGTAAAGTAATTTGAGGCACATACACACATAGAATAGCGCAAGCGAACGACTCTCTCTCGCGAGTATCAGTGTCGTGCTGCATGATAGTACGCAAATCATGAATGAGGGAGGCTGCCACACGTACGCATACAGTGCTGTGGGGTGTAGTCGTGCCATACTCTGCGGAGCACGACAGCGTCGCAGGTGCCTGCTTCGGGAATTCTTGGATCATCCCAGTGGCACACATCCAGATCATGATGACGTTTGTGCGACTCGATCCCCGGAAATGGGAATCGGCGTCGTGCCATCCCCCAGGACTCATACGCGAAACCAACCCATTCACAACACCGCAGCAAGGAGCAGGAGAGTGCGAATGTCACAACATGAAGAACTCTGATCTATTCGTACCAGAGCAGACAGTGTCGCGCTTTGTGTTGTAACCACATCATGCTTGTCTCTGGAACATGTTCATTCGTGATGAACTCCGCGGAGTCTTCGCTTCTCCTTGGGATCGTGGCCGGGCGCGAGAGGAAAGTAGAGCACTCGCTGGTATGCAGAGTATGTTTCTGTATCCGAGACACTTGCCAACTCCCACAAGCAGGCGGCCGCTCAATCAACATGGCATGCACGCTTCCCAGTCATCATGCTCGCGTGAATGCAGATGGCTGGCACCTCCTTTCAAGCAACGGCTGCACGTCAATGTGGAGCAGCTCGCACCATACCCACACCACCCAAACACGCAATCCCAAGCCCACGAATGCTCGCGGTGCTACGTGTTTCCATGTCTCAATGCGCATACCAATCAGATGCGCATCAGGTTCACTTGCTTCGTTGGGGTTCGATTGATGTCAGTGTTCGTGTATCGCGTGTTGTGTATCGTGTGTTTCTCTATTCCCGCAATCTACGAGCTTTCGTATGGTATGTAACACAGAGTGCTCTAGAGAGTACTCGGAGCACTACACCATACAGGCGCACGTTGTATCGTACGCATGTGTAGCACTCAACTCTGTTCCTATTCATCATCAGAGTCGTCAGAATCGTCCAACCCAACCGCCGCAAAGTTCTTCGATGAAGATTTTGATTTCTTCTTCGTCGACTTCGTCCTGGCTTCTTCTCCACCGTCTCGACTTCGTTTGTTGCTGCCAGTGCCGCCGCCGCCGCCCAAGCCTGAGGACTGAGGCAGCTCATCATCGTCATCGTACCGCGAGGAAAGCGCACCACCACCACTGCCGCCACCATTCGACGAGGATGAGGGATTGATGTCGCCCCCGGTGGGTTTGCCTTGCGCGGCAGCTTCGCAATCATCGAGCCACTCCGAAAACACATCCACCGGCTCGTGCAGATGATGGATCGGCATCTGGTAGCTGGCACCGCACAGGCGGCAGCTCAAGGCTCCCGTTCCGGCCTTAAAGTCCATCTTGCATTCCACGGCATTCTCATTCGAGCAGAAGGGACATTTGAAGCGCTTGGCCAACGTCGCGCGCTTCTTCGTTTGCACCTGTGATTCGGTTCATCGTGGCGGAGATGCAGCGGCGATGGCGAATCATTGGTGCGTCAGGTAAAGACAGAGCGAAGCATCGTGGTGAGTAGTGATGGAGTTATGGAGCGATCCAGTCAAGCGATGGCGCAGATGGCTGTCATTGTCATCATCCGACTTGTGCACAATAACGACAATGATAATGACAATGGCAATGACAATGACAATGACAACACTGCCGTGAGGGCAGCAGCTTCTTGGCCACACGTACTGGTGCTTTCTTCGCTCTGCGTCCCATGTTGCTCCTGTGCTTGTATTGATGGTATTATATTTACTTCTTCTTCTTCTTCGCCCTTGTGTTGTGAAAGCGCGCCAACTCAAGCCGTTCCTTCAGCACAATGGTGCAATTGCTTGTGTTTGCGCACGTTGGGCAGCGCAGCTCCGCGTTCTTGCCAGCGCCGTTCGCCATTGTCATCGTCGACTTGCGCTCCACGGTGTTGTTGGCGCAACACGGCAGACCAACAAATTCCAGATTCCGGTCATCTTGATTCGTTCGATTGCAACCAAACCTCGATGAATCTCCAAACGTGTCCATCACAAACGTGCCACGGCCCCACAGAACAACAACAACAAAGTCCAGCGGCGAAGATTGCCACCAAACACACCTCATCTGTGTCCGCATCCTTCTGGATCTTCGCCCAAGTATGGCATGTGCCATGTTGTGCATGCACGATCCCGCAGCCGGCATCATGGACCGGCGCGGGCATCACGTTGGCGTAGCGAGGCAAACAGTGAGCAAAGCAGATTGAGACCGAACAGAAGAAGCGAGTGTGCGTGACGACAGTTGAAACGGCGAAGGGAACTGCCGTCGGCGATTGAGAATGGGGTCACACCCCCAACAGAGCCACCTATCAAAACATCCCTTCGAAGCAAGTCAAGAAGGACGAGGATGTTGCGACAGGACAAGGTACCAGCACTTCCTCATTCTGCTCTCTCGTTCATCTCGAAACGTGTTCCTGTTGGGTACGAGTGTATGGTATGTTGACGTCCGTAACTATGATGCGTGAATTTACAAGTACTCATACTCGTACTCGCACTTGAGTGCCATACTCCTGTTCAAACGAACTTGCTGTGGATAGGATGCGCGCCATGCGCCGAACGATACGATCTATTCGTAACATCATTGCATGGATGGTGATACTGGCACGGGTGTGGGTGTGGTTACCGAGCAGGGTCTCTGTTGACTCATCTCACTGAATATCAACCCCACTCCACCACGTAGTCGGAATAACCACCCTCTCCGTAGGCTTGGTCCCTGAAGCTGTAGGTCATCTCAAAATTTTCTTTATACGGCGACCCGTACAACAATGCCAGCGATTTCTTGCTTTCACCCAAGTCTTTCATCAACGTCTCGATCCATTCGACGTGCTCATGGGGAATCTCGATCTTTCCACCTCTCTTGTCGCCCAGAATCAATGCCAACAATACGTACCGCACTACCGCAGATGGGTAGTAATGCCAGTTGATGCGTTGCGGAGACCCGTCACCGTTGCCATCTTCATCCTTGTTGGAATACATGATACCGTACAAGACTGGGTTCACGAGTCCGAGGATGGCCTTGGGGGCATGGACTTTTTTCGACCTGGTGATGAACGTCACAGTCTCGGAAGATGGTCGCTTCGAGAAAGCCTTGTGAGTCTTGACGTTCAGATCGCACCAAGAATGCCGTTCGCGAATGCCGAGTTCTTCTCGGACTTGCTGCACAGCACGGAACCGATTGGGGTCTTCTTCGAATGTTGGCAGTCCACCAACGAAGTTGCGGGTGGTGTAGTAGTACAGTACATCTCTCAACGCGCTTGCACGCAGCTCGTCCAATCGAATGGTCACCTCTGTGATCTTCGCAGGGCTACTTTCATTCCCACCGCTGCCGCCGCTACCACCACCGCCACCAACGATGGTGTTGGTCGTCCCATGCTTCGCAATGAATTTCTCAAAGTTTGGGGCACGTTGGGACAACAGAGCTCTGTTGGACTCGATGATGTGGAATGGTCTCTCTTCTGCATCGCTCTCGCTATCACCATCGCTATCAGAGCTGTGCTCCTTCTCATCGAAGATCATCAATTTGATGTCCAAGAGATGATGACAGTCAGGGTGAAATGGCGTGGGGTCACTGTCTTTCACAGCTCCGGAAGAGACGGGAGTCATTCTTTTGATCTTCTTGGAGACCGGATTCACTGGTTGGAGTTCATTGAACGCACCGTCTCCCATGAAGGTGAGGAAACTGTACATACCTGGGGGATACCACAGCTTGCCTTCGGTCTTGGGCAGCAGTTGTTGTGCGACAGCGATTAGTTCTGTGTTCAACTCATCGTATGGTTCGTGAAGTGGGTCGTTATTCTTGAGGTCAACTCGGACGCTGAAACGTTGATAGTTGTCGTCTGCTGATGCCTCCTCATCAGTCATATCCATGGATGGTGTTCTCATTATCTTGTCCTTGGAGAGGAACACGAAGGCGTTGTAGATGTTGTAAAAGTGGTAGCCGGAGAATGACTCCAGCAACCATGCCTGGTCAACTTGTTTCAAGTCGTCCAAGTACCCTGTTTCTTGGTTGGGCGATCCAGGTTCTCTCACCTCCTTGATGTGTTTGACGGGAACCGCGATGCCGTAGCCAAAGGCACCCGAGATCCATGTGCTGTCTCCCATGTTTCGTGTTTTGTGCCTGTGTCATTCGCAAGAACCAGATGAAGGAGCGCAGTAGTTGGGCGATGGTTGGTGGTCGGCGGCGGATGGTCCACGAAGTACGAGTATGTCAAGGAAAGGAGGTGAGATAGTGTGGGCACGACGGCGAGGCTGGCAAGTCGCGCTTTCTCAGACTGAGGATCCACAACGAAGCGACGTACCACGAGGGAGTGGTCCTGTGAGTTGATTTGCTGAATGTGATACTGTGATGGTTGGTTGAATTTTATGAGATGACTGATATGTCGTCCCAAACGCAGAGAAAGCCATAATCATATTCTCCTCGATAGCTCGTGCAGTTGCTGTGGTTGGCAGCTTGTTTCGCACGATTTTGCTCTTCCTTCTCTTCCCACGTGCTCTCTGCCATTCGTTGAGACTTTCACACCAACAAGAGAGAGAGAGAGAGATTTGAATCAGAGGGAAGTTTTGGTTGTTGCACTCCGCTGATGAATCTCAGGTTTTGGCGCAAAGAAGGAACGGAAGCGCATCAAGAGATGATTCCACGCGTCGTCAACCGTCGTCATGTCAGTACGTCGGCTGGTACGAACCTGCCGCCGATACGATGGTGCCATGGTACATGTGAGTGTTGTATCGTTCTTCTTCTGTTCCTGGAAGAGACGGCAGCCATTGAGAGACGACGTGGCGTTGGATAAGGCTCGGAAAGTTTGCCACCGACAATCTTTGTAATGTGTGCGGCAACGCAATGTGCAGAGTACGCTTGTTCTGTTCGTTGTGTGCGCAACCACACATCCCTCTCCATTGCACTGACAAGATGCTTTGCGGCAAGCGCTTCGTCCGCGTGGATCGCCGCTTTCTTTTGGCCCCTCGCGTGCGGCGCGGAGTATCACTGCGCCCACCCCCCGACGGGCGTTAGAAACTCGCCAACCGCAAATGCATCGGCAGCGATCTTCTAAGATTCTCCGCCTCGCTCGCGCTGGTGGAGAGGGTGCTGCTATTGGACCATTCGCTCGTCGAGTGCGTGTTGGCGGAGACGGTGCTGCCATCGGACCGTTTGCTCGTCGAGTGCGTGCTGGCGGAGAAGGTGCTGCCATCGGACCGTTCGTTCGTCGAATGCGTGCCGCCGCAGCTCTCCGAAGCGTCGGAGAGATCCGACACGGCCTTGCTGCCTTGCCGCAGAGCGAGGTCAATGTCTTGACCGACCTTGGGCACGATGGCATCGAGGAGGCAGGAGGATCCGCAGGCCACGCAGTTGAACATGGTGTCGTCGTCGGCCCATTTGTAGACAAGACCGCCCGCGACGAGCTTGTTGAAGTTGGGCTGCGCCTTGGAACCCCTCGTGACCTTGCAGAGGCGCCACATGCATCCGAGCTCGGTGCGGCCCATCTTGGAACCGACTGGACCCGACATGCCGTGCGCCATGCTGCCGTCCGAGAGACGCAGGATGTCAATGACGAGGAAGGCCTTAGGTTGCTTAGAGGGCGAGCAGCTGTATGTGGTGGAGAATATGACGTCGAGGGCCTGGATGACCTGGTTCTCCAGCTTGCGCGGGTCCATGCGCGTCGTGAAGAGGTTGGATCGTCTGGCGCGGTCGTCCATGCGGACGATGACCTGCGTGCGGGAGCAGAAGGAGTTGGGCAATCCATTGAAGTCCATGTTGAGCGGGAAGTTGTCGATGAGTTCATAGCCCGTGAGCCTCTGGAACTCCTTGAAGCCTTCGTCAGTGAGAGCGCCCGGTTTGGCCTGCTTGTCGCTCATGTTGGCGAATATCTGCGACATCCTGATGCTATATTCTATTTGTACTGTCCTCTGCGATGCGCAATGTCATCGCATTTGGTTGTGTATTCAGTTGGCGTTGTTCCTGTTTTGGGTGTTGGAAATGGCAAGGGTGAAGCCGTCGATGAATGGATGGTTGGATGGTTGGATGAATGGGTGGGTACGCAGATCGATGAATGAGCAAGTCGAGGTGCCAGCCGATGATGAACAGACGCACGCTGGTCTGAATGCTGTTTGATGTCGGTCGTCCAGTTTGATCGCTTGTGTGGAAAGAAGGCCTGCTCTTCTCCGATCGTCGGTTTCCTTGTGAGTGAGTGTCAAAGATCAAGCTCCTTTTCTTCACCAAATATGGCATCAACTGAAAAGAGATGGTGATCGTTGGCCAGCTGTCTTCGGATTTGTTGTGGCCTGGCTGATGGCACAAGAGGTGAGTGGATGGATGGGACCATGCAAGAGAGAGAGAGAAAGGTCAACGCAGTGCACTGATCCACGCATCGATGCATGAACTGGATCGGTGGAAATAGCCAAGATGACGAATGGACCTGCCACTTGGCATCGACGAAGAGCACCTCGTTCCATACAAGTGCTCTTCTTGCATCGTCAACGGCGTCAGCGGCGCCAACGGCGTCATAGTTGATCGGCCAAACACTCTCCCTTGCGAGGAAGTCGCCTTGATCTGTCCATTTGTTGGAGACGAACAAGTGAATTTTCTGAAACTTCGATCGTGATTTTGTGGCAGTGGGTGCGACACTTGTGTTGGACACGAAAACTGCAGCTTAACCGTCTGTCTCCAAGTGCGAAAAGTTCAGTAGGGCATTGTGCGCAAGCGAACGGATATGTCGGAACGCACAAGCAGGGCGACGCTCCATTGTTTGGGGAGGAGTGTTGTCTGTTGTGCGCGAATTTTTCGCGCAACGGTGACAACCAAATAGCGATTTTACGGACTATTATAATAGTCCGCGCGTTTTGCTTTTTTCGCTTGTGTTGGCTGGACTGTCCGATACTTGGATTAGTCATGGATAAATAAGATGGTTTGACATTTGACTCATTAGACTACTTCACCATCAGTTTCGTGGGTTCGTGTTTCATTCTGTGGAGACACATTTGGATATTGAATATAACGGTGTATTGAAACTATTAACGGTTAGAGAGCAGGGCAGGCCACTCAACACGGAACACTTCAGCGTCTTCCTGTCGCTGTTCTGAATCAGGCAACTCATTCTGAATTCAGAATCAGAACTTCTGAAGTTCTGAATCCGTTCTGAATCCATTCTGAAAGTCTGAATGCTCTTGCGGATGTAAGTCAAGTTCTTCACAAGATTGTCGTCATTTGAAACATGGCGCATAACGTCTAATAACGCCTTCCTATCACGACAAGTTGGTAACACAACAGCCACCTCTTTGTTGTTTGCTGCCAAGCACCCACACGCAAATCATCGATAGCTACTCCATCGTCTCTATCGCTGTCGCTGGTACTATTTGTCAGGAATCGGGTGTTCTGAAACACCAAATTACCGCAACTCTCATGTATGTGGAGTCGAGCATCATGAAACGATATATTACCGCATCACCCAATTTGGATTTTTGTGGCACCAAAATTGTGAGCTGCGCGTGTTTTTGAGGTGGAGAACGCCACGTACCAAATGCGAACCGGATCGTGATGTTTGTGACCTCAATGCAGGAATGGGAGTCACACGTGTATGTCGCAGGGGGCGGTGATGTTGGACTTGTGACCAGCATCACGATACATGCGACTACGGCCCCCATGTCGCAACGAACATGAAAAGAGTATTCAGGACAGGCCGGCGTCACGAAGTGTGAGATGGCTTGTGAACGGGTCCCTGATGACGAACCAGTGAATGACCGGAGAAGGATCGGAGAGGACCAGAGATGTCCCAGGATGAGAAGCTGCAGGAGCACAGTCCGCGTGACCCTTCCACCGAGAAGACGTATGTAGGACCAGTACTGAAAAAACAACGTAGAACGTGTACAAACCCTACCAGGAAAAACTCCAGACAATGGCGCGCACCGACGCACCGAACGGCAATGGCAAAGCCACTGCAAAGCCCCCCCTCCGCGGGCAGCCAAGGACACCGGGACGATCAGGAAGAGGAGGCCGACACAATGGTGGTGACGGCAATGCCGGGCGTGGCGGAGGTGGTCGGAAACAGGCAAGAGAAGGAGCAAGGAAGAAACAGACGAAAAACGACACCAAGCAGGGAGGCACCCGATGGATCTGGAGTCACGACCATGAGAAATCCTGGGGTGACATTCTCCTTGAACGGAATCTTCTGACCCAAAGCGCGGAACCTTTCACAGCCGCCACAGGGGCGGAGGGAGCGCTCGACGAAACAGTCGCACACCTGAAAATGATGGCAGCCAACAGCACCGAAGGCGCAACACTGGAGGAATGGTTGGACGCGTTCCAAAACGCATACGACAACAAGCTCCAGCCCGACAGGAACATCAACATGGTGGAACTCATGGTTCGGTTGCTGGCAACAGCGAACATCTTTCCAAGTATGTGGAACGCGGGTACCATCAAGGCCACACACGAGACCTCGGCATGGGTTGCAGCGAGAATCGTTTTCATGCAAGCCAAAGGCATCGAGTTCGAAGACGAAGAAGAGTCCACAACATCGCCAAACCCGAAGAAGAAGAAAAAGCAGCGCAAGCCAAAGCGGAAAGTGGTGGCATACCCGAGACGGGCAGCGAGACCAGCTGAGCTGATCAGTGTTAACGACGTGCTGAGTGAATTCTCCAAGACATTCTTCGACGTCCGCCTCCCCATGGCACGCGAGTCCAACGACTGTCGAGATGTACATGTGAGTATATGTCGAGATGTACGTGTATATGTGCATCGTTCACCCGTTATTCTCTCATACGCACTTGGACGGTATAACTACATTCGTGTCGATAGTATACTGTGATTCGTCAGAATTACAGGGGAAACGGAACACACGAAAAGGGGCAAGATTTCTGGAGGAAATTTGCAAATGACGATTTCTGAGAGAATTGGAAGATCGTCCGTCCATCCATCAATGGTACCAAGAGAATCTTGAGGTACTTCCCAACTAAACCTCAGATGACGATATCACCTGACAGACTACTGCATCACCAATGGAACGTGACATCTGGAGAGCAGAAGGACACCTACTGACGTCGACAGGATGTCATCATGTCACCACGTCGACATCTGTCTCCAAGTCAGAGCAGGAAGCGAAGATCCGATGACCGAAGGACATCAGCATCATGGATACAGAAGGTGAACTTCAAATGGTAAGTACTCATGGAGTAGGAACCAGTACTGAACGAACGGAGTGTCGAATACGGAGTACGTATCGAACACGGAGTATCGTGCGCGACGAGCACACGATGTTGAGAGAGAGAGAATACAGAGAGGAGCGAGAGAGCATCTCGCGTACCGACTCATAGTCGGAGACCGAATCTACGAAACAGATTGAAGCGCCGAGAGCATCGGGCGAGAGAACGACGTACACCGAGAGCATCGGAGTAGCCAACTAATGAAATAGCAAACAGAAGACTATCAACCAACACCATCTTCCATGATCGTAGGTTACCGTGCGCGGAACTTGCCAACACGTTTATAAACGATAGATCAGGGCGAGCCTGCGAATCGTATCGTGCAAGGAAGACGAACATCATTCAAGAGCAGCAGGCTGAATGAGCGAGGAAGAGGAATTGAGAGACATCCCTCTGTCCAACCCGACTATCAAGCAAGAAGAAGGTGCGAGTGAGACTCCACCACGAGAAGAGAAGGAAGCAGCCGCGGCTACTGTCCTATCAGGCGCAGACGCAAGCGCGATCGACGAGACCGAAGAGGAACAGTCTGCAAGGCTACATCGCGAGAAGGAGAGGATCCTCAAGGCGTTCAAGCAAGAGGAGACTGGTGTGACGGAGAGCATTCGCACAGCCAAACGAAGTGGTAAAAGTGAGACACCACCAGGAGGAGAATTTGTGACGAAAACAATCTCCGCGCAACAACAGGCGAAAATCGAAAAAGTGACAACACAGAAACAAACGGAAATCAAGGGCGCGAGCGCACCAACAACGAAACAACGAATCAACATGGTGACATCAGCCAACATGAACAAGCGACGCATCAAGGCGCCGATGTTCAGCGGTGAACAGGAAGACTACAGCGCATGGGAGTCCCAAGCGAAGGCATACGCTCGTGCACAGAAGACGAGAGACATGATGTTGGGCAAGACCAAGGTGCCAACAGTGAGCGAGATCGCGGCAGCCGCCGGTGAAGCCAAGGAAGCGATGGAAGAGATCTACGAGCTGGGATGCGACTGCTTCAGCGATCTGATCCTCATGATGGATGCAGAGAAAGGAAAAGGCAAGCAGGCCATCCAGTACATCAACCAATGCATCTCCGACGACTACCCCGAAGGAGACGCACATGCAGCGTGGAACGTTCTCGCGGAGAAGTTCCGACCATCCGACGCGGCGACGAAGATCAAACTCAAGCGCCAATTCAACAACGAAAAGATGAAGAGAGACTCGGACCCCGACATCTACATCACGCGACTCGAAGGTTTACGATCGCGTCTCCACGATGTCAAGTACGAGATCACGGACGAGGAGATGATCATGCAAATCCTCAGCACGGTGAGCAACGAGTACAGAACTCACATCGTGAACTTCCAACACCAACTCACGTTCAATCCGGAACTGATTACCATCAACGCAATCAGAGGAGTACTCCGCACTGCATACACCACTCACCAAGGAGGCAAAGCGTACGTCGACGACTTCCAAGACAGTAACACGAAGAGCAACGACACCGGCTTCACAAGCACCGGTAACTTCAAGGGTACTTGTCACAACTGTGGCGTGTATGGCCATAGATCCGCCGATTGTCCAGAACGCAAGAAATCGAACAACAAGAAAAACAACAACAACAACAACAAAATGAACGGAAAGCGCAACAAGGGAAGCGGCTTCAAGGGCAAGTGCAACTACTGCGGCATCTTCGGACATCGCGAGGCGGAGTGCCGAAAGAAGAAGTTCAACGAGAAGAAGAAGGCCGACGAACAGGCCAACACAGCAACACAAGGACACGATAAGAGCGGACACGAGATGGTACTCTCCGCGAAGGACATGCCGCTCTGCATGTTGGTGTCCGACGACTACATCGAAGACTCCTTCTTCGATAACTTCGAGTGCGTCGGAAGTGACGACGAAGTACAGGACGATGAGATCGTCCCGGAGTGGCTCAGCGAGGAGCCAATCATCCACGAGGTGGATCCAAGACGCGAAGTGAGCTACGAATGCTGCTTCAACGCGCACGACCTGATCGGTTCATACGGCGACGAAGCTGAGATGGACGACGAGGCCAACAATAGCGACATCGAAGAGGCCATGAGCGATGACGACGACGACGCCGACGACGCCGACGAGGACGGCGCAAGTGAAGACGACGAGGTGAACCGCGACGAAATGCCTCCTCCCCAGGCAGGGAGATACGAGAGAACGGGAACCTTCACCAACAGAGGACAAGATGAAACAAACCGCGGCGCAGCGCCGCCTCCTCCAGCGGCGGGGAACAACAGATCGGGCATCTTCGACGAAGATGACAGCGACGAAACCGAAGATCATCCAGACGACAGCTTCAATCCAAACGAGCGTGTCGTCTATCCAGCGAATATCGACTTCCCAGATATTGAGGATCCCAACAGTGTCGACTACCTCCTCCGTCACAGCATCACCCCAAACGCAACAGCAACAGCATTGATAATCCAAAAGCAGCTCATCTTTGACGCAGTAATGGAAGCGGGGATGCGACTGTTCTCAGGGACCGCACGAGGAGTGCTCAGACCGATATGGGTGAACATGATGGGATCCATCCTATCCGAGAACTTCGAATCAATCGAAGAGATTCTCGCCAATTCGGTCGTCATCAACCGCATACTGGAAGCGGACAACACGGAGACGATCCCAGAGACGGATCTGCACTACATCCTTGGAGGATGTATGCGTGTACTCTTGCGAGAGCGATCACGCGTCCACCCATACGATCCAGCCACAGGATCACACCGAAGCAACACCATTCCATTGGACTACACGCAACTATCCGATGAGACCGACGACGAGCATCACGAGAATCCATGGAACGAATATGGAGTCCACATCGACGAAGAAGACGAAGATAACTTCATGACCGATACAGCTGCAGCAGCTGTGGAGCAGCTCCACGAGCTAAGCACTCGATACAAGGACAAGGTCAACAAGGACACCTGGCTCGCCGACAGTGGAGCTTCGTGTCACATCGTCAATTCAGACGCCGCTCTCTTCAACGTGCGGCACATCAAGTCATTCGTCCAAGTGGGAGACAGCACGAAGCTGGACTCTCCCAAAATGGGATCCATTCGCTTGAAGGTCAAGCAACGAGACAACACTGGCCACATCATCCGGCTCGATGACGTGAAGTACACACCGAAAATGGCGGTGAACCTTTTCTCCACGAACAAGGCTCTGTACAACGGTTACCAGCTTGGCAGCAACGGCATTCTGATGGACATCATCAACGGATCCGGAACGAAGATCATATTCGACCGAGTCTTTCCCACAGCCAACGGATTCATCACGGGAGTGCAGATGCATCCCATCATGCCAACGAACGACGACAAGGCTTGCACAGCCATCGTCAAGAACTCATCAAAGGAAATCAGCGCGGTGAACTTGCATCGAATGCTCGGCCACGCGCCACTCGAAGCCATGAAGCGGACAGCCGCCCAATACGGATGGAAGATTATCGGCGAGATGCCGGTATGTCGCGACTGCGCGGTCGCGAACGCAAGAGTGAAGAACATCCCGAAGGCAACCATTCCTAGAGCGACTCGCCGCGGCGAACGGCTCTTCATTGACATTAGTTACACTAAACACATAAGCTTCGGAGATAAACGCTACTGGACCCTGATCGTGGACGACTGCACGGATCACTGCTGGAGTTTCTTTCTCAAGAACAAAAGTGATCAACCAGGATACATCAAACGATTCGTCCAAACGATCAAGTCACAGACAGGTGACCAACAGATCATCTTCCGAGGTGACAACAGCGGAGAGAACAAATCCACGCAGGATATTCTCATCGATGCAGGACTCAACGTGAAATTCGAATTCACGGCATCGAACACGCCGCAACAGAACGGTAGAGTAGAACGCAAGTTCGCGTACCTCTACACCAAGATCCGCTCCATGCTCAACGGAGCACAGCTCGACGAAGAGCATAGACATGGCCTGTGGGCAGCAGCTGCTAGCACTGCCACCGCCATCGCCAACATCACCGTAGCGAAGAATCAAAAGGAGTCACCACATCGACAATTCTTCGGCAACGATCCACCATATGCGGATGTACTCCGCACTTTCGGAGAGGTGGGTGTTGTGAAGACTACCTACGGCGGGATTACCGCCAAACTCAAGAATAGAGGAGAAGAGATGGTGTTCATCGGATATGCACACCAACATGCGTCAGGGGTCTACAACATGTACAGACCATCGACCAAGTCACTCGTCTGCTCACGCGACATCAAGTGGCTCAACCAATCATACGGAAAGTTCCGTGGCTGGGCACCAGCACCGAACATATCCAACGAAAGAGGAACAACGGACGCAGACGGCTTCACAACCATCGGACGGAAGGGAGCAACGCCAAGGACGGCAACGCGTCAAGCATCGAAAGCAAAGAGAGTATCTTTCGCTAACAGTAACATGTACCACATCCTATCGGACAGCGACGATGAGGATAATGAGAACGATGGAACAGTAACCCAACTAACCCATAACGACGAGGAAGATCGGAGCGAATCCAATCATGAGGATGACGAGATCACACCATCCAGCGACGAAGCCGACGATGACACAGGCATTACTCCTCCGAACACACCAGCGAGGTCTACACATGACACACCATCCAGATCTCCACCGAGCAAGCCAAACAAGCGTGACATAGCTAGAAAGGAGAGGATCCGACGTCACGAAGCACGAGGCAGGAAGGGAGAAACTAATCCCAAGTCAACTACAGGAAAGAATATTCCTAGAGCTCTGCGTGAGCTCGCAGACTTCAACGAACGAGGTCGAAAGGAAGAAGGATATGAAAGCGATCCATCATCCAATGAAGACAGTGATGAACTCAGCGACGAGGAGATCGACGACTCCAACAACAAAACTACAGATGACGAAGAAATTGCAGATGAAGGAGAGATTGAGATCACTCATTATAGCACAACAGGATTGTACGGAATGAATGCAATCATTACCGAATCACCAGCGATCGACATCGGATTGTCGATGCAGGACGAGAACAAAGAACCAGAGAAGCACATCGAACCTACAACATTCGATGGAGCCTTCAATCATCCAGACCCTATCCATCGAAAGGGATATCGAGCAGCCATCAAGAAGGAGTTCGACTCCATGGACACACGCAAGGTGTACAGCAAGATCAAACGAGACGCCATCCCACGCGGCCGCAGATGCTGCAAATGCAAATGGGTCTTCAAGCTGAAGCGTGACGGCACACATCGAGCGCGGCTCGTTGCATGTGGCTATTCACAAGTCGCAGGAGTGGACTTCCAAGAGCATTACTCACCCGTCATTCATGACGTGACCTATCGGGTCATGATGGTAATCATGCTGATCAAGAAGATGGACTGCGCACTCGTCGATGTCGTAACGGCATTCCTACACGGAGACCTCGACGAGGAGATCTACATGAACTGTCCCAACGGGATGGATCATCAACCAGACGAAGCCCTGACCCTACACAAGCCAATCTATGGACTTGTGCAGAGCGCCAGGCAATGGTTCAAGATGTTGGTATCGACCCTCAAGAATATCAACTTCGAACAGAGCGCAGCAGACCCGTGCCTGTTCTACAGGAAGACAAACGAAGGAAGCATGATCGTGGCCATTTACGTGGACGATTGCTTCTGCTGCGGAGACTCCAAGGCACTGGAGACATTCCTGAAGGACACCCAAGGCAGCAAGTTCAAGGTGACAATCGAGCGCGGACTCGGAGACTACCTCAGCTGCAATATCGAACTGAACCATGACAAGACCAGAGCGACATTGCGTCAACCACACCTCATCCGACATCTCATCGAAGAATTCGGAACCAAGGTTGAGAAGATGCAGCGCTATGGGACACCGGGAACCCCGGGTCAAATCATCGTACGACCCTCCGAAGATAACGGACTGCAGAAGGTCGGACCGGAAGAACATGCCGAATACCGCCGAGGCGTCGGTATGCTACTCTTCCTCATCAAGCACTCGCGACCAGATATCGCGAACCCTGTGAGGGAACTCTCCAAGGTATTGATCGGGCCCACCAAGGCCGCAATGAAGGAGATGTATCGGATCATCAAGTATGTGATCGATACAAAGGACTATGGATTGAAGATCCATCCAGCACGTCCAGACGACGACGGCCGGGACATGGAGCTCTTTTGCGATAGCGAATATGCAGGAGACAAGAACACGAGAATCAGCGTAGGGGGATTCATCCTATACCTGTGCAAGGTGCCAATCCTTTGGCGATCCAAGGCACAGAAGGCCGTCACACTTAGCTCATCCGAAGCAGAATACGTTGCCCTTTCCGAAGCGGCAAAGGAAATCTTCTTCGTCGTACAGCTACTCGAAAGTGTGGGCGTCCCAGTGAAGACGCCAATCAAGGTCCGTGTGGACAACATCGGAGCGATCTTCATCGCCAAGAACCCATCAACATCCCAACGATCGCGGCACATCGACGTGCGCCATCACTACGTGAGGAACATGGTAATCAACAAAACCATCGAAATCATTTTCGTCAAATCCGAGCAGAACACAAGCGACGGATTCACCAAGAACATCAAGGCCGACTTGCAACGCGAACACGAGAAGTCGTACCTTGACACATCGAGAACATTCGAATGACCGAATGCACACAGGAAGGGTGTCGAGATGTACATGTGAGTATATGTCGAGATGTACGTGTATATGTGCATCGTTCACCCGTTATTCTCTCATACGCACTTGGACGGTATAACTACATTCGTGTCGATAGTATACTGTGATTCGTCAGAATTACAGGGGAAACGGAACACACGAAAAGGGGCAAGATTTCTGGAGGAAATTTGCAAATGACGATTTCTGAGAGAATTGGAAGATCGTCCGTCCATCCATCAATGGTACCAAGAGAATCTCGAGGTACTTCCCAACTAAACCTCAGATGACGATATCACCTGACAGACTACTGCATCACCAATGGAACGTGACATCTGGAGAGCAGAAGGACACCTACTGACGTCGACAGGATGTCATCATGTCACCACGTCGACATCTGTCTCCAAGTCAGAACAGGAGGCGAAGATCCGATGACCGAAGGACATCAGCATCATGGATACAGAAGGTGAACTTCAAATGGCAAGTACTCATGGAGTAGGAGCCAGTACTGAATGAACGGAGTGTTGAATGCGGAGTACGCATCGAACACGGAGTATCGTGTAGCGCGAGCACACGATGTTGGGAGAGAAAGAGAGAGAATACAGAGAGGAGCGAGAGAGCATCTCGCGCACCGACTCATAGTTGGAGACTGAATCTACGAAACAGATTGAAGCACCGAGAGCATCGGGCAAGAGAACGGGCGTACGCCGAGAGGATCGGAGTAGCCAACTAATGAAATAGCAAACGAACGACTATCAACCAACACCATCTTCCACGATCGTAGGTTACCGTGAGCAGAACTTGCCAACAGCCTTCTTGAACAAATCCTTCATTTGCCCAGAGGAAATCTGTTCTGTGCTGTGCCGCCAGCTTTTTCTCCTTCTTGAGCTGACGCCACACCTTGGTTCGCTTGGCTGTCATGTCTGCTGTGCTCATGCCACGGGTGCGGACGTGCTCCAGGTGTGCCTTCTTTTTCAGCCTGTCAATGGTGGATCCCTTGACCTTGTGGCCAGACCTGCGTCGCAGAGACTCGGTCCAGAATTGGTGCGCTTTCTGAATGCGATTCACCAGCGGCGAGTATGGGACATTCCCCACTCTGACTTTGCGGCACGATCGCTCAGCTCTGAGCATGGCTTTCGTGCGATCTGCATCGATATCCTCGATTGCTCTTGATTGCTCCAGGGTGAGCGGCGCCCCCGTCACTTTCCGCTCCATTGCGTTGACGCGGTCTAGCAACCTGCTCTGTCGGGCTGCTTTGGCGTACGATTCGAGGTACCGGTTGACCGTTGCCGGGCTTTGGAGCTGGAGCCTCCGGCCGCGGAATGGCTGTGTCGGCGTGCGGCCTCGACCCATGAGTTGTTGTGTTGCGTAGTCCACCCATACCATGCGATGGTCCCACGGGCCGAATGGTGTGGCCCCGGATTGGGTGGCCACTGCCTCCGGAGTGGACCAGACGCCGTCGATCTGCACGTTGCTGCGGTTTCGAATGTGGGTGGCTGCTGACTGCGGGTGCTGCATGGAGAGTGCTTCTGACATGCTTTCATCGGCTAGCATCGCACTCATTCGGGACTTCCGTACGTCCGTGTTGACGTCACCGCCCAAGATGATCGTCTCGCCCGCTTGACGCCATTGATGAAGCTGGCTCTGCAGCTCGCTCAGGTGGAGGTCGATGGGATCCGCTTCGATGCCTACTGCGGCCGCATTGGATGCCTGCTGGTTGTATACGGTTCCTGGGGTTTTGGTCGACCGGTTTGCCACGTAGGTTGCCACCAGCCTCACCTTGATGTGGCCTTTGCCCTGTAGGAGCACGCTGACCCATCTGCCCCATTGATGGATATCTTTCTCGCTTGTCAGAATGCGGCCCCTGGTGCTGCCCTTGACAAGGATCGCCGTCCCGCCCCACTGCCGCACCCGCATCGGGTTGGACTGGTTGTGCGACGTGACGGTGCAAGATTGGGGCACGTTCTGCTGGACGATTTCGTGGAGCCTTTTGTGCCGCGGTACCTTGCTCCAGTTGATGCCTACCTCTGACAGGAGCATGACATCAACGTTGTATTTGTTGATCGTTTCCCAGAGATCCTGGTACTTGGGGTCAGTCTCGTTCGTGGGCAGGCCTCCGAGGTTGAGCGCTGCCACCCGGATGTGACCTGGGACGATGTGCTGGGTGTCCCCTCCTATGGAGGCGAATTGATCGATCACCTCTTCCGTGCCTGATCGATCGGTGTTGTCTTGCCTGTTGTTCTGCCCACCGGACTGCGTGCGGCTTGCAGTGCTTGCTAACATGGCGGGAGTGCCCCGGCCCCGGGGTTGGCATTGCTTCACTGGGCCTCAAGCTCCTTACGCAGCTTGTCGATCTCGGCATGCTGAATTTCGAGCCTGGCCTGGTTGAGGGACTCCTTGCATTGTCGCTCCTGCTCTCGCACAGATGCTCTTGTGGCCTCTCTGCGCTTCTCTGACTCTGTTGTTTCGATGGACTCCGCATCTCCTGTACCTGGGACCCCTGTCACCGCGGAATTCATGGTCATGTGGAATCTCACGGTAGTTCCTGTGCCAAAGAGGCTTCTGTAGTCAAGTGCTGCCGGTCTGTGATTCTCCATGGTGGCAAGGTCTGGTGGCAGATTGGTGATGACCACACTCGCGGGAAACTCCTCTTCGAGGAGGTGCTCGAGGTTGCTGTGATCCGGCGCATTGTACTCCTTAGTCTCACTGTCGTACGTGACATTGAGGTTTGCGTGCCATTCATCGATGCTGAACCACTTCTTGGTCTTGGTGCCCAACTGGATGCACGCGACGGCTGGCAGGAGGCTCATGATGGCGGAGGCTTGGGCCATGTTCTCCTCAAACACGTGGCCGATGAGTTGATCGTCGTGGGCACGTGCCATATCGAGGCTTTGGAAGATCGGTCGCCCTTGATCATCATGCATGCTCATGATGTGAGACCTGAGCGTGATGTGCTCTCGGTTGTCCCTGTGGACGGGATCGTCCAGCTTGGTGACTCTGGCCGTATCCACATACTTGAGACTTGACAACACTGCTTGATGTTTTTTCACAAGGCTGTCGCGCTGCCTTCTCTTCTTCTCCGTCATCTGCTCGTACCTGGCTTCAGGAAGGAACCGGAGGCGGTTCCCAGCCGGTTGGTTGTCGTCTTCATTGAGGAGCGCGCACATTCTTTCCACCGCGACGGCTGCTTGCAAGCTCTCTGTTTCAACTTTGATGGCTCGCCAGGGCTGCATCGTCCAGTGCTTGCCACTGGTCTTGTATGCTTCCTTCGTGCTGTCGCACACCGTGACTATGTTCTTGAGCTTTCCGCCGACTCTGGTGTTCTTGTGGCGCCTGCGGAACTCACGGTTGATGAGCTCCATGGTGCCCTTGACGTCGTTGAAACCCCCAGAGTACAGCAGGAATCCGATCTCCTTGGTGCTTTCGACCTGCAGCATGCTGATGTATAGTCCTTCCTGGTGCTTGTAATAATACGGATTCATTTCCGCATCTCTTTCAGCAGTGATGTTGGTAGGATGCATGCCTGTCGTGATTCTGATGTTGGTGTACGTCAGGCCACTGTCCATTGTGGATGCCCGAATGCCTTTGAAGAACACGCGGAGATCCTGTAGTTCCACTGGGACTTGGCCCACGTGCTGGATGTATCGGCGCTCGTCAAGCGTGTCCTTCCAAGGCAAGATGACAGCAGATGGATTGACGATTCGGACTTGCCGAAACCACGCCACGATTCTGTCGCGGAGCGCCTTGGTGATGTCAGGCTTGGTTTGGTCGGCCTTGATCTTGAACATGAACCTTGTTGTGTGCTGGAGGCTGGGCATCCCGATAAGGACTTGACTTGTGTTGGATTCTGTGGACTGGTCATTGCTTCCAATTTTGGAGGCCACCTGGCTGAACGTCACACCTGGGCGTCTCGATGCTTCTCTGCGGCTGCCGTTGGGGGCCAGGGCTGCTGGTGCGGGTGCCTTTTGCGCCGGGGCCTGTGTGGTGCCTTCGTCATTCGCCTGCATTGGCACGTCATCGGCAAGTTCCGATTGCGTGTCTGGCTCTTCACCCGCCAGCGCCGCGAATCTGTTGGTGCTTGTGCCCAGCACCGAGTGCCCAGCACTCTGCGCGCCGCCTCCCAGGCTCTGGCCGGCCTGGATCTGGAGCTGACTCCGCCGCTTGTCTTGATCTGGAAGACTTTCCAAGGATCAGTGGATGCCATCCGCATGATCGTCATGCACACCCGCTTGCGCCTTGGGTCGTCGGAAGGGAGGCTCATTGGGCCGTATTGGGTGTGTCAACCGTTGAGAACCCGCCTGAAAAACAGCTCCCAGTCTTTGACTGAAGGGTTGGCGGCCGATGCTTCTGTCTCATCTTTGCCGTACCAATTGGCTCTGGCGCTCCACATCTGGCCTGCCATGTAGTCGATGGAATGTCTGCCGGTGGCTGCCGCGAACGGTTCGATGTTGTCGCCATACTTCTTCTGCGTCGTTTTCCACGTGCTTGTTCTCGGCCTGTACTCGGTGGTGAACTCCTCGGGGGCCGGTGCGACCGTTTCTCCTCCGTTTGCCTCCGCTCTTTTTGCTGTGACACTGCTGCGATGAGGTGGTTCCTGAGCATGGGAGCTGTTGTGTGTAGGCTGTTCCATATTGCCGTTGTTGCGGCTGGAAAGTGGCCCTTTTTCAAGGTCCGCCATGGTCGGTTCGTTGCTTGACATCGTGGAGATTTTCGTGTTGTTTGCTGTTTTTTTTACTGATTTAGATTTTATTTGATTGCTGTTCGAGTTGCCGGAGTTCCGAAACTATGAATGAGATCTTGTGCTCACAATATCTCAACAATCATCAATTGCATACACCACTAACCTAGCAACAACAATCACCAAACATAACCAACTTCACCTGATGGATTGATCACCCTGGCGGCGTAGTAAGTGCAGTGTTTGGTGCCCACCTGTATGCAATTGCTGATTATCAGTCATCTCGTCTGTCAGGAATCGAGGGTACGACTATGTCTTAATATCCTATATTTCCGCACCTCCCATAATACCAAGAATTGACTGGCCGAACTATCAAAGTCGGACACACTCCCAGGTCGATTGTGAGCCATCTTCCTCTGTGTGTCAAGAGTATGACGGATGACGGACAGACTAAAGGTGTCACATGTTCGTGAGGACTAGCGGACTGACATGGCGAACAATGGATGAAAAAGGGAGACTGGAACACTGAAGTGTTCTATACACGACGGTTGACCGGTTGAACCAAACATCTATGCGAAAGCGCTATCAGTGTTGTGTCAGAACTCAGAACATGATTATGTGATTGAGAGCGAACCGCGAAGGAGAACTAAGCACGGACTGGAACATCATCGAAGGATTGGGTTGATCGTGCCAGAACATCATGTTCTGACCCAAGTGTGATCATCGGAGAACATGTGAGAAAAGTGAGTGAACGACACGGAAGAGTGCACTGAACAAGTGATGGATGTCTGATCGGAAGAGAGTGAAACTTGACATCGGCATGCATGTACTGCAGGAGTGTAGAAGGGAATCCTCACAGAGGAGCATGACGAAATGCACCTGAGATACTCAATAAGATGTGATCGATGAAGGAACATTGCAATGATGGATACAGGAGCAACTACAGGGCGCTACTGCTATGATCATGGGCAAATGATTCCAGGAAGCAAGAAATGAAGATGTTGTTCTCACAGTTCTAAAACAGTACAGTTTAATTCGCATTAGACTATGACTACCCTGGATTTCCAACAGAATTCATCATGAACATGCATGCACCACCAAGTTCCCCATGTCCGTATAATCATTGCATTGTCTTGCCTCCGATAGTTTTGTTGGCACAGGCATCGCTGAATCACAGGCATCACCTGACTCGTTCCATTCAATCGGATCACAGTCTTCATGCTTCACAAGAACAACTTGGATGATTGCTCCTGCAGCTTCTAATAATAATAATAATAACTCAGGGATTACATTATAAATGTGCTCTGCAGGCTTTACCCTCGCCTCCACTGGCCCCGTAGGGCCAAGCTTCGAACGAGCCGTCGAATACCCATTACATCAGCCCTAGCCAGTTGCTCATCAGCTGTCGCTCATTCTGCATAGTGCGCGCCCGTCGCCGGGCCGACACCTTGGCGTGGACTTCTGCCATGGTCTGTATCCACTGTCGCATCTGCGACTCCGTTCCGTACTCCATCTGGTGCCCCTCTCGCAAGAGGGTCACTTCCGCTTCCGTCATGTCCTGGCTGGCTCCACTGGCCACACGTCGTACCTGTCGCCGTAGGTCCGCCAAGGAGGGGTGTTGTTCCCCGTCATGCACCTTCGCATTACGTGCCTTCCAAACGCTCCATGGTATCTTCCAGATCCAACGAACGACCTCTCGCGCCCACGCCGCCTCATCTGGGAACCGACACTCGTGCTGCGCCATTCACAGAGCTTGCTGCTTCCGCCAGTCCTTGTGAAGGAAACCCAGTAGTAGCGGGTACCACCCAAGAGCCCCTTGAATGCCTGCGACCTCCTGCCGCCGTCTCCATCGGACCAGCCCGACGCGCATGTTGGCCACTAGCCTTGGGGCCGTGCCGATCGTGATCATGCGCTGCAGTAGCTCTTCAGATGCGTGGTCCCATGCTTCAGCGTGTTCACCGCAGCGAAGAACGTGCTGCGTGGTCTCTTCAACACCACAGAAAGCGCAGCTCGAGCTCTCTTGCTGCCCCATCTGCTTCAGTTTCCGACCCACACCCACGAACCCCGAGGACCACTTCGTCACGAACTTGGCCACTTCCCGGTTCGGCTTGGCCTTCCTGGCCCCTTGGTATACTTCCCAGTCGGCGCCCCGGGCGGAGTCCATACTCCACCCGAACTTCTGTGTCCAGTACTTGGCTGTTGCTGACGCCTGTAAGCACCTGTACACCTCCTGCTGACCCACGTGCGAGTAGTGCCAACCATGCAGCTCCAGCGTCCATCGAGTTGTCGCCGATCGCCAGGTGAGCACTCGACGTCGTGGCAGAGTGGCACTCCAAAATTCCTTAGCAAGCTTGTCACACTCGACATTCAGTTTCTCGAGAATCGTGAGCTCCTTGCCTTTGTCGTCTTGATGGCCGCGGACCCACTCCCACTTCTCTTGAGCGCGGATGCCACGTCGTAGCCGCAGGATCTCAACTAGGATATCCCAGTCGCGCTGTCCTGGACGGACATGGTCCTCCTGCTCCTGATTCAGCTCCTGGGACCCGTCGAGGGCCACCGTCACCGAGCATGACTCATCCAGCTCCGGGACCATCGCCAGCATTTCCAGGGAGGCCCAAATTCCCGCCAATTCACTGCGGTAAGAGCTGTGTACTTCCGCTGGCCCTGGAACAAAGGTGTGACAGCGAACATGTGTCGTAGTGGCCGTGTCGAACATGATAGAGCACGAGGTGCCTCTCGCGTCCTTGAACGACCCATCACTCACAAGCAGGAGGGTGTGATTCCTCGCGGCTGCCAACATCTGGTCCCAGTTGGCATCCCCTCCCAAGCCTTCCACGGGGTCGTAGGGTGGCGGATCCGCCTCTGGTGCCTTGGTCAGTCCAATGCGTCCATCGCACGTCAATCCTCTGTCTGTGATCGAAACCGACACACGCCACCTCTGGTCTGGAACCGTTTGCGTCGTGCCTCGGAGCCTGTATGCTGTCAACCGAGTCCGTCGCCTTCTGATCGGCGCGAACACTCTCACCGGATTGGAGTGTGTGTCAAAGATCTCGTCCGTAAGCTTGGACTTCCACCACTGCCACGTCCCGTCGTCAACAAACCACTTTCCTAGCATTCTCTGAAGCATGCGCCCTCGATAGCAGATACTCTGGCACCACCGTCGCCACTCCTTCCACCATCCACTGGGCAGCTCCTGGGGAGTTCGGGCCCACTGTACGTGCACTGCTGGGGGTTCCTGGCCTTCCATCACACCGATTGCCAGGGCAGACCCGGCTGCATTGGCGATGTCCGACATCCTGGACACTCCAAGCTTGGCTCGGCACATGTTCAGGTGGTACAGCTCGGCGCCCTTGATTCCAGCGTCGAGCCACATTTGCACGAGAAAGCAGTCACCTTCACGTTGCAATTGGATGGACGGTGTGGTCTCGATGATGGTGGCGCCCGTATCAACTAGCTGTCGCCACAGTCCTTTCACCCAACACGGGGTGACGCACTGATGCAGTCGCTCATAAGGGTAAGAGAATAGGGATCCCCCAACGCCGAGTTCTGCTTTCACCGCTTGAATGAAACACTCCAGCATGCGGCCAGTAGAGGTCTTGCCGTGCACTTCGTCGAAGGCCAGCTGAATCTGTTGTATCAGTTGGCGATGCACCGGGTTCGGGATCCCGAGGCCGCCGAGGGATATCGGGGCGTACACTAGGTCTCGAGGGAACGTTCTTGAACACCCCATCTTTGGCAGTGCCGCGAGAAGCGCTGGCGCCATGACTCGTCGCCACTGTGCTGCAGTCAGCTGTGAGACTCCCATAACATACTCCACCAACTTGATGAACCTCAGGGACAATGCCGATTTTGCATCTGCTGGGGAGAGTTGTGAGTTTCTCATCTTCCCTGCAAAATCCTCCGACTTCTTGCGAAGTGCCTGCACTTGCGCGTCCTCATTGCCGTCAAAGGCAAGAAAGACCCCCAATGTGAACAGGGGCTGGTCCCTGGAGTTGGATGGGATCGCCTGCTGGGCTCCATCATCGTCAACGATGACTACTTCCATGCCCGACTCTCCATCACGCCACTCCCACAAACCGTCCACGAAACGCGGATGCATTGACCACCACGCCGACTTGGCCGGGACGATCGCTCCCCCCGTGACCTGCAGTAGTCCGCTCCAGTCCTGTACCATTTGAGAGAAGGTTCCCTCACCTCGTCCCTCCTGGTTGCCCAGCATGATCAGGTCAGTGTCATCCACAAAAGCGGATCCGAGAAGACCGAATTCGCCCGGGCCGTGGGGAAACCTCACAACTTGCTTGTGACCGAGCCGCTCCATGGCTTTGAACATCACAGAGCTGATCACTGCCCAAATTGCAGGGCCTGCTCCGTTGCCCTGACCGATACCGTGCATGGCACAATCCGGTCCGCTCTTGTACGACCGCGCTGACACGCCGAACGCGGTGCTGATGTGGTGTTGAGCGTCACGGAGTGTTCGAAACATGCACCTGGTAGCGGCCGGGTTGGCTCCCGCCGCCATCATCACTGTTGCCGCGAAGTTTGGGACTATACGGTCGTAGCATGACTTGGCGTCGTTTGAGCAAAACCAAATCGGGGTCTTCTGCTGATGCCCGATATCAATGCTCACTAGTTTGTTGAGTGCAGCACTGATCGCTGAACGGCGCTTCCGGCTCCCGAACTGGTATTCCGATAGCCAGTGGTTTGCTTCTGCCGTTGCCATCATCTGTCGGCCCAGACGCTTGTTGTTGAGATTGAATTGCGAGTCCATCAGTTGGATCGTCCTCATGTTTTCGATGTTGAAGACTTGTGCCTTTTTCAGGATTTCCACATCGGTGATACGTTGCCATTCTTTCGGCGAGTGACCCGTCTGGTACGGAAGCTCTCGCATGGCCATATCCACTTCTGCCAACGTCAAATCAAAGGATGCCGCCTTGTAGTGACCGAAGTGCGGCCCACTTGGCTCCGAGTTGGTCAACTCCGTTTGTTTCTTCCACGCTTTCACGTGCTCGTCCACTGTGAGCTCGTCCTCTTGTCTTGTCACGGGTTCCAGCGATTGTATGAGGTGCCTCCACAGCGGGTGTTGGAAGTCCTGGGCCAGGATATCCCCTCGAAGTAACTCGGGGGCCGTGGCTGGGTTCCAGATCTTGTCCATTGTTCTCCGACCTTGACCCGTCATGCATGGGGTAGCTTCTGCCTGAGAGAATCGTCGTTTGTTCTCGATCACGCATGCATCCACAATGTCCGGTTGCTCTGTGCATTCTCGTACTCTGCCGTCACTGTCGGTGAAGAGCACTTTGGTTGTCATGGATTTGCCTCGCCCAAACACCGCTCGGAGTCGTCCAGCTTGTTCGCGCTGCCGTTCCCTGTTCATCAGGGTCTTGATCGCCGTCTCGTATTCTTGGTCCTGGGCGTCATGGCGTTGTCTCGCCAGCTCTACTAAGTACTGCTGTCTGGCTTGCTGATGGTCCTTCTTCGCTTGATAGTATGATGCATATGCCTCCGACTTCCGCGCCTCCGCTGCGGCCAGCGATATAGCGGCTTCTTGTCCTGCCTGGGTTCGAAGTCTCCGTCTGAGGGACGAGCTGATCTTCACTCCGTTCCAGTACTTCACTTCGATGCTCCAGTAGTTGATCTGTGCTCTCGCTTGTTGCAGCTCCGGAGACCACGCGACCTCACCCATAGCCAGCTTCCTGCTTCGCTTTTCAGCGAACCTTCGAATCTGGTGGATCTGCTTGAGCAGCCCGTCGTAGGCTGTCCTCTGTGACGCGTTGATAACCCATCCTTGTGCTTTGACCGCTTGGAAAAGTCTCATGGCTCGTTGGTGCACACAGTGCTTGCCGTACTCCTCCAGGATCATGTCATTGTATCTTTGAACCACCTTCGGGTTGCTTAAGACCAGACGTCTGGGCTGCGCGGACTTGACTCGCTGTGCTCCTATACCCAGTGTTTGATTGAGGTTCAGATCCACCCAGACCGCTCTGTGGTCTGACGGGATAGCCGCTCCAAACGCCGTGAGTCCAGCTCGTACCACTTCAATGCCATCGGACACGTAGATCGCGTCAATGGGGGTGTCAGTTTGATTTTGCTGCTGAGTGGAGCATCTCGACTCGGCTCCGGTGCGGTCGGATATCGCATTCTTCAAACCCACGGCGTACAGAGCCTGTGCCGTTCTGCCGTGGTCTGTATCCTCGTTGAGGTCCACTCCAATGACGATTGTCTCTCCGGCCTCCCTCCACTGGCGTACCAGTTCTTGAAGGTCCTTGATCCAGGCCTCATGCAGGTCGTCGGTCCGTCCTTGGGAGTTCAACGCTCGTACTTGCTGGTTCCACACTGTGGTTTCCCCAGAGGAGGATTTACACGGCCGGTATGCCGCCACCACACGCACGATGTTGCGTCGCTTACCCTCAATTTTGGACCAGGACCATCTCTCCATTCCGCTGTCATCAATGCCATGACTGAAGGATCGTGCTGCCATCTGCTCGGTGAGCACGATTCCTGTGCCGCCGTACATTCGCGGCTCTCTTCCTGGCTCGTGACAGTTGTAGGAGAAAACGTGCTTCGAGCGCTTGATCTTGCCTCTCACTCGTTCTTCCCATTGGTCATGCGGTCTCACGTAGCTCCATCTCAGGTTGGTCTCTGCCATGGCAAGTACGTCCAGTTGCGAGCTTCGTATGAAGGTCATGATTTCTTCGTTCTTGTGTTGATACGCACACAGGGGTATCTGGGCCACGTTCTGGAACACTATTCGGATCTCCTTGTCCGTCTTGGTGCCCATCACGTCCCCGCGAGCATTGTTTAGCCTACTCGACTCTTCGTTGTTGGCCTCTTCCCCAGCCATGGTTGGGTTCATACTGTTGGTATGCGTGTGCCCTCGGAGGGGCATCGTCGACGTCTCCGTGTCTCTGTAGTATCGGTGTACTATAGAGGCTTCAGTGGTTTCGCCGTGTGTTGGTTTTGGTGTTTCTTTGTCTGTTGTTGCAGTTGTTCTTTGGCTGTTGTTTCGTTGTTGTTGTCCTGCTGTATTTGTTATTGTTATCTCTGATATTATTTGGCTGATACAGTCGTTTCTTTGGTTGTTGTTAGTTGCCTCGTCCTCGATCCTTCTTTTTTTTGGTTGTGTGAATCCGGCTGTCCGGTGTGATTGGTGAATTGGTTGTTGACGCAGATCTTGGCTGCTTGGGTTGGCAAGAGATGCTCCTTGGTGTCGCCTCTTTGATGAATCCGGTTGTCCTGCCTGGAGTCGTGAGAATAGCTGATTGTTTCCAAATTGCTATTCGTCCGGCAGCTTCGACCCTTACACTGCCACTGCGGCTGGTTCGCCGCCTCCTGATTTGTCGGAGCTTGTGTCCATGTTATCGTTTGCCTGGTCCTCTGACTCTTGGCTTGACTCGTCTTCATCCGAAGTCCCTTCTTCCTCCTCGTCATCACTCTCTTCCGCGATCGTTTTCGGGTGGTCAACATCGAAGTCGGCCTTAGCTCTTGCATCCGCTGCGAACGCGCTTGGGTTGCTGGCCTTGCTGGTGGCCGCGGTAGAGATGGCCTGTGCTACATGGCTTGCCTGTTGTGCTGGTGTCGCAGTAGCGAACGTGCCAACAGCGTAGTTGTCACCGTTCTGCATCTTTGGATTGTTGTTCAGCTCGACTTCGAAGTGTAGGAGGGGAACCGGTTTCATGTTACCCTTTTCGTCCACGTAGCCCTCGCATCCCATGTCTGCAGGTGTCATGCCTGCGCCTTCTTGCTCGTCTAAGTTTAGGAATCTTGGGCCTGCCTGCACCATCTGTCCCATCTCCTGCTCCTCTTTGCTGAGCACGAGTCCTGACTCCCAGTCCACGCCGTAATGCTCATTCTGGGCCCAAGCATGTGGGGTGAACCATCCTTGGCACCTGTAGTCCAGTTTCTTGTAACAGAAGAATGGGAGCTTAGAGATCAGCTCATGGGCTTCGATCCTCCTCTTTGGATGGAACACGAAGAAGGTCTGGGTCCAATCGTTTCTGTCAGTGTCCATGGAAACGAACAGGGAGTATTCGGGATCCTCGAAGGAACGCAGGTTCATCACCACCTCTCGTAGTGTGAGCTTCCAGATTGGTATCTCCACATCCAGTTGTACAATCGAATGCGCGCCTTGCACTTTCATGGACTTCTCGAAGTCGCGCTGGTGGGACGCCATCTTGCTGAGGCTTGTGAGCTCGGATGGAGGGTGTTCGAACCTCGCGTCCAGTGCGTCGGGCATGAATCTCATTTGCTTACCCAGCAATCGGACGGTGTCGGCCCGATTGTTGAAGAGTTCTTTCATTGCCACTCTGCAAAGTTGCGTTTTGGAGGACCCGCTCATCACGTGTGTGGCCCTGGGCCGGTTGCGGAAGTCGCTTGTGTCTTTTGGCCTGTTTTTCTTGCTGACCAGCTGGATTTCGCGCATGCGCAGTTGAACGGCGAAGCTGCCCTTGACTATCTCGCTTTCGTTGATCACCTCCGCCAGGTCGTTGTTGTTGGTAGTACTGTGACTTCCAAACAGCCAACCTGCCGTTACGATGTTGTGCTCTTGGATCTTGGACTTGGTAAAGGAGATCGCCACCGCTCGTAGGGTTCCGTCGTCTTCGAAGACGTCGACATCGGCCTTGTGTGCGACCCAGATCCGGGTGTACGTGTTGAAACCGGTACGGGCGTACAGGCTATCCACGAACTGTTTGATCGTTTCTCGTGGCGTCCACGGGACGTCGGCTGCCGTCCAGGGTCGTACCTCCTTGCTCTTCCTCCAAGCAATGATCTGGGCCTTGGAGTCCGCCCTGAAGATGAATGCGCGGACCTCGTTAAGGCTTGCGATGACTTGATTGATGATGGGGTCGTTTGTTGGCAAGTTCCGCGCACGGTAACCTACGATCGTGGAAGATGGTGTTGGTTGATAGTCTTCTGTTTGCTATTTCATTAGTTGGCTACTCCGATGCTCTCGGTGTACGCCATTCTCTCGCCCGATGCTCTCGGCGCTTCAATCTGTTTCGTAGATTCGGTCTCCGACTATGAGTCGGTACGCGAGATGCTCTCTCGCTCCTCTCTGTATTCTCTCTCTCTCAACATCGTGTGCTCGTCGCGCACGATACTCCGTGTTCGATACGTACTCCGTATTCGACACTCCGTTCATTCAGTACTGGCTCCTACTCCATGAGTACTCGCCATTTGAAGTTCACCTTCTGTATCCATGATGCTGATGTCCTTCGGTCATCGGATCTTCGCTTCCTGCTCTGACTTGGAGACAGATGTCGACGTGGTGACATGATGACATCCTGTCGACGTCAGTAGGTGTCCTTCTGCTCTCCAGATGTCACGTTCCATTGGTGATGCAGTAGTCTGTCAGGTGATATCGTCATCTGAGGTTTAGTTGGGAAGTACCTCGAGATTCTCTTGGTACCATTGATGGATGGACGGACGATCTTCCAATTCTCTCAGAAATCGTCATTTGCAAATTTCCTCCAGAAATCTTGCCCCTTTTCGTGTGTTCCGTTTCCCCTGTAATTCTGACGAATCACAGTATACTATCGACACGAATGTAGTTATACCGTCCAAGTGCGTATGAGAGAATAACGGGTGAACGATGCACATATACACGTACATCTCGACATATACTCACATGTACATCTCGACACCCTTCCTGTGTGCATTCGGTCATTCGAATGTTCTCGATGTGTCAAGGTACGACTTCTCGTGTTCGCGTTGCAAGTCGGCCTTGATGTTCTTGGTGAATCCGTCGCTTGTGTTCTGCTCGGATTTGACGAAAATGATTTCGATGGTTTTGTTGATTACCATGTTCCTCACGTAGTGATGGCGCACGTCGATGTGCCGCGATCGTTGGGATGTTGATGGGTTCTTGGCGATGAAGATCGCTCCGATGTTGTCCACACGGACCTTGATTGGCGTCTTCACTGGGACGCCCACACTTTCGAGTAGCTGTACGACGAAGAAGATTTCCTTTGCCGCTTCGGAAAGGGCAACGTATTCTGCTTCGGATGAGCTAAGTGTGACGGCCTTCTGTGCCTTGGATCGCCAAAGGATTGGCACCTTGCACAGGTATAGGATGAATCCCCCTACGCTGATTCTCGTGTTCTTGTCTCCTGCATATTCGCTATCGCAAAAGAGCTCCATGTCCCGGCCGTCGTCGTCTGGACGTGCTGGATGGATCTTCAATCCATAGTCCTTTGTATCGATCACATACTTGATGATCCGATACATCTCCTTCATTGCGGCCTTGGTGGGCCCGATCAATACCTTGGAGAGTTCCCTCACAGGGTTCGCGATATCTGGTCGCGAGTGCTTGATGAGGAAGAGTAGCATACCGACGCCTCGGCGGTATTCGGCATGTTCTTCCGGTCCGACCTTCTGCAGTCCGTTATCTTCGGAGGGTCGTACGATGATTTGACCCGGGGTTCCCGGTGTCCCATAGCGCTGCATCTTCTCAACCTTGGTTCCGAATTCTTCGATGAGATGTCGGATGAGGTGTGGTTGACGCAATGTCGCTCTGGTCTTGTCATGGTTCAGTTCGATATTGCAGCTGAGGTAGTCTCCGAGTCCGCGCTCGATTGTCACCTTGAACTTGCTGCCTTGGGTGTCCTTCAGGAATGTCTCCAGTGCCTTGGAGTCTCCGCAGCAGAAGCAATCGTCCACGTAAATGGCCACGATCATGCTTCCTTCGTTTGTCTTCCTGTAGAACAGGCACGGGTCTGCTGCGCTCTGTTCGAAGTTGATATTCTTGAGGGTCGATACCAACATCTTGAACCATTGCCTGGCGCTCTGCACAAGTCCATAGATTGGCTTGTGTAGGGTCAGGGCTTCGTCTGGTTGATGATCCATCCCGTTGGGACAGTTCATGTAGATCTCCTCGTCGAGGTCTCCGTGTAGGAATGCCGTTACGACATCGACGAGTGCGCAGTCCATCTTCTTGATCAGCATGATTACCATCATGACCCGATAGGTCACGTCATGAATGACGGGTGAGTAATGCTCTTGGAAGTCCACTCCTGCGACTTGTGAATAGCCACATGCAACGAGCCGCGCTCGATGTGTGCCGTCACGCTTCAGCTTGAAGACCCATTTGCATTTGCAGCATCTGCGGCCGCGTGGGATGGCGTCTCGTTTGATCTTGCTGTACACCTTGCGTGTGTCCATGGAGTCGAACTCCTTCTTGATGGCTGCTCGATATCCCTTTCGATGGATAGGGTCTGGATGATTGAAGGCTCCATCGAATGTTGTAGGTTCGATGTGCTTCTCTGGTTCTTTGTTCTCGTCCTGCATCGACAATCCGATGTCGATCGCTGGTGATTCGGTAATGATTGCATTCATTCCGTACAATCCTGTTGTGCTATAATGAGTGATCTCAATCTCTCCTTCATCTGCAATTTCTTCGTCATCTGTAGTTTTGTTGTTGGAGTCGTCGATCTCCTCGTCGCTGAGTTCATCACTGTCTTCATTGGATGATGGATCGCTTTCATATCCTTCTTCCTTTCGACCTCGTTCGTTGAAGTCTGCGAGCTCACGCAGAGCTCTAGGAATATTCTTTCCTGTAGTTGACTTGGGATTAGTTTCTCCCTTCCTGCCTCGTGCTTCGTGACGTCGGATCCTCTCCTTTCTAGCTATGTCACGCTTGTTTGGCTTGCTCGGTGGAGATCTGGATGGTGTGTCATGTGTAGACCTCGCTGGTGTGTTCGGAGGAGTAATGCCTGTGTCATCGTCGGCTTCGTCGCTGGATGGTGTGATCTCGTCATCCTCATGATTGGATTCGCTCCGATCTTCCTCGTCGTTATGGGTTAGTTGGGTTACTGTTCCATCGTTCTCATTATCCTCATCGTCGCTGTCCGATAGGATGTGGTACATGTTACTGTTAGCGAAAGATACTCTCTTTGCTTTCGATGCTTGACGCGTTGCCGTCCTTGGCGTTGCTCCCTTCCGTCCGATGGTTGTGAAGCCGTCTGCGTCCGTTGTTCCTCTTTCGTTGGATATGTTCGGTGCTGGTGCCCAGCCACGGAACTTTCCGTATGATTGGTTGAGCCACTTGATGTCGCGTGAGCAGACGAGTGACTTGGTCGATGGTCTGTACATGTTGTAGACCCCTGACGCATGTTGGTGTGCATATCCGATGAACACCATCTCTTCTCCTCTATTCTTGAGTTTGGCGGTAATCCCGCCGTAGGTAGTCTTCACAACACCCACCTCTCCGAAAGTGCGGAGTACATCCGCATATGGTGGATCGTTGCCGAAGAATTGTCGATGTGGTGACTCCTTTTGATTCTTCGCTACGGTGATGTTGGCGATGGCGGTGGCAGTGCTAGCAGCTGCTGCCCACAGGCCATGTCTATGCTCTTCGTCGAGCTGTGCTCCGTTGAGCATGGAGCGGATCTTGGTGTAGAGGTACGCGAACTTGCGTTCTACTCTACCGTTCTGTTGCGGCGTGTTCGATGCCGTGAATTCGAATTTCACGTTGAGTCCTGCATCGATGAGAATATCCTGCGTGGATTTGTTCTCTCCGCTGTTGTCACCTCGGAAGATGATCTGTTGGTCACCTGTCTGTGACTTGATCGTTTGGACGAATCGTTTGATGTATCCTGGTTGATCACTTTTGTTCTTGAGAAAGAAACTCCAGCAGTGATCCGTGCAGTCGTCCACGATCAGGGTCCAGTAGCGTTTATCTCCGAAGCTTATGTGTTTAGTGTAACTAATGTCAATGAAGAGCCGTTCGCCGCGGCGAGTCGCTCTAGGAATGGTTGCCTTCGGGATGTTCTTCACTCTTGCGTTCGCGACCGCGCAGTCGCGACATACCGGCATCTCGCCGATAATCTTCCATCCGTATTGGGCGGCTGTCCGCTTCATGGCTTCGAGTGGCGCGTGGCCGAGCATTCGATGCAAGTTCACCGCGCTGATTTCCTTTGATGAGTTCTTGACGATGGCTGTGCAAGCCTTGTCGTCGTTCGTTGGCATGATGGGATGCATCTGCACTCCCGTGATGAATCCGTTGGCTGTGGGAAAGACTCGGTCGAATATGATCTTCGTTCCGGATCCGTTGATGATGTCCATCAGAATGCCGTTGCTGCCAAGCTGGTAACCGTTGTACAGAGCCTTGTTCGTGGAGAAAAGGTTCACCGCCATTTTCGGTGTGTACTTCACGTCATCGAGCCGGATGATGTGGCCAGTGTTGTCTCGTTGCTTGACCTTCAAGCGAATGGATCCCATTTTGGGAGAGTCCAGCTTCGTGCTGTCTCCCACTTGGACGAATGACTTGATGTGCCGCACGTTGAAGAGAGCGGCGTCTGAATTGACGATGTGACACGAAGCTCCACTGTCGGCGAGCCAGGTGTCCTTGTTGACCTTGTCCTTGTATCGAGTGCTTAGCTCGTGGAGCTGCTCCACAGCTGCTGCAGCTGTATCGGTCATGAAGTTATCTTCGTCTTCTTCGTCGATGTGGACTCCATATTCGTTCCATGGATTCTCGTGATGCTCGTCGTCGGTCTCATCGGATAGTTGCGTGTAGTCCAATGGAATGGTGTTGCTTCGGTGTGATCCTGTGGCTGGATCGTATGGGTGGACGCGTGATCGCTCTCGCAAGAGTACACGCATACATCCTCCAAGGATGTAGTGCAGATCCGTCTCTGGGATCGTCTCCGTGTTGTCCGCTTCCAGTATGCGGTTGATGACGACCGAATTGGCGAGAATCTCTTCGATTGATTCGAAGTTCTCGGATAGGATGGATCCCATCATGTTCACCCATATCGGTCTGAGCACTCCTCGTGCGGTCCCTGAGAACAGTCGCATCCCCGCTTCCATTACTGCGTCAAAGATGAGCTGCTTTTGGATTATCAATGCTGTTGCTGTTGCGTTTGGGGTGATGCTGTGACGGAGGAGGTAGTCGACACTGTTGGGATCCTCAATATCTGGGAAGTCGATATTCGCTGGATAGACGACACGCTCGTTTGGATTGAAGCTGTCGTCTGGATGATCTTCGGTTTCGTCGCTGTCATCTTCGTCGAAGATGCCCGATCTGTTGTTCCCCGCCGCTGGAGGAGGCGGCGCTGCGCCGCGGTTTGTTTCATCTTGTCCTCTGTTGGTGAAGGTTCCCGTTCTCTCGTATCTCCCTGCCTGGGGAGGAGGCATTTCGTCGCGGTTCACCTCGTCGTCTTCACTTGCGCCGTCCTCGTCGGCGTCGTCGGCGTCGTCGTCGTCATCGCTCATGGCCTCTTCGATGTCGCTATTGTTGGCCTCGTCGTCCATCTCAGCTTCGTCGCCGTATGAACCGATCAGGTCGTGCGCGTTGAAGCAGCATTCGTAGCTCACTTCGCGTCTTGGATCCACCTCGTGGATGATTGGCTCCTCGCTGAGCCACTCCGGGACGATCTCATCGTCCTGTACTTCGTCGTCACTTCCGACGCACTCGAAGTTATCGAAGAAGGAGTCTTCGATGTAGTCGTCGGACACCAACATGCAGAGCGGCATGTCCTTCGCGGAGAGTACCATCTCGTGTCCGCTCTTATCGTGTCCTTGTGTTGCTGTGTTGGCCTGTTCGTCGGCCTTCTTCTTCTCGTTGAACTTCTTCTTTCGGCACTCCGCCTCGCGATGTCCGAAGATGCCGCAGTAGTTGCACTTGCCCTTGAAGCCGCTTCCCTTGTTGCGCTTTCCGTTCATTTTGTTGTTGTTGTTGTTGTTTTTCTTGTTGTTCGATTTCTTGCGTTCTGGACAATCGGCGGATCTATGGCCATACACGCCACAGTTGTGACAAGTACCCTTGAAGTTACCGGTGCTTGTGAAGCCGGTGTCGTTGCTCTTCGTGTTGCTGTCTTGGAAGTCGTCGACGTATGCCTTGCCTCCTCTGTGGGTGGCGTATGCAGTACGGAGTACTCCTCTGATCGCGTTGATGGTAACCAGTTCCGGATTGAACGTGAGTTGGTGTTGGAAGTTCACGACGTGGGTTTTGTATTCCACGCTCACCGTGCTGAGGATCTGCATGATCATTTCCTCGTCTGTAATCTCGTACTTGACATCGTGGAGACGCGATCGTAGACTCTCGAGTTGCGTGATGTAGATGTCGGGGTCCGTGTCTCTCTTCATCTTTTCGTTGTTGAATTGGCGCTTGAGTTTGATCTTCGTTACTGCGTCGGATGGTCGGAACTTCTCCGCGAGAACGTTCCACGCTCCGTGTGCGTCTCCTTCGGGGTAGTCGACGGAGATGCATTGGTTGATGTACTGGATGGCTTGCTTGCCCTTTCCTTTTTCTGCATCCATCATGAGGATCAGATCGCTGAAGCAATCGCATCCCAGCTCGTAGATCTCCTCCATCGCTTCCTTGTCTTCATCGGCGGCTGCCGCGATCTCGCTCACTGTTGGCACCTTGGTCTTGCCCAACATCACGTCTCTCGTCTTCTGTGCACGAGCGTATGCCTTCGCTTGGGACTCCCATGCGCTGTAGTCTTCCTGTTCACCGCTGAACATCGGCGCCTTGATGCGTCGCTTGTTCACGTTGGCTGATGTCGCCATGTTGATTCGTTGTTTCGTCGTTGGTGCGCTCGCGCCCTTGATTTCCGTCTGTTTCTGTGTTGTCGATTCTTCGATTTTCGCCTGTTGTTGCGCGGAGATTGTTTTCGTCACAAATTCTCCTCCTGGTGGTGTCTCACTTTTCCCACCCTGTTTGGCTGTGCGAATGCTCTTCGTCACACCAGTCTCCTCTTGCTTGATCGCCTTGAGAATCCTCTTCTCCTTACGATGTAGTCTTGCAGACCGTTCTTCTTCGGTCTCGTCGATCGCGCTTGCGTCTGCGCCTGATAGGACAGTAGCCGCGGCTGCTTCCTTCTCCTCTCGTGGTGGAGTCTCACTCGCACCTTCTTCTCTCTTGATAGCCGGATTGGACAGAGGGATGTCTTTCAATTCCTCTTCCTCGCTCATTCAGCCTGCTGCTCTTGAATGATGTTCGTCTTCCTCGCACGATACGATTCGCGGGCTCGCCCTGATCTATCGTTTATAAACGTGTTGGCAAGTTCCGCTCACGGTAACCTACGATCGTGGAAGATGGTGTTGGTTGATAGTCGTCTGTTTGCTATTTCATTACTTGGCTACTCCGATGCTCTCGGTGTACGCCGTTCTCTCGCCCGATGCTCTCGGTGCTTCAATCTGTTTCGTAGATTCGGTCTCCGACTATGAGTCGGTACGCGAGATGCTCTCTCGCTCTTCTCTGTATTCTCTCTCTCTCAATATCGCGTGCTCGTCGCACACGATACTCCGTGTTCGATACGTACTCCGTATTCGACACTTCGTTCATTCAGTACTGGCTCCTACTCCGTGAGTACTCGCCATTTGAAGTTCACCTTCTGTATCCATGATGCTGATGCCCTTCGGTCATCGGATCTTTGCCTCCTGCTCTGACTTGGAGACAGATGTCGACGTGGTGACATGATGACATCCTGTCGACGTCAGTAGACGTCCTTCTGCTCTCCAGATGTCACGTTCCATTGGTGATGCAGTGGTCTGTCAGATGATATCGTCATCTGAGGTTTAGTTGGGAAGTACCTCGAGATTCTCTTGGTACCATTGATGGATGGACGGACGATCTTCCAATTCTCTTAGAAATCGTCATTTGCAAATTTCCTCCAGAAATCTTGCCCCTTTTCGTGTGTTCCGTTTCCCCTGTAATTCTGACGAATCACAGTATACTATCGACACGAATGTAGTTATACCGTCCAAGTGTGTATGAGAGAATAGCGGGTGAACGATGCACATATACTCGTACATCTCGACATATACTCACATGTACATCTCGACAGATTCCTTCATTGCTGATGACCACCACACTACCACCGTGGTCTCAGCATGCGTATCCAACTTGCTTCAACTCAAGCAATGGAATCCGAGTGTCAGCTTCAGCCACAGCCACTGCTTCATGACCGTCACCACTGATTGTCATGACCTACACTGCAGTGTAACTACATGTGCGGAGAGCAAGGTACTGTATTGACTGTCTACTCTGTTGCACTGAATCAAGTGCATCAGTGCAGGGTCTCGCCAAGTTGTGTGGCATCGTTTCTTCACCCTACTAACACCAATAAGCTAACTCATAATAACCAGCAAGGATTAGCTACAAAACACTCTACTTCTCATCGTTACAAGTTATAACTATTCAAACAGCACGCCTCTCTTGAACTGCATCACACGGCTATCCCGAAGCCAGCAGATTGACGAGGCATTCTCCACCGATTCGCGACGCCTACGCCCGAATCCTAACTGGTAGCTGCGAGTGGTTGCCAAATACTCTCTTATCAACTCCACCGAGCATCTTCCTCTGCCAACCGATCGCAAGAGTCTCTCTGAGACGAAGCCAAAAGGCACAGCTCGCAGACCGAGCTTCCACCAAGGACCACGTCCTCATCGCATGCATCTGATCTGAAATCAGATCCCCACCGCTCGAAAACCGAGCCACTCAAGAGGACAAAAGTCCCAAGCTGAAGGTAAGCGACCCAAGGTCGGACCTCAGTAGCCTCTGCCAAAGCAAGCAATAAGCGCACTCACCAACCGAGTGCGAGCCTCTCCAAGCCTGCATCGAACTTCAGTGCACACCTTCCCAACGAAGTGAAGCCGAGCAAGAGCAAGAGAAGGCAAACAGATCGATCCCCCTCGAAGTCCGAAGACCATTCGAGAAGTCCCCGTCATCCATCATGGCGGAAGAGACAACCCCTGCCACGCTGGAAGAGCTGCAAGCGCAGCTCGAAGCGATCATGGCCGAGAACGCCCGCCTCACACAGGCGACGTTGACGGCCGAAGCCGCTACAGAAGCAGCAAACGCGGCTATAGCCACTGCCCAAGCAGCGGCGACAGCCACCACGACCCCAAGCCGTCCCGGACTCGAGCGCAGCCGTTCCGCTGGCGACACAAGAACCCGGACGGACCAATCCTTCTTCAACGACAGCATCTTCGACATGGGAACACCCATGCCCAAGAAGAGCAAAAAGTCAGAAGAGGATAGCGAAGACGACGACCACGACCTCTCTGGGAAACCAACCGTTCCCATCATGGGAGGTATCCTCAAGCAAGGACGCAACTGGGTGCCCTGGACCGCAGGCGCACCGAACGGGCATTGGACGGGCCTCCAAGACGAGTCACACACCAGGTGGACCAACTCTCAACAACAGAGAATCCTCCATAACGGTGCTGACTCCACCAACCAGTCCAAGCGAGAGCAAGGACTCACCGACAAGTTCAAGAAAGGAGGGAACATCCAGCAGTTCATCCGCCTGGTGCGAAACCACATGGCAAGAACCGGACTCCTCACCATGGCGTACATCGCTGACGCCAACGCAGAGTCAGGGATGACTTGCGTCTTGGACTCACCAGCCGCCTTCACTCTTGAAGATGCCACCAAGCACTTCGACGAGTTCCATCTGAAGTGGGATCACTACGACGTCCAGAACAACGAGACAGCCTCAGCGTTCTTCCGTGACAGTCTTGATCCAGTCCTCGAAGACCAGCTCATGAACCGAATCGAGCCGAAGTTCCACGATAACTTCATCACTCTCTTCGTTGAGTTCATGAACAGCAACTCGGCCAACTCCTTGGATGAACAAGACGCCCTCGCAGCCAAGATTCGCGAAGTTAACTGCAGACGTTTTCCAAACGAGAACGTTGGTCTCATGGCAGTCCACCTTCGTGCTCTTTGCAAGCGCCTCGACGACGCCGGTCGCTTCGACCTTCGTCTCCTCCGAACGATCCTCGACGCCTTCCTGCAGGCTGGAGGACAGATCCGGTCTGGTGAACAGTACCGACGTCCTCTCTATGTGATGAAGGATAACCTTGAGGAAATCCTCATGCGTCTCCCCGTCTTCACGTACGAGTACGCTCGCCCCCAGCTTGCCGCAAAAGATCTCACATGGATGGCAATCTGCAACAAGGCCCAGTCATCATACGACAACGAGGTGCGCGGAAATCGCTGGCATGCCATCAGGCGTACCAGAGACAGCAACGTGCCCAGGTACTCGTACGCCAACAACGTCGCCCAGAATCCAAGCGCCAACGTTCTCGAGCAACACAAGGGTTTCTCCAAGAACGACGGAAGGAGAAACAACTTCAAGAAGCCCAAGGAACGCGACGCCAAACGCAACGCCGGCCAGGGTTGGTCGTCCAAAGCTCCCAAACCCGGTGAACCACAGCGCAAGCTTGTCAACGACAAGACGTTCATGTGGTGCGCCAAGTGCCGCCGCTGGCGTCTCTCGCACAACACCGAGAGTCATCAGGACAACTTCAAGTTCAAGGCGAAGGCAAAGGGCAAGCAAGCTCCCAAACAGGACAACCTCTCCATTGACATGGCTGCGTGGACATGCTTCACAGCCGCCTCCAGTCAAGACGAAGACACCTGGTGGTCTCTCGTCTGGAACCTCTTCACTTCCTTCAACTACTTTGGTAGCATCGTTGGAATGGTTCTCCTCTTCGCCTCACTCCAAGTCATTACTATCGGAGTAGAGTACGGGTGGTACATCGCGGCAGCAAATGCCTGGATGCTAATCGCCATAACTCTACTACTCCTCCACACCAACGTTCCACGAAGACCCGATTCAATCAACTCTGCTGACTTAGTCTACAATAAGGCACGAGTCAAAGAACGGTACAAGCAAGTGCACAAACGTCCAACACACTTCAATGGAGCCGTGAAACGCAGTCTCTACGATCTCGTAATGGAAAGTCTCGACCCAGATGGACCCAAACCCGTGAACGTGTCGAAAGGAAACTCCCCACGAACAAAACGTGTGTGGCGTCCCCAGGCTCGGACCAAATCTCGCAATCACAGATCAAAACGTCGTCACTGGAATCAATCGAAAAATTCCACTTATGGTAAAAACCAAACACCCACGACTGCAAAATTGCCCCGCCAAGAAGGTCGCACCTCATCCATCTCACGAAATCTCTGGAGCCTGTACCCAACTCGCGGAATTGACTTGATGTATGATCGAAGTCAAAAGCAACAATGTGACAATGACATGCCCGCACTACTCACTCTGCAAGGTCTAGCCTCCTTCTTCTCCAATCGCAATGCTTTCGCATCTCCAGCTAAAGCTGAGAGTTATCTTTCACCCGATGCTCCATTCGAACTCGTTTGGGACAGCGGAGCATCAATTTCTGTGACAAATGACCTCAACGATTTCTGTTCTACTCCAAGTCCTCCACCAAGACCGACCTTTCTCAACGGATTCCTCAAGAAAATCCAAGTGAATGCGTTGGGAACCGTCGAATGGTATGTCCTTGATGTAACTGGAAGCCCTCGCAAATTGCGACTGCCTGCTTTCCATGTTCCCGAATCAAAGGTCAAGCTTGTTGGCAAGTTCCGCGCACGGTAACCTACGATCGTGGAAGATGGTGTTGGTTGATAGTCGTTCGTTTGCTATTTCATTACTTGGCTACTCCGATGCTCTCGGTGTACGCCCGTTCTCTTGCCCGATGCTCTCGGCGCTTCAATCTGTTTCGTAGATTCAGTCTCCGACTATGAGTCGGTACGCGAGATGCTCTCTCGCTCTTCTCTGTATTCTCTCTCTCTCTCTCTCAACATCGTGTGCTCGTGCCACACGATACTCCGTGTTCGATGCGTACTCCGCATTCAACACTCCGTTCATTCAGTACTGGCTCCTACTCCATGAGTACTTGCCATTTGAAGTTCACCTTCTGTATCCATGATGCTGATGTCCTTCGGTCATCGGATCTTCGCCTCCTGTTCTGACTTGGAGACAGATGTCGACGTGGTGACATGATGACATCCTGTCGACGTCAGTAGGTGTCCTTCTGCTCTCCAGATGTCACGTTCCATTGGTGATGCAGTAGTCTGTCAGATGATATCGTCATCTGAGGTTTAGTTGGGAAGTACCTCGAGATTCTCTTGGTACCATTGATGGATGGACGGACGATATTCCAATTCTCTCAGAAATCGTCGATTGCAAAATTCCTCCAGAAATCTTGCCCCTTTTCGTGTGTTCCGTTTCCCCTGTAATTCTGACGAATCACAGTATACTATCGACACGAATGTAGTTATACCGTCCAAGTGCATATGAGAGAATAACGGGTGAACGATGCACATATACACGTACATCTCGACATATACTCACATGTACATCTTGACACCTGCGATGTCCATACATGGGTCATGCAGCAGGTACATCCCAAATACAAGCAAAATGTGACGATGCGACGGCCAGCAGAGCCACCATGCATTGAGGGGACCAAACTGGGATATGTATGAAACCGTTGAATTGGCGTTACGCTATAGACATGCGTACCAATCATGGACGACACAACATGGAAGCAGATGCACTGACTCATATGACATCGATAAGATTCATAATCTGCATCTTTACCTCTTTTTCATCTTAATTGGGTTTCACGTGTGTAATAACTTGCCAAATGAGAACCCCAAGCACAACAAAGGTTGGGATGAATCACCCAAACTCCCCCTCAATTCACCCTTCAATGGGATGGCTTGCTTGTGCCAGTGATAAACTCTAAGCCATTTGATTGGCCGGAGTCGCCAGCCATGCCAAAAAATAACCACTCGAACCCCTCCAATTGGGCGATGGTTGGTGGTCGGCGGCAGATGGTCCACGAAGTACGAGTATGTCAAGGGAAATGAGGGGAGATAGTATGGACATGGCAGATTTGGAGGGTCTGACGGCGAGGCTGGCAGGTCGTGCTTTCTCAGACTGAGGATCCACAACGAAGCAACGTACCACGAGGGAGTGGTCCTGTGAGTTGATATGCTGAATGTGATACTGTGATGGCTGGTTGCATTTTATGAGATGACTGATTCATCGTTCCAAAACGCAGAGAAAACCAGAATCATTTTCTCCTCGATAGCTCGTGCAGATGTCATGGTTGGTAGCTTGTTTCGCACGATATTGCTCTTCCTTCTCTTCCCACGTGCTCTCTGTCGTTCGTTGAGACTTTCACACAAACAAGAGAGAGAGAGAGAGATTTGAATCAGAGGGAAGTTTTGGTTGTTGCACTCCGCTGATGAATCCCAGGTTTTGGCGCAAAGAAGGAACGGGAGAGAATCATCAAGAGATGACTCCAGAAGAGACGGCAGCCGTTGAGAGACGACGTGGCATTGGATAAGGTCCGGAAAGTTTGCCACCGACAATCTTTGTGATGTGTTCAGCAACGCAATGTGCGGAGTATGCATGCTCTGTTCGTTGTGTGCGCAACATGTAGTTTTCACAGCTTACTCATGTAACCACATCCCTCTCCACTGCACTGACAAGATGCTTTGCGGCAAGCGTTTCGTCCTTGTGGATCGCCGCTTTCTTTTGGCCCTGCGCGTGCGGCGCGGAGTGTCACTGCGCCCACCCCACGACGGCAGCATGCCGCGTTAGAAACTCGCCAACCGCAGATGCATCGGCAGCGATCTTCTCAGATCATCCGCATCGCTGGCGGAGAAGGTGCTGATATTAGACCATTCGCTCGTGGAGTGCGTGCTGGCAGAGAAGGTGCTGCCATCAGACCGTTCGTTCGTCGAATGCGTGCCGCCGCCGCTCTCCGAAGTGTCGAAGAGATCTGGCACGGCCTTGCTGCCTTGCCGCAGAGCGAGGTCAATGTCTTGACCGACCTTGGGCACGATGGCGTCGAGGAGGCAGGAGGGTCCGCAGGCCACGCAGTTGAACATGGCGTCGTCGTCGGCCCATTTGTGGACGAGACCGCCCGCGACGAGCTTGTTGAAGTTGGGTTGCACCTTGGAACCCCTTGTGACCTTACAGAGGCGCCACATGCATCCGAGATCGGTGCGGCCCATCCTGGAACCGACTGGCCCTGACATGCCATGCGCCATGCTGCCGTCCGAGAGACGCAGGATGTCAATGACGAGGAAGGCCTTAGGTTGCTTAGAGGGCGAGCAGCTGTATGTGGTGGAGAATATGACGTCGAGGGCCTGGATGATCTGGTTCTCCAGCTTGCGCGGGTCCATGCGCGTCGTGAAGAGGTTGGATCGTCTGGCGCGGTCGTCCATGCGAACGATGACCTGCGTGCGGGAGCAGAAGGAGTTGGGCAATCCGTTGAAGTCCATGTTGAGCGGGAAGTTGTCGATGAGTTCATAGCCCGCGAGGCTCTGGAACTCCTTGAAGCCTTCGTCAGTGAGAGTGCCCGGTTTGGCCTGCTTGTCGCTCATCTTGTCGAATATCTGCAACATCCTGATACTATATTCTATTTGTACTGTCCTCTACGGTGCACAATGTCATCGCATTTGGTTGTGTATTCAGTTGGTGCTATTCCTGTTTTGGGTGCTGGGAATGACAAGGGTGAAGCCGTCGATGAATGGATGGTTGTATGGTTGGATGAGTGGGTGGGTACGCAGATCGATGAATGAGCAAGTTGAGGTGCCAGTTGATGATGAACAGACGTGCGCTGGTCTGGATGTTGTTTGACGTCGGTCGTCCACTTTGATCGCTTGTATGGAAAGAAGGCCTGCTCTTCTCCGATCGTCGGTTTCCTTGTGAGTGAGTGTCAAAGATCGAGCTCCTTTTCTTCACCAAACATGGCATCAACTGAAAAGAGATGGTGATCGTTGGCCAGCTGTCTTCAGATTTGTTGTGGCCTGACTGATGACACAAGAGGTGAGTGGGTGGATGGAACCATGTAAGAGAGAGAGAGAGAGGCAAATGCAGCGCACTGATCCACGCATCGATGCATGAACTGGATCGGTGGAAATAGCCAAGATGACGAATGGACCTGCCACTTTGGCATCGACGAAGAGCACCTCGTTCCATACAAGTGCTCTTCTTGCATCATCAACGGCGTCAACATCGTCATCGTTGATCGGCCAAACGCTCTCCCTTGTGAGGAAGTCGCCTTGATCTGCCCGTTTGATGGCCATTTGCCCAAGACGAACGAGTGAATTTTTGCTGGAACCGCGATTGTGATTTTGTGGCAGTGGGTGCGACACTTGTGTTGGACACGAAAACTGTAGCTTAACCGTCTGTCTCCAAGTGCGAAAAGTTCAGTAGGGCATTGTGCGCAAGCGAACGGATATGTCGGAACGCACAAGCAGGGCGACGCTCCATTGTGTGGGGAGAGGAGCGTTGTCTGTTGTGCACAAATTGCCCGCACAATGGCGGCAGCCGAACAGTATCGCGATTTCACGGGCTATAGTGGTCCACGCGTCTCGTTTTTTTTTCGCTTGCGTCGGCTGGCAGAGTCCCGTTTCCCAGAGTCCACAAGAATGGAAGGGAGGGAGCATGGAATTCGACCAGATGGATCAAGAGGTCTGAATCAAATTCAGATAGAACTCGTGGAGAATTGCTTCGCCAATCAGAAATGGAAGAGAGAACAATTGACGAACGACGAACGAACGGCGGAGCGAAGCATGGATCGGTGCCGGAACACGAAGCACGACGATGATCGAAACTGCAAACCGAAGAGTCGCAGCAAGAGGCGACATCAACGACAGAAGCAGTGGCAAGAAGAGAACGGCAGCTGCGAAGATCGGAACATCATCCCCTTGTTTGTCGAAGTGGCACGAGAGGAACAATGGCACATCTTCCAGACCTAACGCAAGGCGCCACAACGCACACATCAGATCAGCCATCAGCCTCCGAAGGACACGAGCCTGCGTACGAGCAACTCACAGAGATACAAAGACAGATTGATCATTAGAGATCGAGATCGAGATCGCATCCACCCATTGATCCAACACAGGCACAAGATTGAGGAAGAAGACAGAACGAGACGAAGACCATGTTCGCCACAGCCGCAGCCAGAATCGGACGCACCATGATGCGGCCAGCCGCCGCGCAGCGCTTTGCTGCTGCTGCCTCCACCGGACGCATGTCCATGTCCACGCAGAACTTTGACTTGGAGGGATCCTTCGAGGTGGGTCTGCGATGCATGCGTCTGCTTTCATGCGCGATCATGCTCCATGACTGTAGTATCGTACTCGAATCGTTTGGATCTTTGTGATCGGGCTTTGGCGGGAGAGTGAATCTTCATCATATCATCCGCAATCTCCGTCTCTATCGGCTCTATGGACTCTATTTCTGTCTCCCTCGCTCTCTCTTGGCTTGCCAACGTCTCACAGAGTCATTCTACATTGCATCTCTTTGCCCAATCTCTGCAACTGCGACGCAACCGCCGTGCTCTGTTCGACTCCGCTCCATTACACACCACCGCATGTCACCGCATGTCACCACACACTCTCTTCAATTCCCCGCTTCCAACCCAACCGATCACCAATGACCGCATACATCTTCATCCGCTTGCTTTGATGCAACGGGTGCAATGCTGCACTGCGCAATGATCAACGACGGGATGCATTCAAACATACATTCATTCATTGATGGGTGTCGATGCGCGATTCCTGGAACTACCACCTTCCATTCATCCATTCATCGGTCTACTCTTGATCACCATGTTTATCATCATGTTTATCATGTTTTGTTCTTCAAAACATATTCGTGTGTTGGTTGCGCAGACTCACAACCTGGAGAAGGGACCAGAGCTGTCGGTGGATTGCAGCAAGGAGGACATGCTCAGCATGTTCGAGCTCATGTACACCATGCGCCGTATGGAGATCACCTGCGACAACGAATACAAGTCCAAGAACATTCGCGGATTCTGCCATTTGTACGACGGTCAGGAGGCCGTCGCTGTCGGTATCCAGAACTCCCTCACGCAGATGGATTCATGGATCACCTCCTACCGTTGCCATTGCGTCGCCCTCGCACGCGGCGGTTCCGTCTCATCCGTCGTCGGAGAATTGTTCGGCAACATCGACGGATACTCCAAGGGAAAGGGCGGATCCATGCACATGTACAACAAGGAGCACAACTTTTACGGAGGCGCCGGAATCGTCGGTGCCCAGGTCCCAATCGGCGCCGGACTGGCCTTTGCCAACAAGTACAAGGCCAAGCCCGGTGAGCCAATGAACGTCGCCATCGCATGCTACGGAGATGGTGCCGCCAACCAGGGACAGATCTGGGAGTCCGCCAACATGTGCAATCTTTGGAACCTGGTGAGTTTCTTGTGCAAGCGATGATGGTATTCCATCAGTCCACTGATGTTACGATCGTGTGTACTCCGAGTTTGTGTGGTCCCACTATCTCAGCATGTGCGTATCGACTGCCTCTCTATCCACGCCCAGTCCACACTCTGTCTCACAATTGTGTTACACTTTCAACCGACAAACGCTGCACACCATGCAAATGAATAAATGAACGTGCGAACAAAATCAACGAACCACCGAATGGATGGATGGATGGATGGATGGATGGATGAATACGGTCTCTGTGAATGTCCAACCATTCCTTTACCCCACGCCACCCGACTCGCACTCTGCCTCATTGAAATGACAAACACTACTTATGCAGCCAATGATCTTCTGCATTGAGAATAATCGATACGGCATGGGAACCTCCATCGACCGTCACTCCTCCATCTCGGATTACTACCAAATGGGAAACGCCATCCCAGGACTTCGCATCGACGGTATGAACGTCCTTGCGGTCCGCGAGGGCATGCGATTCGCGAAGGAGTACTGCGGCGCTGGAAACGGACCAATCTACATCGAAATGATGACATACCGATACCACGGACACAGCATGAGTGACCCAGGAACGACCTACCGCAACCGCGAGGAGATTGCATACACTCGATCAACACGCGACCCGCTGGAGTTCATCAAGAAGTGCCTCACGGACTCCGAATTCGCCACCGCCGAGGAGATCAAGGACATGGAGAAGAGAATCCGCAAGGAGGTCCAGGCCGAGGTCCTCAAGGCCAAGGAGTCCACACGCCCGCCCCTCGAGGAGCTCACCACCCACATCTACGCCGCCGACATCAACCCGGGCAACCAGGAATACCCACCCTTCGTCCGCATGCCTGACATGGACAAGAGCTTGACCTTCACCAACTAACTAGGGCGCCAATTCGAGCAACTGCGGATAGAGTCAGCATATTACGAGTTACTCCTGTACTGTGTTCTAATAGTGCTGTGTTGCATTGCAGACCATGAGACGTTCTCTAGAGAGGGTGTTGGCACAACTACTATATGTCGAGTAGTCCTATCCCATGTTTTATCAGCAGTCTTCGCAGAGTGGCGCCCCAGGAGCGCCATGGCGACTTCGACGCATGCGAGAGAGGGGTCGGGCTGGGATCCACAAATGCGTGGATCAGCAGCTGGCACAATCGCACCAAGTCCAGACGTGATGACTCGTGACAGGTGCGGATCCGAAAACTATCGCCATCACATGTCCAACTTCATGAAAACGCGATGAAGATACCATGGTCGCATCAGGATCCCACGCCATACGAACCATACAGATCATACAGATCATACGAGCTATTGCAACAGAGAGGCACACCGATACAGGACCACTACCTCATCCAGAGCATCGTACATGCGTATTCAGAGACAGTCGGACGACGAAGAATAGCAGAATCATCGTTGGCAACATTGGCTTCGACGGCATCAGCATTGACAACAGCGGGGCGATCCGCTGACCGAGCAAGGCAGCAATCCATCAAGCTCGCATACACGTATTCTATAATATAATCAAGCGGCTGCACCGACGGTGAACGAGGGAAAGAAAGCGGGACTTCTACCAACACCATCCTCGTACAACTGCATACTGCATTGCTCTATCACGGCACACGCCACTTACGACCACAAGTCAAGTGCTACAGAATACTGGGGAACAGAGCACGTCGGCTCACGTACTCGTACCTTCACGCGATCGAATTGAAACATGCCACGGGGGGTTCTGCCGATCGCCGTTCACGAATCCACCCGGCTCAATCTATGGCCCTGGAAAGATGGGTACCGCAAGACCTTAGGGATATTGGAAGATGGGGACGTGGCGCAGCTCAACAGGATCACCATGGTCTCCGTGAGGTTTTCATTTTCCCATGGCAAAGCAACGTCGATAAGCGACGAACAGATGGTGTCCATCTTTGACGCAATCGCATCCGAGCTGCCGAAGCTATCCGCCGTTCATGTCGCTTTGGAGACAACCCCCCATGATGTCTCGGCATCTGCGGCTTCTTCAATAGCATCCATACCTCCCGTCCAAGCCTTGGCCTCGCTATTCCTGAACGTCGGCAGCAACCAACTGGACACCGTCTCGTTCAAACACCTCCGACTCTTTGCCGATGATTTCGATATGAACGCCTTTGTCGAATCCATTCGCATCCACCCGAGGCTGCAGAACTTTGAGATGATGAATTGCCAGTTCTCCAACACAGCGCATCTCCCCAACTTGCAGAAGGTGGTGTACGGTCATCCCAACATCAAACACGTTCAGATCGCCAAGAATGTCGTGGCAGGGAGCATTTCATCGTCGCAGCTGCAGAATGGGAAATCATCCGACGGGGTCCATCTCGAAGCAGTATCATCATCGTCTCGATTGCGACGATGGTCCTCCATCATCATTGTCTTCCTCGGCATTGCCGTCGCCACTCACCGTACGTTGTGGCTCCGCTCTGACTCGTACCAATCGCGCGTGTGCCGTGGAGCAGATGCCATCTCGCAACGCTTGCAGCTTAGCGATTCCTACGCAATCGCGACGTGCACGGAGCGGAATGGCAAACAGGGAAAAAGCAAATCGAAAAAGCAACGAAGGGGGTTGTTCCGGCGCTGATGGATGGCATTCGTTTGGTTGATGTTGGCCGGCATCAGCAGGGGAGAAATGCAGGCAGTTGCCTGTGGTTGGCAGAAAGCTAGAGAGAGGCTGATGCGAAGATGGAGCAAGGAAGGAGAGGCGACTAGTCCAGACTCAAGCTTCTGCTCTACTCGCACAGGAAGCAGGCAGAGTAAAATGGAATCGATCGAAGCTGCTGTGCACCCTCGATGGTGTTCTCTGCGATTGCGTTGTTGGAACTTGACTGTAGCAAGGCGGAGGTGCAGAATGGATTGTTGGGATGCTGTTGCGGAATTTCTCGGCGAAGAAGACTCTTGCCGGGGAAGTGCAACCATTTGGGGCCAAGATGCCGCAGCACGCTTTTTGGCAGCACGAATGATACGTCATTGGTTTCCACCAGAAGAACAGCGCATTACGCCGGCCCAGGAGTTATTCGAAGGCCTGTAGGCATGGTGCTCCTGCAGCGTGCGCCCCAACCGTGGAATCATGTGGGCGTGATGCGACCGCGGGAGAGGCGCCCCATCTTCAAGAATTGCAAGTAAAGCATGTTACATTCTGCCCAGACTATTTCACACTTCAACCTCCCTGAACAGAACGTCGTCAACTTCAGCCCAGGCAACGTGCATCCGAGAGTAAATGTATCGGGTTCATCCTGCAGGATACGAGCCACAAGAGAACAAGAACATGAATGAATCTCCACACGGCCTGTTCTTTGCGAGGTACACACCTCATTCGCTCTCTGGTCCTTGCGACAAGCGGAGAAGCTCCACCCCACCCCATGGTGGCGGCAAGAGGACGGATACAAGTGGGCAGACAGAAGCGCTCCTGCGTTGCTGGTAGTGTGCGCGTGTAGCTCGAATGGTGGGTTGTATCATGCGAGTTGAGATTCAATGAGGGACAGACTAGTACCGAACACGGTATCAACCCGATGGGAGAAATTCCTGTTTTGGCGCGAAATCTTCCGACTTGATTGACCACCAAACCTTTTTCTCCTCCTTTCTCTCCTCCATTCACGAATCCATCATGACTCAAACCTGACCGACCTGACTCACACCCCACCTGGGAACTATATGCTCTTCAGATCCTCCTTACTAAAACTTATCTCGATTCCTTCATTGCTGATGACCACCACACTACCACCGTGGTCTCAGCATGCGTATCCAACTTGCTTCAACTCAAGCAATGGAATCCGAGTGTCAGCTTCAGCCACAGCCACTGCTTCATGACCGTCACCACTGATTGTCATGACCTACACTGCAGTGTAACTACATGTGCGGAGAGCAAGGTACTGTATTGACTGTCTACTCTGTTGCACTGAATCAAGTGCATCAGTGCAGGGTCTCGCCAAGTTGTGTGGCATCGTTTCTTCACCCTACTAACACCAATAAGCTAACTCATAATAACGGACAAGGATTAGCTACAAAGCACTCTACTTCTCATCGTTACAAGTTATAACTATTCAAACAGCACACCTCTCTTGAACTGCATCACACGGCTATCCCGAAGCCGGCAGATTCACGAGGCATTCTCCACCGATTCGCGACGCCTACGCACGAATCCTAACTGGTAGCTGCGAGTGGTTGCCAAATACTCTCTTATCAACTCCACCGAGCATCTTCCTCTGCCAACCGATCGCAAGAGTCTCTCTGAGACGAAGCCAAAAGGCACAGCTCGAAGACCGAGCTTCCAACAAGGACCACGTCCTCACCGCATGCATCTGATCTGAAATCAGATCCCCACCGCTCGAAAACCGAGCCACTCAAGAGGACAAAAGTCCCAGCTGAAGGTAAGCGACCCAAGGTCGAACTTCAGTAGCCTCTGCCAAAGCAAGCAATAACCGCACTCGCCGACCGAGTGCGAGCCCCTCCAAGCCTGCATCGAACTTCAGTGCACACCTTCCCAACGAAGTGAAGTCGAGCAAGAGCAAGAGAAGGCAAACAGATCGATCCCCTCGAAGTCCGAAGACTATTCGAGAAGTCCCCGTCATCCATCATGGCGGAAGAGACAACTCCTGCCACGCTGGAAGAGCTGCAAGCGCAGCTCGAAGCAATCACGGTCGAGAACGCTCGCCTCACACAGGCGACGTTGGCGGCCGAAGCCGCTGCAGAAGCAGCAAACGCGGCCATAGCCACTGCCCAAGCAGCGGCGACAGCCACCACGACCCCAAGCCGTCCCGGTCTCGAGCGCAGCCGCTCCGCTGGCGACACAAGACCTCGAACGGAACAGTCCTTCCTCGGCGACAGCATCTTCGACATGGAAACCCCCATGCCCAAGAAGAGCAGAAAGTCAGAAGAGGACAGCGAAGACGACGACCACGACCTCTCTGGGAAACCAACCGTTCCCATCATGGGAGGTATCCTCAAGCAAGGACGCAACTGGGTGCCCTGGACCGCAGGCGCGCCGAACGGGCATTGGACGGGCCTCCAAGACGAGTCACACACCAGGTGGACCAACTCTCAACAACAGAGAATCCTCCATAACGGTGCTGACTCAACCAACCAGTCCAAGCGAGAGCAAGGACTCACCGACAAGTTCAAGAAAGGAGGGAACATCCAGCAGTTCATTCGCCTGGTGCGAAACCACATGGCAAGAACCGGACTCCTCACCATGGCGTACATCGCTGACGCCAACGCAGAGTCAGGAATGACTTGCGTCTTGGACTCACCAGCCGCCTTCACTCTTGAAGATGCCACCAAGCACTTCGACGAGTTCCATCTGAAGTGGGATCACTACGACGTCCAGAACAACGAGACAGCCTCAGCGTTCTTCCGTGACAGTCTTGATCCAGCCCTCGAAGACCAACTCATGAACCGAATCGAGCCGAAGTTCCACGATAACTTCATCACTCTCTTCGTTGAGTTCATGAACAGCAACTCGGCCAACTCCTTGGATGAACAAGACGCCCTCGCAGCCAAGATCCGCGAAGTCAACTGCAGACGTTTTCCAAACGAGAACGTTGGTCTCATGGCAGTCCACCTCCGTGCTCTTTGCAAGCGCCTCGACGACGCCGGTCGCTTCGACCTTCGTCTCCTCCGAACGATCCTCGACGCCTTCCTGCAGGCTGGAGGACAGATCCGGTCTGGTGAACAGTACCGACGTCCTCTCTATGTGATGAAGGATAACCTTGAGGAAATCCTCATGCGTCTCCCCGTCTTCACGTACGAGTACGCTCGCCCCCAGCTTGCCGCAAAAGATCTCACATGGATGGCAATCTGCAACAAGGCCGAGGCGTCGTACGAAAACGAAGTGCGCGGAAATCGCTGGCATGCCATCAGGCGTACCAGAGACAGCAACGTGCCCAGGTACTCGTACGCCAACAACGCCGTCCAGAATCCAAGCGCCAACGTTCTCGAGCAACACAAGGGTTTCTCCAAGAACGACGGAAGGAGAAACAACTTCAAGAAGCCCAAGGAACGCGACGCCAAACGCAACGCCAGCCAGGGCTGGTCGTCCAAAGCTCCCAAGCCCGGTGAACCACAGCGCAAGCTTGTCAACGACAAGACTTTCATGTGGTGCGCCAAGTGCCGCCGCTGGCGTCTCTCGCACAACACTGAGAGTCATCAGGACAACTTCAAGTTCAAGGCGAAGGCAAAGGGCAAGCAAGCTCCCAAACAGGACAACCTCTCCATTGACATGGCTGCGTGGACATGCTTCACAGCCGCCTCCAGTCAAGACGAAGACACCTGGTGGTCTCTCGTCTGGAACCTCTTCACCTCCTTCAACTACTTCGGTAGCATCGTTGGAATGGTTCTCCTCTTCGCCTCACTCCAAGTCATCACTATCGGAGTAGAGTATGGGTGGTACATCGCGGCAGCAAATGCCTGGATGCTAATTGCCGTAACTCTACTACTCCTCCACACGAACGTACCACGAAGACCTGACTCAATCAACTCTGCTGATCTAGTCTACAACAAGGCACGAGTCAAAGAACGGTACAAGCAAGTGCATAAACGTCCAACACACTTCAATGGAGCCGTGAAACGCAGTCTCTACGATCTCGTAATGGAAAGTCTCGACCCAGATGGACCCAAACCCGTGAACGTGTCGAAAGGAAACTCCCCACGAACAAAACGTGTGTGGCGTCCCCAGGCTCGGACCAAAACTCGCAATCACAGATCAAAACGTCGTCACTGGAACCAATCGAAAAATTCCACTTATGGTAAAAACCAAACACCCACGACAGCAAAATTGCCCCGCCAAGAAGGTCGCACCTCATCCATCTCACGAAATCTCTGGAGCCTGTACCCAACTCGCGGAATTGACTTGATGTATGATCGAAGTCAAAAGCAACAATGTGACAATGACATGCCCGCACTACTCACTCTGCAAGGTCTAGCCTCCTTCTTCTCCAATCGCAATGCTTTCGCATCTCCAGCTAAAGCTGAGAGTTATCTCTCACCCGATGCTCCATTCGAACTCGTTTGGGACAGCGGAGCATCAATTTCTGTGACAAATGACCTCAACGATTTCTGTTCTACTCCAAGTCCTCCACCAAGACCGACCTTTCTCAACGGATTCCTCAAGAAAATCCAAGTGAATGCGTTGGGAACCGTCGAATGGTATGTCCTTGATGTAACTGGAAGCCCTCGCAAATTGCGACTGCCTGCTTTCCATGTTCCCGAATCAAAGGTCAAGCTAATCAGCACTTCCAGTCTCCTTGAAGAGTATCAGGGCGAAACGATCGTTTTCAACAAATCCTCCTGCAAACTCAGCGGAATCCTGGGAAACGACGATCGCAACGCAATCGTAGCGAATTACAAGAAGTCCACAAGGCTACCAACATCAGTCGGCTACAGTGCCGACAACATCCATGACGTGCCAGCTGCACTAACTTCCATCGTCTCCACCGTGTCGGACCACAACGTGAACCTCACCCAACCGCAAAAGGAACTTCTTCGGTGGCACTATCGTCTCGGACATTTATCCTTCAGTCGAGTGAAGTTCCTGCTGCGTTCGGGTACTCTCACCGGGTCAGAATCGTCTAGAAAGATGCACACAGCTGCGGCAAGGGTCACAAGCCTCCCGCTTTGCGCTGCATGCCAATTCGGAAAGCTGCACCGTCGCCCTTCCCCAGGAATAACTCAACATGTCGTCCGTGACAAACAAGGAGTTTTGCGCACCGATCACTTGTTCCCTGGACAACAAGTATCAGTGGACCACTTCGTCGGTCGAACGCCAGGACGCCTCTTCTCAGGACGAGGCAAAGGCGATCCAAACGAAATGTACAAAGGCGGAGCCATCTTTGTCGATCACGCATCAGGATACATTCACGTGGAACCTGTGGCAGCGCTAACCACGCACGCCACCCTCGAAGCCAAGGAACGGTTCGAACTGATGTGTCGTGATGTTGGAGTCCCCGTACGATCGTATCTATCAGACAACGCCACCACCTTCACCTCACCCGAATACTCCAAACACCTTGAAATCTTCCATCAAGTCCATCGATTCGCAGGTGTCGGCGCACATCACCACAACGGAATAGCCGAGCGAAGCATTCGAACAATTGTCTCAATGGCCCGAACCATGATGATGCATCAAAGCATCCACTGGCCAACGATGTTTGATGCTCAACTATGGCCAATGGCCGTCGTACACGCCGCGTACATCTACAATCGCGTGCCTAATCCCGCCACCGGTCTCACACCCTACGATGTTCTATCACGCATCCGTCTTCCCCTCAAGCAACTTCATAACCTGCACGTATGGGGCAGTCCAGTCTATGTCCTTAACAAAGCGCTGGCCGATGGACGCAAGATACCCCGATGGGAACCAAGAGGAGAGAGATACGTGAACATGGGTCTCTCTACGAAGCATGCTTCAACCGTACCTCTAGTCCTATCACCACGGACAGGTTCAATCACCCCTCAGTTCCACGTCGTGTTCGATGACTGGTTCGCAACGATTGCTACCGACTTGAAGCAACTTCCAAGCTATCAATCGGAAGAATGGACTCGCATGTTTGGTGACACCACCTTCCAATATCCATTCGATGACGACGATGTGGAATCAATGGAGCAGGACGACATCTTCGCATCAGACACGCGAGACCACAACCGGTTACAACGCAACGACGATAACACTCCACCACCGAGTTTTGATACGCGAAACCAACAAACCATCCGTGAAAGAACGCCACAGGTATTGGCGAAAGGGTCGCAACCAATGACACAACAGATCCCCGATCTCATGAGTGAAGCTCTCGCCCCTCCGATGCCAGTTTCAGAGGGAGCCAACAGGCAAATGTCCTCGACAGAGGGAGCTCCCGATGAGTCCCCGGTACCTGACTCTACTATAGAGTCACCGGATCAGCGAACACTTCAACCGCAATTGAGCTCACCTCTCCGAGAATCACCAACATTGGAATTAGCAACTCCATTACCACTTCCAGCTCCGACGCCAATTCAGACGAGCTCCACGCCACCCATGATACCTAAGTCTGAGCCAACGCCAGAAAGACCTCAAAGCACGAGAATTCGCAAACAACCAAAGCGATTCACGTACGCACGTATGGGAGGCAAAGCAGCCTGGCTGGACGACGAAGACACCGATGATTACTACTTCTGCCCTGCAGTAGCTACCTTGGAAGAGATCGAACAGGCCGCAACACCCAGGGAACTGCACCCCGACTCATCATCGATCATCACATTCTCACAAGCTATCGTCGATTGCTTACATACAATCGAACCTCTCCAACGCAAAGGTAGCGACTCTCTCTCCATCGATCTACACCAATTCAAGGTGGACGCTCACTACTTGTTGCGCAGACTCCGAGGTCGATTCAACACCTTGAATCCACAGCCAACCAACGTCGTCCTCCCAACGTTCGCTCCAAAGGCGGCTGAAGTAGAAGAAGCAAGCATCAACATGGCTGACTGGTGGCAACCGGACCCCGACAACATGACCGAGGAAGGAGCGACTCCATTTCAGGAGACGTACAACAACTTTCACTCGGACATGGAGGACCATTTCGAGAAAGACCTCAACAGCGTCTTTCTCAACGAAGACCTCCTCCGACTGGCCACTGACCACGCCGTCGAGCAATTCGTGGAGAAGCTGAGCACCTTCATCAGTACTGGCACGATGGAACCCCACTTCGACGCTCTCGACTTCATGTCCAAGGCCAAATCAGGGCCATGGTACTACCAAGACCCCGAACATTTGATGAACCAAGGGTACCTTCCACCCAAATCTGCGTACAACGCAGAAGCGTTCGTCCAAAGGACTCGCTCCGTGTGGAATGCGATGATCGAAAATCATCATTACCGTCTCGCATTCGAGCTACTCCGTCGCCAAGTGACGACGATCCGACCAGGACCGTGGCCACTTCCAAGCGAATACGAGATTGAGCAATTCGTCCAAGGCATGATTGAGTCGAACACGGCGCCACTCACTTCGGCCCCAGCGACTCGCTCCGCCAACAAAGGATCCATGCTCGACATCGACTCGTCATCCACGCTCGACATCAACCCGTCGTTCATCCTCGACACAGCGAAGTGCATTCCACCAACTACATGGGCGAACATCGAACAGCATGCCTACTCTGTCGCAATCATCGAGCCACAGAAGGATGCAACAAACTACCCCACCTACGTCGATAATCGCATGATCAGCTACTTTGCCGCAGGTGGCGACTTGGAGATCGCCGAACGCACCTCGGTGTACAAGGCATCCAACACCGACCCGGATACTCTCTCCTTCGACGAAGCCATTCGCGACGACAACAAAGACGAGTGGATGCAAGCCGCCGAAAAGGAGATTCGAGATCTCACGGAAAAGGGCACGTGGGAGGAAGTGAAGAAGATCGACATCAAGAACGATCGCATCTTTCCAGGAACCTGGGTCTTTCGCCGCAAGCGCCTCCCCGACGGAACCATCAAGAAATACAAGGGACGCTGGTGTTGCCGTGGAGACCTCATGCAAGAGGACTCCTCCACCTACGCACCAGTCGTCGCATGGTCATCCGTCCGCATCTTCCTCAGCACTTCCATCGTCATGGGTTGGACAACAACGTCCATCGACTTCACGAACGCTTTCGTGCAAGCATCCATCCACAAGCCAGTCTACCTTCATCTCCCTCGTGGATTCAAATCAACGAAGGGTCCCGACACCTGCCTCAAGCTCCGCAAGAGCCTGTACGGCTTGACGATTGCTCCTCGCCTCTGGTATGAACACCTCATCCGAGCCCTCACTACGATCGGCTTCAAGGCCTGCGACCAAGAGCAGTGCTTGTTCATCAAGAAGGACATCATGATCGTCCTCTACGTTGACGATGCGGGCATCGCCTCCAAGACCAAGCAAGCCGCCGACGACTTCATCAAATCAATGCGCGACCTCGGCTTTGAGCTCACCCAAGAAGGAAGCTTCACCGAGTTCCTGGGAATCGAGCTCAGCCGTGATCCAAAAGCAGACACGGTCCATCTCCGCCAACCAGGACTAATCAAGAAGATCCTCGCCACTACGAAGATGACGAACTGCAGTCCGTGCCCCGTACCAACTACGCAGCTCGCACTGGGACAATGCAAGCATGAGCCTCCCATGAACGAACCATGGAACTACCGCTCCGTCGTCGGCATGCTGTTGTATCTCACGACCAACACTCGCCCCGACCTGGCATTCGCAGTCTCCCAAGTCGCTCGCTTCGGAAGTGACCCTCGCCGCTCACACGCCAAGGCCGTCAAGCGCATCATGCGCTATCTCAAGCACACTGAGGACAAGGGTACCATCGTGCGTCCCACCGGGCAGCTTGATCTCAAGTGCTACGTGGATGCAGACTTCGCAGGACTCTACGGACGAGAAGACAGCAAGGACCCCGTCTCAGTCAAGTCGCGCACTGGCTACCTCATTACGCTGGGAGGGTGCCCCCTCATTTGGAAGTCCAAACTCCAAACTGAGATTGCTCTATCTACGATGGAGTCCGAGTACGCCGCTCTCTCTCTCGCAATGCGCACGCTGATTCCCATTCAACAGCTCATCCGCCAAGTCATCAACAATGCCGGCACCACCATGCCACTGCACACCAACCTCCAGTGCACGGTGTTTGAGGACAACCAAGCCTGCATTTCCCTTGCTACCAATCATCAACCAACCGCGCGCACCAAGCACTTCCTGACTAAGTGGCACTTCTTTTGGTACTGGGTCAAGGCAGGGTTCATCTACATCCAGCACATCGCAACACCGGAGCAACTGGCCGACATCTTCACCAAAGGACTGTCCATCGCAGTCTTCGAATACCTGCGATTCAAGATCATGGGTTGGTAATAACCAACAACAACAAACAACAACGAAGGATGAAGTTTTCATCGATACCACAACTCCAATCACGACCCAACACTGAGAGGGAGAGTTGAGATTCAATGAGGGACAGACTAGTACCGAACACGGTATCAACCCGATGGGAGAAATTCCTGTTTTGGCGCGAAATCTTCCGACTTGATTGACCACCAAACCTTTTTCTCCTCCTTTCTCTCCTCCATTCACGAATCCATCATGACTCAAACCTGACCGACCTGACTCACACCCCACCTGGGAACTATATGCTCTTCAGATCCTCCTTACTAAAACTTATCTCGATTCCTTCATTGCTGATGACCACCACACTACCACCGTGGTCTCAGCATGCGTATCCAACTTGCTTCAACTCAAGCAATGGAATCCGAGTGTCAGCTTCAGCCACAGCCACTGCTTCATGACCGTCACCACTGATTGTCATGACCTACACTGCAGTGTAACTACATGTGCGGAGAGCAAGGTACTGTATTGACTGTCTACTCTGTTGCACTGAATCAAGTGCATCAGTGCAGGGTCTCGCCAAGTTGTGTGGCATCGTTTCTTCACCCTACTAACACCAATAAGCTAACTCATAATAACGGACAAGGATTAGCTACAAAGCACTCTACTTCTCATCGTTACAAGTTATAACTATTCAAACAGCACACCTCTCTTGAACTGCATCACACGGCTATCCCGAAGCCGGCAGATTCACGAGGCATTCTCCACCGATTCGCGACGCCTACGCACGAATCCTAACTATGCGCGTGCTCTTGCGAACCTCCCTTGCTGCGCGTATAGACACACGACTTGTCCACACACCCACAAGAGAAACAGCCTCGCAAACACCCAAACAGATTGACGCCTCCGCCCGGTTGTGACTCCCCTCTGCGGATGCGGGCGAGAGGGCTACGGACCCCAACAGCTCGAGTCGGTGCTCTGTCTGCTTTGTCAACGGGGCCTTCGCCCATCTCTGTTGCTATCACGACATCAACAAACTGGTCGTGCGGGATCTGGTTGACACTGCAACAAGGAGTACAAACTTAACACAGTTCGGAGAGGTCATATCATCTTTCGCCTGCCGCTTGTGCAGGAAACGTCCAGCATCAACGAGGCTGGCATGACAAAACAGAAAATGCTCCAGTAGTCTCTCGAGTGCGTATTCATCCCAACTGGCAGCAGGCACTCGACTTCCACACGTACGAGCTACCCAACAGAAGTACGCACAGCAACGTCAGAGACACACCAGCTGAAAAGTCACACAGATGGGGTTCCGGGAGATCTCTCCTCGTTCACAAGCACCTCATCTCGATGCGTCATGTGGTGATTTCCCCTCCCGAATCAACTACGCTTTTCTTGGGCCCGCTTGGGAGGATAAGATGTCGTGGCGACGCTCCAACAGCAGCAACGCTCCAGTCCGAGGGAGTTGCTTGGCCCTCGCTTCCAATTCCGTGACAGCCCCGCTTTCGATTTCGTGCGCACTTGTAGTCGCCATCGCGTATCTATCTCTTGCGCTCCAGTGCAGGCGCTCTCTGTGAGTACAAGCATTCGCACCCAGCGAACGCTGCATCCTTGACTGAAGATGGGAGGGGCATGTCCTCCGCGCACTGATTGCCGCCAACACCTGCTATTCCTGCCCTGACCGCACGAGGAGGTACTACTGTTCGTCCCAACACGCTTTGGCGCACGATAGATTGTCCCCGTCTATGGACCTGCTTGCACGGCGACGCGATGCACTGGACCAACGGAATGATCGCCAACAGAATGTCGATCCCGATCCATCACAGCGTTTTCACCGCCTCTGTTTGCGAACCGAGGGCAATGTTGTTCCTTCCGTCCTTTCGCGCCGTCATCTTTGCACCTTCAATCAGCACCTCCGCCGCACGCAAGCGCTGACTCGTACCTGGCGGCTTGGAGGTGTGAGTCATGGCGCCTCCAGACAGGCCCACCCACGCACGGATTTGTCTTTTCGGTAATCGGTCTCGTGTTGTGTCAACGTTTTGTGTCAACGTGTTGGCGTCGAAAATTGTCACCTCTTTTCCATTCATTTTTGTTGCAATGAACAGTGTTCTGTCCCGAGTCGTTATCTCCGAAACGTGATTCTGCTCGACAGACGTCACAAACACGAATTGTAAATAACCTGTGGCTGCCAGACACGCATTTGGACAGGCTCACATAGTTCTCATGAGACCACAAATTGAACCCAACACGATTGTTTGTAACGACGGAGAATTGTCATCGGGGCCTCACAATTTGGCAATCCGATTGACAAAACCGCGAGATGCAAAAAGCTGTGGACTATCTTCACGGGACAAGCACATCATGCACTCATCTGTTCTCAGGAAATCCAATGATGGGAGCGAGATGTTTGCTCTGTGGGGTGTGAGTATGGGTGGTGCCGTTCTCCAATCGCGGAAAAATGCGCCAACACAAACATCGCGAAGACGAGCAACGATTATCGATGATGGTTCATGGAACACAGAGAACATGCGTGTGTACGGGAAAAGATGATGGATCTTCGTGGACGTGCTGCCGCTGTGTCTTCCTCACAGCATCGCGTCCATCAGCACCTCATTTACGAGCATGCCACAGCAGCGATGATACCACTGGCAGTTCCTCATCTCATTCTCATCACAAAATTGAATCCACTCAGACTCAAAAGCAGCACATCCAACACACCCAACCACAGCACACCACCGCAAAATACACCAACATCAATACCAACACAATCTCACAATGCCAGTCGAAGCCGTCATCACAAGAGCACTTGAAGTCCGCTTCATCGACGCTCGCATGCTAGCGACGGAGGCCAAGTCGAACCTCGGCATCCAGGCATACCCAACCAAGGAGCAGGAGCAAATGATCCTGAAGGAGGCCATTCACATCTTCGTGTCAAGGCCACTGTCAACACAGAGAGAGATGAAGAGACAAAACGAAATCCTTGAGGCAGCTACACACAAGTGCTACAGCCTGGACCACTCAATACACAAGAAGAAGGGCGACGACCACAGCTCGAGCTCAGGAACGAACGCAACAGACGCCACGACGCTGGGCGAAACACCGGAAGACATGAAGATGGTCCAGGCGCAGTGCTGCGTGATTCTGTGAGGCTACTAGAACACCTTCCACTCCTTCTCTCTTCGTCCACCGTCCACGTCGATCACGTCGATGACCACTAACATCAATCCATCGGCCAGCCGGGGACGAATCATTATTCCATGCACCGGCTCTTGCATTTTGGCTGCGGGTTGCCAAAATCAACAATCCTCCCGATCATTCTTTCTTGTCTCGGGATTTTCCTTTGCTTCAAGATCCTTTCGTCTTCGAAGCCAAACATGCCACCATTGGAACATGTAGAATACAACACAATAACTGAATTACTAGTGTCGCATTATCAACCATCATCGTCGTCATCATCGTCGTCATGACCAATGCCCAGTACTCTATTTCATTTGCGAATCGTAGCAACAGCACCAAGAGAGGTGCCCGACAGCGCCGCGCCAGCATCAATACACAGTACCCACACCAACACGGCTCGAATCTGGACGACCTTCTTTGCAAACAAGGCGAGGCGAACACAACGACGCTCTTGCCGTCCGCCGCTGTTCTCGCGATCATCTTCCTTCCTGCTCGAGCCGAGATGAGCCTCCCGTCTTTGCGATGCCCTTGCGCATCAATCCTCCAGACACATGGATGTGCTCACCATGACCAACAAGGGACATCCAATGTCGCGCATTGGGCAACAGAACACGGACAACCAGGAGAAGGCACTGCTCTGCCAGAGTACGCAACGAGATCCCGACCCACGCGCCCACCCCACCAGGGCATCAAAAGCAGGACTGCGGTCCTACGTACCATAGTCGTACATGGCAGAAGGATTCGTGCGTGTGGCATCCCTCGAGCTTGGCAATCGCGTGGAGTTTCTCAACTTGCTCAATCCACACCCATCTTCTTTCACATCCCAACCACAAAAGATAATTCGTAAGCCCCCTGATGAGCACAAGACGCCTCGAAAGAGGACAACGCGAACTCCCAAACAACTGTCTGCTTCACAACATCACCTATGCCGCTTCACGAAAACAAAACCCAAGCCCAAGCCCAAGCCCAAACCCAGCCCCAAGCCAAGGTGTTGCTCGTGGTACGAGCGCAACGTGGACAAGATGGAAGAGCTCAACTCGCTTTGTTGAGCATCACCGCACACCGTTCCCACCATTTCGCACGGAGAAGAAATCCCAGGCATGGCGCATGGTGACTCTGGGGCGTGCAAACGACGCAGACGGAAGCCATTGCGAATGCGCAGGGACCACCACCAGCATTCTGAAACCAGAATCCACGACCATGGCTGCTGCGCGAAGGTTGGTGTCCGTCAGTGACAGGTTGCGGTTCGTCGCTGTGCATCTGCGGGCAACACCTGCAATCTATTCCATCGCGATCTCCCGGCAGATACGGCCGCTGCAATGGCTGAGAGAGATGAGAAATATCGGAAACGCATGATGATTCGCATTGGCGCCTTCGTTCCGGCACACAACAAGGAAGGCAACGCGCGAAAGCAGATACCAGCGGGTCAACTCGTAGGTACTCCCGTGGCTTGTGACACCCGCACAGAAGACCGCCATGCCTTTTCCAATTTTGGGAAACTGCGTGATCCATTCCTGGAACTTGACATGGTCGCCCTCGCCCTTCTTTCTGCTATCCGCGCGGAACAGATCGTGGCAGGTGGAGATGCTGAAGGTGGTTGCTCTGATCGCTGAGCGCATCTTCTTCACCCTTCGCGTTACTTCAGACGCTGGCGGTGCCGAGATTGCCAAACTCACCAGCGCATTGGGAGTATGGTAGAGCGGCTGCGTGAAATAGAGACCTTCCTTCTGCACCCACAACGAAGAGAACAAGCCTGAGCCACCTCAGAAGTCGTCAGAAACCACGCTCACACTGCGCCAACCGGTGGCGCAACGAGGCACGGAAGCGCAACTGCTTGCGCCTTCGCGAACGTCGCCGGGTGTCGTTTTCTGGGTGTTTCTGTACTCGAAGCTACTCCCACATCACATCACTTCACTCGTATGGTGTCGCTGGCGATCCCAGGACTGGCGCATATAGTACCAGAAACCACAATCTTGTATTGGAAGTCTGGTGCCTGTGTGTCACCCTCGCTCGGGCATGGTTTGGCATGTATTTGCGAGCGTCCTGACGTGTGTGCAGAGGTGTGCCCACGCCAGTCATGGATCAGCAACTTCGCGAAGAGCAAATCCCATGGGGCGAGGTGACCATGATGCGTGATGCCATCCAGCAAGATGTCGAATGGTTCCAGTTGCACCCAGCGAAGATGCCGATCCCGCGATCATCTCCTCTGTCGTTGTCACGCACTCCTCCGTTGTGCCTTCCCATGTTGTGCGCTCCATCCAAGACTTCGCGAAAGGAGAAAGGCCGCTTATGCGGTAGGGTAGAGTAGAGGTCAGATGTATTAGAGAGGACCACGTCATGGTCCAAAGTGGAGGCGAAGGGGCTCCAGCAACCTCAATGTGCTGGTAGGCCGAAGAGAGTATAGTCGAGCAAAGTACTTGTTTTGATAGAGTAGATCGTGGTCGTAGATATCGCACTCCATGAGTAGAGCACACGTATGTGTCCTCGTATGGTACTCGCTTGTATTGTATAATATGAGTTTGTTTGAAGGAGATGCTCTCATGCACAGCGCTGGTCGACATGATGATGGACCGATGACAGCCAAGCATAATACCAAACTTGTACGGCGGTGCGAAGTGAGGTTGAGCCAATCAAGCGATGGAGATGGAGAGCAGAAGCACCACGCTTGTGGGGGGGAATGGTTACCTTGCCACGAGAACAACAACAAGAAGAAACACTCACAAAACAAACACAAATTGCTCACCATGTTGCCATTGGCTACGTCCGTTATAGCCGTTATCAAATGAAATTCGAAACATGAGAACAGCACAATCAAACACATGCAATAGGGACGCCCTTTTTTCATCTTCCACCATGCACGATTGAACGAAATAGATGTCGTCATATATTTACCTGAATACGTATATTACCGTTGACACAGTCGAGACATCAAGTCAATTGCTTCGTCGCGTTTGATTTGGCATGATAACACCACAGCAACAAACACAGACCTAGCGCAAAACGTCAAAACACTCAGTGTCTTGGTGCAGAGCTATACTTGGGTGAGCTATACTACAGGGCCTGCAACGACAGCTGTGCCGAAAAGAACCCCATCGATGGCTGGTACAAGGGCGAGATGGGCTTCTTTGGCTTCTACATCATGCCGCTGGCGAAGAAGCTGAAGGATTGCAGAGTGTTCGGCAAGTCAAGCGACGAGTACCTGAACTACGCCATGACAAACCGCAAGGAGTGGGGACGCTGCGGCCAAGACGTCGTCAACGAGATGATCCAGGCCTTCGATGCCGACGAAGAGAAGACGCGTGAGGCCAAGATGACTTGACCATCGAGAAAGCATAGTGCTCTTTCCGGCAGTGTGTGTGTGGGTCCGCGGTTGTGTGGTACATTCGTACATGCACACCAATAGTCGTATGGAATGGATGTTCCCATGAAGTCGCTGCTTCTCCCCATCGAAACAGCGCAGAAAGAGACTCAACAATTAAAAGTAGGAACAAATTCGCTGAAACAAAGAACGCCAACATGTCAAGTTGGATTGATGTGGTCGGACGTGCATCGACGAAACCCAGAAGCGGTCCAAAAATGTGCACATCCATCAGGTCATAAAGCTTAAAATAGGACCATACTAAAAATGCAATGGCTCAATATTTAAAAGGAGACTACAAGGATTACGAATATGTGCTTGGTTTGGTTATCCCTGAAAAAGGTGGAATGTTCATTTCAAAGTCTTGATCGACTCGCTCGAGGGGCTCTTAGATGACTTCGCAGGCAGTTCGATTTGGTCCAGGGCAATCATTCTCTGCGTCGTCGATTACGTACGTCTCGTTGGCTGACGTACACAATGGTCCCTGGACACAATTTTTGCAGGTGGCGGCTGGCTTGCAGACTCCTGCTCTGATGATGATGTCGTTGGTTGCACTGTCACTTTTGCCAAGACGAAGGCACGTTTGCTCTCCCGGACAGGCACCGGCTTCGACGATCACGCTTCCTGCGAATTTGATGGAAGAACGGCTATGCAATTCAAAGCAAGTGAAGCTCCCTTGGCAAGCATTCTTTCCGATGAAGACACGTGCCACGATCGGTGTCGTGGTTGTAGACCCTTGGTTGGCGCGGGAAGAAATGGCAGTGCATGAATTCATTGTATCGCATGCTCCTTCTTGCACTCGTATATCGCCAAAGATATTAGCTCCAACACCATTGCAGCTCTGCTGTTCAACACAAGCTCTTGGCCCGATCACCCTGGATCCAACTTTGACACCAGCAGCTGGATGATTTGGGAAGAAATTGCCCAACCGAAAGCAGGCACCAAGTCCCTTGCAACTGTCAAGTATGATTGCGTTGGGACGTGTGAATCTGCAGGCCTGATCTCCGACACATGACTCTGAGCTCACCGTCATGACACCACCATTCGCAGAGTCAATGGTGCAAGAATTACTGTCCCTGCAGCATGAGCCATTGCACGCATTCGTCACCACAGACGCGCTCCCAGTGAAGAGCTTTGTGTTCTCCTCCACGATCGCCAACAATGCCTTGGTCACACTTTCGTCGTTCTTGATCTTGTCAAAACGTTTCTGTGCCACCTCCAATGCCACGGGCTGTGGAGGGTCTTCATCATTGCATCCAAAGATGCTGTTGATCATCTTGCGCTTACCCTTGTCAGCCAGAGCATCAACCTCAGAGACGAAGTCCGCACATGTGCCTGTTGCACCATCGCACAATATGTCACCATCGATGGAATTGAACGTTTGTGTGGCGTCACCCGGTGCTGAGAGACATCCTACGGTGAAAGATGCAGGGGCAAGAGTTGGAGCTGACGTCGGCGCCGAGGTGGGAGCCGATGTTGGATCTGATGTCGGAGTCGATGTGGGAACAGATGTGGGTTCAACCGACACAGTGGGAAATGGGGTGGGAAAGAACGTCGGACACTCCGTTGGCAATGTGTCCTTGCCAACGCAATACTCATCCACCTTGTCACCCGTTGGAAGGAAGTTTGTGTCTCTGCCTCCCTTGGGACAGGCTTGCTCCACATCACTGATGAGATATACCTCATCAAAGTTGCACTCCATCTTCGTCATGCACGCCCAACAGCTCCGAACACCGCCACAACCACCAGAAGGAATGATGATATCCGTCCTCATCCTGTCATTCAAGCCAAGCTTCTCGCATGAGCCTTCATTGGCACAGCCACCATCGCCAATGGTCAGGCTTCCTGTAATCTTTCCACCTGGGAAACGACTCACAGTGGAATGGGCATCCTTGCAGGCATTGTTGCCAACGCAAGCATTCGAGCCAATGTCGATGTGACTTTGGTAGCGGAAGGATGGTGCGGATTGTGCGACGCGGCGGCCAGCTGAAGTACATGGTTCGGTACCGATACACGCACCCTCCTGGATGGTCACGTCGCCGCTGGACAGCTGCCCCACTCCCTCACAGGATTGCGCGCTGGTGCATGCACCTTCACCAACGAAGGTCACTCCTGTGATGAAGGGATTGATCTCGCTCTGATTCATGGATTCGCATGCACTCACGCCAGTGCAGGAAGAATCCAGGATGAGAGGATTCGGTCCCATGTCCTTGCAGGCGCTGTCACCGGTACAGGCCGTGATGGCGACGGTCATGAATGGAGGAGAGTTGGAGGCGGATCCGGTGACTGAGGTGCATCCCGATGATCCTTGGCAGCATGGATTGGCGGCGGATGGAGATTGGGCCATTCCGATGGACATGCATGCTGCCTCCATTGCATCTGGCCGCTCGGTGACGAGGAGCGGCTTGGTGGCAGCGATCAGGGCCAATTGGCCAGCAAGCACGTCGTCAGATGCGTACTTGTTGAAGAGCTTGCGAGCGGCTCCTTCGCCGAGGTTTCCTGTGCATCCGAAGAAGTTCTGCAGTACCTTGGATTCCCTCACGGCGGTCACTGCCTCACGGCATGATGGCTTGGCAGAGTTGCAGATGATGGTCTTGGCACTTGCCTCTTGTGGTGTGAGGATGGTGGCACCATCGGGCTTGCAGACAACGGAGATGGTGGAATCGAAGTCCATCGGAGGAGCTGATGGAGCTGGCGGCATGGTCGGCGATGAGGTCGGAGAGGGTGCGAGATAGGCTGTTGGATGAGCGCTTGGAATCCATGTGGGCATGGTTGTTAGACCTGCAGCCTCCTTGGAGGTTGAAGGCATTGAAGATGGCGGATTGGAGGGATCCAAGACGCCGTCTTTGTTTGTTTTGGCAACCTTGTTGTCGCCGACGCCGACAGCAACCTTGATTGTGCGAGTGGCTTGCAACGCCAGGTGCATTTCATCCACAACAGCCGTGGCTTTTTCTCCTTTTAGGCGCGCTTCAGCCACCGCCATGAAGGCAACAAGGAGAGTGGTGGCGATGATTGTCTTGGTGTTGATCATGTTGATAATCATGGTTCTCGGGTTGTGCGTATGTTGTGGAGTGATGGAATGGTGGGATTCGTTGCTAGTGCTGGTGCTGATGCTGTTGCTGCAAGTTGCCGTTTCGAAGTGGAACTTGTTGATTTTGTGAGAGGAGATGATGATGATGACGCTGGTCCTTTTGCTTCCTGTTCCCCCTCAGACAACGCCAAGAGCAAAGGGCTTCGACTGTAGGAGTTGGAGAGCACATGTTTGATGCTGTGCATGTGGCTGTACTGTTCGTGTCACTCCGAAAAGCGAAGGTTCCCCTCCTTGTATTGCGTTGTTTCCAATTTCGTCTCCGCTCAGAAACGCCGTGTGAATGCGATCGCGAACTCATCAGAGCATCACGCAGAATGAAGCTGATGGCGCAAGAGGGAACATGCGTACCAGACAGCAGAACATCGTGGTCCAATGGCCTTGAAATGGGTGCTGATGTCAACTGCGGTTGAAGTCCGCGTGAGCCACCTTCAAGATTGAAGATGAAGTATCAGAACCATGTGTCGCCCACCGTACTCGTATGCAGGATGGATCCGTTCGCATCGCGTTGTGATGTGTGTAACGTTGTCCCCATGGCGTTGTTGTTACTTCGCCCGATCAAAATGACATTGGCTTACTTCAGCCTTTGCCCTTGTCTGTTCCTTCACTCTTGCCTTTGCTCTCACTCTCGCTCTCGCTCTCGATCTTGGTCTTGCTCTGTGAATACCGGAGTGTCATCAGAGAGACGCTTCACTTCATATTGCATTGCATTGCATCGGAGCGAGGGCGCATCTTTCCATCAATCAGACTATTGCCATGCACTGCAATCATGCTGATATCTGCTGCAGTTTATGAGACGTTGGAGCGGTGAATCGATGGATCAGCCAAGAGGACTTCCGCATTCAGCTCCCTCGGTCCCCTGTGTCATGTGGCAGGCATCATCAGCGCGTCTTGTTGTTGCAGTTGGTGTTGTTGCTATCGATTTGCCCATTCGAGCCTGTGTGGTCCACATCGAATTTGAAAAAGAGATGGAAACAGACAAAACCAAATACCACACCCAATCAGAACCATTCATGAACATTCGTGAACGGGGAACAAGTCGTCCAACACGACTCAGCTCAAGTCGTCGGTTGAATCGTGAAATTTGAATGCAAAATGCCCACGTCTCATTTTACTTGCCGATTCTTTTGAATCCCACAACCAGATTTGGAAGTCAACACGACCGAAGATGCGCTATTCGCCGCACGACAACACATTGCGCTGTGCTGCGATACTGCTACCGACAACCACAATCAAACCATCATCATCGTCATCACTATCATCATCATTAGCAGCACTACCAACAGCACTACCAACAGCACCATCAACGCAAAGCAAAACGTACAGGCCAGAGCATCATTCGCAGCAATCGCACAGCAAGCAATTGAAGAAAGAACGACGAAATGACGACCTCAACGATGGTGCCATCCTTCGTGGGTCGCTACTCTCTCGCGTCGCCGCTGTCGGCGTTCTCATCAACGGGAAGCCCCGCTGCAGGTGATCCTCACGACGCTGATGTCGAGGTGCAGCGCCAAGCGCAACGAGAGCGGTGCCATGGTCCGCGCCAGCAGATAGACCCCTTTGCCATCGAGAGCATCACAATCACGAAGAAGCAGGAGAATGACGGCCGGTGGATCAGGATCAAGGAGACCATGATGCAGAATGGGACGCAGTTCCTGGAGAAGCGAGTCGTGGCCCCATTGCAGCATGCATTCCGAGAGCACACCAACGCTGGAAGCATGAAACCAATGCAACAAACGCCGTCGTCGCCGTCATTATCGCTGCCATCGCATACGAGACGCACGACATCCTACGAAGCCGTTTCAACGTGCGACGATGCCAATTCCGCCTTCGCAGCGATACTGCCGTCGTCAGCATCGACAATGACAGTGGCAGCGAAGGCGGCAGATCAAGCACCGCATCACAGCCAGCAGGAGTCATCGTTGATCAGCGCCACTCCTACTCGCACCAAGTCCATCGCTGGCAGAATCAACAGCGCCTTGGGCGATGAAAACGAAGAAGACATGACCTCGATCATCATCCCTCTCGGTGAATTGAGTCACACGAGAGATCAACGAAGTGGCGGGCGCACGACCAAAACAACAAGGCGCATCGCATTCACCATGACTTCGTTCCTGCTGTTCATGTTCGTCGCGTCCCGATCGATATCATCAGAACCACAGCCAGCAGCGGCAGTAGCAGCATCCGCAACAACGGTGGAAACCAGAATGATATCGGAATCGGTACCATCCGACGCGCTTCTGCCGTCGGTAGAATCCACGAGCACGATGATGGCAGACGGCGACGAATGAAATCGAGGGTGTCGCCACGAATGGAAAAGCGCGGTCTTCCGATACCTTCGATCAGAATCATCCAGAATCAATCATTGGGCAGAAACAGGTATTGCATTGTATTGTAGGAGACAAGGGAACAATCAGCAGAGTGTATTGCTGTACTCTTCACTTTCGAAAGACACAGGACACTGATCAGGAACAGGAACCTGACAATAATTGAGCATAGTAGTAGCAGTCGTAGGTAGTCCGCTCGGACTGGTAATATATTTGTGAATTTCGAACTTACATGTGCAGTACGACTATCCATGGACATGCTCTTCCGAATTCCTGTTCCTCCTCCCGCAAAGGTGGCGTCTGCCAGTGACCCAAGTTGGTGACAATGTCGTTCTGTCTGTCTGTCCAGCCATCGCCAGCGAGTTCAAACTTCAGGATGATGATCGTACCGTCGGCAGTTCTCCCACAGTATGGCAACACAGATACAAGTACCCTCGAAGCATACAGAGATCGCGCTCCGACTTGCTCTTCTCTGCACTTGGTCACAAACGCTTCTCGGAGCTGCAAACACGACACGACACAACACTAACGAACATGGATGCGGATACTGACAGAACCCTCCAATTCTCCCCTGTATCTGAAGACCACTGTACCGGTTGGTTTCGATAACCTCGTCTTTGTTATCGATCACATCTGGATGGCTGGTGAACTGCGAAACTCTCGCATTTTCAAAAATAGTTCTCCTCAGTGAGTGCACTCGAGACTGACAACCCACACACACTTATGGAAACAGTTCTATGTTCCAAGGGGTAAGCAGAGAAAAGAAGCACGGACAGCGCGCTCTTCTCTTGTTGCCTTGCGGCGATAATTGAATTTCAGCACACGACTACCGATGCACGCGACGCCCTCCAAGTTCGCCTCGTTTGGCGAGGCTATCTGTTCGAAAATGGACTTATCTGCGCTGCGATGAAGTACGACTATGGTCTGCCGCTTAATCAAGCACACGGGGAATATTCTTGATACAACAATGTCGCCTGTCTGAAGAACCAAGGTTCTGCATGCGTGAAAGACCATCCACACCAGCCACGACATTGAAGACCCTTCGAAGTCCTGTCGATTGGAAATGCTCCGCGATCTGCGGGTGCGCGAGCACGAGCCGCGTACTTGCAGACACCACATCGAAGCGATAAATCGAGAAATGGGAAAAGCGCACATCACTAAAAATAGGTTCCGAGCATGTCAGCGTATTCTACGCCATGGGCTGATGCAAAGTGTCCCTTCATGGTCGACCTTGAGAGAGAGGGAGTCAGCCGATCGATCATCCAGGTTGCACACAATCTCGGTTCAGACCAAACCAACAAGACAACCACCAATCTATCCTCGACGATCAAACTCAACGCCGATACACCATGAATTCTCAAGGCCTCTCCACCGTCAGCAATGGCAACGACAATGACAACACAGAGAACACCAAGTCTGTGGACGAACGCGTCACCGTTGCCGTCACTGCTCCAAAACAGGCCAACGAAGGCAACTACAAAGATGCCATGGCGATTGATGATATCAAGGCCGACCGCATCAAGACGTCCTCTCCCCCAATGCCAGCTCTTGCGTCGAAGCAGATGCTGTCTCCCACCGACGCCACCGAGCACGAGATCATCCACCAATCCATCAAGGAGAATTCCTTCGTCGATCATCTCAAGTTCATCGTCGAACTCAAGTCCGACCTCGTCTTCTCCACTTGGTACGACGAGAAGGGAAAGGCAGTCAATAACTACACCTTCCAACAGATCTGGGATGAATCGGGCCACTGCGCATACCTCCTTCGCAACAAGTGGGGCGTCAACAAGGGCGATCGCGTCGTTCTCTGCTACGACTTTGGGCTGCACTTCTTCGCGATATTCTTGGGATGTCTCCGCGCAGGCGTGACTGCCGTGCTCGTCTATCCTCCGGGACCTCCACTCGTCAAGTCACTCGCTAAGATGAACAAGGTGGTCGAGGATTGCTCTCCAGCCCTCATCCTCACCCAAACATCCATCAACGTGCTCCGCGCCGCCGATCGAGCCAACCCAGTATCGAAGAGCCGTGCCATGTGGCCAAGCGGAGTGAAGTTTCAAGTCACCGATCGCACCATTCGCCATGATGCGCTTGCCGGCCACAAGAACAGTGCGAAACGAGCGAGCAGGAGCCTGCTGTCCCGTGCCATCTCTGGTCGTTCGCCGGCTTCTACGTCGACAATGGCAATGAAATCCTTTGATGAACCTACCATTGAAGGCTCCGACATTGCCTTCCTCCAGTACACATCTGGAAGCACGGGAAACCCGAAGGGTGTGATGGTAACTCACGATGCATTGAGAGCAAACGTTGAACTGCTGCACAGTGGCTGGCTGGAATGCCTTGAACGCGATTTGGGTGACATGAGCAAGTTGCCCGAACGTATCACCACGTTTTCATGGTTGCCACAGTACCACGACCTGGGCCTGATCCAGCTTACCATCGTCCCATTGGCGGGCGCTTTCCGTACACACATGATGTCGCCGGTTTCCTTCATCCGTAATCCATTGCTTTGGATGGATCTCATTTCCAAGCACAAGTGCCATTTCACAGTCGCCCCCGACTTTGGCTACAGGCTGGTCACTCGTAAGTTCAACGAAATCAAGGCGCGAGGAGGTGATCGTTCGGATCCCATCCCCAACCTCGATCTATCAAGCATGTTCCGTTTCCAAAATGCTGCAGAGCCTATCCGCTTGGATACGACTGAACTGTTCTCCGCAGTATTCAGCCCACACGGCTTGCGCAAGGAGTGGTTCATGGCTGGATACGGTCTGGCTGAGCATGTTGTTGGCGTGAGCTATCAGCAAGGATTCCAGGTATCATCCATCCGAGAAGATGAAGATCTCCATCCCTTCGTGGCCATCGCCCATCGCGACACTCTGCACCACTCCGTTGACATCGTCATCGTGGATCCCAATTCACGCAAGGAGGTCCATGACAACACCACTGGAGAGATTTGGATTGCTGGACCATGCGTCGCCGCCGGGTACTACGGCCAACCAGACCTGACTGCGGAGACCTTCCATGCTGCACTCCAAGGCGTGTCATGCGACGCCAACACCAACGCCAACACCAATGCCGATGATAAGGTGTATTTGCGTACCGGTGACTACGGATTCTACCAAGATGACTATCTCTACATTTGCGGACGCAAGAAGGACATCATCATCGTCAACGGCGTCAACTACTACCCGCAGGACATTGAACATACCGTCCAGGACGCGTCGTCTGCCGTTCGTCCGGGTTGTGTCGCTGCGTTCTCCTCGAACGAAACCGATGGAGATGGACGACTGCAGATCGTATTCGAGATCCGATCGTCACACATCAGCGAGGTCGAATCGGTGTGCAGAAACATCCAACAAGCAGTCCTCGAACACATCGGACTTGCGCCAGCAACCATCACAGCAATCGAAGAGCGCACCATCTCCAAGACCACAAGCGGGAAGATCCAACGCCGCCGCAACCGCCGACGCCTGCATGACGAAGTACACAAGGTGGTGCTCCACATTGTCGCCAAAGATGGCATTGCGGAGCAATCAAAATCATGCTCATCAGGAAATGGCGCCGCCCGAGGCACGGCTCTGGAAGACAAGGACTTCGATGCGATCGTGATGGACACCATCGGAGTACAAATCAAGGCGGGTGACACATGGAAGGAGATTGGGCTGTCGTCCATGGCAGAGCTTGAGCTGCGACAGGCGCTGTCCAAACGATACAGCACCACCATCCCTCCCGACTCCTTCGATCTATTTCCATCGGTCATTGACCTGAGGACCTCCCTCGAGGCATCGGCCGGTCGGCCACTGCCAACCAACCTCCCGAGCCTCAAGAAGATCACTACGGTTCCGAATGAGAAGCCGCTGTCCCAAGCAACGGCCACGGCCATCCAGTTCGTAGGTGGCCTTGCCATTCTGTTCCTATTTGCGCTTCCCATCATCCCGGCATACGAATTTGGGAAGATGCTGGCCAATGGAAGCAACACGCAAGCAGAATTCACCATTGGGACATCCTCCGACGAGTACGAGTACAAATGGGCGTACTATCCCTTCGTCGTTCCAGTCTGGTTGACCGCGCTGTCCGTGGAGGTCATTCTGATGAAGTGGATCGTCGTTGGCAGATACCGAGAAGGGTACGCGAGCTATACAAGCATCTACTTCCTGCGATGGTGGTTCGTTGATCGGCTGATCCATGTGTGGGAGACCTTCGTCGGGCGTTTCATCGTCAACACCCCCCTGATGACGCTCTACTGCTACCTCATGGGCGCGAACGTCCATCGGTCGTCGAACATCTGCGTGTCCATTCGGGAGTTCGATCTGGTGAAGATCGGCGCCCATGCCACGGTGGGCGAGCCCATCCGATGCCGCATGTTCGGCCCGTGGAGGGACGAGGAGGGAGGTCCCACCCTGAGATTCCGCAAGGTAGAAGTTGGATCAGGCACGAAGATCAAGGGCGTCCTTTGCCCTGGTGTGAAGGTCGGTTCCAACTGTCAGGTGCAACGTCTCTGTGTGATGCCAGAAGGTGCGCAGGCGCCGTCCAACACCGCAATCAAAGGCAACCCGGCCTTCGTCGCAAGCTCAAGCGACAGCAAATCGACATGTGCGACTACTGACAAACACAACGATAGTTCAGAAAGCATTGCCGCCAACAATACAGAAGCAATGCAGGCAACCGCATCAGCAGCAACCACAGCGGCAGGATCATCGAATAACCATCGATGGATCATCATCGGAGCGATGAAGCTACTTTGGTTGGTCGTGGAGCTGTACATTGCATTCTCTTGCATGCTCGTCGGCAATATCATGGTGAATGGCCAGTTACGAGACTGGAGATACTCCAGGCTACAATACTGGGTCGTGTCGATCGGAATCGCGTCGCTGCTCCTGCTGCTGTTCAGCATCATCCTCAAATGGGTGTTGATCGGCAAGAAGAAACCGGGCAAGGCAAGGGCAACGATCATGTCTGACCTCGCGGACTGGGCTTGTGATTATCACTTCAACCGATCCTGCATGCTCCTGTACATCCTGACAAGCAACTCGATGCTGTGGAACCTCGTCATGATGGCCCACGGTATGGACGTCGACTTGCGATCGAAGATCTTCGCGGTGCAATTCCCTCCGTCCAAGGCTGACCTCATCAGGGTCCGCAGGTCGTTCATCTCCATGTTCTCCTTCGACATCAAGCACGGCGATCAGTACAAGATGGTCACGATCGAGGACAGCAGCATCGGCATCATGGTCTCGTGCAAGGCGGGCGTGACGGTCCGCAAGGCGCTGGTATCGCCGCGTACCACCGTCGCCGAGAACCTGATTCGACCACAGCAACATCCTCAGAATCAGCCCTTCTCCGGTTGGGAACTTTTGCAGATCGTGGTGAAGAGCACCGTGCTGTACGCCACCTTGATCATGGTCGTGGCAGGCAGCTTCATCCCGGCTTACGAGTTCTGGATGAGCATGGCCAAGCCGCAGACATCCGCAGGAGCAGTCCCTGTCCTCGCCGCAGCGGTTGTCATCCAGACCATCGTCTGGATCATCCTGCAACGCATCGTGGAGTTCATTGTGTTCGCGGGAAAGAACACGAGGACGAAGCCATGGAGCCTGTCGCTGTACACGGTATACCTGTCTTTCTGCCACTGGGTGATGAGCTGGTCGTTCACGACAGTGCTGTGGGGAACATCGATGATGAACGCGGTGCTACGCTTCCAAGGCGTCAAGGTCGAAGGTCGGTTGCTCTACTTTGGCTGCCGTATGTACGAACCAACCCACGTGACCGTCGCTGACGGATGCGTGATCGACGATGCTCGGGTCCATGGCCATTACGGCGTGTTTTCCACGGTGACGATCAAGAAATGTCACCTCAGCGGTGTCTTGCATCCGCAATGCAGCGTCGTGGGAGCCATGGAGGCGTTCGCGACGAAAGAGGACGCAAGGCTCATGGAACATGGGCCCCAGCATGTCATCATGGATGTCGGGGATGATTCGACGAACGTTGAAGCCCTTCAGCTGGATGATTGCTCGCCAGCCGAGCATGCGGTTTGAGAATACGACGTGGTACCTACGCTCAAGAGTACGCGCAGCAGCAGATCTTATGATACGAGCTATTATACAACACAGTAGTTGTGCGCGATATTAGAAATACAAGCTATTATATTGTTGGCACCTGCCCCCACTCGCTCAATTGGTACACCTGCGATGTGGTGTGATGGCAGCGCAATTGGACCAGACGCGGTTACCCTCTTCGTCTCGAACAGGAACAGAACAGAACAAGAGAGGATGAATCAACGACTGATCGGAGAAACACTCACGATGTTTGCACCAACGCACCGTTGTTGGTTGACCAGGTCATCACATTGCGACGCACCAACAACGCGCAGTCATCATATCCGTCGGCCTGGAGTAGATCGTACTCATTCACTACGGGTACTTCTGCCATCAGATTGGTTCGGATCTGTCTTCGTACTCGTGGCAAGTTCGTCACGCTCGGAACTCGCTTCCTTGGAATCCATGGCAATCATTGCTTTTGTATAGTATAGTACCTCGTACAGGTGGAGCATGGAATTGCGTGATAGTCGGTCCACCCTGTTCTTCTTCTTCACCTTCATCTTGTGTGTCTGGGCCCGTCATCATCACCTGTGCTCAAGAGACCATTGAACCAATGACGGATCATCATCTGTTTTCTTTCCGACCACGGTAACACCGCGGACTCTCTCTCTCTCTCCTTCTCTCGAAGTGCTACCTACGTCTTGCAGAATGCGCGGAACGCAAGGAGATGAAATCCGTGCCAAACCAGACTCCGAGTTGGGAACTGCACGCAGTACCAAAAGGCGCACCGTCATAGCGCACATACCAGCTGTTTGCGAGTGCGGACATCCAATATGCTTCCTTGTGGTCTCGTACTTGTACACACACATACGAACACGTTTACCATGGTGGGTGATCGTGGGGGCCTCCAGTTGAGGATTGACCAGCATGAGCTTGCCCTCTTGACCACGTGAGTTACACCATTGCAGTCACTTATTTCGCGTGATGGGACAACCTGCCAAGTTCAATGAGACAAGATGTTCTGGTCTGTGCAGAAAATGTGGCGCTGGATGTTTGGGTTGGGTGTGGTCATGATTAAGCCTCCAAGTGACATTGTGACAAAAAAACGCCTTCACACGGGCGCTTTTAGGAGAGGCTCCAATTTGTCACTCAGTCACGTATTGATTCGGCAAATCGCAGCCCACATTTTCTGGTCATCATCGCGATCATCACGATGGCCGCACTCGCCGTTCCGTTTTCCGCAATTGTGGCTGGTGGTGGTACGACTATTCATTTGCCATTGATGACGGCCACCTCAGCGATCATTGACAAAACTTACATCAGCCTCTGGCTCGTTTTCTGCCCCATGCACCAAGAACTTTGGGCTGAATTGTTCTCACGCAGCTCTTCTCCTTGTTTTCGTATGTCCCATGCGTATGCACATCGCCTCCCCTTGCTTCCGGCGGCCTCTGTCTCTTTCGATCCCGCAGAGGTTCTTCGTCTGGCAAGCTCTTTGCTGCACATCTTTGTGCTCTCCCCCTCTGCCCAACCCGAGACCTGTGCTCACAAATCGCACAAAAGCTGATGACGAAAAAGTCACGCGCCAACGAATACAGAGCCAGCATCAGTATCATCGCCATCGTCAACTCGAGCATCCGTATCAACGCCGCCTTCATCTCAACAATACTTTCGCAGAACCGCCATCACAATGTCCATTGAGTCTTCCCTCACGCGTGTGCTTGACATCCGCTTCATCGACGCTCGAAAGCTGACATCCGAAGCCAAGCTCAACCTCGAGATCGTCGGGTATCCCGACAAGCAGCAGCAAGCAACGATCATCAAAGAAGCGATACGTCTGTTTGTGAAGCAGCCAGAGTCCGATCAAAACGATATGAAACTACAAAAGCAGAGCCTTGATTCCTTGGTGACATCAAGGTGTTACCCAGATGATTCCACAGCTACAGGTCCATCGACGTCATCGCACACGCAGGCATGGGAGTCATCCGCGAAGATGCCGAAGACGTCGCTCCGGGGTGAAAACAAGTCGAGCAAGTACATCGGCCACCGCACTGAATCCACAACGACCGCATCCTTCGATTCGGGGCCTGTTGATGAAGTGGTACTGAAGGCAGAATGCTGCGTAATCCAATAAAGCCGCGGTTGCTGGGGGGAGGAGCACACTCATTGTATGTTCTCGAGAGTGCCAATACTCTGCGCAGAGTCGAGCATAGTGCGACTCAGTCCCAGAGAGTAGAGATAACAGATTATAGTCTTATTCTCGGCGATACCACACAGAGTTGTGCAATTCTTGGTCAGCATTGACTTGTTGAGATTCTTGGGCGGCGCACGCGATGCTGATCCGTCTCTGTCGCGAGTGCGAGAGTACTCTACTGACACGCACACCCATCTTCCACACGTACGAGTAGCTTGTAGGTATTCCTCCGTTGTGAAATGATTTCCACTTATCTTTTTTGCGACATGTGTTGAGACACCAACGACGTCATCAAAAGTGGGGGTTGCGGTAACCAAATTGCCTGTTTTTAGTGTCTCTTCCTTCCTTCGAAACTCGCGCGCTCGCCACTGGTCTCTGACAGTGCCAGGTACCACGACAGCAGAATGCGATACCATTCTGTGTGTCGCTCCGACAGGCTTTTATCATCGATGCGTTCCGTCCCTCCCCTCTGTTCGTGGATGTCTTCCCGCAATTCTGTGTCGTGACGTCACATCAGGTGTTCGAAAGCGTTCATAATTGTTAATTTTCTTATGTTTTGGATGATGCAGCTGTCAGAAATGTGCCAAAATACAAATAATGACAGCGCGAATTGGTCGAAGTTAGTATTTTTGCGTATTTTTAGTTGGCTTTGTTGTGTTCAGCTTTTGCAAACTCGCTTGTTGGCATACGTACTTCCGTATGATGACAGATGCTGATGGAGGCACCTCGGCTGCCACAGACCTAGATCATCACATCTCCAATACTCTAAATCCACCATTAGTACCATCTCAAACACACCACACTCGCACAATAGTGACAAGTGATGGCTTTTTCACGTGTCACGTGAATCCTTCATTACTTCCTCTCTTCGCAAGTGCTCAGGGACATCATATTCCATTGCATTCACAGTATCTTCCCTCAACGTCTTTGCCCATGCTCTTCATTCTTGCTTCCTTCTTCCTTCCATCATGGCTTCAACAATGGTAGCACCATGCTCTTGTTGATGCCTCCCTCATCTCTGCGTGGCTCAGTTGGACGTGGTTCCTCTCATGTGGGATGACCTCAAGACTACCACCGACGGTGAATTCTACAATTTGCTCAACAGTGATGATGACTTCTTCCATGCCCAATTGGTGCATTGATGTGCCAATCTTGTCCATGTCCATGGCAGGTGGAAGCTTTGATCATGGTTTCATGCTTGTGGAGATGATGGCAACGACGATTGGGTTGCCAACTTCCAGGCCTGCAAGTTCCGCATGTATCTGCACCACTTCACCACTGTTCCAAGTGCCAATGGCATCACTCTGCCAACATGCATTGCGCCACCACCAGATCCCGCACTTGATGCAGTTGACACCACTGCAGACAGTGATGCCAGGATTTCTAAGGCTCCTGCCAACAATGATGTCCCTGCGAATGAGGCTACCAATGTTGGAATGTGCATATGTGTATGTGCATCGCTCACTCATTGTTCTCTTATACTATATGCACAGACGGCGCAACTACATTCGTGTTGATAGTGAACTGTGATTGATCGAAATCACATCACGAATTCGGACACACAAAAACCACCAACATTTTGGGGAAATTTGTGAACAACCATTTATGAGAGCATAAGGAACATTGTCCGTCCATCCATCAACAAAACATGTGATATCGAGTCAGGCTTGATATATTTCCCAACTAAACCTCAAATGACAACACCCTCGCCAGACCACTGCATCATCAATGGAATCTGGAATCTGAAGGACCATGGAAGACAACAGCTGACATTGACAGGATGTCATCATGTCACCACGTTGGCAGCTGTCTCCACATCAGATCAAGAAGGCAAAGATTCAATGGCCAAGAAATATCAAGATCGTAGATATACAAGGAGGAGTTTGGACAAAACATTTGCGAATACTCGCAGAGTAGTGGGCCAGTAGAGGACAAGATGGCTGAGCATGTGTCGAATACAGAGCACATATCGAGTACGAAATATTGCTTGTTGTGGACGCGAAATATCGAGAGAGAGAGAATACGAGTAATGGCGAGAGAGTATCTTGTGCGCCAACTCATAGTCAGAGAGAGACACCAAGAGCATCAGAGGAGCAATGTCATGAAATAGCAATTGTCATCATAACAGCCATCACTGTCTTCCACGATCGCAAGGTATCTGTCTACGGAACTTTCCAACATGTTTATAAACAATAGATCAGGGCAAGCCCGCGGATCAGATCGTGCGAAGAAGACCACATCATTCAAGAGCAGCACGCTGAATTAGTGAGGAAGAGGAATTGAAAGACATCCCTCTGTCCAACCCAACTATCAAACAAGAAGAAGGTGCAAGTGAGACTCCACTTCAACCACAGAAGGAAGCAGGTGCGCCCACTGTCCTCTCTAGCACAGAAGGAAGCGCGATCGACGAGACCAATGAGGAACGGTTTGCGAGACTACAACTTGTGCAGAAGAGCATTCTCACAAATATGAAGCAAGAAGAGACAGGTGTGGCGAAGAGCATTCGTACGGCCAAACAGAGCAGAGAAAGTGAGACAACACGAGGAGGAGAATTTGTGACGAAAGACATCTCCGCGGAAACACGAGCGAAAATTGAAAAAGTGATCACACAGAAACAAACGGAGATCACAAGCGTGCGCGTAACATCAACAAAGCAACGGAGTAGCATGGCGACATCAGCCAATGTGAACAAGCAACCCATCAAGGCGCCGCTATTCAGTGGTAGTCAGGAGGACTACAATGCCTGGGAGTCCCAAGCGAAGGCGTACACGCGTGCGCAGAGAACAAGAGATGTGATGTTGGGGAAGACAAAGATCCCAACTAAGAGCGAAATCGGAGCTGCCACAGAAGCAGACAAGGAAGTATTGGAGGAGCCCTACGAGCTGGCAGCCAACTGCTTCAGCAATCTGATCCTTATGATGGATGCAGAGAAGGGTACAGGCAAGCAAGCCATCCAATACAACAACCAATGCATCTCCAACATATTCCCTGAGGGGAACCCACACGAGGTGTGGAAACTTCTCACGGAGAAGTACAAGCCGTCCGATGCCGCCACCAAGATCAAGCTCAAGAGGCAGTTCAACAACAAGAAGATGAAGAAGGACACTGATCCAGATGTCTACATTGCATGGCTCAAGCTACTGCACTCCCGCCTTCAAGACGTCAGGCACGAGATCAGCAACAAGGAAATGATCATGCAGATCCTCAGCACAGTGAGTGCCGAGTACAAAGCACAAGTCATCAACTTTGAACATCAACTCACATTCAACCCAACTGTCGTCACAATCAACACAATCAGAGCACTACTTCGCACAGCATACACAACCAACCAAGGAGGGAAGGCCTACGTCAACGAATTTCAAGACAGCAGCATGAAGACTAACGACGCTGGCTTTGCGAGCACCAGCAACTTCAAGGGAATCTGCCACAACTGTGGTGTGTATGGTCATTGATCTGCGAATTGTCCCAAACAGAAGAAGGCAAACAACAAGAAAAATGCCAACAACAACAGAAAGAACGGAAACCGAAACAATAAAGGCAAGGGAAGCAGATTCAACGGAAAGTGCCACTACTGCAGCATCATCGGACATCGCGAGGTAGAGTGCCAAAAGAAGAAGTTCAACAAAAAGAAGAAGGCCAACAAGCAGGCCAACACAGTGAAGGAAAGACATGAGAAGAGCAGCCATGAGATGATGCTCTCTATACTGGACATGATGCTCTGCTTGGAGGTATCCGACGACATCAAGGATTCATTCTTTGATCACTTCCAACACTTCGAAAACGATGACGAAGTACACGACGACGAGGTCGTGCCAGCGTGGCTCAGTGACGAGCCAATCATCCATGAAGTCGACCGACGTCACGAAGTCAGCTACAAGTACTGCTTCAATGTGAACGACATCATTGATCTGTCCGGAGACGCAGCTGAGATGGGAGCAGAGACCATCGCCATCGAGTTGGAAGCGGCCGCGAATGCAGACGATGCCGACACCAACGAGAACAGCGCGGATCAAGACAACGAAGACGTCTCTGGCAACAAGACAAACGGCGGTGTGGCGTCGCCTCCTCCAGTGGCAAGGAACAACAGAATGGGTATCTTCCATGAAGACAGCAGTGATGAATCAGAACAAGAAGTGGACAGATTCAATCCAAACAAGAGAGTCATCTATCCAACAGACATCTCGTTCCCACCAGTCCAGAACGCCAGAGGCTTCAACACCATACACAGGCATGATACGATCCCATATCCTACATTGACAGTAGAGACAATGCAACGACAGCTCATCCACGACGCCGTGATGGTAGCAGGCATGCGGCTCTTCCTAGGGATGATCAACAGGGGACTGCAACACATATGGGTGCGCGTGATTGGCACCATACTGTCCGACAATTTCCGATCAATCAAAGAGATTCTCGCCAACACAGTGATCCTCAAGCGGCTGTTGGAAGAAAGACGAGCTCATTCCAGAGACAGAATTGCACTACGTCCTTGGAGGATGTATGCAAGTGCTCCTGCGCGAGCGACCACAAGTCACGCCATACGATTCGGTGACAGCAACTCACCGAGAAGACATGACTCCAGCAGTCAGAGAACCGTACTACGACGGCATGGACTACCACAGGATGGACGACAGGAACGAAGAAGATCACGACGACGACATGGCAGCAGCTGCCATGGAACAGCTTCACGAGCTGAGCACCAAATACAAGGACAAGGTCAACAAGAATACCTGGCTTGCCGACAGCAGAGCCTTGTGTCACATTGTGAACTCAGACGCCGGCCTCTTCAACGTGCGGCAAATCAAGTCCTTCGTCCAAGTGGGAGACAGCACGAAGCTGGACTCTCCCAAGATCGGATCCATCCGCTTGAAGGTCAAGCAACATGACAACACTTGCCACATTATCCAGCTCAATAATGTGAAGTACACACCCAAGATGGTGGTGAACCTTTTCTCTACAAACAAGGCACTATACAACAGTTACCAGATTGGAAACAATGGCATTCTGATGGACATCGTCAACAGAGCTGGGAAGAAGATCATCTTCGATCGCATCTTCCCAACATCCAACAGATTCATCACAGGAGTGCAGATGCATCCCATCATGCCAACTGAGGATGACAAGGCTTCCACAGCCATCATCAAGAGCCCATCCAAGGAGGTGAGCGCTGTGAACTTGCATCGAATGCTCTGTCACGCACCGCTTGAGACCATGAAGCAGACAGCCACTCAATACGGATGGAAGATCATCTGCGAGATGCTGGTGTGTCGCGACTGTGCTGTCGCGAATGTGAGAGTGAAGAACATCCCAAAGGCAACCATTCCAAGAGCGACTCGCCGTGGCGAACGCCTCTTCATCGATATCAGTTACACTAAACACATAGGCTTCGGAGATAAACGCTACTGGACCTTGATCGTGGACAGCTTCACGGACTACTGCTGGAGCTTCTTTCTGAAGAACAAGAGAGACCAACCAGGGTATCAAACGATTTGTGCAGACGATCAAGTCACACACAGGTGATCAACAAATCATTTTCCAAGGCGATAACAGCGGAGAGAACAAATCCACGCAGGATACTCTCATCGATGCAGGACTGAATGCGAAATTCGAGTTCATGGCGTCCAACACGCCACAGCGGAATGGTAGAGTAGAACGCAAGTTTGCGTATCTCTACACCAAGATCCGTTCCATGCTCAACGGAGCACAACTCAACAACAAATAGAGGCATGGCCTGTGGGCATCAGCTGCAAGCACTGCCACTGCCATCGCCAATTCTTTGACAGCAATCCACCATACACTGATTCACTTCAAACATTCGGAGAGGTGGTTGTTGTGAAGACCACCTATGGCAGGATCTCTACCAAGTTCAAGAATAGAGGAGAAGAGATGGTGTTCATCGGATATGCACACCAACATGCATCAGGAGTGTACAACATGTACAGACCATCGACCAAGTCACTGGTCTGTTCCTGCGACATCAAATAGCTCAACCAATCATACGGATAGTTCTGTGGCTGGGCACAAGCACCAAACACACTCAACGATTCAGAAATGACGAACGCAGATAGCTTCACAACCATTGGACGGAAGGGAGCAACGCCAAGGACGGCAATGCATCAAATGACAGAACCAAGGAGAGTATCCTTTGCCAACACGAACAAGTATCACATCCTATTGGACAGCGATGATGAGGACGAGGAAGCAGCGACCCAACTGCTCGAGAACGAGGAAGATTGGAGCGAGTCCGACCCTGAGGATGACGAGATCCTACCATCCGGCGACAAAGCCGACGATGACAAGGGCATCACTCCTCTGAACACACCAGCGAGGCCTGCGCGTGGTACACCATCAAGACCTCCACCAACCAAACCAAGCAAGCGTGACATAGACAGAAAGGAGAGACTCATGTGTCACAAAGCAAGAGGCAGGAAGGGACAGAACAATCCCAAGGCAACTGCAGGGAAGAAGATTCCCAAAGCACTGTGCGCACTTGCAGACAACAACAGACCAGGTCAAAAGGAACAAGGTGATGAGAACGAATCATCATCAAACAAGGAGAGCGACAAACTCAGCGATGAGTTAGCTGACGAACTGAGTGATGACAACGAGAACACAGACGATGAGGAAATCATAGACGAAATAGAAGAGACAGAGGTTATCCATCAGACTATACGAGATGAATGCAATCGTCGCCGAGATACCAGCGATTGACATCGGACTGTCGCTTCAGGACCAGAACGAGGAATCCGAGAAGCACATCGAACCGACGACGTTCGATGGGGCATTCAACCATCCGGATCCCATCCATCGAAAGGGATACCGAGCAGCCATCAAGAAAGATTTCAGCTCCATGGATACACGCAAGGTGTACAGCAAGATCAAATGAGACGCCACCCCACAAGGCCGCAGATGCTGCAAATGCAAATGGGTCTTCAAGTTGAAACGCGATGGCACACATCGAGCGCGGCTCGTTGCATGTGGATATGCACAAGTCATGAAAGAGCACTATCGAAAAATCACAAGGGGAGAGCAAAAGCAAAGTACCATGCCAAGATTCGAACCTGGAACCTCAGTGAGAATTACTGGTGCTCTACCATTGAGCTGCAGGCGTTGCGATTGCTGATCCGAACACAAGTGAAATTTATAGATAGTGGGGGCTATGGGAGTAACGTAATTTTCACTATACGTATTTGTGCTGATAAGTCGCAGACGTAGACTTCCAGGAACACTACTCACCAGTGATTCATGACGTGGCCTATCGAGTGATGATGGTGATCATGACGAATCACAGCATACTATCGACACGAGTGTAGTTATACCGTCCAAGTTCGTATGAGAGAATACCGGGTGAACGATGCACATATACGCGTACATCTCGACAAAGATGGTGCTCTGGTTTTGGTCCATCCTGGACAAGATCAGCATGTGCCAACAGCATGCCATACTTATCTACAAGGACAACCAAGGCGCTAGAATGATGGCAAACGCCAACCAACTGCCGAGGAACTCCAGGCATATTGATATACACGCATTTGCGGTCTGCGATTGGGTGGGCAGATATCTCATCCTCATCACTGATGTGTCATCCAACCCCAATGCTTTGGATCTGTGCAACAAGCAGATGCCTGTGATTCTGTTCTTTTGACATACGGACCTACTCATGGGATGCATTCCATCATTCTACGTTTGCCGGTGGATGCCGCCAGTGGAGTGTGGTGATCTCAGTCTTCTTTGTACGACATACTGAATTGTTTCCGCTAGCTACCACAAGCATGGGGGTGTTGGCATCTGTACACATGTACAATGCAGATGTCATCGACAGCAGCAACAGCTGACACAACAAACATCATCACAGCTCCGTAGTCATGAATCCACCATCAGCACGAAATCATACACACCACACGCTCGCGATACTGACAAATTCAGACAGCAATTGGGCAACACCATGCATTTTGTCGGTAGAAACCATAACAATATGAATATAGCACGATAATTACACGATTCGGGAAATGGATGAGTGCTGCAATCAGTCAGAAATCACGTTTTCACGACGCAACCAAAACAACAACACAAAAAATGTGCCTCGAAACGTAAAAACGGAAAAGGAAAATTCACAACACGACCAACGTGACGTGTCGGACAAACCCTTCGGAAGCCCGAAGGCGTCATCAGTTAACAACAACAATAACATTGCATGAACAGACCATCATGATTGGCTAGTTGGGTCGTGGCGTTATGTCAAAGTTCTTATTTGGTGGGAACGCAATGATGTCTGCGACAGGTCACGAAGATACCGATGTCCACAACACGAGGGGAGTTCTCAGGTTTCCTTTCAAACAAATATCGATTGCGTGGTTGTGAACACAAATAAAATGTCAAATAGAAAATCGATGTTTCGTGATTTTGTCATTGCGTCGTTCTTTGCATGTTGCACAGTGTTCTATTTCGTCTGTGGAACTGAAGGACGATTTGGACTTACCGAACAGAGAGTGACGTCACACCAAGAATTAACCTTCCAGACACTCGAACAAGTGAAAGCACACGAACCAACTCTTGCACAGTGTTTCAGTGACAGAAACGTGGAGGCATGGCGCCAGACAAGCAGTCTAAATGTGGAGATGCTGTCCTCTGTTTATGGTACGGTTTAAACGGTATCTACATATATTGGTACATCAACTATTGATGATACTGCGATGGGTACCGAAGGTCAACAAGGATGCGTCAGACCAGGGTGGGAGGCGACTGGGAAATTGGTCTCCCGCAGCTCCCAAAGTCGGCCACCACGACACGGTGTCGAACCCATGATAAAATAGATAAGTGGAAATCATTTCACAACGGAGGAATACAATTTATTATGTATGGTACCATGCACTCACCGAAACGGCGCGACAAAGAGACCCTCTCCGATACTCTTGGCTAAGGGGATGTCGTCTATGAACGTTATGTACCTTCGCTGCACGCACGCACACGCATATTCGTACGGATCGCGTTGCATCCAAATCCATGAAGAGCATGACCATGCGGACGCCAGTGCCATGTTGCATGACGCACGAGGAGTACGAGCCAGAACAGCCACGGCATGTAACTTTGGAGGCGGATTGAGGAGGAAGGGGTCACTTCTGGCTCCATCTGACAAGGAGGCCCCCTGTTGCAAGAGAGAAAGAGAGTTGGCGTGCCTCTCCGCAATCGAACTACATCCAGTGTCACGCAAAGCGCAGATATTCACCCCTGCAGGTACCGTACCACGCATACTCATCGATCGCAACATAGTACACACATCACGTTCTTCTTGTGAATTGTCGCGTGGCTCTCTCTCTCTCTCGATGCCTGTGGAACGCAGAAGTGCGCGTCAATTCATTACCCCAAAACGCATCCCGGCGCTTTGGCTTGCCCAATCATCATCGTGCTTATCCCCCCTGCTTTTAGTTCTCCTGTGACATGGCGCAAGCTCAGGCGCCAAACCTCGACTCGCCGCCCGAAGCACATCCATCACAACACAGCGCAAGTATTGAGCACAAAATGTCTCGGTCCAGATGCTGAGTTTTGATCGTTGTCGGCTTTGGCGTCTCCAAACACAGACAGGCTTTTCTCCCATGTCCTTTCTCCTTCCCCCAAACGACGGCTCATCATCCAGGGCGGCTTTTGACGTCTCTTCTCGAACAATGCAGACACCATTGAGCCCCACCGCTGTGCTCATGTCACATGGAAGCGCTGATGGGTTCGTGGACGCGCCTGAAGAACTGTTCCGCGAGGATGACAGCGCCAAATGGGCTCGTCGCCAGCACGCGGCAGACGCCAAATCCGTCCACTCGGAGACGTCGCTTCCTGTGAGGGGGTGCACGGTGGCCTTGTTCTGACGAAAACGTCGATGGTCGAACAGGTTCGTGTTTGGACTTTGTTCTGGCCAGCCCCATTCGCGGATCTGAGCCGGAAAGTCGCTGAGAAACAAGGTCGGCGATCGAAGTTGCCCAACATGTACTGTGGTACAGCACGTGCATGAGCAGGCCCGATATTTCCACTCGGTTGTCATGGCCGGTTCCAAACTCGTGATGTGTCTTGTATGCTGCTGATTGACACGAAGCGAACTCCGAGATCATTGATTCCATCGTTCTCCTTGAAGAGGGGGGCTTGGGTTGATCGGCACTGCTCGATGGTCTGGCCACTCCATTCGAAGCTACTTGCCATGAGCTGATCTCGCACGCCTCCAACACCAAGTGTAGCCAAGAGAGGCCAACAACTTGATCATGCAGCTTTCCTATTCTCGCTTCTGCACTCCTGTTCTCACAACACAATCGCAAAGCACACAATTCAAGCAAAGCACACAAATCACACAAGTCACACAAATCACGCAAGTCACACAAATCACGCAAGTCACACAAATCACACAATCGTACACATCAACACAGCATCACCATGACATCAATCAACGCAGCACTCATGAAGGCATTGGACATCCGGTTCATCGATGCGCGCAGCATGTCGATGGAGGCCAGGGCCAACCTGGGCATCGTCGGCTACCCGGATCCAGATCAGCACCAAGCGCTGCTGGCTGAGGCAATCCGCATCTTCGTCAATCGGTCTCAGGCCAACCAGGATGCCATGAGACAACAGAAGCAGATGCTCGAAGCAGCCATCAGAGAGCTGTGCAAAGACATCGATACCAAGAAGGCGGATCGTCGAAGCCGCAGCCCATCAAGAACTGAACCCACGTCGTCGCTGTCATCTCGGAGGAGCAGCTTCCACATTCAAGACATCGACACGTTATCGATGGCAAGCGATGCTTCTGACTTGTCGGACGAGGGCATGGATCGCAAGGTCAATACATGCGTCATCCTGTGAATGAAGAATGAAGCACGGGACACGACGAAGACAACGCCGACTCCAGAATGGCAAGAGATGCCGATCAGGACGAAACATCGCACAAACTCCTCTCTCCCTCTGATCTTCAGGAGTTGCGATGGGAACGCTATGCCCATACCTGAGTGGCACTGCGACGAGAATGGAAGGACCGATCGTCCACTGGACGTAGTAGTTCTCACTTCGGGCGCAGAAGAGAACTCGCCAAGGTAACCACAAGATGCCAGCAACCGCCGCGAGGCTAGGCAATACATGATCACATGGTATTGAATAGCAATACCCATAAGAATCCAAGCAGAGGCGCACCGAAGCAAGGTGACATGGACTTGTCTGCAGCTCGCTCTGCATGGCGCTGGAGCTGGAGCTACCGACGAGTACGCCTCTCCCTTGAAATCGAAGATTGCCAAGCAGCAGCCAGAGCTATTGGCAATGCTCGAAGGGCGGCAACTGGCAGTCATCATGACTGGAGCCAAGTCGAGCAGAGGAGTGTGTCGTACGCGCGCGACACTTCCAAACGGCGCCAATTTAACGCTAGATATACTCGTATTCCTAATCGATCCAGCTCCAAGTACGAAGTGCGTTCGCCAAAGCGTGTAGTATCGCATAGTTGACTGGAGTTGAACATGGTGGGATAACACGGGAGTGGCAGTTGTAGTAGGCTGCATGCGTGGCTTCCAATCCACAACATCAGCGCGCTGAGTAACAGCAGTGGCGAAGTCCGCTGCACTCCTGCCGACATGCATGCTCACAAAACAGAGTACGAGCGCGGTACGAGCCAGTATCAACGGTTTGTAGTCGCAACAGAAAAGTCCGAAGGATGATTTGTCGAATTAAGAGGTTCTTCGCGAGGGTCGTCTTGGTTCCATGACACCTTCGACATTCGATCTCAAATGACCAATCTTCGTCAAGATGGGTTTCATGAGAAGCATTGTCATTCAATGCAGTCTTGCCACAAGATCCAGTACGCTTGCCGCTTCACTTCACGTCGCCGTTGCCATCGCTGGCTCGGCGATGGTGTCGATGAGCGGCGCCGTTGTTGCCTTCGGAGATATAATACAATGCAATGTTTGGTTGACCCTCGATGATTCTCCGCTCAACGCGAAAACAACCTCATCATGGGCCTTTTGATTCATCACGCAGCCGAGTACTCTCTCTCTCTCTCTCTCTCTTGAAGTACGAGTACGCAGGCTGCCCCACCATTCACTTCTCCAGAGAGACGTCAATGGTCGTGGATCCTTGATCATTGTGGGCTACATTCCACCGCAATCGCTTGCGCGAACACTCTTGCATGAGCGGTGCATCCGGGATCGATTGCGTGCAGGCAAGAGCTCCGGAAATCGTGCCGCGATGCTTGCAAACATGGATGTACCATACATGCAAGACCGAAGACCTTTCATGGCTTCTGGTTGATCTCGTGTCGCATTGGGTTGCGTTGAGCTGTCTTTCATTTTGTGTGCATTTGCATGGTTCCTTCATCGCCAGGCGCGACAAATGACACGCGGGTGCGCGGAGATTTGTATGCCGTTCATTGATATGTATATCCTTAATGGGACATCTAAATGTCACAAACGATCATCTACAAGCCCACATTTGTGAAGGCACGCCGCGCAGAACACTCACAAATGAATGTCTTGATCAACCAAATAGTCGTACCTCCCGTGGCACGTGGCTTGAATGAGTACATACACATGCCTTCGAACTGCAACATCGCGGAAGCATGAATTGGCACCGCTCTTCTTTCAGTGTATCACGTCTGGCATGGCACTCTTGATCTCGGAGTATTGTGTTCTTGTGGTGGGATAGCTCCATGCTTGTACGACTGCGTAAGCAAACAAGTAAGTAAGCAAGCAAACAAGTGGAAAACTGGCGAAGAGAGTGAAGTGGAGCGCTTGTATACTGCCCATAGAGTAGTCTTACTTCACTTTCGAGAAGTGGGATTGGTGGAGCACCCGATATCTTTGTGGAAGTGTCCAATGAGACGATGCGCCAACATGTGACAACACGAACCACAACTATCATGATGCGGAGAGGCGCAGGTGTTTGGTGGTGCATTTGTCGGGAATGCGTCTTAGGATTGCGCGCCAGTAGCGGATGGACAAAGAACAGAGCCTCATTTGGCTTTGGAGGCTGCTGGCGGTCCATGTTCTGGGTTGTGTGCGGCTGCTACTTTCGATCTATTGGTACTCTTGTCTGTAGTCGTCAACGCAGCGGCGACGATGAAATCGCCCCCCAAGAGCACCATGCCCAATGTTTGCTTGCTTCTACCACAAGCTCAGCGGATCCGTTGCTCAAGAAGTCAACAACGAGCATAAAAGGTCCACCGAAAACATCAGGACGACGGTGCCCCACCACAATCTTCCGTGTCTTCTTGGTGGCCAGAAAGGACATTAAATTACATTATCGGAACAGGTCCGAGAGAGAGAGAGGACGAGCGAGTTGATGGAGTGTCCATAATCGCTGGGGATGCGGCAACACGAGAAGAAAGTCGCAGCCGCAGCCTCCTCGATCTCCGTTCCATGAACATGAACATGAGTTCGTGCGAGTGATCTTGGTGCGGCAAGCCGAAGGTTTGTCAATCGCAACCTAAGACAAGATCCTCCGATGTGGTCGTTATTGAATCATCCGCGAATGATGGTTCATCCGGAAGGTCGGCCGCAATATTCTTTGCCGGCGTATCGTCCTCGTCGTCGTCAATCGTGTCGAGACTGGAGGACGACAGTATGGCCGAGGATGACGGTGTGACGCAGTCCTCCGCATATATCTCGACCCGCTGGACCTGCGTCTGCGCTGGAATGTACTCGTCGCAGTCCATCTTCATGGCGACGTAGCCGTTCGTGGATCTGCATGGCTCCTCGCCATTGGCGGCACGCCGCATCCTCCGCCTTCGGTAGCCCACGACCACCGCGACGACCAATCCAACCACGATCATTGTGTCTCTCTGGTGTTCTATGTGGATACGATCTACTGTCTTGTTGCACGCTCCTGTTTCTCCGCAGTTTTTTCGACGGGCTGTGATGTGGGCAGGTGTTCGCTTGTGTACCAGTAAGCTTGTGCTTCTTTGCCTTGTGACGGTAACGAGGAACGCGATTTGGGACTATGCCGCTGGTCCTCGTTGTGTTTGAGGTCTGTATTTTATTGAGTGGAACTCGTATTGTGTGAAAGTGCGAGTATGCAAGCGTCAATCTACTTAGACACAAGGGCGTGGGCGTGCGTATGGTATGGTATGTGAAGCAGCAACCCGAGCCGGCTTCAACAGAGATCGGTATCTTTGATTGTTGTTGTGGTTGTCGTCGCTGTTTCTGCCACTCCGCTGCTTCTATCGATGAGGGACTCAGACCGAGGTGTGGATGCAGCTGAGATACGGCAGAATGATGTTGTGAGATGGTCGAATGAAGAAGATGGCTGTTGTCCCTGTTGGGAATGGTTTGCGAGAGAGGCTGATGGGAGTTTGCGTTCGTCTCGTTTCTTTCGTTGGGAAGCGTCGCTGCGGCTGCCAACGTGCTCTCTCCTGTTCTTCCTTCAGCCGCCTCCTCTCTCTGTGCTATCTTGGTTGCGTGCTGTTCCCCATTCCTCTTGCTTCATTTTCGCTTGAGACCTGTTCTGGGTCCAAGCAGCTTTCGAAGCGATCACATTCCCGCCCCATCGTCCGCGATTCCACGCGAACCCCTCATCGTGATGTTGCGAAGCCCAACAGGATTGGGTGTCACGCAGTTCCTGAAGCTTCCTTTTGTGTTTCATGTGATTGGAATGGACATGTCGCCGTTCGCAGCGACCGGTTTTGGCTTTCGCCCTTGTGGATTGAACCAGCGTCTGTCTGCGAAGTGTCAACACTTGTCCATCCAAGAGACAAAATGGTTGCATCTCTTGTGTTCGATTGGTCGTGTGAATCGTAGTCCAAAGTAATCGATGGAATCAAACCATACTTCGTCTGTACTGCGTACGCTCATGTCGCCTTGGCCAACCACGGAATTCGACGAAACGTGGATGATCGTGCGAAGGAACAGAGAAAAGCCATCAACAAGACCAACACAACACAAAATCAGGCGATGGGCAACGGTCTTCGCCGCATCCATTCGCTTCCTTCTGACTCTTTTCTGCTCCACCCCTGTTGTTGTTGTTGTTGTTGTTGTTGTTTGGGGTTTGATTCGCGAGTTGATGGTGGACATTCCTTCTTCAACATCATTCCACACATCAACTCCTTCTTCCCAAAGGTTCTCACTGCGCACACTCTACTTGTACCATACTTGTACTCGTGCTCGTGCGACTATCCATCCATCCACATCAACCTCAATCAACCCTTGCGATCAATCACCCATCAGCCATAACTCATCAACATCGACAACAGAGCAAAGTGCCGTGATCGACAGCCACAGAGCCGCATAGTACGATCTACGGAAACGCAGCAACCACAGAAACTCTGTACCTCCTCGTGTCACTACTCTGCGGCGCAATCCAGCCAGTACAATACTATAATAGTATAGCATAGTATAGTATAGTATACAATACATGCGTCGCTCCATATCACACGGGTCGGCTGGCCATACCACAGCGTCCGTAATCCAGCACCTGCTGCCGTGGGTGTTCATCGGCTCATTCTTCATGTGGGGACTCAGCTCCGTCAGAGCCTCTGCGGCAGGCGTCTCTGCTGGATTCGCAGCTAGACACAGGACCATGGCCGCCTTCCTCTCACCTGCTTCCGCATCAACCGGCACGAGGACGATCACACAGACAGCCACGATGGCCGCAACGATAGCAACGACGGGAGACGCATTCGGAGCACTCCATCTCTCGATGCCACGAGCGGCACCCCAGTCACCACCCACTGTCTCTCCCTCCAAATCGCTTCTCAGCTTCGGTGCACGGTCGCATCGCAGCAGCAGCATGCGGCTCTTCTCCTCCATCTCAGACAGGTCCTATCCGCGAGATATAGTCGATGAGGAGCTGCTGCAGTCAGGCTACCGTCGCCCGCCCGTCCAATGGTACCCAGGCCACATCGCCAAGGCTGAGCGTCAGCTCTCGGAGACTCTGCGCGCCGTAGATGTCATTCTCGAGGTGCGGGATGCCCGTGCCTGCAAGGCCACCACGCATCCCAGAGTGGGAGAATGGTGCGCAGGCTTGCCCCGTATCGTGGTCCTCACGCACGTCGACTCCATCCCCAAGTCGGCAGAGATCGCCTGGAAGCGTGCCTACGAAACCCTGGGGGCGCACAGATGGGACGACACGCCCATCAACCCGCAGGTCTCCAACCAGGCCAAGCAGGCCAAAAACTTCAGAACCAAGTTCGTCAGCCAGAACAAGTCGGGCAGCAATGCCAAGAATGAGATCTCGCCCGTCGAGCAGGTTCTCTTCGTCGATGCTAAGCAGGGCCAGGGCATCCACGCCCTGCACCGCGCCATCTTCAAGGCCGGTCACCATGTCAACGAGCGCAGGGCACGACGTGGACTCAACGCGCGTCCCTTGCGCGTCGGCATCATCGGCTATCCCAACGTGGGCAAGTCGGCCCTCATCAACCGCATCCTGGGTCGCAAGCGCGCCCGCACGGCCAACACGCCCGGCGTCACGCGATCCCTGCAATGGATCCGCGTGCGCTCCAGCGAGTACTCGAAGGCATCCGGCTCCACCAAATCGGATGCGACGTCCTTCAAGAAAGAGTTCGAGCTTCTCGACAGTCCGGGGATCATCCCGGCCAAGATGGTGGATCAATCGGATGCGGTCCTGTTGGCTGCATGCAATTGCATCGGAAATGCCGCTTACGACAATCAGGTAAGAGTCCCAATGGCGCGGTGGATTGCCGTCGGGCACTCAGACAGTGTTTGGAGTCACTTCTATTCGCGAGCACCCTGGTGAATGAACAATGTCACCATCGCTGTCACCATCGCTGTCACCATCACTGTCACCGTCGCCAGCACTAACTCTGATCAACCCTCATCTCGCTCCACCCCGCGAATTCCTTTCACTCCCCAACACACACCGTCACCCACACTCGCCCGTATGCATATATGCATCCCTTTCGACACATGCAGGCCGTTGCAGCATACCTTTGCGAATGGCTCAAAACGATTTACATCATGGACAAGCAAGGTCAGACAGCACCCGCGTGGCGCGACAAAGTTAAAGAACGATACTCCTTCGATCCTCTGGAGAAGATAGAGGACTACGGGACTGGAAACCTCAGGTACATGTCCGGCGAGGACATGCTCTTCAAGATCGCCGACAACACTTGTCAGGGCGACCCCGAAGACGCATCGCGCAAGATCCTGCAGGACTTCCGCACGGGACGCATGGGACCCACCTGCCTCCAGCTGGCGCCGCAATCGGAACAGGACGATGGCCAGGTTGCCGTTCCGGTCGGCGCCATGGACGGACGCGGCGATGGCAACGGCATCACGCTGGCAGAGTATCGCAAGCAGCAGATGGAGCAGATGGAGAACGAGCAGAAGGAACGGGCGCGCATGGCGGTCGAGACGGCGAAGGAACGGGGTTTGGAACTGCCACCCATGATTCAGAAAGCCTCCGCATCGTCCGTCGCGACACCTGCCAAAGACAGCAGCAACGATGATGATGCTGGAAGCAGCTCTTCGAAGCAAGTCAAGGAAGAGGATGTTGGAAAGGGGATGTTCGATGGTTGGTAGGTGAGGCAGGGCGGAGTACATGCATCGTAGTCTACTGCAGTCTCAACAAACCTTAAACACTTCCTCATTCTGCTCTCTCGTTCATCTCGAAGCATGTTCCTGTTGGGTACGAGTGTATGTTGACGTCCGTAACTATGATGCGTAGATTAAACATGTACTCATACTCGCACTTGAGTGCCATACTCCTGTTCAAACGAACTTGCTGTGGATAGGATGCGCGCCATGCGCCGAACGATACGATCTATTCGGACATCATTGCATCGATGGTGATACTGGCATGGGTGTGGGTGTGGTTACCGAGCAGGGTCTCTGTTGACTCGTCTCACTGAATATCAACCATACTCCACCACGTAGTCGGAATAACCACCCTCTCTGTAGGGTTCCTCCCTGAAGCTGTAGGTCATGTCACCCTTTTCTCTATACGGCGACCCGTACCACAATGCCAGCGATTTCTTGCTTTCACCCAAGTCTTCCATCAACATCTCGATCCATTCGACGTGCACATAGGGAATCTCGATCTTTCCACCTCTCTTGTCGCCCAGAATCAATGCCAACAATACGTACCGCACTTCCGCAGATGAGTAGTAACGCCACTTGATACGTTGCGGAGACCCATCACCGTTGCCATCTTCATCCTTGTTGGAATACATTATACCGTACAAGACTGGGTTCACGAGTCCGAGGATGGCCTTGGGAGCATAGACTTTACCCGACCTAGTGATGAGCGTCACAGTCTCGGAAGATGGTTGCTTCGGGAAAACCTCGTGAGTGTTGACGTCCAGATCGCACCAAGAATGCCGTTCGCGAATGCCGAGTTCTTCTCGGACTTGTTGCACAGCACGGAACCGATCGGGGCCTTCTTCGGGTGTTGGCAGTCCACCAACGAAGTTGCGGGTGGTGTAGTAGCACAGCACATCTCTCAACGCGCTTGCACGCAGCTCGTCCAATCGAATGGTCACCTCTGTGATGTTCGCAGGGCTACTTTCATTCCCACCACTGCCGTCGCTACCACCACCGCCACCAACGATGGTGTTGGTTGTTCCATGCTTCGCAATGAACTTCTCAAAGTTTGGGGCACGTTGGGACAGCAGAGCTCTGCTGGACTCGATGATGTGGAATGGTCTCTCTTCTGCATCGCTCTTGCCATCACCGTCGCCATCAGGGCTGTGCTCCTTCTCATCGAAAATCATCAATTTGATGTCGAAGAGATGATGACAGTCAGGATGAAATGGCTCGGGGTCACTGTCTTTCACAGCTCCGGAAGAGACGGGAGTCATTCTTTTGCTCTTCTTGGAAACAGGATTCACTGGTTGGAGTTCATCGAACGCATCGTCTTCCATGAAGGTGAGGAAACTGTACATACCAGGGGGATACCACAGCTTGCCTTCGGTCTTGGGCAGCAGCTTTTGTGCGACAGCGATGAGTTCTGTGTTCAACTCATCGTATGGTTGATGATGTGGGTCGTTATTCTTCTGGTCAACTCGGACGCTGAAACGTTCATAACAGTCTTCTGCTGATGCCTCCTCATAGGTCATATACATGGATGGTGTTCTCATTATCTTGTCCTTGGAGAGGAACACGAAGGTGTTGTAGATGTTGTAAAAGTGGTAGCCGGAGAACGACTCCAGCAACCATGCCTCGTCAACTTGTTTCAAGTTGTCCAAGTACTCTGTTTCTTGGTCGGACGATCCAGGTTCTCTCACCTCCTTGATGTGTTTGACGGGAACCGCGATGCCGTAGCCAAAGGCACCCGAGATCAATGTGTCGTCTCCCATGTATCTCACTCCAAGTGAACGTGAAATGGTGGAGACACTTGATGGATGGATGTATGCTCGTGACGCAAAACCAATGGGCAGCCGCCGAACAAGACGGAAGACCATGGCCGTCGATCAAGTCAGAGTTGATATTGTTGTGAGATAGATTTGTTGGTCAATCGTTGATAGTTGATTATCATATGCGATTTATGGAAAGAAAGTAGCTGGCAACCTGATCGTGTGACGATCGCGATACGATATTCATATGCACGAGTATGATGCGTGAAACCAGCACCGCCTTTGCCTTTGTATCGTCTTTGTCTTCTCCGCGTTGGGGTTTTCTGGTGTGTTCTCATCCTCCGAGCTGTCGAAGTTGGATTCGTCTTCAATGTGGTGATCACACCTGCCACGTCGCAATTGATGCCTCATTACTCGTTCGCACTAGTAATCTGAGAGTGTGCGTGCCAGTATTCGTGGCTTCTTCGATGCCACCACCTTGCGTTTATTCTTTCCACTCTCCCTATTACATTTCCCGCGAGGTGTGATTGTTCTGACGTGCCGAGTTTGGGTTTTTGTGAGAAATGTGGGGAGCCAAGGAATGGCCAATCGCCTCAAAAAACACGAATCAAGTCACGTTTGGAATAGGTGTTGGGACTGAGTCAGTCCACTGAATACAACCAGTAGTAGTCGATTGGGTCAAGGGTTGCAATCATCGAAACGCTTCCATTCTCTTCTTTGGATCACCATCGATGCGAAAAGAAGATGAGGCGCATGTTTCACACATTTCTGTCGCTCACTTTTCGAGTTGTTTGTGCGGCTGATGCGAGTTGTTTGTTGGAACACACACACCAGCCCCAACACACCAACACACCAACAAAGCAACGCAAAAGTGCAGATGCAATCGCCAGCTCCTCCTTCCTCTCACAATTCCAAACTCAAACAATATTCACAATCACATTCCAACCACAACAACAAGCAGCAAGCAACAAATCGCAAACGCAAGCAGAAACAGAAACAGAAAAAGGAAGCAACCATGATTTTCGTGATGCAACAACACCCACCCCATCCCTTCCTCCGTCAACGCTCGCCTTGCATGATGGGAGCTCAACCATGCCCCTCCCCATCCATGCGCCACCGCCATCGTCATCCATGCCAAGCACCAACATCAAAGGAAACACCCACCACCGCCACCGGGGCTACCACCAGCAACAGCAACAACACATCCACATCCAAGATCGACGTCCCATCCATCAAGATCACTGATGGCGGCAATGACAGTGACAGCCATTGCAACTTCGTCATCACTCTTGATGTTCCTGGATACCATTTGAACAACATCGACATCTCGTTGAAGCCGGATGACCATGTGGATGCGATGGTGCTGGAGATCAAAGGAAAGCGAGACAACCGTGTGTACTCTGCATCCTTTGAGAAGAGATTCCGCCTGCGTGATTCGCGACTGGACATGGAGAAGGTGGACGCCGAGCTGTCGGATGGGCTGTTGACCATCACGCTCCCAAAGAAGCATCCGGGTGAAGATGGCGGTCGTCGTGTCATCCACGTCCGCGATGGTGCCTCCAGCAGTACTTCGAGCAGAGTCACAGGTGATGGTTTGGCTGTCGCTGAAGCCAAAACAGCAAGAGAGAAGCAAGAGGGACAACCACAATTGGCGGCACACGCCGACACAACCAAGGTCGAAGTGGAAGATGTGAACGAAGAAGAAGAAGCAGCAGATGATGAGGATATTGTTGATCGTGCCACCAAGATGGATGACGACAACACCAGCGACGGCAATGGAAGTGATGACTCTGAGTGGGAGAAGTTCGAAGCATAGAGGCAATCAGACGAAATCTTCAAAGATAGATCACGCAATCATTCGGCAATGACATACTCTAAACTCTATGGTTGATAACATTTGACTCCACATGTAGTCCACTTCCACCAATACTCCTCCATTCATTGAGGGAACGGGCAAGTGGATGGATTGTGGCCGACAGAAGCGTTTTGGGCATCGTCACGGATGTGTTCAATCCGCTCTGTCTCCGCTCTTCTCTTGTTTCTTTGGCTTGTCTGGCCGTGGTGCGGTCAAGGATACGGCAGCAATGCGCGAATTGAAGTGTTTGTCGATGTGTTCGGATCTTTGTGACGTTTTTTAGGGTGCTGGTTGTTGCTGTCGTCATTGTGTACCCCGAGTTACAGAAAGATCCATACACGAACACACACATTGACGCGGCATGTTGCTCTACATGCAACGCAAGCAAGATGTCATAACATCTCCAAATCACACGAGAGAGGAGCCAATCTGTTGACGAGATGATCTTGGCGGCTAGACCACGCAGCCGGGTTATCACCATCCTCTTCGCCTTTACTGTTGCCGTCGCGGTCACATCCACGAGCATGAGCATGACCATGGGCATGACCATGGTTTCTGCCTTTTGCTCCAGATCGTTCACCGCTGCGATGCATAATGGATGGAGAAGGAGCGGCGTCGCTGCAGCTGAATCGGGAATGAGACTGTTCGCAGCATCATCTTCACAAGCAACAGCAGCAGCAGGAAAGAACAAGAACCTGTGGACCGTCGAGGAATGCATCGATGCCTTCCAAGGAAGCGACAAAGATGATGTCGTCTTCATCGATGCTTCCTACTTCCACAAGGGCGGTCGCAAGGGACGTGCGGAATACCTCGAGGGTCCCAGGATCCCGCGATCGCACTTCCTCGACCTGGAGGACATCGTCACGTCCAAGGCGCTCTACCCCGATCTCAATCCTAAGGATCTGTACTCCACATTCCCGCCACCCTCGCTATTCGCCGCGACTATGGATGCGATGGGTGTCACGCAGGACAAGCAAGTCATCGTCTACGGACGGCAAGGCTGTCATTTTACACCGAGAACGTGGTACTTGATCCGAACGTACGGAGGGCCCAACCAGCGGGTTGGTCTGATGCAAGGCAGTTTGGATGAATGGATCGAGCTCGGTGGGGAGGTTGACGCAACGCCGATGGAATCCTACGACGTCTGGGCCAAGGACCTGTTCCACAAGGCGGACGAAGCCGCGTATCCTGTTGCCAACGATGCCAAGGAACGCTTTGTAGATATGATGCAGGTGGTCGAGATGATCGAGCAGAATGGCGACGAAGATACCGCGCAACCAAAGACGAACATCATCGATACACGAGGATCGTCGTTCGCATCGAAGGGGCACATGCCCGGCGCCACGCACGTGCCGTACTCATCGCTAACCGAGTCCGACAACTCGTTGAAGCTCAAGCCCGCCGAGGATCTGCGTGCAATTCTGAAGGATGCCGGCATTGGAGAGCCAGATGATAAGTCCAAGGTGCTGCTCACCTGCGGCAGCTGCGTCTCCGTCTGCCACGTCGCTCTCGCCATGGAGGAGTGCGGGTACGACAAACCGCTGCTTTACGATGGCAGCTGGAACGAGTATGGCAGGGATCCGGACACACCCAAGATCGTTCCGGACAGTTCCAATTAGAGTCCACACACCACAACGATGCCGTTGCCTGGACACATGGCACGAGGCAAAGACAACAGCGTCGACAAAGTCCTCGTGTCAACATGCAGTTCACGTAATTTCTATAGATTACATTTTTTCGCTAACAGCCGTGCGCCATCTTGCGCTCCGCCTCGCGCTTGCCTTGCCCCCACGCAAGATTGCTTCATTGCGTCACATTCTACTTTTGACACATCTCCCAGAGATGCTTTCCCTTCTTGCTCTTTGGCGCGAACAGTTTGGCATCCAACATGGCGCTGCACGTAATGCAATCAAACACCCACGCAGAATGCACGACCATAATGTCGCCCCCATGCCCTTTCGCAGTTGCTTGCTCCACAGCCTTCGCAATGCCTGATGGTACCGTGGATGCCGAATCATCACACAGCAGCACAATTCGCTGTGACGATTCTTCGCCGGACAGTGCGTTCAGCTTGCTCACCGCGGCTGAAGCAGTGTTAATAACGTCACCGCCGGCCTCAGTGATGAGGGTGTGCATATCGCTGCGCTTCTCTTTCGCAAAGGACGCGATCAGCAACACGCTGCAGTTGCGAAGCGGGGCGATGATCTCCTGAGCATTTGTGTCCTCATCAGCGGCCTGCTGCTCCTTCGCCCACTGGAGCTTCGCGGCTGTGCTCGTGATGCCACATGTAGTCATGGACTCGACGCCGTCTGTTTTAGTTGGCAACGTCTGGATACATTCCTCAGAATCCGGAGCCGAGACCTTGCCCGCCTTGCTGAGACGGTATATCCAATCAGGTGATACGATTGGGATCCCATCCAACGCAGATCGCATCGCCTTGAGGGTGCGAGAATTCGCGGTCAGTCTGTTAGTGGCGTTGTCCGCTTTTTTCTTTTGTTTCCTTCCTTTCCTTTGGGGCCGACGTTGCTTCTTTTGTTCAGCAACTGGCATGACGCAGATGGTGGGACTAATGTTCTTCGAAAAGTTCTCGCAGATTCGAAGTTGGACTGTTTGAAGAAAAATATGGAGAGAGACAGCAACGGAACGAAAATGGATCAAGCCATGGATTCCAAGAGATGAACGATGACAAAGACAAGTATAATAGAGAAGAGGAAAAGGTGTCAGGGCGATGGGACGATGTCGCGGGGAAGTGCTGTGCGCAGCAGTTCTCCACAAACACGACGCACATGTATTCATGTCACATTCCAATACAGCACAAACTTACCGCTTAAATTCTTCGTCTTGGTCACAAGAGATCGAAGCAGTTTCATGTCAGCATCGTTCAGGCTTGATTGCAGGACGTGAATCACCTTGTGCTCTTCAAATAACTGCTGGTACCGTCGCTGCGCCAGTTTCTGTTGCTGGGCGCGAGTGAATTTCGGCACTGTGGAAAAGATCAGCGATTTGGTGACATGCTTTGCCTTCTTGTTCTTCGGTGTCCTCCCACTGTTCGCCTTCACGGATGCAATTGCCTTGGCAGCGGCTGCAGCAAATGAAGTTGCGCTTGCCACCGTGTCTGCGCTTGAGCGGCCACGTTTGCGTCGCGCAGATGACCTGGTCGTGCTTGCGGGGGACGTTTCAGCAGCAGCAGCAGCAGCCACTTCGGCCGTGATTTCTGGCTCTGGCTCTGGATCCCTCTGAACTCTGGGCTTCTTCGCCGACCTTGAATTGGAACGGCTTGTCTTCGTTGTAGCGCGGCGTTTTCGCCCTCTTGCTGTGGATGGCCCATTTCCGTCACCGCCGTTGCTGCTACTGCCATCGTTGTTTACGTTTGATGGCGCCCCGGGCACAAGCCCCGCAGTATCAAATCCATCCTTGGCGAGCTGCGCCAGCAACTCCGGCGGCAGGCCGTCTGGATCGGGCGACTTGATCTTCGCCACAAGGTCTTTGTTGGATGGTGAAAACAACAGAAGATTGACCGATCCGGCAGCAGCGTTGCTCTTTTTCTTCTTGTCGTTGCCTTCTGGATCCAGAAAGTCGCGTGGTCGCGGTGCTCTGCGTGAGCGGCGACATGGGTTCCTTTGGCTCGCTCCTTGGCCTGTTGACGTGGATGTGACATTTGCATTTGCAGCGACATTTGCATCCGTACGAGAAGCTCTGGACGTGCGAGCAACGGTGGGTGTGGCAGCGGCAGTGCGAGCAGCTTGGGGAGCAACCGGTATGATGCTTGCCGCAGCTTCGACATCGTGAGGGCGGACGAACACAGCATCCACATCCAGTTCCCTTCCTCCCAGCACGTACCGCACATCGTAGGTGCTCGTAACACTGTTGGCCTTGATGATGCGTGCAACACCGCCGATCTTGTTGACGCCGGGCCATGTACGAGATTGGACTTCGACGATGGTTCCAACAGGAATCATGCAGGCGCCATCTTGTGTCTCGTGTTCTCTCTCTTGGACGGCAAGTGACTCATCATCGTCTCTTGCCGGCATCTTGCGATCCATTCCATCCGTGTCGTCATCGTGGCTGTGATCATTGCTGGAGTTGGTAAAGACCTTTGCATTGGCCGAGCGTTTGGTTGGGATTGGCGAAAGGTCCGATTCGAATGGTGGTTTCATGACGTCAATCGCATCATCGGCACTTGGCAGGGAGCATTCTGACTCCGTGGATTGCCTGGTCTCCTCTGTGTTGCCATCTTTCTCCAGCACCGCCATCTTGATGCGACCTGACGGCGACGTGAAGTAGTTCAACTCCTTTGACAACGTTTTCCTGCTTTTTGTGCCCTGTTTCTTGCTGTGTTGTTGGGTGGTTTTGCTTATGCCGCTCTCTTCGACGTTGGTGCTTTCGCCTGCATTGGATCCTGGTGCTGTTGCCTTTCCTGATGATGACTGTGGCACTGATGAAGATGCAGTCGTTGCCGTTGTTGTTGCCGTTTTCGTTGCGCTGCGTGTGCGACTTTGACTACGACTGCGTGAGCTTCCGCGCGTCGTTGTGATGTTGGGATGGATACTTGGCGGGTCGTGCTTCAGCTTCAGCGTCAGCTCCGGTTGTGATTTTGTTTCTTGATTTGCTTTGACTTCGGCTGCCTGCGCCCTTGTTTGTGCCTTTGCTGTTTCACCTCTGTCCTTCTGTTGGCTGGACTCCTTCTCTTCTTGCGACTGTGTGGCTGTCCCGTACGGCGCAGTCAATTCATCGGCGGAGTTGATGCCACAGCAGGTATCAGCCACCTGCTGCTCTCTCGCTTCATCATCCGCAAAGGCTCCGTCCAGGCTCATTCGCAGTTGCTCGATGCTGCCCTCCATTGGGACTGTGCGATCGGAGTCGTTGTCATCAAACGGCACGGACACCATGCTCTCGCTGTAATCATGACCAAGATCATCGTCAGCATCTTCGTTGGCATGTTGATGCTGGTCCCATGTGCGTAGATTGGGATGGCCTGGCGAAGCGGAGATGGAAGACGCAACGGATTTGGAAGGCGACGATACGACATGCGAATCGACGGCGGAGATGTCGGTTGTGACGGCATCGGTTCTTGTCATGATCATGAGCGGCTTGCCTTGCATTGGCATCGTGCTGGTGTTCGTAGCAGCAACGCCCGGTGGCTGCGAAATGAATCTCGGTGATGTCTTGGATGATGTTGGGGTCGATTCTACTGTGGCAAGTGTGGTGTTGTTGTTGTTTCCAGCAGAAGACGAAGATGTTGCCTGTTTCGCAAGCTTGCCGCCCTGCATGTTGTTGTTGTTGTTGTCGTTGTCGGTATCGCCGGTATGAGGAGATGCTGACTCTCCAAGGTCAGCCATGGGCGATATATCAGGACATCTGTCGGCCATGTGTTGTGGATCGTCAGACGTTGGAGATGGCCTCTTGTCGCTGCCCATGGAGGATGGCGAATCAGACTTTCGTAGGATGGATACAGGCTTGGTGGGTGTTGTCGGCGTTGTCAGTGTTGCCGGCGGACGATTGTCCATCACAACCGGTGGTTCAGCTTCGGCATCGTTTCCATTGCCATGCTCGTTGTCTTCATTTTCATTGCCATTGTCATTCTCAGAATCGTCGTCGTAGTCAAAGCCGAAGGTCATGGCTGGATTGTCATCGGTGGAGTCGATATCGTGGGACGCTTCCTGCTGCCCAGGGATGTTCTGCTGCGTCTGTTCTTCCTCCTCCTCCAGCGTATGCTTCAAGGCCTTGCCGTTGGCACGCACGACGCTGTGATTCTCCTGGACAAAGATGGGTTCAACGGGCGGCGATTCCGCCGTCTGCGAGTCGAAGGCGGATTGCCAAGCCTTGGCGGTATCGTATCGATCCACGGCAGTCTGCAGCATCTCCTGCGTCTCCATGTTCGCGGTTGTGTTGTTGCTGGCGATCGTGTAGTTGCTCTCCGCGTTGGTTGCGGGGATGCCCATCTCCTGGTTCTCCATCTGCAGGTTCCGGGTCTTTTGCAGCAGGACCGCGAGGGAGGGTGACATCTCCTCGAGATCCTCGATCAGATCCGCCTTCTTTGACGGGCGTCCCGCAATCCCAGGAGGTGGTTGGATGCCTTCGCCTCCATTCGAATTGTCGTCGTCGTCATTATCGCTGTTGTCGCTCTCATCGCTGTCGCCACCCACAGCCTGCGTGAGGGTTGTGAAGGAGCGGGTGTACTGCGACGGCGTGAGGGCGAACTCCTTGAGCGCTTGCTTGTAGGCCGCTGCCAGACCATCCATGTGGGGCATGGGCTGGCAGGAGCGCCTCGTGACTTCGGTCTTGCATTCGGGGCATCTGGACGTGGCGCGGATGGCGCTGTACAGGCAGTCCTGGCAGTAGACATGCACGCAGGGAGTGCAGTAGGGATTGATGACGGTGGAGAGACAGATGCCGCAGCGCAGGGAGTTGCCGATGTTGACACGCAGCTCGCGGTCGATGGTTTGCCAGAGCTGGAGCTTGGCCTCTTGCTTGTCAGTGTTGCTATCAGTGTTGCTATTGGCTTGGACACCCTCCTTCTCGCTCTTGGATGCAAGTTTTGAGTTGGAAACTTCGGCAGTTGCCTTGGCCTTGCTTTTGCTCTGCTGGTTGGATGATGCAGATGCAAGTCCTGTCTCTGCAATAGGCTTAGCACCAGCCTCGCCATCCCCATGCGGCCTTGAGCTTCGATGTGCTTGCAAACGTTGGTTGGGTTTGCTATCAGCAGTGCTCTCAACAGTGCTCTCAGCAGTGCTGTTGACGTTGTTCTTGGAGGCTGGCGGAGTTGGAGACGCCCTGTTTGCGGATCGGCCAATCCAACCACCTTGGTTGGCTGCTGCGACGGTCGACCGTGAAGAGCCCTTCGTACTGCCAGTGCTCTTGTTGCCACTGCGTTGGGCTGCTGATCGAGTTGGTGCGGCTGGTGATGTTGGCCTCCTTACTGCTGTTGATCTGCGCTTGACAGCCTTCAAACGCGACCGCGGACTGCCTTTGCCTTTGCTGCTGCCGTGTCTCGGAGACCTGCGGGGCGATGTGATCTCCCTCAGCTGCCTGCGGGTTTGCGGAGACATGGTGAGGTCTTGCAGCTGCGATTGTGTCTGATCTGCCCAGCTCACGCGGCTTGTGCGTCGGTCTTCGTCGTTATCGCTGTCGTTGTGATCACTGTGGTGGCAATCCCCCTCTTCGTCTGCTGAACCCACAGACTGATGTGTGAGACCGCAACCCTCACTTTCGCCGTGCTTCTGCGAGTGCTCGTCATGTCCGTGCTCCTCGCTCTGGCTGGACTGGCTCGTGCAAGCCAACAGGGACTCTTTCTGCTTGTCACCAGCACTCACTTCTTCCTCGCGTTCTGCTGTCGCCTGTCGGCGCGGACTCCACACTCGGCTCAGCGATGTCCATAAACTTGATGCCATGGTGCCATCTCCAATTGTCTCGACGCTTCGCTGTCTCTCCTTCCTCTCTTGTGTGTGCCAACCTCACCACAATTGCCAACTCTGATTGTCGGTTGCAAGTTTTGGAAATTTCCATTCTTCACGTGCTTTGTCGTGGTGGACACCATTTCCACGATGTTGCTCATTTGCACGCAAACATGACGCCATTCTTCATGTCCACTTCAGCGTACAATTTGGTACAGTTTCTACGACAACGAGAACACCCCAAATCGGGCGCGTGATCGTGACTAAGCGTTGTTCGTGACTGGATTAATGAAAACGACGATTCGTATTCAAAATCGTGATCTCTTTTGCTTGCCTGCGATAACAGTCCCCTACTTCTCTCCTGGTACGGTTCGCAAGCTGAACATGGTTCTGTTCATGTCTCCATCATCTTCTTCACCCAGCCCCAGCAATTTCGTTCGATTCAGGACGCTTTCGTTTCCATCTGACGGGGATCTCGCGGTTGCCAACGAAGGCAGCGTCGCCATGGTTTGGTCCGCCCAAGTCTGGTTCTGCAGGATGGTCGTGTCATTCAGCAGGTTCGGCGCATCATCGTCGATCCACGCCAGCTGCGTCGTGGATGTGTCCGTGTTTCTGTTGCCATTGCTGAATCCAAACGCACCGCCACCACCGCCGAAGGTGTTTGGAACGGGACCACCGTCCAGCAAGGACGCCGATTGCGTTGGGATGATGTGCGTGTCATCCAGGTCGATCATCTGCTCCTTTTTGCGCTGCATGTCCTCGATTGCCACCATCATGCTCTGGACGCTGGATTGCAGCTTCGTTTGTTGCTCCATGGACCGCACCATGGCTTCTTGGAGGTCGGCGATGCGTCGTTTTTCTGCCTCCAGCTCCTTGGCTTGCGCTCGCAGCAACTCCGACTGTTCGACGATCAGCTTGTTCAATGGCGACACGTGCTCTGCGAACAACGATTTCAACTGCTGCTCTTGCTGCGTTTGCAGCCTTACAAACAGCGCTTCCAAATATTCTTGCTGCTGCTGGGATGCGTTTTCAAGCGTCTCGTCACTTTTCTGAGCGACCTCCTCTTTCCGATAGAGCCCTTCCAGCCGTTCCGTGTGATGTTCCAGGGCTGACGCAATCGCAGCTGCAGAAGCATTGGAGGTTGCCTTGGCGGATGACAGGATGGCAGCCTGAGATGAGTGAGCAAGCGCATGCGTGATCTTGTTGAACTGCTCCGCAACAGTCTTCTCCATTCTCTCCTCTGTGGAACGCGCCAGAATGGACATGGTCGTCATGGCGGCGCCTAGATCCTCCTTGTCTATCCCATTTGTTGCATTCAGCGCCGCAGATGAAGTTCTCTGTTGATATTGCTGCTGCTGCTGTTGATAGTGCAGTTGATGCTGTTGTTGTTGTTGCTGATGGCCATGTTCATGACTATGACTCTGCTGATGCTGTTGTTGTTGTTGTTGAAGCAAGAACTGCTGTTGCAGCATGCCCATGGTCGGTGATGTCTGCAATGCTGACATGGCATTCGCAGGACCACCCGCACCCATGCCATGCCCCTGCGTGAATATTGACGGAGACATGCCCCCGAATGCTGCCGCTGCTCTTGATGCAACTCGTGCAGATGTCGTTACATTCGATTTTGCTGTTTTGGGTTCTGGGATTCTCGCCGTGACTTTGACCAACCGAATAAGAGCGGGCTTCGATAATGATGGCCGCGACGGTGGCGCATTATCGTGTCGCAAACTAAGCAGCTTGATTCTGAGCACCTTGACTTCTTTGGGACCACCGGGTATGACACAAACTGCCTTATTCAGCAATGGTCTTGTGCTGGAACTATCACCTTGATTGTCAGTGTCACCACCATCGCCAGTATCGGCGTCAGTGTCAGAAGAAGGTGGATAATAGGTAATGCCCTTTGCCGTCATGACGTAGGATTCCTTGCCAGACATATCCGTAGTGTACACCTCGACTTGCCGCGCATTGCTGATAATTTGGAAGCCACCGAGCACGAAGGGCTGCTGTTGCATTGGCGTTTGCGTCGGTGATGCGTGACCACCGCCGTTGCTGCTGCCGTTGGCCTTGTTGGAATCCTTTCGAAGCATGACATTGTCAATGCTGAGCTGCGCTGGCGTGGGCAGAATGAAGCAGCCACTTTCAATCGGCGGTGTCAATTTGGAAGAGGCTGCTGGTGCTGCACGAGTGTGCTCGCCATCTTCGCTGTTCGATAGTTGCGCGCAGTTGATGAGGAAGGACGACTTCTTTCCCTGTTCCTGTTGCAATGCCACCGTGGGGGATTGTCCATGTCCATCGTGGCTGTCGCTGTCTGCGGCATTGTCACCACCATCATCATCGCCACCACCGCCGTTGCTCGCATCCAACGAAAAGCGACAGCGCAGAGTGGGTGGTTCGGATGCGGAACTCATTGCGATGAATGAAGCAAGACGGCGATGTTGACGTTGATGATGATAATGCAACTAGAGCGCGTCAACATGCCACTCTCTTGATTGTGGAGGTCCAGATTCATGAACAGAAGAGTGTCGATACTCGACACGAGCAAGAATACCCAAGGATGAGGATTGGCCAAGAAGCCAAACAACCGACTGCGTTGCATTGGATCGTGGCGTCTTGTTGGTGGAAGCACGGTTCGATGCAGGTCGTCGTGTTGTCTCCGTTTGCGTTTCGTGAATTCCTCGATTTTGAATTTCAAAACGAGCAATCAAATCGAAGTGGTCGATCGAGATGAGCTTTTGATCGATTTGGTCAAACGGGAATTCACTTGGCGCACTTCACATGAGCAGGCCGGCGTGACGTGCACATGGATCATCCAGTCCACCTTCCTGGGTAGAAAACGCAGGCTCATGTTCGTGGGGTCGCTGGTCGCCACAATTGCTATTGATTCTGAAGGCGTTCTGGTCCACCAGTGGCCAAGTCCATGTTCAAGATGATCATGAACGTCATCACATCACAGAACATCATGCCGCATGAGCAGAGATGGGTACTACACATAGCCGTAGTATAATAGCATAATGCATGGGCAATGGTACCTCACGATTTGATCATCGCGGAAAGCAAGAGTGCATCGTCGACACACGCAAAGGATTGCGTGCAACAAATGAATGAGTGGCAACAACGTTGAGACGATTCGTGTGGATGGCTTGCATATAAAATTTGCCGTTCACAATCACACGAAGTTGTTGCAACCAATCTTGCGATGTTCCACAAGGTGCACCTCCATGATGGGCAACACCATGAAATTATTTAACTTGCGTCTAAATTTCCATTCGTAAGAATCATTTGGAGATGGTGTGCACATGAAACGCTATTATGGTATTCTATGTTGTCGGAGCTCTGTCCTGTTGTCTAATATAATACTATATTCATCGAGAGAGTAGAGAGAGAGTAAATTGAATCAAGCTTCAAGATTGTGCTACTATGTATTCAAACCAAACAAGACGAGAGGCACACGCACGCAAGCGAGGAGGGATTTATTTGTCCACAGAATGAATTGAAATCTGATGAAGTGAAGTGAAGCAGGGTGGGACGAGATGAGAGGGAGTCATTCTGTGTTGGATTTGTGGGAGGCGGCAGCACACATCATTGGCGGGTTGGTGGCGGACATGCGCATCTTGTTCCATCCCGCGAAATGGTTTGTGGCAATTCAAAAAAATGTGAGGCAAGTCCGAGTCATAAGTGTGGGATCATTATTGTTTATTCACACCTGAATGATAAATTGGGGTTAATTACAGAACGACATGTCGTGGCCATCACCGACGCCATTGTAAGTATTTCCGTTGCGACGGTGGTTTTCCATGTGCAATGCGGATGCCGCCAAGCAAAACCCAAAATTGCATCCCGCAACGACGATCGCAAGGCAGCAACGGCAAACTGTGACAAAGAGAGAGCGGCGGATGAACAACGCCAGGGAAGGCGACACAAAACAAGAAGAGACACGAACAGAACACAGACTGTTTGACACTCTTCGTGCGAATAGTACGAGTTACGAGTGGGAGTACAGCCACGGATACTGCCACAAACAGGTACTATACTATACACTGGCAGCAGCAGCCGCAAGAGACGACAAGAGACAGGAAGACGGAGGACAAGCAACACACTCTTATCCATCAGCATCAACATCAACATCACCATCGTGGCAACCCACCAAGTCGAATCGCAAGAGTGGAGACGATTCCTGTTGAGGCGAATGCGCATGGGCACGTGCACAAATAATACCAGCAGCACCTCAGCAGCTCTCCTTTTTCGATGAGCACAGCCAAACAAAGAATCAACGAACACATCCACGAACACATCCAAGAGTTGACCAGAGATTGAACAGAGCACAATAGGACGATACCTCCATCATTGCCATCATTGAAGCGCATCGCAGAATTGGATTGGATTGGATTGGATTGAGCTGAGTTCTAACGAAGGACCTGATTCACCTCACGTCCATAGCAACGCAGTTGTCGCAAGCACACAGAGCCGAGATTCACAACAACTTGGCGCCAACTTGACACCGACAGGACCTCGCAAATCAGGGGGAGGGCAGGCATGGCTTCAGCGACAGCACCCTCACTGCACCAGCCATCAGCAGCAGCAGCAACGACAACAGCAGAGACAATGGACTTGCAAGACCTCGGATTGATCGACCGCGCGTTCGGCGACTTCGCTGATCTGTACAGCGACGTGCTGCGCGTTTCTGTGGCGGCAACGCCCGAGCAGATCCAGCTGGCGTACTTCGAGCGCAGGAGCGAGCTCTTTGGCATCCTGGCGGACCTGGGCAACGACACTTCGCAGACCAGCGAGGATGTTGTCGATGCCCAGCGCACCACCACGGAGCAGAGGCTGGATGCGGTCGTGCTGGCTGTCAGGGTGCTGGCAGATCCGCCGCAGCGGGCGCAGTACGATGCTCAGCGGCAGCAGAGGTTGCTCAATCGTCGCAGAGCCTACAGGGGCCAGCTGGATGGCATGCAGCCCCTGCCCAAGTCTGCTTCACCCATGGAGGCTCCACCTGCTGAGTCTTCGCCTGCTGCGGCTGCTGCGTCCTCAGGTGCGGCTTCACCAACGAGGGCGTCCACCGCAACGCCAACGTCCAAGTCCAGATCACCCAAAGCGACCAAAGCCGTCAACTCTGCCAGGCGGAGATCTCGTCACAAATCAGCCTCAAAGGCTCTCAACACGAGCCATACCAGCCATACTACCAGCACCACCAGCGGCAGCACCAATCCCAACGACGTCAGCCTTGATCACAGCGCAACCACAGCTGCCACAGCCTCGGCCACAATGGCTCTCCAGAGCATCGGCGACGCCACCTTCGACGCCAACCCGCATCGCACGCCCAGCAGAACCACCCGTGCCTCTTCGACTGTGTCTCCGGCTGCTTCCACGCCCCGCTCTCCGGCCGGTTCACCCATCATCCGTGTGACGGAAAACCGGCCCAGCTCCACTCCAAAATCTCCAGCCACCAAACCCCACGATCCATCGCTCAGCACCAACTCAAAGGACACCCAGACCACGGAAAGCATGACGGACGAGGAGGCGGACAACGAGGGCGAGGGCTCGCCACGAAAGAACAAGCGCAAGAGCAGGGGCTTCTTCAAGAACCTCACCAAGAGCCGCAACGATAGGGGATTCCTCGGCATCAAGTCAAAATCCAAGGACAAGTCCTCCAAGGAAAAGCCTTCCAAGAAGCGCTCCGGCACCACCACCTACACTCCTGACACCCTGCCCTCCGGTGAAGAGACCGACACGGACAACGACCGCACGGTCAGCAGCACGGCCAACGACACGGCGACCTTCGACGATGACGGCACGGCCACCGTCCTCACAGCCGCGTACGAACAGGAGGACCCCGCGGGCGCTGGCTCCATCCTCAACTGCGCCTCGGGGGCCCGCTTCATCCGCAAGATCGGGGAGGAGGTCTCGGGCGCCTTCGAAGATACCGTCGTCAGCATGGATCAGGTATTCAACGCCTTCACCCTCACGGACCACGACATCCGGGCCGTCACCAAGAAGATCGACAGAGCCAAGACGCATTTCGATGCGTAGCTCGTATTAGAGGAGGGTACTCAGCTGGACACTGAGCTGGACACTGAGCGGGGCACTTCACTCTATTGGTATACGGACTGGACTGGAATGTGTTGTGATTCATTACGTCCTGCATGCGCAACGATAGCCAAGTACTTACATGTGTGGTATTATATAATGATAGTGCTACAGATAGACAGACAGACGCAGAGAAAAATACAACAGCACGAGAACGATCTATACTATGAATGAAAGTATGTATAATAATAGTACCGTATGAACATTCCATGTGAAAAGGAAGCATGGCATACATACCTAATACATTAGTTCCACATCACCGTTGCCCGTGCTGTCGCGCTCTACTTGAACCACCACAACATTGAGCGTGTACGTAGTGACGGACAGTACCATAGAGCACTGCAAATAATGAGACAACCAAGCACTCGCCAATCGTGTGGCGACAACAATTCACGTTCCAACCAGCTGGGATATTAGAGTGGAGCACTCTTGTATAATATAATTCCCTGTTCGTTGTCTTCCAACCATCTTTGCTTTTACTGTTTCTATTGCCTCATGTCGATCATCCACATTCATTATTATCACAACATGCTGTAGCACCTCCTATGCGTACGCGAAAGCTCACTCCTTTCTCTTGCTCCTCCATGGCCTTTCTCCATGGGTACCAGGATGCACATATGTGCAATACAATACCATGCCATATCGTATCATATCACATCATATCGCTTGCTTTTCCCTTTCTCATCTCGTTGCTTCTCTCAAGAGCCCATCGCTCGTTGTCTCACACTTTCGAGAATTCGCGTCGCGAACGACGGATGTGCCCCGACACCACGCGCAGATCCTTATCCGTCAGCGTGAAGGCGCAGCACACTTGCGACATGCTCGCCACGGTATCCTGGTACGTCCCCGTGATCTCCTCCTTGAGATCCTGCACGCACGATGAGGCCCTCGCCAGCACGCCGGCGCCCTTGTTCCTCCGTTTCTTTTCCTTCATCATCTCCTCCAGCAGCACGGTCTGGTCCTCATCCAGTCCGGCGGTGCGCAAGGTTCCGTAGGTCCCATACGTGCCGTACGTCCGCATCGTCGACACGCTGAAATCCTCGTCCATGGTCTTCTCTTCGGTGACCTGCGTCGTGTCGTCGCGCGCCTTCCTGCTGTTGCGTGCGGGCTCGTCGACCTTCTGCGGCTTCTCCTCTTCTTCTTCGTGTCCAATATTGATGGCGATGTCGGCGGCGGCCGGCTCCTTCAGCTTCACGTACCCGGTCTTCGGATGGCGATTGAGATCGACGACTTTGGTATCCTCCAGATCGTCGCGCCGCTGCACTTGCTCCGCGACCGGTTTCTCCTCTTCGGCTGTCTCGCTCTCCGGCACCAGCTTCACCAACGTCACGGTCTTTCCGGTCTTGTCGCCGCTGCGGGCCCTTCTGCCTCTGCGTGCCCGCCTCCTCCGTCTGGCGTGCCTCTTGCTGCTCAGCGCCACCAACGATGCGTCGCTGTCCTGTTGTCGCAAGGATGCGTCGCCGTCCGCCTCGGGCTGTTCCTCTTTCTGCTCGTTCGGTTGCTGTTGTTGTTCGACGGTTCGTTGATTGTCATCCAACTTGTCGTCGTCGATGGGCGGCGCAATGCCTTTGTGCTTGCTGCCGGCGATGGTGCCGAATACGGACTCTTCGGCGGACAGCTGCTGCAGCAGGTAGGAGCTGTAATCGTCTTCGCCGCTCGCGTCGAACGGATCACTTTCCGGCGCAATGACACGCTTCATCGCAGTCAATGCGGATACGCGTACTGTGCTATCGAGCGCAGCGCGGTTTGACTGGAGTTTTTATGCAATCGTTTGGTCTTGTGGGAGTCTTCCAACAGAGCCGTCTTGCGCGGATCAGTTGCTTGGTGGGAGTTGGGAACTGAATGAGAATGTGACTGTGGCTGTGGGTGTCAATGTAATGGTCGCCGAAGAAATGTCGTCGTTCGTGGTGAGAATGATAGTTGTGGCCGTTGCTTCTGGCTCGTCACTGTCGTTATTGCTGCCGTAGTTGCTGCCGTTGTTGTGGTTCTTTGCTTGTTGGTTTGTTGGTTGGATGCCGATGGATGATGTCCTAACTTTGGTGGAGGGGGAAGAGTCCTCGCGTAGCAATGGATGGATTGGTGCTTGTCCGCGCAACGATGTCGCTGAAGCGATCGACACAAATCGTGAAGGAGAGCGAAGTACGATACTCGGGTGATGTTCTTGTTAACGTTGCTGTTCACGCTACTGTTCGCTGTTGCTGAGAATGGATGGCACAGACAATGTGGTTGGCAACGATGGATGATAGCGAGAACAACAACAACAACGATACCGATGACACCGACGATACGGATGCGGATGATGATAATGGGAGAGTGGGGCTTGCTGTTTCGTTCCCGCCTGTGTTGTCCAGATGTTTTGGAGAGAGGAGATGCCACAAACGCTCGAGGTTGCTTCCACTCGCCATCCGTTAGTGCTGGGGGTGTCCATGATGTTGACTTTCCGTTGAGTCTGTGTCCAGGGTCGGGTTTCCGCAGGAGGTGCGCCATCAACTTCACCATACTCACAGCATTCTCACGGGAATAACACTGAGCAACACCTTCTGGCGACCCTTTTTCTTTGGTGCTTTCGGTGCTCCTGTTGATGATGCGAATACGGTCAAGCATGACAGCGTATCCAAAATTTTCTCATTGAACAGCAGTGCCATCATCCGCAGTGAGAAAGAGAGCAAACAAGGGGAGATGCTGTGATGTGACATGTGTTATCGTGCGTTTTACTATTATGCATTTTTCGTCAGTCCACGTACAGAAAAGTTCATGCGCTCCATGTGGTACGGAAATTTCTGTTTGCGTTATGTGAGACGACGCGCCGTGAATGTGATACGTTTCGATGCAATTGACGGTTATCTAACGGATTGATCTGCCCAAGTAAACTCAGTCCACCCAAGTCAGCATGGCTCTACGCACGATATCACTTAACGCAAACAGTCTTTTCAACGTAAGAACCGTATTTGACACTGGCCAATCATCTCACGAGATACGCATATTAATCCCGGCATTGGAAGATGAATCCGGGAACAACGAGAGCAACATGCAAGAACAGTTTCGCCTGCGGAATTTCAACGGACGGACACCGCGCTGAGTGATCAACTCGTTGGTCGAATAGATCGATGGTTGAATGACACGTCAGATGCTGCCAGTTTGATCGAATCAGTCATCCATTGACTGCACGGAGTCGATCATCCGTTTTGAATTCCGAAACGTGGACAAGAAGACATGTGACGAACGGCACGAAGTTCTGGCGACGAACAGCAACGAGCAAAATGATCACAACAGCAACAGCAACGCCAACAGCAGCTGCAACGTGCGCCAGTGCGGACGAGGAACATCGGAGGAGGAACGAACTTTTGATTGCTTGGAGGAAGCGAATGGAGAGCAAAGAAACCGAAAGGGCGACGAAGAGGCTCGGAGAGAGGACACTCGCCAGTCTTGTGTCAAGCCTCGTTGTCTGTCGTGCATTGGCTGGGGCGATGGCATCAAGTTCGCGTTTTGGTGGTTGCGTGCATCCATGGGTTGCGCCTTCATCGGCTGCAACTTTGGTTGCACACGGTGGCGGCTGACCATCCTGGCCGAGGACTCTCGTGATGGTCACAACATCCCACCACACACCAAGCCGATACGCAACCAACACACTTGCCCACGCGCAGCTCCTCCATCCTTCCTCTCTCTCTCATTTCAGATCATCATCGTTCTCATTTCTCAACCAAGCAGACCAAAACAAACACAAGTCTTCCTCACATAAACAACGTCGAAAATCAAAAGCAGCAACGACAACATCAAAATGAACACCACCAACGCAATGATGAACATGAACTTCAGCACCCAGAGCTGCAACACCTCCTCAACCATCACTCCCATCATGCGAAGAGTATCATCTATCTCCCTGTCATCACCACCGTCGTCTCCGTATTCCACAATCGCAACAACAGCATCATCAGACATGCCACCAATGTCGCCAGAAGTGGATGCAACTTTGCCTCCCGTCCGCCAGCTCTTCCACTCCCCACCCAACCCAAAGAAGCGCATGCGCCTTTGGAAGCAGCAGGGTGGATGCGAATGCGTCAGCTTCCTCTCCTCGGTGCTGGATTCGCACCAGAAGCTGATGGTTCCCGATCTGGAGGATGTCGACATTGATGACTCCGTGAGCATGCTGGCACCAGGAGGATCCACAATGGCAAGCACACCAACATATGACGATCACATGTTCGGCCTGCCCAGATCCATCTCCCTCAAGATGCGTCCATCTCCAGCGGCGTCGCACAAGCGCATTGCGCGTCAGCTCTTCTTGTAAGGCCCCACCCTTTCATCGCAATTCACAATCGCAACCCGAGAAAACAATTCTTGGCTTGGATTGAAGTTTCGCCCACCAAGCAATCTCCATCAAACCAAGCCAAATGAAATACAACGCAACCAAACAAAGCCGAAGCAGTCACCAAACAACAAACACAATAGAAACTGAACAGTTAGATTTTTCAAATCATTCATTCAACACAACTCCATCGCCTCCGTTGCTTCCATTTTCTTGCTTCACGCCATCGTCGCTCCAGTGTGGTGATGCGATGTGACGTCCTACTGTTTGTAATCGTCCAAGGATTGTTATTATACGACCTATTGCTCAGTGCTCCAAAGGCGCCCCTCCACTCCTTGTCCACATCTTCAGCTCGTTGTGTGGCATCTGCTGATCTCGTCCACTTCGTGTTGGATGCATGTTTGGAGACAGACCTCCGGACGGACGAATTGGAATCGGAGAGATTCGATTGAAACAGACACGCAAACGGACAAGTGTGAATGTCTGCTTAGCCAAAGCGTGACTTCGTCTTGCTGAATACAGACAGAGACAGAAGCATCAGACTGACGGAACATTCAGACAGACAGACACGATAGTGAATCCAACTCCTCCATCTGGCAGAAAGCACGAGAGGATCATGGATCCATGGAGGAATCTGGACAAACGTTTGCATGAGCAACTCCAACCTCCACACGCTCAATGTGATGCAACACGAATGAAGAAAGTTCGACGGATACCATTGTGCAGAATGAGTGAAAGGCCAGGGTTCTCTTCTGTATTCGTTCGCCAACAACAACGGAGTTGCCAGTGTGAATTTCTCTTCTCGTCCCTTGTCATCTGCGTTGGATTTGTGGCGATTCAGATGCTGCGGTCGCAAGATGTGAGTGGGGCAGTGAGAAGAAAGGACTCTTCGGCGATACTCGCAGGTTGGAAAGGCCGCCGCCACCTTGTCATGGCGCCCTTCTGCTCTTAGGATCCTTGCTATGGCCCACAGAGTGAGTAGTCCCAAGGATGAGGGCTGTTTCATCCTCCGGCGCGCGGATGGGAGAAATCACAACGTACAACGTACAACGTACAACGCACGACTCCTACATCACTACTACTATGGCGCGAGTCGAGGGAGGTGGCACGAACATTGACGTACTATCAGCTGCGTGGTAATGGCGACGGTGTCTCTCTCGACAGAGCACTATCGCCGAAGTAAATGCAGAGGGCGCCACCACGATGTGCTGCGCGATGCTCACAAAATACTCCTACCCACGACCCGCAGTCGGAGTTGGCATGGTGTGCGAGTCAGAACTAACCAAGGCAGATGGATGTCCTTGGGAACAAAAGAGAGACGACGGCACAAACAGCGCCTGTGTTGATCGCGCATCTGTGTCAATTGTTGGTTGTGTTGGTGATTGTTGCCTTGTTGGAACGATAGCCACGGGCATGGGTTGTCCGACCGCGTTTCGGGCTTCGCATCGAGGCGCCACGTTCTCTCACCAAACCAGGAGACAAGGCAATCGCGCTCTCTGGTGCATCGCGGCTGGATGGTACGCGATGGCGCCACACAAACAAACAAGTGCGAACATGTGCGAATATGTGCGAACATCTGTACCTATCTATTAGTAGCAAGCTGCTGACGGCAGCATCATCCCCGTCTCCATTCCCACGGTCAAGGCGAATCGATGCAAGTAGAGTCGGCAACTCCGTCCGTCGCTGGTGTGTCGTGCACTGAGGCAACAAAGTCGGCTTTGGCAACATCAACGTGGGCGAAAGTCGTTGGTTTCTGCTTGCACAAAGCGTGCGCCGAAGGGGTGCGAGGATCGTCAAATCCCATGTGCCTTCGTTCTGTGAGTTCCGACCATCATCAATTCTCCTTGTGCCTCTACCTCTGCCCCCGCATCCACACACACTTCCACATACACTTCCACTTCCTCTTCCGTTTCTGCTTCTTTTCTTGCCGTTCCCTCCAGTATCATGTGTGAGGAGAGCGAAAACCAAACCTTTGGAGAAACACGTAATTCAATTCCATCGTTTCACGCTCCAAAACCGTTTCAAGGAACAGACAGAGCACCACACAAGAAATTAACTTCCACAATGACGTGAAACATGGTTGATCCAGACCGTTGCCATGACGCAAAATCATCATCGTCGCCATCATCGTCACACACCTGCCGCAATCCAGAGCATTATTGCCACGGGTATTGTTGTTGCGGCTGGTGAAATCCTTGACGTTCTCACCACCGGAGTGTCGCTGCGGAAGTTGGTGATGCCGTTGTTGTTGTTCTTGTTGTTCCTGTCATGGTGCTCCCAGTAATCGCCACCTCCAAACGCCCCGAAGGGCGAAGATACGTCGGACAAAAAGTGCGGGTGATCCTCGCGGCGTGGTTTTATCTTTCCATCCCACACCGCTGCCCATGTTCGCATTGCTGTTCCCTTGCGTCTGCGTTGGTGTGCTGTTGCTGTTGCGGGAGGTGGAACTCCAACCAACAGAACAAGTGGAGAAATCTCCCTGTTGTCCGCACGTATGGATGTGCGAGTATTTTGTGAGATAAATAGTACAGGAGATCGACCAACAACACGGGGGAATGACCGAATTGACGAACACTGAGTAATGTCTCTCGTTAATAAGTTGCGTTCATTTAATCACGGTGGAAAAAGGTTTGGTCTTGGGTTGCTTATGTCGAGGGCATACGTAGCTTTGCTACAAGGCTTCAAGCGTGATCAGAATACCGTGTGTGTCAAGACCCAACCTGTCCAGCACCACCCACAACTTACGACAATCGGGCCCAACCACGAGTGCGACTCTCTCCCACACAAACTCGTCCAAAACCGCAACAAGCCGTGCGCTCGGAAATCGCTGAATTCACATCCCCCAACATCAAGGGGGAGCAGAAACGCTGCGTGTGATGCGCGGAAAAGGGACAACATCACAACCCAAAGACGCCCACACGTCATGTGAACAATGCAAAGAGAGACTCCTTGTTGGGAGTTCCGTTGTCTGGGAGAACACATAAAAGCTCAACAGGGGCAGAACAAAATCGCTTTCTCACCCAAATCTCCTTCTCGGCTCACTCCGAGGCGTTCACAAACGAGCCACAGTACCAGCATTGGAATACTCGTGTCAAGTACGAGCAGAACAGTGAGACTGTAGTACCTCTCTTCGGACAGCCAAAGGAGGTCAAGTCTCCAACTCACACATCACATGGAAGCAGACCAGCCAGCACGGTCCCGCAAGCATCAGAACCAGCAACTCCTAATACCACCAGAAGCAACAACAGCAACAACAGCAGCAACAGCAGCAACAGCGACAACAGTAACATCAGTGGCGGGTTGAAGCAACATAAAACTACTTCCGTTCCAACTCCACAGCCCCACCCACTCATCAACAGGTGCCCACACAATTACAAATAGACTGGTGACGCTGTCCTCATCGTCGTCAGCGTCTTCACTGCTATCCTATTCCGCTTCTCTTTGTTCTTTACCACACCAGCCGAGCACTTCACTCGCATCTTCAATCCAAGTATCGGATACCCCCACTCGTGCAACGGGTAGTTCCACAGATACGCACAAGAGCACGATTATTATAATCGTCCCATACTCTGCCCCAAAAGAGAGACTTCAACGAACCTCGCAGCTCCTCAACAGCCCTGCCTCCCAGTCATTCAAAGAATCATGATGCATTCCCAACCCACATCATTGCCATCCCCACAACTTCGGCAACAGCCTCAATCGCAGCCACAACGGTCACCAAAGATGAAGAAGAACGGCGGCGGTACAACGAAGGCTCGCTTTCGCAACATGATCCTGGGCGCCTTTCCAAACGGCAATCGGAACAAGCAGCAGTCGCAGCAGCAGCAGCCGCAATCGCAGCAGAAGCAGCAGCATTCCAAGAAGCGATCACAGCTTCACCGACGACGTCAGAAAAGCAGGAACCACAGCAGATCCGTCGATGATATCAACTTCGTCCCCACAATGATTCAGTACGAAGAGCAGTACAGCACCAACGACGATGAGGCAGAGCAGACGACCATGCGGCGATGCTACAGCGGCACCAGTCTGGGAGACGTGAGCGAGATCACAACTCCCATCATCTTCTCAACCGAAAACAGAACCTTCATGGAGCGTGCCATGGAGGTTGAAGATCCCGTGAACTTCCCTCCCATGTACGCCACCGAGCGGCCTGCTTTCCGACGCCAGGTGTCGAATCACAGCATCGGTACGCAGAGCATCAACACAGTCGCTCTGTTCGGTTCCATCGGGTGGGAATCCACCCATGGCGGCCGTCGCAATGTGAACGAAGAGGGCAACGGCAGCCGTCGATCTTACAGGACGAGCTCAACGCGCAGCGGCGCTCTCAGAACCGGAGGGCAACCACAAAGGTACGCCGTCGATATCGCCACGAGCCACCATAGCAGGGTGCTGCCCGTTCGTGAAGATGATGATGAGGAGGAACAACAACAGGACAACCACAACCATCACTCGCAGCAGCAGCATCACAACCAGAGTGACCAGTTCGATGCGACGGAAGCGCAGCTCTCGCTCTTTGAGGCCATGTCGCGCCCCTTCTTCTCAACGAGCCTGCTGCATGAAGATGCGGCGCTCAAAGAGAGGCACGTCTCCATGTCCAATCACTCCGAGTTAGTGCCCATCTCCCCAATCAAGCGCCATGACGTTAACAGCATGCGCAATGCTCACACCACAACAACGCGCGCTCCGTTCAAACAACACACGGATAGTGGCAACGAGCAACCGGTGCAATTCCATCGCTCTCGTCCGCAACAGCAGCGGCAGCAGGAGTATCCTGGCAGAGGCGGGCGCGTTGCGCATCGCGACTCAGAAACGTCCTCCGGATCTGATCGCATCTGCGAGGAGTCCGTGTTTGCGCACGATGCGGATGATTACGATGGTCCGGATGCCGGATATACTGACGAGACTGATAGAACACTGGTGGCCGAAGACGAATATCTTGTGGATCATTCAAGCCCAGCAGAAGCGCTTTCAGCAACGTCTGCGTCAGCATCATCGTCACATTCGCAGGCGCATTCACAGGGACGGCCAGCCTCGAATCAACAGCGATCTTCAGGGAAACCGATGCCCTCTCCCACGGGTTCGGAACCGTCCACTCCAACCAGCAACAAGTCCAAACCGACCATGTCACTGCCGCCACGATCCCCACTTCCGTCAGTGGCTCCGAATCTGCATCAAATGCACACTGCCCCGCAACATCACGAGACTGTGGAAGTCGAAAACCTCACCGCACCACGCCGCCATTCGTTGTATGCCGGTATTGAGGCCCCCAGCGTCTACCGTCCACTCATTGCCCGGCAAACGCCATCCCTTTCCCAAAAGCGCCGACTGGTACATTCCCCGTCGAGCTTTGGATCAGAAGACACGGGCCGCGTTATCACCGAGCGGATCCTGCCACCTGCATCCGTGCGCAGGAGCATGCAGATTGCCAATCGCCAACAAACCCATGTCACAGGCAATGCGCGCGACGAAAGTTCGAACACGGACGGCTCCGTGGCCGACAGTGTCAACTCCGGCAGCGACGTCGCTGGCACCAGAACAGCCACGATGAGAGCGACGGAACGAATCATCTCACCGCGATCCAGACCGCGAACGACAGTGGGCGCTTGTCGCACGCCCAGCATTCAGGACGACTTGATTTCGGGGCCAACCACAAGCGCCCCTACATCGCCGATGCCGCAGAGAAGGAGACGCTCCAACAGCTGCAACGTCCATGACCGCCGCATGCCTAGCATAGTTGCGATACAGCAACGGCAACGAACGGTCAGCCCGCGCCCAAGCGCAACGCGATCGCTGACACCGCCATCGAGGTCCATCCAGCCACAGCGAACAGCGAGTGCAACTGCGACGACGTCGGCAACAACGACAACAACGGCGACAGCGTTGGCGCCCATCCCTTCCATCGAAGTGGCACCCGGCGTGATGGAACCGCTCCGACCCGCCGACGAAATGTACAGGGCGATGACAACAGGCAACGTGATGCCCACCAGCTGCTTCGCCTGCAACCTCGAGCTGATGTCGCTCGATGATGCCAAGTACATCCTGTGCCCCGACTGCCGCGTCGTGTCGCCCATCCGGATGGAGTACGACTTTGGCCAGAAGGGCGTCGCACTGGGCGTGAAGTCGCATCAGTACAACGCCCACAAGAACAAATCGATCGCCATGAGCGCACGATGAATACTTCAAACTGCGTGACTTGCTCTTGCATGCAGCGACGCTCGTGGTCGCCCCATTTTGGTAGATGCGCAGATCATCACCCTATCCATTTTCATTTCATTTCATTTGCTGTTGGGCTACAGGATCTGCAACTCTCGTGGCACCAGCATCAACAACAGGATCAACACACGCACATCCATGAGCGTGTGTTGGGCGGATGAAGAGAAGCACAGGAAATCAAGACACAACTTCATACGATGCATTAGTGGTAGAGTACGTACATGAGATAATAGCGGGCTCATACTTGTTCATACCCATCACCCTACTCTGCTGGACTGTGGACTCTCTAGAGTGATGCACGTAGCGTAGACTTGAACAATCGTCCGTTGCAACGTCCAGAACCAAACAACGGACACAGAGCGAAAGACGTTTCGACATAGACTTCCATTAAAGATAGACTACAGAATCGTGACCAACATCTTGGAAACAGGACTGATTTACATCATTCCAAGGTATCTGGACACGTTGTGGTGATTGGTTCCGAACCCCCATGACAAGATCCAAACACCACAAAACACCAAAGCAGAAGGTGGTGTCTGGGCTTGCACCAATACCAATACCAAGGCTCCGCACAATCCTGCCTCCGACCACCTTCCATGCTGCTGCCAGCACCTGCATTGAAGCTACCGTGACGCGACGCGACGCTGATCTGCTGCGGTGATGAGGAGGAAGTGCGGAGACAGGATGTGGCTGCAGACGCTGCTCGCTGTGCTGTGTCTACTTGTGCTGCAACAGCGATGCAAAGCGTTTGCGCCATCATCACATGTCAGCAGCGCAGCGACGCATCACAGGACATCACTTGCCTCCAGCAGCACAGCAGCAGCGGAATCGGCATCCGCACAAATCTCATCCGAAGCGGTGAACGAGGTTGTGGACGATTGGATCAATCGATTCACAGCTGCGACGGCCAAAGTCAAGGCGAAAAGGAAAGGAAATGTGGGCGACAGCGATGAAATAAGCGAGATGGTGGACGACCTGTTCATCTCGCACGAAACTCCCTTCTGGAGAGACATGGTGGCTTGCTCGTGGAATATCGTCACGATGGAAGGCAAGGCATCGATCTCGCAGCTGATGACATCCCCGTCCATGCCGGCGGATTTCATGTTGGAAGCCGCTGCGTCGCCTTTACCACCGAAGTACGCAGTCGATACAATAACAGCAACAGCGCCAGCAGCAACGGCAGTAGCGCGAGCACAAGGCACGTCGAACGCCAAGAACGGACTTGCAATTGCATCCATCGACGTGTGGTGCGATCTGACGACGAGCGTTGGCACGGGCAAGGCCTTTGTTCGTCTCGAAAAGCCGTTGACGGGCAATGCCAACAACGATGGATGGAAGGCCCAGCGATTGCTGACCGTGCTGATGGATCTCAACGATCATCCGTTTCGAGTTCGCGATCACAGGATCCGCGGTGCGATCCATGGTCCCATGCCGGATCGAGTTTATTGGCCGGATCGGCGGCGCAATGGCAAGGTGTCGGCGAAAAGTTCCGCAACATCAACAAGCGCTTCAGATGGCGTCGCTGTTCAGAACGATCTCAAGAACAACGACGGTCTGGACCATTTCGTGGTCGTCATTGGTGGCGGTCAGGGCGGGCTGGGGCTCGGCGCTCGCTTGGAGCTGCTGGGTGTTGACTACGCGGTCTTGGAGGCGGCTGACAAGCCAGGCGCCGCATGGCGTCGGCGATACCCCAGCCTGCATCTTCATGACCCGGTGTGGTACAATCACATGCCGTACATGCCATTTCCACCCTCGTGGCCCATCTTTTGCCCCAGAGATAAGATCGCCGATTGGATGGAGCAGTACGCCAAGACCATGGACATCAACGTGCGAACAAACACGAAGGTGGTGTCGGCGACCCAAGTCCCAGGTACTGATGATGGCACCAACGGCGCAGCTGGCGATGACGCAGCTCCCGTATGGGAAATCGCGATCGAAACTCGCCCAGTCGACGAGGACAACCGTCCCTTGCCAGGCAGCGTCCGCAGCACGTTGCGAGCGCGACACGTAGTCTTTGCAACGGGCAATTCGTCGCATCCACGCACGCCCAGCTTCCCAGGGGCCGATACCTTCCGCGGAACCATGCTGCATTCGTCCAAGTACGTTGGTGGCAAGCGCTTCAAGGGCAAGCGGGTCGTTGTCGTGGGCGCTAACAACTCCGCGTTGGATATCTGCCAGGATGTGTGGGAGCAGGGTGCCGAATCCGTGACGATGATACAGCGATCGCCGTCGCTGATCGTGTCTACCGACGCCGTGTTGAAGCACGGATTGGGACCGCTGTACAACGAGCACCCGCCCTTGGATCACGAAGATGCCGATCTGGTTGCCACCACCGTGCCGTTCAAGCAGCTCCTCACACGATGGACGGCCGTCACGAATCAAATGAGGGAGCTGGACAAGGAACTGCACGATGGACTGATCGCGGCTGGATACAGGCTAGACTTCGGTCCTGATGGGACGGGTCTGTTCGCCAAGAGCGCGACCGAAGGGGGTGGCTTTTACATCAACATGGGCGCCGCCGAGCTCGTCACGGATGGTGAAATCCAGATCGTCCATGGCACGGTCCATTCCATCGGCGAGGAAGAAGTTGTCGTTGCCGTCGATTCTGCCGATGCGGTAGGTGAAGAAGATGGTGGTACCAGCGACAGCAACAGCAGCAGCAGCGGCAGCAACAGCAGCAGCAACAGTGAACGCGAACATGAAACGAAGTCAATCCCTGCGGACGTCATCGTCTTCGCCACTGGCTACGACACGCTGGATCAGTGGGTGGCAGAGATCTGCGGCAACGATGTCGCCAAATCTGTCGGACGCACGTGGGGGCTAGGCTGGGGCAGACGGCCTCACAAGGACCCCGGGCCGTGGCAGGGCGAGTTGCGGAACATGTGGAAGCCGACCAATGTGGATGGCCTTTGGTTCCAAGGTGGTAATCTGGCACAGAGCCGGCACTATTCGCGTTTCCTGGCGTTGCAGCTCGCGGCACGCTACTTTGGCATTGATACGCCCGTGACGGGAATACCAGACGCAACGGAACCGGATGGCCCGTAACAGAGTCACGACTACGAAGACAAAGAGGGAGTAGGCGGCTAATTCTACTCGCATGGTGATGCTTTATTGGTTGTTCGTGCGTAAGGTCAACGTGTGGTCGGCTGTGGTTATGAGTTTTAGTTAAGATACCGTGGCATTGCTCGTATAATACAATCTTGTAGCCTCTCGCTCCATGCAAGAGTATCTCCTACGAGCTACCCCAATTATGGTTCTCACGGAATTGGATGGAGGAGTCGGAGAGACATCACGAGCCCGCCATTGCAGCAGAAGTTGCAATCGTGTTGCGCAGATATACACCACCATGTTACGAGTACTAACATGCTGCCATACTTCCGATAAATATAGAATAGAACGACTAGAGTAGATAAATGGATGAGCGGTTGGATGCCCTCGAACCGAACTGCGGAAGCGTGACGCGACTTCATCAATCGAGGATCAGAGGTTGATCCAAAATTGCAGCCACATCATCGAGGATGTGCAGAGTCTGTAGCGATGAAATCCTGTAGTCCGATGAACCGTCCAAAAAGCCTCGGCTTTCAAGCAGCGAGATCGTGTGCATGTTGAGCATGCCAGGATGGCCTCTGTCGTTTGGGTTGGTTGGTGGCAGATACTCCAAGGAGTCCTGCTCGATCATCGACATCCTGTCCTGAACTTGTCGGAGCTTGGCAGTGGCTTGGTTGGAATCCACGATGGATGAAGTGTCCGATGGCGATCTGCCAGCAGCCATCGGCTTGAGCAACATTGCCTGATGGGTTTGCTGTTGTTGCTGTCGCTGTCGCTGCTGCTGATGTCTTGAATCGAGACTGTCATCGGACGTGGCATTGTTCGTCGATGCTTGGGTGCGATGCCACATCTCGATCTGCTGTCTGAGACCTTCGTCCCGCCGCAGGTCATTCTCGAGGAGCGGCAACAAAGTGATCGGGCACAAACGGCCTGCCCACCGACTTGCCTTGTTGTCTTGGTTGCCTTGTTTCGCGTTGCATGCGCCATGCTCGGAGGCGGCAGGAGCGTTGATGGCGCCGAGCCATGTGAGGATCGCAGCTCGCTCGAAGTGAATGCCTTGGGAGGTCATGACGGGGTCCGTCATGATGAATCCTGTGAGAGCGCACAGGAATTCGGCTGGGCATCGATGACTGCTCATGGTGGAATGGAGAAAGTGTGATGATCGGGAGACGTTTGGATGGTCGGTCTTCTGCGATTATGAGTATTTTGGTGGATGAGCTGGGATGGTGTGGCGCGGCTTGATATGATATGGCTTGGTATGGCGTCGTGAAGCGCTCGCAGCTAGCTGATCAGGCTTCGAATGTACGGTGCGAATGTCTGCTTGTATGAACGCGTAGATGAAGCGAGAAACGGATGAATTGTGTTGTTTGCATGCGAGATGGTCCTTTGCTTTTTTATGGGGGAGATAGTGATGGGAGAGTCAGTCGGAATGGAGTGGACGCGTTGCTGCGTCGACAAAGCGGGTGTTGTTCGTGTTAGGCGCGGCGGACTTTTGGACACTCTGACCTGCGAGAACAACTATGCTGCCAAGCACTGCCATCGAAAATGGTTCACTCGTTCCGCTTTGGAGCCGTTCGTCGGAGGTACGAGGAGTTGGTGTTGCTCGAACGGTGCGCTTCGTCAGACATTACTGGCATGTCTTGACGTCTGTGTCGCTTGCTATGCATTTTCGCTTTGCCATTCGCTGCGTCTGGTTGACGGTGTTTGCTGGTGTGGTCAGCGAATGGGTGTCGCTGAGCGTGGATCGGTGTGGGTGAGTGGTGGGCATCCCCTCACCAGAGAGATGGGAACTACATGCTGAAACCAACAGAGCGAGACGGCGCACGATTGTGTGCATTCTCGCTCTTGTGATCGGAGGCGGTGATTGCTCATTGTTTGGAGCAAATTGTGTGGCCTCAGTTCCTCTCCGTTTTGCGAAATGCACGACATATCCAACAAATAACCACGAGGGAGCGCAAACCAAGACCGATAAGCTGTTCGTGAAGACCTTTCGCAAGTTCGGTTTCGATCATGTCACCGTCAACAACAAATGAGAAAGAGGCGTTCGGAGGGTGGAATACAAGCGCGCTCTATCATGGTTAGAGTGTATTCGCATGTCGACTTCAGTGTGTGCACACGACACGATTAGAGCTGAGCCCTGATAATGCGAAGCGCCATCACTTGCACATGCCTACTATGGACACTCAGGTACTGCACATTGGGAGCGGACGAGTTTGTCAATATGAAATTACCGTGCACATTCACAACAGGTCATTTTGTCTTTTGTGGTTGCGAAGAAGACCGTCGACATTTTGGATCGACAAACACGGAGAGCCGAAGCGCCAACACACGGACAGAGGATTGATTGGATGATGAGCGGATGGACGGATTTTAGAACGAATCGACAAACCTGCGCGCGCTTGCATCAGCACAACACCACACAACAACCGCAAAGATGATCTTGCAGGTTGCATGTCCCAACCCGACACCACCTCTTCCGAGCCCTGCTGAACGTGGAACCCACAGTGTTGTCCACGCATCGGTCTTGGATTGGCACACGAAACGACTAATGCAGGTTCCGTCGAGAGTGCCTGCTCTCGCGCCGACGCTTGAGAGCGGATGGCATGTTACGATTGGAGCGGCGAGTAGTCTCACACGCGTCAACATACGAGTAGATACGTCCAAACCCATATATCCTACTCGTACATGTGATCGTCATATCGTATAGAGTAGCACGGTAGGCATGCCAACACCGCATATTTACCCAAGTCGTCTACGGAGGTTCACACTTGTTGTGCTGAACCGTCGAAGCCGTGGTGTTGCGCTGTCTTTCGTCGCCAATACGAGGTCGATGAGAAAACCGCGCTAACATGAGACAACGCCACCTTTCCAAGCGGCGCTCACCTGGTTCTTCATGGACAATCTCGACGCTTTGTTTTCGCGCCAGAGGTCTTGGAATCCGACGACAAATGGATGATGCTTTGTACCATCGATTGGAGAACAGTAGATGAATGTGTTGATGACTCACAGCTCATGAAGCATAAAACAAGACAAGGGAGGGTGCTCGGGCACGGTCTCATTCTGACGTTGCTGGGGTTGCTTACGAACACACGATCTTCACGGTTGCAGCATTGTATACGTACAGGTATCCATGCGCGGCTGTCGCGCCGCGCTGGGTCGTCTTCTCTGCTTCCACACAAGACGAGTGCGTAAATCGAAGACCAGCTTTGATGTGGACGGACGAGACGAAGGAGCAAAGGACATCATCCGGGCTTGTACATGGAGGGATTATGATGCAACTTGTACAATGACACGGACGCGTCGACTCGGTTCCTTATCTCCCTCCCTCTCTCTCGCTTTCTCCGGAGAGACTATCTTGCTTTGCCTTTCGCGAGAGGTAATTATGGTCACGGCAGTGTTCGTACTTGTGAGTATGACGGATATCTATGGAGAGAGGTGGTGGCAGATCAAGAGAAAGCAGGGCTCCAAGCGGAACACGGTATGGATGAAAAGCTGCGCACAAAAGCGCCGGGCTCGGCCAGACAGAAGGGGTTGGTTCTTCGGTCCCACGCTTCGACACTCGTCTCCCGTACGCGTGCGAGCAGGGAGAGACAACGGAGCAGAAAGATCGAAAGCGCCGCGAAGTTGCCCGGTGGAGTGCCATTACCATCCACACGCCGGGAACAGCGGACTATTCATCCCTGTGTTGGCGCAAACCGTCATGCCACGTGATGTGATGTCATTGAGGCTGTTCGCTTGGCTTGGCTTGGCTTGGAGAGACGGTGTTGCGAGTCCTCTATTGGTGTGCCACACGCTGCGTTGATGTTGGAGAGATGTCTGACACTCCAATGATCGGCATACTGCGTTCGATGGGCGTGGCTATCGCTCTACTCTTCACACGACAATACTTCAAATCTCACATGATCATGCTGCGAGTACAGTAGATGACGGAGCATGGTACCATACATATTAATGTACAAACACGAGATATCAGAACATGTCGGCAATTGGATGTCTGTTCTGATTTCTTCACGTCTTTCTTCTTCTTCTCTCTCTCTCTCTTCCGTCTCTCTGTTGCTGATCACTTTGCACTGCCCCGTTCCCTCCACAAGCTGACATCTTGATGTGTCGGCTTCACAATTTGTGATGGTGGTTGTCATCTGGATGCACACGGCAGCCACACAGCCAACTGATGTGCCGATCAATTCGCCAACGAAACACCCATGTCAACAGCCAACCACACAACGCAACACATCACGAGACATCACCACACCAGACACGCACAACAGGCGCGGATTGGAGCCAAAAGGAATGGATTCGAAGGCAGGCAACACAGAGAGGGAAACGCATTGTGGAGACAACGGTGACACGCAACCCAAACACGCAGACAGCACGGACAACAACGTCACCAGCGTTGTGATCGCCAACACCAACACGATAACCCCCAAGCGAGTTGCTGCGCTCGGTTCCCAAGATCCGACTGCCGCCGGCAGCATCGCAAAAAATTCTTTGACATCTCGGCGTTGATGCATTTGTTCTGTTTTGGAACAAAGTTCGCGGATGCGTGGCGCAGCAGCCCATCGCATTGTCTGTGGCTTTGTGTGTGTCTGTGCCCTCGGCTGCAGTTGGCGAGAAAATGTGATCGCAAGTGCGGCCGACACAGCTTCCACGTGGAACATGCAATATCGATACTGACCAAGTGGACCACATCTGATGACTTTACACACGATTGAAATGAGATCCATTTAACGTTCCCTTCCGTTGTGACCATAAATAGCTGATCACCGCTGTCTCATTTTTTGACGTGTCTTCGATCTGATTGGTGGATGTTGTTTGTTTGTGTGGTTGTCAGAAGTTGTGAGACGTTCTCACTTAGGATGAGACGGAATCTTGGCAGAGCATGTCTGTGCGCATCAACATTCCACGGAAAGAACAAAAAACAGGAACGCACACAGACGAAAACACGCAGACACCGCAGAGAGCGATGTCAACTATCGTCATTCATGAGAACACGTCCGTCGAACCTTCATGCCAGCTCGTCACACGAAGGAATCGACAGTTCTCATTGGTCCAGAACATTGCCCTCTGAACTCTCGTGTTTGGAGAGGTATCCGTTCTCGTTCGTTCCCCTGTTTCTTGCGCGGTTTTTCGTGTTGTGTTGTCGGCTTGTCTGGTTGCCTCGCAAGTTTCTTCCACCTTTGAGATCAACGGAAGGAGGTTGTCACCGTTGTGTGTGGTTGTCGTTGTTGATGTCGAGTGTGTGAGTGCGGATCGAAGGGGTCCTTGTTGTTACTGCTATCGCTGTCTCCTGTTGCTGTTTGCTGTTGTTGTTTGCTGTTGTTGGTTGGTGAATCTTCACGTGTGTGCAATTCTGTTGGTGGTTGTGGGTGTGGAAGTTATGCGATTGCCGAACGAGCAACTGCGGAAAGAAGAAAAATGAACGAGACGTCGCGTAGGCGACGAGGAGAGAGGTTGTCAAGCGCAAACCAGGCTGTGTGTCTGGTTTGCAGGAGGCAGCCCCATCAAAGCACCCACACCCTTACTCTCACACACATACACACATACACATACCCACTGACATCGACATTGACAGTGACACCAAACTGAGAGGACACACAATCAAAGCAAGAGAGCAGATGCAACGCAACAACTCCACCCACCATCACCAACCGACGATCGCAAGATCGATCAACCGTCCCGCTGAGGTCCTTGACGACCCGCGCAACATTCCTGTGAAGTAACGCAAGGCAGAGCATTCTCTGTAAGTTTCTGCGTGTTTTTTTTGGCGCGCGTGAACGCATATGCTCGTGCATCTTGGTGGATGGAGAGACTGGATCAACTGAAGAGCAGCAGCACCATGGTGCAGGCCATGCTGTCGTTGTTGGAGCAGATGCCCAAATTGTGCTGACAGATGGCGCGAAACCAAAGAAACCAGGGAATGCCAATGACGTCATTCGTCGGTGCGAATCAACGGCTGGCAGCCACCACCAACATCAAGCAAGCAAACACAAGAAAGACAACAACAAGCCGGACATCGGCAACAAGCTGGCGACCGGCAACAAGCAGCCATAAATCCAGTTTAAAATATCTGATTACACCACAACAACAATCTCATTGCTCCACATCTGGCCTGCCCTTCGGTTCATTGCCGGGTAGAGGCCGGTGCAGGAGCCATTGCTTCAACATATTTTAAACTGGATTGCTGCTTCATCGTAACAATGAGCGCCGACATCAAGACCCAACCGGCCAAGCCAAAAGGCGAAGGCGGCAAAGGCAACAACAACAACAACAACAACAAGGGGCGTTCCCCATTCGTCAAGACACCCAAGTTCGAGGGAGCCTGCCCCGAGCTCAAGGGAATGATCTTTGACTGTGTGACCTCCCGAACCAAGCAAGCGGAAGACTTCAAGCAAACCATTGACGCCATCCACGTCTTCGCTGGCACCACATACGGACCCAGAGTGGCACACGCTGTGGAGACCCTCGAAACGCCAACCATCGCAGAACCGGCTGACTACCCACCCACTGCATCCACCATCCAAAGGGAGAAATGGAAGAAACAGTACAGCAAGTTTGAGGACAGAAAGGAGAAGCTCGAAGACGACATGCAGAAGCTATACTCCGTTGTGTGGGGCCAATGCACTGATGCAATGCGCGCCCGCCTACAGGAGGAAAGCGAGTATGCGACGGTCAAGAGAGACATGAACATGATTGAGCTCATCGTGCTGATCAAGAACATCACGTTCAGCTACAACACTCACAAGCACCCCATCGTCGCCACGCATGAGATGCAGAAGGCGTTCATCAACACCCGACAAAGCAAACGACAAAGCGTCCAGGACTACTACGAAACATTCACAGCCATCGCCGACGTGAATGACACACTGCAGACCGGGATCACCGAAAACCGCGGAGTGATGCTATGGCTGATGACTCCAGAAGACATCTCACCTGTTGGCGCAGCCCGCCTCCAGGAGATCAAAACCGAGTCGCACCGAAGGTACATGGCCACGGCATTCGTCCTTGGCGCCGACGTCACCAGGTTTGGAGGGCTGCTTGAGCACCTTCACAACGAATTCCTCGTCGGCAAAGACAGCTACCCCACCGACATGGCGAATGCGCTGATGCTCCTCAACCACTGGTCGCATGACCCAAGAAACGTGGCTGGATCCCGCACGCCACACAACATGGGCATGGCGTTCGTCAACTCGCAGGCCAAGGCTGATGCAGAGAAGTGTGAGCGATGTGGGAGGACAAACCACGCCACCGCGGAGTGCTATGCAAAGTTCCATGAGAACGGAACGGTCCTCGTGAACGCCACCACCACGTACGCCGACGACGACTACGAGTACGACGGCAACGAGTTTGTGTTCCTACAGACGGACACCAACCAAACCACCGACCACGCATTCAACCAAACATCCACACCCATCCCCAACAGGTGGGTGCTTCTCGACAACCAATCTACAGTCGACGTGTTCTCCAACCATCACCTACTTCGCGACATTCACACTGTCCAGAACACACTGACCATCCACTGCAACGCAGGTACAGCAGTGACCAACCAAAAAGGCACCCTGCCCGGCTATGGCCTCGTGTGGTATCACCCCAAAGGAGTGGCGAACATCCTGTCGCTGAGCAAGGTGAAGTCCATGTTCCGTGTCACGTACGACAGCAGCGACACCAACCAGTTCGTCGTACACAAACCAGACGGAACCACCCAGATCTTCCGTGAATCCAACAACGGCCTCTACTATCTGGACACCTCAACCATCCACGGAAACGCTCTCGTCAATACCGTAGCCGATAACAAGTCTAGATTCTCGTCTATTGACTACTCTCGCGCTCAGCTAGCTCGTTCTGTGCAACAGCGTATTGGTCGACCGACAACACGCAGCTACATTCGGTATGTACGGAACAACATGATCCCAAACTGTCCTGTCACCACCAAAGATATCCGCAACGCAGAGATCATCTTTGGGCCGGACGTCGGATCACTGAAGGGCAAGACCACTCGCAAACCGTCGCCTGTGGTCGCTCCATCAATCACCAACCTACCAGCCTACATCATGAAAGAGTACCAGCAGGTGACCCTATCAGCTGACATCATGAAGGTGAACCGAATTCCATTCCTCGTCACCATCTCTCAACACATCAAGTTTGGGACAGTGACGAAACTCAACAGCGAGTCAGACAAAGTGATCACACAACAATTCCGTGAAGTTGTGAAACTGTACAAACAGCGTGGATTCAAGGTGGACATGATACTGACGGACAATCAGTTTGCATCCATCAGGGGAAACCTCGCAGCATCAGGAGTCGCAATCAACGTCACCTCCAGAGATGAACACGTGCCGGCGATCGAACGATACATCCGAACGATCAAAGAGAGAACGCGCAGCACGTATCATGCAATGCCGTTCAAGCACTACCCTCCAGCGCTCGTCGTCGAAATGGTATACCACTCCGTGTACTGGAACAACATGTTCCCACACCAAGATGGCATATCGAAGCGCATGAGCCCGTCCGAGATCGTGGTGGGACGGAAACTGAACTTTGCAAGTCACTGCAAGATCGAGTTTGGCTCCTATGTGCAAACGCACGAACAACATGACAATTCGATGCTGCCCAGGACAGTGGGCGCATTGGCACTTCGACCGTCAGGGAATGATCAAGGCGGATACCTATTCTTCAGCCTTTCCACAGGGCGCAGACTGCACCGTCGAAGCTGGACCCCGTTACCCATGCCAGAGGATGTCATCGATCAAGTGCACGCAATGGCCAAACACGCCAGAGGCAACAAGGAGATCGTATTCACAGACAGAGACGGCCACGATATTGTATCCATCACCGCCGACCCCGGAGACGACGATGCAAACGACGACGACTATGACCCAGACGACGAGTCCGAAGCAAGCGAGGAATCGCTGGACGCGGATGATTCCGACGATGATCCCGATGATGACTCTGACGACGACGACAATACCGATGATGATGACACCGATGACGACGACGACAGTCATGACACCGATGCAGTTGAAAGCAACGAATCGGATGATGATGACGACAGCACGCACCCATCAGACGAAGACAGTGATGTCAACGAAGGCAATGTCCTCGAACCGATCCTCGAAGTTATGACGGAAGAGGAACAACACGATGCACCGTCGGATGAGGATGCGGATTCAGTGGAGCCACCAACAGGCAGACCACGACGCAAGCCGAGAGTCGACTATCACCGGCTGCATCATGTAGGTAGAGACGAGGCTCACGTCACCATGACTGAGCTCTCTACCGAAAATAGCAACGAATCGCATGACACCAATCACGCCTGTGTGTTTCTGACTGAACAGATGAACTGGAAGCAGGGACTGAAATTGTTCCGCGAGCGGGGCGAGCACGCAATCAGCAAAGAGCTGAAGCAAGTGCACGACATGGAAGGCTTCGAACCGAAGCACTGGCACCAACTGTCAAAGGAGGAAAGAACGCAATCGCTCCGGTACCTGATGTATCTGAAGGAGAAGCGCACTGGACTTATCAAAGGACGTGGGTGCGCAGACGGACGGAAGCAACGCCTCTACATGACGAAGGAAGAGACGAGTTCACCGACTGTCTCCCTCCTCGGGCTCATGCTCACATGCACAATTGACGCACACGAAAACCGTGATGTGGCCACAGTGGATGTGCCAGGTGCCTTCCTGCAAACCACTTTCGACGAAGGAGAAGTCGTGCATGTCCTGATCGAGGGACGAATGGCAGAGCTCCTTGCGAAGATTGCACCTGATGTGTACGATGAATATGTGCGAAAGAAGAAAGGACAATCATCAATCTACGTGCAACTCACCAAGGCATTGTATGGGACACTCAAGGCCGCCCTCCAATGGTGGAAGGATCTCACGACCACGTTGGTCAACGACGGGTTTGTGATCAATCCATATGACTGGTGTGTGGCGAACAAGGACATCAATGGGGACCAGTGCACGGTTGTATGGCATGTGGATGACCTCAAAATATCCCACAAAGACAGCTCAGCCGTCGACTCCGTCATCAGCATGCTCAACCACGCATACGGGCAGCACAGTCCACTGACAATCAACAGAGGGAAAGTACACGATTACCTTGGGATGCAATTGGATTACAGCACTCCCAACAAAGTGAAGATCGACATGGGTGACTATATCGATGGCATCCTCGAAGGAGTGCCTGCAGATATGCACGGAAAGGCAACCTCACCCGCCGCGGACCACCTCTTCACCGTGAACGAAGACAATCCAACCAAACTGAACCAGGATACTGCCGACATGTACCACCATGTGGTCGCGAAGCTGTTATTCCTGTGCAAGCGAGCCAGACCGGACCTGCAGACAGCGGTAGCATTCCTGTGCACGCGTGTGAAATCCCCCGACACAGATGACTACAAAAAGCTCGGTCGGGCCATCAAATACCTACGGGCAACGCGAGACATGACACTCACACTCGGTGGTTCATCACTCCAGAATGTCCAATGGTGGGTGGATGGTTCGTTCGGCGTACACGGAGACATGCGGAGTCACACTGGGGCGTTCATGTCTGCCGACGGGGGTACCATATATGGTGTCTCCTCAAAACAAAAACTCAACACAAAAAGCTCAACGGAGGCAGAGCTGGTGGCTGTGGATGACGTGATGCCACAGGTGCTATGGACTCGGTACTTCCTACAGGAGCAGGGGATCAAGCCAGACGCCACCGTGATCCATCAAGACAACCAAAGCACCATGCTGCTCGAAAACAATGGGCGTGGATCCAGCGGAAAGAAAACGCGCCACATAAACATGCGGTACTTCTTCGTCAGCGATCGAATCAACAAGGGGGAAATCACCGTCCGATACTGTCCTACGGATGACATGGTGGGAGACTACTTCACCAAGCCGCTGCAAGGGACGAAGTTCCGCAAGTTCCGCGACATCATCCTCAACCGAACAATCAGCGGCCCCAGCAAAGGTAAGACATACAAACAAGCTCTGCTTGGACCGAAGGAGTGTGTTGGAGCAGATGCCCAAATTGTGCTGACAGATGGCGCGAAACCAAAGAAACCAGGGAATGCCAATGACGTCATTCGTCGGTGCGAATCAACGGCTGGCAGCCACCACCAACATCAAGCAAGCAAACACAAGAAAGACAACAACAAGCCGGACATCGGCAACAAGCTGGCGACCGGCAACAAGCAGCCATAAATCCAGTTTAAAATATCTGATTACACCACAACAACAATCTCATTGCTCCACATCTGGCCTGCCCTTCGGTTCATTGCCGGGTAGAGGCCGGTGCAGGAGCCATTGCTTCAACAGTCGTTACCATCTTCACACCACTGTCGCCCTTGTGACCATCGTCCCATCCAAGGAAGCAACGCTTTCTCCACATGCAACGCGGAATCTCGCTGGTGGCTCACCAAGATTCTCTCTTCCATTTCTCCTCCTTCCACTTCGTTCCTCACCTCATTCCTCCCTTGTTTGATTTTCCTCCTTCCCGTGATCACCACCTTGCAGCACTTGGCAACGGCAACACTCCACTGGACCCAACCACTGCACTGAACCACTGCACTTAACCAATCAACTCAGTGTATTCCCTCAAAGACAAGCTCTACCACAAGAGCAAGAAAGAGTTGAGCAACAGAGAAACCAAAGCAGAAGGAAGCAGAACGAAAGAAAGATAATTGCAACATGAGGCATTCCGCCGCAACTGCCGCTCTCACGGCGCTGGTCGTGTCTCTCCACGCGACACCTTGCGAATCCTTTCTCGCGTCGGATTCAGTTCTCGCGCCAACCGTGCGAACCAAGAATCAAGAAAGAAGCGGTTCAACCAAGAAAGCATCTTGGCGCGCATTTGCCCTCACCCATGTCTCCAACCTCCATACGAATGCAAATGAGAAAGTCGCACGTGGTGAATCCTCAGTCGTTGCAATCTCAGCTTCCAGCAGCGACAATGGCAACGACGATGGCAACAGCAATGGCCTCGCCAAGGCCGTGGTGCACGCGCTGAGCCTGAGAGGCGGTGGCTTCAACTCGGCCTCCCGGCGACCCGGTCAGCATCCGCAGTCTCCATCCACGGCGGCCACACCCAAGGCGACGACCGCTTCTCCTTCGCCATCCTCCCTCAACCTCCTGAAGCAGGCAGATCGCGACGACGTCAGCCAAGCATCGAAGGCGGCAGACGCAGGCGTCTCCATCGGATCTGCCAAGGCCAGGCTCGGCAGCAGCGTTCCCGCCAATCCATCGGCGCCTCATCATTCTCCCATGCTCTTCTACTCCGCATCCGCCCAGCAGCATGCCAGCCAGTACCTCGCGGTCACCGGCGTCCCGCACGGCAGCGAAGTCCACTCGCGACCCAAGACGCAGCTCTACAGCTCCGTTCTGTCGCCGCAGGCACCCACGGCATCGCCCTTGCGAGTGCCGTTCCCCATCTCCAATCCAAGGAAGAGATGGTCGCACGCGTCCAAGCCCAAGCATCACCGCGTTCCCGTTCCGCCTCTGCAGCCGGTGGATGCGCAATCGGATCAGCAGAAGCATCGACAGAAACAGGCGCAGGCGGAAACCAAGGATGCGGGCAAGGCATCCTCCAGACTCTCGGTCTTTGACGTCTCCGTCTTTCTCAGCTACTTCTGCAACGTCCTGGTGGTCAGCCTCCCGGTTGTGGTGGTTCCGGCCGCCGCTGTCGAATTCATGTCCACCGCCTCCGCTGCAAGCCGCGCGACCTTCGTTGCCACGGCTGCGGCTGCATCACCGTTGGGCGGATTCATCGGCAAGATCGTCAATGGCTTCGTCTGCCAGTCCCTCGGTGGACACCGATCCTCCTGGATGTACATGTCTGTCCTCTCGGTGCTGGCGTTCGCCATGTCCCTCGCTCCCACCATCGGATGGATCGCGCCGCTCGTGCTGTGCTACGAGTTCCTATCCAGCATCCAGTGGATCGCCATCTGCCAGGTCATCGGCAACAAGCACGGCAACGATGCCGCCCTCATATCCAAGGGCATCGCCTCCCTGGGCATGGCCAGCGTCACGGGAGCGTTGGTGTCCAAGATATTCGGTGCCGCCATCCTGCGCGCTTCCAACTGGAGGCTGCTGTGCCGCTTCGGTTCCGGTGTGGCCGCCGTTGGTGCCCTCGCCATGTTTGTGGGCTGTCGCACGCATCCAACGTCACCACAAAGCAAGCCCGTTGCGACGGCACCACCCAAGAAGGGCAACGCATTGGCTTCCTTGCGATCCATCCTGGGTCATCCGCTCTTCTGGCAGCTGGGCATCGCGCATTCGGTGGGATACCTCATCCGCGGCAGCGACCGGTTGCTTGCACCCTTCTTGGAGCATGCCACGGCTTTGCCAGGTACGTTCTCATTTGTCAAGCAATTCATGAGCATGGAGAGAGCCGCGATTGTGCATTCGTGTGTTCATGTGTTTTTGCGAAGTAGAGCAGAGTCCTCCACTTGTATCTTGCGCTTGGACGGATCAGAACGAATGCATACGAGCATATGCATGCGTGTACGTACGCTTTTGTGTACGTGTACTATTTCAACCTGCCAAACAGTATCCTCACCTTTTCAACACATCTATTCATCCTCATTCCCACCATTCTACTCGTACATACCCATACATACTCCAAACACTTTCCAACTCTCATGCATCACTCACCATTTAATCATTCAATCACAGGCGACATCTGTGCAACGCTGACATCGTCCGTCACGGCTGGAATGTTCTTCGGTCTCATCCAAGGCCAGAAGTTCTCCAACATGGACAACGTCAGGGCCAAGCTACGCATGCTCAAGCAGGAGTACTTCAAGGGCGCCGTCAGCGTGGCTGGCCTGGCGCTTTGCTGCGGACTCAACACCATCGGGCTCGGTGCTGGCGCTGGCGGTCGCATGCTCCTGGCAGCGATCATCGCACTCCTCTCCGGTGTGGCCGCTTCCGCCATCTCCTTCCAATTTTACCAATTCCCCAACCTCACAGCGTCGACCCTCTTCCCGGCCAACAGCCCCATCGCCTTGTCCCTCTTCGATGCCGTGGCCTACCTCGGAACGGCGCAGATCCTGTCGGCCAACAGCCACATCCTCGGCAACTTCGGTTGGTCAGCGTCCTGGACCTTCCTCGCGGCCGTCTTTGCTGCCGGCGGTAGCCTCATGGTGCGTTCCATCGTACCGGTTTTAAAGAAGTCTCTGTCCGACGGCGTGGATGCCAATTTGGACGACCGGATCAACGATGAGACCATGGCACCTGTCGCGGCGGCGGCGGCGCTGTGAGGAGCCAAGTCGCGTGGAACAGCCACAACGTTGCACGATACAATCTCGTTCTTCCCATCAGCAATGTCCGTGACCATGCGACCGACGCTCTCCAATGTACCAATACCAGCATGTAGCATACCATGCACCCTGCACGAATCACCCAAAGACGGGCATGCGAACAGTAATATTTGTGTAAGTAGAATAGCAATCAACGTGTACGAGCAAGTTAACAATCAACAGCAATTCTCCGTTTCTCTTTGAGCTGGCTGTTTGCGCTCCACAAGGACACAACGTCTCTTCATCAGTGCAAGAGTATCGACCTGTCCAAGAAGCGTTGATCCCCACATGATACACATTCGTCCGTTGGTCCTCACCCCTCCAAAACATTGCATTACCCATGCTCCACTGCTCTCTCTTGTGATCGTGCAGATTGCTCAACAGCGTGGCAATTCAACAGCAAGTGCACTCGTACTATTACGGTATACTCCGAGCTACGTTGGGATATCCTCTGCAGGCTATACGCGGCACGCCAGTCTTTCGCTTCGCACGCACATACGAGTAGATCGCACGACTACTTGTACCCAGAACCATCAAAAGTGGAGTATCGTCGTCGTCAACACCGTTGTTGCTATCGTCGTCGTCGTAATCCTTTGGCATGGATGGACGTGCACAACACGATGTTGATGTTGCATGCGAGTGCAAGTATCCTGCTGGAAACAGAAACATCGCCATCAACAACGACGACGACGACGACGAAAATCATTCTGTAGTAACGACCTGCCTCAATGCATCGATTGGAAGCACTACACGACTCAAGCTGGCCGTTGCACCCTCTCGACACTACTGCTTGGCCTCGTCAACCATGCCAGTATTGTCGCCGTCTCATCGGAGTGCATCGGCGCTGCCAAAGACGACCGCAACGATGCTGGTACCTGCGATTTCCAGAACATTCATGATGATGCATCATGCGCACATTGAATATCTACAGTATCAAGGGGAGCAGAGGACTCGTCATTCTAGTTGAGCAATCAATCATATTTCTAATGGAATGGCATGAGTGATTATCTCTACTTTTCCATGCCAGTCACGACACCAAGGTTCGATACTTCCTGACTGCAACTACGAGTATGATCCGCGCCTGTCCATTCTGGATCCGTTTCCTAAGCTTCGAACTTCTCCCATTCGGAATCATCAGTACCATTGTCGTCGCTGGTGTGATCGTCATCCATGTTGGTGGCACGATCAACAACATCCTCCTCATCTGCTTCTTCTTTGTTCACATCTTCGTTCACATCTTCCACTTCGACCTTGGTTGTGTCGGTGTGTGCCGCCAAATGTAGCTGTCCCGCTTGCGTCTCTCTTGCCGTTTCGGCTTCGGCGACAGCCAAGCCATCACCTGTGACGCTGCTCGGAGTACTGCTGGAGGCACCATCGCGAATGGGGATGACACGACGACCGCCATCTTTGCCCGGATGCTTCTTTGGCAGCGTGATGGTCAACAGCCCATCCAACAGCTCGGCGTCCACCTTCTCCATGTCCAATCGAGAATCACGCAGGCGGAATCTCTTCTCGAATGATGCAGAGTACACACGGTTGTCTCGCTTTCCTTTGATCTCCAGCACCATCGCATCCACATGGTCATCCGGCTTCAATGAGATGTCGATGTTGTTCAAATGGTATCCAGGAACATCAAGAGCGATGACGAAGTTGCCATCGCTGTCACTGCCACTACCGCCATCGGTGATCTTGATGGAAGGGACATCGATCTTGGATGTGCATGGGGAGGAGCATGGTTGAGCTCCCTTCATGCAAGGCGAGTGTGGACGGAGGAAGGGATGGGATGGGTGTTGGTGCATCACGAAAATCATGGTTGTTTCCTTTTCTGTTTTTGCTTGCGTTTGCGATTTGTTGCTTGCTGCTTGTTGTTTGCTGTTGTGGTTGTGAATATTGTTTGAGTTTGGAATTGTGAGAGGAAGGAGGAGTTGACGATTGCATCTTCGCTTCTGCGTTGCTTTGTTGGTGTGTTGGTGTGTTGGTGTGTTGGTGCGCTGGGCCTGGTGTACTCCTGCCAAACAACAAGCAACAACAACGGCATTTTCCACACAAAAAGTGAGGGACAGAAATGTGTGAAACATGCGCCTCATCTTCTTTTCGCATCGATGGTGATCCAAAGAAGAGAATGGAAGAGTTTCGATGAATTGACTCTTTGACTCAATCGACTATTACGAATCGTGGTTGTTGCATGGTACTTAGTTAATGTCAACTGAGGACGTCCACCGAAATTGTGGAAATCACACAGAAATCGTGTCTCGCGCTTCTCACGCAATCTGCGAACGTGAGCGTGGATCGGAGGATCGCAACACTGAGGAGAAGCGAACAAACCAATGAGGAAGAGACGAACGGAGGCACAGAGTCCTCTTGCTGATGGCAGGTACGAGCTATACTCGTATCATAGTTCAACACTAAGCAATGCATACCAACACGATCAGTTGCATTTGCGTTTGCATTCGCTCCCAAAAGAAGCATCAAGATGGGCAAAGGAAAGACGCAGTCGAAGTCTCTGAAATCGTCGCAACCGGTTGCGTTCCCTCATGATGGGCCGATCCACCATTGCTTCCGACGGCAGCTTGACGGCAGCAGCAGGATCGATGACGCGCAGGGTGGAGAACGGCATCAACAGGATCAACGGCATGGATCTGCGGAAGTCAGTGACGACTGGATGCATGAGGAGAGCTTGACGGCCGCACTGCGGATCCTGTCTGCCATCGAGGGCCTCAGCGATCCGTCGCAGATCCCTGCAACATCGGCCTGCACAACGCTCTGCTGGAACTTGAGGCATTCCGCGGCGATCAAGGAGCAGCTCAAGCATCTGCAGCAGTTCAAGAATCAGCTCCTGCTGCATCAAAAGAGAGGGACGCTGTCGCACTTCGCAACGCATCAGGATTTGTGCGCGATCTACCGCTTGCAGCTGGAGTGGTCCTTCTCGCATCAGACGCCGCTTCCGCTGCGCCGGGCCATCCAGACGAACCTTTCGACGCTTGCCGATTTCATTGCGGGCGGCGGAACCGGGATGACAGATCTCAACATCCGCAATGACGTTCTTCGCTCCTTGTGGAACTCCGCCGAAACTGGTCCGTGCTGGGATTCGCCGATGGACGCGCTGGAGATCATCGTCACGTACGAGCCCATGGCAAAGATGCTGCAGAAACCCCAAGGGCAGCAGGACCTGTTCCAATACCTCCACGCGGCCAAGCTGCGGCGGTACTTGGGAGAGTTCGACCAGGCGCAGCTCGATGGTGACCAAACGTTCATGAAGGATGGTTTGAAGATAGCGGAGATGATCAAGATCTCGCTGTCGGGCAGCAGCAGCAGTAGCAGCAGTGGTGGCAGCAAGGAAGGGAAGATGGGACAGCAGGATCGCTCGTCCCTTCCACAGCCATCGCTGTTGGGACAGATCAAGCGATTTTTGCTCTCGCTCATGTCCTGTCCCATGATCCAGTTTGAGCACAAGATCGTCGGCATTGCGTACGCCAAGCTCATTTTGAAATCATCAGCTGACCCCTGCAGCACCGCCACGGACCTGCTGGACCAACTGGATCGGTCCTCCGGAGATTCAACAATCGAATCGGACTTCAACCACCTGCCGCTGCAGGCTCATCTTTCGCTCATTCAAGGTCTCGTGGGCAGCCTGACGTCGCAAGTTCTGTGCACGCAAATCACCGTTCATCATGGCGAACAGGATGTTCGAACCACGCTCCTGGAAAAAGTGTGGCGTCACATCATCACAACCAAGCACAGCGCTTCGGATCCCGCAGTCCGTTTCGGTGCCCTCAGCGCATTGTCAGGCGTGCTGAACCGCTACAAGTCGATCACCAAAACGCCTGCCGACCCGCAATCGGTCGCATTCTCAGCAGCGCCAGTGTTGATCGATGAAACTCTCGACATCGTCATGCACGAATGGGAAAATCCGCCGATGCGGAAGATAGGCACGATGCTGCCGGGACTTTTCGCGGCGCTGATATCATATCTCGACGACGCTGCGCTCAAATCGCTGACGCTGCGCGTTGTGGAACAGCCGGCCCATCGCAAGGGGCGCTACCTGGCGTTGGAGGCCCTGCTGCCCAAGGTCAACGTCGTCGAGCCATCACAGTCGCACGACCTCACGATTCACCCCGAAACCTTGTTGGATGGTATTGGCGATCGTGGTGGCAATACGGGTGCGATAGCGGATCTTTGGATCAGCATCCTCAACCATCTGTGGACCCAACTCCACCAAGGCATCAAGAACGCCACTACGCAAGCTGCAACTAAATCAGACAAGTCCAATGATAATGACGATCACGCCTTCCATCGATGGACGGGATTCTGGATTGAATCACTTGTCCGAGCGCTGCTTGATCCCATTCTCAGCCGACGAAAGCAAGTTTCTTCCTTTTGCATACCGAGATTAGCGGATTACATGAAGCGCAGCAAAGTGCTGCGACCGAGGACTTCGGCAGCATTCGCGTCCATGCTTTCGGCCATCGAAGCGAACGATCATCACGTCCAACGGACATCCCACGATGAACTTCGACATCGATTGCTGTGGGCGAAGCTCGAGACCATTCGGCAAGTGCATGCGCAGAAAGCCGCGGATGAGGTCTTTGCACAATCCATCGCTGCGAACTTATCACACAATCAGGTCGAGATGGCGATGGTGCATTGCAACGAAGCTGTCCGAATCGCCGCTTGCCAAGCGCTACCGGCTTTGCGATTGTCCATCGCAGATGAAGCGCGGCTTTGGAAAGTGGCGTTGCCCAGCTCACTGCGATCGACTGAAAGCAAGGACTACATCAACAACATCCTGCAATGCTTGTGTGGCTTTCTAGAGAGGTACATGCAAGATGAGGGTCGGTGCATTTCTGCTGGAGCGCGTTCCGCCACTACCGCTGCCAATCCTTCTCCTCCCGCTCCTACCCCAAACACCGACCAAGACGAAACGAGCATCCTCGAGGGACTGTATGGCTTCGTGACCAATGATTTGATTCATGACTTCTTGATCCGTCAACACGCGTACCCAGGCACCATCATGGAGAAGGAATCATCCTGCTTGTCATTCCTTGCATGCATCCTTGGATTCGCGACGCAGGATCAGAGCCTGAGCAACGAGAAGTCTGCCGCGAAGAACAGCTCAATCTTCAAGCGCAGACGCTCTGCAATTGAGACGAGGACCGCCCATCGCATCTTGCAGGTGGTGGTTGGCGATGCTTCGACCATCGCTGTTGCATTCGGACTTCTGCAGTCGGACTGGGATGCAATTCGATCCCTGGCATTTCGAACACTTTCGAGATTGGTCCATGCAGCCAATGAGCACGGCATTGAATTTCCAGCCGAGTACGCGTCAGCGGCATCAAGGCAAATCATAGCAAAGCGAGCCATCTACCTGGCATCATCCCCAAGGCAAAGAGAGGCGGACACAGGTGCAAGGATGTTGGTATTTCTGTTCTTATTGCGGCCCGCTGGCATCGAAAGGACCTCATTCTTCGACATGCTTCTTGGTCTGCTGACTCAGAGACTGGCGGAAACGAAGACTCATCTGCATGCCCTGTTCAGTGGGTCCGCGGATCGAGATGGAAGGGATCTCCCACTCGCGCATGGTGTTATTCATGGCATCAGGCTTTGCATCGAACAAATTCCGTCATTAAAGTCGAGACGGGGTGCTGCCGATCTTCAGGTCATTTCCGATGATACGTACAGCAGACTCCTTACGGAACTGGGCAAGGCGCTGAAGATGTCGCTGTCCATCGTAGCAGACATTCACGCAGGTGCCAGCCTTGAAGGGCTTGATGATGACGACGACTTGGCATTTGATGGCATGCCACCGCCGGGATCAGGAGCGACAGCAGGTACTCCTCTGAATGTGAACACCGGCGCCATCGGGGCAAATGGAACGTTCACATCCGTCCAAATCTCCGATGATGCCGAGTTGATCCGAAGGCTCGCATTTCAACGGGTCGTCGTCGGGTCGTGGTTGCTCACGAAAGAGGCTTGCGCGGCGGTGGCAGCTACAATATCCGTCGAAGAGTACGTGGCATCCACGAAGGTCATCAACGACGTTGGCATACTGCTCATCAATACACTCGCGTCGCTGAAGCATGCCGGTGCAGCTTTTGCGGCGCACGATGCCTTGCAGCAGATTGCGACAGCATGCATATCAGGCCGGCTCGGCGATGACGCAAAGGATCTCCTCAGGCAGTGGATCGACCGGCTCTTCGACGAGATATCGGAATCGGACAAAGTTCGAGATTCGACCTTGCGCCGCAGCACAGGATACGGCCTTGGCTTCCTTGCCATCATGCGGGCGAGCGTGTCACTCTCAGCACCCGCATCATCTGCGGGTCTTTGCCAGACTTCATTGAAGCAGCTCCTCAAGTTCACGTTGCCCTCACCCGATTCGGTGAAGCTGTCGCTCTCCCGGCTCGACATCGACGTGGGGCAACTGGACGGCGCGTTCAGCTTTCTGAAGCATGACGATGTGTTTCACGAGGGGCGTTCCGAGGAGACTTCCAGCGCACAGACGCGGGTGCACGCCATGAACGTGCTGAGGCTGATTCTCCTCGATGCACCGCTAGCGAACGAAGTGCGGCTCATGATCGGTGACGCCGTCGTTGCATCGCTGTTGGGGTACAACGACCTGGCCTGGGCGGTGCGCAACTCCTCGACCATGGTGTTCGCAGCCGCGATGCTCCGTTCCATCGACCCCGACAAGAACGCATCCAACAAGGACACGACCAGCAGCAACGCCATCACCGTATCAGAATTGGCCCGTCGCTATCCCGCGCTGCTTCCATTCCTCAAATCCATGCTGCGTTCGGGCGTTGCATCAAGTTCGCAAGCTACGGTGGACCTATTTGACAGCGTCGAGAAGCAGATTCACCCTATTCTACTGCTGCTGTCGCGAGTGCAATCTGTAGCTGCGTCTGGGACGCTTGCATCTGGGCACATCAGCTCGTTCATCCCTTTGGTCCAACGGTGCTTGCAGAATAGAGATTTTTCTGTCAGAGCAGCCGCTGCTAGGGCTCTCGCCAACATTTGCTCTGGCAACCACGCCACCATTTTCAACGAGTGCCTCGATCATGTGATCGGTACCGCAGCCTGCAGCCCAAAGCAGGTCGACTTCAATCATATCCACGGCAGCCTCCTTGGCATTCGGGGTTTGCTAAGCTCCGACTTTCTCGATGGAGAGTCGTGCAGACAAAGACTGCTTCATTCTGACATCTTCGAAGAACGCGAGGTTCCACCGCCTTGTTTGGAGACATATGTCGCCTGCCTCGATGACATGGTGGAAAGGGTTGCTGCTGAGCATCATCCAGTGATACTGCAAGCCGCAAAGAAATGGCTCGCGCGCGACTGCGGTAACTCCGTGGGATTCTCCAAGCTCAGAATTACAGTCGGCACCCTCAATGCCAGAGTGCTCTCGCGAGTTCTTTGGTCTACTGATGCCATCGTGGAAGAGGCCGCATTCGATGCCCACCTCGCCCACATGCGATCCCTCTTCGAACATGACGATCTGGATGTGAGATTTTCAGCCGTCAAGACATTCAAGAAGTCGATGGATCAACGCATAGCAGACGCCCAGAGCCTGTTCTCAGCCTCAGAAACCAGAGTTGCCGCCCTATCAAGAATCGCCGGCACCTTGTTGACGTGCCTCCATAACGAGTCAAAACGCGGAGCTGGCAACAGCAGCAGCAACATCGATGTTACTGGGACTGGGATTGGCGCTGGTACAGATGTGACGAATGAAGCATCCACCCAGCCGCATCCGCCAACGGTCCGACGCTTATCGCGATGCTATCTGGAGTGCATTTATGCGATCATGGATGCCTCGGGTGCTGAAAAGCCACGACCTCAAGATGCGATGGCCAAGCCTCGCCGAGTCGAGAGCAAAGATCTCATCTGGAATGTCGCAAGGTCGATGGAACATGTGGAGAATTCAGTCTCCGTCCCAAGCCGGAGGAAAAGTGCATCCGATGCATTCAGCAGCACAGATGGTTACCGCTTGCTGGCAAATACTGTTGAAATGATGGCCATTGCTCTATCCGCTGCCGAACACGACCTTCCTCCCGCCCATGAGACTATCTCCACTGCTGCCGACAGCGAGACCACCAGGCTCAGCACGTTCGTCGATCGCTGTGCCGAGCTTGTGAACGGCGACTCGTACTGGAGATGTCGCCACAGCGTAGTCATCGCAATCCAAATGTCCGGACTGTTGGCGACTATCGGTGATTTGAATGGAGCATCATCGACAGGAGCTGAGGGAAGGGCCGCAACGCCCACAGACGATGCCATGTCCAAAACGAGACAGCGATTATTTGCACTGCTGACGATGATGCTCCAGGATAATGATCAGGATGTTCGTGAGGCCGCCGCACGTGCAGTCTCCCAAACGGTGTTTGTACGAGCACACGCCAAGCCTGACGATCTCCACGAGGTTGAAAAGATTGATGCCATGGACGACGTGACACCTTCGATGTTGCTGCAGCACGTGTTCACAAGAGGACAACGCGATGGTAGCGTGGCAACAGAACGTCGCGGTGTTTCCACAAGCATAGCGATCGCCTTGGCTACAGCGATGAAGACCAGCGATGGCATTGTGGCGAAACTCAAGGCGTACATGCTGGAATCGAGCTACCTGCAGGAGGTGGAGACTCTGGAGCACATCTACAATTCAACGACGACGCGCAAGATCTTCGAGAAGGAAGAACCGAACCAATCATATGACAAATGCCTCGCAATCCAGCTGGAGGTACTGTCGTGGTGGAACAACCATACCGGCGAGGACCACGCGGGCGACAGGGCGGACTGTGCGCGCAACAGTGATGACGCTGACATCGATAGTGGCAAAAGAGGCAGTTCCGTCGTGGGCAATCTGGAAGCCCTTCGCGCCGATGTCCTGACGACCGTCCAGCAATGCTTGGAATGCATGGATCAGATGGAACAGGGCGATCAGCAGCTCCAGCAGTCGCACACCGAAGGAACATCAGGATCCTCTCCAATTGCTGGATCGTTCCCATTCCACGTTACGAGATCACCATTGATCTTTGCCTCTTTACACAGCATTTTGCTTGCGGCAGCCGTGGTGTTGCATGGATCAGGGGCGAACAGAAACAAGAAGGAAGCTCGGAGACTGGCCGATATTTCGACAAAGCTGTTGCTCAAGTACGGAAGCACCAAGCCTGGGGCGAGTCCAGAAAGCAGTAGATGTCATCCGGAGGTTGTGAAGGCCATTCGATGCGTCGTTGATCAGGCAGGAGGCGAGAGCGACACCCAAGACCGGCGGCCGAATCCTGCCATCAAGCTGGAAGATTGCCTTTTCTTGCTTCATTGAAGCTGACCGACAGCGCGCGTTCGGCGTAGCGCCAGGAGGTCAAACAGTGTCTTCCCCCATGCCCGATGTACGGGGCGCGGTGTCATGGTGGGAATCCGATGCTCCGCGAGATTGATGCGTGCACACGGCCAGGGGCGACAAGTAAAAGACACACATTCCGTGGTGCATCAGGCGTGATCCAACCGGTTGATTCGCTGGCCGTACGAGTGGAATGGCCCACACCTTCGACTCCTGGGCAGAAGCAAGGGCCCGAACCAAAAACAAAACAGAGAAGACGGAGCATATCTCGTGGCGAATCCCATGCCAACCCGACCAAGATCGAGTCGGAGCAGAAGCGTGGAGGAGGAGGAGCGCATGCGACAGCATTCGTGTGCGCTCTGGTGAGAGACGCCACGTCCCGGTCATCGTACGAGTAGTAGTAGCAAGTGGTAACACACGAGAATGCACTCGTACGAGCTACTGCATGGTGTGAGGACGAACGCCGCCAATTGGAACCGCAGGAACTCTGGATTTCGTCTGTGCCAGGTTTGGGTATTCCTGATGTGATCCGCTTGCTCAACTGGATCTTGAGGCCGCCAGTGTTCACATGGTGACACCAAGGCGTAAAGATACCTTGCGCGGATCGAACCCTGGCTGGCATTCGGTGAAATGCCGCGTCGAGAGAGAGAGAGAGAGAGAGAGAGGGATCACAAGAAGCATTGAAACCCATCATCGCCTGACCCAAGGCCATCTGCAAAGAAGAACGACGGTCAACATGATGCGTGCTTCAATCGTAGCGGCAGGGGTGGGGAAATCAGCACTCTGCTGCGGGTGCTGGTGTCGCTGAGTTGCTGCGTGTACTCTTGGCCTCGTAGCCTACAAGCGTACCCATGATACTGATGGGTAGAGGGAACAAAGCGCATCCTTCTCTATCCGTACTCGCATAGCGACGATGCCTTTCTTATTCTCCGCCCGTGGAGGGATCCACCTCTGTTTTGTGTGTGCGTGGGCAATTCCACGTCGCTGCTCATGTCTTTTCGCAAAGACGCTCGCGGGGACAAGTTCAAGTGCTTTGCCGAATTTTGCCGAATTTTGCCGCCATGACCATCGGCGACGTGGTCGTTGTTGCTGTTTTCGAGGTTGGCCAAGACCACGGCCGAGCATTTCCAAAGCGTGAAGATCACACGATACCAGCGGTAACTTGAGAGTGCACTTGTGCGCCGTCGCTCCGCCGCTAGTTGCGGGTGTCGTCGCTGACCGTCCAGCGGTTCAGTGGTTCTGTGGTGGGCTATGGAATCGATCAGGTCTTCTCTCGGTGGATCACATCCCGAGACGATGCGAGTAGCTCATACGAAGGGGCTGAGTCCATCTTGCGCCAGGTTTCTACCGAGTTTGTGTTCGTTGCATCCTTGTGTATCAGCACCCTCTCGTATTCTTTGGCGATGTGCAAATCGTCATGTCTGATCCAAGGGGGCTGGATGCGCGCACGATGGCGATGCCCTGATCGAAGAAGCAACCGCAAGAAAGAGGGCACGCAGATGGGAACAGATGAAAGGCGGAATCGACCTTCCTCTCGAGCCACGCAGGTGAGACATTTAATCAGCATACGAGGAGAGCATTCTGCGCTTTTGTCCTTGCGGCAGGAAAGCTCCTCTGTGGTAGTGTTGGCGATGCGATCATACTCGCCCTCCTCGTAGCTCGCACTGTTATGACGGATGCCTGTCATGGTAGAGTACGATCTACTATGCATGGCACATTCACTGATGTGACACGAGCTGCGTACTTCCCGGAATAGGTGGTACACACCAATACTCAAGAGTGTTTGTCTGGTACGCTCATGGTCGGCAGTCCAAGCGGCGCTGGGTTGACCGGAGGAGGTCATGGGCCATGAATCCTGTCATCGGCACACAGATTCAAAGTTCGGTTTCTGGATTGTGTTTCTGAGACGCTAAACGTGAAAACGCAGGACCTTGGCCATGCTGTGGGATCGGGAGCGGAGACGATGAAACAGAGGCAACGAATCTCAAAGGTTGTAAACGCGCCCAGTGATGACATCGCAACAGAAGAGGCATCTTGTGACGAAGTCGGCCTCGCATCGGGATTGGGCAAAACGATTCGGTCATGTGGCATGGCATCTTGTTTCGCGCAATAATTGTTCCAATCGTAGGTCCTCGGTTCTTTGTCATGGGACGTGCGCTTGTGCCTTGTGACAGTGAGCATGTCTCCTGTCAAGGGCACATTTGATGCGCTATCTGGTAAGTGGAAGTGTTGTGATGTGACGCACAACCAAGATGAAAAACGATGGAAACAAGTCACAAATTTACGGAAAGCGTGCGATTGAATCCCTGACGATGAAAATCGCTGTTAAATGGATACATGTCATGTTTCTACAGATGCCACATGGTCCAATGACCGGGACTTGTTCAGCCAAGTTGGTTGCCTCGACTTGATGTCGCAACGTGCACATTGCCACAATTTCGGTTTTTTCGTCACTTCCACGCTCACAGTTATTGCGATGTGTTGTGGCGTGGACGAGTGTGCCAACAAGTGGAATACGTGCGCTAATAGTCGTACGGCTACTCTGTCCTGTTCTTCTGCATGGGTGCGAGTTCCGGCATTTCGTCCAGAACAGAGGAACCACTGCTCCGGCACAGCCTTTCGTTAAAACAGATGAAGACGCGAGTATCAAAAGAGATCGCCGCATTGGTTGCGCGTCCCCCAGCGCGCGAACCAGTCGACGTGGGGTGTTAGCGGGCGGGGGTATTCTGCGATCGCCATTACCTCTCTCGTGGCAGATTCACTCTCCTTTCCGTCTTCTGCGAACAGTAGATGAGCGCATTGTTGCATACAGACGAGCCATGAACTACCAAACAACGATGCATACGAGCTAATCGTGCAATCCTGATAATCACGGTGGAGGAGTGGTAGATTGGACTTCGGAGAGCCGAATCCACCAAGAGAGGAATGGCTCGTAACCTGGGAAAAGAAAAGGGAACAAGCCCCCCAACGCATTTCTGGACACTGGGTCAACCAAGCATCGAGCACCAACACAAGTACGATCTATAATACTGTTCCAATGCCTCTCTACAAGTATAGAGGCTCACGATCACAATCCATCTTATAGTAGAACCCATCCGAGAATCAGAAACCTGCGAAAGAAGGCTTTGCTGGGAGAAACCCTTGGAGGTTCTCAAAGCATCATCCACGTCGACACCCAGATTGGCATCCACGAGGTGCTTTTTTGTACTATCAAACCAGTACACTGGCATCAGCATCGCCAGACACCGTGTGCCGATTTGGATCGCAGCATTTCGTTGCCCGCCACGGATACGCGTAATCCATCGTACCGCATCTCGCCGCATCTCACCGCAACACATTTCTCCCCCCTCTCGTTTTCTTTGACACCATCGAAAGTCACAGCTGGTTTGTGTCGAGGGCGCTACGGGCATTCGCGCGAAGTTCGTCAATGGTCACAAAAAGGACCCAGACAACCGCGCAAGACCACGAATCCGTGCGGCGAATCATCTCACAACACGACACGGTGCTACACCACACAACACAACACACAAAACGCGCAAAACACGCCTTTCGCGTTACATCACATCGCACCACGTTGTTTTGGATCAGATCGGATTGGAGCTCAACGACCCACAAAATCACAAAACGGATCATCACCCGCACGCGAATCAAGCACACAGCCAGCACGAGTACATTGTCTATATCAACAGCAACCATGCCACCCTGCTCCATCCCCCCGAGCTCGTCGCCTCCTCGCACCATCGCCATCAAGAGCGCGGCGCGGAACAACGACGCCTGCCCGAGCGGCTCCGCGACGGAAGCCTACCAATACTCCACCGCGAACGGCCAGCAGATGCTCGAATGCGATGACTTCACCATCAGCTCGACCCATTCCACCAAATCGAAGCCGCTCATGAGACGGTCCTCCTCGCTTTCGCTTTCGCTGTCTTCGCATGAAGGAAGGAGGCAGCGGCGGCCGTCTCTCCTGTCAAATCAATCCTTCCACAACAGCAGCAACCAAAGCCTGTCCTCCACCGGCAGCCGGCGATCGGTCTCCTTCTCCCCATCGGTCAAGGTCCGCAAGTCGCTGCTGCTGTCGGACTACACGCCAAAGGAACGCCAGCAGTCCTGGTACGGCGCCAACGAGCTCGAGGTCATCAAGACGGAGAACAAGGCCATCGTCGGGGAGATGCAGAGCGGGGGCGCTGCGGCGATCGCTCAGAAGGAGGACCTGTGCACAAGAGGCCTGGAGTGCCGGCTCCCAAGGGTCGTCAAGCAGCGCTATCAGCGCCGCAAGATGGCCCGCCAGGTCGTCCTTCAAGAGCAGCAGCATGGCGACCACCAGCAGCCGCTCTCTGTGCCAGCGCAGCCGTCCGCCAAGCCCGTCGGCAGGCGGCAAAGCGACGATGGCGATGCCAAGGACACGAGCCTCGATCGAATGGAGCGCCTCGCCATGAAGTACAAGCACATTACGAGAGAGTCGCAGATGGCAGCCTTCCGCATGGGCCGAATGGATCAGCGCGATGCAGCCAAGAGATAGAGCTCCCAGGCAACTACGAGTAGTCGGTTCCGGGGGGTGAACGGTCGGCGCAATAGAGACAACCAACAGGAAGCCAGCAAGAGATAGAGAGACGATGGATTTGCACCGACGAGGCAACAATTATACAATAGAAGTAGCGAAAACGAATGCGACGTTATGTAACCCATACATAACAAAAGCTGAGTGTATCAATTGCTACCGATGTTGCTCAGCTCTTCCTTTGTATTGTACAATACGAAACGATACTCTCCAACAGAGACCATTCGGATGCAGTGCGACGCCTCGTGCCGTGCGAGTTCGAGTGGCTCCACGTCTCTGTTCGTATAATGGTTCGGGCCTCTGTTGGCCAATGGCGCGTTCTGCTCTTCATGTGATCCATTGCGCAACGCTTCATCCGCCAATGCCTCACTCGCTTGCTCCACTCGCAGCTTCCATCCCCACAACCACATACTCTTGCTAACCGCCGTCGAACCAAGGCACACCAACGTGTACGGCTTGCTCCATCTTGACCACTCCTCCTCGATCACTCGGACGGTGTGGAGCATCCAGCAGTGCACGGAAGGCGTGGGGCATGGATGTTCCTTCATCCCGATGAACCATGGCCTGACATACGAGAATCTTGCAGATAGCGTATGCAGCTCGTATAATAAAACGTAGTCGTACGCAAACCAACATGCTGGGAACATGATGCATCACCCTCTAGTCTCATCTACAAACCAGACATACCATTTCGAACAATTACTCAATGAATTGATATTTAACCGCAGATACCATTGATATTTCTCCCGTTGATTCGGAGTTGGTACTTTGATTGTTGAATACTTGTTTGCACTGTATCTCATTTGTTGGTACCACATAGTATCGTGTTCGTTTGCAATATTCGGACGTTTTATACGGACGTCATTATTGTCCGTTTAATCTGTTGAACGAACCAAGTATCGAACACAATCATAGACGATCTCGAACAATGTGTGCAAATACACTGTTAGATTGATGAATAAGGACTTACTAGAGTGAAGAAACTGACGTATTCGAATCATCCGATCCAAGTCCATCCGATCGAGCATATATCTCCGAACAAGGGCATGTGTGAGACACGGCCATTATTTGGATGAGGACCGAATGCGCGAACGCGAACCTTTGTGTGGCTATTGTGAAGACATTGTTGGGCTTATCAGGTTGTCACGAATGAGAACAGAGAACATCGCGCAGGCGCACGACAGCGTCCATCTGCGATATGGCTGTTGGGTGGTAAGAGATTGGAGCTGGTTTCGTCTGGGGAGACAGCAGCGTCCTGTAGCACCTGGATGTATGTCCTGGAAGCCAGCCCAAAACAACAGAACGTGTTCGCTGAAATGTTGGTACTCCCAAGATTCCCATAGCCAGGAAGATACCATGACGGACAGTCCGTAGATGTCCATTGTGTAATCGAACTAGTGCGTTCGAGGCAACCACGACCGCGAGCTCCGACTAGACCAACGAATCCGGCGGAGCATGATCTGCTTGTGACTTGTGTGGGGCGTGTACCAGGATGGTGCTCTTCCCACCAAGGCGCATTCCGCCATGGCCAATAGCGAGCGGTTGCTTCGGCAGCATTCCTTCCGCGGAGTTCTCCAACAAGCACGTGTGGACCCAACAAGATCAGAAATGCAAGCAAGGTCCTCTGTGCTGCTTTGTCTGCCCCGCTCTGCTCAAATGTGAGCATCGAAGAACGAGTACGAGTACGAGTACGAGTATGAGTATGAGTATGAGTATGAGTATGCAGCAGAGTATGAAGCAGAGTAGAGGAGAGCACCAGGCTTCACTTTATCGTTCAAGTCTTTGCGCAGCCAGCTGCGCTGCTGGTGTTTCTGTTTCATGATGAGGCTGCTCTGATGAGTTGGGGCGTCGCATGAAGCCTCCATCGCGCTGATCGTTCGCTCGAGCAAGGTTGATGCGTTGGCTGTGCTTTCCAATGCCACGACCAGCACGATGCCCAACATCCCAGCACTCCTCAGGAATCACAGAGACCTCCATGAAGCGCAGCGACAGAACGCGGCCGTGAAGTCGCTAGCGCCAAGCAGGTGGGAGAGGCTCGCATGACGCGTTGCACTGTCGCACGTTGGTTTGCACCATGCCATCGGCAGCCCGTGTAGTCAGCGCCAATCGGTCTTCCGCAATTGCGATCCTTTTTCCGGTCTCGGAAGATCCATACGAGTCAGTGGATGACAGCTGCGAAAGCTCTGCTTCGGTTAAGGCCGCACCGAAGGTCACAACCGATGCTGCTGGTGTCAACTCCCTTCTCTGCAGTCCAAGCATCGGGTCTTGGTGTGGTGCGAGTAGATCGTAGATCGTATTACAGGTGGGAGGATGAGGGTGCACCTGCTGGTGTGACTGATGACGGCAACATTCAAGACCACTGCGGTGAACATCCCAGCAGTGAAAACCCCAGCAGTGAAAACCCCAGCAGTGAAAACCCCAGCAGTGAAGACCCCAGCAGTAAAGATCACAACAGCGATGGCAAGGATCAGCAAGGGTTGGTCATGACCGGCAGTGTTGTCAGTGCCAGTGTCAACTTCAACTTCACCGCTGGCCTTGGTTGCAACGCAACTCACAACAGCACGATGATCGCAACTTCTGACACGCTGTCTCTCTTTCGCATCTGCTCTGCCGTGAGAACCTCTCTCCCTCTCTGCGAGATATCCCCAGGAACCACTTGCGCCGGTCCATGATATTAATACGATCTACACTTGCTCTGCATGTCATGCCTGAATTCGATCCAACCGTTCCAGTCCATTATACATCACTTTGCTGGTCTGCACTGAGTTTTGATGCATCAGTCATTGCAAGTCCGTCGACTTGGAGAGGGAGATCGTCATTGTGGTTCCTTGTGCACGAGCACACGTATTCTACAACTATTGCGAAGCAGATCTGGCAGATCGGATCAGATGCGACTGATTGATGTGCGACCTACTATACCAATACGCACGACCTATACGACGAAATGAGCAAGGCGACAACAAAACTTGCAAGCTGAGAACCTCGTGAATCTCATCTTGCTGTCATTGCTCATGCCGATGATCCCACATGCACATTACTGTTGCTGGTGCGATTTGCAACGTCCCATACTCAGCTTACATCGGCGTCGCTACCGCCATGGCCGACTTCGGTCGAGTAAGCCGACCATCCACCGAAGAAGCAATCATTCGCCACTACCAGACATCAGCGTCACATCGACCATGGCGTTCGAGCACTCACATATTCGAGAGTAACGGTAAACTAATGCATTCCAAAAGATGATGCGAAGGCCTACCGCAAGCTGATGCTGCGTCGTTCTCTTCTCTATCTCTTTATGTTGCCCAATCCGTGCCCACCTCGTCTGTCTGAGTGCAGGATGATTCTACATCCTCGTGCATGCTCGTGCTCATGGTGTTGCTCAGTTCGATTGAGAGGCATCTGCGCGATCATGTCATTCACTGCTGTTTGTTTCATCGATTGTCTCACCTCCATTGTCATTGCCATTGCCATCGTCACTCCCATCGTCACTCCCATTGTCATTACCATTTCTGCTGACACTGCCGCTCGCATCATTCTGTTTCGTGACACGAGGCCTCTTCTTGCCACCATGCACGTTCGCTTGTTGCTTGCCTCTGGTGCGGCAGGCAATGGTCCCAATATCCGCAATGGTCCTCTTTGTGCCTGTGCTGGCTTCGTTGCCATCTTCGGAAGCACTTTGCTTCATGTTTGCGCCATTTGTAGGAACGCCAAGACTGCTGCTGCGGCTTCTACTACTCCAACTGTGACTACTTTTGCGACTGCTGCTGCAACTACTGTTGCTGCTGCTGTGACTACCACGGCTGCTTTCGTCCTCTCTGTCGCTTTCGCCATCGCAGCTTCGGGAGCTGCTACTCTCGTACCCGCCCTGGAAGACCGCGGCGCTGCTGGGTGGGACATCAGGGAGTGCGGTGTCCCCCATTGCCTGGGTGTCCAACAAGGCATATCCGTTTGATGTGGCATTAGCCGCCGGAATCCGGCTTTCGGCTACCCGAAGCTTCTCAATAAGTTCGTCCCGTTCCTTGAGCAGCGCTGCGATGATATGGCCATCGTGCTCACGGCTGCGATGGAATGCGTCGATCGTAGCCGCTACTATGGCGGGGTTGTGCAAATGAGGAAACAAGACAGGATCGTACATGGCAGCACCAGCGGCCGCATCTGGCAGGTTGTACATGCCAGGATGCATTGGAGCATGAGGATATGAGGGATGGAGGTAGCGCGCATGCTCTGGTAGGGCGCCTGGGTGCATACCCATGGGATGCATTAGTGGGAGTGGCGGTGTCGCGGTGGCAGTTCGTGGCATTATGGCCGTTGGTGGCGCTATTGCTTTGCCTCGTGCGGCATATGATTGCGCCGCTGGAATTGTCGCATTTGTCGCTGTTGCGGCCGTTCGAGAACTGGTCTGAGCGCTCACAGCGCTGCCTCTTTGCACACCCATCGTGCCGCTTGCAGCGTTGCTGAGTTTGCTGGCTCCGGCTCCAGCACTTCCAGCACCTCCAGCTCCAGGTGCAGGCAGCAAGCTCGAGCTTCCTCTTTCATCCTTGGATGCTGATGTTGGTGGTGAGGTTCTTTTTGGCATTGCTGGAGTTGCCGTTGTTGCGGCTAGTGTTGGTGGCACTCTTGCGACTGCTGTTTGCGGGCGATCGTTACCATCAGCTCTTCTCTGCGGCTGGGCGCTCGTGCTACTCCGATGGATAAGCTCAGCTTGCGATGGATCATCTGGAGGCACGGCCGCTTTTCCAGCCTTGACTTGGTTTGATGTCTTTGCTGATTCTAGCTGTGCTCGTCCACTGGCACTCATAGTCGAAGCTGGTGCTCTCGCGGTTCCAGTGGCAGGCTCCTTCAGTGGCTGGCCGCTTCCTCGCGCTACAGGCACCGCAGGCGAGGATTCGGCCTCCTGTCTGACTTCGCGAGTGACCGGGCGCGCAGTCGCTGTTGCCGTCGCCGCTGCCGTTGGGAAAGTAGATGGTTGAGCAAGTCGGGCGCTGGTTCTGAGCGCGTGTTGATGCGCATTTGCGCTTGCATTGTGCATAAAACGCTGGGCGCCAGGTGAGACCGATTGTGCCGTCAACTTTCCTGCGGATGCACATGACACTCCCATCCCTTTTCCCGTTCCTGCTCCTGCCGTTGTTTTTGCCACCACGTGTGTTGGATGCAGTGTTGCATTCCGTGGTTCGGATTGATTGACTTTCTGCCCGACCTGGCTGGCTGCGGCTTGTGGCTGACGATGGGATGACCGAGCCACGTTCTGTACTGGCACTTGACCGACTGGATGATGCGCCCTGGCCTGCTGCATTATGTAGTATGCGTGTGGCTGTCCCACTGTACCATTTGGAATGTGGGCGGCGTAAGGATGCGGGTGCGGATGTAGAAGATGATGATGCGGATGTTGCTGTACAAGAGGATGCGAGTGCGGATGTGGATGTGGTTGCAGAAGCGGGTGTGCATGTGGATGAGATTGTGGATGGGCGCGATACGGTGAAGGTTGGGCAACATGAGCAACATGGGCACCATGAGTTCCAGCAGCCGCCAAAGGTGCACTAGCGCGTATAGATGCTGCAAGAGGCTGCCGTCCTGTCTCTTGTCGTTGTGCAGTTGTTGCGACTCCGGAGGTTCTTCGTGTGGCCATATTATTCTGAAGAACAGGTTGCCCAGCACGCACAGCTGCACCGCGATTGCTGTTTGGGTATATGAACGAGGTTTGCTGTGGCTGAGGTCGACGAAGTTGATTTGGATCAGGGTTTACCGGTACTGGCGGATGCTCATTCTCTCGTTGCGATGACTTGGTGATACGCCTTTGCATGTCAAGTATGGCAGCGTCTCTGGTTATGGCGATTGCTCGGGAAGACTTCACAAACGGTGATTCCAAAGACATCGGGTCGATGTCAGGCAACTTTCGAGGCTTGCCACGGAGCACATGCGCCACCTTCATCCTTGCCTCTGTCTTCGTCACCGCCTGCCAGATCTGCCCCTCTTCGTTGTACTTCAAAAAGCGTCCTCCAGTCGCCCTTACGAGACGAATGATTTCGTCGACGATGGCCTGTTTGGAATGGAAGCCCTTTGTGTCCCCAGTATCGGTGTCGGTGTCGGTCTGTTCGGTGCGTGTTTCCTTGCTCTTTTCGGCTTGTTCAGCGCATGCCGCCTTGTTCTTTTCGCTGACAGTCTCTTTGAAGTTCACGTATTGTGATTTGAAACGGTTGGTGTACATGTGAAGCTTGAAATTGCCTGGATGCTTCTGGTAAGGTTTGCCACGCCCGAACAGAACGTCAAGAGGCTCAGGCTCAATCGCAGGTCCTGATAGCTTTGGTATTCTCTTGTCCCAATTTCTTTTGCCTGGCCCAGCCACGGCTTCCCCAATTCCCGGCTCATATGTCGTTGAATTGGAGTCCTGTAACTTTGCTGTTGTCTGTTCCTGTCCTGTTTCCTTTCCTTTTGCTGCTCCCTCTTGCTGCCCCTTAGCCGGTCCTTTCTCACTCTCTTTCGCCTCTTTCGCCTGCCTTTTTGCGTTGGATTTGGCCTGTCGTTTTGCCTTGCCCTTTATCTGACCTTTCACTTTGGATTTTGCTGTGGGTTTTGCCTTGGACTTGACCTGTGCTTTTGCCAGACCTTTGGCTTTGGCTTTTGCCTTCGCTGCTGGTTTTGTTGTTGTTGTTGTTGTTGTTGTTGCTGTTGTCTGTGTTGTTTCGGAAAGCTTGGGAGCGGAAGGATTGCCCGAAGGATCAGCCAAAGGAGGCGGCTTGCGCAGATCCGTGGTGTTGGCTTGTGCTGTTGGAGGGGCTTTTGACTTTTGCGGTAGTTGCAGCCTCGCCTGACTACTCGTACATTTGGGATTAGGAAGTGGGTTTGATCCTGTTTGGCTCTTCGATAACATTGTCAGTCCTATTGATGCTGCCGTTGCCATCATCGCTGATGCTTTTGCCACTGGCACTGCCGTTGATGATGCTTTTGGGGGGGCACCGAGCGGCTTCGCCGCTTGCGGCGCCAGCATCGACAACAATCTCGGGGCAATGCCAGCCTTCGAGGTTGATACGGGCAGCGTGGGTGGTTCTGGTGATACTGATTGCCCTGCTGTTGCTCTTGTTGTTCCTATTGCTCTTGTTGCTGTTGGCTTTGACTTTGGTGGTGCTTTGGCTGCAGAAAGTGTCGGAGTTGCCGGCAGAGCCGGATGCAGCGGTAGCTTGGGCATGGCTCGCCGCGTTGGTGCAGCTTTGCCCGAGGCTGGTTTGGTTTGGATGCTCCTCCCAATACTGGTACGAGGACCCGGAGGGAAGTCTCTCATCGCTTGCTGCTATCGTTTGGAATGGATGGTGCTCGTGTGGGTGTGTGCGAGCATGGTACGAGAAAGAACAAGAGTATTAGCACGAACACGGGTCAGAGAACGAGTGTGGTGTTGTGCAGAGTGGAGTACTTTCAACTATGGAATTTCTGCATGGTACTCGCACCACACAAGTTTGCAGGAACTCCATGCCTACAACGTGCGAGTGCGAGTACGAGGCGCGTTGCTGTCGCCAACAGCGTCTGCAACATCTCGTCTGTTTGTTGTTGGAAAGTTTGTTCGCATCAGCAGCCGGCATTCGGCAACGCGGTTGCTGCGTGAGCAAACTCGCGCGTGTCGCATGCGACAAGCGAACAGCAACAAGGAATGTGCTTTGAGCATTTCGCAACTGCCCAAATTCAACAGTGTGTCGGTTCTACCCGAATGTACTCTGTACCACCGTACTATAGAGGTGCGGGTGTGCATCTATACCTCAGCATACCTCTGCATACGAGTATCCACTCCTCAACTCTTGAAAGTATAATACTTTCTCTGTTATGGTATTGCATTACATTATATTGCTATATATTATTCTATTATATTCTATTCTATTATAGAATATTATAATACAATACTCAAATACTCACCATTCAACAAGGAGGCACACAACGACCCACATCGTTCATAAGGGAAAGCGAGTACTCTGCTCTGCTACGGAGGAGAGCGTTTTTGCGGAAATCCATTTGCTTTCTCCAGCACTGATGAGAACAGAGCCCATCACTTCATCTTGATCTTCCGACATCCGATTGCATTATACACTCTATTATACATCCTATTATATTACACATACGAGTATCTTGAGATGTCATAGCATTGAAGCATGCGTTTGGGATGCTTTCCTCATTCCCCATCTCGTCTCTGATCTTGCTTCCTCTCCATGTCACTCTGTGATTATGCATTCAAGTTCGCGTAGAGGAATGTAGGCCACTCCAACCGAGGCGCCCGCTCCTATCATCCTCCGCTGGGATGCTGCATGTTCGTCTATCCCTCCACAAGTACACAAAGCAAGAGCAAAATACAAGAAGTCACCAAAATCGAATACGAGGATGATACTTGGTGCCGTCTCTGCTCCTTCGGAGCGCCCCATCTAAAGAACAGAGGCGTGGGACAAACTCTATCTTTCTAATCGTACTCGTAGGTATTCATGTGACTCCGTACTAGTACGCGACTCGTTGGTGCCTGTCCTTTTGCAGATGGATATTGAGGTTGTCTCTGTGTTATGATTCGTCATAGTGGCCGGGCGACGACATGCGAAGTATTACATTATATTGCACGAGAGCAATTGGTTATCTACGTGGGTGGAGTTCCAGTGCAGTGCACCATACCATACTGCACGAGTCGTCGACTTGAGCTGGTGTGGCCCACGTTGCAACCACGAGGAGGGTGAATCCGTCCGTGAGGAATCGCTCTGGCGCCCATGTCCGCTGTGCCAATAAAAATCAGCGTCGCACCAACCACGATCAGAACATGTTTACCCGTCGTTGCCATAGCAGCGCTTGTGATCGTGGTCATTTCGAACCCTTGTTGTCGTGGCATGGTTGTTGGCACTTCCACACACGGAGAGCGGAGGATCGCAAAGGAGCCATCATCGGCAGGACCAGCCGTCGCATGCGCGCGTTTCCCGCTGTCTCTCTGTATCTCTCTGTCTGCCTTTCTGTCGCTAACGCTGATTCCTCTCTCCGGAGAAGCAAAACACATCAGGGAGAAACGTGAAAGAGATCGCACAAGCCCACGAACAATTATTCTCCACACGCACTGCTCAATCGCACCCAGCATTGTGTTGTTCTGTTTTCTCGTTTTCTGTACTCGATGAACGCCGGTGAAATACCTCTCTATTGGTTGAGAGTGTAGTATTCAGATACCCATACTCGACTTCTGCTGCTATTACAATACTCAATTCAGTCTGGTATGGTCCGAGTTGCGCAATCAGTACAATAGCGCAGATGGTGCGCTCCAAGCCTGCACGCTTGAGTGGAGTATGATGCCCATGATACAGTATTCGGCATGATAGAGCAGAGGTCCATACTCGTGGATTCGAGCTACGAGTATTCTATTATACGAAGATGTCACAAGTTGTGAATTCATCGTGTGAATCCGGAGCGTTCATGAAGGTGTGTCGACCTCATTTGCGCGGTGCGGGCATATCCGTACGTGTGTACTCGCACCAGATCCTCGTGCAAAAAGCTTGCACCTTTTCTCCAGCCAACGAGCGACCAACAACGCGAAGAAATCGCCATCCGCAGCCGTAGTCGCGGGTTCGTCTTGCGTGAATCCAACAGCGGAAGACCACGAATATGTGCACTGATCGTGGGGGATTGGTTGGGCTTGTCATCGTGAACATAAGAGCCCGATCAGCGAGTCGACCAACTGTTTGCAATCAACATTCCATATTTTTTTCCCGGATTTCAAAACTAAGTACATATTCCCAATCCTCGTAGATCTAAAACATATACCAATCCATTACAGATCTGAGGTTGGCCGTATTTTAAGTTTTATGGACCGATGGATGTGCGCATTTTTCGATCTCTTTCGGGTTTCAGCTGTTTGGCTACGACTACATCGATCCAAGTTAACGCGTTGCTGTTCTTTGTTTCAGCAAGGTTGTTCCCATTTTGAATTGTTTAGTCTCTTTTTCAGGCGTTCCGATCAGAGCATCCAACACCCTGTCCACGATAGCGCTAGTTGTAGAGTTCTGGGAGAAGCGGCGGGTGCGCGTTTACGTCCAATCTACTCTGTGCGTGTCCAATCCGTCGTCGACGTCAGCAAACTGGCTGCTGCGTCATGAACCACCAATCACAGCACGATGTGATAGGTTCTCACCAATGCCTTGTTGTGGTGGAATGGTTGAGTGAGGTTGGTACTCTCGAAGTGTTTTGTGTCATGCATTTTTCGTACGTGCGTTGCAATGTTTGACATTTACCTCAGCCCCCAGGATGCCCGACTGGCCGAGAGCGCCAAACCTGACACAAGAAGATGACAATGGCGGAACACCAAAAAAACATCACAATGGCCACCCAACGGCATTGTCAGCGCCGCACCAACCAGCGGCCCAATGACAAATCCAAGCACATCGACGTCACTGCCATGCAACCTTTGGTGGGTGGACGAGCGGAGGCTGCGAGAGCGGTTGATTTGGGGCCGCCGCAGGCCTCCGCGCAAACGTCTCAAAATTGCAGCAGATTGGCTCGTTGGATGTAGCCTGTGTATTCCATGCTCAGGCCACACCAACGCCTACGAATGGGCAACACACATCCAGGAGGTCACCATCAAGGTCCCCACGAAGTTTGAGGCTCGGGAAGGACCGGGAAGGTGTCCGCGCGGAGGAATCAGTGGAGGGCAAGAGTTTTGTTGGGCGGATCGTGGCGAACCTGCCATGTGACTTTGGCAGTGAGGGGGCAGCATCATCAAGCTGCCCAATCGCCAAGTCACCCATACAAGGTCCGTGCGACATCATCTGAAGATGCACGTCGCGAAGTTCGAGCTGCTGTAACGGTCTGGAAGAGGCTGCAGCATGGAATGAGTGCAGACCTGTCATTTTTGGTGGGGCACCCAAAACCAACAGGGCCATCACCAAATGGAGGCGTACCATCGGAACCCTCCACACCCAGCCCAGTCTGGATGCATCAGCATGTCGCCAGGTAGTGTGGGAATGCACGAGGGTCACGTGGAGGGGCTGAAAGGGTCCTGTGGATGAGATATGGATCCGTATCCATACCGCATCCAGCTTGCACTTCGTTTTTTGAAATCGCTCTTTTTCAGTGTATCGACACTTTGGGGTGTGCAATGTGGCAGAAATGTTCTGTCCTTCATGGAGTGGATAGCTGGGGAGCATACAGAGCCATTGTGGTGCGCAGTTTGAAGAAATACAACGATGATGATGATGATCATGGGTGCTGAGGGGAGGGCAACATTGTGCCATCCAGAATTTTTCGAATTCACCACACAACTGTGTGGTGGTCAAACATGACAATAAAAACAATTTCTATGTCAATTTAACTTTGATATTCTGTATAACCTATAGTCAGGCGTCTGAATGCAATGTTTAGATTTAATTGCAAACGATGTGTTGTTGAGATATAGCATGATAAGCAGATGTTTGGATGGTTTTGGGGTGGCCTCTAGACTCGTTATAGTAGCATGATCTGTCGCCCACAAAACTCCACAACTAGTGTTATCGCGGTGATGCACTCCCATCACGGAGTTTCGGTCTCATCACCCAACACAGCCTCACTTTCTCTGTTCGCCTTCATGGTGTGAGCATCACACCACATCTGATGGTCCAGTTGCTCTTCCTCTCTCTGCAACTCCTCTTCCCTCTGTTCCTCCTCTGTTCCAGCTGATTCATTGTTGGTCGCCACGATTCTGGATGTTGCTGTTGCTTTGCTTGTTGTGTTGGTTGCTGTCTTGATGAGAGCAGCCTCCTTCTTTTGTTTGCGTTGTTTGGCACTGTACGCTGCAAACAGCGACGCTTTTACGCGCATGGGATTTGCGTGCAGTTGGACGTACCAGTCAGTTTTCGTTTTTTCGTTCTTCGTCAGTTTCTCGTGTGCTTCATGTTCGGACGGTCTGTTTTTCGGGTCCTTCGCGGACGCTTCACAGATGTCCTTCAATTTTGCCACAACGTAGTCTGGTAGTTCCGCGGGTTTGCGCGTTGTTTTGCTTGCCCAGCCTTGTACTGCGAGTGGTGGGTGTTCTGTTTCCGCGGTCTGGTCTCGTAGTGCCGTGGTGTGATCGGATGGCAGGTGTTGTTGTCCGTCTTGGATGGCCTTGCCGAACACCAGCGCCTTGCTCTCTGCCGCTGTGCGCCCGAGTTTTCGCGTCTTGTCCGTCTTCCTGAATGATTCGGACGTGATCGGCAGCTTCTCGGACATGTGCGAATCGTCCTCGACAACACCCAACTCGTTGATACTCCAGCCCTCCCATTCGGTGCTCTTCACCACGACGTCTTCGGTGATGCCAGATGCAGCCACCAACCGCACCTGGTCATCGTCGTACTTCACCTCGTGAGTCATACGTACCTGTTGTCCAGATGCGCGGAATCGTCGTTTTGGTGCACCTGGCAACGTCGTGATGTTGCCTGCCAGGAGCGCCGCGTTGGCAAGTACTGTTGTTGTTCCCGCGATGTCACCGGCTACCAGTGCGTGGAAGAGTTGGAGCGGGGTCTTGATGTCACGTCTGCTTTGCACGTATTTTCGCAGTACACGTGTGATGTACGCGAAGTGGGTGTCCAGCATGCTCTTACCAGTTTGGGCCTCTGTGTAGATCCACGCGATGATTTTGGCCGCGTTTCGTTGCCTGAGGTTCTTGTTGAGTTTGGACGTGATGAGCGCGATGTGCTCGTGACTGGCGAAACAACACGCATTATCGCTCTGTAAGATGATTTCAGTCACGGATGGGAGAATGTCTTTGACCTTTTTTTGCACAATCTCCAGCAGTCCACCAACTTGAAGTGTGTCTTGTGTTGGTCTTTCATCGACCACAATGTCGATGAACCGATAAGTAAAAATGTCATTGCGACACGTGATGACCATTGCCCCAAGCAGTGACATCCCCTTCTTCCCCCAATATTCTTGCTGGGCTTCGCCTTGGCCTGTTGGTAGAATTTTTTGCTTATGGTCGAGTACCACATAGGCTCTTTCAGGCTTATCATTGAGTTCGGATTGATAAAAGGCGATTTGTCGGAATTGCACTTTGGCACGCACTTTGTGAGCCATGTAGTTAACAATTTCATTGGCGAATCCCGGGGCCGCCGCAAGCATTGATTGCAATTCGTCCTGGTGTTCCGTGAGTTCGTTGTCCTTAAGCAATGTGACGAATGGGACAAAATGATCATCCACAAATCGCATTGCTGCTCCACAATGGTTGCATACTTTGCGTGGTTGTTGGTTTGCGGTGGCGGAAGAAATGTCAATTGTGATGGTTGGACTGTCCTTTGTTACAGCAGTGTTCTTCTTGCATTTGTGCTTGTTGGTGCGTGGTTTGCGTTGGTTGGTTGTTCCCTTCTTCTTCTCCTTTTCGGTGGTGAGAGCGAACGCGGCGGAATGCATGGGGTCATCACACTCGAGCTGCATGTGTGACGCGGTGAATTCCCATTTGACGAACACAACAAGCAGTTCAAGTTCGTGCAACAGAGACTCTGCTGTGCGCAAATGTGATGAGATGACGTCATGGGGGTCATCGTTGTCGTGGCGGATCCCGTCATTGGCATCCACAGCTGCATCGTTTTTCTCCGCTCCGCTCGCTTCATACTTAGCCTTCAGTAGGTCTAGAAGGCGCAAAATTGCGTGTTTCAGTTTTTCGGTTGCCATCCAGAAGTAACTCTCAAAGGAAGAAAGCCCCGTCTTGATCTTGCTTTTGCGTGTGAGGAGGTTAGTAATGGTGGTGAACGCGGGCCTTCCCACTGGGCTGTTTGTAGTGGACGAGTACATGCCAAATAATTCTCGGATGGTCGTGCCACCTCGATCGAACACCGGGACATTTTCGAATTCAACCCCCCCATACTGTACCGTGTGACTCAGCCCCGCCTTGTATGTAGTAGTGGTCATGAGGAAGGACACCACACCAGAGAGATCACAGGCACGCACGCGATACTGGAGAACTCGGGATGGGATGACTTTGCCGTTGCTCAAGATGTCGTAGTAACCCCGCAAGGTACAGGCCTGGCTGTGTGTGATGATGTCGCGTTTGGGAAGCATGCGCGCCTTCTGTTCCTCCAATAATCCATGTGCGTGCTTGTCCAAGATAGCAGTACACAGTGCATGAGGCGCAGACATGGCCAAAGCAGCTCTCACCGTGCAGGATGATGTAGTTTCTCCGAGCAAGCAGAGGGTGTACAGGTTAGATGCCAACATTGTCGGAGGAAGCTCAACCTGACCGCGCACGTATGCAACCACCTGTTCCATCTGACGAGTTGGCACCTCCTCTTCTGGAAGCAGGACAGTCCAAAGCGCACACGATACGACACTCCACATCTGTTTGATGTTACTCCAGATGGTTCGATTGTGTCTGCCTGTGAGGACGAACCCTTTTTTCGGCATTGACCGCAACAGTTTTGGATCTAGGTTAGATCCAAGCTCCGCCATCACACGAACGATAGCATCGCGCCTCCAGCTCTCCTCCTCCAGATCATGCCCAAACTTCCCGCCCCTCCTGCCCCTGCCGGCGCGTGTCTGTTCCTCCTTTTCGTCAACATACGTGCTGTCGCTCTCATTTGAGGGATCTGCGTACCCCCCAGCAGCTACCGTGTTGCAGCGCCGGAGAAGCCTCCCTGGTGGGGTCGGCTTGACCGGTGGTGCAACATCAGCCGCAACAAGAGGCTCAACCGGAGTTGGCGCGTTCACAATCACGCTCACCAACGTACCATCGCCGACACCTCGTCCCTCCGAACGCACCCTGACATGGGAGTCGTCGTAGACGCCTCCGTTGTTGTCGAGGATGTGTACGAACACGTGCAGCTCACGAGCGTGCGCATGCATGCCGTTCGGGACGAGGTTGCCATCCGCTGCATGCATCGGCTTCACATCGATCACTCGCGTGATGGTGCTCGGCTTCCTCAACGCAGCGGACGGCTTGTCAGGCAACAGTTGTTCAGCAGTAGGTAGCAAGTCACCCTTCGAATCGACAGGAGGAGCAGACACAGGGTGAGCGCGAGGTTTCTTACTGGGGGAGGGGTTGCCATCCTTGGAGAGGGCCTTGGCAGTGGTAGAGAAAGGCATGATGCAGTTGTTGCTGTAGAGTAGTGTTGCTTGCAAGATGGATGTGATGAACTGCACAGGTGGAGGACGAAGTGACGAAAGGAGAGCATGCGATGATGGGTGGACCATTCGTTGACAACAACAACAACAACAACAACAACAACAACAACAACAACAACTACTACTACTACTACTACTACTACTACTAATAATAATAATAATAATAACGCACTGATTATCCCCTCCCACGAGGGTCGCCTCGAAAGCTTTAACGTCGCCGGCATACAGCGAGCCCTCACGGGCCGACTGCGCTCGAACGACCTACCTAGACCTCTCACATCCGTGTCTACCATGGCTTGCCAACTCCACGGGCCATAAAACATACCGCACTGGGCACCCAGTTGTCACTGTGATGCACTTCACACTCATTTTTCTGTTGTCACGAAAGTCGTCGTCGCCGGGCCCTGCAACCTGTCGCATCCTGCCTTGCTCCGCCGCCTTTCCGCTTGCGATGTCGCTGGGCTTGGCCGTGCGTACGCCGCCGCAACCCTGCTTGCCTGGCCGCCCGTACATGCCGCACCCACAACATCTGATTCTCCGCCGATTGCGCTCGTACCGCCGCCTCCGTTGTGTGAGTCAGCAGGCGAACGTCATCGCCGCCGATCCCTTGCACTCCTTGTCGCCACTCCTCTCGGACTGCGATCGCGGCCTCCTGCCATATCGTAGCTGCCGTGGCTGCCTGCACGTTGTCATGGAGCACCTTGTTGCGTGCCATCCACGCCTTCCATCGCACCTCCCACAGACCCACCATTGCCCTTGCGATCCAATTGGCCGGACGCCCTGGTTGGCCACTGATCTCCATCGTGCTTTCCTGGATTCGTTGCCACCTCGCTGACCATCGTCCTCGTACCATCATACCCCACCCTTTTTCTTGCTGTTCCATCATCGCCTGTTGCAACTGATAACCCACCTCCATTTGGACTTCCCGTCCCTCACTCCATGCCCAGACTTGCCTCACCATGGCTCTAACCATCGGGCCGTCTCCTCGCGCTGCCATCATCTCAGTCTCCCACTCCTTCATCGCCGCTCGCCGCACTGACACTGCCAACGGATGCTGGCACTGCATGACATGCTCCGTGGTCTCCTCCTGATCTTTGCATATTGGGCACCTATCGCCGCTCCAGAACTTCCACTTTCGCATATTGCGCCCGACTGGCCCGAAACTGCATGCATGCTTCGCCACCCATTTCCGGCGCGCCGGCTTCAGGAGAGCCATCGCGATCGCAGCCGCCGTAACATCCACCTTCTTTGCCTCGCCCTTCTGGATCCGGCCCACCTTGCACTGCCACTGCACCGTCCTTTGTCCTTGGACATACTTGCGGATCGTCGCCGTGGCATTCGTGCAGACCTTCCTGCCGTCGAGCCATATCGCCCACTCAGCCTCGTATCCCTCTTCGTCGGCATACTCTATTTCAGCCGAATGTGCTGCCCCCGCCGCCTTGTCAACATCGTCATTCCATTCTGCAAACTCGTCCCTCGCCACTCCTCGATCTCGCTCCAGCTGATGACCGTACACATGCTGATACTCCAGAGTCACCGTCAGCCGCCTTTGGATTCGTCGTATCTCGCGAATGACGTCGAAGTGCTGAACAGCCGTGCTGACGTCCCGCGTGTACTGCACCGCGTGGATTCCAGCCATCTTATTGTCGCAAGCGACTACGACGACTTTCCCTTTCGTTGCGTGCCTCATGTCGTGGCGTTGGATGATGTCTTCCACGGTGCGGAGAGCTTGCAAAATGCCTCCAAGTTCTGCGCGATAGGCGCTCTGCACTTCTGCCCGGCCCGGAACTGGTCCTGCCGCCGACACTTTGCCTTTCCGCCTCCCTCGCACGTTGAGCGAGTACGCCGCAGTACTCCTGCCATTCTTGAACGACCCGTCGGTGCTCACTACTGCCTTCCCTTGTACCACTGCCTCCAGCCACGACTTCTCCGCCTGCCTTGAATTCGTGCGGCGCTCCGTCTTGCGTTTCCGCACTCTTCCCCCGATGCCTACCACTCGCAAGCAACCTCCTCGTTCTCGCACATGGACTCCTCTCCAATCTGTCGGCGGGTCCATCGTCACATTCGACGTGCCTGCGTACTCTTCCATGCCCGGCACCGCTCCTGCTTTAGCGTTCCACTGTCTCCATTCTCGCACGTTCTCCCGAAGCCATATCACCTTGCGATTGTCGCTCATCATGGCGCTGACTTGGTCCACGTCCCATGCCGTACTCATCCGTGCTTTCTGCACCACTTTTCGTAGTGCCTGCCTCCACAGCGCCCAGTCCTTCTTGGGAATCTTGCCCTGCCTTGGCCAGCTGACATGTTGCCGCCCTCGCCATGTGCCTTCGTCGCAGGTTCTTTGGTGCGCCACGACTCCACCGTGCCTCTCGTCCACCACATCCGCCACGCTGACCACTTTCATGATCATTCGGCATCTGTTCAGTCGAGATCGTTGGGCTCGGCTATATCCTGCGGCTTGAAATGCCACCGATAGCCACTCATCTTTGTCGTGGACGAGTGCTGCTGTCGCTGTCTTCTCTCGGATCCGAATATTGCATTCATTGGCCTCTTTCCACACCGTTTTCACCCAGCATTCCGTAGCCAGGAATTCCCATTCGTTGTACTGGACTTCGAACATGGACGCTCCAGCCCCGACCTCCGTTTTCATCGCTTGTATGCATCCCCGTAGTAGTTTGCCTGTCATAGTCGCTCTGTCGCCGTGCTCGAGTACCATCTTCATGTGCTCCACCACCTGTGTGGTGTGAAGTTCGTGAAGATTCGCCCCTAGCCACTCGGCTGTTGCATAGGCCATCTCCCTTGGAAACCCTCGGTTGAGACCAATCTTAGACATCATCGTCTTCCAGACTGGCTTCATAATCCCGTTGCATTGTTCCCTCGATAGCTGCGCCACTGGCAACACATATTCCAGCTTCTTCATCAGAACTGTCCGGATCGCCGTCTCTGCATCTTCCTGTCGCATACGCCACGATTTCACGCTCTCAACCCACTTCGCCGCCTTGCTTCGTAGGGTAGCCTCTATCGCCGACCCGTTGCCATCGGGCGCGAGCTTCACACCTAATGTTTCGAATGCTTGCTCGCTTCCGCTTCTTGGCATCGCTTGCGGTACTCCCGTGGTCCCCTTCATCATCAGCTTAGCTGGCGTCTCTGCGTCCGTCGCATATCGCCACGTGCCGTCGCTATTCCACTTGAAATCGACCGCCCACCACATACATTTTTCCACCACCAGGGCGCCTCCTGTTGCTCTTGCCAGGCTCTCCCACGACTGTACACTCCGCTGCATGCGCTGGATCGTTTGCTGTACGTCCTCGCCTTCCCGTGCGTTTACCACTAAATCCGTGTCATCCACAAATGCATACCCCACCATCTCCACATCTTCTCCGCTCGCCGCCGTCCGGAAGCTGGCTGTGTGCCCTTCTCGTTTCATGATTTCCAGTACTGGCGATGAGATTACTGCCCATATCACCGGCCCTGCTCCATTCCCTTGGTAAATACCTTGCATTGGTACCACCCATCGTTTGCCTCCGTACGTGAGTCGAGATTCGCCGTACGCAGTTCTGATGTAGTGCTCAAGTTGCTGGAGTGTGCTGAACATACACACCACTTCCGATTGCGCTATTCCTTGCCTCTGCAACCCCAATGATGCCACCGTGTGCACGATTCGATCGTAGCAGCTCTTGAGATCATTGGTGCAAAGCACTGTTGGCACTCGCACCTGTCTGGCCCAGTCCAACGTGAGTTGTTTGTTCAGCGCATGGTCAATTGCTCGATGTCGTTTGCGGCTGCCATACTGTTCCTCAGCAAATCCGTTTTGCTGTTCCGCCTGATGTGCAGCCTTGCGCCCGATGGCCTTGTTCGCAAAATTGAAATCCGCTTCGAAGAGCACGATGGTCCTCAGCTTGTCGACTCTGAAGCTGTTAGCTTTCTTCATCAGCTCCACGTCTGTGCCTTGTCTCCATCGCCGGTACGAGTAGCCGCTTACCATCGCAATCGAAGTCATGCTTGCTTCGAACTCCGAATTCTTCTGATGGTGCGCTATAGCTTTGAAATGGCCAAAATGCAACCCCGATGGTCCTGCCGACGTGTCCTCCTTGGCTCTTTTCCACCCTTGCTGGAACTCCTTCGTTGTCATTCCTGCTGGGATGCTCCTGCTTGCCACCGATTTCAGTCCCTGTAGGAGCTTCGCGGCGCCTTCATCAACCCATGGTCGTGGTGCGTAGCTTCCGTTGAGCGTTTGCTCCGCCGCTTCAGTCACCCCGAGATACCCGAATTCTCTTGCCAGCTGGCCGTGCATGAACGGCGTGTTCTCAGTTTGCCGAAATCGCCTCTTGTTTTCTTCCATGCACCCTTTCTCGATGTCTTCCTTGCTAGTCCGTTCCACCCACTGCCCGTTCCCGTCCGGTGCTATCACCATGGATATGCCAGCCGTTGCATTTTTGCCTGTAGCCATTCGTATCCTCCGATATGTTGCCCGCACTCTCTCCTTCGTCCGCAGCTGTCGTAATTGCTGTGATGTCGCTTCCCCAACCTCTCTCTCCCCTCTTCCTCTGTTGTTGCCTCGCTGCTGTTCCTCTCGTCGTCTCAATTCCTCCCCGCCTCTTGCTTCCGCTAGTCCCTCTAACCAGTTCTCTCTTGCTTTCGTCGCCCTTGTTCTGAACTGCTTCAAGTTCTCGTACGCCGATTCTTGCTCTTTTGCCACCTCCTCGTTGGCGCATCTCATCAGCTCTTGTACCTTACGCGTTTCCCCTGCTCTCTTCGCCAGCCTCACGATGGTCTTCGACGAGATATTGGCTCCGCTTTGTTTTCTCACCACGTTGTTCCACAGCCCGATGTTGGCTTCAATCCGTTTGTACTCCCTCGAGTACGGTATGCCTCCCATCCGTAGTCTGCGGCAGGCCTTATCGGCTTTCCATATTCCTTCCACGCGAATTCTGTCGAGTTTCTCTGCTTCCTTCTCCATGTTTGTCGTCCACTCTTCTGATGCCGCTTGTTCTAGCCAAAACGCTCTTGCCCTTGCTTTGTGTTGCTTCAAGTGCGTTTCGTAAGCATCATTGAACCTCTGTACGATCCTTGGATCTTCCGTCTTCACTCTCCTCGACACAGCCTTGCGCAGATTTGGCATTGATTGCCCGAGCACTGCGATCATGTTGACGTCGATCCACAGGCATCGGTGGTCTGCTTGCCTCATTTGTATCCCCTCATCCCATTCGCTTGCTCCAGCCCCTTCGATCCGAACTCCCGTTGTGGCGAAGATTCCGTCGATAGGCACTTTTCCTAGACGATGTGTTGGCAATCGACTGACTTCTTCGCCTGCGCATTCCATCGTGTTGGTTAGTCCTGTGGCCTCTTGGAATTGCCGCATAGTGGCCGAATTCGTGTCTTCGTTGCAGTCCATTGCCACGATTACGTGGTCGCCTTCCGCTCTCCATGCCTGAATCGCTTTCTGAAGGTCCTCTATCATCGCCGCTCGAGGTTCCTTGTCCATCTTCTTCTCATTGAAGTACCGCCTCTGTTGTGCGTGTGTGTTCAAGAAACCTTTGCTTCGTGGCCTGCATGGTCTATACGCTGTTACCACTCGGAGCGTTTGCTGGTTGGCTCCGCGGTAACGTTGCCACACCCATCGCCCCAGCTTGGTTGGATCTTCACCTTGGCCCATGATGCGGATTGCCGCTTGGAATCTGCTGATCATTGCCACTCCTCCCCACTGTTTGCTTTGTGTGGGTTCGTTGGTCGCGTTATTCGCCGTCTTCGCCACTGCCGTTCCTGTTGGCCACCATTCCTGTATCCGCCCTTTGAGTGTATGCTCTGTTGATGTCGTCCTCCAGTCCACATTCACCTCCGTAATCCCAAATACGTCAAATTCGCCTTCGTTCATCCACCTCTTCAATCCCTCGTCAACTACTCCTGGTCTCCTTCCGAGTCCTCCGAAGTTCTGCAACCCTATCCTCAGTTGCCCCGTTCGCTTCCTCAGCATTCTCCTCCTCACCCGAGTCATCCTTCCCCCTTCGTTCGTATCCTGTCGTCTGCTGCTGTTGGGTTGTTGCGGTATAACCTCCCGATCCGCAGGCGCTTGTTGTGGGCTCTGAGTCGCTCGCCGTGCTGCCACCGACTGTTGCTCTTGCCCTTCTGGCCTAACCATTCGCCGAGTCCCCTCGCGGTTCCTCAGCTCTTTGCGTCTCGCGCGCCTCTTCCCGGTCGTCACCCGTTCCGATGGTTTGTGTTGTGCACTGGACCGTCTGTGGCCTTACTCCAATGTTTTTTCGCGGCTTTTCTGCCGCCTTGAGCGCTTCGTTCTCTGCTTTCGTGGTTACCACCAACTGTTTCAGCTCTTCCATTTGCTGTTGCATGGCAGCCATCATTGCTCGTGTAGTTCCGGTTGTTCGCCCGGTACTTCCCGACAATGTCGATGTCACTGATCCCTGTGCCTGCGCTTCCAATATCTTCCCCATCTGCTCTTGCAGTACCGCCATCTTCTCCTTCTGTGTTCCCGACGTGCTTCTGCTCGCTCCTGTGATCGTTGATCCTGTCGACCCTTCGTCTTCTCTTGCTTGCTGTGCCGCTCGCCTCTTTTCGCTGCGTTTCTCCCGAACCTTTCTCCATGCGCTCGTGTCTCTCATCGATGGGATTGTATCGTCGTCTCCGTAATCCTTCTCTCTTCTGATTGGAACTCCTCTTTCTCCTTCCTCTTCGTCGTCGCCTTCATCTTCTTCTCCAGTCGTCTGGAAGTGCATGTCCTCATCGACCTCCATGGCTGCTTCCACTTCTTTATCTTTTTCGGATATCACTCTTTTCGTGGCCTCATCCCATTTCATTGTCTTTGCTTCTACCCGGGCCATGGACGTAAACAGTCGTTCCACATCCTCGCCGTAGTCAGCTGTCAACTTGACCAGCAACCCTTTGACCACCATTCTTGCTTCCGCTGTCTTGTCTGGGTGGAATTGTAGCACGTAGCCGTTGCCCCTCCATTGCTTGTCTATCGATGTGAAGAGCGGCGTCTTTTCATTGCCGGTGGTGGACTTGATCCGCATCACCATCTCTCTGAGTGTTAGATGGGTGCCGTCTGGGATCTCTTGCAAGCACTCCGGGATGATGTCGTAGGTCGTCATCGCTACAGCGTGTAGGCACCATTCCATTTGGCGCTCGCGTAGCTCGAACCATCCTTTCCTCATGTCTGTGTTGACGATGCCGGATAACGGCGTGATGATGCGCATTCTCACTCCCAGTGGGAACTTCTTCGACTTTGTGCTGTAGTACACTTCCAGTACTTTGGCCACCAGCGCTCGATCCTCCGTGCTTGATTCCACATGAAGCGCCCTTGGATCTTTCTTTGTGTCCCTGTTGGGATCGTATTTTTCTCCGTCTGCTATCCGCTTCCATGTGATTGCTACCTGTGTCTTGGCTAACTTCGTGAGTTCCGCCTCCAGTGCGTCTGCGTCGATCTGTCGGGTGGAGTATAGGAGCCACCCCAGCGTTGTTGTAGAGTGGGCCTGTATCTTCGCCACTTCGAACCTCCCTCCGATGTGTTGGAAGTAGTCTGTCAGCTCTCCTGTGATTTTGCTGATAGGTCCTTTCGCTTCGATCTTGACTTTCAGATACCCTTTCTCTTTCGCCGCTTTGTAGATTGGCCTCACTCCTTTGAAGAACCTTTTCAGGTTGGTCATATCTGTTGGGAATGACTCCATTGCGTGCACGATCGTTTGGTCTTCGTAGGGGTTCCAAGGCAGCAATTTTGCTGTTGCGTTCACCCGTTGGATTGATCGTAGGAACTCTTTGCATGATGCAATAGCTGCGTCGATCGCTGTGCCTGCGTCGTTGGCACCATCTCCTCCTTCGATCATCATCTGTACGTCGCAGTAGCGTGTCTCGATTGCTTCGCTTTCGCGTGCTCGGCTCCTTCCGATCCCACTCTCGTTGCTTCCGGCTTGTGTTTCGTCGTCACAATCCATTGGTGGGTGGATGTTGTCCCGCCCGATTTCTCCGATTGCCTGTGGTGTCGCTGGTGTTGCGTTCGTCGTCTTTTCCTTGTCCTCCGGTGTTTTCTCCTGTGTCTTTTCCTCCTCTGGCTCTTCGTCCCGTAGATCCGTTCGTTTGGCCGGCAGCTCCACCGCTGTTGAATGTCGCGGGCTTCTTTCTGTTCTTTTCTTGCTGCCTCCTTGATCCGATGTCTCTTCTCTCTTTTCCGCTGCTGTGTTGTCCCCTCCAGTTCCTTCCTCCCACGTGTCCGCCCATTCGTTCTCTTCGTCGCTGCTCGTGTCCTCCCCCCCTTTCGCTGCCTTTGGTTCGCCCGTTCCTCCGCTCGTCCCGTCACGTCGCTGCCCTGCCTCTTCTCCATCTTGCTTTCCGTTGTCCTTATCTTCGTTGCCCTTCGTTGCCTTGATCTCTTTCATCTTGCCCCACTTCTTGCTCAACGCCTTGCGTATTGCCTCTGTTGCTGCTCCAACACTTCGCTGCCCCTCCTTCGTTGTCTGCACTGCGATGTTGCCGTTTTCGATGCACTGTGTGCACACCACTGGGAATCCTCTTGGTGTCACCAAGCCTTCTTCTGGCTTGATCCATGCTCTGCATTCCCTATGCGCCGGTACGCCGCACATGATACATCGCACAGCTGCTGCTGCCTGTCCTCTTCCCTTGCAGTACTTGCCTGCGGCGCATTCTACCTTGCGGATGCTTCGTCTTTGCTCCCCATTTTTCTCGCCCATTTTACCCCCATTCGTCGTCGCGTCTTGTCCTGTCTTCTCCTCTGCTCCTTCTGGTTTGTTGCTCTTCGCCTTGTTGCTGTTGATGCCGCCTCTGACATACGCTTCCATCGGCATTTGGCCCATTGGTCGCGTCATCTTGCTGCTCCTCGTCGTCGTCATTTCGTCGTTGGTTTGCTGGTTGTTTTTGCTGTTTGGTGTTTGTCTTCAATTTGTTTATTCGTGGTTTATTTGCTGCGACAATTTCTTCCGGAAGTTGGTTCCATCTGGAAATTGTACTACTACTACTACTACTCTGACAAGAACGTGCATTGAGCGAAAGGGCGAGTATGCATGGCATTGGCGAGGAAAGGTGTGAAATGGAGCGAACGTGTGGCGTGAATTTGCGAAATGTTGGAGATGATGTGTTTTGTGTGATGTGTTTTGTGTCATCTGTTTTGTGACGAGCAGAATGTGGAATCATGCGCCACATGCTAACGTGTAATTAACGCGTACCAAACCACCGGCACCTTCCGAAGCAAGTCCGTGACTGGTCACCTCACGATAAATACATGAGAACACTATCGAACCTTCGGCAGAAACTAACGAGTTTTCTGCTGGAGGATCAACGCGACTGCAATGTACACATAGATCACTCCATAAAACTTAAGATGAAACAAAGTACAAGCTGAAAGGGTCCAACATATGTAAATAGACTACGAGGATTATGTATATGCAATTAGTTTTAAAATCCCAGAAATTTGATTAGACTCTTGATTGCAAACAGTTGGTCGACTCACTGATCGGGCTCATAATACGATCTCTGACATGGCAGGAAGATTCCGGTGATCGAAGTTGGAGCAACTCGCATCACACCTACCATACGACTGCTCGTGCAGATACTTGTGGGAGCACCTCCGACTATGACTGGCAGATGGAGGGAAGAGGCAGATCCTTGTGTGCGATGTGCTGATGCCCTTGGATAAAATTTTACGAAGACAGTCCAAGACCAGATCAGACAGAGCCAAGATCGGGCCAAGAGAGGTGCATACCGACGAGTTCGATAGAATACATCATAGGTAGTAGTCGCAGCTGGCTGAGTCGGTGCCGTAGAATGAAAGACCGCCAAGCGATTCCGGACAGGCTTGAGCGGCATCATTGCGGTTGCAGATAGAGAGAGAATGGACATTGCCAGTGGAGTATGTGGTAGGGTGCTCAACAGAGAATACATAATCGTCTGCGAGGTCAAATCAATAATGGGGGCGCAAGTGGACGGAGAGGAAGTTGCATCCGACATCATTTTTCGCAGGACGGATCTTGTTTCGGATCGCCAAGGAGCGAAGCACTCTATCGTAGCAGGTACTACGTTAGTTGAGAGCATCGATCGTTCCCCACTTCTTCATTTGCGAAGATGTGTGTGGCCTTTCGTATGCTCCATCTTGTCTCGCAGCACATCGTTTTGCATCATGTCGCACCGCATCGTATCGTATCGAAGGATCATCCTCCGTGCACTCTCTACGCCATGGGAGTTTTGACATCAAGGAAGTCTCTGGACCATCGCAACAGAAGCTCGTACGTTACGAATGTGACGCAGCAGTTTGGGACGACGCGAATCAACGTCACGGGTAGACCTGCGTAGAGGCCTGCGACGCCCTCGCTGCGAATGATGTCCCTGCCGGTGCCCAACAAGGTCGGGGTCTGCGTGGCTCTTGAGTCCATCATTCTACTTCGGAGGACTTCGTGCGGGTAGGACAGCAAGGATGCTCCCATTTTGGCCATTCCACTCGCCAGAAGCAGGTCGATGGGAGTTTCCATACCATCCGGGTTGCGCTCGCGTGCCATCTTCTTCAGAGCTTCGTACGCGGGGAATTGGATGGCGACATGCGCCAAGCCGAGCAGGTTGGCAGTCATGCCGCGCCAGAAGATGCGGGGGCCGCCGCTCTCCGCGTACAGATTCTTCGTGGTCTGGATCATGCCGGAATGGTGCACGGCTCGGCCTTCCCGCATGTTGTGCAGCGCTTCGGTCTGGATGCGCGTTCGCACGACGAAGAAGGGATTGCAGATGACATCAGCGACGGCGCCCGTGAATACCGCCGATCCGCAATGGACGATGCTCGGGTAGTCCTCGTTGAACTGGGGGTAGGAATGTCTGACCATCCGCTTCGTTTCGTCGTACAGAGGGAAGTACACACCCCAGAACATCGGAACAGTGACCAACGTGGTGCCCAATCCGCGGAACCAGCCCTGCCAGCCTTCCTTCTTCGCGATTTCCTTCAGTATGTCAACCACGCTGTTCGCCGCACTGACGGTGTTTCGGGCGCCAGCTTTGGATCCTGCAGACGACGCCGACGATGACGCCGACGATGATGATGACGAGGATCCAATGACATGACCCCAGACCTGCAGCCTTGTGCGGACCAGATCGAGCGGCGCGCATATTATGCTGGCAAGAAAGCCGCTTCCAACACCAGCAACCATCGTGCTGAGGATCTGCTTCGGATCTCTGGATTTGGCAGAAGCTGGCGGTGGGTCTATCATCAATGTCTTCCTGCGTTGAGAACGGAGCTTGGAGCCAGTTTCCGTGGATCCCGCGGATTGGCCGTTCATCCGTTGGTCACCGTGAAGGGCATCGTCCCCTGCGGCTGCCGCCGTTGATGAAAATGGCGATGCCGGCGATGTGCACCATACATATCGTCCACCCGCAGTCGCAGTCGTGGCCGTAGCCGTGGCCGTGGCCGTTGGAGGCAGTGTTGGTGGGAAACCCACGGTGTTGCCATGAGATGGATCTCTCAGTGTGTGCGATGACTGCGAATGACTCATCGCCGTTGCTGCCACTTCCAAGAAGGACCAGCAGGGCTCCCGGCCGATTTGCTGCTGCTGAAGCTACCTTGGGTTGGCGGAGACAGGTGGGGGCCTTCAGCTGCAGTTGAAGTCGCGATCGCAGTCCCAATCGCAATTGCAATTGCGGTGTGGTACGAAGTCGTGCTTGTGTTGTGTTGTGTTGTGATGTGATGTGCTTCGCGCTTGTTTGTGTTGCATTTTCGTCTTGTTGCGATTTTGTCGTTGTGGTTTTTGCGGTGTTGTTGGAGTTTTCGTCATTGTGGACTCACTCGTGATTGAGAAGGAGAACAACGCTCCTCGCGCAATGCTTACCGGATGGATGTGGGAGAAAGTGTTTGGTGATGCCAACCGCACTTTGAACAACGCAGCAGCAACCACTGTTCACCGAGCATGGCGAGCTCGGGTCCAGCCAACGTCGCATCAAATCAAGTCGCACAAACTCATGCCAAGCCAAGCAGCGATCATGGCATTGAGGAATGGCTCTGGTGATCATCTTGTTATCTTGTACGAGTACGGTAGTCGCATGCACCACCCATCTGCGTCTGTTCGAAACGGTTCCATTCTGCTTCTGCCTTCGTTTGGTTCGTCGGATCGCGGTGGGTCGCGGTTTGTCGCGATGGGGATGAGCCGGATTATCGGCGCGACGGTGGTCGCATGAGATTGCGGTGCATGGCGAAGAGCCGTGGGCGTCGTGCTTTGGATGAAACGACACCAGTTGTGGAGCACCATGTGCGAGTAAGATACTTGCACGTGCTTGGAATATCTTGCTGTTGTAGGCAATCCATTGTCGGTGCGATCAACGCCATGGCCGCCGCGATCAACGAGCAAAAACAGGTTCGCGGGAAGCGCTCTGCCTTGCTGCTGGCTGCGGTGTGACCAACCACAACAACCGGCACATCCCGACACATCAGCGCGGGTCAATCAGTACTTTCTCAGGCCGGCAAAACCACAATGGTGCGTCGCCGAGTGTCACACTGTTTGTGTTTTGTGCGGCATGTGCAGTGTGTGTTGCATGAATGTAGAGTAGTATGCGTCAAGGCCATCGGCAAGCGTGTGATTAGAATCAGCGGCTGTTGTTTGGCGATGTGGTCCCAGACGAGCATCGGTTGCGATCATGAGTTTTTGCGTGGCCAATGGAGAACACAAATGAAGAACATGGCGCGCAAAGTTCGTGTTCTCTCCGATGTTTCACCGATTTTGCACCTTTATGTAAATCCCGCAGCGACACAATTGAGGTGCCAGTCACGCCCACGAGGACAAAAATTGATCAAGAACCTCTCACATTACAATTCGCGCACACCGCGCAATACACCCACGAAGGAGACGACGCCTCACGCAACGGCATCAATTGTGGATGAAAGCTGCGAATACAACCACGACCACCTCCACCAACATTGTGCGACAACCATCGACACCATCACCATGATGTTTGTGAAAGAGCCGCGATCACAAGGACGTACTCAGGTTGTTTGTTAGGGGTCGCAGCGGCGGGGATACGTCTACCTTGTCTGAGGTGCGACCTCACCTTCCCGTGACTCGTTCAAAGAAATGACCGTGATTCGACTAAGTTGACCATTGCAGATCAACTTCAATGTCGTCATCGCACCAACGCGAAGAAAACAACGAACAAAATGACGAGGAAGAAAGGAAGAAGAGGATCCTGTTGACGTTGTCGTTGCTCGATTGTTTGTTTGTGACTGTTGTTGCTTTGACTGTGGGAAGAGCGAGGCATTGATTGCGCATCGACACGCGTCACAACATATCACAACACAACATATCACAACACATCACATCACGTGATCATTGCCATACAGAGCACCATCAGTCTCCACTCTCGATCCACGCTTTGCTCTGTTTCATCGACCATCATCGTTCCAGAAAGGGGCGAAATCAGTTGCGGCTGAACGACCAAGGATACGATCTCTGAACACCGAGCGTCGTTGCTCATTGCCGCTTGCAAGTTTGCGTTCCGAATCTTTGCATCCATACTCTACGAGGAGGAACAACAAGGAAGACGCGCATCAGCATGAAGCAGCCGAGCCTCGCTGCCACCATGCTGGCGTTTCAGCACTCCTCCGTCACTCGCACCAATGACGGGGCTGGCGGCAGTATCAGCAGTCGATCATTCGGACCATTCCAGCCGCTTGCCTGGGGAGATCCATCGACGGCATCCATCGCATCCATTGCACCGACATCGTTGCGAGCGCCTCCAGCATTCGGGAGGGTGGAACCAACGCGAAGAATACGATCGATACAGACAGCTAGATTCGCAACTACTGATACGGATGGCAATGAATCCGGTGATGTCCTTGACGATCGCAGCAAACAAAAGAAGCAGCAACAGCAACAGAACAAAGTGAAGCAGACCGCAATTCCCAAGCAAATCGATGACGAAGGATTTTCTCCGGATGGAGTGGAAAGCAATGCTGCTGCTACTGCAGAAATGAAGGATGCCACAAGCGGGTTTTCCGTTCCACCGAATGATCTCGATTCAGCCGCCGTCAGCATGGAGGCATCTGCGAGCGATCGGCCCCAGATGAACCTCGATGTCAACCATCTGTACGCTCAGATGACCGATGGGATCGCCGATCAGACAGGCGAAAATCCATTCGACAATGGCGACGACGAAGATGATGATGAGGACGATTACTACGACGAATTTGAACAGTGGATGGGATTGCTGGACGATCAGGGACTCGAGGTGTACGACGCGACGCTCTCCGACCTTGGACCTGATTTCGATCCGGATGGATCGCCGGCTGTTCCGATCGACGCGCGGATGGCGATAGATCAGTTTGCGACTGCGGTGGAAGATCAGGATCCCAACCGGTCAGAGTACAACTACGAAGACGACGATTCCGATGTCTTTGACGACATCCTCGAACTCTTCCCGTCGCAAGGCTCCGAGGGCGTTGACTCCACTGCATCTGCCGATACCGCATCGTCCGCGCCATTGCCGGACGATCAAGCAGCGCCCCTCAACACGGCGGATCAGCCGCTGTCAGCGACCGCAACGGTGGAAGAAACGACAACGTCGATATCACCCTCGCCTTTCGCGAGGATCAGGACACCTCCAACGGCTGCCGACCTGCTGGAATTGGCGCTGAAGCAGGAGGTGGTCCCAGCCGAAGCGGGTGTCGGATCGGAGTGCCTCCCGGGTGATTTCGGCTTCGATCCGCTCAACTTGGCCCAGCGGGATTTTCCGCGGCAGGTGCAGCAAGGATTGCTGATGTTGCTGCCGGCCGCAAGGTGGGCGGAACAGGACGGCAAAAAGAAGGAGAATAACGATGGCGACAACGACGAGGACAGCGACAATGACAATGACAACGACGAGGACAGCAGCCTCCCAGCCGCAAATGTCGGTCCTCGTCCGCCAGCGCTAATCCTGAGGGATTATCGAGAAGCAGAAATCCGCCACGGGAGATTGGCGATGCTGGCGGCCATCATCTGGCCGTTGCAGGAGCTGCTGGATCGTCTCCTGTTGGACGTGGATGACGTCGGTCCGCTCTTGTACGGCCCTGTCACGCTGCCGTATTTTCCGCTCTTCATGACCCTCATGATGATGCTGCTGGGATATCTGGACATTTACTCGCAGGCCATCAAGGATCGCGACCAAATCGGGGAAGCCTTTCTGCCGGGCGATTGCTTCTGGGATCCGCTGGCCATCCTGCAGGGGGCGCCGGCCTCCATGAAACGCAACATGCAAGAACGAGAACTATTCAATGGACGGGTGGCCATGTTGGCGGTCGCCGCATTCTTTTTCGAGGAGGCGACGACGCATCTCACGTTGGTGGACATTGAGGGGAACGAGCTGTTGCTCACTCCTGCGTACACCATTCCGTACATCCAGGAATGGTTAGACCAGCGCTTTTCACCCTCATTCGAGTCCATGTCCGATGCTCCCGCAATGATGGCGAGTGCGACCACGGCACTCACAGATGCGGCCACAGCTATGATGACGATGGTGGCGACCATGATCGCGATGCCACCGTGCTGAAGAAGCTTGGGCAGCGTACCACGATAAGTGATGCATGTACATGTGTGGCATGATTCATCCTTGTCCTCCCACGCCATCGCGGCGAACAGTGGCTCCTATTGTCGCGCTTGCTTGCCTTTGTGGCTCGGTTGCAGCACACGAAGACCATCGATCAGCTGGCTGGCTGACGAAAGTGGGCAGGCGGCATGCTGGATGTGATAAACGATTGCAGCGTGCTATGTTAAGGATCTCGACAAAGGTAGAGTATGCCATCGCAGCAATCATGCCATTGTGCACCCACCTCGTGCATTGCTTGCGGAACGAGACAAGGTTGGGAGGGTCTTGGGCATGACAAGCCGACGGCATGGATTGGTGTCGCTCTGGCAAGTACATCCAGGGAGGGAGGAAAAGCTGGCGAGCAACGAACAAGATACTCTAGGCAATAGAAGTAGAGTGGAGCATAGTACCCGTGGCATGCTCTCAGGTATCGTAGATACGCACGATCCATTTGTTGAGGTAGATCACGGTCCGAGTATCCAAAAGCAAGTTCTTCGAACATGGCATGATACAGCAAGAACGTAACAGCATTGCTCTCTCTCTCTCTCTCTCTCTCTAGAGTATACGACTACAGTTCCAATTCTACATCATAAGCTCATGATGAGACTCCAACGACCACCACCCCTGCCACAACCACATGAAGCGAGGCGAAGCATGGCCAAGGAGATCCGACTAAGGATGAATGAGGACACATCATTTCGGATCTTTCACATCAGTGACTGATCGAATCCCGTGTGGACGATCACACGATCTGCAGCTCTGTGGGTGATTGGCACCATTCGCAACGAGAAGAAGAGGAGAGAGAGGTTGCATCAGTCCACACCAAGGAAGGAAGCAAAGAGCAAGGGAGGAGGGACAAGGCCAAAGATAATGTTAAAGGAAGATCAAGGATGAGCTCCACCTCCACCACCAACAACAACACCAACAACAACACCAACAACACCGACAACAACAACACTAAAAAGAAGGAAGACCCGCACGCGTTCCTGCTGGAGGCATTCCAGGCGCTGTCTCTGCCCAAAACGCACGTGAGCGTGGGATTGGCCAACTGGATCTTCTCTCAGAAGCAGCTGCGGACCTTGCTGACGCATCGTCGGCTGCCTGATCATGGATGGTCCGACATCGACATCCAGTCGCTCATGTTCTTCCTGTCGACGCTGGACACCAACACGAAGATGCTGGTGGACGCGAGCGGCGACGGCGAGGACGGCAGCAACCGCTGGTGCGGCGTGGGAGAGCGGGAAGGCCGGGTCTACTCGACGCTCGTGCAGCAGCGGCACTACGGCCTCTCGCACGGCATGGGCCGATCGGGAGACATCGCGGAGCCGCAGCCCAAGGCGGTGGGATCCAGCCTCATGGTGAAGCTCACGCTGGCGCTGGCCTTGGACGCCATGCGGCGTGGCAGCGGTCTCAACAAGCAGACGGCGGCTGCGCACGGCATCGTGCTGCCGCTTTGCACCGGCATGAGCATGTCCCTCGTGCTCAGCAGCCTGCGGACCTTGATTCCCAACCAGGAGGAGGACTTCTCCAAGCGCACCATCGTGCTGTGGAGTCGCATCGATCAGAAGAGCTGCTTCAAGGCGATCGCATCCGCGGGCTTGCAGTGCGTCATTGTGCCCACGAAGATGGCTGCTGGCAAGGCGGCGGGGTCAACTCCAGATGCCGCCACCGCCAACGACGAAGTGGTGACGGATGAAGTGGCGTTGGAGGCAGCGCTGAAGGAGTACGAAGGACGGGTGCTGGCGGTCATCACCACGACATCGTGCTTTGCCCCGCGCGTCCCCGATCGCGTAGACGTCGTGGGCAAGCTCTGCGACAAGCACGATGTGTTCCACGTCATCAACAATGCCTACGGGTTGCAGTGTCCGAAGACTTGCAAGCTCATCAATCGGGCATGTACCATCGGTCGGGTGGATGCGATCGTTTGTTCGACAGACAAGAATTTTCTGGTGCCGGTCGGTGAGTCAGCGAACGTCGACTGCACTTGGTGCCAAGTTGGTTGTGTGCTTGGATATTGATGTGGAGATATAGTGGAGCGGGAGGGTCTAAATCCCATATTCTCTTTGTGCTGCTCTCATCATCGCCCCTGCCCAAATCACTGTTGCCATATCCACGTACTTTCCCCACGTTCGGCGGTGGTGGATCTCACAATAATGCGGGCGTATTCCAATGCTCCCCTCCCCCTGCTGTATCATATCCACAGGCGGAGCCATCATCTCGTCACCGAACGAGGCCGTGATCGCAAGCGTTGGCAAGGTGTACGCTGGCCGCGCTTCTTCCACGCCCATCATCGATCTCTTCATCACCCTGCTTTCCATGGGCCTCAACGGATATCAGCGATTGTTGGAGAATCGACAAAGGATGCTGCCGATATTTTCCAAACGCCTTGCCGAGGTTGCCGAGAAGTACGGCGAGAGAATCCTACATTGTCCTTCCAACACGATATCATACGGCATCACGTTGGACACGCTGTACCCGACAGCCTCGGCCCAGACAACCACGGGCGATGGCGATGACCACAAAGAAGGCGAGAAGGAACGCCTGAAATCCGCGAGCAAGCAAGTCTCCGCGTTGGGTGCGATGCTGTTTTCGCGATGCGTGAGCGGCACGAGAGTCGTTCCGCTGGGTCAGCACAAGGTGATGGGTGGGCATGATTTTGTCGGATTTGGCAGCTCGCATCACGACTTCCCCCATGCCTACATGACGGCGGCGTGCGCGATCGGGCTGAGCACAGCAGAAATGAACGAATTCTTCCAGCGACTGGACAAGACGATGAAGGAGTACAAGAAGAAGATCGAGAAGCAACGCAAGAAGGAAGCGGGGGAAGCCAAGGCGTGATACGACGAGCACGATATGACACACTCGTTTTGTGTGGCATTTTGTGGCGGAGTGTGCTGTGGTGCAAGGCTGGAATTGGTCTTGGCGTTGACATGACATTCGAGCTACTCTACTTGTGAAGGCCAAACTCCATCGTGAACTTGACGATTCATGCTTTGAGGAGTTGGCAGATGTCACAAGGGAGGGATCAAAGACAACGGCAGAACCCTTCCGCTGTGCATAATTCCTGCGATCTTACTATACTCGTATCCCATTGCACGATGAAATCAGCAGATGCCAACAAAGAAAGTCAGCAATTGCGCCGATCGCAGTCAATGGTGTCTTCAAAAGTCTGCAGTGAATGATAGCTCATCATCAAAAAATGGATTTGATTTCTAGAGAGTTAGATAATTTCATCACACAGCGGCGATGGCCGCGAATGTAGTTGATTTGTTCATTGGTTTGCCGATGCAGGCAGCTCTTGCATTCGGCGGTGGTGTGCTTTTGCATTGTGCACTGTGCGTGCTTTGTTCTTGTGCGAATGCGTGCTGTTCCTTGTATGCGATGGCCGCACCATGCGGACGCACTCGCGGAATTGAGAAAGGAAGGATGGATAGGAATGAAGGAAGGAAGAGACAACAGAGCAGCGACCTGCAAAGTCTCTCGACGCTTACTCTTCGGCGGCTGGCTCCTCGGCGGCTGGCTCCTCCTCGGCCTCTGGCTCGGCATCGGCGGCCTCCTGAATCTTCTGCTGCACGAATGCATCCTGCTTTTCCCTTCGCTTGGCAGTGGCCTTGGCGGCCTTGGCGTAGTCGGCTGGCATGTCGACACCGAGGGCCTTGGCGGAGTTCTCAATGCGTCGCAGGGACTTGGCGTAGAAGCTGGCGCCGGCATCGTTGAGGAAGTATGGCTCGAGCTCGGTGAGGGTGGCGGAGAAGTTGTCCTTGGTGAGCTGCTTGATGGACTTGCGCACGGCCGGGATGGAGATGCCGGTGGTGGAGGTTGGTGCTGGAGCGGCCTCCTTGGCTGGTGCCTCCTCGGTGGCGACCTCCTCGGACATGAAGAGTGGGGTGGCGACGCGGGTGGCTGGTGCGACGGTGAAGGCCTGGGCGGAGGCCAGGATGGTGGCAACGATGAGGGCGCGGCTGACGAACATGGTGGTATCTGTATTTGTATCTGTATTTGTATCTGTATTGGTTAGTTGACTGTTGCTGTCGTTGTTGTGCGTGGTTGTTGGATTGTGAGTAATTGGTTGGTAGAGGAGGTGAAGATGAAGATGAAGAAAAGAGGATGATGTTGGTGTTGGTGGTGTTGAGGGCGTTGTTTTCGAACAAAACGTCAGTGTTCGCAAACGTCACAAAACGGAAGAGGGCAGATTCCAAAAATGAAAGAAGACATGAATGGTTGCTCTTTGATGGGTTCGATACTCCTTTTGATGGTTGCGACGAATGGTGGATGATAGATGATAGATGATGGATGAGATCAGTGGTGGTGGAAATGGCGACGATGTTGAAAAGATGCGATGAGTCAGATTTGGGTACCATGAATCTGTTTTGTTTCAACTTTGATGGTACTACATCCGAAAGACTGCAATGTTGAGACCGAAGCTGACGATGGGGATAGAGAAAAGGAATGGAGTCCGACCTGGTATGACTCCAATGAACTTGAGCACAACACATTCACCATCCAGCGACACAGAGGAGGCACATCAACACATAGCAACCGAAGTCGGCGAAAGAGGTGAACAACAATGCAGTCGCGACAAGGACGAAGAACAACGCAGATTCATGGAGTGATGTTGCGCCCTCGTTTGTTTTGTGTGTCGTGCTTTTTTGGTTGGTTGTGGAAAAATGAGAGACGCGTCGGCGAAGTGATACAGACGTTATTTAGACGTTAAATAAACACATTTTCCTTGGTCACAACAGCAGGGAGTCATCGTAAAAGTTACAAAATAAAACGTTTTGTATTTAGGTCACGAATTATCAACGTTTCGTTACAGTCGAGTAAATCGACAACGGCAATCCCTTTGGTGGTCGGATGGCGACTGTGGCAAGTCAGGTTTGTTGTGTTCGTTCCTGTTGCTACTATCGGTGTTGGCTTATTCTAGTAGCGCACTGACTTGGTTCTGTTTGTTTGTGGGTGTTGTTGTTGATGTGTGTGTGTGTGTGTGTGTGTGTTTTGGTTGGTGCTCATTTGTTGCCCATTGTGCGCTTTTCACTGCCTGATGTGTTGTTGAGCGAGCATCCTCTTGTAACATGAAATTGGTTGGGGCTCATGTATGCACTGTTGATGCAAGTCCATCCTCAGAGACAGCAGCTGAATGACCTCCTGTTGTGACAGAGATTGGAACGCCATCCATTCGTTGGTGTACGGAATCGTTTTGGCTCACCACATTGTCATTCTCGCGACGATGGACAAACCCTGCAGTGGGGGCTTGTGGCATGTCCGAGATCGAGAAGGTGGTGTTGTCAATGTTGGTTGCTGCTGCGCGCTGCTGCTCCACCATGCGAGCATACTTGGCCTTCTCCTCCTCAAGTGCTCTCATTTTCTCCACGAGACGAGCATTGTGAGCTTGCGCAGCACAGACCTGCGCTTCTGCCTCGGATGAAGCTCTCTGTTGCGCCAATTTGGTGCGAGCATTTGCCTGCTCAATGAGCGCTTGGGCTTCCTGCTCTGGCTGGCGACGACGGGCTTCCTCCTGTTGTGCATGAGCCTCTGCCGCTTGGCTGCATGCTCCCTCCTCCTCGTTCTTGTGGCGCCCAATAGAGCACAGTGCAAAGTTTGCAGCTCCTGGCATGTTGCCAAAATGGCTTGCTGCTCCTTGCTGTCCTCAACCAAACCCTTGTTGATGTGGCTGAGTTGGGGTTGCAAATGGCTGTGTGCCAAACCCAGCAGCAGCGAATCCATGCCTGTTGGCAGCGACACCATGGTGTCCTGAGAATGCTGGGGCTCCTGGTGATGGAGAGAAGACGCTGGGCGCAAACCAGTTGTGGCTGCGTTGTGGAGTTCCGAATGGTGCTCCACCAAATGTGTTGTTTGGCTCCATCCCCTCGTTAGTACGTGAGATGGTGTGACCAAGTGGAATCGCCGCCTTCTGCTGCCGCTCAAAACAGAATGCCGCAATGGTGAATGACCCAAGACTGTTGTAGATGATGTGGTACTGTGCAGGCATCGGCATCTTCATCACAGCATGCCAGAAGTTGTTGTCTATCTGGAAGTCAACACTTACCCTGCGCATGACTGCAAGTTCACTGTTCTCATCGGCTTGCAACTGTGCTATTGAGCAAAGTGCTTCTTGTCCCTGACAAAGGCCAACGGAAATTGAGGACAATCCGTGAATGGCCCATAAATGCTGCTTGCAGAGCAATAAATCACTGGCAGCTTGTATGCCAGTTTAATGCTCCACCTATCATCCTTGCTGGAGGAGCAAATAGATTCTGGGTTGACAGGAGGCTCGAGCACAAAGAAGATGTGGACTCCATGATGGTTGCAGATCAGAATGCCTCCCAACACTGGATCCAGCGCATTCTCTTGAAACGATCCTTGCTTGACCATGTTGGCGCTCGAAGTTGTCACGATTTCCTCGTTTCCTTTCACATGGTTGATGTTGAGGCTGCGCATTGCTTCTTCAATGTTGTTGTTGTTGTTGCGGATAGGCGTTGTGCTCTTTGGTGTGGTGTTTGGTGTGAACTTCGTGGTTTTGGGCACTGTGGTACAATGAGGCATGATGAATGGTGAAGTGGCAAGGCTGAGATTGTCGTCAATGAAGTTGGGTGACAGTTGATCCATGGAAGCTCCGTCCGATTTGGAGCCAGCAAATGAGAAGCTATTGCCAGTGCTGTTGCTGATGTCGTTGGTACCGCTGGCTCTGTTGGAGTGTGGTGCACTTACAACTGTTGGTGAATTAGAAAGCTTCTCCTCATCGTCACAGCTGGCATTGTCCTCATCTTTGTTGTTGGGTTCAAAATCCTCGTCATTCATGTCATCGCTGTTGTTGTGGCCTGATGGGTGGTACCAGAGAGTGTCTTGACGTTCTTTCGGCAAATCGCTGTAATTTTCAGGCATGCTCAGCCACACTTGGCACGAAACTTGAGTCCAAACCCTGAAAGCACAAAGAGGATATGAGTGGTTGTGGTGAGCAACACAAAGCCAACATCAAACCACCATCAGATGCTCTCAGTCAATGCATACCTTTGCCAGTTTGCAGGAACTTCTGCAAGGCTTGTGACAGCTTCTGGAGTTGCGTTGGAGGTTCTGCTTCATGTACTTAGCTTGCCAATCGGTGTGCATTTCCCAGAAATGGTTGAGTCCTTCGATGGAGGGATGGAAGTGTGGAGGTGTTTTGCTGAAGCCTTTGATTGTGTACGTTGCGTGGTTGCCTGTTGCTGACCAGCAGCCATCGTCATTTCGATTTTGTGGCATCGTGCATGATTTGTGCACACATGACGATCCGCATCGATTCTACAACAACAGCATGAGTTGGGAGGAAAATAGATGGATTGAAACGAGCAATCCAAGAGTGTTATGCTTGCAAGTCAGGGTCAGCACATTCACAAGTTCTATCGAGCGAGCGCACCTCTGATGTGCAGAGAAGGCAAAGTCACCCAAAGCCACGAACGACGAATCGCTACGACTTGTTTGTACTACAACTAACAGCAAGGTTTGTAACACTATGATCTAGAGCACTCAAGTATTCAAACAGGCTCATCGTGGAACATCATCGCACTATTCATCTCTCGCCATTTGCAGTTCGAGGAGGAGGACGCTTGTTTTGTGGCGCTGTTGTGCTCATTTCGTGATTGAGTTTTGTTTGTGAGAAGTGCACATCCCCGCTTGTTGTTCAGTTTTTCGGTTTGCGGAACGGACACAAATCATGTTGATGTGATCACGTGTTATCGGTGACGACAACTCGAATTCTTGTGACGTCGTCGTGCCAAAATCGTCCGACAGGACGCGTTTTTTGTCCGACAAAGCAAACCTTCAAGTCGTGTCGTATTATCAACGAAACGTGAACGCAAGCCGGTTCTCGGTAGAACTCCAGTAGGAACTGTTCGTAGGATCTTCCCTCAGAGAGGTTTTGTTCCCCAAATAACGACAAAACAAAACACAACTCGCCAAACACCGTTTCAAACAGAAATGGGAGGAAGGCCCAGTGCGATTCTTGTCTGTCGTCAATTTGTTTTGCGATGTCGTCAATTTATTTTGCGATGTCGTCACTGTATTTTGATTTGTCGTATCGGACGGCAGGGCTTGTCGTTGTGACAATGGTTTCCGTTTGATGGAACGAATTCAACTGTTTGATGCTGGCCATTGCAGTCCCGCCTCGCGCTCTGTTCACATGGTGCTGTGTGCACACATTCGTGTGCGCGTGACAGTGCTGGATGCGAGATTTGCGTGGTTCTGATTCGTGCACGCTGTGTTTCCTGCCAGACGTGTCAACCCAGCGTTCGATTTTCGTGGCGGAGCAACTTCCCGCCAAAAGCCGCACAGAGGAATGAACCAACAGCAACGCCTGTGCGGGTTGAATTGCGATCGGCACCTCTCGAGCATCACAGCACATCACATCGACCACCAAACGTGGCCCCCTGCTTCTCGTCTCTGCACCACGACGCCTGGAATCCACGCAAGAGGCACCCAACACAACGAACAACGCAAGCCTGCTTGGCGTGGCATTTTATCGCCAGATACGATCCTGACAAGTTGCGGTTGGTGTTTTGCCTGACAGTGCGGTTTGTTATCGAATGGTGTTGGTTGCGAGACATGCGTATGATACAAACTTGGTGAGGAGTAGTACATCATCATGTACTGATGGTGAAGACGAGCTTGGCACGGTTTGCATGTACTGTTTACTCTGCCATCATTGTCTCTTCGTTCTACTCTTGTTCGTCCAAGAAGTCCGTCATTGTGATCTGTGCTCAAGAGGATCATGGTCCGCACAACTGAATACCTAGTGTATTCACTGCCGTGACAGTGTTGTATGCAATGGCTCGTCGTCGCTCATCAAGCTTCGTGTGGAGTATTGCAATTGCATACCATGTCGCCTGCAATATTGCATGGAACAGAAACCATGAATGCAGCATGTCCGGTATCGACCGACTCGATGAGTTGGCTCACACAACCTCCATGTGATCAATCGCGCTATCAAGATGTTTGGAGCGAACAATGAAATGAATACCGCGATGTGGAGCATACTACTTGCACTTGCAGTGGCTCCTATTAGAGCACATCTGAATAGAATAGAGACAAGGTGTGATACCATGTGAACTTGGTTGCTCTCAGCTGATACTGTGCTACTGATGGAACAGATCGAGCCCATCTTTGCCATTGCTATGAGCAGGTGAATGGTGAATGATGTCTCAGTATGTGACATGGAATGACTGATTGCCTGCATCGATCTGAATCTGGGTGATTGTGGCAATGGCCTTGAGCATATACTTGTGTAGGTTGCAATCATGGAGGAAGCTCTTCTCAAGGATCTTCCAGTTCTTGAACCTGCCAATAATGGTCTTGTGTCGTGCTCTTGCGATGCCCTTGGCCCTCTTCTCTGCCATGGAGACGAAGTTGCCAGATGTTCTGATGCATTCATCGCCGCGATCATCCTTGATCATCCTTGATCATCTTGCCATCGTCAAAGTAATTCTTGAGACCTATTTGAAAGATCTTGAGGTATAGATGAGACCCACAAGGGAAGGACCCATTGATCCAAACAATGCCGCCACGTTGGATGGAGATCCCAACTTCATATTGCAACCAGGCCCACAGAATTTGTGGGAGTACCACTTCTTGTTGAATGAGGTTGGCCCTGCGATCTGGAAATCTGTGCCATCCACCGTAACCTTGCATGAGAGGTCAACTTGGCCAAGGTTACAGTGCTCCCACACAACCTGAAAAGGAATATGCACAATGAGTGTGAGTGTGCTCATTTGGAATCGAGCAATTGCACATTGTCACAGCAAAGTAGACTCAGGCAGACTTCATGTGAACTTACCACAGTGTAGAGCTTCGAAGCAATCTGCTTGATGACTTGCCATATGTATCTCTTCAGCATCCAATCTGCCACTCCAAGGAAAAAACAAGCCATGTGCACAGTGGGATAGTGATGCAAATAGTACAGTATCCACAACAGATGCTTGGGCTTGAACAGAGCAGCAAAGTTGCAGTGCTCCCAGATGCGAAGGCACAAGTGTGGATTCACACCGAATGTGGATGCGAAGCTCTCTCCAAACTGTGACTGCGCAAAAGGGTGGTTGCCATTTCTGACTTTCAGAGAGATGTTCATCAGGAACTGACCAAAGATCACAAGTTACCAACATTCACATTGACGGAGTCGAAACAAGATGTCATGCTTGTGTTGATGTGTGATGACGATTGTGATGGCTTTTGTTTGATCAAATTTCAGAACGTATCCGCTCGATGATGATGTTGGGTGCATGTTTTTGTTTGTGGTTGTTGTTGCAGTGCCAGGATGGCATCATGGAGATCTTTTGTATCTGCCAACCTCAGTTAGCTGGATTGTATCAATGCACAAATGAGGAGAGGGAGATCAATGGCATGGGAATCAACATGGAATGCAGATTGAGGAACCCACATTTGATCCAATTGCTACATGATGCATCACAACAGCAAAGACTGACACCACTCATCCTTGATGTGCTTGTCATGATGAGCAGTGGGATGAAAGCAATGACACTCGAATCAAGGATTGTTAATGGCAGCGATGGTCAGAGGAGCAAACCTACCAAGAGGAGTCAAATATTCCATCAGCTTGCTTGGAGTAGTTTCATCTTGTGAAAGACATGTGAGTTTTCATTGGTGGGATGTGATGTGATGGGATGTGTGGCAACTGGTCGTTGATCACGACTTGATGTAGGGGACGGAACACACCACACCGGCGCGCCAACATTGTTGAATCGAAGAAATATAGCCAAATTAGAACCTTCTGAGGAGGAATATTCAAAGTAGCCATCTCACTTGTTCTTGATGTTCGAGCAGATTGTTGGTGTTGAGGCGGATTGTGTTGTAGTTTGGCCGGGTGGGTCGATTGTATTCGTTTTGATTTAGTCGAAGTGGTCGTTGTGTCCTCAACGCTTCTGTGCACTTGTTATGGGACCCGTGATGTCAGCAAAAAAGCAAATTATAGTTTTTTGTAACTTTTACGATGACTCCCAGATGGTCGAACCAGCGAAATCAAGCAGAATTGTGGACTGAATTCGCAGAACAGTCGTTTGTGTTGGCAGATGCTGTGCGTGGCCAGAATCTCGCCACGGTACATCGCGGTTTTCTCGCGTGGGAAGGAAAGGGCTCGATTGCGTCTGCACTCAACGCCACGCACGCAATCCACCCAACGAACCGCGAGAACAGCGCGGAAAAATCCAACACCGATAACAACGACGCCGCCACCACTACACTCCATTGGTGTCGACGGTGTTGCCTTGATGTTGCTGTTGACGCTGTGATGTCATCATCCGATTAACCACAAAATCGCAATCCCCGAGCGAGGAACAGGAAAGAAATCACAGGCACCGATCACGACGCATCATCCCCCTCAGGCTGCACAGTCTCGACAAGGCACACAATCAAGTAGTCGACCAAGAAAGTGGAATCAAGGAAACAAGAAACACACAAGCAGTCTACTCCACTCCACTCCACTCCACTTACTCCATCCACCGCACACTCAACAACAGTTGACCGGAAACAGCAGCGCGAGGATCTGGGTTGTTCCTGATCGTCCTCGTATCCGCATCAACGGACGCAATCATCTTCACTTGTCTTCACGCCGCTGCCATCGCAATCACCGCAATACCAGGCAAGCAAGAAAGCAAGAAAGGAAGAAAAGACATTGCTGATCATCTGGCAGAGTAAGTCAACCCCATCCAAGCCGTGCGTCAATCCATGCGACAGCTTCCAAGCACGAACATTCTTGATGAACGTCCTCGAAGCACGATCTTGATGCACCATCGGCACTCTCTTGGGCCACAGGCGGTGATGATCATGCAAGAAATGACGATCGGCACTTTGGTGTGTGGCTGTTGGGAGAACTCAAAGTTCTCGTGTGCAGAATTTGAGCCTGCGCGCCATTTTTAGGCAGCTCTCTGATTGGCCAATCGATTGGCAGATCTCACAGAGGGCCGCCCGATCGGCACATCAGAGATGTTCACGAGGATCCTCACAGGTGTGGCTCGGCGCGTGTTTCAATCAATGGCGCAACGCGTCCTCCGATGAGTGATTGGCCATTCAGGAGAGGGGGTGTTCTGATCGACAGGAATCGGCTCGCACATCAGATGGTGATGCAGAACATCTCAAGATGCGGAGTGCCGCGTGTCCTGTTCTGATTCGGAATTTGGCTTTTTTGGCGTGCTGCGACATCGCCCTTCTCATTGGTGATGCTCACAACTCCCTCCTTCCTCTCACTTCTTCCTCCTCATCCTCTTCATTTGGCATGTCTTCGTTCTGCCAACTTTGTTCTTTTCGTTTTCGGGTTCGCGCGTTCGCTTTTCGACTCCTTCTCATCTCCAAACACCCATCATTGCTCTGTCACACACCCATCACACATCCATTATCGGAACCGCAATTCACACGTTCGAATCAACATCAATAACATCTGCATCTGCGTCGCACGAATTGCAAACAGAAACGCAGACACGCTCGCACACACTCGCACACACTTGCACATGGCCGTACCTGACCCTCAACTTCAACTTCACCAGCTCCCCCCAACAACGCACATCTCATAAAAACCGAAGGTCCAGAGCAACAACAAGAACAGCAAACACCAACGCATCTTGTGTCACGAGATCAACATCAGCAACATCAGCAACAAGAGCAACATCGGAAAGAATAGAAAGAATAGAAAGAATACCTTGAGGAAGGATGCTGCTACCATCCGCCAAGTCGGCAGCGTTGGCTGTCTCGTGCCTCTACTTCGTGCAATCGGAAGAGCACCTGCAATCGGTCCATGCCGTGCGACCATCCTCGCGGGGTGGCAAGAGCCCCAACTCGGGCCTGAATGGAAGAAGGTTATCTCGTGGACACCGGCAGCAGCAGCAACAACAGCAGCACAAGACGCGTTCCTCCTTCTTCACCGGCACGCGGTCGCTCTTTGGGGATCGACAATCGGACGGGCTTCTATTTGCGTCATCCTCGGCATCCGGCATCGCGGCGGATGATGATGGCTTTGCCAGTGGCAACAGTCTGCCTTGCGGTGCTGGACTGTCCCAGCCAAGCATTCGCAGCAGCAGCAGCAACAACAACAACAACAACAGTATTCGGGCGTACCAGCACAATCACATCGCTCCAATTCGTGGAGGCAAGGTCGGGATGCAGCGCCAGAAGCCCACGCCGAGATCGACGCCATCATCGTCATCATCAACGACACCATCATCAACGACGTCCAAACCTAAGAACAAGCCATCAGCACATGGAGTCTCGCAACCATTGGGAATGTCCAGCGCTCGCTTCCAAACGAAGCCTGCAACATCGTGGCGCAGGATCTCAAAACCATCGGTCTCGCCTCCGACGGCCGCTGCGGCAAGCAAGCCGCGGCCACACGTATCTGCCTCATCCACCGCACTGTCTTCGGGGTCGCAAACGTCCCTGGCATCTCCCACGCTGTCATCATCGGTGCCTCCGTCAACCACCGTGGCGAGAACGGGTCATGGCATCCCCTACAACCCCAACAAAGGCACCCTCCTTCGCAACATCCGCGAAAACCTGCGCTCGGCCAAGAACGTCCTCCCCTTTGACTGGGCCGTCGCGTCCGTCTTCTTTTGCACGTCCTGCGCCATCACGTTGCCAACCACCCTTGTCCCCATGATCGCGCAAGACGCCGTTCAACAGGCTGCCTTGGCTTCTGCGTCCAACGCCGCGGCGGGGGCGGCACCGCTTTCCCTCACGGCCTTCGTCACGCATGCGGCATCCATCGCCATCATCGGCGGAGGCAGCGGCAAGTGGTTCAACGGGGTCATGACGCAGACCCTGCATCCAAAGACGATCGCCAACTGGTACCTCCTCATCGTCTCCGGCTTCCTCCTCACCCTGTCGGTGATCCCCACCAATCCGACCATTGCTGGCTTGACGATCGCCGGGCTGGAATTTGTGGCGTCCGCGCTTTGGGCCGTCTGCTCCATCGTTGTCGCTCAGAAGTACGCCGCGCCAGGCCAGAAGAAGACGCCAGAGAACAGCCGGAAGTTCTCCAGGGCCATCACCCTCCTTGCCCTCTCTGCGACGAGCGGGCAGGTCTTTTCGAAGATGGTCCTCGGCACCTTCCTTCTCCCCTTCTTCCACTGGCGTACCGTCGCACGCTGCAGCACCCTGCTGCCTCTCATCGGATGGGCCTTGGCACGCGTGTACTTCCCATCCGCACCCACCAAAACTGCACCACCCTCCAACATCATGCGACGTCAACCGCGCGGTGACGCAGCCTCCAAGCCGGCCCAGGAGAGCCTCATCGTCACGATTCGCAAGGTTCTTGGAAAGCCGCTCTTCTGGGTGGTGGGATTGGCACACATCGCCGGGTACCTGTCGAGAACGTCAGACCGTATCATGGGACCGTTCCTGCACGAATTCACTGGACTGTCGCACGCCATATGCGCGGGACTCACGACGGCGCTCACCTTCGGCTTTGTGCACGGTCTGTCCCAATCGTCGGCATTCCTCAAGCTGCCAACGGTCGAGCAAAAGACCAGGCGTCTGCGAAACAGCTACCTCCGCAGCATCACTGCTGTGCTGGGATTGGCGGCATGCGGACTGCAGTCGGTTCGATCGGCAGTCCTTCCGCATCCGTACATGGTGGCGGCAGCCGTTGTTGCCTGCTCGGCCACATTCACATCCAACCTCGCTTTTGCATTCTTCCAAATCCCGAATCTCATCTCCTCTTCTTCCACCTTCGCCGAACAGAAGGGCATGACGCTCTGCTTCCTTGATGGACTTGGATTCATCCTCACCGCGCCATTCTGGGCCATCTCCAGCCACATTATCACATCCGTCGGCTGGACCGCGATGTGGTCAATCCTGGCTGGAATCATCGGCATCGGGGGACTCTTGATGATCCCCGCCGCCACGCCTATGTTCCGTGAGCAGCAGCAGCAGCAGAAGTAGAGAGTAGACGACTACCAGCACTTGAGTTGCACCTTTGATGACAATCATCATGATCGCGCGAGACATTGACACGACAATTGACGACGATCACATACTGAGACGTACATGCGGAGCACCGAATACAACACGACTTCCGGCAAACTCCATCGAATGAATAGACACAATAATAATAACGACATGCATCAAATACAATACTGTTGAACTCCGCAATCATTCTTGTTGACGTTGATTCGATGGATGGGATGTGTATGGGCGACAATCAATGACGAAGCACCTTGAGGTAAAGCGCATGTTACTTGCGTACAGCGCTCGCCTGACCGAGGCAAGCCCAAGCACATGGCTTGGTGCCAGAGATCGTCATGGCCCACCGGAACACAAGAAAGCACAGATGGTACAGTATGGTGCACGCTCATGCCATTCTTATGGACAAGACAGATGGATGATGTTGGCCATCATAATTCAAAGGCTCCCCTCTGCATTCAGTCTCGCTCATCTCATCGAGAAAAAGAGGCAAGTTCTAGAAGATGGTATGTTCTGATTCCTCCAAAGATTGGCATGCAAAGGGCTTCACAGCTCGACCACAGCACCAGTGGTTTAGTGGTAAAATCCAACGTTGCCATCGTTGGGCCCCGGGTTCGATTCCCGGCTGGTGCACCTCTATCTTTTTGGATGAAACAATCCAGGAAGCTACGGTTGCTCATGCTTTTGCTTGAGCTGTACGAGCGATCCGTCCTTGTTGAATGGATAGGTCGTCAACAACATTGATTGGGAGGGCTGCCACAACGTGAAAGGAAGGCATGGGTGGGGACGAAATTCCGAGGGTGATCGCCATCGTTCTTATTTCCTGGTGCAGTTGTTCCAGCATTTCCATTTTGATGACGCGTTGTGCGACGTCTCGGACCGAGAGTCTGCTCGATGCCATGGTTTGATTTGGATTCGTCTTCATCCGATCCCCGTCATCTCAACCAACAATAAAAACAGCAACTTCCTGGGATCACCTGGTTGGAAGTCACATAGAATACAAACCGATTGCTTCTCGCATTGCGGCTCTCTCTCTCTCCATTGGCAGGCCATCCATCCAACAAGGACGGATCGCTCGTACCGTTCAAGCAAAAATCCAAGAAAAACCGTAGATTTCTGGATTGTTTCGTCTAAAAAGATAGGAATGCACCAGCCGGGAATCGAACCCGGGGCCCAACGATGGCAACGTTGGATTTTACCACTAAACCACTGGTGCTGTGGCCACACTTCACGATCGTGCTCATGCTGACGTCAGCCGAATATTGAGTATATGTTCTTTAAACATTAATCACATTCTTCGTCTATTTCCAAAATTGGGTCTTTTTTCCACTACCACAAGACATCGGCGTTCAAATGAATCAGATCAACATGAGTTGATGGAACTGTTACCTGTTGTGTGTCATCTTTTCAGAGTGTGCAGGAGCGCGCAAGAGTTGTCCTTGGAACCCTCCAGGCGCTGGTGTCGATGAATTCTCTGAAGCAATCCAAGTGCAAAACGAAACAAGCCAGACAACAACCAAGTTCCATGCGACAGTGGAGGTGGTTGTAAGGGTCATAATTTCATAATCTGGGCCTCTCGACCAATCATATCGCTCCATTTAGGGCACAAGATACCTTTCGGCTCCTCGTCGAATTGGGGGTCAACGTCGACATAACGTCAATCGAAATAATTATGAACTCCTTGTCCGCGAATATGAACGCTCCTCGGAGACCGTTCATAATTTCATAATCTCTCTGACGAGTCGTGGTAGTCCAAAATTCGTTCTCAACAGCTACATCGGAGCAAAACTTTGTGCTCACACCAGATTGATCCGATGTGCTCTACTGCAAATTGATTATTCGTTCCCACCCATTGTATCGCAACTGTCTGTTGCAATTTAACTCCTTCTTTAGATGCACCTAGTGTACCTCTGTATTTATCATCCGATGAACTCCAGCGGATCATATCTTCCCACCATCATCGCCAGCGCCAGGCTGCCTTGATTGCCATCATCCTTGTCGTTCTTGAGCATCTTGCTGCACAGCAGCACCTCCTCATGTGTGCTGTGGCGCACTGCATCCTTGACACCATGCCAACAAGTGTGCGAAGGGGTTGGTACCTCAGCTCCGGCATCTTCCATCATCAAGCGCTATCTTTCTGGTCTTTGATTTGAGAGCATGGCGACTTCATGGAGTTCTACAACTTCATCGGACTCACCAGGCCATCGTTCGATTGATTGGCTGAAGTGCTAGAGCCCGGCATTGAAGCGTTGCCCGTTGATCCGCGAGCCACGGCGCCACCACGGCCATCTGATATTCGCTGTTGTTGTTGGAGCGAAACCAGTCATGAGGGCTCGAGTGAGTCATGAACAGCAGCGAGCAACAACAGCCACAGAAACGAGCACGAAAGGTGCAACACAGAGAAAAGGACATCGGAGCGAAACAACATGAAACAGACACAATCCGTCAAACATTGCATTAGATACGAACTTATACCCAACTACCGTCTCCGTTTCAATAGTTGTATGTTTGACTACATCGATGTCACTGCCATTGCAACAAAGTATCTGACTTTCAAGTCAGCATTGAAGAACCATTTCTGGTAGGATCTGCCTTTGTTGGAAGGTCGGAAGAGATCTTGGAGGATGTGGAGAGCAATGGACATGGCAGAGGCTGAAGTTGAGGCAATGGAAGAGCACTCTTGCAAAACAGGGACTATGGATGACAATTGCAACCTGACATACGAAGTGATGGCTCTTGAGAAGAAAGCAAAGGAAGATGTGGAATGCATCAACGATACTCAGAAGCAAAGAAGGTGCGAGTGGGAAGCTACAATGGCCATTTGTATCATCAAAGCATTGACAATGAGACAATTGGCAAGCAAACGATTGCAGTGAATGCTGCGATAGTTGGGATAGGTACGTTGAGCATTCAATGAATGAAGGAGTGGACGCCAGCAGCACAGCCAATGGAGAAAGGAAGACGGGGGAAGCAGGAAAGTGGCAACGCAAAGTGAATAGTATGGAGATGAACTGCGGATGGTGAGGAGCAACACATATGTACAAACATACACATCCATCTGGTATATGGAAGTTGAAAACTGCACGTGGGCAAGACACATGTATTTGTGAATGTGTGAAGCAGCAAGAGATGTGCAAAACTGAAGCTGTGGATGTGTAAGCATACAGCCCCATTCAGCGAGGTCAAGTATCATCCTGCCAATCATGAATCGGACAACATGACATTTTAGCAAGCTATGTGGCATGTTGTCCATTAGGGTTAGATATATTTAGATAGCTCTTACAACACAAGTACATGGCTTGTGCTCACTGTGGACAGACATGATGCCGTCGCTTTTGGTCGATATCAGACTGCGATGGTATCCAACCGTGTGGGTGGTGATGTTGTGACAGCTTCGGTGGTGCGTTGATTCCTCACGTTGTGGACGATTGGGCTCTGTTGTGTGCTTCCTCCCTTGTGTGTGTTGTGTCAAGTAGCACAGGGTTGTTTGTGACATCCCTACACGTTCACGTCCACATTCACGGCAACAGCAACACTTGCGAATACTATGCAGCATAATATTATATAATACAATGGAGCACAGTGACTCATCCTATGGCATGAATAGTATACTATACTCTCCACAATATAATAGGATGCACATAATGCTTATCTTAACAATCCGCAAATGATGACATGACAATCCTGAACGGGGTGATACGACGAAAGTGGCCGTGGAGAGAAATGGTGATGTATGGAAGGAATCAATGGATTGACGGGCACTGATTTAGTCTTGGGGGCAGAATTGACTACGGGACTGATGGCCGTGACTTGAAATTGGGGTGAACGAGGCTGACCAGTTATGAAATTATGACCCTTACAACCACCTCCAGTGGAGGTGTTTGCGTGGCTCATAATTTCATAATATCGGCTTCTAAGCCAATCAGATCACTCCATTATGAACACAAGATACCTTTCGAACAGGGGGTGACCAGGACCGAAACGAGCGTATAACGTCAATCGAAACAATTATGAAATCCTGGAGTTGAGTTATGAACGCCCCAAAAAGAGCGTTCATAACTCAACTCTCACTTTTCGTCGAGATCTCATCTCGTGCCTTCCTCTCAAATCGCTCCTCCAACGGCAATTTGGGAGTTTTTTTGTGATTTCCTCCCTCGCATGCGTTGGCATCAGTTTTCATAACCTCTGTTGTGCATGTATCGTCGTGCTACCCTCTACTTCCTCCCTTGTTTCTACCATCGACATGTGCTATTTGTCCATCTTTCATGCACACTGTGCCCTTCCATCATATAGCTTGTTCCAAGAGTTGTAGTATGATTAGCGTTTCCTTTTATAGTATTGGCATCTGCTCTATCATAATGGATTGCTCCTCTTTCCTCCAATGCCGCTATGAGGTAGCCACCTCTACCATCCTCATCATCATCGCTGAGCAACTCATGACACATGCGACCGCCCACTACTCCTCCTCCAGTTGCCCAGCTTCTGTGCACAGCGCTCGAACGCATCTCCACAGGTGGCATCCCCCCTTCCGGCATCCATGATTCGCCCACCAAACATATTCAGCTACAGCAGGCAGCAGTAGGGTGAATGGCCATAGTATGGGGTGGATAGGCCTCCCTTTGGCATGAGCATGCGCCTCCCATGGGACAGCAAGCGCGCCGACAAGCGTCCTGCCTTCTACGTGACTGGCAGCCCAGTGTTTCTAATCTACTCTGGCACACAGCCCTGGAGCAATGGCAAGATCGCCACTCAGCAAAGGCAGAGCAGACAGCCAAGGACATGATTGCGCTCCTCCAGGAGCAGGCCCTACAACTCCAAGCACTACTGCCTGCGGACGTCCCAGCGGTGCTCCGAACCCTTTGGGAGCGCCCCCCTTCACATCAAATGGTGGCACTGTCTGGATGGACCCAAGCTATGAGATCAGGTCTCGGAGACGCCACCCCCACGCTCCCATAGTGCTCGTCAATTGGATGCTCCAGCTGTGCCAGCAAAAGGACACTGACCCCAGCTCGCAATCGGATCACCTGTCTGCAATGCCAGCCAACAGTCCCACAATATCACCTTGCACACACTAGGCATCACTCGGCTTCACTCCGTTTCCGCAGCATGCTATCATGTTGAATAAACGAGGCGGAATCAAAGCCCGTCGGCGCATGACTTAACAGTTATAATCATTGTGATATAAAAATAAATGAGAAACTCATGGCGCTGCAGCGTCTTCTCATGTTCGCTGTTGCTGACTACCTCCACAGTGGCTTGCCTACTGCTTTGCGCAGAGGCCACTACTAGAGCTTGGGATTTTCTCTTGTGACACTAGTACCTTCTGGCGAAACATTCTCAAACATGGTGATGCTATGGAGTTCTACAACTTCGTTGGTATCACCAGAGAGTCCTTCATCCAACTCGCCGCTGTCTTGAAGCCATCCATCTAGGCTCTTCCTGTCAATCAACTATCTGTGACCCCATGTTGATGTGATCTGGCACGTCGCAGATTCACGCATATTGATGTGACTGCAATTGTTTTGAAGTATCTCCAACGCATCCGCACTATGCATATTCAGGACGAAGACCAATAATGCATGGAAGATGCAGTGCATAGACTATCAAAAGACACCCTGGCAAATGGGGCACGCCAGCAAGTTGGAAGCATATGAAGGAACATCCGAAGCAGGTAGGCAAGTATATCAAGAATTGGAGGCTGTACAACCGTAACGAACAGGATTGCGCAAAAGGAGCAAGATCCAGATCGAAACGTGGATGGGATACACGACTCATAACGATCCATTGAGTCGATACGCTTAACGGGACTAAGATCGTGACTCGGGATAGGGGCGCGCCAGCCTCGCCAGTTATGAAATTATGAGCCACGCAAACACCTCCAGTGTGAGGTGAGGAAAGAGAGGAATTATGAGGTGGTGCCGACACCATGATCCTCGGGATGTTGCTGTCCAGAACAACGAAAAAGAAGCAAAATTCACATTCCTGGATTGTTTCATCCAAAATGGTAGGAGTGCACCAGCCGGGAATCGAACCCGGGGCCCAACGATGGCAACGTTGGATTTTACCACTAAACCACTGGTGCTGTGGTCGAACCTCGCAGTCCTGTTAATGCTGCTCCTGTTGAAATTAGATTTTAATAATATTATGTTTGAATATGTTGACAATATTCCTCTCCTCTGCACCCGAGCGGTGGGCGGATCAAAGGCAACATCTCGAGTCCACGAGCCTCAATACAAACAAACACCCATAGTCGCTGCCTCCTGCTTATCTTGTGTCACAAGATTGGTGCAGACAGTCTGATGCATTCCATACTGCACTACTGATGCACTCAGTCTGACTTTTGTGGCACATGTTGTGCCGGTTGGAGCATGCTTGTGGGCATGGGCTGGGGACTATCGGTTGCACACTCACAACTCCGCTGCTTCATGAACATCAACATGAACATCAACGTCAACATCAACAACGACCCCATTGCATGGAGCAATAAGTTCACTCGCTATCCATGGTGTGTACGCTCGAGAACTGCACTTTCTGGCTCTGAACAATGCGATCAGAGAAAGGGCGTTGGTCAGAAGCCTCTGGCGTGCCCTTGCGTGGTAATTATTGCTCTGCTCGTGCCGGGATTGTCTGCACTCTACGAGTACGTTCGCGCCATGCATCAAGGGTGAGTCTGCTACGGCTTCTATTAGATGTCTCCTCAAGAGCGCAACTGATCAGATGTTGTGGCGTGCGATGAAGAAGCGTGTGTGCCCGTTCTCCCCTTGCCTATACCGTCTTGAGCTCCAGATGCAGCGAATAAGACCAACTGTTCCGACGAAGGTTGGATATTCTCGGCGTTGTGAGGTATACTATGTGCACCTCATCCTCTTGGCCACACAAAAGGACGGGCCACGGTTGGAAATTGAAGCGACGACTTGAATCGAAAATGATGTGCCCTTCTTGATCCACCGCACGAGTACCTGTGCTCTGCCAGCCTAAGCTTTCTTGAAGAGAGTCGCATCTTGTGTTCCCACTTCGAACGTATAGTATGGTCAAATGCCTCGATTCTGTAGCAACCTTCTGAGGCGACCTGCGCAGACGGAACGAAGCAGGCAGCAACGCCAAATCGCTCCTTGCTGTCGTTGTTGCTCCGTCTTGCTGTCATGGCACGTCACATTGCCGGCATGAGAGGTGGACATCACACGAGACACACATCACACGAGACACACATCAACTTTGGGCAAGACTCCTCAGACACAGATGTTGTTCTTGCTGTGGCATTGGTCCATTCGTGTCTGGTTGCAGACTTTTGTCAAGATAGAATCAGCAACCCAACCCAACTCCAACACTGGCCGGAGCAAAGATTCGTTCGTGAATGTGACACGGGAGCTCGCCCCAACACCCAACGCATCAACGCTGAGGCCCGTCAGGGTGTTGTCGGCACAACCACAGAGTGCACTTTCCGAGTACGCACTTGTTGAATCTCCATCATTGATCAGGGGAAGAGAATAGGTGGATTCCAAGCGCAACCATCTCCAACTGTCGGACGGATCAGCTGATCGATCCGCGCCGAGGTGCCAGGACTCATGTCCAAGAGCAAAACAGAAACGCAGAGAGAGAGAAGGGAGAGACCTGCCACCGGTTGCGCTCTCTCCGCGAGTGGAGAGTTTCTGTTGGGGCCAGTAGCGTTACCGCACCAGGACCGATGATGGACTCGGACGCAGAACTGCGTCATGGGCAGAGCAGTAAGTCTTTGGCCAATTCTTATCGTGCGTCATCTGCCATTGATTTGGTCTTGGATAAGTCTTCTGGTATCTTGGGCCCAACCGGCAGTCCTTGGAATTCCGCCATCCTCGCGTGGCACTGAATCTGCGATCCACAGCAGTGAACGACTTCTCCCCGGCTTCAATGGACGCTGTGTGCCATGCCAGTACGATAGGCATGAGTCGCCACGATCAGAGATGAGCGTGGCCCATCATGACCAGTGAACGAGAACAGCGGACGACCCAACCCGAGCCATCAGCATCGCCCACTGCACGAGTCGTTGTACATGTATGTGCATGTGCATGTGCAAGCACATCGCAATCAACATCCATCTCCTCATGCATCCGGGCTTCTGTTCCAACAGCACTTCCGCACCGCACAAGTACAAGTCACATCTGAAGAAGTCCATGAGTTTTGCTCGAGCAGCATCATTTTGTGAGTAGCGAATGGCCCGGCCTCGTCTACGCTGATTCCAATAAATTCCGAGCCATCTTGGTGGCTGCAAACATGCAATTCTATGTCCGCAATGCAGTGTGGAGTCTCCGCAGAGCTTCTGCACAAGACCATGCAGCGATTCAACGTCGTGGAACGATGGTAAAAGCGTGCGACAACATGTACTCTACTCAAAGCTCGGCCAAGCTCGATGAAGCTCAATGAAGCCCAATGCAGGGTTGACCGTCCATCGCTTTCACTGCAGTGTTTTATAGAATACATGGATGGGACATCGCTCATTGCATGTGTTGGAGTGAAGGTAGTACTCGCAGTATGATAGTAATAGAGCAGTCGATCGATGGCAGTCTTGCGCCACACTTCCCGAATAATAGACACTCGATCGATGTCGGTGTCGTGTAGTTCATGTCCTTGGACATCGCTCTGCCCTGGAAAGGCGCTGCTGCTTTCGGCGTCGTGATCTGTGGAAGCCAAATGCTTCTACCATCTCTCCCACATCACGCGAAGTCTCTTTCTTGTCGTGCGCATGCTTCGGGATGTACCTGCAGAGTACTGCTGTTTCACTACTTTCTTGGGCCTCGTTCTTCGTGGACGGTTGGATTGATGTGATTGGTGTCGGATGCCGGTGACAATGCTCCTTCGCGGGATCATAGTCCCTGAGCGGCCCCTTGCGATCGTTGCGAAGGCTTCGTTGCGGAGGCACGGCAGGTTCTTCGCCTCCATCGTGGAGGACCGGATCAACAAAGAAGAACACGACCCTGCCGCATTCAAGCACCTTCGAATTTATGACAAAGGATCACTCTGACAGAGACGTGAGCAATGCTGTCGGCTGGAGGCGCCCAGCAACGATCTTTGGGGCAATTGTGGTGCCCAATTGGCTCTATTGGCGTTCGTCGCCATTTGATTCGTACCAGTGTGAGGGTGGACTGAGCGTGCGCGTCCGTAGGTCCGGGTAAGCCCTTCCCACCAGTTATGAACCAATCCCATCATTTGGGTGGGCAATTATCTTTCGATGTTCTCATGGCAGAAACAAGGAATCCGTCGGGTTCAACATGGACCGTCGATCCGACATCATCCGTGATCTTGTCAGCCCAATCAAACATGCCCCCGAAGCACCTTGTGGAGAATGTCCCAGAAAACGCACAAGACTCTTACGTGGATGAAATCGAGTGTTGGTTCATGAAGGCGAGCAAAGCCCCCTGTCCGCACACGAACAATGGCCTCGTCTTTTGTGCTCACGTTGCGAGGGCGTAGAGTACTGCGGAAGTACTAGTAAACAGGAGCAGCTTCTCCTCCTTGGCCCACTTCCAGTTCCTCCTGACCTCACAAAACACATCCGATGGCAATTGTGCAAACACATTCGCAACGAAACACATCCACACACACTCCACATACAATTACTTCCGCCCCCGGCCTGCATCCCCCTCCTCCGCACATACGCATTTCCTTGTCTCCGACTTTCGATCTCTCTCCCAAACTCGCATTCCTCCACAAGGGTCTATTTCTCATCCATCATCAGCGCCAACGAACTATTCTACTTGTGTGGATAAAACACAATCAGATAATACGTAATCAAACGTAATCATACCTACCATCCGAGTAAGAGTAATCGGCCGCACTCGTGCACGTACCACACGCCGACGATACGGATACGGACATCCACGGCACCACCCATCAACATAAATACCAGTAGAAGATTCCTCGGCTCGCATCCATCACCGCTCGAGCCTCTTTGTTCGTCAACAGTTCGGTTCGTAATTCCGAGCACGCTTCGATTTCCATCACAGGTCGCACACAGATCTTACAGCACGATAGATCGCCAACGGTCCAAACGAGAGGCCATCAAGGACATCATCGCGACAGCATCGCAGCATCGCAGCTCATCACTCGCTCTCATTTGCTCTCATTTGCTCCCACAGCTTCGAAAGGATCAGACCAATGGTTGCGGATTGCTCCACCAGATCACCGACAACCTCTCAGCCACAGTCCTGTCCACAAGTCAAGGTCCACCTCGAGCAGATCCCTGCATCGTCAAGGCTATCGCTATCGTCGACGTCGTCCTCCTGCCAACGCGAATCCTCCCACACGCACCCATCAAGCGCCTTTCTCCCTTTGACTCGCAGTCGCCATCTCATCCCCAACACCATGGATCGTATTCCATCCTTCTACTCGGAGGGAGGGCTCTCCGCCACCCATGCGACACATGATCCGGGCTACAGCAGCAGCAGCAGCAGCAGCTGCGATGAAGGCAGCACATGCAGCGAAGAGACATTCCTCAATGATCTCTCAGCTTCGAAGGCCTTCGAATGGGACATGGAGGGTGCCAACCCCAACGACCAACTCGATGATGGCAACACCAACAACGGTAACGGCGACGATGAGGATGAGCAGAGCCTCGAACCGCTGTCTCTGCACTGCCCTGCACCTCAGCCAAGATCACCGAAGACTGCGTTCGCCATGTCGAGCCACACATCCACAAGAACCGTCGCTTCCAGCACCCTCTCTTTCAACGAGAAGAACCACAGCAGCGGATGCCCAACCGATGACAGCATGCCCAGCCTGGCGTCTTTCGGATGCCATGACAGCATGATGTCGATGTCTTTTGCTCATCACCACCAGCACCCGCACTTTCATGACTCCTGTATCGCCACCGTCTCGTCAGAGGAGAGCTGCGACTTGATCGCCCCTCCCGTCCTGCCCTATCGCACCAGCTCGTCTCAAGCGTTGCCTCCTGCGTTCACCAACATCGGCAGCAGCAACAACAACGACACCACCAACATCCCCAAGGCATTCGATTCCTCACAAGCAGCGGCGCCGCCTTCCTCGGTGCCATTGCCATCGTGCTCGCTTTTGCACTCATCCCCAACGCCGCAAGCCAACGACAAGGACGACGTGCCCGCTTCATCCACAAATGTTCGCGTTTTTGCCAACCCTTCATCACCATCTGGCCAGGCATGCCACGACACCACAGCGCAAAACACCTCCGATGATGGCCATGTTCACACAGAAGCCATTGAGGAGGAAGGCGCAAAGGAAGCCAAGGAGTTTGGGGCGGCTTCCAGAACCATCCCGGATTCCATCAATCGGCATCATCACCATTTTCGCCATCATCGCTCAAGCACGGGATGCATCAGGGGAGATACGATCCCGATGACCCCGGTTCGAAGCCGCTCTGGAGACTCGCTCATGCTTGCCTCGCTCCACCGCATGACGCAGCACAGCAAGACGGACAAGAGCCTCGACAGCGGCGTCGACACTGTCGATACACACGACGCTTTCGATAACGAGGAGAACAGCGACAGATGCGAACAAGCGCGAGCTCTCCGCGATCCCACTTTCTCATCGCCGCGGTCCACCATCGTGCTTTCGCGGTCGGTGAGCGAATCCATCGCCGGCAACCGCTGGCAGCACAACTGTGTGCGGGACTGCTCTCCACGAGACTCCCTCACCAAGATATCGATGTCGCGCCAAGAGTCCACGAGCTACGACGAGGCCAACAAGCTCATCGGACAGGAACACATCCTTCCCTTGAGCCCATCCGGACTCGGGGATACGATCTCCGCCCAGAAGAAGACCGAACGCGCCTTGCACCACATGCAGACGGCGTTGCTCATGGAACAATGCCGCCAGCAGAACTCACGAAGGAGTCTGTCACACCAGGCCACCGACCTGTCCATCTCGACGATATCGTCGCCAGGCAGCCCAATATCGCCGCGAAGAAAGAGACGCTTCGACAGGCTCCGGATGCGATCCCTGAGCAGCTCCATGACCGACGATGACGACAAAACCGACCTCTTCGATACGGACGGTCTCGACAGCATCGATGGCGACGATGACAACGACGGCGCCGCGCAGAACGCCATGTTCCAGCACGACAGCCTCCGGTCCTTCAACGCGAGCTGGTCATCATTCTCGGATGACCGCTGGAAGACACAGGAATCGACGGATGACTCGATACCTGTATCGCCGCAGGGTAGGCAGAACAGCGTTCATTGCCCACTGCCGGACCCTGTTGAATCTCTCCAGTGAAATACGCTTTTGTCGTGATGGGAGCAGAGCAGTTGACGAACAAAGGCTCAGCATACTGGTATAGTTTAGTATGGTACTCGTATGGTATTATTCATATAATAGGGTTCATGAACACAGCAATCCGCACACTAAAATTAATACATGCCGAGGGGAATGTATCCACGTACACGTACACGTACACTTACTCGTCCATGAATGGTACAAGCGCAACTGCGCACGCGGCGTATACGTGGGTTGCTCTCTTTAGGGATCAATCTGCGCGGCGCTGTCTGCCTCGACTGTCCTGTCTTTGGCCATGCACATCAACTGCCTTTTTCTTCCCTTCTCCTCTGCCTTCCCTGAGCGGTCGTGGTACCGCTCGTTCCGTTGGACCATTGTTCGACCCGCGTTGCCGCAGAGCAGGCATGTGATTCATCTCTGGCCGAATCTTCTTCCGCTGATTCCTTCGGTGTTGTGAATTGCGAAGAAGGGGTGTGGCAGGCTGTCATGACAAAAGGTGGGAAGGTGGCGTTGCTTCGCTTCATCACACCTCCATCATTTCTTCAACTGCTCCCTATCAATCGAGGTTATCTCATGATCCGTGCGTTGGTTCAGTTGTTGAACTTCACTTTGCTGTGCCTCATGGCATTCTTTGGCAGCATAAGTGCATGTCCGTGTAGCAAGGGAGAGAGAGAGATTGCCATGGCATCATGCAATAGCCGTGCCATACGACTACTCGTGCCATAGTTACTACTATGCCACACTCGTTGCGTCCTCCACAACTCTCAAGCGCATGCCTGCGACCTTCCAAGAGTGGGATGCGTTTTGCCACTTGCAACGTCGGTAAATGGAGTATAGTACAATAGTGTAGTATAGTATGGATGCCGCAAGCATCATCGCATCGTATGATTTTGGTCATACTAACAATATTATATAATATTCTATTCTATGCTATAATTGTTGTCTTGTGTTTTCAGATTGCGTGTACCTGATTTCTGCAGTTGGGGAAGTCTTCGCGTCCATCTCCTTTTCGGTCCACTGCCACCACTACTACCCGCACTATCTGCTACTGCTCCACGTGTTTCCTTTCGCAACCCACCAATTTGAACAACTCATGACACGATTCGTTATTCAGGTCGCCCTTCTCTCATGGATTTGTCATTCATGTCTCATGCGACACATGTAATCATAAGAGAGGGTTTGAACGGTCACATTTTCATCGTGTGCAATCCAGTTTGAATTTCGTACTTTGATGGCCGGCGGTGTGTGTTTGTGACATGTTTAGTTGGGTGGGTTGCAAAGACTGACATCGGCCTTGTTCATGGCTGAACGGGAGGCTCTGTGCCACTACTACGAGTAATGCGAGGAGTGGTGCTCATGGACCCATCACTTCAACGTGTTGAGTGCATGGCACACACGACAGAGTACCACACCACGCCAGCAGCGACAGCAACATCAAGGTTGGCAACAATAGCATCCACAGTACCACCACGATCACGAACACCAGTCAACCCGTTGTCGATTCTTCCTGCAGCTCCATTTACAGTGCCGACTGCCTTCACCACGCATCACAACCCATCGCGACTTGTCACAACCCATTGCAACCCACCACATCCCATAGAAGGCACAATCGGACAGCGAAGTCATCTTGAAGCCATTCCCAACCAACGATGAGTTCGGCGCCATACGCAAATCACCACTGGCAGACCCCATCCTCGCGACGACGAGTCGATGTGGACGCAGATGCAGATGCAGAGCTGAACAGTCAGAGCAGGTGGCAGCGTGACAGCAACATGGAGGCTGCCTCAAGCCAAGTATCGCAGAGCCCCCATGCAGTATCGTTGCAGAACATCCACACCGCGCAGTTCACTCCAAGACAAGGATCGCAGACCACCGACTCGGCTCCCTCCACACCACTGGACCCTGTCTTTCTGCTGTATCACAAAGACCGTCCGACCCGATCTGGCGGGTCGAAGACTCGAGGGAGCCGCCCACGCCTTTCCGACCGCGGCAACGTGCGGATGTGTCCTGATGAGAGTCCTTCTGCGTCACCGCTAAAGCAAATGAGCCCAACTCCATCAGCCGCAAGCTACTCACCGCTCAATCTGTCTGCAACGAGTCACATGCTGGAGATACTGAAAGGAGTTGGCTATCCGGCCGATGCCACAGACGGTGTCATCGCGAGACAAACTCCGGTCGACAAGGAGAATCATGTACCGGCAGGGAACTGCAAGACCCCTCCCTCGGCGAGTATCTGGAGAAGTGCCGAAAAGAGCGTAGCAAAAGGCACAGCAAAGACAAGCGGAGGACCGTTTCTCAACCATGCAGACAGATCGCCGAACAATAGATCCGAAAGGTCAAGATATGAAGACCACAAAACATCCAAGGCTGGTCCGATGCAACCGACAACCTCTTCATCATCGGATGACATGTTCTCGCCATCGTCCACCGCTACATCTTCTCCCCTGTGCGGCGCGCGCGTGGCCCTCTCATCACACAAGGACTCCGCACCACGTATTCGTACATCAGCGGACAAGACGAAGCCTGTCTCACCAAACAAACCTGTGATTGCCAGTACGTTACCCTCCATCCTTGGCGCAGCATCATCCCTCATGGTCTTCGAGACTGATGATGACGACGACGACGAGAGGGATTCGCTCATTTTCTCCGAAGAGAAGGCCCGCATCTTCATGCAAGGAAGCCCCAGCGATCTTCAGCATGCAGCACCTGGGGTCGGAAGTTGGTCGTCTCCGAGCCAGTCGTTGGTGTCTGAAGTGTTTCGTTCCGATGGCCACAGGTCACAGCCAACCATCGCTCCCTCGGCATCGCCATCGCTATCGCATTCAGCAAGTCCCATCAACAAGATTTCCAGGCCTATCAACTTTCAGGAGAGCGATTTGCAAGATCACGACATTTACATCGAAGACGAACCTAGCACACCGCAGATTCTGCAACAACCATATGGAGATGTCATGCACAGATACAGCGGCGCCACTATTGTGCCTTCGACTCCATCAGGTAGTTCTCCAAACCAGAAGCGAAGTGGTGCGACAATTGCACAAACGCAGCCACCTGGACATTCACAAACAGAATCGCAGCCGCTTCCCCAGTCGCCGCAAACACCATTCATGGTGCCGTCGACACCTTCTGTATCAACACCATCATCGCATCCACAATCAACAACAACTCCAGGGGTGTCTTCCACAGGCCAATCGACCCATGGTTTCGTTCCGACTCAGGCAAGTACTGGCACTGCTGCAAAAGGAGCCGATGACACGGGTGAGAACATGGAAATCACACCGGCTAAGCCCGTTGGCCGCGTCCATCTCGATCAGCTCAATCAAGTTGGACCGAGCAGCGATTTCACCCACTCGCCTATCCACCGATTGTCGCTTTCCTTGTTCCAAGGCAATTCGCCGAGGCATCAGAGCCAGAACCAGGGTGTGACACCCGGAGTTCCACCATCACCATCATCGTCGCGATCATCGACATCCTCGCCGTCGCCATCGCCAGCATCGGCATCAGCATCACCAGCATCTTTCATGTCGTTGTCAAATCCGTCTCCATCAGACTTGTCCTACTCCTATTCCAACCAGCCCGATCCGTCGTTGCTGGGATCGTTTGAGGCCAGCGCGGATCAAAGTGTCGATTCAGAGAGCTACTTGGTCGATGTGCAGTTGCACGACAGCCACAACATCGAAGACCCATCAGTCCTCTCTGATGCGCACATCCAGCACATCCGCGATCGATTCAACTGTGGCATACTCAATATGCCTCATCAAGAAATGGAGACCCAGACGGAAGATAGACAACTGGAATCCGCATCCGACTCATCGATCCTACCAACACACATGGTTGCTCCAGCACCGACGACGGCTGATCCAATTAATTGGGATTTTAGCAACAGCTACGACGGATATGATTCGGAAGATACCTACGGTGGTCTTCGCATGGCCAGAGCTTTCGATGGACACTCCCCGCAGTATGTCATCGGCAACACTGGCAACAACGGCAACAGCATGCACGAGAATGGCAACATCGCCATAGCTTCCACCGTGATCGGAGGTGGGTCGTCGTATGGACCACAAGTGACACGCACGGATGATTCGCAGTCGGCATCGAATCCACCGCCCACCGTCGCCTCGTTCTTCAACAACCGGCTATCTCTCGGCTCTGCATCTCAAATGAGCGGCTGGCTATCGTTTTCCAAGCAAGAACCAAATGAGAACAACGGCGACCGTAACGGCAATGGGATTGATGGATCAGGCCTGAGCATGGCAGAACACTCTGCAGCCACGAGCGCCATGTACACAACGACACGAAAACGCAACAAGTGCATGAGCCTCTTCTGCCGCAGGGCTGTGATCCTCTGCCTACTCTTTCTCATTTTGCTGATCGTTCTACTCGTCTTCTTCCTTGGATTCTCACAAGACAGCCCCATTGGGTCATCGAATGTGAACGCTTCTCCGCCCAGTACATCTCGGGAGATCATCTTCACGTTGTTACCAACTGGCAGCCCCACCATTTCTCCGCTGCCTGACATCGGTGGTGACAACGGTGGTGATAACGATGGTGATACTACTCCCTCAATGACTCCATCGATGATGCCATCGGCACTCTCAGGAGAGAATTCCGGCCCACCAAACCCAAATCCGAATCCAATCTCGCTCCCAACCGGCATGCCATCGATGGCCCCGGCAGGCGCCGTGTCGAAAGCCCCCACAACTACCCCTACGGTGCCCACCAACGGAGAGCAGACTTCGAATCCAACCCAATTTCTAACCCAATTTCCATCACAGTCTCCAACGAAAGAACCCGTTGTCGAGGCGACATCTTCACCGAGCGCGAAAAGCAGCGTGGGACCCACGGCACTGCCCACAACTGATCCGACAGCCATGTCCTCAGTGACACCAACAGAAATGCCTTCTTCCAACCCAACTTCGGCGCCGACGGCAGCGCCAACAATCGAGCACTCCATTGAACCAACGGCAGAGCCGACCATCCCGGAGGAAGTCTCGGACATTCCGAGCTCTTCTCCGTCTTGGACCAGTATCGCGGTCGATGAGGGGCCTTGGACCGGGAGCATCGAAGGTGAATTCCTGTGGCAGCAAGGTGACAACACAAATGGTCTCCGCCTCGAAGTGTTGAGCGCGGTGCAGAGCATGTGGAAGCCGTTTGTTACTGACAGTGCACGGGACTGGAGCAAGGCAGCAGCTATCGATCTCACGGTGAAGGATGCCCCGCACGAGACGGCTTGCGCGCCTGTCACTGGGGCGATCAAGATATGCAACGGAAACTATGGGATTACCCAGTGGAGAGGCTTGGCACTTCTCTTCCTGGCTGGCAATGAGATCATCGCAAGTTCCATCCGGCTGAATGACTATTACGCGACGTCGGAAGGATGGGATCTGTACAACGTATGCCATCAACTGGGACACGCCTTGGGTTTGGACCATCCAGTCGACGATGAAGAGGAGGAAGATTGGAAGAAGAAGGGCTGCATGTCGCTGTCTGTTGGCGAACCCATTCCAAACCTGCTGAAGCCGAACAATCAGAACTTTGATGAGCTGCGAACCCTGTATGGCCGAGCGGGCAAGAGGCATCTGAAACGAAGGAACCGCGAAGTGGCCTACGGATACGGCGAGCAGCTTATTGATACCGATCTCATATCGCAGGACATCCGCGTCATCAAGCTTCAACTATGATGTCATGAGAAATAATCACGCAACGCCGATGGGTGAATGGGTAGCTGAGTCATGAGCCCCTTGCTTCACAGCCGCAAATCATGTCCGAAGCATTGTGAGATCATTCTGTATTTCGAAGTGCGTGAGCACGAATCCACATCCCACATCATACCATGGCATGCCATCGCACGATCCACCTTCCGCTATAGAACTATGGTTCATGCTTGAGTACGATACATGAGTGTAGTGGACATACTTGTAGAATACGAACACCGATTAAGCACTATAGTTATGGAAAGGGAACCTCGCGTACACTTCCTGCTCGGTTGGATCATCGGAACTTCCCAGCTTCAATCGTTCGACTCCTGCCCATGCCGCCATGGCTCCCTGATCCGTGCAGAGTCTGCCGGGCGGGACAACGAGCTTCCAGTCTCTATCTACGCAGGCCTTTTCCAGCCGACTGCGGAGTTCCTTGTTGGCTGCAACTCCTCCCACGAGCGCCAAAGATTTGATGTCGCTGGTGACATCATCATCCTCCAGCTGATCCATGGCACGGCTGAGCCGCATCTCAATATGCTTGATGGCAATGTTCTGGAAGGACGCCGCGATGTTTGCCTTGTCCTCCCGTTCAATGTCACCCACGCTCTCCAGAGCTCGTTCGTCGGCCAGCTTCTCGGCGGCGCGGCGCACGTTGGTCTTGAGACCAGCATAGCTGAAATCACAATCCTTGCGCTGCTGCAGTGGGATGGTGAGGGGGATGGATTTTGGATCGCCTTCGCGCGCCAAGGCTTCGACGGCCGGTCCGCCACCGCCACCGACGGGAAGACCGAGCAAACGCGCCGTCTTGTCAAAAGCTTCCCCCAAGGAATCATCCAACGTTCCGCCGATGATCTCGTGCCGTCCAATCCCTTGGCACTTGAGGAGCTGGCAATGGCCGCCGGACACCAGCAATGCCAGGAAGGGGAATTCCAACTCCGGCTGTTCCAACCGCGCCATCAAGATGTGCGCCTCGAGATGATGAATCCCGACAAATGGTTTCTGCGCTGTCGCGGCAAGCTCGCGTGCGCGGTTGGTTCCCACGCGCAGACATATCTCCAGACCCGGTCCGACCGTGACGGCGATGGCATCGACGTCATCCACGCTGGCCATGCCGGCATCCTGCAACGCCTGTTCGATGACGAGATCGAGGTTCTGCTCGTGCGCCGACTTGGCCAGCCCCGGTACGACGCCGCCCCATTCCTCATGAATCTCGGCCTGCGAGGCCAATGCCTCACCGAGGATGACCCCGTCGCTGCGGACGATGGCGGCGCCCGTGTCGTCGCAGGAACTCTCTATGCCCAGCACGGTGAAGGAATGTTGGGACGTCGGCAAGCCCGATTTGGCGCGGAAGGTCAGGCCATCGTCGCCTCCTGGCTGGTAGGTCGTCATGTACTGCCCTCTATCGACGGCCTTGGCCATGCCAACGAACTCCCTGCGTTTGGCTTTCGCCTTTGCCTTTTTGCGTTCCTTGCGCAATATCGACTTTTGCTCCTGCGTGAGCTTCTCTGGTGCCTCCTCTGCATCTTGCGACGATGATGGCTGGTCCTCTTTGTCGTGTTGTTGCTGTTCTGTTTGCGTTGTGGTGGAGTATAGCGCGAAACATGCTTGAGAAGAATGCCGTGGAGCAGCAGACATCATTCTTTGCCGGTGCCTCACACTCCTTCCAAGCAGAAACGATGGTGCTTCTGCCATCCCACTTGACAATCTGTTAATTCTTGTCCTTGTCGTCCCCATTTTCAGTGTGATCGCTGCTCTGCTGGCTGCTCTGCCCCCACCGTTGAGACTCATCGCAGGGGAATTGGTCGACGTTGATGCTGGATGGAATGCTTCGATGGGATGAATGAACGTGATTGCGCATGTGATGCCGGCAATCAACCATGGTGCTCTGTGCATCATACTCGCGCTCTCCACTGTTCCGGTGTTGGTCATGGATGTGGTTGCCACTCGTCCATGCAATAAAATAATATGATTGTCAGGACGAGCCTTTGGATGTATCATACGAGAAGAGCACCAGTATGGGCACTCTGAGCTCGTATGGCACTCGCAGGTATGAGGAGCCCGAACTTGTGAGGATTTGGATGGATGGATGTTGATGGCCTTTGGTTTGGGGTTGATGTGTTGCTTCGTCAGGCTACTCTAGTCGACGCTAGAGATTGTACTCGTATGTCTGTCCATGATACGTATTCTGAGAAAGGATTGGCTGCAAACTTCGCCGCACCGAATTTGACTCGATAGACTGAAAATCCTTGTGGAACAATCAGAGTTCGCTTCCACGAGTCCCGTGTCTCATGTCACGACCCATCAAGTTTTTCCGAAGCCGATGAAGGATTCGGGCTTTGGTGTCAACTTGCGCTTTGGTGCCAAGCCGCGCCAACCAAAGATGGAGCGTTGCTCGCCCACAAAGCTGCGCATGGAACGCCAATCCAACCAGAGTGAACGCGTAGCACACAACACTCATGTCGGCAGTGTACGATACGTGATACTTACGAGTGCACAAGTGCCAGTCTGCACCACACAAACATTCCATCGCATCAACCAACATCGCTCACACGGCAACCAGAACAACAAACATGACATCGCTGAAGCCTCTGTTCGGCGCCGCGCTTCTGTTGCAAGGATTCCAATGTGTGGCAGGTGGGTGGAATCCGTTTGCTTCGCAGGGAGGGAGCAATCGCGATGGACGGTCTGCACCGCTGGTTCTTGACGGTGTGGAGATCAACGATCCCAACCCATCCAATGGCGCTGCCGCTTCATCGCAAGATAAATTCAACAAGCGCTCCTTTATTCAATTGAATCTGGCAGGGGACCTTCGAATCCTGTTGCGAGTTGGCGGGTCTGCAGGTGAGATGGACGTCTATGCGGACGACGGCAAGGATGATGCAGGTGGCAGCGCCGACGACGGCGGCACTCAGCTCTTCGACAATCTGAGTGATGTCGGCAATGTCTGTGGAACAAGCAACTCCGTTCGAGAACCACTTCTCCAATCGATTTTGGGGAAGACCAAGCCGCCGAAGCACGCGACGCCCTTGTGGGATCCGAATGTCTATCTCACAGCTGGGGGCGACTTTCGCGACCAATGGTTTGGACTGGATAGCATTGGATCGATGTTGGAGTGGGAAGTTGGTACAGACGAGCAACAAGACATGCAACGGGCGAGCGCTTCTCGCTACCGTTCCCGATCACCGGGCATCCCCAAGATCCGCCCAGAGAGGATCCAGATCTCCGGGGAACGCTACCTTCGTTCTTACCCCAGACGCACCTTTCTGCTGGACAAGTCGACGATCGCAACCTACTGGCGGACGAAGTCGATGCAAGAACGCAGGGCGGATTTTGGCCTACATCATACTGCGGATCTTGCCCAAGCAAGCTTCATGTTGCCGATCAAACCGAAGCGTCTGACTGTGCAGGCAAGTGTGGTCGGTCTCAAGTTCTGGGACAGCATCACACACCCTCGTGGTCGACGCCGACGACGACAGCAGCAGAATCGCCACCACGGTCACTACGGTCGTCACGGCTACGATAGCGATGATGAGGACGACGAATCGCTGGATTCGGGATACTTCTTCAGGCGACCTGCCCCCACCAATTTTTGGGATGATTCCGATGACGATTGGTTCTTGCCGAAGGTTGCAATATTTCCAGGCGGTGAAGTCAAAGCTCAGTATAGATTCGCCACTCCAGGCAGTTCGTTCCGCATTTCACTCTCCAATCACATCCCAGATGAATGGATCGACGATGCCGTTGCGGCAACAACATCGATGCGCTATCGCCCGAACAGTCCCGAAGAACGGCTCCAACGCCAGCTCAGATCCGGCGAAATCAGTGCGGATGACTTCTCCACCGATTTCATCTTCCCAAACTGGTGGTCAAGGCTTTCCCTTGGGTTGGAATGGTCATATGTATCGCATCCACCATCGCGCGGCGGCCACGACCACTCCAACGCGTACGCAGACGGTGAAACCGCCTGGATGAATTCGGTTACCTCAGTCAATATCGAATCATGGCTGCAGCGGCCGTTGGCAACCTTGCGATGCAAAATCGATCACCTTCGCGCGGTGGACATGAGCCGTCTTTGAAAACAGAAATCATGGCTGTGTGAGCGACGTGGGTGGGTGGCGTGAATGCACGAAAAGGAAGAATGTCTATGCTGGCGTCTATGTTGGAGTCTATGGAATGATGTTGCTCCAGTTCATGAGTACCCCCAAACCACCTGACGACATGCATTGGATTGCGATCAAGATCCATCAAAGCTTCTGATACCTCGGTTCTCTGCACAGCGCAAGTCTCGCAGACATTCGAGCGGGACTAAGCACCAGTATCCTCGTAATTCCTATCTGACCGTATTTGTACAAGTAAAAAGCCTTTGATCGCTCTCTCTCTCTCCCTCGATTATGTATTTGTGGTGGAGTGAACATACTGATAGCAAGCGTATTGCCAGAGAGACAGCTGAGACATGCTTCATGATTGGGAATTGCCACCGTTGCTGTTACTGCGATGTTTCCACCACATACTGCCACAATCAGAACAACTGCCAGCACGACCACAACCAACAACAACATCATCATCTGCTCTCGCTATCGTCATCCTTGCTCATGACAGGTTTGTCACCGCCGTACGTGCTGGAGTACTTGTACTGGCAAGGATTCTGCGCCACATGCTGTTGCCATTCCGCATCCGACATGGCATGATCCCACGGCGCGCCCATGTATCCTCTTTGATAATCCTGATAGGCCGCATCGATCTGATCGGGCGTCGTCATGACCATGCTGCCTTGCGCCGAGATGGGTTCCTGCAAGGGCTGGCCTGACAGGAAGAGGAAGTCCATGCCGTCCTTGTCGTGGGCTCGGATCTCGATGGACGACGGGCGATTGGGGATGGTATCGAAGAAGACGGTGTGATGGACGGGCAGTTCGGTGGATTGCAGCATGCCGGAACCTTGTCGGATGTAGAGGAAGGCGGTCCGATGCTGGGCGGGGACGATGTGCTGCCATGTGGCGCCGGGCGGAATCTGCACGTGGAAGATGGCAACGTCGGACATTGCGGGCGCCCGCGCCGACGCATCCCGGTAGGTTCCGGCCAGCACGATCGTCTCGGTGCCATCATCGCTGCGGGCATGCGGCGTGGGATAATTGTCGTCGTCGTCGCCCATGAGGATGCATTGCGGCGATTCGAGCTTGTTCTTGGCGGGGACGTTGAGCCAGAGCTGATAGAGCTCCTGGCGTTCCCAGATGGAACCGCCTGCCGTGCCGAAATCGAACATTTCTTCGTGCAGGAGGCCGGCGCCCGTGAAGAGCCATTGCGTGTGGTGCTTGTATCTGTGAGCGCTTGCGGTGTTGGCGCCGTACTTCTGCTGGATGCCCAAACTGTCGCGATGGCGAAAGCCGCCCTTGAGGAAGTAGGTGATGGTGGTGAAGCCACGATGCGGATGAGCAGGAAAGCCTTCGGGCAGGATGGCGGCCCTTTGGAACCACCGCAGAGGATCGAAGCTGAGGAAGGAATGGCAGTGATGCACGAGCATGACGAAGGGCGTCGTCTCGTTGGGATCGTAGAAGTTGGGACAGACGCGGCCGCCGATGGCATTCTCCAGTTTGGCCGCCGCGCCGTCTCCCAGGACGCGTGCCACGACGAAGATCGCGACGCCGTACCATGCCGGCCAGACCGGCAACCGGGCGAACTGTTCGATCCGTCGGACGAGGATGGGTCGCGGCGATTGCGTGTCCAAGCTGCTCGTTGGTTTTCGCTCCATGACGCCATCGTCGTCCACTTGTGTCGATCCCAGCGCAAAGGAGTCATCGTGGAAGAACCTCGTGAATGGAGTGTTGCGGATGCGGTGGTGATCACGCGTACTGCCTGAGGCGGACGAGCGTGATCCTCGCGGTTGCGTGGGCAAAGGCGCCAACGCCTCCGCCTGGACCACAACCGCCGCGACAACGATCAAGGTTGGGATGAGTGTGGCTTTCATTGCTGCGCGATCGTCCGAGTGCGATACTCAGCACGAAGAGATTGAGATTGAGATCGAAATGGAGATGGAGACGATCAGTCACAACCACCACGCGACACACCACAGAAGACCCATCATCTTTCTGCATCAACAAAGATCGCAACCCGCATTGCCCGGCTTAGCTTAGGTCTTCGTAAATTTCACACATGTCGGAATTGCCGCAAAAACCAGAGATACTATCCACGACTCAAAAAGCGAAGGAGGCGCTTCCTGTCCATCAAAAACCTGACGCCGACAACACACAGCAAAGGCAACCCATCAAACACTGCGTGCGTGGTCCGGATACTCTGGCGCAGAATGGTACCATACTAGAATACCAATACTATATTCTCCACAAGTATCCACATCTTCAGCACAGGTGCACAAGGACTCTCATCTCCAACTCTCCAGCTCTCCAACTCTCCAAACCCGCGACACCGAAAGAACAAGCAGGATCTTGCAGACCGCTGTCGAAATCCATCAGTAGTTGCACCCAGAGCCCCAGCTCAACAGCACACCTACTAACTCACACGATACTCTCTGGAGTGCCGCACTCTCTGCTCTGTGCCGATTGGAAGCATCCAATGCGGACCTTCCCGAGAGTTCATCATTGGAGCGCAGCTGCATCAGTGGTTGGCTGGATCACCTTCACGTTCACCTTCACGTTCACGCTGCTGATAATGCTGCCTTGGTCCTCGCGAGTGCGTGCTTGGCTGCCACCGACGGCGTCAAGAGCATCCTTGGTTGGGAGGAGGCGCTTTCACAATGGCCGGACTGCGAGGTGTGCGATCGGAGGGTCCTCTCAGCTTGCTGCAGCAGCGGATGTGAGTGGCACTGCCAAATTGCAGTCAAGGCAACGCCCCTCATGTTCCCACTTGAGCGCGCATAGATTCGTTCCGCGGCGCAGATTCGCGACGGCGCTCGCATCTTCGGCCGCTCCTGCGAAGGACAGCAAATCGCAAGCCAGCATCGATCAGCTCGATGCCGATGATACCGACGACGAGACCATCTACAACGAGCTGAAATGGCTGTCGACGGAGATCCAACGCCACGATCTGCTCTACTACGCCGATGCGGCCAACGTCGAATTGACCGACGACGAGTTCGATGCCCTCGTATCGCGTGAGGAGCACATCAGCGAGCAATTTCCGCATCTGCTGCAACGCTGGCGCGATGAATCCGGATTGGATCTGGCCGCCACGAGAAGCGGCCGCGTGGGTGCGCAGCAAGCTGTGTCGACGGTGCGGCTCAAGAGGAGTCATCATTCTTCCATGCTGTCGCTCGACAATGCCGTCAATCAAGACGAGCTGGTGGCGTGGTTGGAACGTATGACGAAGAAGCTGTATCCCAAGCCGTTGGCCGCCGATAGCGATAGTGACGAGAACACTGAAAGCGAGGATGAACACGATGCCACAGAAGCAACAGGCGTGAGCATTATCGATGCCAGCGATATAGACATTCAATCAACGGTGGACACCATCACAATCATGACGGAACCAAAGCTGGATGGGATCTCCCTCTCCATTCGCTACGAGCTGTCAACCGACGACAGCGACGGTCATTTGTATCACCTGGTTTGGGCCGCAACTCGCGGAGATGGCCGTGTTGGTCTCGATGTCACCGCTGCGATTCGAGAGGATATGGAGCAAACCATACCGTCTCACCTGCGCTGGCCCATCACATCATCCACACCTCCACCGATTATTGAAGTGAGGGGGGAGATCATTCTGCCGAATTCTGTGTTCCAAGACTTGAAACAGGAACGTCAGGGACAGCTCGCAGCAGCGGAAGCCGTCAGAAAGCTGATCGAAGAGAACTGCACAGCAGCTTCGAACAGCACACTCAATTCTAACAGCACGCTCAATGAGACCGGTGCCAGCACTGATTCCAACGAGACGCAACAAGAAGAACCATCGTCGGAAGCGACGCTGCCAGAAATACCGGCGGTGACCATCCCCGCCTTTTCAAATGCGCGCAATGCGGCCTCTGGTATTCTCCTGCGCAAGGAAAAAGATGACGCAAGTCGTCGGCTCCAATCGAAGCTCGTCTTCTACGCGTACGACATGGTACAATCGACCACACTCAGAACTGCAGCAGGCTCAGCACCCAATCAATCACCATCAAGCGGATTGGAAGTCAGAGAGATGCTGCAGTCCTTCGGCTTTAATGTTCCGCATCCATTCACGACCACTTCGGTCTCGCTCGCGGACGTTGTGGCAAGGCAGCCGGCAGAGAATGAAACCACCGTTTGGACCGCAGATGATATTCAGCCGATATTGGAGTATTACACCGAGCTTGGCGATCACCGTTTGCTCATGGATCAGGCATCCCATGGCGGAAGTGATGCCGAAGCTCTTGATGATGCTGATATCTCAGATTTTATCACGGTTACTAATGGCGCAAGTGCTGCCATCAGCAAGAGCAAGGAGAAGGGCAAACGAAAAAGCAAGCGCAACGCAGAGAATAAATCCAAGTTCGAGTGGGGGGACTTTGAGATGGATGGCTGCGTGCACAAGGTTTCGGAATTTGAAGCCCGGCAACTCTTGGGATCCTCCACCAAGTATCCTCGCTGGGCAGTGGCGCACAAGTTCCCATCGACCACCTACGTCACGCAGCTTCTCGGTATTGAGGTGCAGGTGGGCCGGACCGGCGCGCTCACTCCAGTCGCTGTCTTGGAACCAGTCGATGTTCAGGGCGTGATGGTTCAACGGGCCACCTTGCACAACTTCGGCCATCTGCAAGAGCTGCTGCTGGATGGTATTGTGGATGATCGGATGCTCTCAAACAAGCAGCTCGCGAAGGGGACCTTGGTCATGGTCCGACGCGCGGGCGATGTCATCCCCCAGGTCGTGCAGCGAGTGGATTCCAGACCGATCGCCGACAACTCCACCGAAGACGATATCATATCATTGGAGGCGCCGAAGGCCTGCCCAGCGTGCGGATCGCCCGCCATCCTCCAGGTCACGGTGGAGAATCGCAACGCCACTTCCGTCGGACAAGTTCTTCGATGCGGCGGACCGCCCTTGCTGTGTCCTCCACGCGCCGTGACATCCTTGAAACATGCATATTCGCGTGACGCGTTGGATGTGACGGGGCTTTCAGAAGCCAAGGTGCGGCAGCTCATGAATGCGACGCATCCCAACACAACGCGGCCCATCTTGCAATTTCCATGTGACGTCTTTCTTTGGGATGACGACGATTGGGAGACGATTGCAGAACTGCCTGGATGGGGGAAGAAATCGTGCGCGAACTTGCAACGGGCGGCGCAACGTGTCAGCAGCGACGGGGTCTCGTTGAGCCGGTTCATCTACTCCTTGGGGATCCGGCAGGCAGGTCAAACGACGTCCGAAATCCTGGCCTCTGTGTATGGCAACAAAACTGCCTTTCTGAAGGCATTGGACGAGACGGCGAAGTGGGAGCGTCCCCGCACCGTGGCCAAGGAGGATGGCGAAGACGCTGAGAGCACCGACGTGGACGGTGACACTGTTGCGGCCGCGGCGACCGAAACGCCGTCCGATGACAATGGGATATTGCAGACAGTCAACAAGTCCGATTTGGATCATCCCTTCGCTTTATTGTTCGACGAAGAGATCAAAGGGATCGGTCCTGCGCAAGTCACCGCGCTCACGACCTTTGCGAAAGAGCCGGAGATGCTGGCAGCAGCAAAACGACTTGCTGATGCCATCGTGGTGCAGGATGAAGAGATCCTCTTTGATTTTGGGCCGGATGGGGACGCGGCGAAGAGCAAGCAAGGTGCGTCTGCCTCGTCGCAGACTGATGATCCCAACCTGCCATTTGCAGGGATGCGCATAGTGTTCACGGGATCCATCCCAGGATGGACGCGGCGGGATATTCAAGCAGGTGCCAAGAAGCTTGGTGCAAAGTCAACCCCGGGCAGCGTCGGCAAGAGCACAAGCCTCCTCGTGTACGGCAACCGAGGCGGGAAGAAGCTGGACGAAGCGGAAGCGCTGGGCGTAGACATGATGGAGGCGTCGGACTTTATCGAGATTCTCAACAAGCACTCCATCTCGTGATGACGACGACAGCAGCTGCGATGATAAGAATGGACAGATTTATCATTGGCAGGACATTGATGCTGGAGAAGGGAAGGAGGGAGGGAGAGAAGGTTGCGAATCTACATCCACATACATCTACAAGCAAGAGCACATGTGAAGGCCGACCTTCTCATGCAAATCATTCGACACGCTTCCTACTCGTGCACATTCGAGCACGGCCAAACCACAGCAAGCATACCCGTACCCGTAGTAGCGCAAGAAATTGAGACGCCCGCAAAGTTGCAGAAACTTCCCCGGCCGTGCCCGTACCAAGGTTTGTGAATTTGCATACGAGCCCAAGTATGGAAGAGTACGAATGAAACGGTCGACAAAAAATCCATCTCCATGCTGTGCCTTGCCATTGTACGCAAATTGTGGAATGGGATGGAATCATTGCTGTCATTGTTGGATTTGGGTGCCATCACTGACATCGCCCATGCCTCCGTTGCTCCTCTTTCTTCTTCGTGTTATGCTCTCCCTTGCATCTCCCATATACTTGTCGGAATGCTTGGGTTTTGCATGTGCGATGCATCCGTTTGAATTCGTCGTCTTGCCAATCCCATCGTGCAACAATCAAACTGGTGCTCGTGTTGTTGCTGTTGCTGTCTTCTGCTGTGCCGCTTCGTTTGTATCTTGCTTGCGGTTGCGACGAGAAGCGTGGTGCGTTGGCGCTCGTGCGCATCCGCTTCAGTCCGGAAGACGAGAGGACGCCTGGGAGGGTTCCAAGTTGCACCAGAATCTTAGCGTGCGGACGTGTCAAATTTGATGCTCCGTCTCACCATCCCGAGAGTATTGGACGTTCTCGTACTCTCTTCCCCTCTCCCGAGAGTTGTACTTGCGCTCTTCCGCACGTGGAAGCCACAGACAAAACGGACATGTCGACCGTGCTTTGGGCAGAACGCGCTGGTCCGCACTCGTCGAGAGAGAAGCGCATCGATGGTGATGGGCGGAAGCGGAGATGAGAAGACAGGTTCCGATGCGGATGTCCAGCGCAAATCCGGACATGGACACCGGCACAGAAAGCCCTCTCAATTTCGCAGTGTCGGCGTGGCTTCAACAAAAATTCGGGATTCCGGACAAGAGATGGGACTCATCTTGAAAGTCCCGGTTGCGTTTGGTTCATCTTGTTACGACAGAGGCGCTGTTCCATCTTGGTTGCCGGTGTGCCATGGTGCGTTTGCGTGGGTGGGTCTGTTCCCATTTTCATTCGACAAAGGTGCGCGTTGAAGTCATGGTTTTGCGCCAAAAATTCAGCATCTTGTGAATGATGGGAGGAGGGCACGCGCGGTTCGTATAACCGTTACGAGATCTCGTACGGCGACCATGCAAAATGGCGATAGCACACACAAAATCACGCCTTATGTGACGCTTCAGAAGCGTTGATAGGTGCACGAGAAACCCAACGCACACAGTGCCGATCATGACAATTGCAAGGAAGAAGCACGGAATGGATTCTTTTATGGCGAACGACATGAACCAAGACTTGAGCTGCAAGACGAGGTGAAACCATGACTGGAGGATTCGGAAATCACTTTGCACATGGATGCTGATGTCTTCCTTCTGGTTGTGCACATGATGAGAAGTGACGTACAACTGCACTCACAAAATCAAACCCACCAACACGAGACCTCCCCACAGAATTGCAATTTGAAATCGACGACTTCTGCACCCAGCAAACATAACCGACCGACGACAGATTCAAAGCATCTTTCATTCATTCGCACACGGCTTGACATCATCTCCACAACCACCACCAACACCACCATCTTGCGAAATCGAACAAGGGCATTCATCATCCCACAAAACCAGAACGATCCCACAAATCAACCACACAGCAAAAAGGAAACCATCTCAACCCGACCCAATCCGCTCCCAGCACAACTTCATTCAGCTCAGTTCAAATCAAATCAAATCGTTTCAACTCAACTCATCACCCTTGACACACAAAATCGAAACCACCTCCAACCAACAAAGCCATTTGGTTTCATCATTGTCGTCGTCATCATCATCAAAGTCCATCTCCCACCGACAAGCATCCACCGCAACAACCAGTATCAACACCAACACCAACATCCGCACCATGACCAAGTTCATCCCAACCCGATACTCCGCAAGCTCCATTGACGACTCTGCGGTCACACCAACTCGATCTAACAGAGATTATCGTTTCAAGGAATCAATGCCACCGCATCAACCTGTCGCAGGCGTTGTCAGTCCGGACTATTACGACTATCACAAGCGCGACACGCACCTCTCGGGCTACTCCGCACCATCCCGCACCCGCTATGCTGTGGCTCCTTCTTCTTCGGTCCACGATTCCCCGTCGATGTCACCAACCCCACCACATTCATTGCCAGCAATGACTACCACCAATTACTCCACCAGCTGGTCCAACTATATCCAGTATGGACACGAACAACGCAGCCAAGCTCCTATGAGCCGCGAGATCAACAACAACCGCAGCAGCAGCCGCAGCAGCTACGGGTACCGCCACCATCACCATGACTACCAGACCCAGTACAGCTTTCACTATGACCAACGTGACTGCGGTCCGCCACCGCCACCACCCATGGCGCCAACCCACCCGCCGCACTCATACGCGGACGGTGAGCACCACGGCTATCCAAGCTACCGATACAGCCAGCAATATGATGACCATCACCTTCACCACCAACAGTACCAGCATCACAACCAGGACCACCACCAGGACCGGGACCAGAGCCAGGAACACCATCTCTTGGTGAACCACGACAGCATCAACGCGAGCGTTGACAATGTGCTGTGCGCCCACAACGGCGAGAACACGAACGGTGCCTTGGAGGAGAAGCCCGATGCGCCAGCCTATTCCTTCGACAAGCAGGAATACGAGCAGCACAAGTTCGCTGCCTTCACATCGCAAGCACAGCCATCCTGCTCGTCGCCATGTGCATCACCCACCACGACACCGGCCCCCGTCATGCTCACGCCAACGCAGTCATGGAGCGACGAGAACAACGACGGCAACTCGGAGAACATCAACGTGCTGTCCAACCACAAGAATGAGGTCCCGGCAAAAGACTCCAACGGTCTGCGATCCGCCGATATCGTCTGCGGCCGCGGTGCCCCCACGAACTTCCACGCCGGAAACGAATGGTTCCGCGACCTCATCCGCCAGCACCAGACCCAGTACCTGTGCGCCAAGCGCAGCGACAAGCCCGTCATCGCCACGAAGCTGTTGGACCTACTCAAGGCCGAAGACCGCCGCTTCGTGCGACGCGTCAAGAGCAAGGGTCGGTTCCGCTGGGAGGAGATCGACGAGAAGCGCGCCTTCGAACGCGTGTGCCAGAGCCTCCGCGACGGTGCCCCAGAACTGAGGCGGCAGCTGCTGGCCTCCAAGAAGGTCAAGGCCGCCGCCGTCGCCATCAAGGAGAGCAAGCGACAGCAAGAGAACTACTCCCCTCTTCCATTCTGGTGAGACATACATGGGGGACGGGGAACCCTGCGGCGGTCCGCAGGTACGCGAAATGGCATCCAGTTGCGCATAACAAGTGATCCAAACGAGACCAGCAGGTGACAAGGATCACACATACGAGTACACTTACATACAGATACAATCACATACATAGACCCAATCAGTCAATCAATCAATCAATCACACTCTGCATACATGCATGTAGTATCGTCATTGCAGCGCACGCGCCATGAGAGAAGCGCGTTGATGCTTGCCCTGTGAACACCATCCCCGGCACCTCTCTGGAGTGATCAAGTACAGTGCAGAGCATAGTCGAGTGCACTCACTCTCTCGTCTCCAAAGTTTCACTGCCGAACAGACGAAGAGATCGTCAAGAGAAATTTCTTGGGATGTTGTTCACATACCATACATGCGATCAGAACGAGGCACACCGCTGGAAGCAAGAATTTGAACTGAGCACAGTTCCGGATGGCATGCATCTGGAGAACGAGCATGCGGCAATCGTGCATTTTCTTTGGAGAGTGGAGGACTGGAATGAATTTGGATGGCCAAATTCGTTGGCAGGGCGTTTCTATTTGCATTGGATGGCAGTGTTCTCGTCGTAAGACAGGCTCCAGGCAATCGTGAGTTGTGCACCGACAGAGCACAGAAGGCGAGGGTGATCTCATCGCGGGGCGGCCCATGCGATCGTGATTGATGCTGGTGGCTTTGCTTTGCTTTGGAGACGAGGAGAGACATGAATGAAGGGCAAGGCTCCACATGGAGCATTGAGGAACGAGGAGAGGGCAGGAAGAGAGATGCGTTTGGTCTTGTTACACAACACTCGCGCGCAATTGAGTGGAGTGGTATCATGGATGTTGCTGTTGATCTTGTTGTTTAGTAATTCACTTGTGATGGAGTATAGTAGAGAGTAGAGTTGGTGGATGGAGTTGGTAGATGGATTCGCTCCACAATCATCCACGACCGCACTTGGTAGAACTGTGGATTATTGGAATGCGTTGCATCGCAATGTACCTCGATGAGGGATTTGTGACGTGCGGAGTCGAGCATGCGACAGCAGGAGTGCCCACAGCGTAGCATAGAGTGAAAGCGCTCCCGTACCGAAGTTCTCTGTTTGGTTGAGCGCAATGTTTCATCTCCAACGGCTCCGTCTTGGGCGCTGCGTTCTTCTTCAATTGATTAGAGGAGTAGCTCGCACCCCACCCACTTTCACGCTCACATTCACGTTCATATTCATCGCTCCAATCCAGCAGGGCTCCAATCCAGCAGAGTTCACCACCGAGTTTCAGGCGTAGCCTCCCGACTCCAATGCACGAACGTTTACATAAGACCGCCAGCCTTCTGAGCTTGCGACTTCTTGGCGAGGCGGCCCGTCATGAACTCGTTGGTATCGAGCCACTTGTTGACTGTGGACTTGATGCAGGCCACCTGCGATCCGCTGAGGGAGTCCGAAGGTCTGGAGGTGATGCACTTCTCGTAGGATCTGTCGGACAGGTCGCTGATGACCTGCTGCACCAGCATCTGCTGCTGTATGACCATGGACATCTGCTGCAGCTCCTGCATGCCGGCGGCACCGCCTCCTCCTGCGGATGGACCGGCGGCAGCGAAGTTGCTGCTCGATTGGAAGTCCGCGACGTCGTCGCTTGCGAACGTCTGTTCGACTTGCTTCTTTTCGGAACCTCCACCCCAGAATGGCATCGTGCTGGTTGCTTCTGTTCTTCTCTTGATTTCCTTTGGCTTGCTTGGTTGGGATGGACTCGGTTGCGATCGAGTCAATGGGTATCGTATAATAGAATAGAATAGATTGTATTCGTATTGGTATTATACTATCCATACGAATACGACCTAAGAATCGAGGAAGATCGCAGGGAGATGGGGCTGTGGAGAGGCCAGGTTTGGCTTCGTTGTTGTTGTGTACACGATTCTTCCGTGTTTCTCTCGTGTTCGTTTTGTGGTTGTTGTTTGGAATGTAATCCGTTGAGTCGATAATACACGACATGTACTACGTCTGGCATTCGTACGTCATGGCCGCGTTGTGCTCTGTCCACAACCATGATTTTCTTGATCTTCGAATCAGTTCAATTCGGTTCCAGCATTTGCTACTTGAGCAGCATTGGTTGGCTTTGATTGGGCGGCGACCATTTCGATGAACTTCGTTGTTGTTCATGTGAATAGCGAAACTTCCGACAAAGACAGCCAACCAAGCGTTTTTTCGTCATGGGAGCGTCTGGTCGTGTTGGGCAAATCTTCACCCACAAAATTCGCCCACACAAAACAACGACAACAACAACAACAACGCCGATTTACGCAATTTCGCACGTCTTCTGCAACAAAAGTCAGCATCACTCACAAAAACAACACTCACGCACTTCATCAACAAGGGTATTCCCAACAAGGCAAACCACCACCTCCACCGCGAGCATAAATCCAAAGCAACAACCAACAGGAATCAATCACCAAGCAATCACCAAGCAATCAACACGAAAACTGTCAAACTGCACTGCACTTCGCATCATTTCAACACAAAAAGAACACAACACAACAGACAGTAACAATGATGACATCCACAAAATCCAACCTCTCCGCTTCCGCCACGACGAAGATGATGCTGACCTTCGCCGCCATGCAATCGATGCTTCTGGTGTCCGGGTACATGGCCACCGCCCCAGTCACCAAAGCAGTTCCCAGAACGTTCACAGCTCCGGCCTTCGTCGAACGGACAGCACCGCTGATCATTCCACAGGCAATCACTGTGCAGCAGCAGACGCAGACGCAGACGCAGGAAGAAGATCAACAGCAGCAACAGCAGCAACAACAGCACAACCAACAAAGCCAATCACCATCCTACTCATACGATCTGGGCATCGGCAAGAACAAGCCCTTCGTGCCTCGCGTCACCACCGCTTCCATGGTATCCATCAATGATGTGACACAGCACATGAACCAGCACGAGTCCACACGCACCTTTCCGTCGCCGTTGATGGATGAAGATGTGATGCCAGCAACGCCTGCCAAGGATCAGAAAAAGAATAAGGTTCTGCCAAAGATTCGCCTTGAACGCAGATCGGCGGATGTCCTGTCCATCACCGCAAATGATGAGACCATTTCCACGCAGCAAGCGCAGCCACGAACACTTCCAACCATCACACCCAAGATCCGATCCACAGAGATGGACATCAATACGATCTGGGTGGAGATGCTGATCCATTCCGAGCAGCAAACTCCGTTGTCCACATTGACGCCAGCGCATGCCATGTGAACCATCGTTCAATCAGAAGGACGTCGCATTCAGCATCCAGCAAACGCATCAAGCTCAAGCATAACATACTATAATATCATAGAGATAAAAGCATCATAACACAACCAGCCAAACAAAACTGACAGAGCTAACAAATGATCCTCTCGATGCATAGCATTTGTTCCATCCTCACATTCCCATCGTATGAGCATAATAGAGGGCTTGTCCAAATGCCACCAGAAACAGCGTCTCAGCGAACAAACCTTCTCCCCAACAACATCCATTCCTGGCGAAGGTACGAACACATCACAGCACAGCACATCTCCAACCAGAGAGGAGCGAACTTGTGAGAACAATGCCCCACAAATCTTCGAGGTCCAGAGCTCGTAATTGGAGCCGGCAGCTGGATACCTGACACCTCCCAGGCAAAAATGGGGCACAGAAGATCGGTGCGTCACTCCGAACTGAATTCGTTCCACATCCAACTTCTGGCAGATTTCATGATGGCGGATAGCGGACGGGTGATGGCAAGGCGAAGCACAGAAATGCCAAAAAAATGCGACGACGGACTATGGCAGACGCAATACATGTAAGATAGTCAAACAAGGCAACAGACAGATCCTTCCTGAGATACCCGCGATCGTCATCACCCATCTCCATCATCCACCTTCGACGCTTTGGACGTGTCAGATAGGTCGTTCGATCCACTCGTCCATCCAACTATCCACACCATCATCACTCTCACTTTCACTCTCGCAACAATCACGCAGCAATCACAGCAACGTCGGCAGCAGGAAGCAATCAAAGCATCCATGACGATCACCTCGTTGCACTTCGACCTCAACATGCTCGCTCGCATTTGCATCATCCTCAGCTTGCTCGTGTCAACTTCCACACAAGCATTCATCACATCAGTTCCATCAACTGCGTCATCAACTGCGTCATCAACTGCGTCATCAACTGCAGCATCAAAGTTCCGTTCCAACCTCCACAAGATGTCCGCTTCGAACAACAAAGAGATCTACGGCGTCCCCGATTCGGGCTGGACGTCGCCCAAATGGAACTGGGGCTCCGCCATGGGCACGGGACACGACTGCGCCGCCATCAGCCGCCGCAACTACGGCACGCCGGCCAAGCGACAGGGTCTCATTGACGACCTCCTCAACACGCGCGAACCGTCCGACTACGAGGAAGTCAAATTGGCCATGGCGCTCTTCTTTCAGGCCAACCGTCGTTCGTCGCTGGCCTTTCAGTTTTATGGCGAGGTGCTCGACCTCATGGCGCAGGCCGAGTGTTACGAAGGGGATGATGAGTCCATGAACGCCAAGCTCTTTGTCGGCGATCTGCAGAAGCGGTACGGTTACATCGAGGACGTCACGCCGGAAGAGAAGATCGAAATGAACACCCTCTTCTACGAGTGCGAGGAGGATTGGGATTTGGCGCGAAGGAAATGCGCGGGGTTGGTGTTGACGAAGCTAGAATATGTCGAGCTGGGTCCGTGACGATTGGAGTATCTTGGTTTGACAGGGCATGCTGTCGAACATGGTATGCAGCATGATGCAGTTGGTCATCTCCAAATGGAACGCTTCCGCAACGACAGATAGCGCATGTGCCACAAGTACTAGAGGATGCACCATGCACAGGCCTGAAGGAAATAAAGAAGGGAAGACGGCATTCTCGATAAGAAGTGACCGATGACTCAAGCTAATATGAGCATCATACTGGTGTGTACTCCAATAGAATGCGGAGGCAGAACTATCAAGCGACATTGTCGCGCCCCAGATACATTTGTTCGCATAACATGCATCGCTTGCGATGGCCGTTTGGCACTGCGCATTTGCAATGTTCTCCTGTGCCTGCATTCAAGGTAAAATGGTAGATTGCCGAAGCCCTCCCTCGAGATGAAAGGCATTAGTAGAGTGACATATGCTATCCGCCATCATCGCGAGGCACGTATCATAGTTACCTCTTTTCAAAGCAGTACTTGCAGTTGACGACGACGACGACTCGTATGCTGGTGGAGTAGTTCTCTGTACTAGCATTTGTATGACACCATGATCTATCTACCAAGCTCGCCAAAGCCGATGTCAATATCAAAGAACATACGCAGCGCCGGCCCAATGAACAGCGACCCGAATGTGACCAGCTGAATAACGACAAACGTGAATGCGGCCAGGAACGTGGTCGAGCGCCCGCGAATGGCGGCGCCCACAAACTCATCCAAATTGACTTCCGTCTTGCCAGGCTTCACCATGCGCAGCGTGCCGTTCACCTTATCCGGCGTCGCTATGCTGGCACCCCATGCCCACGAATCGAACACGGCATCCAGCGCCGCGTCGCTGATCAAGGCGCCCTTCTTCGACACGCGCGCCTGTTCGGCCTTTTGCAATTCCTCGCCACCGACGGGCAGGCCGGTCTTGGTATCCGTGGGCCAGCCCAGGAACTTGGACTTGCGTACGTACACCTTGAAGGCCTTGCGTGGCAACCATTGTGGTGGGGCCGACTCGCTGACGCCCATCAATCGCGTCGATGGAAGGTTCTTCCAATCGGCGAGAGAAGTGACGTCCTCGATGCGACCCAGAACGGCCACAATATCAGCCAAGGGAATGCGCTCGTTGGCGAACAGCAGCTGCGATGCGGGAAGGTTGGGGCCGGTGGCACCCGAGTCTGCCACGTACTTGCGGAAGGCGGTTTCCTTTAAAGTCTGTACGTGCGAAGTATTGCAGAAAGCATTCATGGGCAAAGTGTGCGATTGGATTGGATTGGATTGCGGAGTGTTTGGATATTGCGACATTGGCCAATGGCATCAGATGCGATGCAAAAAGCAGAAGGAAGAGTTCGAGACCGTTGGTGACAATTAGAAATTGGAAATGGCATGTCGATGAATGAACGAATCATCAGCCACAGCATGCAACACGCTTGGCCAGATGTCGCAATTGGCATACTCGTGGAGCATGTGGCAATCTTACACTCTGTTCAACACATTGCACGGCAACGCAACGCATCGCGGGGACAGCAGTTCACCAGGTCTCCAATGCAATCAAAACTCCTTTCTCTCCTCCAAGCATTTCGTTTCATTTCATTCAATCCCATCCCATGCATGAAAAAATTGCATCAAGTCAAACTCACTGGATCCAACGAAGTCTTGAGTTCCTCTGGTGTGTACTCCTTCTCCTCATCATCCGGTCGGCTGCCACCCAAAGTCTTGAACATGGCCGAGTTGGCGCTGATCAAGGCTGGAATGAGACCACCTCCCAAGGTCAGAGCGATGACCACGGTCTTGATGGCATCGCCGTAATCCTTCTCGTCCACTGCCACGGTCATGGCGACATTCAGCACATCGTCGGCGATGGATGGATCCACCACGTTCAGGCGCGTCGTCGTCGTCGTCTGGGTATTGAATTTCGTGAGGCTGGACCGGGAAGCCGCGAAAGGTGTCGAAAAGGCTTCGACGTTGCTGTTGCTGCTGCCATTGAGCAGAACGACGCTCAGGATGGCGCAGGCCGTGGATGCAATGGAGAACTTCATCTTTTCGATCTCTCGTGTTGTGCTATACCTTCGCAATGACTTCGCAGCTGGCTGTCGTCTCAATTAATACAAACAATGGATTGAGTGTGCGTATTCGTATGATCGTATGGATACGGTGTGCACGGGATGTGTGGATGGCGAGGATACGGATCCAGACGTCGTCCGAATGCTATTGTGACCTGTTGTGCTGAAGTTCAACTTGTGTCGCCGCGCGATGCAACTCGTCGGAAGAAGATCTTCACATCCTTGGATGTTGATCGGCATTTTGCAACGACGTCATCCCTTGCAGTCGAGCGGGTCATGCATGCGGTTTCTCTATCCACGACTAATCATTCCCGCAGAAAGAACTTGTTCGCAAAGCGAAGGGTTCATGTCGAAGAAATGTCGCGACGAATCCGAACCATCACACTTTTCGCTACTGTTCCAAAAATTTGCACTTTGCAGGGACAAGGTGATAGTGAACGTCTGTAACGGCACAAATCCGAACCCAAGAGCAGCCAAGGAGCAACCAAAACCAATGTGCGGAACGTTCCGTTGTTGGTGAAACCGCGCGGAGCGAGAGTGGAGGCGAAACAGGAACAAATGGTGCACTTGCAACGGCTTTCGCGTGTGTTTGGCACGTTCTCGGCGGTGCCCAAGGCTGCGCCTCTCTGGGCCTGACGCTTCGAAACGTCTCGCCTTGTTTGGCAGGGAAGCAAATCGATCGCCCACACGAGCGAGTGCATCGATTTCTGCGAACTTTTTGACTTGGTTTGGTCCTATTCGTACTGGTACTTGTATGGAGGGAGAAAGTGTAATTGTGTTAGTGTACAATGACGCCATGCGCTGTGTCTGTATGTGTTGTGCTCTGTTTCTTCTCTTTGTTTTCGTTTTGTTTTTCTGGGATAATGGGAAGTATGCTCTGCATGGCGTACTGGATTGAGGAGGCATCAGTTTGATTTGGTCCCGTTTTGTTTGGTTGTTTGATTTGTGTGGTCGCTTTGGTGTGTTGCTCTTTGTTTCATCACTGGGATCGTTCCTTGGGTTTTCCGTCGTTGGTTCGTTCGTTTGTTTGTTCGTCCAGTGCATGTATCCCAATCCACCAAAAGGGCGGAAGATATGCTCTCGCTCTAGGCGATGATCTGCTCCAGCACATCCCCAAAGACAGCGTCGTCGTCGAGGTTTGGTATCGATGCGGACACGTCCCTGGCGAAGTCGAAGTCCTGGAAGAAGTCCTCCATCTCATCGATGAGCCCGTGGCTCTCTTGGAACTCGGTGTAAGCATCGACGGAAGCGCTCTGGGATGCCATGAGCGAAGCAGACGACTGTGATTGTGGCGTGCGGGCCGACTTGGTGCTAAGCGGCTGCCACAGCGAGCTGTTCGTTGGGATGGCCAGTGCGTGGAATGTGCGGTTACCGAAGGTGCACACGATGTCATCATCTTCCTCTGTGCTGCTTGCAGAAGGGGAGGAGACGACGGAGTGCTGGGGAGGGTTGGTTGGCGTGGCCTTGGCCATGGCTGGTGGCGGTGGCATGAAGGACATCATGGGCTGCGTGGATGCTCCGTACGATGGCACCTGCGTCATCATGTGTGCTGGGGGCGAGAAGATTGCCGCTGTGTTCTGCGGAGTGACGGTTGCTGGTGCTGATGGGTGCATGTTTGGTTGCGAGTTGTTGTTGGTGGTGAAGTTCATGTTGTTGGTGGGGCTGCTGCTGCCGGTGGGGGTGCTGGCGGCATCGACCCACGGCATGTTCCAGAAGTCTGGCTCCTGTGCGGGGTTGGATCGGGCGCGGACTCCGGTGCCCTTGACCTTGATGCGCTGGATGGCGTGTGCCATGAACATCCTGTTGCGCAGGAAGAGCTCGTGGTAGTAGCCCCCCTTGTCGTATCCCTTGGTGATGCGCTGGAATCCGTACAGATTCAGCTGGCGCTGGAAGCTGGCGAGCTTGCTGAGCTTGAAGTAGTTGGGCAGCAGCTGGACGAACTCCTGGGGCTTGTGGACGACGAAGCAGCGTCCGTGTGGCTGCCAGCTCACGATGTGCTCGAGGCCGTGGCTCTCGACCTTGTGGAGCATCTCGTGGAGCTTGAGTGGGAAGGGAGTGGTGACTCCCCCTCGCACGGGATGCTCCTCGGAGTACATCTCGCTGGAGTCATGAGAGTGGTCGTGGTAGTTGTGCTGGACGATGATGTGGGCGTGCTTCTTGCTGCCGTTGTTGTGGGCCATGGAGGCGCCTGATGGCTTGCCCACCATCTGCGCGTTCCTGGCATTGATGGCCTGCAGCTGCTGCTGCTGCTGCTTGTGGACACCGGAGTTGGCCATCTCTGGGAATGAGAGGGACATGGAATGAGCAGTGTTACCGGTCACGTTGGCCGTGGCGGCACCCAGCTCCCCCATCAGCTGGAGAGAGCCAGTGTTGATGGGCCTGGTGGCTTGTCCTTGGAATGGTGCTTGTGTCGAGATGCACATGGTTCTGCGAGGTGAGGCTGCCCAGGGTGTGCTGCTGCTTGTGTTGTTGCGGTTCGTGATGAATGAAATCGAGAAGAGGTTTGCGGATTCTCGATACAGTGTTGCTGATGATGATGGGGACGATGAGGATGGTGTTTGCTTTCGCAGGTTTGGTTGTGGTTGTTGATGGGTTTGAGTGCGTTTGAGTGCGTTTTGGGAGTTGTCTGCTTTTGATTTTTGTGAGAAGTTTGGGGAAGCAGAACTGCCCACAAACAGATTCGAAGACTCTCTTTTTCTGTTTTGCCGTGCTCACCGCAACAACCACACGAGCTTTGGAGGCACTCCCGCGCATCAGCTGTTGTGGCTGCGACGTTGCTGGCACTCCTACACGAATCATCGCCAGTGATGCGGTCTTTCTCTCTGTGCCATCAAAATCCATGCTCGACTGCTTCAATGGTTCCTCCGCACAACGCATGCAATTTGGCATGGCGGACAAGGGGGAGGACAGCTTTCTGTCCACCAGTTCCTTTTGTCGCCAAGCCACCAGAAATAACCCCTTCTGTTCCTGCGACATGCCTCTCAAGGCTAATTCAACGTACCGAACGTCACAAAGGAATCTCCATCTGCCGCTACTTACTGTACGCCGTGCACAGAATAGTCCAAACGCGACCAAGATCACTTAAGGAATACGACATTCGGACGACAGAACTGCAGTCGTCAGAGTGACGTCGGCGATTCCACATGTTCGCCACTTGCCGAAGAAACAGGACTTCAACGACTGATGGGTCTCCGCCGTTTGGCTCTAACCATGGCTGTGACATTCATCATCATGACTCTTCGCACGAGTCACAATCGCCAAACCGAATCTTCGCCATCAGCACCAACGTCAACACGAACATCAAGACCAAAACGAACATCATGTCGTGTCTGGCGACATCGAGAAACAAGCCATCAGGACGAGCACAAGTACCGCCGTGGCAGCGGCAGCAACAGCACCAATGTGGACACCGATACCGATGGCAGCGTAATACTACTCGTGGAGTCGCCGCGGTCGTGCCGGTACTGAAGGTAATTGATCAATGGCCAGCAATCGACGATCAACACATGGGGGCAAAGACATCCTGAGCGAGCAGATGTCGGTTGGCTGACACAAACGGCTTCGTCTTGGCATCTCCTCTGGGGGTTGAGGGAAATTGACATACACGATATATCTCCACCCGTGATTTGGCATCTCGGGACTGGATCGAACATCCTCGAATGTTTTGCGTTACAACACAAACCGACCGCACCCACGCCACAATATACTTGCTGTTGTTCAGAACTACTACTACTACTACTACTACTACTACTACTACTACTGTTATGTTTTGTGTTGATATTGGTGCTAGATGTGATGGTACACCGTTTGTACTAGGATCTGGCATCATTAGGATGGATGGACATATCATCCTTGGTGACATCCTTGTCTCTGTGCGCTGCAGCATGACCTAGACTGATAACTAGCTAGAATATCATTGTCCCCCAATCAAGTCCAGTCATGTATCTACCGCTACCAGTGCTGGATCGAGTCTGGTAACATCTGTGACCAAGACCAGTTGGTTGAGTCCAATCATGCAAGGCACAACTCAGTCGTAACTGCGGTGCCAACATATGGAAGCAAGTAAGTGTGCGACCAAGTGGCGCAGGTTTGGAATTCAGGTGTGGTTCTTGGAACAGGCATAGAAGCAGCAGAGACGGCATGGCAGAGAGCGCTACTAGTGGAGTAACGCAAGTAGGGCAGATGGAGGCACAGCTGGAGGAACGTAATTATAATCTACAATTATCCCTCAATCGTCTGCTGGCATAAGGCACAGCATGTCAGGCACGTCACACTTTTCTTGCCAATGGTGTGCAGGGATCTCACGCGACCGGAGGCGTGGAGGGGGGAGGTGAAACCTTATCCGTTATGACGAAAATTGTAACTGTACGCAGCAGTCATCTGCTCGATGTGGATCCTACTTGTTGTTTGTGCGGTACCGTCTGTCCGTCGACATATCTCTTCAAGATTGACAAGATTAGGAATTGGTGCTAAATCTGCACAGAATTCCCCAACGACCGAGGTAATTCCCCCTGGTCGTTTGGGAATTTCCCCTGAGCTCCTTCTGGCACTCTTTTCTGAAATGTGTGGGTCTGTCTGCTTCCCATCATCACTCCAAACTCTTGTTACATTTTCTCTGATTTCCACAAAATGACGAAGACTTGAACATCAATCATTACACTGCTTTAGATATTCTGTTGTATGCAATGCTTGTTGTTCTACGAAAGGGGGGAGACTTGATCGATCTCCAACCCTGAACCCTGTAATAGGGGTCCAAAGCTGATGATGATCTGGCACCTTTTGCATTTTGCAGAGTTTATTCCGAAATCGCCGATGATCATGTGATCTGATAGTACTTTCCTCAGCATATCAGATCGATCATCGGAGCCAATGAGACTTGCTCAATTGACACACCAGTTGCCTGGGAAATTTGGAACAAACGTCGGCATCCAGCAAAAGCCGCCAGGCCGTATTCGAATTCTGACGATTTGCATCATCCAAAAAAGAATATTACCCCCATGCCTGCATGGGAAAGAACCCAGGGACGCGGTGGGAGGGCACAACAAATTGGTAAGGGCATCGGTGGACTGATCAAATGTGCACCGTGCGCTTCCAGTCTCGAAGGTTGTCTGATGTACAAGCTTCGGTTGCTGCTGTTGAGGTTGTGCGGACATGCATCAAACTCGTCGTTTGATGTTTGCGCACCACAACCTTTCTTTTCGACAGGAGGGCAAACGGTGGGCAATAAATCAACAGCGATGAGGTTGCTCGTCTGTCCTTCTTCCTGTCATTGATTGATCCCGCTTGGCTGGTACACGAGTGGAGAATCTCGTGTTGCGTTTTCGTGGGGGAAACGGAGGAAATAATTTCCCTTGCTTTTTTATTTTTCCATGGGATTTTTTTGTTCTCCCCCCTCGTCTCCTGTCAAAAGACGACAAATCGCGTCACGATTCGGATTGGCGGTTCGAAGCAGATGTGTGCAGGGAAGTTCGGACCCGCCAAATGATCCAACAGATGAGAATGGAAAAACAGAGGCATGAAACAACATGAGAAACACACCGACTCACCAAAGTTTGCAAACATGTGAAGAACAGTGTTGTTCCACCAACAACCTGCCAGACAACAGCATCAACACACCACCACCACCACCACCACCAACAACAACAACAACTGCAAACCAAAATGTTTGGTCTCACCCTCATAAAAAACAACATGACTCCAAAGCCAACAAGTAGGAGAAAAACATCACCAATCAAGAGGAAGCAACCAGGTAAACCAAAGAATGGTCACCAGAAGTGTCTGCTGATTCTGACAACACTGTTTACATCCTGAAGGGGTCTTCTTGACAAATCTATCACCACCTTCTCTGAGTTCATGAAGTCCCACAAAGATTGGATCAGGCCAACAGGAAAGAACTACCTACAAAAGAACCTTGCATCAAACTTCAAGAACTGTGTGAAGAGGATCAACAAGCACTGATCACAAGAACAACATGAGTACAAAATGAGGCTTGTTGTTGCTGCTGCTTTTGTGAACGTCGCGATGTGAACAACAAAAAATCACAACCCACTACCCATTCTTCTTCTTCATCCTCCTCTGCCTCAGCTCTTGATCAAAAGTGGAAGGAGTATCTTGGTCTCCCTTCCATGCCCGAGCGCAACAGCAACATTGCAGGCATCGAGAACCTCACCATCAGGCCAGGTGGGTTTGACTCAGAGGAGGAGGAGGAATGCCTCAATCAAATTGAGAATCAAGGCAAAGACAACAAGAACAATGTCAGTGTATTCTCTAACAATTCTGTTGAATCTGTCACTCTTGGGAGCACCACAACCACAACCACAACTACAACCACCACCCCTACCACAGCATGCAGCACAAACAAAGGCAAGGCAACCACACCACAAGAAGAGTCATCCGATTCTGAGTTTGCAACCCCTCACAGCCGCGAGAGCAAGAACACGAACAGCACAACTGCAGCTGCATCGTCTGTTCCAAGCAGAGTGCAGGAGAAGCGTTCCCCCCCGTCGCCATCGACATCCCATCAACCAACAAGAGCAGTGACAAACATTCCTCCCAATAGGCTCAATCTGTAGCCACAAGAGCGCGCTCAACACCAACTGTGTTGTTCAACGACCGCCTCACAGCCACCAACAAGAAAAGGAGTCCACCCCCATTGTCGCACCCAGCAGCACGACCTGCTTAGAAGAGCACACCAAGAACCTCGACGGTTGCAAAGGCTGAGCCATCGCAAACTGCCACACCATCCATCCCCAAGACTCCATCGTCGCCTACTCCATTGCCCTCAGCCCATTGCACCATGGTGAAGGACAAAAACAATGCAATCACCAGCATAGGAGGCTAGATCTGACATTCTGTGCCAGGCCTCTTCTTTGTGCCTATCCGCATGAAGGACCCACGATCCTCACATGCACACTTGTTGAAGTGAAGAGGGTTCAGGATCGATTGTCAGCTCCCATATGGAGCCAATCCAGACAATGTGAAATTTGACATCCTGGATGATGGAGCAACCCTGCAAATTGCACACACTTGCAATGTGCGAAAATACAACACAACGTATTTCACCATGGCGGAGCATGCCAAGGTTGATGGAATTCATGCGGAAACACAGACATCCCATGATGCTTTGTGACAGCTGGATGGCGGAGCTGACAGATCAGAGACTGTGCGCATCATACAGTCAGACCCATTCCCAGCCAAGGTCCAACCATCTTTTGTTGCTCCTGACAACAAGTTCCATCCTGTTGGCCTGGCTGGCAAATCTGAAGATTCGGACAATTTGGATGACAAGTTCAATGGTGTCACCCATCTGATCCATGAGATTGACAAGATCTTCAGTGAGGAGAATCCATCATTTCACATGTTCCAGGCCTATGTGTTGTGCTCACCAAAGAAAAATATGGTGAAGGCAACACCAAAGAAAACAAAGACTCACAGTGCGCGTTGTGGCACACTTTCAGTGACTTGCAGGGACAAGGCAAATGGATTGACTCCTGATGACGCCAACAGCACCATGCATTTGTAGAGAGCCATCCACACTTGTAATTGCATGCCAGAAGAAACCAATAGTAGTAACTTAAACAATCCACTCTCTAGTCTGATTCCAACTGTCCTGAATGATTCCCTCTCGTGCATTTCTCGTCGATGTAGTTTGACAAGTCTTTTGGTTCCGTATAGTCAAGTCACGATTCCCCTGCCCTGCACAAATGAAAAGAACACACTTTTCCCTCACATCCCAGTGCAATGTGAACAAGTGCATTGCAAATCATGACATCAGTTGGTTCTGGGGCCCTGTGCCAGGCTCATGCAACAGCAACAGCCAAGACAACCAAGACCTACTCACAAATTCAGTTTTCACCGTCAACATCAAGCCTAGATGGCATGATCGCCAGGAGCTACACCTCACAAATGCCCAGGCAATCAACGGAGGGAGCACCACCAGCCCACGGACACGAATCATCAGCAACCGCCATTGATCAGACACTTGCTCCATCCAACAAGCATGATCTTGATATCAGCTCCCATTGGCTGCTCTGTTTCCATCACCATGGCCTGCAATAGCATCCCTGCTAGCAAGGCCAGCAAGGCCAGCAAGTCAAGCAATCAAAGCTCAAGGTTGATCAAGGACAACAAGGAGAGCATCAGGATGACAAGGCAGTAGCAACTGTTGCTTCACTCCCAGCACTCATCCACTGACTTTGAGTCCATTGAATTCTCTCTCATGGGGAGCCTGCCCCCCAAGAATGGTGGTTCCAAAATATCTAGATGATCGTTCGTTGCATGATTTGGCATCATGCCCAAACTGTGCAAGGAAGTTTGGAATTGCTGCGTTCTCCCTGCCAAGGCAAGGCCAAAGCGTCTGTTCTGGGCTCTTCATTTTCTGAAGAATTACCCCGCATACGATGTATTGAAGGCGACATTTGGAGCGGATCCATGTTGGAATGCAATGGACATCCTGTCATGTTCTCTGTGTGCGATGACGAGAGAAATTCGGAAACTCAAAAGAACATCGGAGAAACTCGAAGAGTGTCCGTCTTTTGGTGCAACACGTTTGGACTCGTTGCGACACCAACAAGACGAAAAATCACGTGGGACGACACCGGATCAACACGGTATACTACGGAGAGGATACAAAAAGGAAAACCAAAAGTCGGAAGTGATTACTGCGGGAATTTACACGGGGGCCGCGATAGCACCGTAATAAAAATTGCAGGAAACAATCATACGATAAAATCTAATCATAAAACCCCAACTTGGACAACAATCAAACAACCTCACACACACACACACTCACTCACTGCAACAACAATCAACCAATAGCTCGACCTCTACAGGTTGCTGCACAAACTCTGGCATTCTGCCTTGGCTAGGATCATAGGGTTTCTAACACGTTTCGAAACGTTAAACTCGGAACTCTGTGTGATTAGTGCATGTCAGGTACAGAACTACGACCAGACCCCGTCAAATCGGAAGACATCGAACTGTTGGAAAAGGCAGGTAAGCCGACAACTGTTCCGATCACGATGAGTGACGACGATCGCACCGCCACCTTCAAACGCGGACCCAAGTTCGACGGATCCCGGGAGGGATATGCATCATGGATTTTGATGGCGAAGGCATTCTCGGTGCTGCGAAACACCAGTGACGTTTACAAGGGAAATGAGGAAGCTCTACCAGTGTCGAAGCTCAGCACGGTTCCAGCGGCTGAGGCAGACAAACAAGCCAAGATCCAAGCAAGGAACAAGCAAGCCTTTGCAGATCTTGTGTTGATGATGGATAATGAGACAGCTGCAGGAAAGGCTGCGCTGGTAATGATCCAAAAGTACGAGAGTCATGAATACCCGTACGGAGATGCTCGCTCTGCTTGGAAAGCCCTCGAAGAAAAATACAAGCCGACCGACGCGTCCACAAAGATCAAGCTAAAGTACCAATTCAACAATGAGAAAATGGGAAAGAACGCTGATCCGGACCTCTACATCACCAAGCTAGAGCTCTTACGACTTCGCATGTTGGAAGTGGGGCTCACTATGACGGATGAAGAATTCATGCTTCATGTTTTGGCGACGATGTCGGATGAGTACTCTCAAGACGTCCTTTTGATCGAGCAACAGATGCGAATGAACGCCTCTTCGGTCACAATCTCCACTGTCAGGGAAGTGACGAACTTGACATGGATGCGCCGAACCAACCAAAAGGCATATGTTTTGGATGTGGAAGACAACTCAAGCAAGGCTGACCGCGCCCACGCCACTATGGGTGGATTCAAGGGACGATGCCGCAAGTGCAACGAGTATGGACACAAGGGAGCCGACTGTCCAAACGGCAAGAAAGGAGGCAAAGGCAAGAAGACCGGAAAGAAGGGAGGCAAAGGAAACAACAATGGCAAGGGCGACGGAAACGGCAACAACGGTAACAGCGGAAATGGAGAACGCTGCACGTACTGCGGCAAGTTTGGCCACACGGAGTCGGAATGTCGGTTGAAGAAACGTCATGTCTCTGAGGGTCGAATCACTGCCGACAACAAGCCTTCATCGGAGAACAAAAATAGCTCTGGAAACAATGACAGGGCGGATATGGTTCTCACATCCTTGGAATACTGCAAGCCCATTGCTAAAGAAGAGACCGCTGCCAACGAGGAAGAATCCTGGAATGTGGTTGATGACTTCTTTGACAACTTCGAGACCGTCAACGATCCTGAGACACTGATGGAAGAGCTGGACGACTATGCACTGATGGTCCAGGACCAAGGATCACCTCCAGGATTTGAAGGAGCTTTGGTGGAAACTGCAATCGATATGACGGATATGGCTACCGATTCAACACCAACTGAGGAAACACTCCAGGACAACGAACAAGGCAAAGGGAATCAACCAGCCATCACGTTCAAATATGGAGACTACGAAACATCCAACTCCGTTGGTATCAGATCCCAACATGTGGTGGAATGCAACGATGAAATTCAAGACAACGGAAGGGATCGTTTGAGATTGGCAGTTTCGATTGCTGTCAACAACATGCCGTGGCTCGGGGGAACTCCAGGATCTGGACAGGCAACTGAGACGATGATGGACCTGCTCCACAGAATTGGAATCAACAACATTGAGGCTTACCTAGCCAACTCGATGGTAGTTGGACAATTGCTGGATGATGCAGGGCAAGGCAACTACGAACCAATGGCTTTGCACTTCCTCAACATGACGTGCGTGATCATGCACTCGTCGCCTGATTTGATCGATACATCAATGACAACCGCTGAACCATTGATGGTAGACCGGCGCATTCAGGACGAGGATCTTCTTCTGGTGAATGGGTCATTGCCAAACGACGAATGCACTACCAACACATGGCTGGCGGATTCAGGCTCATCCTGTCATGTGGCAACAAGCGATGTCGGCATGTACAACATCAAACATGCCAGATCGAAAGTGAGAGTTGGAGGCAATCATCTCTTGGAATCGCCAAAGATCGGATCACTCATGGTGCGGGTGAAGCATCGTGACGGGACGACAACAATGCACGAACTAACGAAAGTGAAGCACGTTCCGGAAATGTGGACGAATCTGTTTTCGGTTGGTCAAGCACTTCAGAATGGATTCAAGATTTCCAACAATGGAATCATCATTTCACTCACTGGGCCATCAGGAGGGACAATAACCTTCGATCGAGTCATCCAGACAGCGAACGGATTCGTTACTGGGGTGATCATGGACCCAGTCAATCCAGACAGCATGGATGTGGCAATGGCAACGATGAATCGTCCATGCCGTATCAGCGCCAACGATCTTCATCGGATGCTGGGACACGTTTCTCTGGACACCATGCGTCGTACAGCCAATCGACATGGCTGGATCATCGAAGGCAAATTGGATCCTTGTGTGGACTGCGCCCTCGCCAACTCCAGACAGCGCGGGGTGCCCAAGAAGCTGAAGGAAAGGGCGACCGAGCGTTGCGAGAGATTCTTCATCGATATCAGCCATCCAACAGTCGAAAGCTTCGGGAGGAAGCGATTTTGGCTGCTGATTGTCGATGATGCAACTGACTATTGCTGGAGCTACTTCCTGACCACGAAGAACGAGGTTTCTAAGAAGCTGGAATCATTCCTGTCTCACCTCAAACCGATCATCAAGGACAAGAAGGTGCTTTTTCGAGGCGACAACGCTGGCGAAAACATCGATGCCGAGCGTCACCTTCGATCCCTTGGATGGGATGTCAGCATGCAACTCACTGCGCCACATACTCCACAGCAAAATGGAAGGGTAGAGAGGAAATTTGCTGCTCTATACGGCAAAGTTCGGTCCATGCTGAATTCCGCTCAGCTCAACGACAAGGCCCGTCACGGCTTATGGGCTGAGGCAGCGGAGACAGCCACGCTCTTGTCCAACATCCTGGTCACTAAGCTCAATCGGAAGTCTCCCCACGAGGCGTTCTTCGGTTCTCCACCAAAGTTTCTCGAGCATTTGAGGACGTTCGGAGAGGTTGGCATAGTGAAGTCACTTCACGGCAAGATCACGGCGAAGTTGCGGAACCGCGGTAAGCCAATGGTCTTTGTGGGATACAGCACAAGGCACGCATCGGGAGTATTCAGGATGTTCAATCCTGATACCAATGCGATCGTTCACACGAGAGATGTGACCTGGATCGACAAGACATTTGGGGAACATCAAGGCTGGACGGCAGCTGGAGACAACGTCCGCATTCTGGAGACCAAGGAGCCGGAAGGGACGAACGCAGCCGATGACGATGGGTTCCAACCCATTCGGAAGGGAGTCCGATGGAAAAAGAATGAACCGGAGGCTGCATCTGACGACGATGACTCTGATGACGGTATCTTTCGTGATCCTTCGAATCCTTTCGATCCCATTCGAATCGATGTCGAAGACGATGATGGCAAAGATAAAGATGATGAACGGGCTGATGAAGGCAATCAGGATGAAAGCAATCGGGATGATGGCAAAGCAGATGACGATGGAAAAGGTGATGGCGGGAAGCGAGCTGCACCGACTCGTCCATCTCGGAAAGCAAGAGGAAGACCTTTGGACCGGTTTCCTACATCCGTGAACCGACTTCGTCGCGAACGGGAGTCCAGGTGGGAAGCAAAGAAGCAAGCCAAACCAACCAACCGATCGGAAACCGCAACTTCTCGATATTCGTTGCGAGGATCTCGTCCAACACAGGCTGAGCCTGCGCAACCCACCAATGCAAAGGTGCAACGAGAACTTGCACGGCTGGGGGACCACAACAAACTTCCAGAGAAGGCAGCGGAGTCAACGGAAGAAGCAGAGCCAATCGAAGTGAAGACGGCGGAAGAAGAACAACTGCCGGGCAATGATGATGGAAAAGAAACCAACACCGATGCTTCTTCAGAGGACAACACAGCTGAAGACAAAGAAACCGAGACACCGGATGAAACAACGTTCACCATTGATGACGACTTTGGAACGAAGACCATGGACATCCAGGACATCTGCATGTCAGCGGCAGATGAGACGGTGTACGTCGGCGGCCAAGAGTATACTGAGCCGACAACCTTTGATGAAGCCTGGGACCACTCTATTCCAGAAGTGCAAGACGGATTCCGTGCAGCCATCCGCAAGGAATTCAAGTCGATGACCGCTCGAGGCGTCTATCGCAAAGTCCCAAGAAACCAAAAGCCAGGGAGCAGGCGATGCGTACGCTGCAAGTGGGTGTTCAAACGCAAGCGAGACGGAACATACCGAGCACGATTGGTCGCATGCGGATACACTCAAGTGGCTGGGATCGACTTCACTGAACACAATTCTCCAGTTGCTCACGACGTCACTTTCCGAATGATGTTGGTGATGGCAATCGTTCTGGATATGGACCAAGCCATGCTGGATGTGGTAACCGCCTTCCTACACGGCGATCTGGAAGAAGAGATCTATATGGAGTGCCCACCGGGGATGGACAAGAACGGAGACGAAATCCTACTTCTCGAACGGCCAATCTACGGTCTCGTCCAAAGTGCCAAGCAATGGTACAAGAAGCTCAGAAGCGTTCTCATCGGTCTTGGATTCAAGGCAAGTGAAGTGGACCCGTGCCTGTTCATCAGGAACACAAATGATGGAACGGTAATGATCGCAATCTATGTCGACGACTGTCTCTGCATCGGGGACACCAAGGCGTTGCAGAAGTTCCTGGAAGAAATCAAGAAAAACGGGATCTTCGAAGTGAAAGTGGAGCTGGGATTGAGTGACTATCTCAGTTGCCAGATCGGATTCGATAAGCAAAACAAGAAAGTCAAGATCACACAGCCACACATGATCAAGCGTATTTCAGGTGAATTTGGAGAAGAAGTCGCAAGCATGCAACGGTATGCAACAGCTGGAACTCCGGGGAAGGGCATCATCAGGCCCACTGAAGAAAACGGAATCAAGAAGGTGTCGGAAGCTCAACAAGCTCGATACTGGAAGGGAGTGGGAATGCTGCTGTATCTGGTCAAACATTCACGACCAGATCTGACGAATGCTGTCCGCGAGCTCACCAAGGTGATGGACGGAGCAACGGATGCAGCTTACAAAAAACTCAAGCGTGTCATCAAGTACACCCTGGATACGAAGCACTACGGTTTGCTGATGGCACCATGCTACAAACGAGGAGAGAACTGGACATTGGAAATGTACAGCGACAGCGAGTATGCGGGAGACCAGAACAATCGCATCAGTGTTGGTGGACACATTCTATATGTGTTGGGGGCACCAGTCTTATGGCGCTCCAAAGCTCAGAAATCAGTAACGCTGAGCTCGTCGGAAGCTGAATATGTCGCCCTGTCGGAAGCTGCCAAAGAAGTGAAATTCGTCGTGCAACTACTTGAAGACATGGGAATGACAGTGCAACGCCCTGTGCGCATTCGGGTTGATAACGTCGGTGCAATCTACATCGCGACTAACCCATCCACTTCTCAACGCACTCGCCACATCGATGTTCGCTATCATTACGTCAGGGAACAAATCATCGACGGATTCTTGGACATTGTGTTTGTGCGATCGGAAGACAACAGAAGTGATGGATTCACAAAGAACCTGAAGCAGGAAGTCCAAGCCGAGCACGAGAGCTCATACTTGTACAAGGGAGATCAGGATGCACGACAGGAGGCCATGCAGGAAGGGTGTTGGAATGCAATGGACATCCTGTCATGTTCTCTGTGTGCGATGACGAGAGAAATTCGGAAACTCAAAAGAACATCGGAGAAACTCGAAGAGTGTCCGTCTTTTGGTGCAACACGTTTGGACTCGTTGCGACACCAACAAGACGAAAAATCACGTGGGACGACACCGGATCAACACGGTATACTACGGAGAGGATACAAAAAGGAAAACCAAAAGTCGGAAGTGATTACTGCGGGAATTTACACGGGGGCCGCGATAGCACCGTAATAAAAATTGCAGGAAACAATCATACGATAAAATCTAATCATAAAACCCCAACTTGGACAACAATCAAACAACCTCACACACACACACACTCACTCACTGCAACAACAATCAACCAATAGCTCGACCTCTACAGGTTGCTGCACAAACTCTGGCATTCTGCCTTGGCTAGGATCATAGGGTTTCTAACAGATCCACATACACTTTGGAAGTGGATCTGGCAAATGATCTCATCGATGCAACAATGCTACAAAGAAGTGGTAAGTGGCTTTGTGCTGTGTTTCATTCTGCCTTCTGCAATGTACCCAATGCCTGCATTGAATCCAATATGTTCTCACACTTCTTTCCAGATCAAATGGCGAAACCGCTTGAATTCTTCAAAACCTCGAACTTGTCATGTTGCTGTGGATGGCACTGACTTCCGCATCCGTGAGCCAACACTATTCAGCTCAAAGCGGTACAGCCACAAATTCAAGACATCGGGGCTGAGGTATGAAGTTGCGATCTCAATCCAAACAGGTCACATTGTTTGGGCAGTCGGACCTTTTCCCTGTGGCAGGTGGTCGGATCAAAAGATATTCAATGCCTTCCTCGCGAAGCGACTGATGAAGGGAGAATGTGTTGAGGCCGATGGGGGGTATGGTGGGCCCCATGTGCTGAAGCCAACCAGCTATGTATCAAAGTCGAACCGACGAGCAAAGTCCAATGCTCGTGCGCGCCATGAAACAATCAATCGGCAATTCAAGAGATGGGCGATCTTGGGGAACACATACAGGTCAGATAGAGAACGCCATAAGGAGGTGTTCAAAACAATTGCTTTCCTCACACAACTGTCCATCCAATCTGGAGGCTTCAGCCCATACCAAGTAAACTTCTAGAGTTTAGAGTGATTCATATCCTTCTTTTGAATGCCACATTCACTTCATTGTGTCATTCACATGCTGCAAACAACTCACAGATGCGGCACCGCTGACGTGGAGCCACACAGGTGGAGATGCAAGACCCAACTGCAGCAGATGCTTCTCCGTCATGGTCTCATCCTATTCTCGCGCAAGCTGGTCACGACGATGGTGATGGTGGTCTGCCGAGTGAGGTGTCAGCACGGAAATAGGAGTAGACAAAGTCTTGTCTGCGCAATGCCCAAAATGTGAAGGACTAAATCCTCACTTCGACAGTAAATGGTCGAGCGAATCAGAACTGTCAGATCGTGTTCGTGTCTTGCGAACATAGTATACGTTATTTAGCGTTAATATGACGTTTAATTAGTCGATCCAGTCAGAGGAGCCTGTGACTGGATGAATCTTGTTTGTTGGGTCGAACACAAGCGCACAGCGCCAGCTTCCGCGCGCAGCGGAGGCAGCGACAATGGCGCAACAGCATGCGGGCGTTCGACTTTGGTGCTGGTTGTCGCGCGCTGCATTGGTTGACTCCGTGGAGTGTTGCTCTTGGGGATCGTCGCTTCGGTATTGGTGCTCTGCGACAGAGTATGGTATGTGCTTTGGAGGACTTCCATTGGCCTCGTTCGTTCCGCCCGTCTCCGGAATAGATCGTACTCGACGACTGCAATTGCTCTATTGACCAGAGTGGAGCGCTTCAGACTACTCCTGGTCTGCGTTGAGAGAAGTCCGAGCTGGAAGGACCAAAACGATCAACAGCAATAGCAACGGCAATAGCCACAAGAGCAACAAGAGCAACAACAGCAACAACAGCAACAACAGCAACAACAGCAACAAGAGCAACAACAGACAAACTAAAACAATGGGCTGCGGTGGCTCCAAAGAAGATCCCAATGCCGCGGTGGCGGCCAACTTCTTCCCCAGCGAGGACAACAGCAAGCCTGAGGTCCCGGCCGCGGCCAGCAGCAGGAGCGCGTCAAGGTCGGAACCTGCGCCATCCACCAACTCGTCATTCGCAGGATCCGCCAACGCCCCCAACAGAGACAGGCCAAGATCCAAGATGAGCCACGTCCAGGCAGAGACATCGGCGCGCGCCATCGACATGTCGGACAAGAAGCAATCCTCGTCCGGATCCGCCATCATCCACCACGGAAGCGGCAGCGGCAGTCTGGGTGCCACGGAACCACCGTCGGTCTCACCGCCGCCGCCGATCCACCTCTCGTCTCCGCCCGAGACCATCAAATCTACCAACACCAACGGCTCCAAGAAGCAACCCACCCGGCGCAACAACAGCCAGGGCTTCGTGGCGCCCGTGGCGTCGACCAGCTTCGCCCTGGCCGTCATGGAGTCGCACCAGCAGCAGGTCGGAACGCAGAGTCATCACTCCCAGCAGAGCAACGGCCGCAACAAAGACCCGCCTCCGCCATCCAACGACAACCAACAGGAGTACTATTCGCCGGTGCAACAGAACTACGCGGAAGCGGCCCAAGAAAATCCGCAACAGCAGAGGCACTACTTTGATGATTCCAGGTACCGCACCGATCAACAACAACAACAACAACAGCAGCAACAACAACCACAGCAACCGCGACAGCAACGACAGCAACAACCGCAGCAGCAGCAGAGCAGGATACCGGATCCTTACACATCGCATCAGTCACAGCGTCGACCACCCATCCAATTGGCCGACGATGATTTCTCGGTCGCGCCTTCGCTCGACGTCGAATGCCGCAGTATCACAAAGGTCGAATTTGGCGATGTTTACAAGCAAGGCAAGAAGGTACGTCTGTGTATCACATATGTTATTCGTGATGTGTGAAATTTCATGTGCTCTGTCATTGCAACTACTTGCTTCAGGATAGATCGTCCAAGTCCGCCTCGTCTCATGTTTTTTTTTCATTCTCTTCGAATCACATCAATCAAACAATCGCACAACCAAACCACGAACGTACATGCCAAACTCCATTGCACTTTACCTGTACCAAACACAGTTGGGTTACGGCGCGTTCGCAGAAGTCTTCCTCGCCACGCACCGTCCCACAGGCAAAGAGTACGCCATCAAGAAGGTCGACCGATCCAAGATGTTCTGGGGTGACCGCGACGCGCTCAAGGACGAGATCGCCAACCTCAAGAAGGTTCGTGAAGGACCCAACATCGTCCAGCTCTACGAAGTCTACGGCGAGCAGGATTACTGCTACCTCGTCATGGAATGCATGCTGGGTGGCGAGCTCTTTGATCGCATCATCGAAAAGAAGACCTTCTCGGAGGCTGAGGCCAGGGAATGCTCGCGCTGCATCCTCTCGGCCCTGCAGTACATGCATGAACGGCGCGTCGCGCATCGCGATTTGAAACCGGAGAACTTGTTATTGGCGGTACGTTGATCGGGTTGGCAGAGAGTGATGTCATTGTGCCTGTGTACGCTTGTGGTGGGATGGGCTCTTATTTTGTGCTGATCTACTGCGACTGTATTCTCGTTCTCACCAATGTTTGCGAATTGCTTCGTTCTCATACTCTACTTGATGGTGTGTACATGCGTATGCATTCGTTCATTTACTACTGTCCCCGTTCCTGTCTACTCTAACAATAACAGGCGCCCAAGGCATTGCTGCCGGTCAAGTTGGCTGATTTTGGCTTTGCCAAAGCAATAGGAGAGCGCAACGGTTGCCGCACCCTGTGCGGAACGCCTGGATACTTGGCACCGGAAATTCTCGAGCGCTTTCCTGCCTACGACGTGAAGTGCGACGTTTGGAGCGTGGGCGTCATCCTCTTCCTCCTCCTGGGCGGGTACCTCCCATTCGACGACGAGCAAGAAGACAAGGTCTTTGACAGGACGCGAAACGGACAGTACGACTTCCGCCCGAAGTTCTGGAAGAACATCACTGCGGGCGCCAAGGACCTCGTGGCGCAATGCCTGACGATCAACCCCATGAAGCGATTATCGTGCACGCAAGCTCTGCAGCACGAATGGATGACCCGTTCCGAGACCAAGGAGCTGGAATCCAAGCAACTCAATGTGGACAAGCTCAAGAACCTCATCGAAGGCAAGCGCAAGATGAAGGCCGCAGTCACCACGGTACGTGCGATGGAGCAGGCGGTGACACTACAAGTATACTACTTGCGAAGAACAGCAACAGGACACAATGTCACCCCCAAAGTTGACATGCACTCTTTTGACCATCAGGACGCTCCCTGTCAAAATACTTGTGTACCATATCGGTGAACCTTGTTCAGTCCACGCACCGTTCCCTCTTTCGCTGACTCACACCTTTCGACTCTGATTATCTTTCTCCACACATTCTGTCACCTAATTTCGCCTTTTGGTGTTGATGTTGGTATTGATGTTGGTGTTGTGCTGTTCCATCTCCATACCACGCACAACGCATCCATAATCTGTCACTTTCTGACCGTGCGTGCTTCTATATTCCTTCGCAATCGTTCCGTTCTGTGATTGATTGGTCGACCGATCGGTTGGTCGACTATGAAATAAAAAATGCCGCGCAATACTCTGTACTCTGCCCCATATTCATTTGATTCTCACCCACACAGCTCATGGCGGCGAACCGTTTTCAGCAGCTCAACGACGACTTCAGCACGTACTTGGACAAGCGAAGGAAGGACTCGGTTGTTTCGCATTTCTCATACATGACCGGAGGCACCCGTGGCACTCTGGCGACCATCCAATTCAAAGCCGACGGACCGTCCGGCAAACCGTTCACTAATTTCTACATCGTCGGAGAACTCGTTGGCGAAGGCGGCTTTTCGAAGGTCCACAGGTGCATACGAAAGAAGACCCGCGAGTCGTACGCCGTGAAGGAGATTGACAAGAAGCTCATGGACAGCAGATCCAAGGCAAGTCTGAAGGACGAGATCACGGCGCTGAAGAGGCTGAGGGGTGGACCGCACATCATCCGGCTGCTTGACATCTTCGATGAACCGCAGTCGCTCTTCCTGGTGCTCGAGGAAATGAAAGGCGGGCATCTCCTCTCGCGCATCGTCACCAAGGAGGTGTACACGGAGCGTGAGGCACGGCAGGTGTGCAAAATCCTGTTCTCAGCGCTTGACTACTGCCACAAGAAGCAGATCGCGCACCGTGATGTGAAGCCAGAGAATCTGCTGCTGGTGGAGGAGAATGATGACACGAGCGTGAAAATTGCAGACTTTGGATTCGCCAAGCGAGTCACTCACAAGAACTGCCTTTCCACGCTGTGCGGAACAGCCCAGTACGTTGCGCCGGAAATTCTGGATTCCAGAGTGGATGGATACGACCACAGGGTTGACATGTGGTCCGCTGGTGTCGTGGCGTATGTTCTGATCGGAGGATACTGTCCCTTCGACGGGCCGCTGGAGGATGTGGCCAAGAGCATCATCCGTGGACGCTACGAATTCCACCAAGATGTGTGGGGCCCGATATCAAGCGGGGCGAGAGAAATGATCACCGGCCTCCTCACCGTCGATCCAAATCGTCGGTACACGGCGGAGGCGGCCCTGAACTGCGGGTGGATGGAGATCGAGGAGGAAACCCTCAGCTTGCGAGATCTGTCGACAACGCAGGAGATCATCCGCAAGCACCTCCCGGCGCTCGCCAAGGTCAAGATGGCCGCCAACGCAATCATGACGACGAACAAATGGATGTCGTTGGCTGGCATCGTGACGGGAAAGAAGAGGGGCGTCCACGATGAAGAATCAGTCGCCGATGCCAACCGGGACTTCAGCAGCGAGTTCCGATGGGGCGAGCAGATTGGCGTCGGTACCTTCTCCGTGGTGCACGAGTCAAGGCGAAAGGGAGGCAGCGAGGTTTACGCCGTGAAGCGAATTTCCAGAAACGACCTGCACCCAAGCGACGCGGTTGCATTGCATGACGAGATTGCTGCCTTGAAGAGCGTGCGACAGTGCGATCAGATCGTCAGGCTGTACAAGGTGTTCGATGAGGATGACTACACGTTCCTGGTTCTGGAATACATGAAGGGCGGTGACCTGATCGACCGCATCATCGAGAAACGACATTACACGGAGTTCGATGCTCGCGAGGTCAGTCGCAAGCTGCTTCTGGGCGTTGCGTACTGCCACGAACGCAGAATCGCCAATCGCAACCTGAAGCCAGAAACCTTGCTACTCCAGGCGGGCAGCGATACCGACGTGAAGATTTCAGACTTCGGCTACGCCAAGACGGTCCACTTCCCCAACTCACTGCGCACGCAGTGCGGTACGGAGGGATACGTGGCACCAGAGATCATCGCCCATCGTCCAGCCTACGATGTGCCATGCGACATGTGGAGTGTCGGAGTGATCATCTATATCGTGCTGGGTGGTTACCGCCCCTTCCGAGGCGAAGGTGAGGAGGTGATGCGCATGATCCGTTACGGAGAGTACAAGTTCCACAAGAAGTACTGGAGTCACGTGTCGAGCGATGCCAAGAACCTGATCCGGTCCATGCTCACGGTCGATCCGGAACGCAGAATCACGGCAGAAGATGCCCTGAACAGCCAGTGGCTTCGGGCCGACACGTCCACTCTTGGTACGGAGCTGGCGCGCGACATGGATGACCTGAAGGTGCTGAAGGAAGCGAAGGCCAAAGTTAAGGGCGCCGTGAACACCATCATTGCATCCAACAAGCTCCAAAGCATCGGAGGTCTGAGAGCGTACCAGGACTTCTAAACGGTTCTGCGTCGGTGAGAATCGGATGGACTCGTCATCAAGCCACGCGCAATGGTGAAGCTGTGGATGTTGCGGATCGCTCGATGGGAGCCAATGATGTGAGAAAAACGCAGACGGACGGATGAGCGAACGAACGAACGCAGACGAACAAATGAATGGACAACCAAAGGCAGCAGCCAGAGACATGAAGACGAAGGCAGAGCATTAGCGAGGTCATGATGGAAAGGAAAGAAGGAAGGGAGGAAGGTACAAGGAAGCAACAAGGAAGGGTGTGTTGGGCGGAGGCGAAGGTATACGTTTCGTACAGGATGTAAAACTGGTGATACTCTTAAGATGTCTTTTCCACAATTCAATTTTTTGGATACCGTTGGTGCTCATTCGACTCGTTGTCTGTCTGGAACACTGTGTCCAAAAAAGTGGGAGAACACGAACACTGACAGACCTTCTCTATTGTCTGCCTGTCTGCCAATATGTATGTCTGTCTGTATTCATAGATGCCTGCATGGATGGATGTCTGTATGCATGTATGTCCATGCAACAGAACTTCACCATTGTTCTTGACAACAGCCAGAAACGTCCAACATGACAAACAACAAACGATTGACAGTGTCGCAGATGTCATCTGATTGCACTGACGACAGGTCCATTCTGCTTGCGCAAGCGAGGAAGTCCACAATCATGAACTGCCTGTTCCATCGCTCAATGAGTACAATAGAGTAGAAGCATCCCGATGTCATCTGTGGGTGCTCTCGCACAGGTTCACCATCAATTTGGGAAGCGCCTACTTGGTGGAGCGGAGAACTCATAGTCGTACATGCTTGGCCACTTTGTGTGGAGTAGTCCATTAGTGCATTCGATGCGGTCATTGTACACTTTAAAACGAAGCGCGCCCCAGAAGATAGATTCGGTTTCTGCGTTTGGCGTTCAGCTATTTGGCGGAATGCTCCAATCAACAATTCATGAGTGCTATTCGCTCAATGCGGAATGGAGTCGGCGGACCATCGCCAATGGACCATGGCAGCGGTAGTTTCGAAGAGGCGAACAGTCGGTGATTGTTTTGCTCGTTGGTTATCTTTCCCTCTGGACGGAGATGGTGGATACATGGATGGGTAGCGCACCGAAGTGTACGGACTGCTCTGAGTGGAGCACTCCATCCGAGTTGTCGGCAAGGTGGGTTCTCACCTTCTCCCGCAATGGATGGAGTGCGCGATCTCGTTCTTTTGTTACCATAGATCGTACATTTCGTGTTCATCGACACAAGCGCAAAAGGAAGGGAGCACATCTGGCGTCTTTCACTATTCTACGACTGCGAGTGCACATGATGTCGAGGTTGGTGCGTCATAACCAACCGCACGGCTGCGCTACGCATACCCGCATCATCTACGACCCCAGCCACGATCGCTATCTCTTCGGCTACCACTACCCCTGCGTTGGCTACGATCACGTACAGGCACTTGTCCATCAGCCCTCACGATCAACCCTGCACTCCCTACTCTACCCCAGAGAGTACACTACCTCACCCCATCCAAGACAAAACTTGGGACGATTTCGACGCTGTTCTCCAATCTACTACACGCGCGAGATCGAGGCTTGATTGTTCCCCGAAGCAGGACGAGACTGGGTCAGCCCACTACACTGGCGTGTGCCTGTGGATTGCGGAGAATAATCTTTGCTATCCTCCTCGTACGATCTATGAGAACGGAGGCAGATTCCACACCAGGATGGAGATCTGTTCGTCTTGACGGACAAGGCACGCACATCCACGGAATCATCAAAAGACTCTCCGGATTGGTGCGCGGCTTGCGAAACTGCGCATGAACACCGGCCTTCCCTCTGTTGCGGAAGTATCACAAAACCATGCGTGCAGACATCCGTGAATGCCGAAAGCCTCATCCTCCCGCGATAGGTGCAAATCTCAACACCAACCAATCGAAAGCGGACTGGTACGAGTACTTGTAGTGCACCGCAGTTGTATCATCACGTCGGTATGTGCGCGATGGCATGAATCATTTTGCCCACAGCCATCATCAATGTGTGCTTGACGTGCTTCTACCAGCTCCATCCCAGGTACGTGTCGAGGGCGATTCTGCCTCTCGCACTCTCGCTCGTACCTGTGAGCTCCGCTGCGACCTGGGTTCCGCCATGGTCACAATTCAAGTCCATCGACTTGCGAGAATCTTGTGCTGCTCCGAGCATTTTAGTGCCTCTCTCTCTCTGGGGTCTTTGGCTCGTCATCCGCCATGAAGCAAATTACGCTCCATGACAATCGCGCGCGGGCATTGGCGCGCCAAACGCATTTCCATGTGCCGGTACTCGATCAGACCTTCAAACCATTGTTCTGCCAGCGTTTGTGCATACCGACAAGCGCTTCCACCCCGCCAACCACCACTGACGGCCACAACAGCAGTTTCTCCAACAGGACCAACGGAGAGAGCAGTGTCTTTCGATGTTTGCCAATGTTTCCACGAATCCAAAGAATGCCCGAGCCTAGGTAGTGGGAATTCCCTCTCTTGGACCACTTTTTCGCACAACTCGCATGCTGCTCACCCTCTTGGTAAGGTGAGCCTCCGACCGCGACAAGGCGAAGCATTGCGCTTCGCATTCTGCGTCGAACTCGTCCTGTGTCGTACGACCCATGAGGTACATCAGAACGTGGTTGTTTGGGGATGGCGGAAGGATATCTCACACGCATAAACTTAGCTAAGCCTTCGGCGAATCTGTGAATGGTGAGCGAAATGTCATCAGACAAGACGCGCACGCTGGGTTTGTCCTGTGGGTGGTTGTTCTTGTCTCCAACTGCCTTCACAAACAGAGGTTTCGTTTTTCGCAGAAGTTGTTGCGTTCGATGTTTGCACAACTGTCTCCGTCGGGTACACGGCAGTTGGCACTTATGAACCCCCCAAGCGCGTGGACCACACCGCAGCAAAGACAAACGCACCACTCCACCTCCTCGCGAAATCTCTCCCCAGAAATCGCAGGTAGAGAGATGCGATCGTAGGCACATCACGACACGCTGCATTACCACTTCTTATGCTGTTGCGATATGGTCTGTTCTTTAGCGTCTTCCTTGCACCACGATCTGCGTGCAAATCCGCGGCTGTCTTCGATCCACGAACAAGAATGAAGGGATTGGTGTTGCCGCGTCGTTTTTTGTCGCGGAAGGCAACACCACCAGCTCGACACAAGATCTATGCCAATGACGAGACGAGAGAAAACAGAAAAAGGATGATGAAAACACGCAACCAAGTAAAAGTAGGGAGTAAGCGTGGTTGACGCTAGAGCATGGGAAAGCACCCGGTGTGTTGGCAGTGAACTGGGGAGGTCCATTCACTCTTGGCAATACACGAATCCCCGCATCTCATGTCGGCCTTTGGTCAGCTCGTCATCACGTTTCTTGCTTTCGGAAAGCAGAAGCTTGGGGATGGGGGGAATCGCCGTGGGCTCACCATTTGGCGCTCTTCAGCTTCCCCATGTTCCCCACGAAGGTGGCCCAGAGAAGGGCACAAAGAGCAGTAGCGCTACCTGAATGCAATGGAAAGCTCGCCATCTGCACACGCAGCTGCGCAAATGATGGCACAGAGCGAGTAGAGCACAGAAGCAGAACTCATTGTGATGGCATGGTGTACTCGTAGCATCGTATTGAAGGTACGGTGATTGACGGAGTAGACCACTGAGGAAAGAAACTGCTCGGCTGCATTCGCCATCACGAATCAATTTGAATCAGCATGGACAACAGAGAGGCACAGCGTAGAGTCGAGCAGAGCCGAGTAGAGCAGGGCACGATGCGACGAGAATCTCGCAGGATGAGAAACATTGAGCTTGCTCTCCGAATCCTATCGTATTACATCCAGTTGCCGAGTGGCAGAGATTTGCGCGAAGTAGTATGGGGACCTCCAGGAATAGCACCGTCAACCTGAAGGACGGAGTCTTTGAGAGTAGAATATGCCAGTACAACTAGGCTGCACCGGCGGCAAGATGATGGCGCCACAGACGAAGCGTGATGATCTCCCAGAGTTCATCTCTGAGATCATCGGCCTGCTCCTGTTCCTGCTCCTGCTCCAGGGACGGATCTTGGTTGCGATCATGACGTGCTGCGTTTGCTGGTGGCGATGTTGCCACCGATACTGCTGCGGATACTGCTTCTGTTGTATTTGCTGTCGAAGGTTCTATGGACGCATCGAAATGAGTAGCAGGCACAAATCTTCGTTCGATGGTCTCAGCCATTGGGCTATCCAACGATCTCTCAGATTGACGGTGGGCAATACCAACGTCGATGCCGACGCCACTGATGTCCATCTCGTTAGTGCCCTCCCTCATGCTGCTGTTGCTATAGTCATTGCCATTGCCGGCGACCGCGCCGGGGGCATGAGGATCGGTCGCTCTCGTTGGCACGGAAGCTGCGTTGGCCATGTGCAAGAGCAGGCGTTCGAGGCATGACTGACTGATGAAGTGGCGGCCGAGGCGGAAGTTAATGTTGGAAAGATTGGCCCACATGATACCGACCAGGGTATCCAGGAACCTCCGTTCCGCCCGAGGCAAGGCATCGACGGGTTTTGCCAATTGCTGAGATGTGAATGCGTAGGCTGTGCGATACAGATTGATTGCTGTGACGAGCATCGATAGCTCCCATGGAGAAGACGAAGTAACGCACAGGGTGCGAGGAGCAGACCGAGTGGTGTTTCCGTCATGGAATCCTCGGCTCTGCGCGGTACTCGATGAGTCGCTAGCTTGCACTTGTTGCGGTCGTATCGAATGCTGTTGCTGGTGTTGTTCGCATTGGCGTTGGAATGCCAGCTGTTGTTCGTGATGCTCCAAAGCCTGTATGTGATGCTGCAGAGCAAGGTTGAACATGATCGCGATTGCTATCTTCGAAAGGTGAGCTGTTTTGCATGAGGAATCCAGCTGGCCAACAGCCTCACAGCGATCGGCAACAGACCCGTCATCGGCAGGAGCGGCATTCTGCCCATGGGCCATATTGGTGCAACCTCGGCCACAATCCTGATCTTGGAGAGCCCAGACGAGAACGATCACGCTCTGAACTAGTTGATCATTGTCAGGCGAAGCGCCGGCGGTGGCGTTGAAGGCAAGGCCTGTCATCTTGACCATTTTCGACTTCAACTGATCGCAGTCGCACGGATCTTGACATCGCTCCTGGTTGCAATTGGACTGTTGCTCCGAGGCTTCGATCATGTGCTTGACGTGGGTGAGCGTGGCGGTGAAGATGATGTGAGCCTCCGTGAAACGATGCTCCTGAAGAGCAACGGTCCCCTTGTTGGCTTCTGTTACAAGTGTCCGTATACTCCGCACACAACCTGACGCATCCACGCAGGTTCGTGTCGAATGGTGGTCGTCAACGTCCATGGTGGCTGATGTTGCGTTGGACTTTGCCGTTCGCTGGTTCATGTTCGATAGATCAGGGCAGTCGCAATTCTGCTTCGCATGTGCTGAAGATGTGCTTGTGTAGAAAGAGTGATTTTGGAGTCCGAACCTCTCAGCATTTGGGCTTTTTGTAAAGTCCTGCACTTGCCACTTGGCAAGCGGATCTGGGCGGCCTTGAGTGATCTCACGATGTCGCCTCGCACGGCCTGTGTTGCGAGTATTAGGACGAGTAGATGTAATCGAAATGATCGTGACGGTAGTGAGGCAGTGACGGCAATGACAATGACAATGGTGAGAGTGATGATAACAGCGATTGCTGGTCTCCTGACTGGTAAGTTGATCAGCTCGTCTATGCCGGTTTGCTCTCCCCGGAGCTGGCTTGGTTGTGTGTTGTGTGTTGTGTGTTGTTGCTTTGCTGCCTCCAGGATCCACGAGAGTGAAGGTCCAACACCTTGTTGGGCCTCGCAAGTCAGCGGCACGAGCCCACGCACCAATTCTGCGGCGTTCTCTCGGGCTTTGGCAAACGGAGGTTTTCACCACGAATCTGGTTCAGGATGCTGTTGTCTTTGGCAGAAAACAGAGGCTGTCAGCGGAGGTATCCGACAGTGGACACTCCTTGGCGAATGGGCTTGGCTGGGTGCCTTCCGTGGCGACGGTCGCGACTGGCAAGCCCGGAGGTGACCAGGCCTGTCGCATTCGTGTTCGTTGTACCTCGGAGTTCGCGATGGCCGCTGCGATGGGCAGCCATTGCTTGATCGACTTACCTGAGTTGGTTGTTGCTGGTACCGTCGCTGGTTTGGTTGTTGCCGCTGATTGTGTTGGTCTTGTTTGCTGCGGATGTGTTGCTTGTTGTGAATGTTGACAAACAAGTATCGTGATCATGGCATGTCGGGATTCTATGTTTTCGATTTGTGTTGTCTTGGCCCATCTGGTGCTGACGAGTGGTTTGGAGACAATTGTTGTCTCACTTCGCCTTCTTTCACACAATTTTCGTTCTTGGGTGGGGATGGTGCTTTTGCTCCATTCCGTTCCTCACTCCGTCGTAGGACGCTACGAAGTCACAAAACATTGGCGCGAAGCGCATGCAGGCAATGACATACTACTACATGCACAGCTGGGAGCACAAGCAGCCCACGTTGAGTAAGTGTATACTCGTATCGCAACAGCCAGTCAACATTGAGCAAACCTCCTCTTGTGGGGCACTCGTATGTGCTGTGGAGTTGAGTAGCTCGTAGCAACGCCCCATCCCGGATGTGCTGCTACGTGGTTCAGAGAATTTTGTTTCCCGCGCTGATGGGCCGTTCAGTTCCTACTATGATCTCCACAAAGAGTAAAGTACCGCGTAGAGACCTACACACCAACATGCTATTATAAACGAGGAGGGGATGCGTGCAGCCGCCATTTTCGTTTGTTGTTACACATCGCCACTTCCCATGATTGCATCACGTGTGTGCCACACAAGCCACGATGGGGAGGTGGTCCACGCTCAGCAGATGGAGAACACGGGTCTTGCCGAACTATCGGAAAGGGCCCAAATACTCAGTGCGCCAAAGACATCTTGGACATCACAGACACCGTTGTTAAGGCCATCTGTTGTTGAAATTCCAATGTCGGCAGAACTGCCCTCTCTTCATGTTCAATCCATCGGATAAGTGCTTCGCAAAAACACGAACAAGCCCTTCTGCCCACCCAACCAAACAATGACCTTCTCACTTGTCCATAAATTTTAAACCAGAGACAGGAAAGCGCATGTTTCCAGTACCACAAGCACGTAGACTACGATCTTGGCTCTGAGCACGCTAGAAGCTGCAAATCATGGGAGATACGGGTAACTCTGAGCATTGCTAGGTATTATACGAAAATCTATGAATGCGCAATACTCTTGAGCTCCAATAGGATTTCAGCAGCCAAATGGGACAAAGGGCTCCAGCACGAGTATCGCGGCATTTGGAGTTGGAGAGCTTGGATTGTGGAATTGTGATGGTCGGCAATGGTGCCGTGTCGTTCGGCGTTGGTCGTTAGTAGACCTTCGCGTGCAAGCTCGATGTGAGCCAAGTAACAGAGTGTGGTGCAGTTCTTGGTTCAACCTGCGTCAGCGAGATGTACGCATGGAGATTGCAAGGTAGAATAGCCGAGCGTTTAGTATGCGAGCTAATTGAACGCTTCCGTCCTCATCCATTCCTTCCTCCCAGGACGCGACGTCGATGAGGTCTTGATGTGCGCCCGCATAGCACAACATGCCACATGGCAGAAGGAGTCACTAACTTGTGAAGATCTTGCCGTGGTGGACTGTCGCCCAGATATCATATTGGAGCTTGTGGCGACCCGGGCCGCAGATGAAGGCGCTGCGCATGCCATGGCTGCATCTGCGACCGAATTGCTCCTGCATCAGGCATAGCGCAAGCCTTCGCCACGTGCATATTGCGAGCGAATCGGAAGCCAAGCACGTCAGTGCGTTTGGTTTGGTTCAACTCGTTTGGGTTTGGCGCATTGGTTTCGGTGTCAACGAACTGTCCTGAGCAGTCCAGGTACGAGTATGTACGCGTATGTACAGCCAAGCCAAACTCAACGACTTGGCCCCAATCGCAAGGTGGCGTGCACACCTACTGTTGGGTGGCCCATTCATGTATGCCGAAGTTTGTGGGGACCTCACGATGATCCGTTGGAATCAATCGCATGGGCGAAAGATGCCAATGATAGCCGGGCAAAATTGGGCTGACGATCAGGTTCATGAGAGATCGGATGGGTTGTTGGTCGCATGGGCGCATGCACGTATGAATGGGCGGTGAACAGCGCATGACTGAGACGGATCGCAAGTTGCGAGTTCTGTGACCTTGATGCATCCATCAGGATGGTCGGGACCGTGGATGGACAGTCATGGCGACCATTTTCGTTGTGATGACCGCTTCCTAGCGAGGATCAGGCTTGTTGTTGTGTCCACAGGTCAGCAAATAACGATTAGTTTGCGTTGCTTCCACGGAGTGCGCTGCCATACCTCTGTCACCACCAGCGACATCACGCCAAATCCATCACCACCCTCATCAGATCTCTCTTGCCCATTCGGAGAAGTGGTGGAGGGCTGGAAGCAATCTTCCACGCAGCAAGCCTGATGAATGCGAGCATGAATACTCGTCGCTCTCATCTGAACTCGAACTTATGCATGGTAACTCATCAATGCAGGCTCTGGACCGGATGGTGTTTCCCTTCGCGACGGCTGAACCACAATGGACATTTCAATACGGAGACTTGTTGTCCACGTCCAATGTGACTTTCACCCATGCCTTCATTCTTCATCCCATCTCGTTGATTGCTTAGCCGATCGTATGATCATTTGATCAACCCATCGTTTGAGAGATGCGTTGGCTGCTTCCACTGCTGTCGATGGCGCCGATGGCCCTGCATGCTTCTACTGATGCTGTCGCCGGTGTTTGCATTCGCCCACCAAAGCACACCTGACTTCTCTGTTTTCGCTGCGGCCAATCGACTGCGCCGAGTTTCGTGCACCTGATCATGAGCATGTCCAACGTCACTCTCCGCGTGCCCGTTTCTGTTGTTGTCATTGTCTCTGCCACAATCGAATCAAAGCCACTGTGTGCCATCACTGTCACCGCAATCCGCGACGCCAAGATCGCAATGTATCGTTCGCGTACGAAAGGCAACACTTCACCTCCAGCCCACGATCAGAAGAGGATGTTAGTTCCTGCGCCATTCCGAATGACGCAGGAGTGCCACCAAGAACACCACAAAGCCTATCTGAAGGTCGTGTTCAACCCTGCGCTTCATTGTCCAGTCTTCCGTTTGCTTCCACATGTATCCCTGGTCACCTGAGTGCTTCGCCGTGCTTCCAAGCGCGTCGGAGTCGTCATCCTTCGTCGGTCCTTTCGTCTCTCGTGGTGTCAAATGGATCACACATCTTGGAACGACTTCGACGTCGCTGCTACGACTATGTTTATCCTCCTTGCATGAAGTTGTACCGATTTTTCGGTGCTGTCATTCTTGCCGACCCGCTGTCTTGGTTCTTTCGTGTTGATGTTTGTGTCTTTTCCCATCAAGATCTTCATTTTGTGAGGAGTTCTCGACGCGGGTCACAAGGCAAGACAACCACCATTGCGACACTTCCTTTCAGGCGTATCGCCAGATTAGATGTTGGGATGAGGGAGCACGGAACGCAGCCCGCCGCCGCCTTGAAAAACATTTGGGGACTTTCTTGGGGATGCAGCACCAGATGTCGCTGGTCATGGTATGTCTTGTTTCTCACACCACACAAGATCACAAGTTCGTCAAACAGAGAAATATCTCCCTTGGCGTCGAGCCGGCTTATTTTCCCACCAACACCCGAATCAAAGCGCTCGATGGTTGAATTTGAATCGCATCTGCAGCAGATCGCCTGCAGAGTTACCGGTTGCCCAAATCCCCACATCTCACATTCGTCATGATGCATCTGCTGTTGCGCAGCTGCACAGAACACCAAAACCGAAATAGTAGCCGCCAAAACAAGGCGACGTGCGCCAACGCGCATTCGTCAGGCCCAGTCCTTTGGGGCCATTCGTGCTGGTATTGCACAATAATACCAGGGACAAACTACTCGTACGCCCAGAGGAGCGGATCAAGAGGCCCATCCGTTGGATCTGGAATTCCATGTCCGTCATACCATACTCCGAGCGCTCTGTTCCGTGCACTGGCCGGCCGCGTGCCCATGCAAGGATTCGACTGGCTGTTGCTGATATGCATCATAGTCTATTGTATTATATAAGATGTTCTGCATCCACACGCAATGTGTATTCTACGCTCTCTCTCTCTCTTCCTGAAGCAGGCCGCACATGCTGAGGCAACGGCCAGGGCATCCCGCTTCACCCGGTCACCAACACTGACACTCCGTCGCTGGAGTCCACGTGGGCAGGGCGAAACACTTTGCCCAGCTGGCACGTCGGATGAACCAAAGTAGTCTCGGGTTTCTGATTGACACCGATGTTCGTCCTGTACTCGTTGTGTGGAAGTGGGAGGTCGTGGTAGAGACCAAGACTGGTCAGCCACAGAACCTTGACCACCATGGGTCGGTCTTGTTTCTTCGCAACAGCCGATGGAGAGGGGTAGAGCGTGCTGAATTTCCACTCGCACTTCCGCTTCCATTAGCATTGCATTCGCCTGAGCATTTGCAGGAAGAGGAAGGACTGAAGTGATGTGGAGATTTCGTTGAAATTTGTTACCAAGACACACTTCCTTTCACCCCTCCTCTTTCCACTACGCGTCTACCTGCATGCCTGCCGTTGACTTTGTTGCTGTTGGCACCGTTCATGGTATTGTACGTGTATTGTAGGCACTTGCGTAGATGACACACTTGAAGCTGAGTGTTCATGCCGTTGGTGCAGAGGACAAGCTGTGCTTCCAGAGTAGTTCGGTGATGTTGATCCAGAACAGCTCCTCCTGTTCTTCCATGCGTGCTTGTGCTCCGATTGCCATGCTTTCTCCAACATCTGCGGCTGAGTCGACATCAGCTCCAACGCTCGCATGTGCTGGACAGATGCGTTGTCTTTTGGACATGGTGGGTGTGTCTTGGTCAGCCTCCACGTCAACCGAGCCATGTTCAACTTCGCGATGAGCATCCTCTTGACTGTAGTCATGGCCTTGGCCATGGTCATGGCTTCCAGCCATTGCCTCGCTCTTTCCTCCGAAGCTCTCCGTGTTTGCCTGTGTCGCTGTGCGGCAGCGACGATGCCCAGCGAGACTATCCTTGGCGTGCACTGTGCGACAGAAGATGCTAGCGCTCGCAGACTTCTTTTCGTTCAATGTCTCCGATAAGGCGAGGTTGACGAAGAGCCGGTTGAGGCAGCTTTCTGCCTGATCGCTGTCGCCCAGAGTCAGATGGAGGATGGCAAGGTTGTTCATCACGATGCTGCTGATTCCTAATCGTTGCTCGTCGTAGAGCTCTTGCGCCATCTGTACTGTGTGCGCTGTGGCCGTGGTATGTACGCGCGGGTTCGACACAACGCCAGCCAAAGTCGTGGTCGTCGTTGCTGTAAGCGTTGACGTTGTTGCGAAGGTGTCATGAAGTGAAGGCGGTTGGTCACGATGGGTCGTGCCAAGTTCGTGGTATGGCAGCGCTTGGTCATATTCCTGAAGGCTGGTTGCCGAAGTCAGCCGCGTTGCAGCCGTTGTGGCCGTTGTTGGCATTGAGGCGTATGGTGGCGATACCTGATCCAGCTGCGGCTGTTCTTGGGGTCCGACGCTGTGCGAATGGCACGAGGCAAAGCTATGGATGCTCTGCTGGTACAGTGCGCTGGCCTTGAGGAGGAGATTCAGCTTCTCCTTCTGGATCTGCTTGTGCGCGTTGTCAGCTTCGTGGTCCTGATCTGACTGATCGACAACGGGAAGTTGGGGAACTGGATTTGGAGAAGAGTACGAAGGATCCGTGTCTCCACTTGAGCCGGCAGTGACTGTACCCGCGCCTGCGTGCGTAGGCGATGCAGCCGAGTTCTGCTGCTGCCGCTGCTGTTGCCGTTCGTCACAGTTCAGCGCTGGTTGAAGTGCCTGAACATGATGCAAGAGAGCAAGATTGTACAGCAAGACCTGGAAGATCAGGTCTATATTTCGGTGATGCTGCTGTTCTTGCTGCGCAGAAGATAGGGTGAGTCGTGCTGCACCATCACCGACAGTTGATCCGCTCTCGAAGGCGCAGTCCAAGGATCGGCGCCGACCTCCATCCCGATGCAAGGTCTGATCGCGATGCTGGATACCGTGGGGCGGACCGGATTGCTGGCACGGTATAGCACAGGCGCACGTTCGATGGTCGATGCCATTTGCTTCTCGAAGTGGCACGAGGTCAGCGCAGAAGTGCTGTCCGATCTTGGTGTCGCCCGCGCTGCACGAGCAGGGGCAGCAGGAATGGTAGACGTCAGGGCAGCACAAAGCCCTGGGCGTCAGGCCAAGCACCTGGAAGCAAGTTCTGTGGTTGATCCCATCGGAGGGGAAGAACTGACCATTCTGCACATCGTGGGCATGCACCTCGATTGCCGTCAGATGATCGTCGAGGCGCGTTTCTCCGCCGAGCATCGTGCGCGCGCATTCGCAGTCTGGAGGCGGTTGGGACATGAGCATCGAGGCATCGCTGACACTACAAGTGTTGCGTTGCAACGCCACGAGCGCCGATGCATAGTGGTGGAGAGCACCTTCGTAGTTGCCGTCAACGAAGGCACGGGATCCTTGGTTGAGGAGGTTGAGCAAGGACATCGTGGGCTGATTCTGACTCTGCTGCTGGAATATGAGAAGGCTCGGGTCCTTGCAGCGGCCGGGTTGGGATCGTTGTCGTTGATGATAATCCGATTGTTGCTGTGGCTGTTGCTGTGGCTGGTGTTGGTGTTGTGCGGTTGCAGCTGCTGCCGTGGGCATTGTGGTTGTTGCTATCTCCGAAGTGCGAAGTTCGTGAGGTTGCGGTGCTTCCTGAGCATGTGTATTTCCATCCCCGCCAGAAGGAATCGCCGCGAGTGGTTCACAAGCCCCGCTCTCGTCGCAGCAGTCGCCACAACGCTGATCTGGTCCATTTTGACATTGACACCGGCGTTGGTCGCGAGGGTCCTGTTGGGACTGATGTCTGCGCATCCTCTCGTAGCAATGGTAAGAGTGTTACTGTAGTAGTACAGGCGACTCGTATGCTGCCTGCGTGGAAGAACACACGGGACCGTCTGCTTGTTGATGTCTGCCTCGGGTAGTCGCCCTGGTACGCGTATGTCCTTGCGAGCACTGTACTGTCTTGGTATGTACTCGTACGAGCTACGTTTGCATCCCAATACAGCTGCCAACCTTCTCACGATCGATGGTCTACTGTCAGGTATTACACGAGAATATCCTCATACATGCGTCTTGCGTCCTATTCTGCTGTATTTCTCTTCGTGTTCGAGTATACTCTGTTGCGCCGTGTTGAGTTGTAGTCTCTGGCTTGCCGGCTGTGCTTCTCTGCTCTGCTTTGTTGTTCTTTCCTCTCTTTTGCCGCGCAAGGATTCTCTTTCGATTGTTTCTTGGTGTGCGTTTCCACTCCGCGCCTGGTTCGTTGTGCTCAGCACAACAAGTTCCAGTGATTGCGGCGCTGGCGGCGCGGTTGTTACCACAGATGCATGGAACACAGCCGTACCACTCGTAGTAGTACTCGCGAAGCACACCCACGTCCCGCGAGGGTACCCACGACACAGTCAGCCATCTTCCTGCGAAACATGACAGCTGTCCAACCACCCCCAGGCGCACCCGGAGCCCCTCAGTCGCGATTTAATGCTCTTCTTGGTCTCGCATCACTGAGCACCAAACCAAAAAGGCACAACGTTGACAAATGTCACCGACCATGGTTGGTACGAGCGTGTAGGACTACTACTACAAGGCCACAATGGGAACAACAGGCTGTATGTGTGCTTGTGGCGAGGACGTAAAATCCCAATGCCACAATGCCACACAACACAGAAACATGACCAGATGCTTTCTGTTCATTCCTCCTCTCTTGTTCCCTACTCGCAGGTGCAGAAAGCGCAGTGATGATCGACTGTGACTGCGACACACAATGGTGCACAACGAAATATTCTCAAACCTTTCGCTGCGTATCCGCAACGGCGGAGAGAGAGAGAGAGGGAGAACCCATCATTCCCATCGTCGATGGGTTTCATTCCATGCCACCAGTTGGTTCTGCACTGAGTTCATTCCACTCCTAAGGCGATTGTTGTCATCCCATACATACTATTCTTCGTTTCATATTATGGTAAGCATTCATTACGGATAACCCCTCTGACAGCTCATTACGTCGCACTCTCGGCAATTGTATTGTTCTCTCTCCAAAGAGAATGTTCCATGTCCCGAGGCTCTCCCCACCACCGTTCATCGATCCTAATGACAGCAACAACTGTGTGACCCTTTCGCTCATTTACACAATGTGATATCGATCGTATGGAACAATACTCAATCTGTGTTCTCCAATCCATACCACACGTACGTGGATGGGACGTGCAAGCGTACCCACATCCCACAATACGGGTCGAACTGCGAGCGATGATTCTCTGCAAAGCAAAGCGCAGCAACTCTTTGCAAATACGACGCCTTCTCGTCATCGCTATGAGGTCGTCAAAATCGGTTCGTCTCCTGTTGCGTTGCCATCCTCTTCGACAGCAGCGTGGGTGTCGTGTCTTGTGCCATCTCATCCATCCTGCGGCTGTGGTGCCGCAATCCAGCGATGGCCAATGAGTGACAACGTATGCGTAGGGGATCGTTGTCTCCCGTTCACGGGGACGACCGGACCATCATCGGGGCACGGCGTGTGCTCCAATTGCACGAGTACTAGCTACCCTATTGCAAAAGTGCTCTTGCTCTGGAGCACAACGCCCCCATTTCGTACTGATGCAACGGAGCTCTCAATGCGTGAGCGCCATGATAGCTGGTGCGGTCACAGGGTCTAATGCGACGTCCTGGTCATCGCCCATACCATGATCGTACATGTGCGAAGGCTCTCGATGCCTCCTCTCCCCTCCATTCAAAGTGTTGTTGTGTGAGAACAGATGCCTCGCCGGGACCGCGCAACCCATATATACGCGCTATATATATGTAGGTGTTGGGGAGGGCAGTATTGTCCATCGCTTTCACGTCGCCGTTTTTCGGCACCAAACCGAGGTCTCGGAGGTACCACAATGCCATTCTACGTGTCTGTCTGCCCTGAATGTGGCGCACAAAGGAAGAGTGGATTGTGCTGGTGGTCGTGTTGATCCGAGTCTGGTGGCTCCTCATCAGCGCCAGGCTTGGTGCGGAAGGTTCTCGACAGAGTACGAGAACGTTGATTCACAACCGCCAGCGTTTCTCTCTCTCTCTCTCTCTGCGCAGTATCGCTGGTTGTGGCGACTCCTTGTCCAGCAGAGCGTTGTTCGCAGACGTTCCGTCAAGATGCCAACGAGCCGTGGATGTATCGACCGATAGCCTGGATCCGTTCATCCACTTGCCTCTTTCGGGCTCTCGCTGTCTCTGTCTCTCTCTCTCCCATACTCTCTGGCTCGTGCTCTTTGTTTGGAGCCTCGGGTGTTGTGGTGGAACTGGTGGAACTGGTGGAACTCTCGAACCGCTTACGTCCCTGCTTGTTCTTTTGGAACAATTTCTGCATCTCTTGTTGCGCACGCCAACACCAAGAATAATTCACGCACAAGCGGGAAACAACACTGCCATGTGTTTCGTTCCAGTCATGCATCCTCATACTTGTTGCGATTTGGAAGATATCCGCCCGTCCGACAATCCTGCGCGGGTCCCGATTCGATTTTGCGGATGCGCCACAAGCGCCACCTTGGTCATTGTCAGGCGAAGCTCCGGGTATCAACTCTCTCACCGTGACTTTGACGGTGCATCATCTCGTTGGTCTGGCTCTCGATGCCACATCATTTCGTTTCAATGTGCGAGACTCAACGGGGCTCCCCAGTTGAGAAACTGAGACTGCCACATGCGGTTTGCTGTTCGGACCCGCCACATTGATGAATTGAATCGAGGCACCGAAACGGCTTCTCGAGGAGAGCAACAACGGTGACGATCTAACCTCAGAGATCAAGGCAGTGGATGGAGGTTGCTTCTTCGTACTCAGAGACGCTCGTGGCACGAGACTTTGATCGCTCAGATCCATCAGCTTCATCAAGTGCACAGATGTACGGATTGGCTGGTGATTGCCACGACAACGACGCCTGGGCAGGTTCACCTGTGATCTTGTTTCATTTGCTCTGACTTTCTTCTTGCCGTCTTTCATCGGTCCCACCGTACCACTCATAATCGATGAACACAACGACAGGCTGATGAGCCCACTTGCGGTGTACTCTACGCAAGACGACCGCGGCAGAGGTGTTGATGATGCGCATGACAGCACTCCTCCTGTATCCAAACATGTACGAATACAGAGACACGGAGATCCGTATTGATTAGCCCATCATCATCATTATCTTATCATCGCAATACACTGCAAAGCAATGCAACGCAATTGCTCAAGGCCAAATGAGGCAATGCATCCGCAAAATATATAAAGCAAGCAAACAAACACACAACTTTGCGCGAGGGTCGGGCGAAGATCCCGGTGCAGTGTCTCAAGGCAAAGAAAGGATTGAAATGCGTCTGCGGCATCAATCCATCGCACGAAGACTCGTCGTGAAAACAAGTGCCTGTTGGCAGCCTGCATGCTGATCACAAGAGCACCCCCTTTGCACATTCGTCACGGCAAGAGTTTGGCAATCTCGTGAGATTGGACAACGAGCGCATCCAGTCCAACGAGCGCAGCATGGCACAGATTGTACTCCGCAATTAATTCCTCACTGAGGACAGTCGATCGATCATCAGTCCGAAGTCCTCTCTCAAGAGAGTATGGTCCAGTGTCCCCAAGAAGGCAACGACGGACTTGATGGCGATCAGATGCTCCCGCACAATCGGGAAGAGCAACGCCTACGACAGTACTCGTCACTGTCCACCTGCATGGTGTTCAATCAACAGAATTGCACACACGACGTATCTGCCAAGAACTCACTGTCAATGTGCGATGCAGAGTTGTCAAAGTTCATGTTATCTGATATAATAAATTGCACTGTACTAATATATTAGTATGCCATACACAACGACTCTCCAGAGAGAGAGAGAGAGAGAGAGAGAGCAGTGGAGTGCAGCGGAGTGCAATGCAGTGCCCATGAAACGTGCTCTTCCCCTGTGCGGCCTTGCGTCCACCCTTTCGTCGAAACGTGGACCCAGCAGAATTTGTTGCAGTGTATTCCATTATTACGTATATTAATTATTTTACCGCTTACCCCGAAGCGGCCTGGACAATCGACTCGATTGACTTCGTCGAGTTGCCATGACGTCAATTCTTGTGGCGTCTTGGCAAAGAGCAAAAAAGTCGTTGTGGACACTGCCTCCAGCAACCAACAAAAAATGACGACGCAAATGACCGTCACCAAAGAACAAGTTGAGACTGTAGATTTGCGGAAATAGAAAGAAGATTGCAGGCGATGCCAATGCTCTTGATGCGTCGATGTGCCATCATCTTGCAAGTGCTCGTCTTCGTCTCCAAGCCGTGACCCTTGCCGCAGCTCGTCATCGTGCCTTCGTCGTCCCCACAATCCATCCAGTTTCGTTTCTCAAGGTGCCTTTGCCATTACAAGTACGTACGACTCCTCTACCAACGCTCCCAGAATTCGACCCTTCACTTTTGCTCGGAATCAACTTTCAACTTGCGACTTCCGAAGCCTTCACATCATTCGGTGAGGAATAGATCGAAGCCACACGCAAGCACAACACCTCATCGGCACATCGGCGACATCAAGGTTGTGACGGCTGTCATTTCAATCATACCATTCTCGGCACATCCAAATCGCATCCGGCAGCATGAAGATCATCAACGTGGGAGACGAGGTCAGATACTTGAAGAGGGAATCCATCGACGTGCGGTTCCACCAGTTCTCTTCGCTGGGATACAGCCCGGGCGAGAACATCTACTCGCCGACCTTCAAGTTCCATGATCTGGAGTGGAAGCTGCGACTGTACCCGGGTGGTGAGGAGTCCCAGCACTCGCTGCAATCCGGCATTTCCATGCTCGCCATCTACCTGCACGTCGACAAGGCGTCGTGGGCAAAGAGCCGGCGGTCGCACTGCAACGCCACGTTCACCATCAGCATCCCCAAGTTGGGCACCAAGGCGGGGCCGGGCATTCACACCTTCCGCTCCTCCGATCGCGCCGGCCACACGGGACGCGGGTGGAGCGCCTTCGCGCGACGCACAACGGTGCTGAATGAAGGCTGCACAAACGACAGCCTCTCCGTGGTGGTGACGTTGGAATCGTACGATGAATGCCCCGGCTCGTGGTCGCCGCCTGTGTGCTTCAACCGCGATGGACTCCGACTCTTTTACAACCAGGTCAACGCCGACGTCACGTTCGTGGTGGGCGGCGCTGCAACTGTCAAGGACAGGACCAACAACCGCGAGGTACTCATGCGGTCCGCGATCGTCGATCGTCAGGGTCCCATCTACGGCAATAATCGACAAGCTTTGTCGAACAGCGATTCCGACGATGCCAGCAGCAGCAGCAGTAGCAAGAGTGGCAGCGATCAGAGCTACGGGCAAGAGGAGTTCAAGGTCAACAGCACCATGTTGCTGATGGCAGCACCATCCATCGGGGACATCCTCATGGAACGCTGCAGGGCCGCTCCCAACATGTGGCAATGCAGCTCGAACAGCGGCAGGTTTGCCAATGATGACGACTGCAATACCATGACTATCCCGCTGCCCAACGTGAATCCCAAGCATTTCCGATCGATGCTGCGTTTCATCTACAGCGGCGACACGTCCTTCTTGGCCTCCCCGGCTGCGGAACACCCCAGCATCGGCGGCAATAGAGCCACCGGCGCCAACTCCATGAACGTGGACACACATGTTGCCCGGTCGCGGCTCGCGCAGCAGCGGTACAAGGATTTCCAAGATCTGCTGGTCGTCGCCAACGAATTCGGATGCTGGAAGCTCAAGCTGCTGCTGGAGGCCCGCTTGATCGACGAATTCCTCTGCTACGCAGCATCCATCGATCTGCTGCTCTTCGCCGATTCCTACAGCTGCGCCATGCTCAAGGAAGCTGCCACGCATACGATCTACCGCGAATCGGCATCGATCCTGCAGCACCCCGATTTCGGCATTCTGTGCGAATGCAGCGCACTCATCAAGGAGCTGCAGGAATACTGCACCGGGCAGGGCAAGACGCACAACGATGGGATCTTTGATGATTACTCCAAGATGTCCGTCGGCGATTTGTACAAGATCCTCGATGAACGTGACGACATCTACTTGGACTGCGACCTCAGCCGTCTGACGCTGTTGCGAAAGGTCCGATCGATTGTGTACAATGGCGCGACGCCGAAGATGGGATCCTCCTGAAGAACCAAGGGCGGCTGGCATGCCAGAGTATTGGTTACGGCAGCGGCGACAACAGCAGCAACAGCAGCAGATAGGTCAGAATTAGAAGAGTCGGAAGCGTTGGAGGCTTTGCGATGCACACGAGCCACGAGTAGAATAGCACTCGTACGAGTAGGGAGCGCGTCACAATACAACAATGATAGCATCGTATACCAGTATACACATCGGCTATTACAAGTATTATATGATATCATATTACGTGACAGAATACATTGTGTGGGCAGACAGTGAATGCATTGCTCCGATTGTTGTGCTGGCCACAAGGGTCTCCTGTACTACTCTGGAGTTTGTATAATAGATGACAGGGCGATTGCAACAGAGCGAGGCAGTCCATGATTGTAAATGTAAAATTGTGTCATAGAATAGTTGCAATTAGTGTCTCACATGCCAAATGACAACGGTCCAACAGGCTTGGCTTTTGGTCAAAGCTGCCCGTTGCGGTGCTGCCGTGGTCCCTGTGACCGTCATCATTGCTGTCTTTGTGAGCCTTATCGACATCGGCGTTGTTGGAGGGGACGGATTCGCACCAAACGCAAACACGCGGAGAGATTCGACTTCGTGTCTGCGTTGCGAAGCCTGCCAATAGCCACAACGTGCGTACTACCATAGCACAAGCCATAGCGCACCACCAACCAACCAACCAGGCTCTGCGATGTGCATCGAGAACAATGACGAGAGTGGAAATGAGAAGCGAAGCGAAAGGAGAGAAAAGAAGGGTCGTCACTTTTTGTTGGCCCCTCCTCTCCCTCTTGGGCGCAAACGAACAGATGCGCGGGCCAATTGCGTGGTTGCAAGTCCTCGTACGGTATTATACCATGCAACGATGTTTTCATCATCGGTTGCGACGGGTGCAATCGCAGGCATGGAGTTGTATGCGCAGTGTGTAGAGTCTTGAAGAGTATGGTTAGGTTTGTTTCATCTTTCTTTCTATTGTGGTGTCTTTAGTTCTCTATGTGTATGGTAGTGTTTGTCTCTTCATGAGATTCCATGTCTCGTCATGTCTTCTATGGTGGCGGGTTCGTTCATTGGCTTTCAACTGTGCGATCGGCGCTGATGGCCTCGACTTGCACCGTGCCCCGACGTTGTGATGCGGTGTGATGTGATGTGGTGCGATGCAGACGTCGATGGGCTCCCGCGTGCAATGAGAGCGCCCACTCCCCCACCCATCGCTTCGTTCATCTACTCCAACCCAGCCCGTTTCATGGATTGGTGATACAGCAGATCGACCGTCGATGATCGGAAGGAATCGTCCAGCGTGAACGATGTGGAATCCACGATGATGGTCTGGGGTGCTGCATCCGAGGCCAGGACAGCAAATTGGGACCTGACAAGGGCGTCAGATGCCTGGGGTGATCTCGCATTCATGATGAGAGATTCCTGATCCATGAGGCCTTCTTCATTCGATGCGGAGACCACCGTTGCTCCGGCTGAAGTGGATTGTGAGGATGCCGCCGCTGTGCGTCCCTTGGTGAACGATGCTCTGATCGCGAATGGACCAACGGACCATGCCATCGATGATTGGAGCATGCAGAGGATTGCGAGAGCGACGCATGCCGTTGTTTTCGTCATTGCCATCATGATTTGTGCGAGAGAATGTAGTGTTGGGACGAAAAAATGTGTTAATGTGATGCGCTGCGAGTATGTATTGGAATGAACGCTTGCTCTTTTGTGTGTCAGTGACAGTGGGTGGAGTGTTGGTATGGCGTTTCTTGCTCTTTGCGTTGTTGCCGTGTTGGGTGTATGCGTGGAATTGATTTTATGACGACTTCGTTTGGCGTTGGTGATGCCTCCCATCAATGCTTCTCCTCTGCGTGTTTGTGGTCTTCCTCGTTGTGTCGTGCAGCGCCAGTTGGGTTCCTCTCTTTGGTTCCGACATTTCGTCCATTGGTTCGGCGGTTGGTTGGCTGGTTGGGTGTTCGGTTAGTCGTAGATGTGTGTCTGGTTTGTCTGGCTGGTTGGGTGTTTGGAGGCTGCCTCTCTCTGTGTCAATCAATTCCTTCTTCCTCGCCAGTGCCATTTTGGTGATGGCTGTTCTTGACACCCCTTGTTTGTGGGGATGAAGTACCAGCACAACAGAAAGCGTGTTTGTGGTGTGCAGTTTTGACGGCTTTCTCATCTTGCTCTTGTGGCGACGTGATGTCTGGATCGTTGACATGAGAACCGTGCAGTCACATCAAAATGTCCGTTTTCATTCATCGGAGTTGACACGCCTGTGTCGTGATGCGACACGATGTCTGATTTGGACAAGCACTTCTTTCTCGTTCGCGTCGGCAATGTGTCAAAGCGTGACGTCATATCACGGTTTCATCTTTCACATTTCGCAATTGCATCGCGAGACACGGGTGTAGTCGTGAAGAAGGAGGAGTCACAATCGCAGTCCATTTAGTCATGAACGATGACCTTTGCCTCCGCAAACAGTCTCGGAAGAACAGCGAATCTTCGACTTTCACGCGCTCTCCCTTGCCCACGATTGATTGTGTTTGTGCGTATCTGCACGTGTGCAGCACAAAATCAAGGTGTATCAAAACCGTGCATCGCCAGCCGCCTCCCTCTCTCTCGTTCCCTCCCAGCGATGTCAAGATCGTCATGCGTATTGGTGTCACCATCTCTCTCGAGATGATGGCCACGATGCCAGACATGTCGAAATATGGGGATCTGCAGATGGATGACTCATGGATGACGTCTGACGACGGCTGATCGATGGCATCTGATGGCATGCCAACATCATTGAGAGCCGTGCTCCGGCACTCATCGTGACGCGCACCCGCTCGATTCATCGCACTCGTACTCACGCCATGCCTCTGTGTACTCTACAAGCCCCGAGTACCAATACGCACGAGCGTGCTCTTCATCTAATGGAGCGCAAGTACGTGATGCGATACAGCGTGCCATCAGCGCGCAAGCACGTAGTTTGCTCCGTGCCGAGATACTCTAGCAAGGGGATTACAGGTTCACGACGGATCAGGAACTTCCATTGCGCGAGGTACCGAGGTGCAAGTATGATAGGAAGGAAGCGAGCGGTTTGTCATTTGGATGAAGAGTATAATACAAATGGAAGTCGATATACTCGCACTTGTGTTGAGCCAGCGCTGTGAAAGACTGGACATCACAGAGAGAGCAGGCCGGCGACCGTAACAGCCTGGTGTTCGTTCATGTAAGTATGCACATTAATGTGAGTATTATTCTGCAGGTGTATGAATTGGTTCATATCATACACATCGTTGTTGGATAAGGCGCTTTGTATGGTATGGCGTGACGAGGCGTGATGTGATATGTTATTGCTGTTGGCCGTGCTGGTTTGGTACAGGGGGCCGCCGTGTGTAGGGAGGGCGAGAGCACAGTGCCGAGCACAAGAAAATGAATATGTGCGTGGAACGTGGTGAAATATGGGTGGATGGGTGGATGGAAGTATGCAGTACGGAGCGCAGCGGCGCCCGTTCAAAGGGCCCGGATGTCTTCGGCAGAGCTGAAGCACATTGGGTGTGGGGACCGGGGTTGTGATGGCCCGTCCAACATCAGACCTCGGCATACATTTCTTGAAGCTCCAGCGATGTGTCTTCGTCAAGCGTTGAGCCTGGTTGGATATCTTCCAAAGGGATTGGCGAGATGTCGATCAGGGGTGGCAAAATGGCAGACGTTGGCGTTGCATTTTGCGGATTGGACCAGACGAACGAGGTCTCGGCCGACGATAGGAAGCTGAGGTCTCCCACGGAGATGCTATCGAGACTGTCTGGGCTGGGCAGGTTGGCCAGGTCGGAGTTGGCAGGGGCTGTGCGCACGTGAGGGGCCTGTGGACGTTGGTAGGTCTTCTTGCTGCAATGCTGCTCGACCCTGGCTGGTGGTTGAGGAACAGTTAGATGAAGTGGCGAGAGAAGCGACGCGAAGGCGATTACGGATGTGAGAATTAGCATGTCTTGGATTGAATCTCGGGTGAAGGAGTCAAAACAGGAACGGCTCGGCTTCCAACACATCGTTGGAGAAAGCAGACACACGGGCATCTCAACAATGGGAGGAGCATGTCGTACTTACTGAAAGTCAAGTGAGGCGGGACAGTGAGAGAGAACTTGGTCTGGCTCTTTGGGCTTGTTGGCTTGATCACAGTCTTTTGTTTCCTGGTGTGCACTGCCTTCGCAAGCCGCTTCGGGCTCTTGGTCTTCTTTGGAGCCTTTCTGGCAGCAGCCTTGGCGGAGGGCGAATCGGTTGCAACCATGGCTGCCCCCTCCTCCCTCTTGTTTGCCTTGCCGGCCAAGTCGCGGATGCGGTGCTGGGCCTTCTCCACAACACGAGCTTCATCCAGCAAGCGCCAATGCTGTCCATCGTGGATGACGAACTTCGGGATGACGCCATCGACAGGAATGCGGGCGTCTTGAACGAGTTGTCTGGCCACCGCCTTCTTGCCACCATCTGCGCTGGCTGCGCGGAAGTCGTCAACGTGAAGCAAGGACATAGCCAAGAACCTCGCGTTGCCCCGAGAGTTTTGCGTGCCCTTCCCCTTTCCACTGCGGATGTCCAAGGGGTGAGGTTCACCATCGAGGAGTTGGAGCTGCTCGATGGGAACTTTGGCCCTGGTGGAGAACGATGGTTGAGATGTCGCTGTCATGGTTGGATGTGTTGTGTGAGTATGATTCAGTTGGTGTGTCGACGATGAGAGTGCTTTTGAATTGCTCGGTCCAGCGTTTTGTGAGAGATCTGGCGATTGAAAAAGCAGAGTTCTGGTGATGGTTGTTGTCGTGGTGGCTGCGAAGATCCTGCGCGTGTCATACACCAGTCACACACACACACATGCACACACGCTGTGTGGTTTGTTGCACCTCTGGTGTCACATGACACCACGAGAGTGCGATCAAAGCCATACGCACAGTGGATCCTCAAAAATTCTCTGCTGAAGCAGAGAAGGGAGCGGGTGCCGTCTCAGGAAAATGGGCACGAATTCATTCACGGTTGTTGATGCAAAATGAACACGTCGAGGCAGTTCTGAAGAATTTATCAAATTGCATCCTTAAGTACATCCTGCCAACACTATTTCATCGTCGCTGCTAATACGACATCGAAAGGACGTCTCTGTATCGAATGAATCGATATCATTGGCTGTGGAGAAGTGTCGAATACCATCTGGCAGGGAATCAATTCCGAGTGAAGGGCAAAGCGACAGAGTGACAGTTTGGGGCTTGTACACAATCGTTCTGTGTCCCAGCCATCTAGTCGTGGACGCCAACTTCTACCTTGATCCACCACCCCGCGCAGATTTATTGCTGCGCAAGCAGGCAGTACGAACCCCATTTCAACACACCGAAGTTCCATTGAGACGTGGAAGTCAAACCACGATACAGCACTTTTCAACGAAAATGAGAAAGACAATGAAGAGGAATCAGGAATCTCCCATCGATACAAACAAATCAACACATGGGAAGCACACGGACTTGGGTATTTCACGTTGGTCACGTCTGGACGGTTTGATTTCATTAAATACAAGTCGCAGCGACAAAACCACGACTGTTGAAGCACGAAACATGATTGAGAATTCTCTAAAAACCGACGAAGTTCATCCTCCTTTTTTGGAAAGGCTCATACTATTTGTCACTTATATCGTCTGTCATGCAACGGGTTGCTTTCGTTTGTCGAATTCAAAGTCCACCGTTTGAATCTAGAGAAAGATGATGGCTTCGGCACAGTGATCCGTTATGAAGCGATACGGTACAAACGACTACTACTGTTTCTCCATGCTCCAGTTTGACGCAGGATTTGTACGCGTGTCATTGACCGGATGCGTCAACAGAGGTGAGTGACCAACGCACCAAACAAGCAACGTTGGCTCAGTCACCTCGCGATCTCACGATCCTCTCATCAACAGGCGTCGAGACAACGATGCCCTTTCGGTAGATTAAAATGCTATTCTACAATACTTGGAGCGACCGTGGATCCATCATCTAATTTCTCGCATGTCGGCAATGACAACAGCAGAGCAGAGAGAGAGAGTAGCAAATCGTAGAGTTCCGCAATGGCCAATGCATAACACAATTCTTCTTCTATGTTGTGCATGGTCGCGTCCATGCAAGCTGCCGTTGTTGCGCTCATGGGACGTGGATTGGTGCACTGCTGCGCTGCATGGCACTGCAAAAATACTGTACTGTACCATGCTCGTGTATATTACAGTACTGAAGTAACACCCACCGTTATCGCATTGCCGTCGTGACTGCGTCGTCACCGGCCTTCGCCGCGCCGCGATGCGACCGTCTGGCATGCCTGCGATGCAACGGATGTTGCCGTCTCAAGATGAGCAATTTCTGCGCCGTCAGAAACAAACCCCGCAGCAAAGGAATGAGGCTGATGAGGATGATCACGGAGACGACGATCGCAGCGACGGAATCCGCGGATGTGCCGGAAACGCCGGGCACGACGAAGGCGATGGAGGCCGCGATGAGGACGGCGATGCTGCGCAGGGTGTCGGCGCAGACGTGCGTCCAGGCCGAGCACATGTTGAGATTGACGAGCAGCGCATTCTGGACCTCGTCATCGTCGGCGGCCGTGTCGTCACTGTCGGTGTCGCTGGTGGTGTCCGCGTTGTCGTCGAATTCGTTGTCGAATGTTTCGTCGGGAATGACGGACGTAGAAGAGTAGCTGATGACGCCGAGGCGTTGATTGGCGGAGATGGTGTTGCCATTTGCATTGGCGCCGTCGGTAGCTCTCGCAAGCAACGGCTGGTCTTCATGGATGGTGTCGTGGCTGCCGATGGGAATGGTATTGACGTTGCGTGATGCGGCACTGGCCGTGCTGGCCGACCTCGGTCGCTTGACATGCGGGATGCTGTACCTCGTGTACGCCGTCTGCGTGTCGGGCCGCAGCGCGACGGAGAAGCCGAATGCCTGGTTGGCACGCGCGAAGCAGAAGACGTTGACGATATCCAGAATGAGGTTGAGGAAGGAGAAGGAGAACATGAGCCATACATCGACCTCTTCGTCATCGTCGTCGCTGGCTTGTCGCAGGGCCTGCATGGCATTTCTGGTGGCTGTAATGGTGACGATCACCAACGTGACGACGCTGATGAACGGCGGGATGAACTCCAAGTAAAGGCGCAGCTTTTCTCGCCGGTAATCCCTTAGCTTGGGATCCATCTGCAATTCCTTGACGGAGTAGGGACGATTCTTGATGCGCTCCGCGCAGAGATTGAAGAGGTAGGTGAGGGCATCGACGCCCATGGCCTCGGCATCCTCGAGCATGGATGCGCTGCCCGCGATGATGGCGAAGACCGCCTCCAGCGCCATGAAGATGAGGAAGGAAAGGAATGCCACGTTGAGGACGTACTCATTTGACACAGCCGGTCTATCCTCTTGCTGTTCATATTCGTTTGCAGGGCTTGCACCGATCGGTCGGTTGGGCGTTGAGCTATTGTTCATGGTTATGTTCATGTTCTTGGATCCTGGATCATCGGATGTCGCGTCTGTCGCCTCGGCGTTGGGAGTGTCGCCGCTCATATTTCTCTGCGTGGGTAAAGATGGAGACACCACTTTCTGTCCCATGAACCAATGAATGGATCTTGACGAGTGCTATGTAAGACGAGGGAAGTTGAATTGAGTGAAACAACGAGAAGGCTCTTCTCTCTATCCGTCTCTCCAGAGAGAATGCGCAATGTGTCGTCCGGAGAGCAGAGACAGCGATCTTCAAGATGATTCGGCCGCTGGCGCCTCCGCCTTTCCCGCTGTTTCCAAGGCCTTCAGTGTTGCAATGGCTGCGGACAAAATTGATGTGTGTCCATGTGCACGCGCATGCGTGTGTGCGTTCTGTTTGCACCGGTGAGCAATGGCGATACAATGCTTCGCACTGTTGTGGAATGCACGCTCTGGACACGCAAGATCCTTTGGTGTTGACTGTTGTTGTCGTCCATCAGGGGCGGAGAGTTGGACATGTGGATAAGGGCTTGTCGTTGATGTGATCGTCACCATCATTGTTGATGTTGATCGTGTGCTGACGTCGAGTTGGGCGCCTGCGATGCGCGCGATCGCGCAAAGACAACACGAATCTTGTGACGTACGTTTCAATCACGGATTGCGTTCGTTTCGGGACAGCCTCGACACCATCCTTTGATCGATCATCGACCAAATCGACCAAATCACGTCTAGAACAAGAGAGGAATCAAGATGCGCGAACCCCCAACACGATTCGACTTTTCGGAACGCAATGGATTCCCCTGCGACAAAAAGAACACAGAGGAGAGAACAACGCAAGGATTGGCGCAATCCGGAACAGCCTGTCCTTTCGCAACTGGGAGTCATCGTAAAAGTCACAAAAAACTATAATTTGCTTTTTTGCTGACATCACGGGTCCCATAACAAGAGCACAGAAGAGCTGAGAACACAACGACCACTTCGACTAAATCAAAACGAATACAATCGACCCACCCAGCCAAACTACAACACAATCCGCCTCAACACCAACAATCTGCTCAAACATCAAGAACAAGTGAGATGGCTACTTTGAATATTCCTCCTCAGAAGGTTCTAATTTGGCTATATTTCTTCGATTCAACAATGCTGGCGCGCCGGTGTGGTGTGTTCCGTCCCCTACATCAAGTCGTGATTAACGACCAGTTGCCACACATCCCATCACATCACATCCCACCAATGAAAACTCACATGTCTTTCACAAGATGAAACTACTCCAAGCAAGCTGATGGAATATTTGACTCCTCTTGGTAGGTTTGCTCCTCTGACCATCGCTGCCATTAACAATCCTTGATTCGAGTGTCATTGCTTTCATCCCACTGCTCATCATGACAAGCACATCAAGGATGAGTGGTGTCAGTCTTTGCTGTTGTGATGCATCATGTAGCAATTGGATCAAATGTGGGTTCCTCAATCTGCATTCCATGTTGATTCCCATGCCATTGATCTCCCTTTCCTCATTTGTGCATTGATACAATCCAGCTAACTGAGGTTGGCAGCCACAAAAGATCTCCATGATGCCATCCTGGCACTGAAACAACGACCACAAACAAAAACATGCACCCAACATCATCATCGAGCGGATACATTCTGAAATTTGATCAAACAAAAGCCATCACAATCGTCATCACACATCAACACAAGCATGCCATCTTGTTTCGACTCGGTCAATGTGAATGTTGGCAACTTGTGATCTTTGGTCAGTTCCTGATGAACATCTCTCTGAAAGTCAGAAATGGCAACCACCCTTTTGCGCAGTCACAGTTTGGAGAGAGCTTCGCATCCACATTCGGTGTGAATCCACACTTGTGCCTTCGCATCTGGGAGCACTGCAACTTTGCTGCTCTGTTCAAGCCCAAGCATCTGTTGTGGATACTGTACTATTTGCATCACTATCCCACTGTGCACATGGCTTGTTTTTCCTTGGAGTGGCAGATTGGATGCTGAAGAGATACATATGGCAAGTCATCAAGCAGATTGCTTCGAAGCTCTACACTGTGGTAAGTTCACATGAAGTCTGCCTGAGTCTACTTTGCTGTGACAATGTGCAATTGCTCGATTCCAAATGAGCACACTCACACTCATTGTGCATATTCCTTTTCAGGTTATGTGGGAGCACTGTAACCTTGGCCAAGTTGACCTCTCATGCAAGGTTACGGTGGATGGCACAGATTTCCAGATCGCAGGGCCAACCTCATTCAACAAGAAGTGGTACTCCCACAAATTCTGTGGGCCTGGTTGCAATATGAAGTTGGGATCTCCATCCAATGTGGCGGCATTGTTTGGATCAATGGGTCCTTCCCTTGTGGGTCTCATCTATACCTCAAGATCTTTCAATTAGGTCTCAAGAATTACTTTGACGATGGCAAGATGATCAAGGATGATCGCGGATATCGCGGCGATGAATGCATCAGAACATCTGGCAACTTCGTCTCCATGGCAGAGAAGAGGGCCAAGGGCATCGCAAGAGCACGACACAAGACCATTATTGGCAGGTTCAAGAACCGGAAGATCCTTGAGAAGAGCTTCCTCCATGATTGCAACCTACACAAGTATATGCTCAAGGCCATTGCCACAATCACCCAGATTCAGATCAATGCAGGCAATCAGCCATTCCATGTCACATACTGAGACATCATTCACCATTCACCTGCTCATAGCAATGGCAAAGATGGGCTCGATCTGTTCCATCAGTAGCACAGTATCAGCTGAGAGCAACCAAGTTCACATGGTATCACACCTCGTCTCTATTCTATTCAGATGTGCTCTAATAGGAGCCACTGCAAGTGCAAGTAGTATGCTCCACATCGCGGTATTCATTTCATTGTTCGCTCCAAACATCTTGATAGCGCGATTGATCACATGGAGGTTGTGTGAGCCAACTCATCGAGTCGGTCGATACCGGACATGCTGCATTCATGGTTTCTGTTCCATGCAATATTGCAGGCGACATGGTATGCAATTGCAATACTCCACACGAAGCTTGATGAGCGACGACAAGCCATTGCGTACAACACTGTCACGGCAGTGAATACACTAGGTATTCAGTTGTGCGGACCATGATCCTCTTGAGCACAGATCACAATGACGGACTTCTTGGACGAACAAGAGTAGAACGAAGAGACAATGATGGCAGAGTAAACAGTACATGCAAACCGTGCCAAGCTCGTCTTCACCATCAGTACATGATGATGTACTACTCCTCACCAAGTTTGTATCATACGCATGTCTCGCAACCAACACCATTCGATAACAAACCGCACTGTCAGGCAAAACACCAACCGCAACTTGTCAGGATCGTATCTGGCGATAAAATGCCTCGCCAAGCAGGCTTGCGTTGTTTGTTGTGTTGAGTGCCTCTTGCGTGGATTCCAGGCGTCGTGGTGCAGAGACGAGAAGCAGGGGGCCACGTTTGGTGGTCGATGTGATGTGCTGTGATGCTCGAGAGGTGCCGATCGCAATTCAACCCGCACAGGTGTTGCTGTTGGTTCATTCCTCTGTGCGGCTTTTGGCGCGAAGTTGCTCCGCCACGAAAATCGAACGCTGAGTTGACACGTCTGGCAGGAAACACAGCATGCACGAAACAGAACCACGCAAATCTCGCATCCAGCACCGTCACGCGCACACGAATGCGCGCACACAGCACCATGTGAACAGAGCGCGAGGCGGGACTGCAATGGCCAGCATCAAACAGTTGAATTCGTTCCATCAAACGGAAACCATTGTCACAACGACAAGCCCTGCCGTCCGATACGACAAATCAAAATACAGTGACGACATCGCAAAATAAATTGACGACATCGCAAAACAAATTGACGACAGACAAGAATCGCACTGGGCCTTCCTCCCATTTCTGTTTGAAACGGTGTTTGGCGAGTTGTGTTTTGTTTTGTCGTTATTTGGGGAACAAAACCTCTCTGAGGGAAGATCCTACGAACAGTTCCTACTGGAGTTCTACCGAGAACCGGCTTGCGTTCACGTTTCGTTGATAATACGACACGACTTGAAGGTTTGCTTTGTCGGACAAAAAACGCGTCCTGTCGGACGATTTTGGCACGACGACGTCACAAGAATTCGAGTTGTCGTCACCGATAACACGTGATCACATCAACATGATTTGTGTCCGTTCCGCAAACCGAAAAACTGAACAACAAGCGGGGCCGCGCAGCTTCTCACAAACAAAACTCAATCACGAAATGAGCACAACAGCGCCACAAAACGAGTGTCCTCCTCCTCGAACTGCAAACGGCAAGAGATGAATAGTGCGATGATGTTCCACGATGAGCCTGTTTGAATACTTGAGTGCTCTAGATCATAGTGTTACAAACCTTGCTGTTAGTTGTAGTACAAACAAGTCGTAGCGATTCGTCGTTCGTGGCTTTGGGTGACTTTGCCTTCTCTGCACATCAGAGGTGCGCTCGCTCGATAGAACTTGTGCATGTGCTGACCCTGACTTGCAAACATAACACTCTTGGATTGCTCGTTTCAATCCATCTATTTTCCTCCCAACTCATGCTGTTGTTGTAGAATCGATGCGGATCGTCATGTGTGCACAAATCATGCACGATGCCACAAAATCGAAATGACGATGGCTGCTGGTCAGCAACAGGCAACCACGCAACGTACACAATCAAAGGCTTCAGCAAAACACCTCCACACTTCCATCCCTCCATCGAAGGACTCAACCATTTCTGGGAAATGCACACCGATTGGCAAGCTAAGTACATGAAGCAGAACCTCCAACGCAACTCCAGAAGCTGTCACAAGCCTTGCAGAAGTTCCTGCAAACTGGCAAAGGTATGCATTGACTGAGAGCATCTGATGGTGGTTTGATGTTGGCTTTGTGTTGCTCACCACAACCACTCATATCCTCTTTGTGCTTTCAGGGTTTGGACTCAAGTTTCATGCCAAGTGTGGCTGAGCATGCCTGAAAATTACAGCGATTTGACGAAAGAACGTCAAGACACTCTCTGGTACCACCCATCAGGCCACAACAACAGCGATGACACGAATGACGAGGATTTTGAACCCAACAACAAAGATGAGGACAATGCCAGCTGTGATGATGAGGAGAAGCTTTCTAATTCACCAACAGTTGTAAGCACACCACACTCCAACAGAGCCAGCGGTACCAACGACATCAGCAACAGCACTGACAAGAGCTTCTCATTTGCTGGCTCCAAATCGGACGGAGCTTCCATGGATCAACTGTCACCCAACTTCATTGACGACAATCTCAGCCTTGCCACTTCACCATTCATCATGCCTCATTGTACCACAGTGCCCAAAACCACGAAGTTCACACCAAACACCACACCAAAGAGCACAACACCTATCCGCAACAACAACAACATTCAAGAAGCAATGCGCAGCCTCAACATCAACCATGTGAAAGGAAACGAGGAAATCGTGACACCTTCGAGTGCCAACATGGTCAAGCAAGGATCGTTTCAAGAGAATGCGCTGGATCCAGTGTTGGGAGGCATTCTGATCTGCAACCATCATGGAGTCCACATCTTCTTTGTGCTCGAGCCTCCTGTCAACCCAGAATCTATTTGCTCCTCCAGCAAGGATGACAGGTGGAGCATTAAACTGGCATACAAGCTGCCAGTGATTTATTGCTCTGCAAGCAGCATTTATGGGCCATTCACGGATTGTCCTCAATTTCCGTTGGCCTTTGTCAGGGACAAGAAGCACTTTGCTCAATAGCACAGTTGCAAGCTGATGAGAAAAGTGAACTTGCAGTCATGCGCAGGGTAAGTGTTGACTTCCAGATAGACAACAACTTCTGGCATGCTGTGATGAAGATGCCGATGCCTGCACAGTACCACATCATCTACAACAGTCTTGGGTCATTCACCATTGCGGCATTCTGTTTTGAGCGGCAGCAGAAGGCGGCGATTCCACTTGGTCACACCATCTCACGTACTAACGAGGGGATGGAGCCAAACAACACATTTGGTGGAGCACCGTTTGGAACTCCACAACGCAGCCACAACTGGTTTGCGCCCAGCGTCTTCTCTCCATCACCAGGAGCCCCAGCATTCTCAGGACACCATGGTGTCGCTGCCAACAGGCATGGATTCGCTGCTGCTGGGTTTGGCACACAGCCATTTGCAACCCCAACTCAGCCACATCAACAAGGGTTTGGTTGAGGACAGCAAGGAGCAGCAAGCCATTTTGGCAACATGCCAGGAGCTGCAAACTTCGCACTGTGCTCTATTGGGCGCCACAAGAACGAGGAGGAGGGAGCATGCAGCCAAGCGGCAGAGGCTCATGCACAACAGGAGGAGGCCTGTCGTCGCCAGCCAGAGCAGGAAGCCTGAGCGCTCATTGAGCAGGCAAATGCTCGCACAAAATTGGCGCAACAGAGAGCTTCATCCGAGGCAGAAGCGCAGGTCTGTGCTGCGCAAGCTCACAATGCTCGTCTTGTGGAGAAAATGAGAGCACTTGAGGAGGAGAAGGCCAAGTATGCTCGCATGGTGGAGCAGCAGCGCGCAGCAGCAACCAACATTGACAACACCACCTTCTCGATCTCGGACATGCCACAAGCCCCCACTGCAGGGTTTGTCCATCGTCGCGAGAATGACAATGTGCTGAGCCAAAACGATTCCGTACACCAACGAATGGATGGCGCTCCAATCTCTGTCACAACAGGAGGTCATTCAGCTGCTGTCTCTGAGGATGGACTTGCATCAACAGTGCATACATGAGCCCCAACCAATTTCATGTTACAAGAGGATGCTCGCTCAACAACACATCAGGCAGTGAAAAGCGCACAATGGGCAACAAATGAGCACCAACCAAAACACACACACACACACACATAAACAACAACACCCACAAACAAACAGAACCAAGTCAGTGCGCTACTAGAATAAGCCAACACCGATAGTAGCAACAGGAACGAACACAACAAACCTGAATTGCCACAGTCACCATCCAACCACCAAACGGATTGCCGTTGTCGATTTACTCGACTGTAACGAAACGTTGATAATTCGTGACCTAAATACAAAACGTTTTATTTTGTAACGTTTACGATGACTCCCTGCCACCAATCAGCATCTGTCCAGACGCGAACCGCGAGGACGCAGGAGGAACCAACGAGCGTTGGTGCAGCTGCTCTCTTGGTTGGCTCCACAACAGAGAGAGGAAGAGGATGACTTTGTGAAGTCCACAACACTGATAGTGAACAATACCACTACGAGCCAGAGCATCAACATCGAAAGAGCAGGAGCCTGCCGACGAGAATCACATTGAGAGATACACGCAGCAGTCAAGCTTTGGCCGGTCAAGAGCCATCACTCCTGTACGAGCAGTGCCATAGACCGCACGGACATACTGCCTCTGCGGTTCTCATCGCCAACTTCCACTTGCGCTTGCACGTCGACCATGGCATCGACATCCACGTTGGCCATCAGCAGGCGGCTGCTTTGGTTGGCAGTTGCACTGAGCATGGGCGTCTGCGAAGTGCATTCATCTGCGGCATCCAGGTCCCCCCAAACGTCATGGCTCTCGCGATGGAAGAAGACCCTGCGGCAGACCATGCGAAGCCGCGATCGGCACAAGTACGAGCACATTCCGGAGGACATCGCGGCTGTGGTGGACTGCTCGTCGCGGTACTACTTGGCCGAGATCTTGCACGACAGCGGCAACGTGCAGCAGTCCACCGCGTTGCATCATCGTCGCAAACAGCGCAAATTGACGAGGACGTTGCGCCGCGCATTGTGGGTGTCACCGACTCCGTCGTCGTCGTCGCGCATGCGGGGTGGCAGCAGCGTCAAGCTGCAGCGGCAGTGGGATCTGCCGCATGAAGAGGAGCTCGATGCCATTTACGATGATATCCTCATCCTCGAGACGCAGTTGCGACTGCAGTTGCAGTCTCAGCCCGATGGATCAACGCGAGATGATGCGGCAGCGATGGCGGGTGGGACCAGCACCAGCGCCAACGGCAACGGCAACGACATTGGTATGGACATCCATTTGAGTCTGAGCAGCGACTATGACAGTGAAGAAGGCAGCCTCGACGTTGACGTTGACGCGGACACCGACACCGATGAGCAAACGCGGCAGTTCGAAACACAACTGTCGATGAAACAGCTCTACCATCGCTTGGAGGATCTGCAGAACCGCTTCAGCACGCTGCAATTGTACTGCGGCAAGGTCCGCGTGGCGGTCGATTTCACCAACAAGCAAGCCAAGGAGCTCAGACTCGAGCTGGGCCGCCGCGTCGACGCCGATCGCGCCTTCCTCGATCACTACGAGACCCAGGTGCAGTGCCTTCAGAATGACACCAAGACCAAGCTGCAGAACCAGATCCACCACGATGTGCACAACATCTATCAACCGCAGATAGCGGAAGCGTCGCAGCGGGCCTACCACCAGGTCGTCGCCACCATGCCGCATCGCATGACGCAGGTCGTCGATGCATTGAACAAGGAGACGCAGCGTCAGATACTGGAGGAGCAGCACCGCACGATGCAGCTCGTCGCGACGATCGAACGGCAGCGCCATCAGGTCGAGAAGGCGATGGCCACGCGTCTGCGGCAGCTCAAGCGGCGCAAACCATCGGTCGAGTCGTCGCCGCTGATGCAGTACCAGGAGTACCTGGACGACGGCGACGTTGACGTGGCCGAGCCACACAGTGAGGAGGAAGAGGATCATGATGTAGACACTTCCGTTCGCAAACAAGTTGGAATTGTCTCGTGTCTGCAGTTATGGCTGTCTACGCCCAGGGATACTGGGATATCAGCGGCTCCATAGATCTACCGTACATAGAATTCAATACAACTCTGCTAACATTGTGTTACAAGGATTTTTGGAGTAAAGATCTGCAATGACGCAGCAGACAACGTGCCTCACGACACCCGCTCACCACGACTCAAGAAAACACCGCCGGCTTGACGACCGACATGCTGTTGATGGGCAGGATGCGATATTCGATATCCGTGCGACAGTACGCGCAGAAGCGCGGACACGATTCCAGAGAACAGTTCTCGCACAGCAACCGATGATGGCACGGATGAAACACGACGATGGCGGTGCGACATTGGCACGCGATGCACATGTCGTCCCAGTGAATGTCGCGATGCGTGTGCTGCGTGGCCATGTTGTGGATCGTGCGGTGGTACATGCTGGCATCGAGGATGCCCATGTGGCGGTAGATGGTGCAATCCTCAAAGAACGTGCCGATCTGATCCTTCTCGTCGTCGACGATGTCGTTGTGCGGCTGCGATTCGATTGACGCGGAATCACGTTTCTTTGTTTCTGTATCGGCAGAGGGAGCGGGTGCGCGTTTGGCGGTGTTGGCGGCGGGCGTGGTTGATTGCGCTGTATTCTTGGGTGGTGGCTTCTGTGGTTTCCGCGCCGATGCGTTTGCCGCAGCATCGTTCGTGGTCATCTTGTGCTTGGAGGAAGGTTTGGATTTGGAGACTGGAGGCATCTTGGCTTGCGGTGCGACCGAAGCTGCGTGTGGCTGATTCTGGTGCTTTTGCTTGCCTGCGCTGGTGGCCTTGGAGGATCGGGACTTGTCCTTTGTCTTCTTGTTGACTTTGGGGACTTCCGGTTGCGACTTCGCATTGGCATGCGTCTTCGGCTTGGCGAGCTGCTTGAGACGCGGCGCAAAGTCGATGGATGCGTTTGGATCGAGCAGCGACCACTTGCGTAGACGCTCGTCATGCGTCTCCTCGATGTGGTGATAATCCCGCTCGTGGCGGCCGTAGATGTAGGCGCTGGTCTCGCTGACGAGGCGAAGCCAGTAGGTTTGGCAGCGTGGATGACTGAGCTCCTTGCGCTGCTCGTATGCCAGACATGTCTGGGCAACGAGGTCGGTCGTGATGCCGAGTGCGTGAGCGGCGTGACCGCGGTTGGTGAAGGAGAGGAAGACGCGGCCGGATCCGCGGCAGATGAGCTCGATCGATTGGCCCTGATCCTCCTCATGCCTCTCATCGCAGTCCACCGTGAGCGGGCGCAGCATGGAGACATCGAAGCGTCGTTGATCCCTCATGGTTTTGGGGAGGTTGGAGAGGTAGTCCATCTGTCTCGTTGGTTGAGCGTCTGAACCAGATCGGCTGGGCTTCTTACTGGGTGGGGACTTGCGTGTTGGTTTTCGCTGGACCTCCGGGTTCTCTTGCGAGAGTTGATGCTTTTGCTTTTGCCTCTTTCGTCGATGCATCGATGGAGATAGGCGCCCATCTTCATTGGTGCCAGACGCAGACACTGACGCAGAGGTAGACGCAGAGGTTGAGGTCGAGCTGTGCTTGATGCCTCCAGCGAGTGTGCTTGCGGCATTCGCAATGCGATCATCACCCTTTTGGCGGATGCCGTCCCCATGATGCGCAGCAACGCGAGGTGTGGAACGATCATCATCATCATCATGAGCATTGTCTTGAACATCATCATGAGCATTGTCATGGACATTGCCACCAATCCCCTCGTCTGCAGATGCATGACTGGCGTCGGAGTCCTCACCGTTGCTGCCATCATCAGAATCAGGAGCAACCGAAGCAGGTGCCGCCCTGACACGCAACGAACCAGAATCGGCCGTGTAGACCTGCGGCGGCTTGACGTTGCGACGTGATCTCGCGAAGGCATAGATCTGACGCGGCGTCCAACGTCGGTCGTAGGTGTCATCGATCTCATCGTCTTCATCGTCGTGATCCTCCTGATCATCTTGATAGTCGTCATCGTCGTCGTCATCTTCGTCGGTTTCATCCTCCGATTCGTGCTCGTCCGACTGCGGTTCCTCCGTCATGGCGTTGCGCTTGTGATCGTCATCGTTGCGCTTGTCAGCACCAGCCGCGGAGTCGGCAGTGCGCTCTTTTGCAGCGCTCATGCCTTTGATTGTTGCAGAGTGATCTGCTCTGCAATTCTTCGAGGATCCGCAGCAATACCAACAGCAGTGACTGTGCTGTTGATGGCCTTTCGTGTGTGTTGTTGTGGGTGGTCTCCATCGCTCTCTCTGTGTGAAACCAGGAGGATTCTGTTTGTGTCGGTTTCTTTGCATCCACAAGGCTGTTTGTGTTGCTACAACAGGCTGTTTGTGTGGCGCGAAGATACCAAACGATTGAGCTGCCTACGACTTGAGAGCTAGACAAGGAGGGAGAGAGACGAGGGCAGAAGCTGAGCATTCTGGCAAAGGAGTATCCGGTGTCGACAGATTGATCTCAGCGGGATTACTTCAACCAACGATCCATCGAGAGCAATGAGCCGATAGAAGTCGTCAACTTCGCCGACACATCTCAAGGCGTGCAAGAGATCTTCCACTCATCAGCGTCGTGGATGGTAGAAGCAAGATTGCAGATGCGTATTGTACATCACCTCGCCGACCACCGAAGGAGGTGGGAAGCGCTACAGCTTGCGATCGATCTGCATCCAAGCCAAAGATCTCGCAAAGGACGCACATCCAAACAAGAAAGACGACCTGATAAATGCCCTCGTAGTGGCGAGCGTGGGACTAGACCCTCTCTTTGGCAAAGACTGGATATATATAGTAGGACACCGTTGCAGGTACGCAAAGAGCAGTTTCTTGGGGGCTGCACTGGAGGAGACTTTCCGTACATTCCTTTCGTGGTGGACAAGTCCATTATCGTGGACACTTCGATGGAAGCGTTGAGCAGGTGTCGTGGTCCAACCGCAAAAACATAGCAAGCACTCTGTACTCGCGATCGTACCCCAAAAAACATGGGGAGACAGGCATGGAGCTCATGTTCCTATTATGTCCTATGAGTTGATCAGGGCGCACAGAATAGGATCAAGTAGCTCATATTATATAATACATTGTACAGCGCAGCCTCCAGTACAATTGTATCACTACCACCCAACACACTGCTGCGCAGAGCAACGCAGTTGCTATACTAGTAGATCAGAAACGGATGATGTACAGCTCGGCGTCTCCCAGGCTGCCAGCATCATCACGTTTGGCACCGAAGAACGTGACCTCGCTGCTTTCGTCAAGCTCGTTTGAGGCATCAACAGTACTGCTGGTTGCATTCGATGAATCCACCATCTCGTCATTTGTGCTGGACTTGCTGTGTCCCATCGACATGAGACTCTCGAACAGGGTGTCGTCGAGTCTGAATCCTTCCCTTCCTTTCTTCAAGGACGATACGTCGATGATCACGGCTTCCTTCGCATCCGAACCATCCCAACTAGTCTTGGTCATTCCATCCTTCTCAAAGTACATCGCGAGATGATCAAAGTCGGATGGCGTAGAAATGGGAACGACGCCATCAAGGGGACCGAGGATCACCTGCGCCTTGCTACTCTCGGAATCTTCATCATCTCTGCTATCCCGGCGCCTGTCGTCGTCTATGTTGGCATGCATTCCGAGAGTGTGCCACAGAATAGTCTTCATTTCAGGTCGGCTCGTTTCCTTCACCGCCATCGAGGACATGATGGCACAGCTGACAAGGGTGCTCGCCATCGACCTGGACGCAAGAGACGTGTCTGCCAAAGATCCTTCCAACGAACCCTCATCCCTGCATCCCACCAGCATCCAAAGACATAGAAGCTGCATTGCGGGATCAACCTCGAATGGTAGAGGACGTTCGATCTCACAATAGTCCCATTCACAATCTATGAACGGGGTTGGTGTTGTCATCTTGTAACGATTGGCAAGCTCTCGCATTGGATACTTGTCTTCATCATCGAAGATATCCAAGTCGATACCGTACTCCATATCATGCGCAATCACGTAAGCATTTTCGTACGAAAGCTCCCCTGTGTACTCCGACTGGAATAGATGTGTGGCGAGTACTCGTGCTGCCACTCTTGCCCGATCCCCAGGTTGGTCCAACAGTGTTTGCATCTCATTGGTCTGCATGAAGTTGTGGAGCACGGTGGAGATGAGCGCATCCTGTCCTGCAGGCGTTTGGTAGCACTGTGCTGTTGTGGAACAGAGTGAGGACAGCATGATCGATGCCATCGTTGGATTGTTCATCACGATGGTCTTCAGGATGGGGTGCTCACTCAGGCCTTCCCAAGAAGGGTATCGACCTTCATCATGTTTGTATTGTTCGCACATGGCATTGTAAGTCTTTTCAGGTTCTCGAATGGCACATGGTTTGGTGTATACAACTCGTTTGCGGTTTTTCCATTGTGGCTTTTCGACTACGCCATTCGTCACGACGGCGAATTGTATTTTGTATTGCCAAAACTCCACAGTTCTAAGTTCCTGCTGTGCCACGGCGCCACCACAGCCCCCCGAGATGTATTCTGCGAGTTCATGTTCAAAATAGTCGTCATGGGTGCATAGCGCGATCATATTGACAAGGTTTGTCAGGTGGTATGCATTGTCAATCGCGATCATGAAAGTAACTTGGTTGCATCCGGGGTCTGGGTCACATCTCATCCTTCTCCTGATCCTGGCGCTTTCATCCATGATGGCCAACTGTTTGTTGATCTCCTTGATGACTTCGGAATGTTTCTTTGCAACTTCATGGATGGGCTTCTCCAGGAACTCGACAACTTTTCCGCGATACTTAAACATGTCATTGCATGCAGGCATGTCTTCCTCGATACTGAGCATCATAGTCAAACAGCATTTGCGAAGGTGGGAACTCGCTGCGAGATCGATGCTCTTCCCCGTGCCGCTTGCAGAAAGGTATACAAACATCTTGGGATCTTCAAAGTCGTTGCGGCTGTATTCTGACCAGTCTGGCCGATTCAAGCGTAGAGGGCTCAGCCCATTGATGCACTTCTCGAGCCTCGAATCGCCTTCTCCAATGTAGCTCGTTCTCTCGGTAGTTATCCCAAACTGGTTTCCAAAGCGAATCACAAGATACCTGGGTGGAAAGGACACCGGCGGTTTCACAACTTGCTTCGGTGGGAGCTTGACTACCTCAACGGGGCTTGCTGTATCAGCCGTATCAGCCTTGCTGCTGTGGTCTGGCTCATGGATGTGACCGATGATCTTGCTCACATGTTCCTCCCATTTGAGCCACTTGAAAAGGAGGTTGGATGGGGACATGGCGACGAAACGTTCGCAATCAGAGGAGATCTGAGACGGAGTGCGGTCAAAGCCTCTCACAATTCCAATGATCACGTATCTCGCACCTTGCACACCCTTGTGGAGTTCTTGAGGGTGGGGCTTCAACTTCTCTCGCATCGCGGCCTCATCCAGCTTGTGATTCCAAATCCCGCGGTCGTTAAAGAGCACCTCGCATCGGATGGCATCGTAAAGGATCTTGTTGGCTGGCTTGGTGCCATCCTGGCCATCCGTAAACTCAGAGTCGTAGGTGGCTTTGACAGTTCGGTTCGTGGTGAGGATGTCGTTGAGCTGCTTGTCGAAGTCACCGAATGAGAGCGGCGATGCTGGATCAACCAGCTGCTTCTTCAAATCGCTCAAAGCTTCATCGTTCGCCTTCAGGAATCGATACGGGTCACTCTCCGCCATGTGTTCTGCATGTGGTTCCGATTCACGGTGTGCGCTCATCTTCGTGTTCATGGAGAGGCTGCATGAATGCATAATGGGTGGCAAGAGGACAAGGGATGGTCGTTTCTGACCATCGTTGTTGCGGAGTCGTGAGTTTTGATGCGAGTGTGGCGCAGACAAGGATCGTGAGAGCAGCCATGGCTCCGCGCCAACGGCGTTGAATGATCTTCATGGTCAAGTCAGTGCAGCTGAGAGATGCATGATTGTGGACTTACGAGCGGATTGCATGTTGTAGGCTTTGTCTCTGATGGGCTTTGTTGTTGTTGTCGTTGGATGAGCGATGTGCGTATGGTGGAGCGCCAAGGAGCGCTGCAAGTCTGGTTCGAGTACGAGCATGATGGCAGCATGTGTAGCAGGACGAGTATGGTAGGGTGTGGAGCAATGCGATGCAAGTCCACAAGATGCGATGGATGGTGATGTGACGCATGGTGACACACGGGAAGCGGCAGTGGAGTAATACAAGTACCCAAGTTGTGAGACTTGAGCAACAACTGTATCGTTTTGTGTCTGTATCTCTCTTCACTCGTAGTCGTACGTTGGGATCCCGTATTGCCATAACACAGGCACGGGCATGTGCTCTACTCGCAGAGGAAGTCTGCACGTTGCGGCAGTATCGCACGAACCATTCACTTGTAACCGATCAAAGGAATTTCGGGTTTTCTTGGGATCACAGGAAAACCTCAGTTGGAAGCATCTGATCAACATGATCACCGCGAACCGTTGAAGGTGAAAGATGTCATGAACAACATCCGATCGAGTACGAGTATAACATTGGTGGGGGTACTCAGAGGAAGCTCAGTAAGTGCGCTCTATTGGATTGAGTTGACTCGTGTTGAAGCGGAGTGTGTGTGCGTGTGTCTATTATGACTATGCATCAAACACCTCGAGGACGAGGACCAAATTATCTCAATAAATGACATCAACGTGGGGGGACTGTGGGCATTGCGCCATGAGGCAGCAGCCAGCCAGCCGGACCAAGATGGCAAACGCCGCATGCCTCACGAAGGCGTCGTTCGTTGCCAACGCCAAATACAGGAGACACTGAAAAGGGGTTCGGTGCTTCCAATCCACGCATGAATCTATCCATCCGTCCGTCCTTCAGAACATCTGTTGGTTCTGATGCGAGGCGCAACGATGCTCATGTTGATACCAATGCATGGCCCTTCGAAACGAAAGGCTGCGTTGCAGTCTTATTACACGTAAAGAACATCACTAGTAGTCGTACTCATAGTCACATACATACAATACTACGAGTACAAGTGCGGCGCTGCGCAAATGATCTTCTCGATACATCGCGTCCGTTGTGCGTGACACAGTTCCCGTTCTAGCATCAGCGTCAGTACCAATAGAACATCAATGCATGGTGCGCAACACGATGGGATCAACATAAACGCAACGCAGAGCTCTTCTCTTCAGAATGGCATGGTACGAGCGGTACGGAAGTTCTGATACCTGATAATTTCCATACACCCTAATTGCGAGAAACTGCATTGCTCTCCCGATGCTCCGTTCGACATCTTGTGCACTCCATGTAGCTGCTCTGACGAGCACGAGTATTCTGAGAAGGTGGAGGCAGAGGCGCCATGCTCGATGAATATTCGAAGGAGTGAGTACTTCACGGCGCTGTCACTATCGTCCCCAGGTGCAAGTCGCAGTGAGATTGGTCCCGTCGCTCGTCCGATAGTTAGACTCTACCCTCAGTTCGAGGTGAGGTCAGCCATCGCCCCCTCGGACAGACCACGCATCCAGCCGCTCAGTCATTCCCGTCCCTTCTTCCATATGCGAGTGCCAGCCAGTGCCTCTCCTCGCGCATTGCCTACTAGCACTCGCCTACCGACGCGCAAACGAATGGGCGAATGCCCTGTGTGCTACACGTACCGCCGAATCAGCCTACATATTCGATGCACCAAAAACAACCATGATGGAACGATGACACCGTACCATACCATACTCATACCACGCTGCGTGCACTGCCTGCGATCTTTCTCCCCGAAACATCGAATCAATGAAGTGCACGACCGGATCTACTGTTCTCGTACGTGTCATCAGTACGACGTCTTCACCGGTATGTGCCGAAGGTAGAGGTACAGGAACGGTGCCATCACCAGCTGGCAATCCAACCGGTCGACCAGCCCGCCGTGCCCCTTGCCAAGGATCGTTCCAAAGTCCTTCTTGTTGTAGGCCCGCTTGATGACGGACGCCAGGAAGCCACCGAAGGGTGCGACGGTAGATGCGAAGAGCGACACGACGACAGCCTCCGTGGGCGTGAGGTCGACGACTTTGCTCATGGGCGTGTGCTGGATGAATGCGTATCCCGCTGCCACGGTGGAGATGCCGCCGCCGATGAATCCCTCCCATGTCTTCTTGGCGGATATGTTTGGCAGGAGGGCGTGCTTGCCCATGGTCATGCCAAAGACGTACGCCATGGTATCATTGATTGCGATGAGCGCAGCGCCGAAGAAGACGTATGCCATGCTGTATTCCTCCAGCAGCGCGATCCAGTAAGCTGATGGTGCGACCGTCAGGATCTGCGGATCGGATCAATGTATGTAGAGTATGTGTTTTATGTTTGTGCGTGTATGCGTGTGGGTATGTGAGTACGAGCGGATTCATGGCGAGTACGAGCAGAACGTTGGCACTCGCAAAGCACTACGAAACGTCCCGCGCACTCTATCGGCATCAATACAATCACGGTGCTTCCTATCCAGGGAGCGGTATTCACTTCCGCCTTCACTTTCACGTTCACGTTCACTTTCACTTACCAACGAGATCGCCGCGACGACCGTCTCACGGATCCACTCGCGGAACTCTTCCGTGCCACCTTGCTGCACGTTCAACCGCACGATATTGGCCACCAACCCTGTCATCGCCATACCGTACGTTCGCATGGCGACGGTGGAACTCAACCATGGGAACAGACGCGGCGCGTTGGTGGCGTGCGCGTACGTGGCAAACCACCACCACTGGTTGATACGATTCATGCTGTCGCCGCCGATGGTGCTACTCGTTTCGCTGTAGAGTCCCATCTGCAGGATGCCGGCGAGGACAATGAGTCCATCCTCCTTGAACTTGCGTGCGAAGGTGTACATGGCGAGGATCATGAAGATGGCGGGTCCCAACCGGCTCTGGAAGTTCTGAAACTTGCTGGAGGAGAGGATGGAGCGCAGGGTGTCGCGCAGTGACGATGGGACAGTGGCAGCGCTGACGCTGGCTTGCGGCATGCTGGTCCCATCCGCAAGATTGGCCTGAGCATCCTGTGCGGCCTGAGCATCCTGTGTGGCCTGAGCATCCTGCGTGACTGCAGATGCTGCGGCTGAAGACATGTGAGTGGATGGGTCCACGACGATCTCTCGCACGGTTCCTTCCGTTCTTGGTGGCGAGCGCCTCTTGCCATGGATGGTGCTGGTCTTTCCCGAGAAGGCCGACAAAGCACCGTCCGCAATCTTGGGCGGCAGCTTGGAGTTGGAATCGACGTGCACCTGCCATCTGTCGTTGCCGTCGGCCGCTGGCTTGGTCTTGCTGCCCCCGCGCTGTGCCAGGGCACGTGCGCATTGCGGTGTCGCTGCAACGGTGGATGATGCGAGCAATGCAGCAACTGCGGCGACCGACGCGCCTCTGACGATTGACGGCATCATTGGTGAATGGCTTTGCTGCGAGCGATGCTCTTCGATCGGAGACGACTTGTGCACCTCAAGAGGGAGAGAGAGAGTATGGAAGAAGGAATCTATTATACTACGTAACCCTGCAGCTTTCCCGACGTTGCGTCTGTTGAATGTGCAAGTGGAACGGAACAGCGATGAATGAAGGAAGGGAGGAATGGCATTGTTGCTGAGACGTTGAACGAGACGCTGACGTTGGTGCGTTCCGATTTCGTTCCGAACGAGAAATCAGAATGCATCATTCATTGAGTCTGTCTGCCCGTCCACCAGTCAACGTGACGGGAACGAATCAATCAAAACGGACGAAATGTCTGACACTTCGCTCCAATACGACACACGAGAGAAACACGCCACGATGGCGCCAAAAAAGACAAGCGAAGACCAAAAATGGTTTTAATTGCTGCTGTTTCTGTGATTATGATTGTGACGCATCGCCCATGCTCTAAATTCCCTCGTTGTTCACCTCCTCCGGACGCTGTAGGAGTAGTTGTCGACGCGCACTTGCTTCGGCGTATCGGCGTAGCGGACGATCCCCATGCCTGTCGCGGCCTGATCTTCTCCCAGTTCATGATACGTTGCCACCATGCGGACATCGAATGCGTTCGGTTCGCTGACCCGTTGGGACACGGTGGGTTCCTGCAGATCCCAGTGCCTGCACTCAACACAAGAATGGAGGGAAGGAAGGAAGGATTGTTGGTCAGTGAGGGGGACTGCAGGATGCACCGGCTCCTGCTTACTTGCACCATACACATCCAGATCCCACGCACCGCACCGTGCCGCACACAAACACATGTAACATGAACAGGCAACCAAGAATCGCTGCGACGAATACGAACACTCACCGTTCAACAGGGAAATCTTTCTTGAAGAATGCCTGTATGATCTCCTTGGCCAACGTCTGCGGATCCAACTTGCCGGCCTCAAAGTCGCAGAAGGACTGGAAGAAGGTGTAACCGAGCTTGATGGGCATGATCTCCTCGTAGCCGTCCAATCCCGGATGGTACTTGCTCTTGCACAGGAGCTTCGTCTTTGGCTTCATGCGCGGCGAGTAGACGAGCACGCCCGTGGAGATGGCGGTGTGCTTGTTGCCGCGGAAGGTGCGCTTGGGCTGCTGCAGTCGGGTTGTGTGCGTCGGTGGTCGGATGCGGTTGCGCTTGGACGATGTCGATGCGGTTTCGCTGACGTAGAGCCTGGAGAAGACCTGGAGGTCGGAGTCGTCGAGCTTGGCCTTTGGCGTCTGGTCGTATCTGCGCGGGGTGGTGTAGTAGTTGGACGATATGGTGGAGTGTCCTGCGGATGAGTTCCAGCCCTTGGAGGCGGCCGTCGGCGTCTTGTACAATCGATCGAAGACGGAACCGCCGCCGCCACCTCTCACGGTCGGCAGACGGCTGTCGCGCGATCGGTCCGCCGTTGACTTGGGTGTAGTGTAGGCGTACGATGACGACGACGACTTCGACGCGGATGCTTTGAGGCGACTGGAGGCGGTGGGCCGTCGCAGTTTGGAAGTCGACGCGTTTCCCTTGCGTCGGCCGGATGACGTTGTGGATCGCTGCGATGTTGGGATGTGGCTGCGGCTGCTTACGGCGCCCTTGGGAGGAAGGGGTCCACGAGAGGCAGCCATGGGGGCGTACGCTTTGGCGTTGGGGGTGGTGTTGGGAGTGACCGTGGGCATGGTGGCAGGCATCTCGACAGGCATCTCGACGGGCGCATCGGCGCGCATATCTATGGGTTCGATGGGTGGCGGTTGCGGGAACGCTATGGTGGAGGCAGCGACTGCCACTGGAGCTGGAGGTGGCATCTGCTGCTGCTGTAGTCGTGGCTGCTGCTGAGGGAAGGAGGGCACAGGCTGGATTGGCACCTGCGGAGGTGCAGAGAAAGCAGAGCTCTGCGGGATTGGCTCCGGAGGCAGGGACTGCACCATCTGCACAGGCGGGGCGCGTTGCGGTGACCCTGGCGGAGAAGCCAGGCAATCATCCAGCAGGTCATCCATCGATTGCTCTGCCTTTGTCATCATGGCCACGACGTTGCCTGGGATGCCTTCCGTTTCCGTCATGGTCGAGCGATCAATGGTGTGACTGGTTCGCGTATCGGAACGGTTGTCTGCTTCGCCTCGAGATCTCTGTTTGGGGCTTCTCTTGATGGCTCCTTACTGTGCTCTCTGCGGAATGGCTGATGCTGTTGGCTGATGATGTTATCTGTGATTGTAATTGTGATGATCGCACCTCAGTTGTTGTTCTGATAGATGGCCTGAGACAGAGCCGAGTATGCAGAGTGGCGGCCTGTTGTGTCTGTGCCTGCGCCTGTGTTTGCGTTTGTCTGTATTTTCTGTGTTGTTTCCACTCCTCCCTTTTTTGGATCGTGGTGCTGTGTGAGGGTTGTCACGCGAGAAAGATTCCGCCACTACACGATGGGCAGAAATGGAACCTGCCGAATTTGTGGCATCTCCGACTAACATGGTTCAAAATCGGCAAAGATTCCGAACACACACAACCAAAGAGGCAGGCGCTAACAGTCTCTACACTCGCGCACTCAGGTACGATGACCTCGGAGACTTCGGAGACAAGGCCAGAGAGTCACGGCTACAACTTCTTCGCTCTGGTTGTCAACCAGATCATAAACCTGCACCCTTCCATTCTATTCTATTATTCTTATATTTTATTATATATTGCATCAGATAGTCTCACTCCTCCTGCAACATGCGCCGCACGAGGTCGAGGACAGCCTTGTTGCGTTTTGTTCTGCCTTCGTCGCCAGCATCATCATCAGCACCGCCGCCGCCGGCAATGTGGGATAGGAGCACGCGATCCAACTCGTTGCGCAACTCCTGAATCAGGATGCACCGCGCCACGTCGTTGTCCTCCCCGCACTTGAATTTCAGCCATTCGTCCACCACGAGCGCGTTACGATCGATGCGCATGTCGCCGCCGAACAGCATCAGCGAGAAGCGCGACACGAAGTTCACTTCCTGCAGGTACACGGTCTGGGCGGAGCTGGCGGAGTTCAGGCTGCGGTGCTTGGCGTGGTACACGGCGTACGCGTCCCGTCCAGTCTCGGCGGCGCTGTGCACGCGCTTGCGTTGGAAGGAGGAGCTGCTAGGCATGGCCTCGTCGCCGTCCTTCGTGAACAGCCGCCCGCCCTTCTGGCCCAGCTTGCCCTTGCGCGGTCGCAGCAGCGTCGCGATGTTGGGGTACAGGCCGGCCACGAGGCAGCAGCTCGTCAGCATGGCGTCATTGCTGTTTTCATTGCAGGATGGCGTCACGAATCCCGCTTCTTGCAGTCCACCACGGAATTGCTCGCGCAGTCTGTCGATCTCTCGCAACGCCGTCTGATCCAGCGCGTGTTCGACACAGAACGCTCGTTGCTGCGTCGGATTGTCTCGTCGGGCCTTCCAGGCATTGTATGCGGCGATGACAGCGATCAGATCGCCCTTCACCGTGCCGCCGGGCCAGCCCACGCCACCGAACCCATCTCGTACCAGCACCTCCCGAGCAACGACGTATGGCTGCCATTCCTTGAAAGACAGGTTGCTGAATTTGCCGAAGAAGATGGACTTGGCGTGGGACAGCTCCGCCGCGATGGTCAGCGCCGGCTCCAGACACTGCAGGATGCATCCCACGATCAGCACCTTCCCCACCTTTGCATCCATCGGCAGTCTCGACAGATGATAACCAAGTGGTGTGAGCCGGTACAGTACACTGTCAGAGCTCTTCTCTTGCTGCGGCTGCTTCTGCTCCTGATGCTCGTTGTTTTCTCCTTCTGGCGATGGCACAGCCGCGATTCCACCAACTTCCAACAGATGCAGACAGGCTTCTTGCAACCGCCCTTTCGGTGGCGGTTCCGGAACCTTCTGCAAGAACTTGAATGGCGACAAGCCACTTGGCTTCGTACTTCCATTGCCGGCGCCGTCACGATGGTGCTCGAACAACAGACATACTTGCAGCATCAGTTCGTCCAACGGCGAGCGCATGATCTCTGGTGTGGTCTGCGCCAACATGTCGGTCGTGGCGAACTCTTCTGAGTACAATCTCCAGCAGACGCCCGGTTGGGTACGCCCCGCACGACCAGAGCGTTGCTTGGCGGATGCGAGGCTCGTCCACACCGTGACCAGCTCTCGAATGCGGGTGCTGGAATTGAAGCGGCTTTCTTTCACGTAGCCGGAGTCGATCACGTGGGTAATGTCTACGCATCGTTGGTGAGAATATCATCCGTCGAAGTACGTACGAGTATGGTCAAAGAAAAAGTCCAAAGCGGGCAGATGGCATTGGTAAGATGGGCGGTCGCGATGCTCAGAATTCGGATCCTTCGTGCATCGCAACGCAATCGCGATCTCAAGGATGATGTACCGAAGCATACCACTTACCAGGGATCGTCAGACTATGGATTACATGTGTAGGTCGTATTCGAGGCACAGCGAAGGACAAGTGCGAAAAAAATGGAAATGAGCATTTGCAGACACGAGGGTGAGGCAGTATTTCGAGAGTAGTACTCGCACGTACGGAGGTTCACAACGCAAACGCACATCAAGTGCCGCGCTCCACAGGATACGCACAGTTCCACAACTCACCTCGTCTCCGCAATGTTCGTCGCCAGCACCACCTTCGCCGCACCGTGGGGCGCAGGATCAAAGACCTTTTGCTGATCACGCCTTGAGATCGCGGAATGCAATTTGAGGATGTGCAATTCACGCTTTTTGCCCAAGATCTTTTCTAGTTGTTCAATCTCCATCTTGCCAGGCAAAAAGACGAGGATGCCGCAGGACGGGCTTGTGGAGCCGTCCATGTAATGCGTCGGATGGCGAACAATTTGTCTGATCAATCTGGAAACGTAGTCGTAATCGATCTTGGAGTAGGCGCGCGGTGACAGCTTGAAGTGTTCGGCGGATGCTTCTCGCTGCTGTCGGCTGTCCTCGTCGGTTTCGTCTTGGGTGCCACCCTTTCCACGGTTGCCTGCACCTTGGTTGAGATACCGGCTCCCTGTCACCTTGTTGCAATCCTCCAGCCATCGAATGTCGACGGGAAACGTGCGCCCCGGAATGTTGATGATGGGCGGGTTGAAACGACTAAAGTAGTTGACGAACAGGCTCGCGGAGGCCGTGGCGGACATGAGGATGACTCGGATCGTCGGGTTGCGCACGAGCACGGTACGCAGCATCGTGAGGCAGAAGTCGGTGTTGAGATCGCGCTCGTGCACCTCGTCGATTACGATGTGGGTGTACTGCGAAAGGGGCGGCACGTCACCGCCGTCCTGGGAACAGGCCGCATCGTCGGCGTTCTCTTGCGGACACACGAGCATGCGCACGAGGATACCGATGGTGCAGTACACCAGCTTGGTGGTGGAGGTGACGGCCCGATCGAGACGAACGTGGTACCCCACCGTGGATCCCGGCTTGCCCGGTCCCGAAGGACTGTTCATCTCCTTCGCCACGTGCTGCGCCAAGGAGGTGGCCGCGACGCGACGTGGTTGCGTGACCATGATGCTGGCAGCATCGGCATTACCGCTTGCGAGCATGCCCTCATAGAGGAAGTGCGGGACGTTAGTAGATTTACCGCTGCCCGTCGCACCGCAAATGATGACGACCCTGTGCTTGTCGACCATGTCCAGCACCTCCTCGCGACACTTGGCGGCCGGCAACTTGGCGCGTCGTTCCGAGAGCTTGGGCAGCTTTTCGAAATGATCCGATATGGTCGGGTAGGTGGACAAGAACGTGGCCGTCTTGGAATGATCTTTCTGTCTCCGTTTGCGTTGCGTGACCGCTTTGTATCGGTAGACCTGCTTGACCGACTCCAGCGGGTCACGCATCGCCGTCGCAGCCGTCTCGGTTCCATTGTCATCATCATCAGCATCATCATCATCAGCAGCAGCCTTGTTGTCATCTTTTCCCTCCTTTCCCTTCTTGCTGCACCCCTTCTTCGAATCCGGTTTCATGGCCTTGCCACCAGCCACCTTGGCCACGTAGACAGTCGCGCCATCCTGAACGCCCATGAGATCGTGGAGCAGATCGAACTCCTGCTTTTTCTCCACGACGAAACATCGTGTGGCATTCAATCGCAGTTTCTGCTTGGCCTGCTTCAGAACGTCCGCAATCGTGGTGGACCGTGGCAGCACCATGACCTTCTTCGCGCCATCCTGCAACGTCCCCTTCTTGCTGTGGTACTTGGCCTGCGTCAGTTCGATGCGCACCTTGGCCTTGGGATCGCCCGTCACGACGCGCTTTTGGGATGCGGCGGGTTGCGTGCTCGCCTTGCTGTTGTCCTTGCTGTTGTACTTGCTCTGCAGCGTCTGCTGCTCATGATCGGAGACGAGCTTCTTGAGGAACCTGCGCCGCTCGCGCTTGCGATCGTGCTCCTTCGTTGGGATCTGTCCAACTTTCAGTTCCATGATCAGATCCACCAGAGCATTCTCCGTCTCCTCCTTCAGGACAGCGCGTCCTCCGCCCTTGATGTTGCTCATGGTGTTGGTGATGTAGTGACAGTAGGTATAATATGTTATGCTTTGGCAATACAATCAATCTCATTCCTTGGTCTGTGGTCGCATTGTGGGTGCTAAATTTGTGTGACATGTTCTGCGATCTTTTATTGAATCGCGAAGATACCGGCCGTTTCAACACGATGTGTGGGACATACCTCTCTTCAATTCCGAACTTGGCCAACATGCCAGGTTCAAAGAAAGTGTCGTTTTTGGTTTGTATTGGATTAACGATAGTACCAAAAGAGGTATTCAAGATTGAGAGCAGCTGGGACACGCGGCAAAATGTCTGGCACGATAAAAAACCTCTTTCCTTAAACCAAATAAATAGCTCCGGCGTCTATTGATATTTATTACGTCATCACAATGAAATTGATAAACTCATGCTGTCATGTGTCATTGTCGGGAATGTCGGGAATGTCGGGCGCTTTGTCGGGAATGTCGGGAGTTCTGTCGGGAATGTCGGGTGTGTTGTCGGGAATGTCGGGTGTGTTGTCGGGAATGTCGGGCGTGTTGTGGTGATTGTCGAGAATGTCGGGAGTCTCGGCACCAGACATCCGGCAGAGTTCGCGGGAAACGGACAGACGAAACAATCGAAGAACGAAAAACGCGTGGTGGCACACCGGACGAAACAGACAAACTCGCGATCATGTTGTGAATGTGCACTTGACTCGGTCGGAGAGAGTAGAGCACCGTGCAGTAAATAACCAAGCAATGGTGCCATTCATGTACTTCACTTCTGCTAGTGCTGATCAATTATACATTGATGATTGTATCAGAAGTTTATTCATTATCTTGTCATCCATCAAGCATCGCCAAAGAAGAAGAGCTGCAAGCAGATTTGGAATACCATCAAGCAACACTCTCTCTAGAGTAGCCTAGCGCAATACCAATCAGCAAAACGAAGAACAGGCTTGATCAGTTGTCTTTTTCCACGTTTGGCCCCATTCAGCGTCCGCACGTACGATCCTGCGGATTTGATATCGTACATCGTGATATTTTTAGATAACGATACGGCGTGTTGTTCATTAGGGTTAGATGTTTTTAGCTTTATTGAACGACACAACTACCTGGCTGGCTTGTCTTCACCGTGGACGAAAATGATGACGTCATTGACGGTCGATGTCAGACTGCGTTGGTATCCAACGTTATGGATGGTGTCCTCTTTGATTCTCACGCTGTTGGTGATTTGGCTCGGTTGGGCGTTTCCTTCTTTTGTGCGTGTTGTGTCAATCACCACAGCCTTGGTGGTAGCATCCCTGTGCATCCACAGCAACAGCGACACTTGCGAATACTACACAACACAATATAATTTAATGGAGCACAGTGATGTATCCGAGGGAATGCAAAATATAATATTCTGTAACACTTAGCTTAGTTTGTTAATACAAAGTCCTGTGCAACCTGCTTTGCTCCCATTGGACAAGGGACGTCATGGTCATCTGCAAGCTGTTGGCACGGTGCGGAAAGCAACTGGTGGCGGCAGTGTTGCTTTCCTTGTTGTTTCTCGTGTTGTGATTCGTGTGCTTGCAGGTTCATTGACACCGAAATAAGAAGCCACAAGGAGAGCAGATGAACAACGGCCAGAATCCAACAATGGCTGTTGGCGACGACAAGCAGAGAGGAGGTCCAAACACGCTGGCAGGGAATAGACCTGAAGCGAGGACGAGGCTGCAGAATAGAGTGGGAATATGGAGGGAAGGCAGTGTGTGCTGATTGGGACATGGAGTAGGGTCAACCTCTTGGGCCATGAACAGCGGCAGAACCGAGAACAAGGCAGGGTCCAGGTCAAGATAAGGGTGAGGGGAAAGGCTACATTGGGGTGTACCACCTGTGGATAGCATGGAGCCTGCAACCTGCCAACCAACGTATTTACAGCTCTCTACATGTCTTCCACCAATCCAAAGCCCAGACGAAGCAGCAGCCTCATCATGTCTACTGCCACTGCGCAGTCCATGATATTGCTTTGCAGCCAACCGCCCCACCCGCGAGAAATGTGAGTGTGTCCATGGTGGACACGACTCGGCACAAGTAGAAGCACGACTGGAGATTTTGAGCTGCAGCTGCCCCTTTGCGTCCGCATGCCTAACGTTTCTAGCCATAGGCTACAACAACACAATAACTTTGTTTTTACAAGTCCCAGGAGCTTAAAAATTTACAAGTCTACTCTAAACACCATAATGGGATGATATAAGTGCTTATATTTAAATATTACAATCACTGCATGAGTACCCTGCATTGCATACATGGACTGTGATGTGATGCGAGGCGACATGGTGTGTCGTTGTTGTGGTGTCAAGCGAAAAAGCTGCCCGTTGTTTGTCCAAACCGCAACAACAAACAACGCGCTCATCCGATTTGGGTGGCATTTTGTGTGTGTTCGGGTTGAAACTTCATGGATCGCAACAGCACCCACGCTCCGCCAACGTCATCCAAACAGATTGTCAACTTTGGTCGAGTATGTCGACTGTTGTGTGAGGAATGTCGGGATTGTCGGGAATGTCGGGTGCTTTGTCGGGAATGTCGGGAGCTTTGTCGGGAATGTCGGGAGTTTCTCTGTTACGACTCAAGGTTCTCTCAAGGGAGTAATTGACGCAATACGCAGCAATGATGTATGACCAATTCATAATATCATGATATTATGTTACTTAACACGTTACCGGTTGTAGCAACTCCCGACTTTCTGCCGAGTGTCCCTGAAGGCCAAGTGTAGATCGTTGACGATGGTGCTGGTACATGCTAGCCAGGTTAGACATGGTGTGCGGTAAATGTGAATAAATGCGTCGACTGTTCTACTCGTTTGGTACGCTGTGGTATGCGACCAACTGCAATACCCTCTCCCACTGGCGATTGTTTGTAATCGGAACATCGTATCATGGTAGCAGTCGCAGAAGTGGCATTCTATGGAATAGATCGTCCATTCCCTGGTGTGCGATGTGGAACGCATTGATGCCGCGACTGCCCGTCATACAGCGCATTCTTATGTGCTTGGCAGAGCGCTCTTCTATCATTCGATCCCGCAGTCCCTGCTCCTCTGACGGCAGATCTAATAACATAATACAAGTGATGCGTTCCATGATTGACAGCGTGTCGTGTGCTACTACTCTGCTATTATACTATTGTTCTATTGTTGCCGTTCTGTTTTGTTCGCACTCTTCTTTGTTCTACACATCCCTCCGTTCGACCCATCTACGCGACCACTTTGCACGCCGCTCTGCGTTGCTTCCGCAGGTGCTTCAGCAATCCCTGCACGCTGTCTTGAGCGCCCTTGGGACCCAACGTGTTCTGGATGCACTGTGGGATACCGCCGCCGGCGTCGCCCGAGAAACAGTACAGGATCTCCGTCCCCACGATCTCCTGGCGATCGTTGTGAAGGGGACGGATCCAGTAGGCGCACAGGAACATGCGCGCCTGCACTCGCTTGCTGTTGGCCTCGGGCGTCTCATGGTAGTGCTGTCGTATCAGCTCGTCGTTGTCGTCTTCAGTCATGACGAGGAGATGCTCGTTGGGGCGGACGTGCAGGCGCTTGAGTAGCCATGGGTACAGCACGCGCTCCCGCAACGGAAACGGCAATCTCAAGTAGGCCTTGATTCCTTCGCGTCCAGCATTGTCATTGTCGTCGACATGAGACTCGTCGCATCCCAACGATTCGGCAAAGCAGCAGAGCGGATGGATCAATGGGAACTCTTCCACAAAGTTGTTCAGAAACCCTTCAAAGTCACTGGGGACAAAGTCGTGTGTGATGCCACGGGAAACGGCAGCGATGGTGCCATCATCTGTCCACTCGACGTGGCTTTGAGTGCGTTTGTGAGGGTGAAAGTCGATGGAGGAGAACAGCTTGCGCACGCGCTCCTCGAGATGTTCAAACGTCGTCGATGGGGCCTTGGAAGGTTGCAACGTTGACGATGCCAGCGTTGGTGGCAACAACATCAAGGACAGCGTCCATGCCGTGGTGGCCAGCGTCGTCAACACGGAAGTGGACGATGTGCACGTTTCGATGTGCTCTCGATTCATCAAGAAGGCGAGGTTGTCGGTGCGCAGTGGCATTGTTCCGTCCATTCTGTGTGAGATGAATGATGGAGATTCCATCATTGCCGTCATCGTCGCTGATGGCGATGCGTGGGCGCTTGTGACGGCCGCAACAACGATGGCCGTGCCTTGCAGCAACTTATTCAGGGTCATGATGATGGGGATGATGATTAGTATTCTTGTGCTCCTGGTCGATGATGGCTGCGTCGATTCAGTTTTTGTGTGTGGGTTTCGGTTTTGCGCATCAGTGTTTGGAATTTGTGAGCAATGCTGTTCCTCTGCGAGAAGAACTTTTTCGGCTTGGTCAAGGGGGCATTTGTGCGAGCAAGGGCTTCTCTGTCTGCTTTTGGTGTGTGCTTGGCATCGCCCATACCCCAATGAGAACACGACCGCTGTGTCCGGAAAGGACGAGGAGGCGACGAGAGCCCGGTGTACCCTGGTGACAATAAATCACAACATTCGTGTCACCACTCAACCATTGACAGGCGCCACCTCCCATCAACTATGCTTCCTCGTATTCGTAGATTCTTACGGGTGCGGTTGCCGCACATGGACATGATGGCTGTCGATCACGAGCCTCGTCTGCACACGCTGCTCTCATAGTAGAGTACTCGTTGGTACTTGATGATGTGTGATGTACGGCAGAGAATGCGCGATGTGACGAATAGATGTGCATAACAGGTGTGGCAGAGTACGAGTATGGTCATCGCCGCATCGCAGTACGACTATCGTAGCATGCCACACCATTCCATTCCACTTCATGAGCACCCGTGTTTTGTCCCTGATGGTTGTTGGGCCGGATCATGGAGTACGAGTTCTTCCCCCAAACGCCAACACAGACGGAGCTTCTTCCACTTTGTGTGCCATGCTCTACGAACTACCCTGCTCTCCAGCAGGTACCACACTGTACAAATGGAGTTGGGTACGTGTGGGTGGCATGACGTGCGTACGAACACGCGGGCATGTTTCGCAATGCCGTGATGAGTCACCATGGACGAAGTTGTGAGTGTCACAATCACTTGGTGAACAAGTCACGGACCTTCTTGGCTGGTGGACGTCCCGTTTTGAGCCATTCGTAGACCTTGCCCAGTTTGTAGGCCAACTCCATGGCGGATGGTCTTGATTCGGGCTGAGGTCGGAAGCAGGACATCGTGGAGAAGAGCATGGCATGGACTTCCGCACGCGTGCTGTTGCGATACTTTTCCGGTACATCCGGCATGTGTCCCGCCAACTTCTGGGTTGTGACGTTCAGGGTCTGGGTCGTATTCGCCATCTGCATCCATGGTTGGTGCTTCGTGAGCACCTGGAAGAGGATGTTGCCCAGCCCGTACACGTCGGTCTTTTCGAGATCGACGGACGTGCTGTTTCGAATCTCTTCCGGTGATCTCCACAGATCACTTCGGTACCGCACCGGCGCGAGGCAATGCTCATGAGTTGCGTTCTGCTTGTGCGCGTTGCTGCCGCTACGTGATGGCGCATGCCGCTGCAGTTCCCCAATGTTGAAATCGTTCCATTTGACGCGTCCCTTGATCTGAACGGTGTTGGCCACGTTGATGTCGTTGTGCGCAAACAATCGAAAGACTTGACCATGCTGCAAAGAGCGCTGGCTTTTGCGGTACTCCTCGGCAGTGTAGGTACGGACATATCGCAGGGCATGCAGATCCGCCAATCCCCTGGCAAGGTCCCGCGCGATCTTGAGGCGTTCCTTGGGACGCAGCGACGTTTGTTTGATGTGCTCGCGACCGCCGGTGGGAGCCCATTCGGTGAGGATGGACTGCCCGCAGTATCCGTATGCGGTGACAACGTAGGGGCTGGCCGTCAATCGTTCCATGACCATGGCGTCGAGGTTGTTGTTTTGAAACGATTCCTCGTCGAATCGGCGGTGTAAATGCAGCATCTTCATGACGATCGGATTGTCATCATGGCTTCCTGCGTTGCCTGTCTGTGAATCCGCTGTGGACAATGATTGCATGGAGCGCCGTCGTTCCATCCTCCACGTGCTTCGCCATGACCCTCGCAACGATAGCAACGAAGCGCTCGCCTCCGCATCCGACGTCGCAATGAATTTCTCGGCTTCTTTCATTGCTGCCATACTCTTCGTTGCGTCTGTAGGCGTTGTCGCAGATGTGGTTGCTGTTGCTGTCGCATTCACGCCACTGGGGACAGCATATCCATCTTGCAAAGCGAACTCATGCAACCCATTGCAGGATGGTCGCAATTGCAACTGGGCAATAGGCTCACATTCGTCATAAAAGTGCCGCTCGAAGGGTCTGCGTTCGCGTACCCGTCCCGTTTCGTTGTGTTGCGGTGCCTGCAGTTCCATGACCCGCGTTGCCGTGTGCTGCAATTTGTCATCTTCATTTGGTTGCAGATAGACGATGCGGGCATGCGTTTGTGTGGGCGTCAGCACATCAGATGGATGATCAGGCTGAGGTGAACTCGCATCATCCGAAGACAGAGCATCGCCGTCTTCGATCCCGACGTCAGGCATGAGCGGATCCGAGTCCAGAATGAACTTGTTGCGCAGCTTAGATCGCGGGACCATCCCGTTGCGCGTCGGCACGGAATCCTGCTGCGGTCGATGGATTGGAGAAGGCAAATCGTAATCATATCCGTCTGCCGTTGACAGGGAATCTTTCAGACTGGCCTGGTATCTCACGAAGTGGAGCGCGGGTTCGAAGAGCGTGGCGCAGCACGCGATGATGAGAAAGCAGCTCAATCTGCGCGCATGCCACCGTCTTGTGGACGCCGATGACATTGTCGATGTTGATGCTGAAGTCGATGTTGGCATCTTCTGCGTGTTGAGTTGAGAAGGATCGCAAGGTGATGTCCTCACTGCCCTCGCTGCCATCCGCCGTGGACGTGTTCCATTGCCCATCATCTTCGCGTCGCTTCTCTGTGCTTCACTTCTTGTGAGCTCATACTCAAACATCACTCGATGTTCGTCAGTGTCTTCGATCACAGCCTGCAAACGAGCACAATGCGTGCCCGTATTGCTGGTGCTGCTGTTTGCCGCTGCTGTTTGTCGCTTTTGTGGTGATCTTTCGCATTCAGATGTACCATAGGAAGAGCATAGGTTCGATGAAGATTCTCCAACCGACGGAGTATGGAGTGTGCTTGTTTGTATAATACCACACGCGTACCGCATGAGACACAAACGGATGGATGAATGTCACCATTGCGCACATCAACAAGGACGAAACAACGCGAGCGTGCTTCGGGAAACAAAACTCCTCATTCGCACGACCAGCACAGAGAAGAAAGTCGGAGTCAATTTTGCGCGCCAAAATGGTTTTCGTCGTGCGCTGCAATACAACCAATCAGTGCTGATTACTTGAGAATATACGGACGTTGTATTGACGTTGTAATTGACCGATCGGACTATTTCAATCATGAATTGGCCATGATTGAAACGCGGTGCGAAGACAGATGGACGAGTGCATCATGATTGGTGGAGAAGAGTGAACATAACCAACTCCATTCTGTATGTACGAGGTCTATCATCGAGCTCCATGAAGCGCACTCACAAAAAGCAAAACGTCAGTCCAAGATCCTCCGTGGCCACGCAACACACGAAAAAATGAACGAAGGGCTGTGGGACACAGAACGAATCTTTGACATCCAACCAATTTGTGACAGACGTTGTGCCCCGTGATGCGAACGCAAGTCACATGCCAACACCTCACCTTCGTCGGAGCACCTCACAGACAGTTCATTCGTGTGCGTGTGAGAACAATGCTGTTCTTCAGATTGGTTTTGCATTTGCGTTTGTGTCTGTTTTGTGTGGTGTCTCCGTGTGTTGTTCCGTATGCCTCTTGCTCCCGTGGAGAGTCATAAAACCAGAAAGTAACCATTCTGAAATCGAAGAAGAAGATAGTCAAGATGAAGTTCCTCACCGCTGCCGCCTTCCTCACCGCCGGAGCCTCGGCCTTCACCGCCATGCAACCACGCCGTGCGGTCAACATCAACAGCCTGGCCACCGCTGCCCCAGCCACCAAGTGAGTCTGTTGTACCCATGTTGCGTTGCCATTCTCACTTTGTGCGGCCGTCTCAAGCATTGCTCTGAGCATCCTCCGATGATTGCGAGGGACAGAGGAAGAGACCAGCTGCATGGCATTCAGAAGTGGCGGCATCCACCATCGACGGCATGGCGTTCCGAGTAGCGTCGAGGCATTCGGATCAATGCTGTGGACCATGACGGATCCATTCGGTCGCATGTCATTCGATTCATTTCGAACGGCACCGTTCCGAATTATTTGTGTCCCTTCAGTCTTCATGCGATGGCCAATCACCACCCCGACACTTCCTCTTTCTCACCCAACCATACACCATCTTTCACTTATTCATTCATCCTATGCACATCCCTCACCATGTATGGCATTGTATGGTGTTGATCTGCAACTGCGACGACGCATCCGTGCAAAATGAATTGAATTGAATTTACTTTCTCTGATTCGCAATTCATTGGCATTCTCGCTCTCCAAAACGATGAATGACACCATGCCACATTCACCAACGAACGAACGAACTGCATGCACCAACGTCATGAAACGGCCAAATCATACATCATCTGCACGCATTCGTTCTCGCACTCATTCCCGTGCTCTGCACAACTCATTCGAAATCTCTATTACGCATGAAACTGCAGCGGAGCTCTCTTCATGGCTGCCAAGCAGACCCCACACGGAGGCACCCTCATCGACCTCGTCATCAAGAGCGACGAGGAGAAGGAGGCCGCCATCGCCAAGGCCACCGTCACCCTCGAGGCTTCCGACCGTCAGCTTTGCGACCTCGAGCTCATCATGAACGGTGGATTCTCCCCACTCACCGGATTCATGGACGAAGCCACCTACACCAGTGTCGTCGACGACGTCGCCCTCCCAGACGGCACCATGTTCGGACTTCCAGTCATCTTCGACACCGATGACGAGGACCTCGAGCCAGGAACCACAGTCCTCCTCACGCAGGGCGACCTCCCAATTGCCACGGTCGAATTCACCGACAAGTTCAAGCCAAACAAGGCCGTCGAGTCCAAGAAGTGCTACGGAACTTCCGAGCTGGAGCACCCAGGAACCCTCATGGTTGCCACCGAGCGTGGTGCCTACTACATGGGTGGAAAGGTCACCGGACTGAACTTCCCAGTCCGCGACTTCCCATGCAAGACCCCAGCCGAGGTCCGCGCCGAGCTCCCAGATGACAAGGACGTCGTCGCCTTCCAGTGCCGCAACCCAGTCCACCGTGCTCACTACGAGCTCTTCACCCGCGCCCTCGATGATCCACTCATCGGCGAGGGAGGAATCGTCCTCGTCCACCCAACCTGCGGACCAACCCAGGTGAGTTACTGTACACACGAACGAATTGCACAATCATTCCCTTTTCTGCTGTTGCTGCTCGGAGACATCATAAAATGGATTTCACGCCGCAAGTGAGAGATGAAGAGCTGACTGTTTCGGAGCCCTTTCACACTCGTCCGTTGGAGAATTGCATGACATCCACTGCGACCACAACATTACATTCCGGGATATCGCCACAACTCACACTCTCATTTGTCTTCGGCATCAATCGAACTTGAAATGAAAATAAATCGATCCTGGTACTGCCTGCGACATTGCAATCGCAAATACATCGACAACAACAGGCGGACGATATCCCAGGTACCGTCCGATACAAGACTTACGAGGTCCTCAAGGAGGAGACCGCCAACCCACGTGTCTTCTGGGAGTACCTCCCATACTCCATGCATATGGCCGGACCACGTGAGGCCATCCAGCACATGATCATCCGCAAGAACTTCGGATGCACACACTTTATCATCGGACGTGACATGGCCGGATCCAAGTCCAGCATCACTGGCGAGGACTACTATGGCGCCTACGACGCCCAGGACTTTGCCCGTGAGAGTTCTGAGAAGCTCGGCGTGACACCAGTGCCATCCCTGAACCTCGTTTACACCGACGAGGAGGGTTACGTGACGGCCGATGAAGCCAAGGAGAAGGGACTTTCCCTCAAGAAGCTTTCCGGAACCAAGTTCCGCCAAATGCTCCGTGGAGGTGAGGACATCCCAGAGTGGTTCGCCTTCAAGAGCGTCGTTTCAGTTTTGAGAGAAAATATCTAAAGATTCAACGTTTGAGGTGAATTTCAAATGTACTGTGCTAGTATGATGCGCGTCCACGGTCCGCATGACGACGTGCGGAATATCCTGGTTCTTGACGAGAGGAGAGTGCGGAGCTCCAACTGACACTGGAGCGTTCCTTTGTGACCGGTACCCTCTGGTTTGTTACTTGCCGAGGTACAGCGCAGACTTCGAAAGCGACTGAGGTTGGTGTCACCACTGCGGATCACCTTGAGCAGTTCGAGAATCGATTGGTACGGCTCGGCGACATTGATGAGTTCGCTGTCGATATTGAATGGCCGTGCAATGGAGACGATACATCCAGGGATTGGTCCATGGACACAAAGGAAGGCGAAGAGCCACCGTCCCGCCGAGGTGGCCCCTTGATCAAGGTTGTAGTCCACAACATCCTTCTGTGGTTGTGAAGCATCTTGGCTATTGCGCACCTGCTTCAAAACATATTGGCGGGCCTGCTTCTACCTCGGAACAACACTTTCACATGCCTCCTGGAGGTCGGTCTCATTGAAAGCGGCGATGCCAGCCCGTTTCATTCATACGGCGGCGTGCCGTTCCAGGAAGTCTTGCGTTGCGTGGTGCTTCAAACCCGACATGTCGGACCAGAAAGCTGCTTGGTCGAAGATTGGATTCAAGAGAGAAAGATTTCGTGTCCTGATTCGTAGGCTTTGGAATGTCGACAATTGTCACTGTCTGGTCGCCCATCCTGCTGTTGACGGCCGTTCAACGGAAGTGCTTTGAGGCGAAGAGACGAGAGCGGTCTGAAGCTGCGATGGTATTTTGTTGGTGTCGCTGTTGACGATGGCAACGATCAACGATGGAAGCTGAATTCGCGTGTCTTGCCGTCGCTTCAAATAAATTGAAGAAGTGTCCGTGTTGTGCGGCGTCGGCGTTGGTGCCCGTACGAGCCAGAGACGCAGCGACGTCTCCTCTCTCCGCAGCTTCCCATCTGCCGTTGGCCTTACGAGAGCGCAGTGGGCTTGTAGATCGTATTATGGCTGGTTCTGATGGTCGTGTCTTGTGCCTGGATCGCACAACTAATCGTATCCCGATAGAGGTTTTCACGCAGCCAACCGATGGCGTGCGTCTTATTATATTATTCAACTCCCTCCACCAACATTCCAATCCGCATCAACAAGAACGACGGGAGCACCACGAGCGGTCTCGACAGGAGATACAGGAAGCATCGTGTGCCGCACCATACTCTACGAGTACTTGTGCCATCATGTTTGGGGGAGTTTATTGGAGATGTTGGTTTGTCAGGTTGGCAACTGTCACGTGTTTGTCCCGATGACTCTCTCTTTTCTTTGGTTCCGTCAGGGTTTTTGGACGGGAGTCACGTTGTAATCTAGTCACACTACCATAGTCAAATGGATCGTGATGGGTGGCTCGTGGATGTCTCATTCAGGGACAACGCAGTCTAGAGAGATTGTGTAGATCAAAGAATGTACCACTTGTACAAGAAGTATCACGACAACACTTCCGTGCACTCCACGAGGACGAATATGAGTACGAGGATGAGTATGGTGCTCGTCTTACAATTAGATCAATGCCCACACAGGCGCAGATATGGTACATCAATGGAGGGAATGTTTGCATAGTATTATTACATTATCGAGTCGAGTCAAGTCAAGTCAAGTCAAGTCAAAGCCCACCGGGTATCGCATAAATACTGTGGCATGCTTCGCACAGGCAAAACGAGGATGGGGATGGACGAAGGAATCAAGGAACGAAGCGGAGGAAACCGATGGTTGCGTGATGCCGTTGCTGACTTGCGAAGCAATGGCACAAAAGGAAGAAATGGAAGAGGAACAAAGGAACTGCGGGAAGATCCGATGTCTTCGCTTCCGCGATTTGGTCGCCCGCATCTCCAACACGCCACCGACGGAGGTGTGAATGGTACTATTTGAAACACGCTAACGCGACAACCACGCCCAAACAGTCGCAGCAGACTTGCAGGTACAATGCTGTGGCGAGCGCTTCGCGGCGCCCTTCCCAAAATGAAAAGGACAAGGACTGAAAATCTGTCCTGTTGTCGTTCGTCCCATACACTACCTGAAATGCCCCCTTGCCCCACCCATCGTTGGTTCGAACCCACAAGGGGTTCGTGTGCACGAGCGCATGCGAGAATGCCAATGAATCTGGCAAACGCAGAGAGACAAAAACGATGGTTTTGGATATTTGAAATCGGGGAATTCTTGACAGAAACAAGACCAGCGCCCGCTTCGGCTTCCTTGAGGGGGTACTCGTAGAGATGATGCACAAGCCACCTATTCTATTATATACTACTTCAGTGCGTCACATCATTGTTTTCTCGTATCTTGCGTCGAGTCTTTTCCTGACTTCTGGTTTGCAATCGCGGTTTGCTTCTGCACGCTCTTCGACAGGGACGAACGGATCATTGGGAGATGTCCATGGTTCACAATCAAGACCAATTCAAGTCCTCGTGCGTCATGGGATTGCGCTGTGGAGCTTTTCGTTGCCTGTTCGTGCGTCATGGCGCTGCAACGATGTTCCCATTTGACATCATGGATAAAGACGTTCCAGGGAGTTGCCGTCAACGTTCTGTTGCGTACGAGAATGGAGGACCGCAATGGTGCTTATTCTTGGATGTGTGAAAAGTGATGATTCATTCTACAGAGCATTCGGTGGTCCTTCCCAACCAACATGAAGAACTTGTGTCGGCGGCAGAAGGGGTGATGGAATTCGGCGAATTGTCGCCATGTTCGTTCGAGAATGTGCTCATTCTCCAGTTTTGGCAAGAGGCAAGGTAGAGATGCGGAGGGTGTGTCTTCGGAGGTGCACGTATATGTAACGTCGGCGGCTGCTGCTGCAGGCACCATACACCACGGACACTTGCATCACCATCAGAGAAATAGTTTGTGCTGCATCATGTGAGAATGGCAATCCACTGGAGCGCCTTGGGTGGAACGGATGCAGCACCAAGGAGGACAAAAATGCGCAATGATCGGTGGGGACTAGTTGCGCACCACCGCCTGGTTCGTATTGTACTCTAGAGTACATGAGCTATGTACGACAGCTGTCTTGCACACACCTACCAGTACTGTCCACTATCTCTATCTCCGCCAATCGAGAGAAAAAGCCACAAATAAACTGTACCATGGATCCAGTTGGGCCAACCGTGTTTTGAGAATGCAAATTTACAAATGATGCCAATGACCGCCGTGGAGCGCTGCTGGCCTCTCGACCTCGCAGTCCGTACAAAAGGAATTGCTGAAATTCCGAGACGGTTTCACCAACCACACTTGCCACCACGAATGAGGGTCCGCAACAATTCCTTCTGTGCCTGGATAGTACCTTTATCAGTGATGATGTTGCCGGTAAGAATCTATCTGGGGAGCCGACCCTGGTGGTTTTGGACCCAAAACAGGCCCGGATGAGAAGCGGTCTGGCCTTTAGTTCTTCCCAATGCTCGGATCCACACAATGCGAACAGCCTCGCTGTTGTTACTGGTACTCTCGCGTCCACTCTACGACTTAATCCTACCACTGCTACTACCACCACGATCACAACAGCAACCACTCGTCATTGGTGTAAACGATGGCCAAGGAGGTCGAGGAAGAACCAAGAGACGCTGTGTGGGGATGCTTGGGGGCTTCCCACCCACTCCGATGATTCTTCTCTTGCACCCCCTTGCGATCGGTCCCCCACAACTATCTCCTCACAAAATCAGACAGCAACACCAAACAACAGCAGCGACAGCAGCGATAGCATCAACCATTCTGCCAACTCCTTCAGCTCCATCACTCAAAGAACACTCCGATCTTCCAAACCAACATGCTGGCTCACGCGCATCAAACGTCAAGTATGAGACAGATTGCGCACCTCAACAACGAGGCATGTTCATGCATCACCCACGGCCGTTTCGAAGCAGCCGCTGCTCTCCTCATCCCAGCATTGACGGTGCTGAAGCAAGTGACAAGCAGATGTCAAGCACTTGCGATCAAAGTGCCGACTGCACTTCCGTCACACTCCACAGCCACATCGCCGGCATCCTCCAATTCTCGCGCACGTGAGATGCAACAGACAGCACCACAGCTCGAAATATGGAAAGGTCCCAACGCACAAACGGCTCACGAGCAGGCGCAGGTGCAGACACAGTGGCAGACACGGCATCTGGGGCAACAACAGGCGCCCAAGAATGTCATCACGAATCCAGGGCAACAGTGGAATGAATTAGCAGATCATCAAGAGGATTTCTGCGTTTCATTCTACACCGATGGGAGAGTTCATACAAATGGAAGCATGACTGAACAGCAGCCGCAAAACCACCAGATGGATATCTTCGATGTTCCTCTTGTCACGTGCATCCAACGAGCACCGCAGAAGGAGAGATGCGGCAGCAACAGCACCAACAGCAGCAGCACTCTCAGTGATGATGCAGTCACCGAGGTTACCGTCATGGCCTCCAGCTTTTGCATCATCTACAACCTCTCGCTGACCTCACATCGACGGGCGCTCTGTGAAAAGGATGTCGCCAAGCGATTCAAGCACGCACGCAAGACACTGGCTTTGTATCACCAAGCCCAGATGCTGCTGCTGCAGCACGTGCAGGCCAATCAGGATCAAGGCCCTCCTCTCCTACCCCTCATCGCGCTGTCGATGAACATTGGCCACGTGCACCGTATGCTGGGATTCATGGAGGAAGCGCACGAACACTACCGCCAAGGCCTGCTATTCCTGGTGTCCATGAACTACAAGAGTCTGCATGAAGACGAGGCTCGAGTCTTTGATCGTCTGTACATGATGATACTCTGCGCCATACAGGATCGATGTGCATTGGCTGCTGCAGTTGCTTGATCATCTCATCCACGCAAATACCTTCACACATACACATGCATACTCTATGCACATGCACAGTTACATCTAATATCAATTAGTCTACTATAATAGTTCATGGTGCACTCATACGTTCCAGAAAGCATGTGCGCACGATGCGTTGTTGTTTCAAGACTGTCGATGGCTCGGATGGCACGAGTAGAGGTCTGAGGAGTGCGGATGGAGAGCTATGCAACCCGGCCTGGCCTTCGATAGAAGAATCTGCAGACATACCAACCATACTTCTGCGTCATTTGTCAACCTTTGGCGTAGCTTGTCCCACAGCGTCCGCGAATCGCCTGCGCGTTGCCATTCTCATGGCCTTTCATTCGCGTGGGGCACTCGCGGCTCATGGGATCGACAGGATTCCTCTCTCTCTCTCTCTCTCTGCAAGACAAAGACATCAACCTGCCATGCTGATACAGGAATCACGGTTGCCGATGGATAGTCTCATCTGCATCTCCAGTGAAGGCGATAGCGCAATGGAGTTCCATGTTGCACTGGAGAAGAGTAAATCCGTCCCTCCCAAAGGTCATGTGTCTCAAATGAGTGAAGCGGAGGAATAGATCTCTGTGGCAACTCGCAAGGATAAAATAAGAGTTGGCAGCGCGGAAGGACGATTCCGTGCAGGTAGAAGCACGAGCGCACACACGGATAAGGAGCACCCGTTCGTATGAGTGGACCAACCCACTCTCAACACCACAGCGCTTCATCCTCTTCTCACGAAGACCCAACGGATCACAAGGCGGTGACTGGTGCACGACACGAAGAGAGCTGCCTGTCCTCGTCCAAACGAGAACACACCACCTGTCGTGGTCATGTGTGACCTCTTTCAGTCCCAAGATCCGATTCGAAGGCGTCCGCTCATCAGTCTGTTGGTGATGTCTGTCCTGTACCTGTACAAACGTAACACCTTGCACCTCTTTCATCACGGACATCGCCTCGTGACCTGTAGTTCTCCACCAACGACCAAAGACTGGTGGGCTTCGACCGCTGGTCCTTTCGCGTTTCTATTCCGCTCTCTGTCCGCTTCAACAGCCCCACCGCTGGCATCTTCGCCACCGAAAACACAGTCGCGCCGCCTTTGCGATAGCGCTTCCTGCGAAGGGGGCTGAGCCGATCGCATCGGCATCTGCATCTGCAGCTCGCATCTGCCGGCGGTCTTCGTTTTCTGTAGTCGCCCGAACCTCCAAGTCCTCTTTGCTAAAAAACTTCGCCTCTTGAAACGGACTGTCGGAAACAACGGCCAGCGGCATTGTTCGGATTCCCCGCACAAAAGCGAACATACGGCTTCATATTTCACCATATATACTCGTTGCAGACGTACGCAATTGCAGCTGTTTTGCTAGGACCACGGAACAACTCGTCCACGCACACGTGCAAGATGCGAAGCGTTTGGGGACTCGTGCAAACGACCGAGAACAGCAAGATGTCGAGATCAGAACCAGTCTTTGGTGGCTTGTACACGTCCGTCCTTCGTACGCATATGGCTCCAAAACGATTCGTGTTCCACGTGACACAATCATGAAATGAGTCTCGAATGAGCCATGAATCTTCAATCGTGTCGGCACTGAAACTGATCACAAGACAGCCAAATCCAACGAAGCAGCCCACAGCCATCACAACAGCCACATCCCCATCACACAGAGAAGCCAAAAGAAAGATCCGAAACGAAACGAACCTACCACCAGGATGACACACAAGAGGTCAACGGCGCCAACGTAACAACAGCCTCAACCAAACGTGAACAGGAGCATATTATTATATAATATAATAGTAATCGAGCAAGCATCCAACCATTCTATTATACTCTCTCGGTCCATCATCCAAACATTCAAGCAATCCAACATTCGAGCAATCAGAGTGCGAGACCTTGATCACTCTTTTGAGCACAACGCCACGCGGCATCAATTGCAATCGTGCCACACGGACGAGTACGAGTACGAGCAGGAGTGGACGAAACCAGCAGCAATCCAACCAGCCATGAACCATAGATCGCAAAGAGAAGCAAAGGATTCCAGCAAGCGGTTCGAAGTTCTATCCACCTCCGTTCTGCTCTTTCTCAGCATCTTCTGTGGAGCGATCATCTGCGGCGCCCAAGCGAAATCCTCCCCTCACAGCATTCCGGTGCCGGATTCCATCGTATCCACAAGAGGGGGAACTGCATCAATCACATCCCCATTCTCTGGAAGAAAGAACAGGTCATCTGCGGCAGAAGGAAAGAACAAAGGGGAGATGTCGGATCATGGGGACGGGCCACCGACCGACGAGACGCTCATTCTGTTCTCCGATTTGGATGGCACCTTGATCCATTACCCAGCCCTCACGGACTTGGCATCGAACGCCAACGACCGAAACGACATCTTGAGGCTGCCGCCGAGTTCCACCGGTATGCAGGGCGTCGTGTCCTCCAAGACGTTTGTCAAGATTCGCGACATCCGCAAGACGGGCACCAAGGTCGTGCTCGTGAGCGGGATGCGGACGACGACGCTATTGTCGCGGCTGCCCTTCCTGCCGCGCGCCGATGCGTACTGCAGCGAGGCCGGAGGACGCATCTTTTATGCCACGGAGGCGCCGCCGAACAAGTGCGATTTCATCGTCAAGCCGAAGCGGTTCCAAGGTGCCACCCCACAGGATCTGAAGCCGTTCGGGTTGAAGGAGGATGCCATATGGAGGTCCCGGATGGAGGAAAGATCCGGCAAGGTTGATCCGTTGCTGCAGCTGCATCAGTCCATGAAGGACTCCACCATCGTCAGCGACGTTTGCGAACGCGATGGGTTGCTTTGGGATTTCGCGCGCAGCCTCATGGAGCAAGGATACGTCCTGGATACCAAGGGTTACTCCACATGCTTTCGGGTGAATCGCAAGCAACAGTCTGAGGTCATGGAGGATAATTTCGACAGGCTTGCCAACGGCTCCGTGCAACCGTGGAAAGGCCTCACGACCAGCACCAATCTTGGATGCGTGGACTTCTATCCCGAGGAGAGCGGCAAGCTGAACTGGTGAGTCAATCAACCCTACTCCACAGTGTTGCGTTTGTCGATGCCGCCACGATTGCAGCGCGATGGATCCATGCTTGCTTTTATTTGATCGGCCACTTCATATCTCGTCTGGAAACGAAGCGCGCGTCATGGTTGCCATCATGGTTGGCACACCCCGGTTCGTGTATCCTCCGTGTTCAATGCATTACGATGGCTGTGCATGCATGCCTCTTGCTTCTCTTCTGCGAGATCTGTCGCTCACCAGCGCCTGTATCGCCTACCTACCTGCATACCCACCGTGCTTGCTCGCACGTCTGCTTCGGCCATCGGAGCAGCTGCAAGTATTTGGCACAAGTCTTCTACCTAGACCGAGTTGTCGATGAAAATGGCAACAACGCAGCCGAGGATGACGGCGACAACTTCCTCGCAACGTACGCGGTCTGCATGTGCGATGATGACAACGATCTCGAGATGGCATTAACTTGCCGCCATGCCTACATTCCGGAGGTTACATCCGCCAGTATGGCACGTCTGATCGACGAAGAATCGGACCATTTCACGAAATGCTTCGGTGAGTCGCCGGATGAACGCGGCGTTGTCGCCACCGAAAAGGCACTCTCGATGATCTTTGACAGAATCGGAGCTCAAAAGGATCCACAGCCCAAGTTCCAGCCATAACCTTCATCGCATGCACGCTCGTGTTCTCCGAAGAGGATGGTACCACTCATACTCGTGCGCAGCGAAGATGTGACTGCACCACCCAAAAGGAACCATGCGGAGGAACCGCCAGAAGGACGACAGGCGGATCTTTGGTACACGCAGAATGGTTGATGTCGTGGAAAGTCCGCTTAGATCCCGGAGAGAGGATGTTCGGACAGCACTTTTCGTCATTGACGAATGGCTCAAGCGATGCATCCATGTATCGATTCGCGACAAGGACTCTGGTACACCGAACTTTCCAGGGTCGTTTCGTTCCGTGGAAGATGGCACGACAACGAACCAAGCCAGCTCGCCACGTATTTGATCAACCTCGATGATGCTGAATGGTGCGCGAATTCGTCACGGAGGTATCAGCGGTACCGCCAAGAACATTGTGCACTCGACTCGCACCACTACTCCAGTTGAAGAAGCATGTATTCCATAATACCTACGAGTACTTGCACGAGCAGAATAGTCGTCGAGGCCCAGTTTCGCCACCATTCACGGTGCCAAACCCAGACGCCGTAGATTTATGTTCCACCACGATCAACCTCAAAGAGAGATAGCTTTGACGAACCTCGTAATATGCGATCTACTCTCCGTACTATGGTGCCATACTCTGCAACATTCTGCCCTAGTCGTACAATTCCTCATATGCAGCAGTGTGTGGTGGTAGTATTACCGTTCGGACTCAATGTGCTGTGCTCCAGTATACACACGAGTATACCCGTAGATACAGGTATGGTACGCTGGCGGCTTCGGTCGACAGACTCATGGACTCGATCTCGGCGCGACATCGTCACCACCAACTTGCTGGCATTGGTGTGTGTTGCTGTTGCTCTCTCATCTTTTTGCCGTGAGCACTACGCGGCAGTTCAACGTACTCGCTCTCTACCAATGGAGACAGAGAGACAGAGCCACATCTCGTCATCGACTGCGAACTTTTCCCACTATCATTCGCGAGAATGCCGTATCCACAATAGAGTCGAGTACGAGTTATCTGCCCTACCCTGTTCTGGTCCTCATTGTTGTACCAGGCACTCTGGGACTCTTTCAACATCAACCAGGAACGCCACCCACCTCTCGCATTCGCCACTCCTCGCACATGATGTCCACATCGGGCAGGCTTTGTGCTCCCGGTACACCTGCATGATGGTACAAATGCTGTTGCCGGAAAGGAACCTACCTATTGCGACTTGGGCAAGACCCGACAACGAGTAGATGCACGAGCCGCGACACCTGCCATGCCGGAAGTACCGGCGTGTTCTCTGAGTGTGTGCTGGATCTCATGGCAGATCTCTTTGCGCACATCGGACAGATGAGACTTGCGCGGTACCCAAAGTCACGAGTTGTTGTCAATGAACACTGACGTCATTGTAGTGATGGGAAGAACGACTGATGGGGGCGTCTCGGGATTCGCGAGAAGCCGGCTTTCCCTTGGGGGGGGAAGGGAAAACGGCGTTTTTTTCGAATCGCGACTCAGAAAGAATAGAAAGTGGGTCCATTGTTGCCATTTTCCAAATTTCCTTGCTCTTCGTTCGAATCACCCATTTCATAAGATTCACTGTTACTTTCCTCGTGTATTTGTCACTGTTCTCAGACTTGGGACAACAAGCCCATCATCCATCTCGACTTCGTCCGTAATTTCCATCCACACTTCAACATGGTCCTCCCTGTAGCAACTAATAATACTCCAGCCTACCATACTGACAATGCAAGTTGCTTCTCTCTTCCTCCCCATGCATGCTGTGTACAGTTCTTTTTCTGTTGTTGTTGTACCATATAGACTATAATCCATAACCATGTGCTGCAGCTGCTTTCGTACCGCCTCGTTTATTCCACATAAGTCATTTAGTGTGAACGGATAACGTTGGCAGGTCTTGCCTTGCCGTGTGGTTGCATACAATTGTGTATGCTGGTACATATACAATGTACATACAAGAGACACGCGTGGCGGCGCCAGCTGCCCTTGCAGTGACTCCTGCCTGGCATGCTGGGCGTGTGGTCACGCTGGAGGATGTTGGGTGCAGATGGTGCATGGTGCAGCTATGCTGGATGCTCTGAAGAAACTATGGCCTCCGTATGCGGCTTGCCATGTGTCACAGCTAGCAGTCACTCTGCTCTCCTTGGCTGGGTTCCTGGTAGGTGCTGACCAAGCTTACACAGGGTGGGAATGCATAGATCTTTGAGGCAGCTCTACAAAGGCTTAGCAATCGGCATCCATGCTCTGTGGCATGATGCCGCGCTTGCCTTCTTTGTGGAGCTTGTGATTTCGGCTCGATCACTATTGTAGTGCCACCTGCTACAGTGTGTGAGTCACTCTGGTTTGCCAGTGGAAGGGTTTCTGGCGCTCCAATGACCCAGTAGGGTTGGGGCCGTGCTTTCTCCACTCCACCAACCATGCAGTCCATATCAGGCCGTCCCAGCCCGCTCCTTGCCAAGACTCCTTGATGGCATCGGTTGATATGCAGATGCTGCCTTCTGGCATAGTGTTGGCTTGCATCAGGATGCAGAGAGGTTTGACAAGATGCTCGGCCCAATCCCCACGGACCTTGATGGCCAGATGATGTGCCAGACTTGTTCGATGCAGGAGTCCAAAACTACCTGGTATTATACATGGTTGTTGTTCTTATGTCATACAAGCTGCTTCTTCTTGTTCTTCCATGTGTTTGTCAACAACGCAATCATGATTGCATACAAAGTGCTTCATGCCGCTGTTGCTTCTCCTCTTCCTTGGTCTTGTCCTTGTCCTTGTCTTTACCTTTCGAGACCAGGATCGTTCCTCCAGACCACCTTGGTTCGTCCTGGGATACGTTCTCGGTTGGTGCAGCCAACTGCAGTTTGTTTCCAGCAATTACAGTGACAAATAGACTGAACAGCGCTTGTTGTTTCTATTCTAGAGCATCGTAGTTTCTTGCATGTGGTTATTGTTTATTCCTACGGTTCCACCAGGGAATCCAACCAATCATCCATCTCTTGGATGATCCCCATCGTTTGGGTGAGGTTAAACAGCTGATTCGTATGTTTCAGTTCCAATTGCGTGATTGCAGCAACCGTGTACATTGCATACTGGTGCTTATCCAAACAGTGCCGCCATTTTTGCTTCAGGCACTTCCAGTTCTTGAACCTTTTTTATATACAGCTTCATGGCATGCACAAATCATGCCATTGCGTTGCATGCGATCCAAGCAGAAGTTAGACTCACCTCTGTACCCTCAGTCCGCAACAACCTTCTTGGAAGAATCCAATGAATGTAGGAGCTTCTCTCAATAAATCCTGATGTCCGGCCACTCCCCACATGGATACGGTCCGTCCACCCACACAAGGTGCCCTTTTGCAATGGAAATGCAGGTTTTGTATCCGAGACTCACAGCTTGGAATTTGTGGGAATACCAGCCTGGGTCATACAATGTAGGCTCTATGATGGAGAAGTCCGTGCCATCTACGGATGCCATGTTTGATGCTCCTTGTGCACATTCCATTTTCCGATCTTCAAAGCATATCTGGGATAGGATCAACACCTGGCAACATTGGAAAATACAGAGATTGTGAGAGATACAGCATGTGGCTCATCAATTGCATTGTGTATGTTGCAGTCCGGCTGTTGATGTACCAACGTCATGCCACTTACAAGTTCACGGCTGAGGAGTCCCAATGCACAAAGAAAAATCCGTGTCCACTTCCGTACAGTTTTCACATCCTTTCCCATTTGTCCTGCCAGCACTCCCCATGTTGGATATTGTTTCAGAACATTAGAGTGCACAGCAGGTGCTCCATTGTTGCATTACAAGGCAGTAAGTCCTTCTCATTCAGTCTGTCCCATGCCATTGCCACCACTTGTGTGTGTGTTCCAAGGTTGCTTCGGACACATGTTTGCACACTATATGATGGTGAAGTCTGGAGTCCAGGATCAATTGCTTGTCCCAGAAGCTCCATGCCCATGCCTGCAATGGTTGTCTCTGTTGTCTCTGATGCCATTCTGATGTATCTTGGTATACCATCAGGATGGAGGACAAAAATGTGACACCTACCAGTGAAACATCAATTTCAGCAACAGAGAGAGTAAAACAAACAGGGCAAGCGCTGCTATTGTTGATTTGTTCTGAACACACAATGACATGCACAATTTAGCATGTTGTTTGGCTCGTTTCCCTTGGCTGTCCATGTCATGTTGAACTGGCACAAAACGACTTGCATACACAGACACAGAGGAGGATTGGACATGTTGTGTTTGATTGTGCCTGCGCAATTCTGTACGTGGGTCGCACGTCCGTGCAGTATTGCTGAAACAAACCGGGTATGGAGTCATGGCACACAGGGCCGACCATGCCAAGTAGTCACATGTGTAACATCAACAAGTACGGACAGACAGGCTAAATCGTAACAAACCAAAAAGACTGGTACACACAGACACGGACAAAGAGCAGGAGGACTGTGTCTGATGGTGTGCGATCGATGTTGTTGTTATCGTGCGTGTCGTGTCTGTCATGTAGACCAATACGGTCGCAACAAACAGGGCTGATCGTACCGACCTGTCAGACGCGCGGCATCAGCAAACACAGACAGACAGGCTACATCACAACGAACCAAAAAGACTGGTACACACGGACACGGACACGGAAACAGACGAAGATCAGGAGGACTGTGTCTGATGGTGTGCGATCGATGTTGCGCGAGCGATGTTTTTGTTTCGTGCGTGTCGTGTCTGTCATGTAGACCAGTACCGTCGCAACAAACAGGGGTGATCGTACCGAGTTGTCAGGCGCCCAACATCAGCAAGCACAGACAGCCTAAATCGTAACGAACGAAAGAGACTGGTAAACACAGACAGACGAAGACCAAGAAGACCATGTCGGATGTTGCGCGCGTGATGTTGTTGTTATCGTGCGTGTCGTGTCTGTCATGTCCGCGCAGCACCGTCGCAACAAACAGGGATGATCGTACCGAGTTGTCAGGCGCGTAGCATCAGCAAGCACAGACAGACAAGCTAAATCGTCACGAACGAAAGAGACCGGCACACACAGACTGATGGCACGCGTTCAATGTTGCGCGCGTGATGTTGTTGTTATCGTGCGTGTCGTGTCTGTCGTGTCTGTCGTGTCTGTCATGTCCGTGCAGCACCGTCGCAACAAACAGGGGCTTGTCGAACCGAGTTGTCAGACGCGCAACATCAGCAAGCACAGACAGCCTAAATCGCAACGAACAAAAGAGACCGGCACAAACAGACACAGACACAGACACAGACGAGCACCGTGTCTGATGTTGCGCGCGTGATGTTGTTGTTATCGTCCGTGTCGTGTCTGTCATGTCCGTGCAGCACCGTCGCAACAAACAGGGGCTTAACGAACCGAGTTGTCAGACGTGCAACATCAGCAAGCACAGACAGGCTAAATCGTAGCGAATGAAAAAGACCCGGCACACACAGACATGGACGAAGACCGGGAGCGCTTTGTCACATTTATTCGTCGTGTGCAAATTTCGGCTGTGACTGTTTCACTCGGACATTTGCACCGTTTTTTCCATCTCGCCCTCGAATCGTGGAACATGTTCTCATTTATGCCTTTTTTTCTGCGTTGGCCGGACGGAAACAGTGTTTCCACGGCGTCGCCTTTGGCGCATTCGCCGAACATGTTGGTCGGTTTGTACGGACGCTGCAGTTTTGAACCGTTTGCGCCCCAAGGCGCGATCTGCCACGGATGTCATTGTGGTTGTTGCAGTTCCGAATAAGCAGTTTCAGAATGAGCGGTTCAAGCAACAACATTCAGGCATTTGTTAGCCCCTTTCTACACCGATTGATGTGATTTTGAGACTAATTCATGACTTTTTGTTCATCTTGACAAAAAAACAGCATTACTTAGACCCATTCTTGTCGCTTGTTGTGCTGCTTGTGACAATATCAGCGCTATCAACGTCATTGAAAGTGCCATTTTGTACCAAAATGTCGCCTTTTGGGGTCTCGGTGACGCTATTTAGTGTGTGATGTAGTGCGACATGGTTGCGACCATTCCAACTAGGGCGTGTTCGACAACACGAACGGACTGTCCGATCCCGCCAGGTCTTTTTACGACATTCCAAGTCACTGGCGAACACTGCTGAGGAATGTGACATTGCGATTCGCTCGGTTTCGACTCACCAAGTGGTATTCGACTGTACTGGCAAATTGTCCGATACTGCATGGTCTGTTCGCAACATTCCAAGTCACCGGCGAACACTGCTCTGGAATGCGAAGTTGTGCTTTGCTCGTTCTCGACTCCACAGGTTGTATTCGGCCGTACCAGCTAATTGTCCGATACTACATGGTCTGTTCGCGACATTCCATGTCATTCACACCCAATGTTGCAGGATGCGACATTGCAATTTGCTCGTTCTCGACTCCACAGGTTGTATTCGGCCATACCAGCTAATTGTCCGATACTGCATGGTCTGTTCGCGACGTTCCATGTCATTCATGCCCAATGCTGCAGGATGCGACATTGCAATTTGCTCGTTCTCAACTCCACAGGTTGTATTCGACCACTCCAATAGATTTTCCAATAATACATGGTCTGTTTGTGACATTCCGTGCCATTCACACCCAATGCTGTAGGATGCGACATTGCGATTTGCTCGTTCTTGACTCACCCTGTTGTATTCGACCACTCCAATAGATTGTCCGATACTACATGGTCTGTTTGCGACATTCCGTGCCATTCACACCCAATGCTGCAGGATGCGACATTGCAATTTGCTCGTTCTTGACTCACCCTGTTGTATTCGACCACTCCAATAGATTGTCCGATACTTCATGGCCTGTTGGCAACATTCCAAGTCATTCACCACCAATGGTTTGGAGTGCGAAGTTGCGATGCATTGGGGCCAGCTTCTATTGGTCCACATAGCCACATGGGAAGGTATTGGCATTGTGGCAGAACTCAAGACCGTGCTGGTTTGTTTTTGCATGAGGTAAGAATGGGAGAAACCAAACACCCCGCACCAGCGTACCTGTATGGACCATGACGCCTACAGAGGGAGAAGTGTTCGAAAATGACAGCAATATCCGCATCATCAACCCAAATGTCCACATGTTCCGCCCAAAACAAATCAAGGTTGCCATGCAATAAAAAATGCAACACTCACACGCACATCCACACATCAACCCATCAACACATTTGCACATTGGTACATCAGCACATTGGTGCAACAACACTTGTGCACATTGGCACATCCACGCGTCCACGCATCAACACATCAACACATAGAACCAACAATTCAACAACACAACATTGCAGACACTCCACAATGGTGGGCTTCAATGACCATTGTTACAAGAATGGGCCTGATGCCACTGAACTCATGAAGGCATTTTTGGCTGATCCCACAAAATGGCACTGAGAATCAGTGCCTTTGCGTCTGCAGCATCCGTTCTTACTCAAGTACGATGCAAAGAAGTTCGTTCGGACCCTACGCAAGTTCAAACAGACATTGGTGAAGAAGGGTTTGTTTCACCGTAAGTACTGCATGCCCAGCCACATAATCAAAGCTCCATCATGAACTTGTCTGCTTGTATTCAGGTGCCTTCTCATCTATTTTTTCTCTTTCCTATGACTCCAACATATGGCCTTCACCTCTTCATCATCCAATGCAGAGGATGGCACGCAGAACGAGATCTCAACCCATAGGCTTAGTGCCACCATCTGTCCTTTGGATGAACCGGCAGTCAATGATGCTGAGTTGGCAACCTTCAATCACAATACCAACACTGCAACCAGTTATAACATCACCGACAGCCACACCAACAGCACCAGGAGCGGAACCAACAGGAACAACACCAACAGGAACAGCACCAACAGGCGAATGACACGTGGCAGCATGTATGAAGCATCAAATGAAGGTGACATTGCCCCCTATTGGAGCCGATGACACAGATGAGAGCAGCAGCAGCGCATGGGATAGGTATGACAAAGCATCGGACAACATTGATGACATTGATTCCAACAATGACATTGCGTACCCTGGCACCACCAACAAACCAGGCTCAAGCAGATTTACAACCACCCCTTATGGCCCTATCCCCGCAAGATTGGCCACAATTTTTAGGTATCAGAGTCCCAATGAGTTGCAAGGTTTCATTAGCAGAGTCGAATCATTGAGGTCTTCCACACAACCCAGGTGTGGAGACCCCATGGTGAAAGGCATTACATGGTTGGGGTGGATTTACATATGCTTTCATGCACAACCAGGAATGATGCTATGGTCACCATCGAAAGTCGGAAAGTGGATGGAGTACATTGGATGTTCCTGACGTTGCTATGCAAACCACCAGTCGCTTTCGGTCATGACAGAAGCATTTTCGACATGCCCATTGACAAGTTGGGACATCCATTCTCAGATTCAGGCCAGAAACGCTCTGCCCATATGCAACAGTTTTGGAATGAAGACTTCACAGAGTCGTTTCGATCCGACATGCTGGTACCGATGCCATTTCCAATTGACACCATCTTCTGTGACACACCATGCTGAAGATTGGGAGGAGTGGTCTGGCTTCATCATGTTGTGAGGGATAATGATGGCGCCACCCACAACATCTTTACAATATTGGTACGTTTGAAGAAAGCAACCAATGTTGGTGTGACCCAGCGCTTCTCTGTATGCCATGGTCTGGGCTTTACAGATGGTGACGGAAGCCATCAGGATCGCAATACAGAAGCAACGAACACATCTAACTGAAGCACGGACATTGCCACCCACAACATCAACAACACCATGACGAGCACAAGGAACACGACTGTCGGCACCACAGCTGCCATGGCTGGCAACAACATGACGCCCTCAACACCCCAACCCACAATCGACCTAGGAGGTCGCTGCTCCACGCCGGCAGGGGACAGTCTGCACAACAGCAACGGACAACTACCATCGGCAATGCAGCCATGGCTGCATGGCCAACAAGCCACGCCCACAGTTTCTGTAATCAGTCATCAGACAGCAACCCTGACTGCCACTGAAGATTTCATGTCAGTCTTGATGGACAGTACCAAACTAACGAGAGATTGCATTGAAATACAGAGGGCAATGTTTGAGATGATGGAGTCTCAGCTGGCTCTCAAGGTGGAGGCAAAGCACGCAAAGCAGGCACGGGAGGACACCTTGCAACAGAGATCCAGATTGTTTGGAGATGTCAATGAAGAAATCCAAGAAATGAGGAAGCCCCACCTCGCAAAACAAGTGCCCCTGGCAGGTGGCCCTGAAGTCAATGTTGACGTCTCCCCAAATGGCAACAAATGGTGGGAGCACAAGGAGATCTCCCTCGATGCAGCGTTGGTTGATGTTGCTAGCCAGTTGGCATGCAGATCAGCTTGTCAAGGTCCAGTGGCAACAGTTGTGGCAGGTGTGGGAGCTGGTTCAGACCAGTACATGCACCAACGCCCTAACATGGATAAAAGAAGCCAGAGAAGCTGCATTCTCCCATCATCTCAATGGATCCTACCAGCCCAGGCAGTTGATGCCCATCACAGAACACAAACAGAGACACGAACAGAGACGCAGGCAATGTCATCACCACGATCACCAGCATCACCAACAGGAGCCAAAATATCTAGAATCAGGATGCCATCGCCAACCGCAACACTGGCATCAACTGCAGCGGTCCCTGAAGATGATGCAAGAACAGGAGAGACAGCAGAAGGAAGTATGGAACAAGCACTGCAGCCTGCAGCAGCACCACCACCAACAGCAGAAGAAGGTATGGAAGAACAACAACCACAACACCAGCATGATGACAAAGAGAAAGAACCAGGAGAGGCTGCTACTACTGGGATGAGGGCCCGGGGGAGGGCTGCACGACAGAGCCGCTGTGATGCAAGTAAACCACATCAGCAAGGCAAACGAGCATACCATAAATAGTGGAGTCAGAATGTGCAACTTTTGATTGTTGTAACTAGATGAATCCTGCTGATGGAATGCAACAAGCCAACTGGCAAGAGAGTTGGAACAACATCTGCAACCCCCCTTCGAAGAGAGGGGAACATGCTGGCTCTGCGGCTGTCGAATGTGTGGAATCGCATGGAGAGGCGAAGGATCCGTGGACCAGAATGAAAAAAGCAAAAAAAAAACAAGATGCAGTCCGTACGCAACACGATAATGAGCAAAAATGCCACAAGTTGTTTTGGAAAATACGCAAGAATGTTTCGCCATTTGGTGGCCCGCATCCCTTTTCGACTTTCGTTTTCCTTCGTCGCAATTCGCAAAAAACGCCGTTTTCCCTTCCCCCCCTTGGCAAAAGGACAAGCGCGCTGCCATAAGAGGCTCAAAGGGGCGTCCTTGTCAGTGGACTACGCTATGGTGGAGCACAATGCTCTACCTAATCATACGACAGCAATGTTACGCTCATACGCACGCTCTTGGACCTGTTTTGTCGCGATCTTGTGCAATGACGTGCACTTTTATTTATGGTGGATTCATCTATTCGGGGGGTACTCCGTCATGAGAGACTCAACTGCCTGTGAAGTACTGCGGGTTTCGAGAGGAAGAACGACGACAGAACACGAACGCATATTCCACTTGCCCACTCAGGTCGTGCACTTTCCGTCTTGTGCAATCTTGTGACATCAACTTGTCAGTTCCAAGTGTGTGGTTGTGTCAACTTTTTGTTCCCATGGCGAGTCCGTGCACGGCATGCGTTGGTTCGAGTGCAAATGAGCGCGAGCAGTTGACTCATGCATCGTTCTCCGAGCTCTTCATGGATTACGTTGGATGAGTGTTACCTGCTCCACCCTACTCTACTCCATTCTGTTTCCCCACGCGTTTTGCGGCCGTGAACAACAACAGAAGTCAGACCAGGCTGCCCGATCGTTCTTGTCTTCTCTCCGCGGCGCTCATCGCCGCACAAGTACCGCTCCCTTTCTCTCTGTCTCGGTCTCATTTTTTCGACTCGGCAGATGCGCATTGATCACACCCCGCAGTTCTTCTACGCCACCACAACCGCACTTGACCTTTTGCATGTCCGTGAAACAACAAGTACTGTACCGCCCACCAGTACGTAATCTTGATTGTCGTTGCCATCGTCACCATTTCCGTCATCTTCGGTCTCATTATTCCGAACTTATTGACCCCTCGAAACAAACCAGGAACGAGAGAGACCCCAGTTCACACCCCTCCCATCACGTCGGCAAGGCAAGGCCATTTGCAGCACCAATTGGTTCGATTCCGCCACGGCCAGAGGACTTTGTATTCCTACTGGTAGTCGTGCTCATACTCGTGAGAGCAATCGTGGAGCGCCCACAACTTCACAAATCTGCACATCGGGCATTGACCATCGAGTATCAACCATCGAGTATCAACCATGAATATCATCACGAGCTGCGTTCATCACAACAAGCAGGCAATGGCCGGCTTCGTTCGAAACGACTACGATCATGCTCTGAATCACCTCATCCATGGTCTGAAGCTTGCGCGACAGCTGACAGCGAAGCTGGGCGCTGCATCCCAATCGAGAAGCACGTTGGTCCCGAAGATGGTGGCGGCGCCGTCCGCATCGCATCTACCCGCGCACCCACCATCGCAGTCACAACAACAGCAGCATCAAGAGCAACACGAGGAAGGGCGGCAACAAGCGCAGCACCAACAGGAGCAACGACCGCTGCCACGCTTGCCTTCCCAACACATCACCGACCACCCACTCGATGAGTGCGTCGATCTTGAGATTAGTTTCGACCCCACTCCACAGGACTGTCGCGGAGAAGTGCACTCGGCTGATGACGATAAGCATGAAGCACATGCGCTGCTGCAGAACGATCATATGCTCCACCATCGCCAGCAACAGCAGTCTGGACTGCAGGGTCCGTCGGACGACGCTTTCTGCAGCAGTTTACTGAGCGTCTCCATTGGTAGTCGACCATCCACGAGCCAACCCCACAACGACGTCGCCGATAAGCAGCGCCAAAGCCCCAACTTGATCAGATACAGCATCTCGAATGCTGTGCACCTGCTGTCGTTCGTGACCATCTTCAACCTCTCGATTGTGTATCACATGAAGGCGGTGCAGCATGCACAGAGATGCGATCGAATCGACAGCAACAGCAAACACCCTGCAGCCGCTGACAAATTCGTGAGGAAAGCCATGATGCTGTACCAAAACACGGTGTCGCTGTGGGAACGCCAGGCCAACGAGATCCACGCCTCCCCCATCTTTGTGATCATGGTGAACATCAACATGGCACATCTCGTTCGCTTGGTGCACGGCGGCGACTGCGTCCCTGCATCCATGGTGCATCTGCAGCAAGCACTAGCGTACTTCGTCGAGCTAGATGGTGCCACGCCATCACATACATCCAAGGCGCTGGAATTCATCTTTGCGTTTCTGCTTACGTCCCTCAGCGGCACGAAAGCCGCGGCGCCTGCAGCATGAGCGCGTTGCAACTATCGCCGCCCAGGAGGCTCGGCCTGGATGAACCTCGTCGAGTCTCCTTGTGCAGGCGGTCCAAGAAATGGACGTGGCGCTGACTATCGCTTGACCTGCCTCAAGCGACAGAAGCAAATTCTCACGAAGAGTGCGCGTAACAAGCCGCCGTGGCGCTCAACGTATGATTGTCGTACACAGAGAGTGCTCTCGGTATACATGAAGTTAATAGTACGCGTAGCAGCATAGCTGCCTTTAGTTTTCGCGAAACCCAAGGTCTCATTTGTTGCATCATAGTCGTAGGAGCACCTGTTTCTTCACAGGGTAGCTTTCTCTTCTTCCTTCGCACTTTCAGGTAGTTTTCGTGAATCTTCACGAATGATGAGTTCGACCGATTCGACTGATTGTTCGACTCAATGGAATGCACCCACAGAGTTCTTATTTCTGCAACGTGAGTTCGGTTCCTCGGTGTTCTTTTCCGCCGATGTTGGTCACGAATCCTCTCTTTTGTGCACAAGTACGCAACATCTTCCTTGCGGTTGTGATCTTCCTTGCGTTCGATCTCGTGCGGAAGCCGCGCCTGCATCACATCACAACTCCATCTCCACATCGTCGCCGATCTCCACATATTCGCACGCTGTCCGCAACGTATGAGGTCGAAGCACAGCACACCACAACATATCCGTAGCATACCCGTATCCGTAGCATACCCGTATCCGTAGCATACCCGTATCCGTGGCATACCCTTCACGATGGAGTCGCGAGTGGTGGCTGAGCCGCTGGAGGCGGAAGGAGGCGGAGCAGATCCCGTGGTGACGTCGGTGGGAGCCAAGGAGACAGGGACGGCAAAGCCACAGCCATCGTCGCAGCCGTCATCGTCGCCGGCACGAGAGAGGCTGATCGGCCTGCTGAAGCACGCGGCCAGCCTGGCTGTCGCAGAGGGAGATCCATGGTGCAAGCACCACATGGAGAAGATCCCTGCCGAGCGCATCATCCGCCATCTGTACCATCCCCACACGCGCACGTGGCACACGGAGGAGACCATCGTCAAGATGGAGAAGCAGCCCTTCGCGCACGGGGCCATGCGGTGGTGCTACCGCATGAAGAAGAGGTCCCCGCCTCCCATGTCGGCCACCAACCATCGCTTTCACAACTACGGATGGACCAGGGCGTCCAACTACGTCGCCAAGGCCTACCACAAGGATGGCGTGGTGGACACCTCCGATGAGGCCAAGGCAGCGGTGCAGAACGACATCATGCTGCAGTACGAGGCCGCGCAGTGGGCGGGGCACTTCAACGCCCAGGAACCGCCCAAACAGATCGTCTTCATCCGGGCCTACGCGGTCGAATTCCCCGACAGACCCGGATCTCCCTGGTTCGCGGTGGAGCGCTTCATCGCCGGTCACGATTCCTACGGCTGCGGCTTCACGAAGCACAACACCAACGCCGGCTTCGTCGATGAGGATCTGCACCGCGTCACGCCGCAGGTCTTCTCGGCGCACTCCTTCTACGTCAGCTCCGGCAACCGTCTCGTCGCTGACATCCAGGGCGTCGGCGATCTCTTCACCGATCCGCAGGTGCTCAGCTCGGACTACCGATTCGGGGATGGCGATCTCGGACCCCGCGGCATGGCCCTCTTCTTCAAGACCTTCCGGCACAACTCGCTGGCGGACGCCTTGGGCATTCCCGTCTTTCCGCTCTCCAAGAACGAAATCAAGCACCAGGCCAAGTTCGAGGACGATGTGTACTCCATGTTATCGGACGCATCCTCCGCCAAGGATCTCGCGGATGGCATGGACGGCAGCAGCGAGCTTGACACCAACAACAACTTTGCCAGGTTGGATCAGAATCGTCAGCGACGATGCAGCGCGCTGCAGATGCCGTTCGATCTCAACGCGCTGCGGCCCGAAGAAGATCGCAAGACGGAGAGGCGTTCCAACGTCACCATGCGAGAGGATGTGCAGCTCACGTTGAAGCGCTGCATGGAGAAGGCGGTCCCCAAATCACCCGTGCCCGCCAGGAAGAAGATGATCCTGCATCGAACCGCATCGGACGTGGATGAAGTCAAGCTCTGTTTGGACCGTGCCAAGAAGGACTTCAAGTTTGACAGGACGCTGTACAACCGCAAGGAATCGGGAGAGTTGCTGTACAGCAGAAGCGCCAGCAGCGGCGTGAGCAGTGATGCCGATGGCGATGACGTCGGTGATGGTACCGGCGACGACGCTGGCAACAAGCACGGTCAAACACACAGTGGCAGAGGCAGACCCGGCCACATCGACGATCTTGCCCTTTCTCGCAGTGATTCCACGACGAGCAACACCTCTGAAACCGACCGCAAGCCACGCCGGCGACGCAGCCTACTTATACGCAGGATCTCTGATCCCATCGTTCCCACCGACGAAACGCGAATCAACTTGGGCAAGGTGCACTATCAGCTGGCCGTGTTGCATGGCATGGGACGATTCCCAGAGATCGTGCCACATGCCCATCCGGCAATCCAAGAGTCCGCGGACGATGCGTCTCCAGGTGACGGCAATCACAACCATGACGACAATCTTAACAGCCAGAATGATCGCAGCAACAGCAACACCAGCAGCAAAGATCAGAACGATGCCGAGGATCAACCCTCCCACGACAGCTTCTCCGTTCTCTTCCATCTGTCGCATGCGGCGTCCTTGCACAACGTCCCGGCCTGCCTGGCATTCGGACGCATCCATTCCGGATTGGATTCGGTCGTGTCCGATCTGTTGCGGGACATCGTCCCCATCGACTTTGACGCGTCCAAGGAGTTTCTGCGGCGCGCCATGCAATCGCCGTACCCTCCAGCCGGTCCCAAGGCAGCGGCCGGCTGTCTCCTCTACCAGATCCTGCTGGATGAAGGACAGCACATCGCCATGGAGAAGGGTGGCACGCACGCCGCCTCGCCGAAGGTCCTCATGGAGGTGCTGGAGGATACCCTGAAGCACATCTACGCCATGGAGGAGGAAGACGAGGAGAGGCAGAAGCATCAGGAACGTGAAAAGAAAAGCTGCCACGCGAAAATCGTGGCTGTCGGGGACAGAGCGGAGGGCAACTATGCCCTCGAGGGCTCGTTTTATCCTGGCACCATTGTCGACGTTCATGCAGACGATGGTCGCATCACGATTCAATACGATGACGATGGTTCCACTGAAACGCTGGACACTAGCCAGGTCCGTCCCCTGATCCCGCCCACCGCCACGCAGACCAATTTGGGAGGACCTTTGTCCGATGAAGAGGCACTCGGCTGTGAAAGCTCCGATGACAAATGCATGATCCCAGTCTACCAGCTGCAGGCCGAGTTGGCAGATCTCAAGGCCGAGCACGGCAACAAGACCGAAGCGGCCATGCTGTACCAGCAGGCAGCCGACCGTGCCATTGCGGATGGCAAGATGAAGAGCGCCACAGAATGGAGCTTGAAGGCCGCAGATATCGAAGAGTGAATTTGAATGGAGTACGCGTGAGGGGAGGTAATGTGAAACTTCGCCTCCATGGTGGCTACAGGCATGAAGCACGAGTAGGGTTGTAAATCAGGTCACAATAGTTTTTGGTGAATGATCGCCAGGCAGGCAGAGTCAACGAGGCTGCAAAATCATTGCTGAATGTAATGGAGATTTATTTTGTTACGGTTGCGTGGGTGCGCAAACGGAGATATACTGCGGCTTTTGCCAGTTTGGTTTGTCGCTGCCAGTGATGTTGGGGACCGTTATTGCGATACTTCAGCATCCTGACGGCACGCTTGTCTGCGCTTTGTTCTTGTGAACTGAATTGGGACGAGTGTTGTTGTTGTTGTTGTTATTGCTGTTGTTGCTGCTGTGAACTTCCGCGCACAGCATTGATTGATCGAATGTGTGGCTATGTACGCGTGTGGCTTGCGCTCAGAATTGCGGGCTCGCCGTTACCTTCAAGAGAAAGTGCCTGTGTTCTGATACTCCATTCCGTTGACATCCTTCATGAGGGCATCCAGTTCTCCTTGCGTCTCCAGCGCCGGCAATGCCAAGGATGATCGCAGGATCTTGCTGTTGGATTTGGTGATTGGCTTGAACCACTTAGTGCCACGCACGTGCTGGTTGAAGCCTGGACTGCAGCGCATGGCCACGACGAATCCGACAAGGAACCCGCAAATGACAGCGACCAGGACGATGACGAGCATCTCGACGGGGCTCGGGCCGGATGGTCCATAGCCCGGTGGCATGGTCGGTGCCATGGATGGGTAGAACGTTTTGTTCTCTTCCACGAGCAGAGCGATGCCGCCAAAATCACACGTGGCACCCTCCAGGCGATGAGCCTGGAAGAAATCATCGATTCTCTGGTTGGCCCCTGTGCTTTCGATAAGATTGGGGTCGTTGACGTCATATGCAACCTCGATAACATCCTCCGGTGGAAGGTCCTTGTTGTTGACGTAGTCAATGTACTGCAGCGCTCCGATGATGTTCTTTGCCGAAGCTTCTTCTTTCAGTGTGCAGACGAAGAGCCCAAGATCCTCCTTGGCGCATGCATGCTCGATGTCGACGAACTGCTCACTCTTGCGTGGAATCCAACCCCTCTCCATGGCCAAAAGGTAGCTCCACGCAGGCTCTTGCAGATCCGTTCGGAAGTTCCAGAAGTAGTGACCGTGTGACACGGTGGTCAAGGAATGCATTTTCTTGCGGTAGAGATTCTTCATCACGTTGTCTGTGTCTCTCAGCTCCGGTGGCGCTTCTGCGGATTCCTTGATCTTGCCTTGCCCAGTCTCCATTGTGTGTGGTCCTTCCTTGTACCAGTCACGTTCGATGGGGCAGAAGCCGTAGATTGGGCCGGACAATCCAGCTGTGCCGAAGGGACCTTGCAATCCCTTTGTGGTGTCCACTGGTGTGCCTGGTTGCTCGAGCCCCATGTAGGGAGCGGAGCACTCGACATATTTGCACGGGAAGGTTGGGTATCCAGGAAGATTGTCGTTGAATCCGTTGAGCCACATGGCGCAGTTGTCTGTGGCAAGGGACCATTCGCCAAGAACGACGGGACCGAAAGCGTCTTCAATGGCCGCGAGCTTTCCCTTCATGCCACAGGCTTCGTTGTAAAACTTGAGTCTGCTGGTTTCCTTGTCCCATGCCTGGTAAATGTGAGCATCCATGGCACGGTCGGGGCAGCTGCGTTGGCAAAGATGCGTGCGGATGTGAAAATGATTGGGGGAGGGGGATAGAATGCATCGGTACAATGCAACAGTGATTGCATTGCAGTGTATCAATTTGTTGCGTACAGTATCAGATCGCGTCAAATGAAGAAAATGGGGAGAGTGCGAACATGAATGAATGAATGCATGAATGAGACGAAGTTTGAGTGAGTGAAGCTCTTGATGCTTTGGGGGCGCGACATTCAAGCCAAGGCAGACTCGTAGATCGGCGCATTCTGCTCCATCCAGTTTCATTTCATCTTGTGCATCCGCACATCCGGAAATTCACGTATTCAATCATTCAAAGAAGACAGAACAGGAGCATGGTGCCATACTTACCCAGCCATGAATCCTCCCCAAATTTCTGGATCCAAACGGAAGGAATCGTGGATAATGTACTTCCATCTTGGTGCATGTTCCTTGACGCGGAGGTATCCTTCCCAATAGAACTGCTTCAATTCCTCGATGGGCGTGAGTTCCCACGGTTCGTTGATTGGCTCCAGCCCAAGAACGGCTGGATGATCGCCCCAGCGCTGGGCGATGAGGCTGATGACATCCAAGGCGTGGTCGATGTTGTCGTGATTGATGACGGGATACGTCTTGCTTTCTGGATCGAATTCGCCCATCCACTGCGCCTTGCGGATTGGCCAATGCTGGAAGGTTTCTTCGCCGAACTGGGCGGTCCACTCCAAGCCCATGGCCTGTCCGGAGTTATCGAAGCCATTCTGGCTGTCCTTCATGGCATGGATGTCGATGAGGACGGACAGTCCGTATTCGTAGGCCCATTCGAGGACCTGGTCGACGTAATCCAACGCTCCATCCCAGCAGCTGATGTCTCTGCCCAGCGTCGCTGAAGTTTCAGAGACTGTAGATTGTACAATAGATTGGGTGGGATGGGATGGATGATACAATACGTTGGGTGGTCGGCCAATTTATCGATTGATTGGTCGATCGGTTGGTTAGGAAAGGTGAAGCAAACGAGAAGAGGGTAGGCAAACCAAGACAGACGCGAGACGACGAAGGGCCATTGCAAAGCCGTTGGCATTGGCATTTGTGTTTTACATTTGGGGGCATGTGCGAAAGTGGGCATGGAAATGGTGGGCGGGAATGTAGGAATTTATGACAGACACATGGCGGGTTAGTTTCGACACATCACCAACTCCAACTCCAACAAAGGAACAATAATGAAAATAACATGCGGGAAAGCAAAGGCAAAAAAGGGCGCGCAATGCGACGGGCTGTAAGAGAGCGAGCAGTTGCATGGTACGTACCGTATGGGCCGTATGGCCTGAACATGTAGTCACCGACGGGAAGACGCAGCGAGTTGATGTTGCCGCTCTTCGCCAGTTCCTTGATGTGGTCCTCCGTGACCCACGTCTCCCAATGGCGCTTCAGCTGGCGGTTGGCCTCCTCCTTGCCCAGGACTTGGCAGAAGGTGTAGCTGTCCATGGCGGTGTTGTGTTTCTTGCCCCCGAGGAATTGGTAGAAGAGAGAAGGGGTGATCCATGGCTCCAGGACCATCCACCCTCCGAGGTTGACTCCCCGGATCTGATTGTTGAAGGGAAAGGCGTGCTCATCGCCCACGCAGGTGTGCGTGTCATGCATGGCGACGAAGTGCTTGAAGACGGCTGAGTTCTCTGGTAGATCGCCGTTGGCCAGCAGATCCTCCATGGTCGTTTCGCCGGCTGTGGCCGTGGCGGCTTCGGCGATCAGTCCGGCCTCCTGCTTGTTGAGGATGCCGCTGGCCATGATGAGGCCGGTCAGGGCCGATGGCATCAAGGAGAACTTCATGGTGAGAAAGTGTTGTCGTCGCTGTTGTGGCGAAGCCGTTTCGGATGATGGGAACGGTCGTAGCGGGGAAGGTGCCTGGAGGTGTCACTCTCGAGATGGTGATGATGATGGCGATGCTGGTGACAGATTCCCTTGACGTGATTTGCAGTGTGAGACGAGGCGACCTTGTGATGTGCAAGCAGTTTGCGCAATCAAGGAATTATGTGCGTTCGGATGGAATTGCGATGGCTTTGACGTTGGTTGGGTGCGTGGTCGCCCAGGTTGTGCGGTTGCGCGATTGCGGTTCTGGGCAATGCGGCGTGGTGTCACTTTCGCAAATGCACGACGTCGACGCCCTCTTGTCCTCACTCATTCTCGCATCCCAACACCAAAGACATCGACCTGCCCGGACTGGAAGAGGAGAAAGGAGGAAAACTCACGAAGAACAAAAACAACACGAGAAATCAGGCACAAGCCAACGACGAACCACCCCAACGGTTTGCGAATGAAAAAGACCACACATCTTTTTCGCCTGGCGAATTCCTGCGGAGAACTCATTACGGATGTTGGGACCACCATGTTCTGCGAAGCTCGCCGGAACAGACGGACAGACGCGACAAAATGCCCTCCATGTCATCATCCATCCATCTGTTCCGTGTGTTGTTAGATTTGATTCAAGCTGCTAGCTAGTCCAAAGTGCAGCGCACGCTCATTCAAATAATGCGGTTGATGGTTGGAGGTGATTGTGTGCTCCATCCTCATGTTGGACCCATGTGATAGTGCATCGATCAGTGGTCGATGCCTTCTTTCTATGTTCATGCTCATAGTATTCATTCTGACATTTCGAAGTTCCCGCAGACGCGTTTGATGGGAATGGGTGGCCTGGGAGACATCAGGTGGTGCACTCCAACTGTCATGGCACTTTCCTCCCTTCTCACTGCACTTCCGACATTGACAAAAGATGATGGCGGCGATGATGCCATCAACAGCCTGGGAATTGATTCATCAGAAAAGCGTCATTCGGGATCGATGACACCGGAGCGAGAAATACTTCGCCGTGGGGTTTCTCACGCGATGAGCGTTTGTGACTTCCCTTCTGTTTGGTCTTGGGTACTCCCTCACCAGCCAAGATTCTCGCTGATGGCCCCGAAGTATCTCCCTTGGGCCTCAGATTCGACCGGTTCTGTTCTCGCTCGCCGGTCATGCTTTTGGGAATCATTCCATCTGGTCGAGAAAAACGAGGTCAGATCAGTCAATACGAACAAGACCTAGTTGCAAGGGGATCGAGTGTAGAAAACGATGCAAACTTGCGAGAGGCGAGCTAGAGGAGCACTGGTGGCGACGAAGCTCGCGCAGCCTTTGTGCCGTGCTACCTTTGAGAGACACGTCCTTCGGCATAGCATGGCAGAGGCGACGAGAAGCAGACAAATGATCCGAGGCTCATTCATGTACAAACATGTGGATACTCGTATTCGTACTTGTCGGAAGTGAGACTGCATCTTGGTTTTCTGCTCGTGCGCAGCTCACGACGAATCAGCTCCTGGCGCCCAACGACAGAATGCCAAGGGGATTGCGTCTTCTTCCAAAAGGATAATGGCTCGTCCTCGTACATGGTAAACCAACGGCTTCGTTTTGGGTGAGGAACATCCAACAGTCAAGGCAGTGCGGCACCCTGCGCTGTCCCAGCTGTGAGCCATCGTGCCAACTACAGGCGACGCAGACGCTGGAATCAGTTGGGGATGACATGATTCGAGTATTGTAGAATACTATACATGTTATAGATTTTTGTGTGCGCCAATAAATGCAGCCGCCGATCAAGTTGATCACATGGACGGATGCACTAGCGCTCCTGGAGTTGCGGCTTGGGTTGGACCAGCTGCCTTGCTTCTCGCGCCGACCTGTTCCGGTTAGATCTGCTGCGTGCGCGTTGCATTGCTGGGGTGTCCGGCTGTTGGCATGTTGTCTTTGATTGTTCGTCGTGACCTTCCGCATTGGTATGGCCGAGTGCTCACTAATTCAGTTGTTTCATCGATTATTCTCTTGTGCCAAAGAATGAATGACGTACATTGGTAAACCTGTGCATGGTACCAGTATGATACGGGCTGTCCGGTACCACTGGACATGCCGATGATCCGGGACGCGGTTAGACCCGGACGACGTCATCCTCTGCCGTGTCTGCCGTGTCCGTGCTGTTGGTCTGGCGGATCTGCGTCATATCGTTGGCATTGGCCGTGACGCGCGTTTGGTGGGTTGCCAAGAGGCACATGCCGGCACCAGCCCAGGCGGCGAAGTAGCCGTTGCCGGTGTCCTTGAAGGGCCCGCGGAAGGTGACCAGCGATGCCATGACGACCCACAGGATCGAGAGGATGACGAGGATGGGCAGCTTCATGGGCCCGACGGTCGAGGTGGTGTCTCCCACATTAAGGATGACGAGGACGAGAAGCGGAGTGAAGATGCCGAGGATGAGCGCGTAGACGGCCTCAGAGTTGTGCTCGTGGTTGGAGCCGATCTCTTCCGGTGTGGCGATGATGAGGATGACGCTGGCACCGACGAGTCCCAGCAACGGACCCACGCCGGAGAGCGTCGATCGCACGGCCGAAGCCGATACGCCGCATCCCATGATGCTGAAGACGAAGCCTGCCCACGAGGCGAAGTATCCGTTCCCCGTGATGAGGAATGGATGGTCGAAGGTGAGAACGCAGGCAGCGACCAGCCACCAAACGAAGAGGAAGAGGGCGTTGAGGTAGCCGACGCTAACCGAACCCAATATCGGCGCGGAGAAGAGCATCTGCCCACCAAGGCCAGGCGTGGCAGCGAAGACGATCCCTGCCAGCGAAAAGATCATCGCGATGATGGAGGCGGCGACGGCATAGCTGTAGTTGCTCGTCTCGTGCTTGTCAAAGCCCGTCGTGATGGCGACCAGCACGAGGATAGCGCAGCAAAACTGCGCCATCATGGGGACCTGTGCGTTGGCGACCTCTGTTCCGGCAACATTGATGGTGCTGTCGTCGCGCTGTTGCGTGTAGTACCACTCGCTGGTGGGCGTGGCCGGTGGGTATCCCTGCCCGCTGGGCCTGTTTTCGCCGATGTGATTCTGTGGCGGGGTGCTCACCTCGACACTGTCAAGATCGTCTTCGTTGCTGTTGGGCTTCATCATGTCGGTGGTGTGCTAGATCCAATGTATTGTATTGTATTCTACGAGGATGGGAGAGTATGGTGCTCTGTCTGGTCTTGCGTTGCCTTGCGTTGCGTTGCCGTTCGCTTCGATGTGCTTCGTTGCGTGCTACGATGACGTGTGGGCGTGGTGATCTATGACTAATAGTGTTCCAATGGCTTTGATGGGCAATCTGCAGACGCCGATAGAAGAGGTCTCGGTGGTAGTATGGGGGTGCTTTGCTTTACTTTGCTGTTGTGAGATGTTGTGGAGCTGTTGTGGAGACGTCGCCAGATGTGGTGAGATGCGGCGTGATGTGATGTATTGTGACGTGGGCTGTTGGGTTTGTGGGACTTGGCACAATCCAAGCCAAAGGAACCCAAACAGCAACTCGACGACAGCTTAGAGGCACAGGAGGTACGAACCGCAGGCATGCCATTGGTAGGTACGTCTACGTGTGTTGCAACCGCCCGCTCCCACCAGCAAGAGAAGCACCCAAGTTCGCTTGTTCTCGCTTCCGCTTTCCTTCCGTGTCGCTTCTTCCTCGTTCTTGCGTCGCCATGTGCGCCGGACTCTTCGGAGCTCTGCTGCATCGTCTCCGCAGATGTCTGTTGCCATGACCCTCGCTGCATGACGGAGTGGCAACGAGAAGCGCGAGAACACAATCGAATGGATAGGGTGGAGACATCCTGTGACACTGGTGCTGCACGACTTGTTGGTGATGGGCAACGATTCCGATTCCAATCACATCTTTCGAAGCAGCGTGACTTCTCAAACTTGTGTTGCGTGTTAACGGTTGGACACTTGTCACATTAATGTTGGATATTTTATAACGTTAATACAACCGCTATTCTGTGATATCCCGTGTTCCTCCAATACGGTCGTCGCGAACTCTCATGCAAAACAAGGACAGCCTAATACATCTGAGCATTCTTCACAACACGCGTTCGTGAATCATTCGTCCAAGCAGTTTTATTGAATCCCGTGATTGTGCCGACGAATACTGCGCACCAGCTGCAGAGCCAAGATGAACGCAGAAACGCACCTGTGGCCAAATCGACATCAAAACTGCAGGGATAGACTCCTCCTCTCCGCTAGAATGTATAACACCGTAGAGGAAAGCAGAGTCACCATTCATACTCTATGGAATTCGCACCCTATTTTCCAGACATAACCGTACACTACTTGCAACCCAATGTATTAAATATGCAGCAAGGAGAGGCCCGGAGTCGGAAGCGCGCTGCAAATTGAATACGTGGAGTGATGAAGAACCAAGGAAGTGCACCTGTGCGCTTGCAATGTTCACGTTGGTTCCAAGTTGCGAGTATAGTTGGAACCCTCAATTCCAACTCCCGGTGTTCTAGAAAGAGTAGATCAAGAACTGTGACAGCTACGCATGCAGCCAGTCTACTGAGGGTGGAGGAGTGAAACACGCGAGTGCCATGATGCAGCTATTCATCATGAATCATTCGATCTGATCACGGATGATCGTTTCGGCTGTTGGTTGGCCACATACAATATCTATTAGAATATATTGTAATGCCCGTGTTTCTCTCTACTAGAGATAGAGCAGAGTAGGGAGTCGAGTACTGGAGATGTGCCCAGATCTTCCCTTGCTCTCTTTGGTTTGGCTGCTCCACAGAAGTGGATGCAATTGTGTCCGTCGCCAACAGAGCACGTGCCTGAATTTGCTTCGCTGGTACTTGTCACGATCGGCGTGGTCATCAAGAAAGGCACAATCGATGGATTGGACTGGTGCCACAGCAATAAATCGCCCAAGTAACAGCGGTGCACTGTTTTCCGAGTTGGATTGCCAACATCGAGCGCGCATGGCATGAAGCTCGAATGGACCGGCAGCAAAAGTCAGCACAGAGCAAAAACGAAAGAACAATACCAGTGGAGTAGAGCAGAGTGAAGTAGCCGATAGTATACTCAAGTAGAGCGCTCAGCACACTCTCCTCTGCTGCTCTATTCTGCTCTAGTCGTATTCACATCTACTTATCGCTCAAGTCATTGATAGTACCATCAGCGAAGGTGAGAGCGTCCAAAGAGCTGCGTTGCTTCACATCATCGGCACAGCTCCTCCCGTGCCAAGGCCGGAAGTAGCAACGCCACGAGGAAATACAGTGCCTGTCCCAGATACTATGGAGCTGGCAGCGACCAAACCAACTCCTCAGTTTTGATCGACCATACTCTACTCATATCTCCAACCAGCTCTCATCGCAAAACACAGTCATTCGAGCAACCATCACCGTCGACAATATCGCTATCGGCAATATCAGCAACCAAAGCAGCAACAACAACATCTGAGCAAGCACACCCAGCATTGTATCATCACCATCACCACCACCAACATCATCTTCGAAAGATCGGCGACAGCAGCGAGCTAGAGTACTAATACAACCGACATTCAAGCTCAAGAATCGAGCGACACAAAGCCTGCCGCAGCTTTGATCCAGCCGCACAAGCAAAGCAAGCTTTCGTACGAACATCGCCCAGATCAGACGATACATCTGACGCAACAAAGCGACGTTATTGATCCAAGAGCAATCAGATCAATTCTCGCAGTTGCAACCTACACCTCGATTGGAGCCAATCTCCGAGCATCAACAGCACAAACTCATCTCAAAACTTCATCCTGTGGAAGCAATCCCGCACGAGAAGACGCAGCCATCAATCGAGTAGCCAAGCAATCGAGCTATTACACTCGCTTCTACATCAGCCAGAATTGGGATACTCCAATGCAGCTGACAGCAACACGAAGAGAGCAAAATCAGCAAGGTATGCCTGTTGCGTTTCATTGTGTCCAGAATCTCTCGGCATTGACCATCATGAACAAAGTACCTCCTGCAGTCCCCACCACTCGCGACCAGAGTGCAAGTGACAATGACGAAACGCCGCAATCCACCACGCAACCCCCCTCCGCAGATCAGACGCTTTCGTCATTGCTATCATCATCTTCTCATCAGAAACAGAAAGTGACTCTCGCTTCCATTCTGGCGTTGGGGAACACGGCGCCAAGACTGATGGAGCGGATGACACCGCTATCAACAAGCTTTTCGCCGGGCCCGTTCGATGTGATTTGCGGGATCGGGAAGAAGGTCAAGGACCACGCAGGGAACCTGCATTTCCGCAAACGGATCAAGCACTATGCGGACACATACGCTGACGCCACGAACCAGACTCAGAAGAGTAGGATAGTGCTGGCCATCGTCGACGAGATTCGTGAGGCCAGTCCATTTGGCGGTTTCGTCAAGTACAAGGACGGCAGATGGCACGAGGTCGGTGATTCGATCGCCCGCGAGAAGGTCGGCCAGCACCTGCGCGATTCATTAAGCAATCAATACCGATCATCGTCGAAATCCAAGCGGCAGAAACGGCTGAAGACGCTTGGAAAGATGGAAGAGGATCTCGTGGAGATTCTGTCTCGCAATGATGACATCAAGGAAAGCATGGAGGATCTGAGCAGCAAGGCCAAGACTGGCTCTGAGAAAGACTTCACAAATTCGAACACCAAGATCTTGGAAGCCATCAAGAAGGATAAGCCTCTCCGATCGGAAGGCCACGATGTCATCAAAAAGGCTGGGCTGTAACCGAATATCAAAGTGGTGGAAATACATGGACCGCTGGGGTAATAAATGAATCAAGTATTAGCCAAATATAATACGATATTGCAGATACTCTTCTCCTTTTCTACTTGCATGTATGGATTTGTCGCACGCGTTGCGATAGTGCATCTGTGCTGGTCTCCATGAAAACGAACTTCGTGGTGCGCTGTGGAGAGACGAGCGTCATGCGACTGATATTCCTGTTGGTGCTGATGGCAATGCTGACGATGAGATCATCGATGCTGGCACTCATGCTCGCACCGATGAATGTTGAGCTTCAGATTGGTGTTGGCCAGGATCATGTGCTGCTCGTCCATCAAACGAAGACCAACACAATTCGAGAAAGTCAGGCCTTTGAAAGTGTGTGAGCGAAAAAGGGTACGGCTGGCGTGAAGGGATGATGTGTGCCTCTCTGACACGATGTACGCGTCCACGACTACGTGGAGGAACAGTCACGAAGAAAACAGCGAAGGAACACTGTTGGATTCTGATGGCGACTACAATGTCCACGATGCCAATGAATGGTTCGTTGGCATTTCTTCGTTCCGATTGCTTATGACATACTACTCCGCTCGGACGAGTTTGCAGCACCTTGCCGGCTCGCAGTTCGGTTGGTTGCCGTTCAGTGTTTTGGGATCCGCGGCAATTTTGGAGAGAGCCTTTCGCAATGACGTTCCCGGCAAGCCTGACAGGTTGTCACGTTGCTGGACATGATGACGTGGGTTGAAACGTCTGCGACCTCTGAACTCTCTTCGAGCTCCTCTGTGTATACCATGTACCGAGTACCTTGGTATGATACTACAAATTCGATGTGATACCATTCGTATAGAGCATGCGCCTCATCCGACACACTCAGTTTATCTTCGGCAGTGAATCGGGTTCTCCGCTATTCTCCCGTGCGTGCCCACTGTGACGAAGTAGACTAAAATACATAGGCACATCCATACACACAGCGTGCTGCTCATCGCGCACTCCTACCTTCGTCAGACTCAACTGAAAGGCAATGCGTCACTTTGCACCATACTATAATCGTCCATGGTATCCATGTTGGTGCCTGCTTCCTGCTCGTGTCATCCTTGTCGTCTCCTCAGGCTTCATCATGCAGATCCTGCTAGTTGCTGCTCCCTTGCTCTCCCCTCTGCTCCTACTCACATTCGTACGCACGGTTGCGCCAACGCCCTTGCCTGTGGTCCAATAGTTGTCTGCATACTCTTGCAATTCATCCTACTTCATTTTCTCCATCCAATTCATCAGTAAGCCACGTGCAAAGTGACTGTTCCACTGACCTCGTTGTGCTGCTGTCTACTGTACCTATCATGGTTCTGCATGCCACTTGTGGAATTTGATGCAATCATCTTCATCCTTGTGTGCTGCGATTGTAGTACCTACTATGCTGCATGTGGCCATCGATTGTCAGGAATCGGGTGTTCTGAAACACCATATTGCCGCACCTCCCAAGAGTAAGGAACCGAGCGTCGGGATATTCTACATTACCGCAACTCCCACGTTTGATCGTTGTGACACAGAAAAATGTGAGCTGCACGTTTCATGCGGTGGAGAACGACACGTGCCGAATGCGAACCGTACTTTGGCGTTCATGACTCCAATGCAGGAACGCCAATCACACGTGTATGTCGCAGGGGGCAGGGATGTTGGAATCGTGACCAACATCACGATACGAGCGACTACGGCCCCCATGTCGCAACCAATAAGAAAAGAGTACTGGGAGAACGCAAACATCACGAAGTGTGAGATGGCTTGTGAACGAACCTGGTATGAGGAACCTCCAGGAAGCCGGTGAAGTGATCGGCGAAGAAACAAAGAGAAACGATCGGAGTCGACCGGAGTAGATCGGAGATGATCGGAGATGTTTGATGATCAAGGAGCTGAACGAGCTCCCAACCAAGGCGTTCCCGCAACGCATGAGATATCGTGATCTGATCGAATGAGCCGATCTGTGTCATGCCTACGACTCGTTGATGTCTACGGCATCGAAACTATCAGCGGAGGACATCGTGCTAATGTGCACGAACATGGGGTGCTCGGTGGTGCATGCATGTCCATGATGAATTTGCGATGAATGCAAGATGGATGCCTGCTAGACCAACAGAGGGACCCACGGCAATCTCAAGAGGAGATTGGACTTTGCAATTGAGAGCCATGAAGAGCTCACAGTTCAGAGAAGTAGATTCTAACAAACGATTAGCTTTCTACTATCACACCACCCCGGATTTCCAACACGTTTCGAAACGTTACGATTGAAATCCTACGTTTCACCCCGCACCAACAAGCCATCATCCACCTTCATCATCATCATCATGAGTACCTACGAGACCAAGTCCGACCGTATCGTCTACTTCGACGGTAAAAAGGAGAACTGGAAGTTCTGGCACGCCAAGTTCCTCTGTCGCGCTGACCGTCGTGGTTACCGCAACATGCTCTTGAAGCCCTACTCCGATGTGAAGGTGACTGCTCCCTCCGCCGCAGCCGAGTCCCTGGTCGCAACCATCAAGCCTGATCCAGGCGCCAAACTCAAGTCGAGTACCAAGTCTGGTACCAAACCAAGCGCTGCGGATCTAGCGGAGTACAAGGCAGCAATGGCAAAGTTCGCCTTCGAGGAACTGACCATGGCGATCAACCATGATTCGAAGGAAGGCAAGATCGCCTTCGAGGCGGTGTGGGGATGCGAGGGCATGCTGAATGGAGGAGGAGATCCTCACGCAGCTTGGGTGGCCCTCGGACGCGTCTACGAGCAGCGCACTGCGCCTATGAAGGCAAAGTTGCTGGCGGAGCTCAATGCGATGCGATTGAAGAAGGGAGAGAATCCGGATCTCTTCTTGACGGACATGGAGGTCCTTCGCAACCGATTGATCGACCAGGAGGTGATCATCGATGCGGAGCAGTTCAACATGCTCGTGCTCAACGCGCTCTGCCGCGAGTACGAGATGGACGTGAAGCTGCTCGAACTCAAGTTCCACGGAAAGGAACGAGAGATGACCGTGGGCGACATCCGTGAAGCTGTGAGCCTAACCTACGACCGCCACCATCTCAAACATGGTTATAAGCGCGCAGGCAACAGCAGCAACGAGGAGCTCGCTCTGTTCGGAGCTGGACAGTTCAAGGGAAACTGTCGCAACTGCGGTGCCTACGGGCACAAGAAGGCGGACTGTCGTGCGCCAGCCAAGGGAGGCAACAACAAGAGAGGCGGTGGGTCCAAGAAGAAGGGCAACCACGCCGACGCCAAGGGCGGATCCAAGAAAGGGGGATTCGACGGCAAGTGCAACTACTGCGGAAAGGTAGGGCACAAGATCATCCAATGCTTCAAGCTGAAGGCAGCAATGAAGGAAGCTGAGAGCGCTAACATGGCGATGGACGGCGACGAAGCGATGGACGATATGGCACTCGTCATCGCAGACGGTAATTTCGTTGAGATTGACGATCTCGACGAGATCGAACTCGAAAGCGCACTCGAAGAGGATCTCTTTGAAATCATGGAGACGTTCCCTTCGACTGAAGCAGTCGAATCACCAACCAACGAAGGCATCCGCGACCTCATGAACGGTGACTTGCTCGAATCAGACGAGAGCATTGGGGACACCGAAATCGCGATGCCAGGCGTCGATATCAACAATGCGCCACCTGCGCAAGATGAGGAAGCAGCGGGCACTCGGATGAGTAACGCCATCGACTACTTCCTGCGCGACGAAATCGACCGCGTGTGTGAACGCAGCAGGACGGATGCATGGTGTCCAATCTGCCTCGCGCGTGGAGCGATGTATTCGTGGTGCACAGGATGCACCGAATTCGACGTGCTCAAGATTCGAGCACGTTGGGCGTTCAGAGACATCCCAACAACCACGGAACCTGAAAGGATCCGCCGTCGAGCAATCCTGAGCAGGTTCAACTGTTTGGAAGACGCAATCAGAGTCTCTCTATCCAACGTGTTGGCAGCCAACGACGTGTGTATCAACGACGCGCTCCTCTGTTTCGATGTGAGGAAGAAGTCCATCGAAGACGGAGCTAACTGCATGGGAGCTCGAGAGCTCTACTATATGCTGACTCAAATCGGCTTCAACGGAGCATTCGATGTGTCATGCAAGATTGTGGTCATCAACGAACTGCTCGAAGAGAAAGGGCTACCACTACTTCCCAAACACCTGATCATGAGGATGAGCAAGATGGCCGCATCAAGGCTCATGTGGATGCACAATTGGGAGGACACCGAAGTACGCGACGGGCTGGAATGTCCAGAACTCCCCAAGACCAGACCACTTGTGGGAAGTCCTCAACACCAAGTCGAGATGATGGAGCATTTCAATACAGCAAGATTCGGTCACGAGATGGCCATGGTAATCGAGGATCACGAGTCAAATGAGAGCAACCGCGAGCTGATTGCACCAGACCAACATGAAGCAAACACATGGTTGGGAGATACCGGCGCATCCTGCCACTTGACTAATAATGATGAGGGCATGACCAATGTGCGCCTCTCAAACTTCTCTGTGAAGGTGGGAAGCGGAAAATTCCTCCGTGCCACCAAAGTCGGTGACCTACGAATGCGAGTGGTGCAGAAGGATGGCAAGAGCGCCATCATCATCCTGAAGGGAGTGAGTTACGTGCCTAAGCTCTGGGTCAACCTGTTGAGCATCGGCAAGGCGCTCCACAATGGATTCAACATCAGTAACAAGGGCGTGATCATCGCGCTAGATAAGAATGGGCAGCGCATCCGATTCGATCGGATCATGGCAACTCACAGCGGATTCGTGCTCGGTGTGAACATGGTACCTGCCCCCAAGAGTGAAGAAATGGCGAATGTCGGGTTTGATACAAAGAAGCCCATGGATGTGAATAAGCTCCATAAAATGCTAGGCCACGTTGACTCTTACACGATCTCCGGGACGGCGAGACAATATGGATGGAATATCACTGGGACTCTCAATCCATGCGAGGATTGCGCGATCGGAAAGGCGAAGCAAAAACGCCTGACCAAAACTCTCCAACTACGAGCGAAGAAGGTCGGAGAACGACTCTTCATGGATACTTCAAGTGTCCAAGCTACGAGCTTCGGACATGGAAAGTACTGGTTGCTGGTCATCGACGACTACAGCGACTACTGCTGGAGCTACTTCGTTAAAGAAAAGAGCGAGGTCGGTCCCAGACTGCTATCATTGTTGAAATGGCTATCAGGCAATCAACAAGTGACAGTGAAGAATGTCAGATGTGACAACGCCGGAGAAAATTACAGCGCAGAGGCACTACTACTACGAGCAGGCTTCGCCCCAACCTTCGAATACACCGCTGCATCAACTCCTCAACAGAACGGAAGAGTAGAACGGAAATTCGCGGTTCTATACGGAAAGGTCAGATCAATGCTGAACCAGGCGCACCTGCCGAGACAGCTGCGCGGCAAACTATGGGCGGAGGCAGCAAGGAACGCAACCCAGATCGAGAACATCATCGAGACTAAGTCAAGAGAGCCCGCATGCCTGCTACTCAATGGACAGACCCCAACCTACGCAAAGGGATTGCGTATCTTTGGGGAGATCGGAATGGTCTACATCGGCAGTCGCGCTATCAAAGCGAAACTGGATGATAGATCCAAGCCAGCCATGTTCGTCGGGTACGGACAGTCTCATGCGAATGGTGTATACCGCATGATGAATCTGGCAACCACGAGAATCCTAATCACCAGAGACGTGACATGGATGAACCAGTCGTATGGGCAATTCAAGGGTGTTGAGAATGCCAACAGAACGCAATGGGTGGATCTGGAAGACGACGACTTCGATGCCGGAGCAGCACTCCGCAATACGAAGATTACTTGGGAGCGTGATACGAGTATCGCAGGAGAAGCGAAGGCCGTATTAGCTAATCGAAGCAGAGAGCCCGGAACAGACTACGAAGATACTACAGGCTATGCATCGAAACAAGATGAACTGCTACCTACCCAAGAGGACGAACCATCGAACGATGAAGACGATGATGAATTCGGAAGGGACGACACACGAGTGACTCGAAGACAAGCCGCCGAAGGCAGAGAGATCGAGCAACCCCCAGCGAGACCTGTGGCAAAGATGCCAAGGATGCTACGGGGTTTGGTCCCGTACAACCATCCGCCAGGATATGAATCCGACTCAGAATCAAGCAGTGGAGACGATGAACCAACTGAGGCAGCTGAGACGATCCTTGCAACTACGGGCGAACGAGACTTCCATTCGAACATATCCATGTTCAATCGAGATGTGGCGAGTCTAATGATCGACACCACAGAAGGGAGAATGAGGCTGGATGAATTCATCGCAGCGAGCCAACGAGTCGAGAGAGGGGATTGGAACAAGACGTCCGAGCATGCGTACACGGCTATGATGCTGGACCCAACCACCTTCGAGGAATGCTGGGATCATGCAGATCCAGCGAAGCGAAAGAAATGGCGGGAGGCCATCAATAAGGAGTTCTACGATATGACGAGACGAGGAGTCTGGCAGAAGATCAAGAAGAACAAGATGCCGAGGGATCGGCGATGTGTGAAGACGAAATGGGTCTTCAAGGAGAAGAGGAATGGAGTCTTTCGCGCCAGGTTGGTTGCTTGTGGATACTCGCAAATTGCTGGAGTGGACTTTTCCGCTCATCACGCGCCAGTGATCCACGATGCAACATACCGAGTGATGCTGACCATGAAGATGCTGCTGAAGACAGACAGCATCATCATCGACTTCGAAACCGCCTTCCTGCACGGAGACCTCGAGGAAGAGATCTATATGCAATGCCCCAAGGGAATGGAGCATGAGCCGGACGAATGCCTGTTACTGAAGAAGACCATCTACGGGTTGGTTCAGAGCGCAAGGCAGTGGAACAAGAAGCTTGTGGACATCCTGATCAAGCTTGGCTTCCGGCAGAGCAAGGTAGACCCATGCCTGCTAATTCGGAATCGGGAAGGGAACCTCGTCCTCATCGGGACGTACGTCGATGATTGCCTGTGCATCGGAAGCACCCTCGAACTGAAGCGACTGGTGAAGGACATCAAGCGCGAACGATTCGGAATCAAGATCGAGGATGGACTCGAAGACTACTTGAGTTGCCGGATCGAATTCAACAAGAGCGAAACCAATTGCTGGGTGAACCAGCCACACATCATCAAGAACATCACGGACACGTTCAAGAGCGACGTGACGAAGCTTCAACGATACGGAACCCCAGGCACACCAGGCCAAGGGATCCAGAGGAACAGCGAAGCACCCAAGGTCGACAAGGATCGACACAGCAGATACCGCAGTGGTGTGGGCATGCTGCTATACCTGGTGAAGCATTCGAGACCAGACATCGCGAACGCAGTCCGAGAGCTTACAAAGGTGTTGGATGGACCAACGACCACAGCATACAAGGAGATGCTAAGAGTGATGAAGTTCGTGTCGGACACGAGAGAATACGGATTGAGGATGGGGCCCAAGCCGTTGAGCAACAACGCATGGAGGATCGTGGTGTACACCGACAGCGAGTTCGCTGGAGACAAGGACAACCGCATCAGCGTTGGAGGACATCTGGTCCTACTGCAAGGAGTGCCTATCATCTGGAGATCGAAGGCGCAACGCAGCGTGACATTGAGTTCGACCGAGGCCGAGTACGTTGCACTGTCAGAAGCTGGAAAGGAGATCCGCTTTTTTACTCAACTGATGGAGGACATCGGGTTGAAGATGGAGAAACCTGCGGCTGTGATGGTCGACAACGTGGGGGCGATCTTCATCGCCACCAATCCATCGACATCAGCAAGAACGAGACACATCGATATACGTAACCACTTCATCAGAGAGCTGATTGCTAACAAGGAGGCGAGAGCTCGATTCGTGAAGTCGGAAGATAACATCTCCGACGGATTCACGAAGAACACTAAGAAGGAGATCTACGATCGGCACAAGGGGAGCATCATTCAGCCCAGGTCAGCATTGGACTGAACATGGTGGATGATATGGTCGGAGCGGCAATGGAAGGGTGTCAGGAATCGGGTGTTCTGAAACACCATATTGCCGCACCTCCCAAGAGTAAGGAACCGAGCGTCGGGATATTCTACATTACCGCAACTCCCACGTTTGATCGTTGTGACACAGAAAAATGTGAGCTGCACGTTTCATGCGGTGGAGAACGACACGTGCCGAATGCGAACCGTACTTTGGCGTTCATGACTCCAATGCAGGAACGCCAATCACACGTGTATGTCGCAGGGGGCAGGGATGTTGGAATCGTGACCAACATCACGATACGAGCGACTACGGCCCCCATGTCGCAACCAATAAGAAAAGAGTACTGGGAGAACGCAAACATCACGAAGTGTGAGATGGCTTGTGAACGAACCTGGTATGAGGAACCTCCAGGAAGCCGGTGAAGTGATCGGCGAAGAAACAAAGAGAAACGATCGGAGTCGACCGGAGTAGATCGGAGATGATCGGAGATGTTTGATGATCAAGGAGCTGAACGAGCTCCCAACCAAGGCGTTCCCGCAACGCATGAGATATCGTGATCTGATCGAATGAGCCGATCTGTGTCATGCCTACGACTCGTTGATGTCTACGGCATCGAGACTATCAGCGGAGGACAACGTGCTAATGTGCACGAACATGGGGTGCTCGGTGGTGCATGCATGTCCATGGTGAATTTGCGATGAATGCAAGATGGATGCCTGCTAGACCAACAGAGGGACCCACGGCAATCTCAAGAGGAGATTGGACTTTGCAATCGAGAGCCATGAAGAGCTCACAGTTCAGAGAAGTAGATTCTAACAAACGATTAGCTTTCTACTATCACACCACCCCGGATTTCCAACACGTTTCGAAACGTTACGATTGAAATCCTACGTTTCACCCCGCACCAACAAGCCATCATCCACCTTCATCATCATCATCATGAGTACCTACGAGACCAAGTCCGACCGTATCGTCTACTTCGACGGTAAAAAGGAGAACTGGAAGTTCTGGCACGCCAAGTTCCTCTGTCGCGCTGACCGTCGTGGTTACCGCAACATGCTCTTGAAGCCCTACTCCGATGTGAAGGTGACTGCTCCCTCCGCCGCAGCCGAGTCCCTGGTCGCAACCATCAAGTCTGAACCAGGCACCAAACTCAAGGCGAGTACCAAGTCTGGTACCAAACCAAGCGCTGCGGATCTAGCGGAGTACAAGGCAGCAATGGCAAAGTTCGCCTTCGAGGAACTGACCATGGCAATTAACCATGATTCGAAGGAAGGCAAGATCGCCTTCGAGGCGGTGTGGGGATGCGAGGGCATGCTGAATGGAGGCGGAGATCCTCATGCAGCTTGGGTGGCCCTCGGACGCGTCTACGAGCAGCGCACTGCGCCTATGAAGGCAAAGTTGCTGGCGGAGCTCAATGCGATGCGATTGAAGAAGGGAGAGAATCCGGATCTCTTCTTGACGGACATGGAGGTCCTTCGCAACCGATTGATCGACCAGGAGGTGATCATCGATACGGAGCAGTTCAACATGCTCGTGCTCAACGCGCTCTGCCGCGAATACGAGATGGATGTGAAGCTGCTCGAACTCAAGTTCCACGGAAAGGAACGAGAGATGACTGTGGGCGACATCCGCGAAGCTGTGAGCCTAACCTACGACCGCCACCATCTCAAACATGGTTATAAGCGCGCAGGCAACAGCAGCAACGAGGAGCTCGCTCTGTTCGGAGCTGGACAGTTCAAGGGAAACTGTCGCAACTGCGGTGCCTACGGGCACAAGAAGGCGGACTGTCGTGCGCCAGCCAAGGGAGGCAACAACAAGAGAGGCGGTGGGTCCAAGAAGAAGGGCAACCACGCCGACGCCAAGGGCGGATCCAAGAAAGGGGGATTTGACGGCAAATGCAACTACTGCGGAAAAGCAGGGCACAAGATCGTCCAATGCTTCAAGCTGAAGGCAGCAATGAAGGAAGCTGAGAGCGCCAACATGGCGATGGACGGCGACGACGCGATGGACGATATGGCACTCGTCATTGCAGACGGTAATTTCGTTGAGATTGATGATCTCGACGAGATCGAACTCGAAAGCGCACTCGAAGAGGATCTCTTTGAAATCATGGAGACGTTCCCTTCGACTGAAGCAGTCGAATCACCAACCAACGAAGGCATCCGCGACCTCATGAACGGAGACTTGCTCGAATCAGACGAGAGCATTGGGGACACCGAAATCGCGATGCCAGGCGTCGATATCAACAATGCGCCACCTGCGCAAGATGAGGAAGCAGCGGGCACTCGGATGAGTAACGCCATCGACTACTTCCTGCGCGATGAAATCGACCGCGTGTGCGAACGCAGCAGGACGGATGCATGGTGTCCAATCTGCCTCGCGCGTGGAGCGATGTATTCATGGTGCACTGGATGCACCGAATTCGACGTGTTCAAGATTCGAGCACGTTGGGCGTTCAGAGACATCCCAACAACCACGGAACCTGAAAGGATCCGCCGTCGAGCAATCCTGAGCAGGTTCAACTGTTTGGAAGACGCAATCAGAGTCTCTCTATCCAACGTGTTGGCAGCCAACGACGTGCGTATCAACGATGCGCTCCTCTGTTTCGATGTGAGGAAGAAGTCCATCGAAGACGGAGCTAACTGCATGGGAGCTCGGGAGCTCTACTATATGCTGACTCAAATCGGCTTCAACGGAGTATTCGACGTGTCATGCAAGATTGTGGTGATCAACGAATTGCTCGAGGAAAGACAGTTGCCACTGCTACCCAAACACCTAATCATGAGGATGAGCAAGATGGCCGCATCAAGGCTCATGTGGATGCACAATTGGGAGGACACCGAAGTACGCGACGGGCTGGAATGTCCAGAACTCCCCAAGACCAGACCACTTGTGGGAAGTCCTCAACACCAAGTCGAGATGATGGAGCATTTCAATACAGCAAGATTCGGTCACGAGATGGCCATGGTGATCGAGGATCACGAGTCGAATGAGAGCAACGGCGAGTTGGTTGCACCAGACCAACATGAAGCAAACACATGGTTGGGAGATACCGGCGCATCCTGCCACTTGACTAATAATGATTGTTGGAAATCCGGAGTTATAGATATAGTCTAATGCTTATTAAACTGTACCGTTTTAGAACTGTGGGAACAACACACTCATTTCTCAAATCGTCGACTCGTTTGCCCATGATGATGCTGGTGGCCTCCTGTAGTTGCCCCTCATAATCATCATTACAATCTCTCTCTCTGTCATGCCCATTTCATAGCTCATGACAAGTGCATTTCACCATGCTCGTCTGCTGAGATATCGGTCTACACTCCTGAGGTGCATGCATGCTGATGCTTGATTCACTCTCTTCTCATCAGGCATCCATCACTCATTCAGTACACTCTTCCGTGTTGTTCACTCACTCCTCTCACATGCTCACCAACAATCACACTTGCTCAGAACATGGAGTTCTAGCACGATCAGTCCAGTCCTTCGATGCTGTTCCAGTCCGCGCTTTGTTCTCCTTCGCTGGTTCTCTGTCAGTCACGTAATCATGTTCTGGGTTCCGAGCGACTCAACTGTGTTAGCGCATTCGCATAGATGTTTCAGGTTAACCGGTCAACCCTCATGCTTGGAACACTTCGGTGTTCCAGTCTCCCTTTCACATCCATCGTTCGCCATACCAGTTTGTCATTCCACTCAAACCATGTCTCACGATTAGTCTGTCCGTTGTCCGTCATACTCTTGACACACAGAGGAGGAGGTCCACAATAGACTTGGGAGCGTGTCCGACTTTGATAGATCGGTGAGTCTAATTTTGGTATTATGGGAGGTGCGGCAATCTAGGATAATACGACATAGTCGCACCCTCGATTCCTGACAAATGATGAGGGCATGACAAATGTGCGCCTCTCTAATTTCTCTGTGAAGGTGGGAAGCGGAAAATTCCTCCGTGCCACCAAAGTCGGTGACCTACGAATGCGAGTGGTGCAGAAGGATGGCAAGAGCGCCATCATCATCCTGAAGGGAGTGTGTTACGTGCCTAAGCTTTGGGTCAACCTATTGAGCATCGGCAAGGCGCTCCATAATGGATTCAACATCAGTAACGAGGGAGTGATCATCGCGCTAGATAAGAATGGACAGCGCATCCGATTCGATCGGATCATGGCAACTCACAGCGGATTCGTGCTCGGTGTGAACATGGTACCTGCCCCCAAGAGTGAAGAAATGGCGAATGTCGGGTTTGATACAAAGAAGCCCATGGATGTGAATAAGCTCCATAAAATGCTAGGCCACGTTGACTCTTACACGATCTCCGGGACGGCGAGACAATATGGATGGAATATCACTGGGACTCTCAATCCATGCGAGGATTGCGCGATCGGAAAGGCGAAGCAAAAACGCCTGACCAAAACTCTCCAACTACGAGCGAAGAAGGTCGGAGAACGACTCTTCATGGATACTTCAAGTGTCCAAGCTACGAGCTTCGGACATGGAAAGTACTGGTTGCTGGTCATCGACGACTACAGCGACTACTGCTGGAGCTACTTCGTTAAAGAAAAGAGCGAGGTCGGTCCCAGACTGCTATCATTGTTGAAATGGCTATCAGGCAATCAACAAGTGACAGTGAAGAATGTCAGATGTGACAACGCCGGAGAAAATTACAGCGCAGAGGCACTACTACTACGAGCAGGCTTCGCCCCAACCTTCGAATACACCGCTGCATCAACTCCTCAACAGAACGGAAGAGTAGAACGGAAATTCGCGGTTCTATACGGAAAGGTCAGATCAATGCTGAACCAGGCGCACCTGCCGAGACAGCTGCGCGGCAAACTATGGGCGGAGGCAGCAAGGAACGCAACCCAGATCGAGAACATCATCGAGACTAAGTCAAGAGAGCCCGCATGCCTGCTACTCAATGGACAGACCCCAACCTACGCAAAGGGATTGCGTATCTTTGGGGAGATCGGAATGGTCTACATCGGCAGTCGCGCTATCAAAGCGAAACTGGATGATAGATCCAAGCCAGCCATGTTCGTCGGGTACGGACAGTCTCATGCGAATGGTGTATACCGCATGATGAATCTGGCAACCACGAGAATCCTAATCACCAGAGACGTGACATGGATGAACCAGTCGTATGGGCAATTCAAGGGTGTTGAGAATGCCAACAGAACGCAATGGGTGGATCTGGAAGACGACGACTTCGATGCCGGAGCAGCACTCCGCAATACGAAGATTACTTGGGAGCGTGATACGAGTATCGCAGGAGAAGCGAAGGCCGTATTAGCTAATCGAAGCAGAGAGCCCGGAACAGACTACGAAGATACTACAGGCTATGCATCGAAACAAGATGAACTGCTACCTACCCAAGAGGACGAACCATCGAACGATGAAGACGATGATGAATTCGGAAGGGACGACACACGAGTGACTCGAAGACAAGCCGCCGAAGGCAGAGAGATCGAGCAACCCCCAGCGAGACCTGTGGCAAAGATGCCAAGGATGCTACGGGGTTTGGTCCCGTACAACCATCCGCCAGGATATGAATCCGACTCAGAATCAAGCAGTGGAGACGATGAACCAACTGAGGCAGCTGAGACGATCCTTGCAACTACGGGCGAACGAGACTTCCATTCGAACATATCCATGTTCAATCGAGATGTGGCGAGTCTAATGATCGACACCACAGAAGGGAGAATGAGGCTGGATGAATTCATCGCAGCGAGCCAACGAGTCGAGAGAGGGGATTGGAACAAGACGTCCGAGCATGCGTACACGGCTATGATGCTGGACCCAACCACCTTCGAGGAATGCTGGGATCATGCAGATCCAGCGAAGCGAAAGAAATGGCGGGAGGCCATCAATAAGGAGTTCTACGATATGACGAGACGAGGAGTCTGGCAGAAGATCAAGAAGAACAAGATGCCGAGGGATCGGCGATGTGTGAAGACGAAATGGGTCTTCAAGGAGAAGAGGAATGGAGTCTTTCGCGCCAGGTTGGTTGCTTGTGGATACTCGCAAATTGCTGGAGTGGACTTTTCCGCTCATCACGCGCCAGTGATCCACGATGCAACATACCGAGTGATGCTGACCATGAAGATGCTGCTGAAGACAGACAGCATCATCATCGACTTCGAAACCGCCTTCCTGCACGGAGACCTCGAGGAAGAGATCTATATGCAATGCCCCAAGGGAATGGAGCATGAGCCGGACGAATGCCTGTTACTGAAGAAGACCATCTACGGGTTGGTTCAGAGCGCAAGGCAGTGGAACAAGAAGCTTGTGGACATCCTGATCAAGCTTGGCTTCCGGCAGAGCAAGGTAGACCCATGCCTGCTAATTCGGAATCGGGAAGGGAACCTCGTCCTCATCGGGACGTACGTCGATGATTGCCTGTGCATCGGAAGCACCCTCGAACTGAAGCGACTGGTGAAGGACATCAAGCGCGAACGATTCGGAATCAAGATCGAGGATGGACTCGAAGACTACTTGAGTTGCCGGATCGAATTCAACAAGAGCGAAACCAATTGCTGGGTGAACCAGCCACACATCATCAAGAACATCACGGACACGTTCAAGAGCGACGTGACGAAGCTTCAACGATACGGAACCCCAGGCACACCAGGCCAAGGGATCCAGAGGAACAGCGAAGCACCCAAGGTCGACAAGGATCGACACAGCAGATACCGCAGTGGTGTGGGCATGCTGCTATACCTGGTGAAGCATTCGAGACCAGACATCGCGAACGCAGTCCGAGAGCTTACGAAGGTGTTGGATGGACCAACGACCACAGCATACAAGGAGATGCTAAGAGTGATGAAGTTCGTGTCGGACACGAGAGAATACGGATTGAGGATGGGGCCCAAGCCGTTGAGCAACAACGCATGGAGGATCGTGGTGTACACCGACAGCGAGTTCGCTGGAGACAAGGACAACCGCATCAGCGTTGGAGGACATCTGGTCCTACTGCAAGGAGTGCCTATCATCTGGAGATCGAAGGCGCAACGCAGCGTGACATTGAGTTCGACCGAGGCCGAGTACGTTGCACTGTCAGAAGCTGGAAAGGAGATCCGCTTTTTTACTCAACTGATGGAGGACATCGGGTTGAAGATGGAGAAACCTGCGGCTGTGATGGTCGACAACGTGGGGGCGATCTTCATCGCCACCAATCCATCGACATCAGCAAGAACGAGACACATCGATATACGTAACCACTTCATCAGAGAGCTGATTGCTAACAAGGAGGCGAGAGCTCGATTCGTGAAGTCGGAAGATAACATCTCCGACGGATTCACGAAGAACACTAAGAAGGAGATCTACGATCGGCACAAGGGGAGCATCATTCAGCCCAGGTCAGCATTGGACTGAACATGGTGGATGATATGGTCGGAGCGGCAATGGAAGGGTGTCAGGAATCGGGTGTTCTGAAACACCATATTGCCGCACCTCCCAAGAGTAAGGAACCGAGCGTCGGGATATTCTACATTACCGCAACTCCCACGTTTGATCGTTGTGACACAGAAAAATGTGAGCTGCACGTTTCATGCGGTGGAGAACGACACGTGCCGAATGCGAACCGTACTTTGGCGTTCATGACTCCAATGCAGGAACGCCAATCACACGTGTATGTCGCAGGGGGCAGGGATGTTGGAATCGTGACCAACATCACGATACGAGCGACTACGGCCCCCATGTCGCAACCAATAAGAAAAGAGTACTGGGAGAACGCAAACATCACGAAGTGTGAGATGGCTTGTGAACGAACCTGGTATGAGGAACCTCCAGGAAGCCGGTGAAGTGATCGGCGAAGAAACAAAGAGAAACGATCGGAGTCGACCGGAGTAGATCGGAGATGATCGGAGATGTTTGATGATCAAGGAGCTGAACGAGCTCCCAACCAAGGCGTTCCCGCAACGCATGAGATATCGTGATCTGATCGAATGAGCCGATCTGTGTCATGCCTACGACTCGTTGATGTCTACGGCATCGAAACTATCAGCGGAGGACAACGTGCTAATGTGCACGAACATGGGGTGCTCGGTGGTGCATGCATGTCCATGGTGAATTTGCGATGAATGCAAGATGGATGCCTGCTAGACCAACAGAGGGACCCACGGCAATCTCAGGAGGAGATTGGACTTTGCAATCGAGAGCCATGAAGAGCTCACAGTTCAGAGAAGTAGATTCTAACAAACGATTAGCTTTCTACTATCACACCACCCTGGATTTCCAACAATCGATTACTCGCCATCTCTGGATCACTGTTCTGTTCGCACTGATTGATCCCTTGTGTTTTGCTTCTACTCTCCTGTTCTTGTCACGTCTCTGACGTCGTTGTATTTGCGACAGGCACCTGTGTTGATTGCATTCTAATTGAGTCTTCTTTGTTCTCCCAATTCGTATCCCCATCAACAATACCGCACAGCGATGTCTCTTCCCTCTTCGATTACGGACCAACTCTTCTGCGATGTTTTTGCTGGAAATGTCCTGGTCTTCCAGGAGCATCTTATGGATGCTCGACATCCTGATGTCAACGAACTCCCTGACCACAAGGGACGGTCGTAGTTGTTCCACGCATGCTGTGCGAACTCGCATGACATCGTGCGATTCGTGGTGGAGCAGTGTGGTGCCAATGTGGATGTGCTGGGCGAAGCTGGGTATGGCGCGCTATACGCTGCTTGCTGCTTCGATCACCTTGACATCGCTCGATACTCACTGTGCCTTGCTGGCACTAGCCTACTCCTGCCCTCTCGTGGTGACTGTTTGCCCATCCATGGCGCATGCATGCGCAACTCGATCAAGGTTGCCTTGTACCTTGCCAAGAACCACAACTGCAGAGGGAACGTTCCAGATGAAAATGGTATGACTGTGTTCATCCATGTATGCAAGTTGATTAGCACAGCTCTAGTCAAAGGACTACTGCAAGCCTGTTGGCAAGTTCCGCTCACGGTAACCTACGATCGTGGAAGATGGTGTTGGTTGATAGTCGTTCGTTTGTTGTTTCATTACGTTGGCACTCCGATCCTCTGGGTGTCCGTTCGTTCTCTTGCCCGATGCTCTTGGCACTTCAATCTGTTTTGTAGATTCTGTCTCTGACTATGAGTTGGTATGCGAGATGCTCTCTCGCTCTTCTCTCTTTACTCTCTCTCTCTCATCATCGTGTACTTGCGCTACACGATACTCCGTGTTCGATGCGTACTCCGCATTCGACACTCCGTTCATTCAATACTGGCTCCTACTCCATGAGTACTCGCCATTTGAAGTTCATCTTCAGTGTCCATGATCTTGATGCCCTTCGGTCATTGGATCTTTGCCTCCTGCTCTGACCTGGAGACAGATGTTGACGTGGTGACACGATGACATCCTGTCGACGTCAGTAGGTGTCCTTCTGCTCTCCAGATGTCACGTTCCATTGGTGATGCAGGAGTCTGTCAGATGATATCGTCATCTGAGGTTGAGTTGGGAAGTACCTCGAGATTCTCTTGGTACCATTGATGGATGGACAGACGATATTCTAATTCTCTCAGAAATCACTGATTGCAAATCTCCTCCAGAAATTCTGCTCATTTTCGTGTGTCCGAATTCGCGATGTGATTTTGGCAATTCACAGTATACTATCGACACACGTGTAGTTGTACCGTACAAGTACGTATGAGAGAACAACAGGTGAACGATGCACATATACTCGTACATCTCGACATATACTCACATGTACATCTCGACACCCTTCCTGTGTGCATTCGGTCATTCGAATGTTCTCGATGTGTCAAGGTACGACTTCTCGTGTTCGCGTTGTAAGTCGGCCTTGATGTTCTTGGTGAATCCGTCGCTTGTGTTCTGCTCGGATTTGACGAAAATGATTTCGATGGTTTTGTTGATTACCATGTTCCTCACGTAGTGATGGCGCACGTCGATGTGCCGCGATCGTTGGGATGTTGATGGGTTCTTGGCGATGAAGATCGCTCCGATGTTGTCCACGCAGACTTTGATCGGTGTCTTCACTGGGACGCCCACACTTTCGAGTAGCTGCATGACGAAGAAGATTTCCTTTGCCGCTTCGGAAAGGGCAACGTATTCTGCTTCGGATGAGCTGAGTGTGACAGCCTTCTGTGCCTTGGATCGCCAAAGGATTGGTACCTTGCACAGGTATAGGATGAACCCTCCTACGCTGATTCTCGTGTTCTTGTCTCCTGCGTATTCACTATCGCAGAAGAGCTCCATGTCCCAGCCGTCGTCGTCTGGACGTACTGGATGGATCTTCAATCCATACTCCTTCGTATCGATCACATACTTGATGATCCGATACATCTCCTTCATTGCGGCCTTGGTGGGCCCGATCAATACCTTGGATAGTTCCCTCACAGGGTTCGCGATATCTGGTCGCGAGTGCTTGATGAGGAAGAGTAGCATACCAACGCCTCGGCGGTATTCGGCATGTTCTTCCGGTCCGACCTTCTGTAGTCCGTTGTCTTCAGATGGTCGTACGATGATTTGACCCGGGGTTCCCGGTGTCCCATAGCGTTGCATCTTCTCAACCTTGGTTCCGAATTCTTCGATGAGGTGTCGGATGAGATGTGGTTGACGCAATGTCGCTCTGGTCTTGTCATGGTTCAGTTCGATGTTGCAGCTGAGGTAGTCTCCGAGTCCGCGCTCGATTGTCACCTTGAACTTGCTGCCTTGGATGTCCTTCAGGAATGTCTCCAATGCCTTGGAGTCTCCGCAACAGAAGCAATCGTCCACGTAGATGGCCACGATCATGCTTCCTTCGTTCGTCTTCCTGTAGAACAGGCACGGGTCTGCTGCGCTCTGTTTGAAGTTGATATTCTTGAGGGTCGACACCAACATCTTGAACCATTGCCTGGCACTCTGCACAAGTCCGTAGATTGGCTTGTGTAGGGTCAGGGCTTCGTCTGGTTGATGATCCATCCCATTGGACAGTTCATGTAGATCTCCTTGTCGAGGTCACCATGTAGGAATGCCATTACGACATTGACGAGTGCGCAGTCCATCTTCTTGATCAGCATGATCACCATCATGACCCGATAGGTCACGTCATGGATGACGGGTGAATAATGCTCTTGGAAGTCCACTCCTGCGATTTGTGAATAGCCACATGCAACGAGTCGTGCTCGATGTGTGCCGTCACGCTTCAGCTTGAAGACCCATTTGCACTTGCAGCATCTGCGGCCGCGTGGGATGGCGTCTCGTTTGATCTTGCTGTACACCTTTCGTGTATCCATGGAGTCGAACTCCTTCTTGATGGCTGCTCGATATCCCTTTTGATGGATGGGATCTGGGTGATTGAAGGCTCCATCGAATGTCGTTGGTTCGATGTGCTTTTCTGGTTCCTTGTTCTCGTCCTGCATCGACAGTCCGATGTCGATCGCTGGTGCTTGGGTGATGATTGCGTTCATCCCGTATAGTCCTGTTGTGCTATGGTGAGTGATCTCGATCTCTTCTTCTTCGTCTACGATTTCTTCGTCATCTGTAGTTTCGTTGTTGGATTCGTCGGTTATCTCATCGCTCAGGTCGTCACTATTTTGGTTGGATGATGACTCGCTCTCATAACCTTCCTCCTTTCGACCTCGTTCGTTGAAGTCTGCGAGCTCACGCAGAGCTCTGGGAATGCTCTTCCCTGTAGTTGGCTTGAGGTTAGCTTCTCCCTTCCTGCCTCGTGCTTCATGACGTCGGATTCTCTCCTTTCTAGCTATGTCATGCTTGCTTGGTTTGCTTGGTGGAGATCTCAATGGTGTGTCATGTGTAGATCTCGCTGGTGTGTTTGGAGGAGTGACGCCTGTGTCATCGTCGGCTTCGTTGCCGGATAGTGCGGTCTCGTCATCCTCATGATTGGATTCGCTCCGATCTTCCTCGTCGTTATGGACTAGTTGAGTTACTGCTCCATTGTCCTCATCATCCTCGTCATCACTGTCTGATAGGATGTGGTATCTGTTGGTGTCAGCGAAAGATACTCTCTTCGCTTCTGATGTTCGACGCATTGCCGTTCTTGGCATTGCTCCCTTCCGTCCGATGGTTGTGAAGCCGTCTGCGTCCGTTGTTCCTGCTTTGCTGGATATGTTCGGTGCTGGTGCCCAGCCACGGAACTGTCCGTATGATTGGTTGAGCCACTTGATGTCGCGAGAACAGACCAACGATTTGGTTGATGGTCTGTACATGTTGTAGACTCCTGATGTGTGTTGGTGTGCATATCCAATGAACACCATCTCCTCTCCTCTATTCTTGAGCTTGGCGGTGATCCCACCGTAGGTAGTCTTCACAACACCCACCTCTCCGAATGTGCGGAGTGCATCCGCATATGGTAGATCGCTGCCAAAGAATCGTCAATGTGGTGACTCTTTCTGATTCTTCGCTACGGTGATGTTGGTGATGGCGGTGGCAGTGCTCGCAGCTGCTGCCCACAGGCTATGCCTATACTCTTTGTCGAGTTGTGCTCCGTTGAGCATGGAGCGGGTTTTGGTGTAGAGATATGCGAACTTGCGCTCGACTCTACCGTTCTGTTGTGGCGTGTTGGACGCCGTGAGCTCGAATTTCGCATTCAGTCCAGCCTCGATGAGAGTATCTTGTGTGGCCTTGTTCTCTCCGCTGTTGTCTCCTCGGAAGATGATTTGTTGATCACCTGTGTGTGATTTGATTGTCTGGACGAATCGCTTGATGTATCCGGGCTGGTCACTCTTGTTCTTCAAGAAGAAGCTCCAGCAGTAGTCACTGCAGCTGTCCATGATCAGAGTCAGATAACGTTTGTCACCAAAGCTTATATGTTTAGTGTAACTGATGCCAATGAAGAAGAATTCGCCGCGGCGGGACGCTCGTGGGATTCTGGCCTTTGGGATGTTTTCCACTCTCGCATTTGCGATCACGCAGTCGCGACACACCAGCATCTCGCCAATGATTTTCCATCCGTATTGAGCAGCTGTCGGCTTCATGGTCTCGAGTGGCGTGTGACCAAGCATTCGATGCAAGCTTGCTGTGCTCACCTCCTTGGATGGGCTCTTGACGATGGCTGTGGAAGCCTTGTCATCCTCTGTTGGCATGATGGGATGCATCTGCACTCCCGTGATGAATCCGTTGGATGTGGGGAAGACGCGGTCGAAGATGATCTTCTTTCCGGATCTGTTGATGATGTCCATCAGAATGTCGTCGTTCCCAATCTGGTAGCCATTGTACAGTGCCTTGTTGTTGAGAATAGGCTCACTGATATCTTGGGCGTGTACTTCACATGGTCAAGTCGGATGATGTGACTTGTGTTGTCTAGTTGCTTGACCTTCAAGCGAATGGATCCCATCGTGGGAGAGTCCAGTTTTGTGCTGTCTCCCACTTGTATGAAGGACTTGATGTGCTGCACGTTGAAGACGGCGTCGGGGTTCACGATGTGACACGAGGCTCCGCTGTCAGCAAGCCAGGTGTCCTTGTTGACCTTGTCTTTGTGCTTGGTGCTCAGCTCGTGGAGCTGCTCCATGGCAGCCGCTGCTATGTCATCATTGTAGTCTTCATCGTTGGCATCCTCGTTCCCGTCGTCCATGCCGTGGTTCACGCGGTCGAATAATGGTTCTCTGACCGCTGATGGGGTCATGTCTTCTTGATGCGTTCCTGTCACCGGATCGTATGACGTGACTCGTGGTCGCTCGCGCAGGAGTACCTGCATACATCCTCCAAGGATGTAGTGCATGGCCATGTCAGGAATTGAATCGTTGTTGTATTCCCCCAACAATCGGTTGATGACCGATCTGTTGGCGAGAATCTCTTCGATTGATTGGAAGCTCTTGGACAGTATCGTAGCTGTCGCGCACACCCATGGGTGTCGCTCTCCCGCATTGGCATCGTCTGGGTACAGATGCATGCCTGCTGTCATCACAGCGTCGTGGATGAGCTGCCATTGCATGATCTCTGCTGTTGCTGGGGCCCGTGGTGTTATGTCAAGTCTGTATATCACTCTTGTTCCTCTGAACTCTGCAGTCGGTGCGAATGCGGCGTCGGCTGGGTAGGCGACTCGCTCGTCGGGGTTGAATCCATTTTCTGATTCATCGCTGCTATCTTCATCGAAGATGCCCGTTCTGTTGTTCCTCGCTGCTGTTCATCTCGTCGTCGGAGACGTCTTCGTTCTTGTTGGGGTCTGCGTCGTTTGCATTCTTGGCAGCTTCTATCTTGATATCGATGGCCTCGGTTCCCATTTCAGCTGCGTCGCCGGATGGATTGATGATGTCATTCTCGTTGAAGCAGTACTCATAGCTGACTTCACAATGTGGATTGACTTCGTGGATGATTGGCTCATCGCTGAGCCACGCTGGTACGGCCTTGTTGTCATGTACTTCACAATCTGAGCCGCGGGCTCGCACTGATCTATCGTTTATAAACGTGTTGGCAAGTTCCGCTCATGGATACTCTTGCAACTGTGAATGACAGTGTTGTTGGTGGTGGTGGTTGCGATTCTGTTTGCTGGTTCATTACGTTGCTATTCCAATTCTGTCTTGGAGTCTCCTGACTATGAGTCAGCATGCAAGGTGATCTTTCACAATTGCTCGTTTTCTCTCTCTCTCTTTCTTGCGTGTTGGTTCTACACAATATTCCGTACTCGATACGTGCTCCGTATTTGATACGTATTCAGTTGTCTCATCCTCTACTGGCCTACTACTTTGTGTGCAGTTTCCAACATCTCATCCGAACTCCTCCTTGCATATCCACGATCTCAATGTCCCTTGGTCATCAAATCTTCGCCTTCTCGATCTGATGTGGAGACAGATGTCGACATGGTGACATGATGACATCTTGTCAACGTCAGCTGTCACCTTCCACAGTCCTTCTGATTCCATGTTCCATCAATGATGCGATGGTCTGGTGAGGATATTGTCATTTGAGGTTTAGTTGGGAAATACATTGAGCTTCACTTGATGCCATGCATTTCCTTTGATGGATGGACGGACGATGTTCCTGATACTCTCAGAAATCGTTGATTGCAAATTTCCTCCAGAAATTCTGCTCGTTTTCATGTGTTCGATTTGGTGATGTGATTTCGTTCAATCACAGTTCACTCACGACACGAATGTAGTTGTACCATCCATAGATGAGTATAAGAGAACAATGGGTGAGTGATGTACATACACATTTGCACATTCCTACAGTCGTGGATGATTTTTCCACTTGTTTGCGCCATTGCACTGAGAGTGAGTGATGCATACAAACATGTACACAAAACCTCAACAAACAAGTACATGGAAGGCTCTCATTCAAAGCTACACACTGAGGAATTGGTAAGGTGCATCACAGAGACGTTGACAACAACAAGTCAAAACGAAACGAGCAAGTTCCAGTGTGCAACACACAGCATACACAACTTTGATGCATACAAGAGCGTTGGGTGAACGCAACTAGAATGTGGCGAACCCTGTAAGATCGAGCACCTTGATAGTGGCGGTAGGCAGTCGTGTATTCTATTGCAGTGCAGATAATAATGCTGTGTTGGCGATCATGATGCGCAGCAGGGTACTCCCAAAAAAGATGACTCGTGCACGCGACGAGCCAGCCTGTACTAGCTGCAGAGAATGTAAAATGGGGTCACGATAGCACTAGTTGTAGAGTTTTGGCCCCTTGTTGCCACTGGTTTGCTTGCTTTTGGGAGCAACGGCGATTGTACATTTAGAGCTATTTCGTGTTGTTCCTCCCTAATCCGTCTTCTACGTCACAGGACGGATTCGACGTCATGCGAAACCACTCACAACACAAGATGTGAGTGCGTCTCGCAGCACGTGGCCCTTGCTTCGCGACACAACGTGATGGCTGCGCAGCACACACCAATCGCGCCGCAACACACGCGGATCGTGCCACAACACAACGTGATGGCTGCGCATCACACACCAATCGCGCCGCAACACACGCGGACCGTGCCACAACACAAAAATTACGGTCCCCGTCACAAAAAAACCAAACACAACACATCACATCACAATCCTCCATGCCATCAAGCAAACGATGCGCACACCACCATTCGAACCACAGGTGTACCTCACACATATAATACTACTACTACTACGATTTGCAGCTACACCTCTGCTGTGTTGGCATCCTGCTCTGCTTTGCTGTGATGCTCGGTCTTGCCAACGAACATGGCCACTTCGAATGTGTTCATGGTGGGTGCTGCTTCGGTCTTGCTCTTGTTGTTGTGAGGCTCAATGATCTCGGCTTTGCTCTTGCTGGGCGTCTTCTTCTTCTGGCCTTTCTTCTGTTGCTCAGCCTCCTCGTTGGCTCTGTTGGTCGCGACGATTTGCTTCTCCAGCAACGGAATGAGGCTGCTGGTTGTTCGCAGGTTCGTTTTAAGGCATTGCAGACCACTGACAGCCATCACCTTGAGCGCATCATCGTACATACCTTTGATGTCGGGCTTGGCGTATTTGAAGCCAGCTGATTCGTCTTTCTTGCCTGTTGCAGTTGGTTTCTTGGAAGCATTGTTGGTTGCCTCATCATCCTCCTCATCCTCCTCCAACGTGAAGTCTGTGTGAGACACAGTCACACCGATCTCATTGCTGTCCTCGTCAGTTTCGGTGAACGTTTGCTTCCGCACGTTCATGCTCAGTCCCTTGCGCTCCGTCACAAATTTGTCACCTCCTTTTGCAGCACAAATTGCGTAGGCGATCTGATGGTGGCGAACATACGCGCGAGCTACCTTGTCCAGCCCAAATTGCTCCCAACAGGTTTTGCAAGCACCCCACAACGCATCAGTGGTGAACATGCGACTCCCGTGGTGCTTACCTTGATGCGCTGACACATGTTTCGACATCGCTGGGAATATCGTATCGTCTTTCACGTCCGTGATGGGAGAATTCGATGGTTGAAATCGGAGGTGCCACCCGCGACTGTCGAACTCCTCGTTGATGAACCTGAGCAGTTCCGTGTCTCTGTGTGGCCCTGTGCCATCCATCTGGTACCGAATCACCACGTTTTTCCCCGTTTCGGCCTTGATTTTGCTGGCGAGCGAATCCAGTGCAGGGATTTCTTTTTCGCGGAAGAATTTCTTGAGGCTGTATTTCGGCTTGGGCTTATCACGATGGCCATCTGTTTCCTTGCTGCCCGTGATTTCCAGTGGTTGAAAGTACAGTTCACCCTTCTTGCGAGAGATTTTGTTCTTATCAGGGAGGTGCTTGTACTTGGTTGGCGAGACCCAGGTTCGCTTGTATGTAGTCTTTTGCGCTCGAACCATGCGCCCAACACGTTCGAAGCTGACCTTATACGCCTTTCCTCCTCGATCAAAGCGGTTGTCTGTTGGAGCGAACGCTGTTGATGCAATTGCCATGGTCTTTTCGATGTGGCACTTGTGGTGCACAGGATGCTTCACAGGCTTAACCCCCATTTGGGGCACATGTTTGAGGTTGCGCCGAGCGACAATAGAGTAGAACCACTTCTCATCCATGTGGACAACAACAACTTGTGTATTCTCGAACTGCTCAGCTGCTTCCCAGAACACACAGAAGTCCTTGGCCCAGATCTCGCGCTTTGCCTTCGTGTCGCCCTTGATCTTGGGGAGTATTGTTGTGGAACGGTATTCGCTGCCCTCCAATCCCATCACGTATGTTCGGATGGTGTCTTTGCAGGCGCATTGGACGTTGCCGTTTCCTGCTAGTTCGCGTGCAACATCGTCCCACGAGATTGCGCCATTGCATCGTCGCAACACATCCTGGAGCTCAACTTGCAGGAAGGGACCATGCTCCAACCACGAATCAGATAGGGATTTTGCGGATGCCAGCTCTTCAGGCGAAGCATGGTCAAAGGCATAAGAGATGTCCTCAGTCGTCAACTGTTGTCTTGGATGCTTAAACCGCAGTTGCTTTGCGAAGATGGCACGTGGCGTGAAGTATTGCTGTTGCTTCTTGGAGCAGGTGAAGATGGTGCTGCCCGCATCGCTGCGCTTCTTCCGTTCCAGGTTGTACTGTTGGAATTTCTTGATGTTGCGATCGACAGTGCTAGTGCCAATATCCCATGCGTGGGCGATCAATTTCATGTTGGCTGGGATCCCACCCAAATCGAAATAGAGAACGATGTAGTTTTGATGTTCATCTCTGCGAAGTTGTTTCTTTGTATTGGTGGGCTTAGTGTTGGTACACCCTCCATCCTTTCGCAACCATCCTTTTGTTTTCGCGCCTCTCTTCATCTGCTTGTTGAGACGGGCGATTGCTGTTGCCTTCTGCTGCCGCGAGACCTCGAGAAAAGCTGCGATTTTGGCTTCTTGCGATTCTGTGGTAGTGGGGGATGGTGTTGGGGGCTCAGCCTTGTTGTTGATACGCGCAACAGCGACAGAGCGATGCTGAGGAGAAAGGAGGGAAGGCTTAGCAAGGCCACCAGCGTTTGGAGTCCGTGCGAAGGTAGCGAGGCTGTGTGGCGCGCACAGATCCTCACGAACAACGTACATTCGGCTCTGCCCCATCACTTGGGTCACCATGACCATTGCCACTTCTCCTGGTGCAAGAGGCCCATCACGCTTGATTGTAGCGCCATCCGTGGTCTGCTTCATTGCAAACTCAACATGACATACGCCCAGGTCACGGATCTTGTCATTCGAGTCCGTGTGAGGTGCCACCTTCACACAATCACCAGCGCGCAGCATGTTTGCAAGGTGAAAAGTACAGTGATTGCAGGATGATACAACTACGTCCAATGTGGGTGAAGGTTGATAGAACTGTGTTATTGTGTGTGCTTGTTTGAAGTGATGGTTTACAAAGTTAAGTTTGTTGAGATTATGAGCTCATCAATAAGAGCTCATCATCTTCCTGTTTTCTACTTCTTGGCTCCACTAATGGTGCTATTCAGCATTGTCCATCGTGTTGTAACCATGCCAAACTGCTGGTTACTCCTGCTAATTAGTGTATCTGTGTCCAAACATGTGCTATGACACATGTTTGGAGGTCGAATAGAGTCTCTTTGATCCTCTTGGATCATCTTCCTAATCTTGTCTTGGGTCTGAAACCCGCATCACATTTTCCGAATTCTTTCGAGTGGTTTTCTTGGATCTTTCGAATCGAAGTGTGATTGACACAAAGGACTCAAAACTCGAACAACGATTGGATTGATTCAGCACACATGGTCTAACAACAAGGGAACTCATGGTGAATACTAGCTGTGTGCCAATAGAGGTTGCAAGCTGATTGTACAAGATTGGCTGGTCATGACGCACACCAGGCACACAAGGAGAACAGCACAGCACAGCACAGCGCATCACCAGTCATCGACGCGCAGCACGGCGCAGCGCACCACAGAACGGCATGGACAACACAGGAGGATGGTCACAAGGTGCTTTGTACCATCCACTCTTTCCTTTGTGGGAAGGTCACAGTCATTCTACATTCTGTGTAAGCTATGACTACAAGCAGCAGAGAAACAGGAGGAACTCGTTTGAGATGCGCTGTGTTTCCTCTGTCGACTTTGTGAGGAGGATTTTGTGCCTCCGCTGTGTCGTTGTGGAATGGATTCGCAATTCGGGACTCGCAAAGTGTTCTCATTGATGGGCGCATTCGGTAGAATTGTGGTTGATCTCCATGGCCCCCAACAGCAAAAACTGGTTGAGAACACCAAACACAACACAACAACACGACAATGGAGAAACACAACAAAACTCCACAAACGCCATCAAACGGCATCGACGGCACTGTCACAACCAGCGGTCCAGTGCAAGATCTGAGCACATAGGCGGAACCGCCATGGAAAGCTTGGTGGACGAGCGAGAGCGGGATGTCATCTTGGCTTATTTGGGGCCGTGGCAGGCCCACGCGCACATGACACGATTCGGAGGAAAATCCGCTTGTTGGATACGGTCTCTGCCCGGAATGCACAGGCCATTCCAACGACTATTGATGGGCAAGACGCATCCAGGAGGATGGTATGAAGGCTCCCACGAAGTTTGAGGGTCGGGGGTGGCCTGGAAGGCGCCCTCCGCAAGAAACAAGTTGAGGGCAAGAGTTTTTTGGTGGGTGGCGGCGGACACATCACGTGACTTCGCTGGTGATGGGTGTCATTGACAAGTCACCCAGATCGCCAAGCCACCCACTCAAGATGTGTTCAAAATCAACTCAGGGATCGGTTCATGAAGCGCCGGAAAAAACAAAGGTCTGGAAGAGGCTGCAGCCTGGGATGCACACAAAATGGTGTTTTTGGGGTGTCGCAAAAACTCCATGGTGGCATCAGCACATGGAGGTGTACCTTTGGAGGTATGAGCGCCCAACCCATTCTGAACACATCAGTGTGTCGCCAGAGAATGTTGGAACGCATGGGGAGCATGTGGAGGAGCTGCAAGGATTGTATCGACGAGATACGGATCCAAATACGAACGGCATCCGTGTCGGAATCGGGTGTTCGAAAATTCTGCGTTTCAGTGCAGGGAGCCTTTGGGATATCCAATGCGCCCAGATTTTTCTGTCCTTCATGGAGTGGACAGATGGGGGGTATCCGGAGCCAATGTGTTGCGCAGATTGTGAAAATGCCAGGGATGATAATGATGATCATGGGTGGTGAAGGTAGGGCAGCATGGTGCCATCGAGAATTTTTCCCACCCACAACCTGACTGACAGCAAGCCAAAAGGACATTAAAAATAAAGTCCATACAAATTTAACTTCGATATTCAGAATAAGCGATAGCCAAGCGTCCGAATGCACTGTCTAGTTTTAATTTTAAATGGTGCGTTGTTGAGATATAACATCATAAGCAGTTGTTTGGATGGTTTTGGGTGTGCTCTATTTTAGTCTACTTTATCACGACTCATCACGAGTAAAACTCCACAACTAGTGCTATCGTGACCCATTTTACATTCTCTGCAGGTCGTAGTATGCGCACGAAGCTCGTATTTGCCCACATGATCGCCGCGAACAGAAAGGAGACAAAATGAACGAATACCTGATACTGGGATGGAGGTATCTCATTGAGCAACTCAGAGAAATGACGTCACATGTTGATGTGGTGTTGCGACACACCCGCGGAGAGAAAAAAGAGTCTGTTGATGACGTGGTTGCGAGCGTGCAGCACTCGGGAAGGGAGTTTTGGGAACAACAGGAACAGGGTTTACCGCAGCTTCCAACTTAACCCTTTACCGTTAATGACAGTCCCAACTCATGTCCCACAGCACACTCGTCCGAGCGGAGTAGTAGACGTTATCGGCACGAGTCTTGCGACACTCCATCGGAGAAATGGATGGGAACAACCCGTGCCATTGGTCCCCCACGCGCAAACAGAAGAGAGGCAATGTGAAGAACACACACACAAACGAAACACAAACGACTCACTGACACACACACAAACGAATCACAAAAGCAATCGGATCAAAAGTGGAGAAATCAAGTTCCGAACCAAAACACACACGGCAGCCATCGCCTGTCATTGTGGGATGCACCCACAATGAAGTTTTCTGTGCACCATCCACAACCATCAGGAACTTTCGCAACGGTAGGCGAAGGATCAATAACAACGACACAACAAGAGCAACAACAGTAACATCAGCATCGCGATACCCAAAGTATAGTCTTGAGGCAAGCATTCGACACGTGCACAAGTGCAAGCGCTTCCCCTCTTCATTGATCGGAATGCCAGTGACCAGAATGCCCTTGCTGACTTGAGGTGGTGCAGAGAGTTGGTCGCAGGCAGAGGACAGAGGACAGAGGACAGAGGGTTGGGGTTGACTTTGGTGCTGGAAACCAGAGCGCACACGCACGAGTAGACGCAAACAGACACCACCACCAACAACAGCCACACCATTCATCCAATAGTGGGCACCATGGTCGGCATTACTCCCTCAGGCGGATCTCTGGACAACCAGTACCATCACAGAGTGCTCCAGGACCTCATCCGGGCGCTGCAGGATGATGAGCTCACCGACCTCACCCTGCAAGGATCCGACGATTCCTTGGTCCTGGCCAACCGATTCCTGCTGGGAGCACGGTCGCCGGTGTTCAAGCGAATGCTCTACGGATCCTTCCAGGAATCGAAGCAAACCATCATCTCCTTGCCGTACGAGCACGCAGTGCTGGAGGCCGTCGTGGAATGGTGCGGCTCGCACGAGATCTCCACCTTCCGAGTGGGCTTGGGACGCAACGCCGCTTCGGCCAGACGTCTTGTGCAGCTGGTGCAGGCGGCGGACTTCTTGGAATTGACAGAGCTCGCTCGGCTGGTGACGCGGCTGACGCATGACCTCGCATCGAGGTACCCGCCGTTGGCCTGCGTCGTGTACGATCAAGTGGAGGATGTGGATCACTCGGCCGTCGGACAAGAGGCGATGCTCCTGTTGTACTGCCGTCCCTACGCCGCGCTGCCACCGTGCGGGGAGACGGATGGAGGTGTTGCGCAGCTGTCGGCCGAACGTCTCCACGGCCTCTTCTCCTCGAAGCACGTCCAGGCTGGCGAGTGGTTCCTGTTCCAGATGCTGCAGCAGTGGGTCGAGGCACAGCCCGACCCATCGCATGAGGATGTCGTCGAGGTCGCGAGGGCCTGTGCTGCTGAGATCACTCTGGAATGGATCGAACCGCAGGACCTGCTGGGTGCGGTCCTCAAGAGCCAATGGATCGCTCCCGACCTCATCACGGCCGCCATCACCCAGCAGGCGCTCAAGGCGTCGCAAGACAGGGTCTGGACGCTTTCATGTCGAGGACCGACCGTGGAACGCATCCTCGTGGAAGGGGCGGGACATGCCAATGCCAACGGCATCTACTACAGAATACCCGGGCTGGCGAACGGGCAGCTGTACTCCAAACGAGAGGTCGCCTGCGGTCAGCAATTCGTCTACACGCTCAGTTGCAAGCAGCTCAATCGCAAGAAGGTGGAATGCCGAATCTTCTCCAGCAAGCTCCTGACCCAAGACGGTGTGAGGAAGATCATGGACCTAGATGATGAAGACGATGAGAACCCCCGGCAGTACCCCTTCCGTCCGCTGCTGCAGGTCATCCGTTGCGAGACGGTCATCACGGACGCCACGCCAACCTACATGTCCACGGGTCCATCAGCATCGCTGGAGCGTCGCAAGAAGAGGAAGCTGCAAGTGAGTCGGCGTTGCTGCTCATGTCGCTGTTGCATGCGTGGATTGTGTCATCGTCGTTGTTGTTGCTGCTGCTGCTGCTACTACTGCCGCCGTCGTGATTGCTTTGAGTTGCACTCTACCTGCGGGCACTCCACTCCATACAACACCCAATGCATGATACATGATACATGATGGACTCCAACTCTCATTCTCACACACTCCGATTACCAAAACGTCAACAAATACACAGATCCTGTTGGTTTCCGACGGCGAACACTTCATCACGGCGACCATGGCGCCGAAGCTGAGGAACAGCAACAGATCCAGCGACATCGGTCTCAACAGTCTCATCAAGCTGCTGTCATACGAAAAGTACATCCTGCAGGGCAAGGTGGCGATCCGAATCCACAAAGTATCGCTCGTCAGCCAGGATCCGGGGCACCAGTTCGGCCATCCCATCGATTACTACGACGATGATCATCCCGCCATGCATGGGTCCGAGCACGCGGATGGCACGGACTCACCGGTCATCACAGAGACATCGGTGGAATCGCACATCGGTGCACAGCTCCAGCTGCAGCAGAGCCTGTCGCAAGATCCGCCCAGCGACTTGAGCGAGTCGGAGGAGAGCCTTTACTTCTCCGAAGAATCCTTGATCAGCCTCTACTCGTGCCAATACGCTGTCAGCCACGCGCCTGTGGATTCGAAGATCCCGCGGCAAGGCTGGAAGGTTGACAGTGATGGGAATGCGCCGACACCATTCTGCCGTTGGATACCAGCTGCCAAGGATGCCGAGGCATGAGCTGCCGAGTATGGGTTGCAGCAGAGATAATCTCGAAAGCCAGGCGTGCCGCGCCAACTGAAAACCTGCTCAAAGACTGATTTCAAACCGACACACAAGTAGGCCACGCTAGTTCCGGAACAATCGATTTCAGTCATGTCAGTTGGTATTCCGTGTCTTTTGCACGTTGTCAGGAAGATGGTCTGTCCTTCAACCGGTTTTGGCGCCGTTTGATGTCGAGGACAAAGCTAATCGCAGATGATGTAACTGTAGCAGAATGGAAGAGCACAGCTGAAGATGTTTCTGATTGCTTGTTTCATGTGTTAAGCTTGCTATTGATAGGACGATCGAGTAAAAAGGTAGGGGGTCATGCTGTCGTGCTTCAGCCATTCTTGTTGAGCAGCAACATGTCGTGGTGGTATGCACACACAGTCATCCTTGGATGCCACCTGCAGAGCAGCATTTGATCCATGACATGGATATGCTACGAGACAAGCACAGGCTCTGAAAAATGGTGGGTTGGGCAGGTGGCAGGAGTGCATGAGCTGGAGGGTGAGCCGAGTGTGGATTGTAGGTTCAACTACACACTATGCACGCTGTAGCCTTTCGTCACAGTACTGGGTTGGGATGCCGGGTACCATGCATGTGACATGGACAATTGAGTCCTGTAACAGTCCTGGGTAAAGTCTGTCCCAACTAGTGCCTCAAAGAGCCGGACCCCAAAAATTGGTTACAATTGGTTACAGATTTTGGATCCATTTTTCCCGATCTCAGACTTGAATCTGTAGACACTCAATCGAATATCTCTTTGCATCTACGTAAACTTAAGAGCCAGGGCTATCCAGGTAAGTAATAACCTTATCTTGTTGTTACTACTATCTTGTCGATCTTGATGTGTTTATTGACCCCCTTGGTGTGGTTTTTCCTTCGGACGACGGACAGACCAGGAATTTTTGGATCTCATTGGTTACAGTTGGTTACACGTTGAATTCTACAGGAGTCCGGTAGGACCTTGCCTTTTTTCTTCGAGAAATTCGACTCTCCATCTTTGAAGTCTCCGGACTTAGCGGTCTTTGGCTCAATCTGTACAATAGATATCATTTCAGAATTCTCTCTCTGAGTTGGTCACGACCATATGGTCTATATGTTGTTTGAGTGCGATGGTATGGAGGTATGCTTGCGTTTAGTGCTCCCATGGAGGTCGGAGTGATATTTGACCACTCGGATCCTCAATTTCGGCAGCAAGTTTTGAGATTTCTGGGTGCAATGCTTGCGTCACCGTGACGTCATCGTTGGTTGAAACACTTGTTTGGACCAATCAGAACAAGAAATCATGCCAACCAGAAGCCAAAAACGTCCGTGAATGATGGGGGTGCTTGACGGATCACATCAGTGCTCACCGAGAAAGAGAGCAACATACACTAAACTTCAGGATTGTATATATAAACGCTATATGATGCTACAATAGCAAGAAGAGTACAGGAACACTCACATGAGCTAAGTCCGGAGAGTTTAACTTTGGTTGATGCTGTCTTTGGCCTGTTTTTGTTCGGGACTTACGTAGAAATCGTACCACGATCTACACGACATTTTTCTTGTAACCAACTGTAACCAAAAAATTGGTTACAGCCGGCTCTTCGAGGCACTAGAACAATCAATCTCACTTGTGAAGGACACCACGAATGATTGATTCTAGTTGGATTTTCGTGTGCTGGTGGGACACGATCCGGAAGGGAAGGCCTTGCTAACTGTCAGACTTGGTGAATCTGATGATGCAGTTAGTGAGGTTAAACCGTATGGGTGATAGTGATGAGTGACAATGAGTAGATTGGTATAGTTGTGCTGATCTTGAGTTGTGATTTTTGCTATTTTGAATAGTCTGCATGGTGAGTTGATCAGTTTAAGATGTAGGATGAAGAAACAATGTTCAGTTGGATAGTGCAGCTCTGCACTGACCATCAGAGGTTCAGTGCTGAGAATGGACAAGCCCTCTCTTTCTCTCTTTTTCCACTATCTGTCGTAGTTGTTCTATGTTGGAGTACAAAGTCTTGACATCTTGATTGAGGTTGTAGTTGAGAACACAGGTTGTCAAGCGATGGGAATTGTAGTTGGATTCCCTGCTTGTGTTGAAGCAGGGAAGATCTCCTTGTTTATGACCCCCTCGAGTGAGTCGACCTGCAGTCCGTAATCAGGCATGTCAACTTTTTCTGGATATATGGATAACCACCCACAAATTAAGAATACTAGCCATCACAGTATGATGAAAAAATAAAGTCCATGTTGCTATAGTTTATATTTTAAGTTTTATGGACCCATCAACGTGGTCTTTTTTTGACCTCTTCTACGTTTCAGCCATAGATAATTGACTAGATCGATCCAATGTAACCCTTCGCTGTTCTTTGTTTCAGCGAGGTTGTTCCCATTTTGAATTGATTAGTCTCTTTTTGAGGTGTTCCGATCAGACCATCCAACACCCGCCCACGATAGCACTAGTTGTAGAGTTTTGGGAGAAGCGGCCATAGCGCGTTTACATTCATTCTACCCAATGTTTGTCTAATCTGTTTTCGACGTCACAACACTTGACACTACGTCATGAAACACCAATCACAGGACGATGTGAATCATCATCAGCTGCGTTTCGTCCTGACAGAGCGCTCGAGTTGCGTTGGTGCTCTCGAAGTGTTTTGTGTCATGCATTTTTCGTACGTTTGTTGCAATGTTTGACATTTACCTCAGCCCCCAGGATGCCCGACTGGCTGAGAGCGCCAAACTCGACACAACAAGATGACAATGGTGGAACACAAAAAAAAAACGTCACAATGGCCGCCCAACGGCATCCGCAGCGCCGCACCAACCAGCCGTCCAATGCAACATCCACGCACATCGCCGTCACCGCGATGAAACCCTTGGTGGGTGGGCGAGAGGGGGCTGCGATAGAGGCTGATTTGGGGCGGCGGCAGCCTCTCGAACGAAGGACACATTTTGGTGGCAGATCGGCTCATTGGATGAGACCTGTGTATGCAATACACAAGCCACACCAGCGCCTGTGGATTCACAAGACACACACAGGAGGGAATGTACAAGGTTCCCGTGAAGTTTGAGGCTCGGAGACTCCCGCGAAGGTGTCCACGCGGACGAAAAGGTGGAGAGCAGAAGGTTTTTGGGGGGTGGCGGCGCGCCCATCGCGTGCATTTGGCTGTGATCGGCGCTATCAACAGGTCGTCCAATCGCCAAGCCACCCATTGAGAATACGTACGACATCGGCTCAAGATGCTCGTCACGAAGTATGCGCCGTGGATATTGTCTGGGAGAGGCTGCGGCCAAGATTATCCAAGGAATTGTCGCTCTTGGTGGGGCCGCAAAAAAAACAATTGGCATTGCCAAATGGAGGTGTACCATCGATACCATCCATGCCCAAACCATTCTGAATGCATCAGCGTGTCGTCAGAGAGTGTGGAAATGCACGAGGGTCATGTGGAGGGGCTGAAAGGGTCATATGGATGAGGCATGGATCCATATCCGTACCGCGTCCGCATTGAAAACGGCTTTTCGAAATTGCTCTTTTTCAGTGTGTGGACACTTTGGCCCATTTGATGTGGGTATCTGTGGCCAAGCTTCATGGATTGGATAGATGGGGGGTATACCGAGTCATTGTGGTGCGCAATTTACTGAAATATCAGGATGAGGATGATGATCATGGGGGCTGATGCGAGAGCAGCATGTTGCCATCCAGAATTTGTCGATTCCACCGCACAACTGTGTGGTGGCCAACATGACAAAAAATAACTTCTATTTCAATTTAACTTCGATATTCTGATTCAATGATAGTCAGGTGTTTGAATGCAATTTTTAGATATAACTGTAAGCGATGTGTTGTTGAGATATAGCATGATAAGCAAATGTTGGATGTGTTTTTTGGATGTTCTCTAGCTTAGCCTACGTATCACGACCCATCACCCACAAAACTCCACAACTCGTGTTATCGCGGCGAAGCACCTCCATCACAAATTTTTCGTCTTGTCGTCCAACACAGCCTCACTTTCTGCATTCACCTTCACTGTGTGAGCATCACACCACCTCTGATTCTCCCATTCCTCTTCCTCTCTCTGCAACTCCTCTTCGATTCGTTCCTTCTCTGTTCCAGCTGATTCATTGTTGGTCACCACGATTGTGGATGTTGCTGTTGCTTTGCTTGTTGTGTTGGCTTCCGCCTTGATGAGAGCGGCCTCCTTCTTTTCTTTGCGTTGTTTGGCGTTGTACGCTGTGAACAGCGACGCTTTGACGCGCATGGGATTTGCGTGCAGTTGTACGTACCAGTCAGTTTTTGTTTTTTCGTCGCTCATCAGTTTCTCGTGTGCTTCGTGTTCGGATGGTCTGTTTTTTGGATCCTTCGCGGACGCTTCACAGATGTCCTTCAATTTGTCCGCGATGTAGTCTGGTAGTTTCGCTGGTTTGCGCGTTGTTTTGCTTGCCCAGCCTTGTGCTGCGAGTGGTGGGTGTTCTGTTTCCGCGGTCTGGTCTTGTAGCGCTGTGGTGTGATCGAATGGCAGGTGTCGTTGTCCGTCTGCGATGGCTTTGCCGAACGCCAGCGCCTTGCTCTCCGCCGCTGTGCGACCGAATTTTCGCGTCTTGTCCGTCTTCCTGGATGATTCGGACGTGATCGGCAGCTTCTCGGACGTGTACGATTCTTTCTCGGTGACGCCCAGCTCGTTGATGGTCCACCCTTCCCATTCAGCGCTTTTCACCACAACGTCTTCCGTGATGCCAGACGCGGCCACCAGTCGTGCCTGGTCATCATCATACTTCACCTCGTGAGTCTGACGTACCTGTTGTCCACTTGCGCGGAATCGTCTTTTCGGTGCACCTGGAAACGTCGTGATGTTGCCTTGGAGGAGCGACGCGTCAGCAAGTACTGTTGTTGTAGCTGCGATGTCACCGGCTTGCAGTGCCTCGAAGACTTGGAACGGGGTCTTGATGTCGTGTCCACTTTGCACGTATTTTCGCAGTACACGGGTGATGTACGCGAAGTGGGTGTCCAGCATGCTCTTACCAGTTTGGGCCTCTGTGTAGATCCATGCGATGATTTTGGCCGCGTTTCGTCGCCTGAGGTTCTTGTTCAGTTTGGACGTGATGAGCGCGATGTGCTCGTGACTGGCGAAACAACACGCGTTATCGCTCTGTAGGATGATTTCAGTCACGGATGGGTAAATGTCTTTGACCTTTTTTTGCACGATCTCCAGCAGTCCACCAACTTGAAGAGTGTCTTGTGTCGGTCTTCCATCGACCACAATGTCGATGAACCGATAAGTAAAAATGTCATTGCGACATGTGATGACCATCGCCCCAAGCAGTGACATTCCCTTTTTCCCCCAATATTCTTGTTGGGCTTCGCCTTGGCCTGTCAGTAGAATTTTTTGCTTATGGTCAAGTGCCACATAAGCTTGTTTTTCATTGTCATTGATATTGTGTTGATAGAAGTCAATTTTTTGGAATTGAACTTTGGCACGCACTTTGTGAGCCATGTACTTAACAATTTCGTTGGCAAACCCTGGTGCGGCCTCAATCATTGACTGCAACTCGTCTTTGTGTTCCACGAGTTCGTTGTCCTTAAGCATTGTGACGAAAGGGACAAAACGATCATCCACAAATCGCATTGCTGCTCCACAACGGTTGCATACTTTACAGGGTTGGTCATTTGTGGTGGTCGCAGAATTGTCATTTGTGATAGATGGAGCGTTGTCCAAGGAATTGGGAGTATCCTTTGTGGCGGTGGTCTTCTTCTTGCGTTTGTGTTTGTTAGTGCATGGTTTGCGTTGGTTGGTTGATGTGGTTGTGGCCTGCTTTTCCTTTGCGGTGGTGAGCGCGAACGCGGCCGAATGCATCGGGTCATCGCAATCGCGCTGCACATGTGATGCAGGGGATTCCCATTTCACGAAGATGACAAGCAGCTCGAGCGCATGCAAGAGGGAATCGGCTGTGCGCACATGCTGCGAGATGACGTCGTCAGGTTCCTTGTCAGTGTTTGATGCAGGATACTTAGTCTTCAAAAGGACGGCGATGCGGGAGACTGCGCGGTTCAGTGTCTCCATCGCCATCCAAAAATGACTGTCGAAAGAAGATAACCCTGTCTTGATCTTGCTCTTGCGTGTGAGTAGCTTTGTGATGTCAGTGAATGCGGGCATTCCAACCGGGTTGTTGGTCGCGGCCGAATACATATCGAACAATTCTTTGATCGTAGTACCACCACGATCGAACACCGGCACATTCTCGAACTCCACACCATCCCACTGTACTGTGTGGCACAAGCCAGCTTTGTATGTTGTCGTGGTGATGAGAAATGAGACCACGCCGGAAAGAGCGCATGCGCTCACTCGATACTGAAGAACTCTGGGTGGCAACACCTCCCCTTCGGACAGCATGCCATAGTAGCGGCGCAATGTAGTGAGTTGGCTGCGTGTAACAAATTCTCGTTTTGGTTCCACACGACCCCGCTGCTCCTCCGACAATCCCTCCAAGTGCTTTGAAAGGACAGCGGAGCAGTATGTTGGCGACGCAGACGCCGCGAGAATGGCTCTTGCAGCGATGGCCAGCGCCTTTTCGCCACGAAGGCATATGTTGTAGAAGTTAGGTCCAAGTGTTAGCGGCGTCAGGTCCACTCCAGCGCGAACGAATGGCACCACCTGCTCCATCTGGCGAGCGGGCGCCTCCTCTCCAGGGAGGAGGACATCCCAAAGTGCACAGGCAACCACAACCCACACCTTCTTGGTTTTGTTCCATGTTTGCCTGTCGTATGGACTCCCGAGCACGAAGCCCCTCTTCGGCATCAGCCTCAAAACGGAAGGATCAATGTCAGATTTAAGTGCATCCATGGCAGCAACTACTGCATTGCGGCACCACTTCTCTGCATCTTTTTTGCCTGACGTCGAGCGACCGTCTTTGCACTTCCTGCTTGGTTGCTTCTTCCTGCGATTGCGCCCGTCCATGTAGTCTTCGTCACTGCCATCGTTGCAATCTGCCTCCAATGCAACTGGGCGAGGGTGCCGGACAACCCTAACAGGGCTGGGTGGGTTGGAGAGAGGCACAGCAGGAGGCGGTACGTTCACGGCAACGTTAACCAATGTCGCATCACTGACACCTCGTCCCTCCGAATGCACAATAACGTTTGAGTCTTCGATGATGCCTCCCTTATCGTCTACGATGTGTACGTAGACGTGGAGCTCATGAGCATGTGCATCCACATCGTTTGGGACAAGGCTGCTGTCTACTGCCTGCATGGGCTTCACACCAACAACTTGCTTGATGGTGATCGGCTTGCGCAACACAGCAGACGGCTTGTCAAGCAACAACTGCTCCGTGGCAAGAAGCAGATTCCCCTTGGAGTCGAAGGGAGGAGCAGACGCAAGTTGAGCGGAACGAGGTTTCTTCCTTGGCGAGGGGTTGCCATCCTTGGGAAGAGCTTTTGGGGCGGAGGAGGGGAGCATGATGGCGATGATAGTGGAGTAGAGGAGTTGGTGTGGTGGGGTGGATGGCTTGCACGAGTCTGAGGAAAAGTGACCATACAAGATCACGCAGTGATAGGTAGACAATGGAGTAACAACAACGACGACTTCCGTAGTCGGAACCAGTAATGCTACTCATGCTATTTGTGCAACGACCGTGCGTGTGGAACGATACCACGACTATACATAACATGAGCCGAGAAAACACTGAAACGGCGCCAAAATGCGACGATGAATTTTGTGGATAGATGATGATGGTGTGTGATGTGTTGTCATCTTTGTGATGTGTTCAGTTTGTGGAGGCTCAAAACGCCGATTGTTGTTACCAGTGCTAACGTGGGATTAACGCGTTTCAAACGATCGAGTTAGGAGGAAGCAGCCGAAACACCAGCGTGAATAGATACCTTTTGTATTTTGCACAGAACATCATAGAGCATTCCAAAATCAAAGGCGACGTATCGTTGACTTCCACTCATGGGACCACAAAAACATGAATGATCCATAAAACTTAGAATATAAACTATAGCAATATGGACTTTATTTTTTCGTCATGCTGTGATGGTCAGTATTCTTAATTTGTGGGTGGTTATCCATGTGTCCAGAAAAAGTTGACATGCCTGATTACGGACTGCAGGTCGACTCACTCGAGGGGGTCTTATTAGCACAATGCTTTATTCACCTGATTCGTTTTCTGATTAGTCTGTCCTGGTATGTGCTGAAACGATGCTTTCTTCAGACACATGAATTCCGGCATAAGGGACACACTAGAGAGAACATCAGAGATTCGGTCTGGCCACCACCCGGCGAACATGTGATGTCCAATTCGACCTGATATACTTCCCAACTAAACCTGAAGTGACACCACCCTCGACGCCCTCAAGCATCATCAATGGAATGTGGAATCGACAGAGCCATGGAATGGTGATGAGTGATGTCGACACAGGAGACATCATCGCCACATCATGGGTCATCTCCACATCAGAACAAGATTGCAGAGGTGCAATGACCGAGAGCTGTCCTTGAAGACAGCAACATGAGATACAACTCAAAGAAGATAACATAGAACCAGAAGTCACTCAACCCAAACAGTGTCTTCACTACACTAGCTCATCACCATCATCCTGAAAGACTTGATCCCTCTTGAAGGACTCGTGTGATTTCGCTGTGTACAATATCGATATAACATTGTTGTTGCCATGTGTAGTTGTTAGCTGGCATGGCCGACAATGGAATCGAGATTAGCTGTAACACAAGGATTCAGAGGAGCATAGTTCCTGGAGTACATTGAGTTCAGTGAATACAATTTTGGAAAAGACCGAAACAGTCCCGAAAAAATTGTCGCAGCAAAACAACCAACTAAAATAAAAAGACAGCAAAAAGACAGCAAGAAAACAACCAACAACAACACGACGAAAAGAGAAGAGGAAGCAGCAGCAAGATGGCGACGAAACCAGTTCAGATGCCTATTGGTGCGTATGTGAAGAGGATAGAGAAGACAGGAAGAAGCAAGGAAGGAGGACAAGGAACGAAGGAGGATAAAGGGGGAGGAAACAGGAAGAGCAACGGAGGCGAAATGGGGAAGAACGATGCAAGGGAAGCAGGAGGACAGGAGAAGGAGGAAAAAGACCGGTGCGGAGCAGGAAGGATGTGCAGGGGAGAAGGGAAGGCAACGGCTGAGTCAAGATGCGCGGCATGTGGCGAGCCGATCCATGACGAGTGCAGTGTACTGATTGCGCCAACAAGGAACCCACCAGTCCAACGAGGTTTCGAGAGAGTGTGCCACCAGTGCATCAAAAACAGAAGTCTCAGGGTGACGCGACCATACAAGGCGAAAGCCTACTTGGTAGCAGCCCAGGCCGGGATGGAGAGAATTCTCAACACGAAGTGGGAGAAGATGGGGGCAGCAAGCAAGGCAAGAATTGCAGCGGAAGAGGCCAAGAAGACGGAGGAAGATGTGCAAGGAGGAGAGCAGATGATGGTAGATGAAGAGGAGGAGGACACAGAAGTACTAGCTAGCAAAGCGAAGGAATCGGACTCGCAGGACGACGAGGATGAAAGCAGCGAGGAAGAGAGCAGCAGTGAAGAGAGCAGTAATGAAGAGCGAAGTGTAGAAGATGGGAAAGAAACCAAGGAGGCGGAAACGGACCAGAGGATGCCAGTGCCAAAAGAAATAGTGGTACAAGATGAAGGAACAACAGCCAGAACAACAGCCAACAAGAAACGAGGAGAAGTGAGCCCAACAAAAGGCGACAATCTCATACAACCGCTCAAAAGAGCCAATGCAGCAGCAGACACGGACAAGGAGCAAGCGCAAGCAAACACAGAGGCAACAGCAACAGCACAGCCGCCAACAGAAACACCAAGTGTGAACAACGAGTTCATCTATAGCGACCAGGATCATATGTCCATCAACGCAGATGAACAAACGCAGGCAGGAAGTAACACTTTCACCAACGAATGGAACGAGGTTAACAGGAACAGAAACGCCAACCAACAACAAACGGCTACCAAGACCAATGACATCAAATACTGCGACGTGCACATCATGGTGAACGGAGGAGGTGACGCGAAGGACGCCAAAGTCGCCATCGACGCGGCCATCGGGTCATGCAGAGATTTCCTTGTTAACATCCAGCACGTGGACGCAACAGCAAGATTGAAACCATGGAACCTAGCAGTGTCCCAAACCAACGTCCACTCACTCGACGATTTTCCTAAGGACCTGACCACTCTGAAAGAATATTTCAAAGGGGTGAGAGCCATCTACGGAAAGAGCGAGAGAAGATGTTCCTGAAGGTGAGGATCGAATGCGAGAACCCAATCACAAGGATCACAGAGGAGCTAAGAGACTTCTTCTCAAGAGACAGCGGAAGGTTCACTGTGGCAAAGATTCAAGCCGCATCAACCACCACCATCGGATGGATGATGTACTCAACCAGACAGCTCAGCGAAGACGAGCTGGAGGCGGAGCTCACTCGACTAACACAACGACAGGTGGCAGCGAACTGGAAACGCATCTCTGACGGGGCAAAGTACGACCCCAACCGGAAAATGGAGAGAGACCCGAGGGCACTACACATTGAGACCGCTACAGCCGACAAGGAAGTGGTGATGAAAGTGATGGAGACGTACTATGGTGCGAAATCGACGAAATTTCCACTGGGAATCAGGATGAGGTTGGTAACACCACTCTCAGGCATTGTGAACACAGACATGCGGCAAGGGTGGTTTGCGCTAAGAGAGCGCCACGCCGGCTGGTGCGAAGAGGCAAAATCGATCACATCACACGACATCATCCAAGAGACCCTGGACACGGTGCCAGACGGAACAGGCAACACACTGCGCCAGATGATCATGAAGCTCAAATCCACCACGGGGAACGTGAATACCCCACTGTTCGCATCAGTGAGCAAGCAGTGGAGAGGGGCAGGGTATGTGTTTCAATTTCATCCACACAAAGAGATGGAAGCACGCATGACGGTGAAAGGGCTGTTGGTGACACTAGAGGCGAAATACGGCGAGACAGTGAGGTCACTGTTCACAACACTTGCGCGAGGCGAAGCAAAGACGATGAAGTGGGACGAAGCAACCAAGCGGGTGATTTCAGAACGAGATGAAGCAGTGGAAGCCGTGATGGCTGCCGACGAAGACATGCACTTCGCACGAAAGGTGGAGATCGACATGGAGGAGGGAGTAGCACAAGAAAGCAGAGACTGCGACGCGAGACCAGAAAAGGACTACGGGGATAACGACACCATCCCGTCGCTGCGAAACCACCAAGCATGGAAAACCATCAGTGCGAGAGGCGAAGCCAACAGGCAGGCAGCAAGAGACAAAGAACTTCAAGGCGAAGGATCCACCACATCCACACTCACAAACAATAGCAAACGGACAACAGGCACGCAGAGACAGAAGATCGCACACTTGGAGGAACAACTGGCGGAGTTGATGGAGAACAGAACACAGAAATCAACTATGTCAACGCTATCGGGAAGCACAAAGAAGACATCAGGGACGACGAGAGCACTAGTAGTAGAGATGAAAGCACAGATGGAAGCAATGCAAGCACGGTTGGAGGCAACGGCAGAGGAAAATCGGAAGCTCAAAGAAAAAGAGGGGGAGAGCACGGAAGGGCGAGGCATAACGCCAAAGGACGCCCAGCGCGAGAGAACCAGCGAAGGAAAGGTTGACAGCCCACTTCCAGGTCGCACACCAAATGTAACGGATGGCGCTACGGCGGCATCCGGAGACGGTTAAAGGGGAAGGGCAGGGCCAGGAGTCGGAAGCAGCACGACCAACAGGCCTGAGCCCGAATGCGCCCGCCTTCACACCAGGTTTACCGCACCAGGCAGAAGACGGAAGAGGAGGACGAGAAGCAAACGTAGGCGACGTATTGCTACGGAAACAGGAGGGACGAATGAGGATTGGAATGCAGAATTTCGGAGGACTGAAGAGGCATCCAGGAAATGTGGATGAGAGCCTCAAACAATGGATGAACGAGGGAGAATTCGACGTGTTCGGAATAACAGAAGTCAACGTCGATTGGAGAGGAGTAGAGGAGGAAGCAACACTCAAAAATAGAGTGAAAGAGTGGTGGCCGACGGGTACCACGCAAACAACGACGAGCAACAACAGCAACGAAGACATAAACAACAGGAAGCAATGGGGAGGCACTGCAATGATTAGCAGGCACCAAGCAGCAGTGAGGATGGTAAAAGATGGAGTAGACCCAACCAAACTCGGGAGGTGGGCATGGCAGCTCTATCGCGGGGCCAATCACCAAAGATTGCGGGTTGTGACAGCCTATCGACCGTGTCGACCTCGCACGCGCGGAGTACTCAATACGTACGCACAGCACCGTCGGTATTACAACGAAAAGTGTGAGGACGTAGAACCAAGAGCGCGAATGCTGGCTGACCTAGGCAAAGCAGTAGCGAGCTGGAAAAGAGAAGGCGAGCATGTGATACTTATGATGGATTGCAACGAAGACACAGGCACAAGAGCAATGCAAGCATTCGCAAGCGAAGCAGGGTTGGTGAACGCAATGAGGACGAGAAACAGCGCCGCGGCACGAACCGCCACACAACGATGGGGAAAGACGCCAATCGACGCCATATTTACAACCGAATCAATCACAGTGGCAAGGGCCGGGATGACAAGATGGGATGAAGGGATACAGGAGCGCAGTGCGGATCACAGATGCATATGGCTCGAAGTCAACATGCAAGAGGTCCTGGGCCAGCGTATGCCACCTCTGCGCCGATCAGTCGCAAGAAGAGTGAAAACTGAAGACCCTCGAATCGTGAAAAAATTCAACGATAGCTACGAGCAGCACCTACGACAACACAATGCAAGGAATCGAGCGATACGGTTGGAACGGAAGGCAGAAAGCGAGTGGAATGCTCAGATGGAGCGAGAGGCCGAAAGGTTGGACGCAATACGAGTGGAAGGCATATGGAAGGCGGACAAGCAATGCCGGAAGCTGCGCATGGGAGGTATCCCGTATTCAAGGGAGTACAAAGCCATCGAAGCACGGATAGGGCTCTGGAACAATGTGGCGAGGCGGGCAGCTGGGAGGAAAGTGTCATCAAGGCTCGTACAACGGCTAGCAAAAAGAGCAGGCGAAGCAAGGAAGGTATCAGAGATTAGCCGGATGAGGCACAAAGAGGTAGCCAAAGAACAGGAGGAGGCATTCCAAGCGTTGAAAAGGTTTCGACGCAAAGCAACGGACGCGAGAGCGAACTGGATAGAAAGGGTGGCAGCAGCAAGAGCAAGAGAAGAAGCCGCCAAAGCCGAAGCGGAAAACAAGCAGCAAGGGAACGGTAAGCCAGGGCGAAGACAACGAAGACAGACAGGGATGGGGAAGAGGATGTCGAGTCAGCTCTTACAGATGCGACGAAGGGAACAAGTCAAGCAGATGTATGCGAGGATACGAAGAACAACAGGGGCCAACGGAGCGGGAGGTATATCGATGGTGATAGCGCCAGATCGTAACGGGGAATGGAAGGAGTGCACAAGAAGAGAAGACATTGAGAGAGGCTGCATGGAAGAGAACCGAAGAAGATTCCGACAGACAGAGCGGACACCGTTCATGCAGGGGTTTCTAGCACAGGAATATGGGTACCTGGGAGTGTCAGAGGCTGCCAAACAAACGCTACAAGGCAGATATCACGTGCCGGCATGGATCGAGGAAGGTGCTCGGAGGCTCATCGGAGGGCTGAAGTCGAAGAGCCGTAAAACGATACAGGCAGGAATGACAACCGATGAGTACCAATCGGGGTGGCGGAAATGCAAGGAAGATACCTCGGCCGGTCCATCCGGGCTCCACTTCGGCCACTTCAAAGCAACAGCGATGCACCGAGCGAATTCAGAGTTCGAAGCGAGCATGACGTCGGTAGCTATGAAGTCGGGATATTCGTATGAACGGTGGAAGTACGGCGTCGACGTGGAGTTGATGAAGAAAGCAAACAGCTACCGCGTCGATAAACTCCGCACGATCGTCCTGTTCGAAGCAGATTTCAATTTTGCGAATAAAGCGGTGGGCAGGAAGGCGGCACAACAAGCGGAAGCGCAAGAAGGATTCGCGGAAGAACAGTACGGGAGCCGCAAAGGACACCGTGCCATCGACCATGCGCTTAACAAGCAATTGACATTTGATTGGCTTCGACAGACTCGAGTACCAGGGGTCCTTTGCTCCAACGACTTGAAGAGTTGTTATGACAGGATTGTGCATTCGATAGCATCAATATGTCTGCAGCGACAAGGAGTAGCAGTCACGGAGGTGGTGAGCATGTTCCGAACACTACAGAGCTTGGAACACCACATACGAACGACGTATGGAGACTCAAGGGACACACTGCGGAATCAGCCGGGCATAGCGCCAATGCAAGGGATTTACCAAGGCAATGGGGCAGGGCCGGTGATCTGGGCGGTGATATCGTCACCAATGCTCGAAGTGATGAAGGAGGAGAACCACACAGCAGAGTTCAGGACGGCGATCAGCGGGGAACCAGTGAAGATGGTGGGCTATGCGTTCGTCGACGATACGGACCTAGTGGTGAACGCGAGGAGGACCGAGGGTATCAAAGAAGCCGTAAAGAGAATGCAGAGTAGCGTGGATATGTGGGAAGCGCTAGTGAGAGCGACGGGAGGAGCATTGGTGGTAGAGAAGAGCATGTGGTGGCCGATCGACTTCAAGTGGCGAGAGGATGGCACGTGGCGGTACGCGAGTGAGGAGGAGACGCCGTACGAGATCTGGATGGCAGGCAGCAATAGACACCGACAGAAGATGCCGAAAAGTGCTCGACACCAAGCATTCGAGACTCTTGGAGTGCGACTGGCACCAGATGGAAATGGCGCAGCTATTGTCGAAGCTATACAAGACAAAGCCAAGAATTGGGCAGAGAAGGTCAGAACGAAGCGAGTAAGGAAGCAGGACGCAGACGCGGCGATTCGGAGCATACTGCTGAAGAAGCTGGAGTACGTTCTGCCGGTGGCGCAACTTAGCGAAGCTGAAGCGAGGCAGACAATGAAGCCTGTGTGGGCGGCGACGATGTCCAAGCTCGGCTACAACAAAGGCTTCCCGAGGGCTATGATCCACGCGCCAAGTGCGTTGCTCGGGGCCGATGTGCATGAGTTACACACGACGCAGGTCGTGGAGCATGTATGCATGGTGCTGGAGCATGGCGAAAGGAGCACGGTTACAGGCAAACTCATTCGAGGGACGATCGAAGCGATGAAAACGGAGATCGGCATCGGCGATTCTCTCTTCAATACGAGCTACAAGGCATGGTCGTTTCTGGCGACGGAATGTTGGATCAAAACAGTGTGGAGAGAGGTCCAAGAGTACGGCATCGACTTGCGGGAGAGGACGCCAACTACCATTCGAGCGTGGGAGAAGGAGGAATGGCTGATGCCGGCGCTGCGCGGAGCAGGGTACACAAGAGCGCAACTGGAGCGTCTGAATCGATGCAGGGTAAAAATGCAGGTGATGACGACTGGGGACGTGGCGTGCGCGGAAGTAGAGCTCCCTCCAGAGACGGCACGCGGCCGATGGCGAGGACGAGCTAGCATAGCTTGGCCGCGGCAAGGACCAATACCGGACCAAGACTGGAGGTTGTGGGGGCGAGCGATACGCAGAGTTCGAAGACAGCTCTCGACAGACGGCCGAATGGTGGCGCCACCGGAAGCTCTATGGGAGGTGCGCACAAGCGCAGTGTGGACCAGGGAGAGCGGGGGTCGTTGGCAGAAGTGGGCGGCACGAGCTGGCGACGACCCAGGATTACAGGGATTCTGGCGCCAAGGGCAACCCACAGAACTGGCAGCAACGCAGGGACGCCAAGTATGGCTCCGACAACGGGATGAACAGGTATACGTGGTGGGAGTGGGCAGATGGTGGAGACAACCGAGCGGGGCCGTGAGGTCGGAGTTCGGGGAAGCCGCAGAGAAGTGGGTCCAGGCAGCACGAGAAGGTAGAGCTGTTATCAGCACCGATGGGTCGTTTAAGGACGGCAGGAGCACGGCGGCTTTCTCGTTGAACGTGCGAGGGCAACGTGATGGATGTTTACAGATGGCGGGGCCGGTGCAAGGAAGACAAGCAATACAAAGCGCGTACCGAGCAGAGCTAGGTGGCATATACCAAGCCCTGGTGGTGGCTGACAGAATGCTTCGGGAATCCGGCACAGAGTGTGGTGCTTCTGCGGCGACAGTTGTGGTCGCCTGCGACAACCGCATGGCCGGCATCCATGCCGTGGAATACGATCGCGATGTACACATAGGAGTCCAGCACTTCGACCTCTTGAGGGCGATACGACAGGTGACAAGGACGATACCAGCAAAACTCGAGTATCGACATGTGTATGGTCACCAGCTGGAGCGCGATCGTGGCGTCGCGAGAGACGAGTTTGCCTACTGGAATGACGACGTTGATCGCCTGGCTGGAATGGAGCAGAAAAGCCACAAGAGCAGCACAGACGGCGAGTGGAGAGATGATGAGTGGTCGGTGTGGCTTCGGTCATGTAAAGTGTGTCGAGGTGTGAAGACTGAACTTCGGCGCCATGTCCAGAGTGCGAAGACGTGGGCGTGGCAGCGCAAAACCAAGAAGATGTCGGCGGAGGTGATCGAGCGCATCGACGTGGAGTCGGTTCAGGCAGCTATGGGGCGCATAGGCAGTGCGCGAAAACGATGGGTGGTGAAGCATGCCGCAGGGTTCGGGCCAGTGGGGCGTAATATGGCGAAGTGGGGGTTCTGGGCGAGCAGCGAGTGCCCGATTTGTCGCGACGAAGAAGAGACGATAGAGCATATATTGCAGTGCCGGCACCCCGCAGCAATGGCAGTGAGGGAAGCTGCGCTTTCCGAATGGAAGGACAACATGCTGCAGTCCGGAGGAGATGTGGGCATGGTGAGTGAAATGGTGCGCCAAATCAGGAGCTGGTGCAATAAGGAGGAGCCGGAGCCAAGAGCACAGCGAGTGGTCCAAGAGGCCGTTAACGATCAGCAGGCGATCGGGTGGGGGATGATGACGAGAGGGAGGTGGTCCAAGAGGTGGCGACAGGTTCAGTCAGCTCGAATGGAGATCGAGGCAAGGCCCATGAAACCGGCAAACTGGATGGGAGCGGCAGTCGCAGGACTGTGGGACGTGCGATGGAAAGCCTGGGAGGCGCGAAACAGGGTGCTACATGACCGGGAAGGGCGCAAGCGCGAAGCAGCTGAGACGGTAGCAGTGTGCAGGATGGTGAATCAGCAGTGGGAGATGAGGGATGCAGACATTATGGCGGCGGATCGTGGGCTGCTAGCGAATGTTACACGGAACGAACTCGCAAGGTGGCCCGTGGACGACCAGCGCCGATGGGTGAGGCATGTGCAGGCAGCGCGGAGCGCGGCCAGAGCAGCCAGCGAGCGGAGGAGCGTAGTGGAAAGCGAGGCACGCGGAGAGAGCCAATGACTTGCGAACGACGCGAGACGGCAACGACGAGGGCGGAGCAGGAGCAAGCGACGGTTTGCTGCGGCTTCAGGTGACGGAAGGGCAAGAAAGCGACGACGTGGAGGACGGATCGGTATATGAGGCAAGTGAAGAGCATGGCGGGCGCAAGCCGGATGCCCAGTGCGGTATGTTAGATGGCCCATGGAGCTGGCAAACCATGGTAGACTAGGTAGTGAGAGACCCAGTGCAGTCGTTCCAGCGCAATCGGCCTTTGGCTCGTTGTATGCGGTCGACTCTAAAGCCTTCGAGGCAACCCTGTGCGCAGGGGATATTCAGTGAGTTATTATTATTATTATTACATTGAGTTCAGTGAATCAAGTGGGTTTTGAGTCGGTAATGATTCATGAATGAGCGTGGGAGAAGGAGGTAAAATATGTACTTTCCGTATTTGTAGGCGTAGAGTTTCGCTCCATAATTGGCGCGCCAAAAACAATGTCATAGTGCGACATTGGAGACACTAAGTGGAAAGTAGTCTGTTCTTCAGATGAACTTCAACTATTCTAAAACATCTAAAAACAAAAGAATTGCCAGACATACCCCACAAATAGCTGATGTTGTCTTTCGTTTGCTCGCTTGGATTCGCGCAGCACGATCATTCACGCGGAAGCCGATGCAATTCGAGTATCAACCGCTCTTGTATGTGGGAGCTATTGGAGTGTTGTAACTTCCCATCCTGAACAGCGTTATTCTTTCGGTCGACGTTATCAGCTCGATGTTGCGGGTTGGGCGTTCGACACCAAGTCAGGCCCATCGCTTGCCGTCGAGGCATCTTGAATCTGCGACGATGGTCGCAATCGGCGTGACGGTGCAGCGGTACTGACGTCCCATCCATCCAGCAATCCATCCAGCAATCCATTGTCGAAATGGGGAGCGACGTACTCGTAGATGTCGCGCACTGCCCCGGAATGAGACGGCCCGCAGCATCGCATGTCCGACGCGACTGTTTGAGTCCTGTAACGCGTGTGATAGACCTCATCTTGCGCGCGTCTTTCAACGTTGGTGGAGGTTGGCATTTCAGAAGATCCATACTTCGGCAGTGCGTCGGCAATGGTGGATGGGAAGTTGGGGATTGCTGGACGCTCTGATCGCCGCTCTGATCGCAAGCCGAATCATTTCCGAATGCACACGCTATACTCGTCAATATGAACAATTTCGAGACCGGCGTCTCGAAATCGGTCTTGCCTGCGTTACCTGATTCGGAAGGCCTCATGCGACGACGGGTGTTGAGGCTGCCGCCTTGCACGATCACCGTGGAGAGATATTGGCCAGCGTACGTATCGTTCTTGCTCAGCAACGTCTCAACCAAGAACGCAAGAGCTGCAAACAGTCTGCCCATGGCGACCTCTTCCGCTTCCGCGCTGTGCGACTTCGAGAGGTGGCGGTGAATGTATTGAAGGCACCCTGACTTCGGATGTAGCTTGCTAAGGCGATACGACCGACATGGCCCCCTGTGCTATGTCCTGGAGACGTATCCCTTTGCAGATGAGAGATGGAACGTTTCGTTGGGGGCATGGACGAATAGCGACGGTGGGCTTCAAGCGGAGGAATCGAAACAAGTGCGATTCCGTGAATTGCGGCAGCCACGCTTGCCTGGATCGCTGGTTGCTTGGCGCCAACTTTTTGTGAGGAAGTGAACCGCACAGCAGGAGGAGCCGCCGGCTCGTATTATTGGGCAGAGGTGGCGGCGGCGGTGATAACAAATGTGGAGTTCGCCTTGGATCATATCGAGACGTCGAGGAACGGGGGGAGAGGTGAAGACCGATCAGCAACAACAGCGTCGCTGTGGACTACGGGTTCGTTGGAGGGTAAAGTGGCCCGCAGCCACCCCGCTAAATAGTGGATCATCTACCGTGAGAATAGTGGGCGTGACGGTCTGATCGGCAGCATGCGCGCCCGAGCCGTCGCCGTTGGCGATGTGAGACGATGCGATGTTCGTGGGCGCACCACCTCGGTAGTTTTGGCGCGCTTGCTGTCTCAGCTGGCTGCTACTTCGACCAGAGTCGTGTCGTGCGATGCACTTGATTGGTGCTTCAAGTGGGCAGAATGTTGCTGTCGTGAGAGGAGGGTGGTGAAGGAAACTGCTGAACAATATCGGTGCGTTCCTTCGGCGGCGGAAGTTTGGTACGTACTTGTGCATCCGAAAGCAGCTTCGTTCCTTCTGCTCTTGCTGAGGCTGACACTCCTGGCAAGTCTATGTTCGGTACTGTGGTGACCAGCCATGGCTTTGTCTGTTTGCTTCGCGGGAGGTTCCTCAGCAGGATTCTATTTGCCAAGTTGGCGTCGGCCTGCTGCGCGAACTCTGGCATCCATTCTTTGGAAGGGACAGCTCGAGAGGACAACGCGGAGACCATGGAGTTGGCGCTGCCGCTGCCGCTGCTGCAGACTGAGTGAGTGGTGGCAAGAGTGTCACGACTGTTTCTGTTGCATCCACGGCGCGAGGATTGTCGAGCTCTCAGCTGGTCTTTGCTGGCGCCAGCAGCTCATCGCCTTGCCATTGAAGCAATGCCAGCAGCCGGTCATTTAGATGGAACAGGATTCATTCTGCTTCGGATGTGGGTTGCGGTGGCATCTTTGTCGCGCACCCTCCCTCTGCGACACTTGGATCTTGTGTTGACGAAGCAACAAGTAGCTTCTGCGGTTGCGCAAGTGTATTTCTTCGCGATTGTGACTGATGCCCACGTTGCTGGTATCTTTTTGGTGCTCGATCGGCTTCACATTTCGACGCCTTGCCACGAAGATTCGTTTTGTGTGTAATCAAGGGTGTCGAATGAATCAACCATTGTGCATCTCAAGTGATTTCGACCAAGCGACGGACCGACAAAAGCATCTAATCTTCGAACAACAATGAAATAACCACCGAACACTCTGCTCCGCTCTACTCGTGATGGGCAAGTACGAGCTATTCATACCAGGGTGAAGCCCTCAAACCTTGCACCAGTGAAGTTGAGACGGACCAGGATGTCAACTGCGACCGAACTGCGACCCAACTGCGACCGAACTGGGAACGAAGAAGAACCCCCTCCGGATGCTGTTGGACTCTACATGTGTCCGTATGACTGTCATGATCAGAGCCCCAAAACGGTTACTCTATCGTGAACACTCACGACAGACAAGGAGTGTCACAGGAAGCACACTGCGATTTTGAAGCAAAGAGTAAAGTGGAGGAGAGTAGTTTACTTGATCGCAAAATTAATAGAATACGAGATATGCCAGTGTCCCAACAACTCGCGCAGAGTAGTTCCTCGTGATTGCGACGTGCTTCTCTCCCCCTATCCACCTCGCGACAGCGCGAGACTGCATTGCACAATCAGTGGCTTCGTAGGATAGCTCGTACCTCGTTGTTCGTAGAGTCCCATCGTGGGTACAAAGAGCAGATTGCGCTGTTGTGCAATTGAGACGCGATTGGTCTGCGGACAACCCTGGAGTGATTCGCATAGCCATGCCATTCTAAAGTCAATAGACTCGGTCCGAGACGACCATTCAGGCGCTTGGATTGTGCGATGACACCATTGTGTTGCCGCTTGTTGGTGCTTCGTTGGGACCAGCTTATTCGAATTTGTTCACAATGACCGTACCACGACGTTGACAGCGATGTCGCCAGTATTTCCAGCGCCAGACATAATTGCCGAGCGCGTCGCGACTGCTTCTCCCACAAGGAGGCAAAAGCAGTGACCTGGACCAGTAGAACACAAAGAGTCGTGGATCACCCATCGACGACAGCTGTGACGACGGGTCAAATGCACCAGCAACAAAAGTCAGCCAAAGAACAATAGAGTAGAGTAAATGCCACACTATACTCAACTCTGCTCTACTCTACTCTACTCAACTCTACTCGTAATTGTATTCGTATTCGTATCCATACCTACGTTGCGCTATTTATTGGTCTCTTCGTTGACACCGTTGACGGCGAACGCCGCAGCAACCTCAGCCCACATCGTTTACTCAGTCATTGGCGCCAGCGTGAAGGTGACAACAGAGCGAGGTGGGGCGAGGAATCGTTTGCGCTCAAACAGCAAGCACAGTGGCAACCAAATCCAAACCGTCGCGCCTTGACCTGCTCACAGTATTCGCCAGCACACATTGCACTCATCACGTCCATTACGCTCACATTGACAACACCATCGACACCTACAACACGAACATCATCATCCGTAACATCTCTGTGAGCACGATCAGTAAATCACTACGATTGTCAGTATCGGTGAACCAGAGAAAGCTACAAGCCAGAATACAATCAGCATTCAAGGCCACCCTCGTGGGAACGCAACGGCTGCCGCAAATCAGAAACAGTTGCCACGGCATCGCAAGTCTCCATCCGACCGATTTCCAGACCAAGAGAGCAAACAATCCAGAAGATCCGATGCAGCAGTCAGCTACACTGATTGAGCCAAATCAGCCGTCTCCAGCTGTTGCGTTTCATTGTGTCCAACAGATCCCAGCATTGACCATCATGAGCGATGCATCACCCAAAGCTTCCTCCACATGCGAGAAGGGAGAAGCCACCGATAATCAAACGCCGCAAGCCACTACACACACAGTAAGTCAGACATCCCCTTCATCGGCATCGCCGCTTAGGCAGGCGGGAAAGCAGGGAGTCGATGTTGCTTCGATGAAGACATTGGGGAACACTGCACCAAGACTGATGGAGCGGATGAAACCTCTAGCAACGAGCTTCACGCCGGGCCCGTTCGACGTGATTTGCGGGATCGGGAAGGAAGCTAGGAACCATATCGGCAACCTGAACTTCCGCAAACGGATTAAGAAATCCGTCGAGGACTACTCCAATGCCACCAATCGATCCCACAAGAGCAAGATTGTCATGGCCATCGTGAACGAGATTCGCAAGGGCAGTCCATTCGGTGGTTTCATCAAACATCAGGGTGGTAGATGGCACGAGGTCGGTGATTCGATCGCCCGTGAGAAGGTCGGTCAGTATCTCCGCGATTCGTTGAGCAATCGATACCGATCGTCATCGAAATCCAAGCGACAGAAACGATTGGAGTCTCTCGGGAAGATGGAAGAGAATCTCGTGGAGATACTGTCCCGCAATCATGACATCAAGGAAAGCATGGAGGATCTGAGCAGCAAGGCCAAGACTGGCTCTGAGAAAGACTTCACAAATTCGAACACCAAGATCTTAGAAGCCATCAAGAAGGATGAGCCCCTCCAATCGGAAGGTCACGATGTCATCAAAAAGGCTGGGCTGTAACTGGATATAGTCTCAACCAATATACTTGAAGATAGTTGTATGGGCGAATGACATGAACTGATGAGTTAATGAATGCTACAGTAGTGAAGAAATTACCAATGTAGATGTACGTGGACAGGTGAGCGCCGTGCGATTGGTGTTTGCATTGATCCTGATGGCAATGTTGATGTTACTGTCCACGGTGATGCTGAGATCATCGATGCTGGTTGTCATACTCGTGCTTGCGTGGAGGCCGAGCTCCAGATTGGTGCGAACCAGTATCATATACCAGTCCCAGCAAATGACACCAGCACGGAATGGAGGGCACGAACAGGTATTGCAATTGGGAACTAGCCGGAAGAACATCGAAGACCACAGATGAATTTGGATCGAGCGAAACAAGACATGGTCGACGCAAAGGCCGAACATCTGATTCTCCAGACCACGATCACAAGTGTAGAAGCAGGCTCACGAAGAACACAACGAAGGAACACTGTTGGATTCCGATGGTTCGTTGGCATTTCTTCGTTCCGATTGCTTATGACATACGACACGGCCATGCCGATTGATGGAAGGTGATTGCCGTTTGGGTATAGTTAGACGTTATCGGCACGAGTCTTGCGACACTCCATCGGAGAAATGGATGGGAACAACCCGTGCCATTGGTCCCCCACGCGCAAACAGAAGAGAGGCAATGTGAAGAACACACACACAAACGAAACACAAACGACTCACTGACACACACACAAACGAATCACAAAAGCAATCGGATCAAAAGTGGAGAAATCAAGTTCCGAACCAAAACACACACGGCAGCCATCGCCTGTCATTGTGGGATGCACCCACAATGAAGTTTTCTGTGCACCATCCACAACCATCAGGAACTTTCGCAACGGTAGGCGAAGGATCAATAACAACGACACAACAAGAGCAACAACAGTAACATCAGCATCGCGATACCCAAAGTATAGTCTTGAGGCAAGCATTCGACACGTGCACAAGTGCAAGCGCTTCCCCTCTTCATTGATCGGAATGCCAGTGACCAGAATGCCCTTGCTGACTTGAGGTGGTGCAGAGAGTTGGTCGCAGGCAGAGGACAGAGGACAGAGGACAGAGGGTTGGGGTTGACTTTGGTGCTGGAAACCAGAGCGCACACGCACGAGTAGACGCAAACAGACACCACCACCAACAACAGCCACACCATTCATCCAATAGTGGGCACCATGGTCGGCATTACTCCCTCAGGCGGATCTCTGGACAACCAGTACCATCACAGAGTGCTCCAGGACCTCATCCGGGCGCTGCAGGATGATGAGCTCACCGACCTCACCCTGCAAGGATCCGACGATTCCTTGGTCCTGGCCAACCGATTCCTGCTGGGAGCACGGTCGCCGGTGTTCAAGCGAATGCTCTACGGATCCTTCCAGGAATCGAAGCAAACCATCATCTCCTTGCCGTACGAGCACGCAGTGCTGGAGGCCGTCGTGGAATGGTGCGGCTCGCACGAGATCTCCACCTTCCGAGTGGGCTTGGGACGCAACGCCGCTTCGGCCAGACGTCTTGTGCAGCTGGTGCAGGCGGCGGACTTCTTGGAATTGACAGAGCTCGCTCGGCTGGTGACGCGGCTGACGCATGACCTCGCATCGAGGTACCCGCCGTTGGCCTGCGTCGTGTACGATCAAGTGGAGGATGTGGATCACTCGGCCGTCGGACAAGAGGCGATGCTCCTGTTGTACTGCCGTCCCTACGCCGCGCTGCCACCGTGCGGGGAGACGGATGGAGGTGTTGCGCAGCTGTCGGCCGAACGTCTCCACGGCCTCTTCTCCTCGAAGCACGTCCAGGCTGGCGAGTGGTTCCTGTTCCAGATGCTGCAGCAGTGGGTCGAGGCACAGCCCGACCCATCGCATGAGGATGTCGTCGAGGTCGCGAGGGCCTGTGCTGCTGAGATCACTCTGGAATGGATCGAACCGCAGGACCTGCTGGGTGCGGTCCTCAAGAGCCAATGGATCGCTCCCGACCTCATCACGGCCGCCATCACCCAGCAGGCGCTCAAGGCGTCGCAAGACAGGGTCTGGACGCTTTCATGTCGAGGACCGACCGTGGAACGCATCCTCGTGGAAGGGGCGGGACATGCCAATGCCAACGGCATCTACTACAGAATACCCGGGCTGGCGAACGGGCAGCTGTACTCCAAACGAGAGGTCGCCTGCGGTCAGCAATTCGTCTACACGCTCAGTTGCAAGCAGCTCAATCGCAAGAAGGTGGAATGCCGAATCTTCTCCAGCAAGCTCCTGACCCAAGACGGTGTGAGGAAGATCATGGACCTAGATGATGAAGACGATGAGAACCCCCGGCAGTACCCCTTCCGTCCGCTGCTGCAGGTCATCCGTTGCGAGACGGTCATCACGGACGCCACGCCAACCTACATGTCCACGGGTCCATCAGCATCGCTGGAGCGTCGCAAGAAGAGGAAGCTGCAAGTGAGTCGGCGTTGCTGCTCATGTCGCTGTTGCATGCGTGGATTGTGTCATCGTCGTTGTTGTTGCTGCTGCTGCTGCTACTACTGCCGCCGTCGTGATTGCTTTGAGTTGCACTCTACCTGCGGGCACTCCACTCCATACAACACCCAATGCATGATACATGATACATGATGGACTCCAACTCTCATTCTCACACACTCCGATTACCAAAACGTCAACAAATACACAGATCCTGTTGGTTTCCGACGGCGAACACTTCATCACGGCGACCATGGCGCCGAAGCTGAGGAACAGCAACAGATCCAGCGACATCGGTCTCAACAGTCTCATCAAGCTGCTGTCATACGAAAAGTACATCCTGCAGGGCAAGGTGGCGATCCGAATCCACAAAGTATCGCTCGTCAGCCAGGATCCGGGGCACCAGTTCGGCCATCCCATCGATTACTACGACGATGATCATCCCGCCATGCATGGGTCCGAGCACGCGGATGGCACGGACTCACCGGTCATCACAGAGACATCGGTGGAATCGCACATCGGTGCACAGCTCCAGCTGCAGCAGAGCCTGTCGCAAGATCCGCCCAGCGACTTGAGCGAGTCGGAGGAGAGCCTTTACTTCTCCGAAGAATCCTTGATCAGCCTCTACTCGTGCCAATACGCTGTCAGCCACGCGCCTGTGGATTCGAAGATCCCGCGGCAAGGCTGGAAGGTTGACAGTGATGGGAATGCGCCGACACCATTCTGCCGTTGGATACCAGCTGCCAAGGATGCCGAGGCATGAGCTGCCGAACACGGATTTCATGTTGTTGTATGGATACTGCACGATGGAAATCATGTGGTTGCACCACGGTGCCTGACTGCCCGAACCGCGTGGCGGACGCAGCCTCGAAAGCCTTGTGGCGCCATAAAGACTCAATGGAGTCAAGCCAGGCCAGGCCCAGCCAATAGCAGTTGAATCGTGGAGTGGCGCTCAATCCATTGCAATACGGGACGGTATTGCACAGCATGGTGTGGTATGGTATGATAATGCAAGTCAATGTGGAGAACCAGAACAACCGCACCCTCTGGTGTAATAGAAGCTACAGGACTGTTGGGATGGATGTGCAGACAGGCGCGTTGTTGAAGCGACGACGAAAGCAACCAACCGTACAAGTTTCCGTGCCTGCACCCCCTTCAGCCTATTTGGACATAACGGTGCTATCCTTATGTTGTCAACGTCCGAATATCTGCCAATAGAATATTGGACGGCCAGATCGCATCTCCTTGGTCCGTCGAAAGCACACCTCTGGAGACTTGGAGCAAGCTACATTCTATGAGTCTAGATCATTAGTCAGCGATTACATTCCACGGATCTTGCATGAGTTGGATGTTGAGCACACGTACGCACATGGTCCCACGAAGAGACAGCACTACTCTACTCCCACCTTCAGAGTAGAGTCAAGTAGAATGCGTGAACTCGCTGATGCGGGAGATTGCCACATCACGCCAGCCATGTCCATGTTCGCCTTGGTTGAAGCCCTCGTGGCGGCGCTGATGATCAAAATTCTCTCCTTTGGTGTTCGGGGAATGAAGAAGCGCCCTTTGGCTGACAGTGGGAACCAAACACCTTCGTCATCCGAGTCCCTCGCATGGCAAGTACCGAGTTGGAAAAGGAGGATCTATGCCTCTCACTTGCCGTCTGTTCTGACAGATGTGTGGTGACCAAGCGAGGTCGTAGGTGCTGCGCCAAATACCTTCCCGATTTGGGGAGACGAACAAGTGAACCCGGTGCTAGAAAAGCTCTGATTGTTGCTTCAGCATTCGCATAGTTGCCACGATTGCTGCCATGGTTCAAAATCGCATGCGTCGGCGCATTTCTCGTGTCAATGTCGTTGGTTCGCCTTCGAGGTGGAACAGAAGATACTCGTGCTGCGGTGGATTTAAAAAGAAGCAAAGTACGAGCTATGGCATACTGATCCATTAGCAATACAGCCATCACCGATGCCTGGCCTGGTACCAAACAGTAATCTGCAATCAATTTCACCATTTCACGACATCATTCTTTCCACTGACCAGTACGTATGTGTGTCTCGAATTAACAACAATTCACCGGCCGGTTTCTTGTGCTCATTGTCGATTCTCAATCATCAATCGGCAGTTGCTTGCCGCCGAAGATCCACACTATGGTTCTCATCATTTGATGAGACCGAACATCAGCCGATCATGACTCAGTCATTTCGATCGCCAACTTGCTCAGCTCCTCGTCTTTCTTGATGGCACACAACACATCTCCATTCGCCAATGTCATGTGCTGCAGCAGATCTTCAGGCTCCATCTCCTTCCCACGCGTCAAGGCGAACTGCGATAACTCATCCAGCCGCTGCTTGATGTATCCATTCTTCAACACCAAGGCTTCAAATTCGTCAAGAAAATCGGATGTGGACTTGAGGCGTTTCTTCCTCTTGGATTTCGTCGACGAGCGGTACTGACGATGCAACAGATCTCGCAAGCACTGGCCGACCTTTTCGCGAGCCAAATAATCCCCCACTTCGTACCAACGGTGGTCGATGCACTTGACGAAGCCACCGTTGGGACTTGCTTCGCGAACGGACTGCACGATCTGCGAGATGAGAGTGCTCTTTTCCGATCTGCCGATGGTACTGCTATATCGTGACGATGCAATCTCATGGATGATGGTACGGAATTTTTGGTTGCCAATGTGCTGACGGATGATCTTGCCTCGACCACAGATGACATCGCCGGCTCCGGGCTGGAAATTCTCGTCGAGCTCTTTCATTTGCTTCAGATTCGTCAAGGATGATAACTCATCTGACGCCGTCGATGGGATTGATGCCAAGGGTGGTGATGCAGGTGCTGACGATGATGCCTTTGCTCCAGCTTGTGTTGACGATTTTGAGGATGACGATGGTTTTGGAGATGACAACGATGCCGAATTTGAGGACTTTTTCTTCGGCAATGCTGGTATTGTCAGCGATGTCGCTGGGAATGAGGCTCGTGGTATCGACGCTCGCACAATACGCATCCCCTGTATGGCTGTCATCGATCGCGTCCGAAGAGACTGTGGTGGCGTCGGCCATTTTGTCGATGATCCACTTGTTTCGTCACTCGATTGATTTCGACGGAGGCGTTGGCTTGACTTCTGCGATGCAGACGTGTTCTCATCCATCGGTGGATGTGTTGACTTCGCGGGTCTCTTGCGCGTAGAGCGTCGTAACGATGATCCCGTGGACGTCGTTGGCGGAGCCGATGAGGTGGACGCAGTTGACTGAGGTGATGAAGAGGGTGGCGATGGCAGAGACGGAAGTGGCAGGGGTAGTGGCAGTGAGGATGGCGACAGTAACCCCGTTGTCGCTTCCTCTCCATCCAATTCTTCCGGTGCATGTGATGCCGTTCCAGAACTGTTCTCCTCATCATGGCGGTGGCTCTGCTTCCTTCGTTTTGCATGCGGTGAGTTGGGCGGCACATTCGTCGACGAAGGTGATTCGAAGTTCATTTGTTGTAGTTGTTGCTGCTGTAGTTGTTGCTGCTGCTGTTGTTGCAATGTGTTTACTGTCTTGCTGCACTGTCGCGCTGTTGCCGACAGAGGCCTTTTGTCTGCGCTGCAAAAGCAACTCGCGTGAACCGGAATGTGAGCAATGTTGTGGTTGAAGGAAGAGCATGTTATGACCTGTGGGGATGGATCTGTTGGTCGATGCGCAAAGCTCAGACCGGAACAAAAGAAACAAATATGTCTGTCTCATCAAACCAGTGCAAATCACCATGCTGACCAGTACGATTCGTGTGCGTGTGCGTTTGGGTGTCATTGCTGGCAACCGAGTACGGTGCTCCACGCGCACACGTACTCACACCAGTACCCGTACCCGCACAAAGAGAGCGAGCAAAGTGCCGCGAACAGAAGACACTCGCCGCTTTCGTGCAGAGAGCGCGGCGGAGGACGATCTCCTCATTCGTTGGATCAATCTCCCATCCAGTCATTCATTCAACCGCACCAGATCGCGCCACTGGTCAGCACAGACAAATTCGTGATTTTTTTCTGTGGGAAGCGTTGTCTCATTTCTGTTTGGATCAGGGACGAGAACGGGAAATGAATGGAGAAGGCACAAAGCACGATCAGTGAATAGCGAAAGATGAATGGTGAAAGGTGGCTACATTAGTCCAGAAAGGTGTGATGGGTATTCGTTGAGTCTGAGTGGAATGCAGACATTGGTTGTTTGTTTGAAGCAGACGTCTACCGTGCACACAGCGTGCTGTGTACTCATTGTGTTCACTCGCATGTCGAAGCAAGGAAGATTCATTGAAAGTGGAACACGACCTGTACACCATGCCGTATCTTTTGCTGAAGGATTTGCCTTTCGTTGACACGAGTGCCCATTGCTGCGCAGTGTCGTTCTTTTCAACGCCCATTGAGCCTTCGTGAACAACCGGCATACGCACCAAGTGCATACGTCTCCATCGCCCATGATGAGAATCACACCTCGATCTGGACGGCAGGTCAGCAAATAGAGGTCAGAGACGACTTGCAGTTAGTTCAGTGGATAGACGAGTTGCGCTGGTTCACTCTCGATTCCTTCCAACTTCCGCTGATACCACGGATGCGCCGTGCAGAATAGTGAAACGGTGGAGCATCTGACTTGATGTGCCACACACACTTGGTCAGCACTGACTGGCGCAGTGCACCTGTCCAGGTCAGCTTGCGGTCTGTATTGCAACAGAACGCACACTGCTGGCATGATGACCACTAGTCAGTGCTCTTGTTTCGGTACTGTCGTTGGAGCCAACCATCGATTGGTCACTCGTGGTTTCTTGCCGCCGTTCAGCTCGAAGCAGCATCGTAGTCTTGACACACCGCGTATCTTTGATTCCAATTATCATGCAGCCGATACTGCGGCTCAGCGATACTGCGAGTACGGTGATTTCCTCTCCCGTCTTCTTCGAATCTATTGCCTTCAGACAAAGTCATATGTAGTCTTGATGATGATGACGTGTGAATACTCGATGATGCTCCAACCTGACCTCAATTCGCCACTACTCTTCGGCATCTTATCGAGTATGGTCATCTGCCGCCTGCCAGTTGCCAGTCAATTTACTTGGCAATCTTGGACGCTCACCTCCGAGTAGTGGGAAGCATGTTTGACGGTGGTAACCCTGACATCCAGGAGGTTGTTGCGAATGACAACCAGAGGAGCAGAGTACGCCTGTTTTGTTGGCCTTGGCCCTGTTGCGTAACTTCGTGGTGGTCGTAGATGATGTGTCAACATGTGATGACTGGTGCAATCGCACCCCGTCGCCCATCCATCCACATCAGACCATCAACAAAAGCACCATTGTGACTACTGCATTCTTGTGGTGTCGCTGCTGGTGTTGTCATCGCCGGTAATATTGATGTCGATATCGATGTCGATGTTGGTATTGGTGTCGGTATCGATTCTGGTGTGATCTTCCCATGAAGAATGGCGGAAGTTTGCAAAGTTGCGTCGTCGAAAATCTAGGTGGTCCGTGTCTCGAGCCGAGGGTGACAGCAACACCAAAGAAAGGTGCAAAGAAGAAAAAGAAAACAAAAACGGTCGGCATTTGTCCATCTCTGTGTGATTGCCACTGGCCGCCATTCCCCAACTGTGTCTCATCCAAATGGTTACCATCGGCCAGTATGGCAGTCATCACCAACAAGCATTGACCGTGTGGCGACAGCAATGCCTCAGACGTGTGGAGAGTACCGTGATGTATGTTCAAGCACAAGCTGTTCGTACCTCGTTTTACTCAGATTCTGTCTCTCTGTCTATGATCTACTCCCAGAACCATGCGAAGAGTGGGGAGGTTATCATCAGAGTCGATCGAGTCAGTCTTCTTCATTCACAGATCTTCGCGCCAAAAAGTATCTTTGGAGAGAAAAGAACGATCACACCGTGGAAAACAATACCCAAGAGCAGAAGTCACGATTGACAATGGCGACAACAACAGCGACGAGACACCACTCTAAGTTGTTGAGATACAGTGGACTCACACATTCAGAGCGGAATGAAAGCTGGAATGTGTAATATCAGACTATGATGCGACGTAATATGACCATGTGTTGATGATTCGGGTCTCTATTTATCTATGAGGAGGCACATCGGTCCACTCTACAGGGATGCATCGAAGCACCGCGCCGCTCGTTTGCGGAAACGCGGCTGCCAGCATGCCAGCCGACCGCAGCAATCCTTGTCGGTCGTGCATCGCGACCGGACCCGGCCGCATGTCTCGTCGCCGAACTGATCCTCCACCTTTGGCTTGCAGACGTTGGGATGGTTCGACTTGACGACGAAGCGGCGGCAATGGCCCGAACAGCAGTCCGTGTTGTCGACGCATGGCTGGTCCTCTTGCAGACAAACATCCTTGATGATTTCGGAGTCGTCGGTTCCCGGCTCTTGCGTTGGCAGGAATGATGGATATGACGATGGCATCGTGGACGGAACGGAGCTCGGGTCGAAGCTTGGCATGAACGAGGGGATCACGCTGGGAGCAGGCGTTGTTCCTGTTGGTAGTTCCGTCGGGCTGAATGTCGGGGTGGCTGTGGGGTCATCGGTCGGCATACTCGTCGGGTTGGATGTCGGACTGGATGTCGGCTGCGATGTTGGACTGGATGTCGGTGACGACGTTGGGCGAGATGTCGGGGCCGAGGTGGGATCTGCGGACGGCATCGCGGTAGGCAGTTGGCTTGGCGACGATGACGGGGATGGTGACGGTTCGCTGGATGGCAGTGGGGTGGGTGGCCTCGTCGGCGGTGGAATGCAAACGCTGGGCAATCTCCCCTTAATGACGAAGATGCGACAGAATCCGCTGCAGCAGTCGGCGCGCGACGAGCACGGGCTCCCCACATCGCGGCACACGAACTCGGTTGGTTCGAAGGTAGGTTCTGAAGAAGGGAAGATGTACTTCGTTGGAGAGGTAGTGGGATTGGACGTCGGCCGAGGTGTCGGCGGCTGTGTTTCCCTTGACGTTGGCAACGATGTCGGGTTTGAGGTTGGCAGAACGGTCGGCTGGGACGTGGGATCTGACGTTGGTCTCCGTGTTGGATTTGAAGTCGGTATCGATGTTGGATTCGAAGTCGGTCTCAATGTTGGATTGGAGGTTGGCATCGAGGTTGGATTCGAGGTTGGCGCCTTCGTGACATCGCAATTGACTCCGATGCACCATCGAAAGGACATGACGTCGGCAGATCCGCTGATGTCGAAGATGTAATTGTTCGTCCTTTTCATGTTCCCGTTCTGATAGCTGTCCGTATTTGGAAACGGGCCTCTTTCGAAGTTCGAGGACGGTGCTATCCGCGACACGCCTCGTGCGTGGAATACGTCGCCGACATCACCCCTGTTGTTGCCTCGCTCGAGGTCGTACGCACCATCAGCCTGGAGCATCGCGATGCGATAATGCTTGCCGTTACGGGGCCATCCGGGTTGGCCGGGAAATCCCTCGGTGTCGTAGTCATCCCCAAGACTGTCATCGATCTTCCATATGACCAAACCGCCTTGCGGCAGCGTGACGTCAAGCCCCCGTTTCTGGCGGTTTTCGATCAGAAGGTATTCACCGCGTGGGAAGCCATGGCGACCGTCGCCTATCTTGTACACCTGCGGATGCCGCGGGTTCTGATCTTCGGTTGCGGAGATGTAGTTCAAACCGCTCGTCCGTGGTGTGACCTCAGAAAGCCAGCCCCATTTCAACTTGGACCACGCGGATGCATGCAACGGGTTGAGCTGCGAGCGATCGAAGCCCCATGATCCACTTGCCATCAAACCGTACCGCCCGATACCTCTTCCACCACTTCCATCGTACAGATCGGTCACGCCTGCGGATTGCGCGATTGAATAATTGAAACAGTGTGAAAATGTTGAGAGGATGGAGCAACGAATGGTGTGTCAGCGAGGTGTTCTGCGAGTACTCACATGCACGCAAGCATCAGATCGTAGAAACAGATATGCCGGAGTCCAAATACATTGATTTCGTGACGCTCGCGGCGTATCGCACTACCCGGAGTATCCACTGCCACCTGATGTGTGCAAGCGTTCTGTGTGGCAAGCCCTGATATTCACACGTACCCAAGAAGTGACCCAATTCGTGTGCGATCACCCCGATCCTTGCGATGTTTGTTCCTGTCCGGTGCCACAGAGCCGAGTTGATGTTGTAATTGTACACCGAAACACCTTCCCTGCTCTTCCATCCCTGCCTCGTGTAGTACTTGCCATCTGACCAGATGGCCCACTTGTGAGACCAAATCCTGTCATCCTTTCTTGCGCCGAACGCGTCAGTGCCTCCGAACTCCGCCGCGTATCCGGAGTGAATGAAGGTGATGGAATCGATCATCCCATCTCCGTCCACATCGTACTGGCGGAAGTCGACGAAGTTGTCAACGATTGCGAGTGCCTCGTGGATGGCCTCGTGAAACTTGTATGAAAGCCTTTGAGTGCAGAAGTTCGGAATGAAGGACCATGCGAGTATGGTGGAGTATTGCAAGTGTGAGTTGAGGGGTCATATTGTTGAAGCTGGCTGATAGTTCCCGACTGCTTGCGTCGACGCTGTGCTTCGAACTGCGTGTTTCAACTGCATCCACGTAGCCATGGCTTACCCTGATTCTCCGCGAGCGTAGTGCTTCTCGGTTTTACTGAGGGTGATCCAATCAAGCACAGTCGATTCGATCTTCATCTGCCCATACGAGTTTTGAAGGAACACATCTCTGACGCTTCCTGTCGGGCAGATGATCCGATCTCCTCCCTCCTTATTCATCAGCGTGCTGATATCTTTCCTTGAAGGTAACTTCCTCCGTTGGTGGTCGTTCCATCTCACCAGTACCACCAGATTTTTCAGAACCGTGTGTCCGCTCGACAAACTAGCCACGTTAGGGACATGTTCAGGAGATACTTCGTTCTGGGATGCTATATCAAAGCCACCGCCATCGACTGCGACATCGTCCGCCGGCTCCAATGGAATGGGCAAACCAACGCTGGAATCGCTTCTCAGTTGCTGCGTGCTCCACCTTTGTCCGTCGGTGATGTCGCATATCATGCCCGTGCAGTCGACCTCCGATTTTGTGATATTGTACACTTGATGAAGCCCAGCGTCTGCTGGATTCACCCCCGGGCTGACTTTGAATGCTGTTGGATCCACCACTCCACCTTCGTGCACATCCGCATAGACGTAGAATCCCTCTTCGTTCATCACAACGGGGAAATCTGAGAGAAGCCGAGCAGTCATCGTGTTGCGTTGTGTCGTGTTTTGCCAGCACGGTCACCATCGCGTGTTGGAAGTATTGTCGCAAATAGAACGTACCGTGCGAGTATGGCACAAGCACGATGGGGAAAATGGAACATCGTGGAGAAGTGGAAGACATCTGTTTGGTGAGAGTTGGATCTTTGGTAATGACCACAGCGACAACCGCAACTACCACATCTACCAAGGTTTGCGCGGTGGACATGGTTGACGCTGCGCACGGCATGATCAGCACACCAGCTCTTCGGATTATTGCAGCGTACGAGAAGAGTACGTACCATTGATATCGGTGAGGAAGTTGCTGAATTCATCCCCATTCAGCTTCAGCACGATCGTGCTCCCATCCGGCTGGATTTCATGGTACGGTTCTTGATTCGCCTCGATGGCATGATGCTGTTGAAACGTGGAGCACAAGCATGCTGCTCCCAACAGTGCTGATAATATCCGTATCCGCATCGTGTTCTGTGAATGTGTGCTGTTGTTCTCGTGCACCGTTCAGCTCGGTGACTCCCAGCTGTATGTACTATGCGAGTATCCCTGTTTTTGTGTCATTGAGGCAAATGGCCCACAAGATCACCTTGGTCTTGATGACATGAATGCCACACATCAGTGCGTGAAGCAATTCAATAGTGGATGACCCAAGGAGAGCTTGGAACGACTTGATGCGCAATACCATCATGCGAAACAGAGTGGGCTGATCACTAAGGCCCTTGTGAGATGTGAGGCTTCGTCAATCAGCACAATGCACATCCACACACACACTTACACGACCCGCAACAACCACAGAGACCGCTGTGGGGAAACAGAATCTGGGAGAGGCGTTGTTATTTTTGTGATGAGTTTTTGGTGTTCGTGTCGTGTGAGTCATGATGCTTCCATTACTTATTGATAGCGACGCTCGTAAATAACGTGAAGACAACACTCCGACGCGATTGTTTGGCGACGGGCGACAAAACTGGCACCTACAATTTGACCAAAGCCAGAAATTTGGAGACAACAGGAAAGAACGACGAAAATGGAGAGATCTACAAGAATCAGCTGTTGTAACACACACACACCAAACCAAGGTTTCAAGCTGCCGAATGTTCCACAGTCACTCCACGAGTATTCTTGGCCTGAATTTATTTCTCTCTCGCAGTTTACTTCTCTGGTTTCGGCCATGTTGCTGTTGTTGCTGCTGTTGCTGTTCGTGCTCAGGCTTTTGCTGTGTTCTTGCTAGTTGTTCGTTGCTCTTTGCTCGTTGTTTGTTGAGTTGATGGCTGCGATTACTCGTGACCAGCGCAACATGCGCTTCCCTTTTTCCGTTCATCCATTCCCTTTCTTTTTTCTCTCACTCTGGAGACTATGCGACGATGAATCATTTTGCGTCACATATCACATACCACATACCACGTCCTATTCTACGATCCCTACCATTGATCTCATTTCGGCCGAATCGATCATGCCATCGTTGCGTCGGCGGAACTGTCGGCGAAACGGTCGATGGAGCTGCTGCTGGTGGGCACGGGCGTCAACTTCTCAAGCAGGGCTTCCCGCGGATGATCGATATCCAAGGACACTCTCTCGTCCTGCAGAATGGCGTACAGATCGACGATGCTGAGCTCGTGAATGTCGCCACCGGCGGCAGCATCATCGGTGACTGGATGAGCAGATCCATGAAAGTGTATCTGCAGGATGGAACGCTCCATGCCGTCGTATCTCAGCAGGTCGCCCCATCTGGGGTCATCGATTGCCTGAGAAAGCGAGTTCGCGACTTCCACCATGGCCGCTTCTTTGAGGAGCGAGCAGTTATTGTCTGCAGCGAACAGAACGTACTGCACGGCATTCGAAGCTCCCATGTATTCTCGCACGATCATATGCTCGCACAGAACCTTGAGCTGCCACACGCCAAAGCGATTGGCCAGCTTCAACATCTTTATGCATGACTCCTCGTGTTCCAGAATCTGCGGAGGCGATCCAGTATACACGAATTCAATCAATGGCTGGAATGTGGCGATATCACAATCATAGATTGCGACGGTGTGAGGAGCCGAGGGATGTGCCACGCGCGCATCCTCCAGCAACAAGGACGCCATGTGCGGCGCACGCATCTCCAAAATAAGGCGATGAGCAAAGAGTGCATCGGTCCCATCGTTGAGCAAGAATTGGATATCTGCGTTCTGTGACCTCTCGAACCAGCGTTGTTGAGATACATTGCACAAATTCTGACACATCTTGAAGAAGGGGTCAACAGCCACCGAGAATGACACTTCGATCATTTCGGAGAGGAATGAGAAATCAGGGATCATGCCTTCTGGGCAGCTGTAGCATGAGAACACTGCGGATTCTCCTTCCACATCGAACTCCTGCTCGACCGAGGCCGCAAGAACCCGAGGATCAACGCCGAGCGACACCTTTATCGTCTTGCCTCTCATGGACGGACACGGCCGGATGCAGCGCACGCGTACCACGACGTCCCATATCATAGGAGAGTACGGTAGCAATGATGCCACTGTTCCAAAAGGGAAGATGTCCAGGCACCAAACGTTTCGGCATGCAACGAAAGGCTTCAGGCTGAGCGACTTGCCCACATCGCTCATAGCCAATTTCGATAAGCTCGGCCACTTGGTTTGGTACGATGCGCCCTCGAAGGAAACGGGCGTTGCAGGTTGGGCCAGCTGCTCTCCTTCGGTGTTCCACCTTCTACGAGGGTTGGATGGAATGTTGACCTGCGGGTTTCCATGCCGCAACGATTGCGTCGCAACCTGGTTCGAATGGCTTGGTATGTGCCGTCCAGGTGGCGCCTGATGAAGCCTCGCAGAAGAGTAGTCTCTCGCATGGTGAAAATTATCCTGGCGAGACGGAGGCAACGCATGTGCGGCATGATAGTAGTATCCGGTTGTGGCATTAGTGCTGTGCGCGTCGCTCACATACTCGTTACTGTTATTGATGTTGTTGTTCATAATGGGTGCGTTCATGGCGTGGATTGCCTCAGAAATGGCAGGACACAGTCGCGATACTGAACATCAGATGTTGCAAGTATTTTTTATGAGAACGTTTCTTTTGGTTTCGGGCGCATCTGCGATGACGCTCAACATCTCCGTCGCTTGCGTTGCTGAGTGCTGATGTCGCATTGCGTGTTGTGATCTTGGCGTGATGTGGTCTTCCGAGGCTTCATCCGTTCCCTTCATCTCCCACGCCGAGAATGCAGCGTGCTGAGCCCAGCAGCCTCAGACATCTACCAGGTTCTGTCAACATTCACACCCGCATGAGTATGTCTAAAACGCTCCACGGGTACTTGTTTACATGCACGTATGGTAGGCATTGGTTGTACAACAGTCGACCAACCCACATATTATCGTGGAAAGCGGCTACGAATACGACAACCATTACGTTTACTACGGCTATTGCCATTGCCACGCTGGGTCTGTGTGCGAGTGCAACTTCGAGCGTGAATGTGAGCAACCCACGATGCTTCCTCATCTCGATCCCGATCTCGGCCGTGGGGATGAATTGATGAGTATGGAGGACGAAGGCAAGAATACCGAAAGACATGAACGTGTTTCGTCTCATGATGTGTCAGCAAGCGCCATGACTCGCTTCCGTGAGCATACAACTACTCGTGTATCTGTCCGTCCGTCTGTCCGATACACACTCAAGGCCTTCTGAATCAACAGGTTCAATTGGATCGAGAGTTGCATCTCGCCTGGCGTAGCACAGTGTCGTAGGACCACTTAATAATTTATTCAGACATGAATGCATTCATTCTTTGGCGATGGGTGTTTCATGTGTATCGATTTCGGCGAGTCACAATCTCGGCGATTTTCAGCGCAAATCACCATCCCTTGACATCTCGCGCAATACACAAAACAAGGCACAGTCAAGTGCAACACGCAAGGGCACGAAGCACAAAGCGGTTGACTGCGGATTGCACCATTTCTGGTCCAGAGACATAGAAACAGCCGCAAAGCTGGAGCTGCCATTGAAGAAGACTACCAGCACAGGACGACTGCTCACATTCGAGACAAGACTAACGAAGACGACGCGATGAAGTTCTGCGCAGCAGCGTTCGGCCTGCTGCTCTCGGCGGCCTCCTATGCGCAAGCCGGAGCATTGAGACGGTCGATGCAGACGAGGAATGAGATTCAGGTGGTGTACGAGTACCAGCTGGAGGTGAACAGTCCAGCGACCACGGGCACGACGAGTGATGTGATGAACAGCATCGATGGCGCCATATTAACCAAGATGCAGAAGGCGTTGCCGAACGGCGCCTCTGTGGACGGCATGGACCCCAACGTGGAATTCGAGAACATCGATAGCAGCATCTTCAGCGCCTGTTTCACGGGCAGCGACCAATGCTCGCTCATCCGATCCACCATCACGGTGTCGTACGCCGAGGAGAAGCCGAAACATCCTCTGGAACTCGTCACCTACAACCTCGTGAAGGAGTACCTGGATACGTTCGCGAGCGATGAGAAGAATGTGGACATCACGTACCTGTACCCGTCGCCCGTCACAACGCTGGCGCAGTTCAAGATGGAACCGGTTGCGGGGGAAATGAGTGACGTCGACATCTTCGTGCTGGAGGAAACCTTCATGGAGGTGTTTGGGGCAATCGTGGCTGCCATCGAGGGTGACACTCGGGTTGTGAACAGCCTCTTCTTGTACCAGGATCTGTTCCCGGCTACTTCGACGAATGACGCTACTGACAGCGCCGCCAGCCACCTCATGTCCACAGACCTGCTCATCAACGGCATTTGCCGTCAGTGCACCGAGGACGAGTTCATTTCCATCGTCGACGACGTCGTCTCAACGAACCTCCCGGCGTACCAGGTCCAGCTGATGTCAAACGGCGAGACAGTCGGAACCAAATACTTCTCCGATGTGATTGACCTCACCTACATGGTCCCTGTTCTCCCATCAAGTCTTGATTCCATCGACGACGAATCGGTTTATGACAACAAGGCGCCGAACGTCGATCGTGCCATCCCGTGGTTCGTCTTCCTCGCCATTGGTCTGGCCGTTTGCGTGCTCGGATGTGGAGCGTGCATACTGAGGATGGAAAAGGAGGAGTTCGAGAAGCCGGATGATACTAGTGAAAGCGAGGACGACTACAGCGAAGGGGATGGATCGGGCGACAACGGCTTCGTGGAAGCCGAAGACGTAACGTACGACCAAGGCCAAGAAGTCACGGCCTTCGAAGAGATCGAGGACTACCAGGTGGAAACAATTGTGGCGAGTGAAGACGGCGACGGAGCCGAGGTTAGTGTCTCTGTGTACTAGATGCGTTGCGGCAGCTACCACGCTCGCACATCGATGAACGAATGGTCGCGTGTGGCAGCACATGACACCGCGCCATCTCCGAAGACACGGACGGAGTGCAGAAGACCACCATCGCGCCCCACGTCCTGCTTCCCGCTTCATTTGAACCAATCTCAAATGGAAACTGTAAACAATAGAACAATTTATCCCAACATGAAATCATCAGTCGTCCAACTCATACCACGCGTGCGGAGGGAACCCCCGTTTCTCCTGCTGGAGGTCTGAGGTTACTTTGTCAGACTCTGCACCAGTTCGTTGGAATGAGGCCGAGCACGTCATGATGATCACTTGCGAGATTGATCAACCGTGGAGTCATCCAGACATGGAGGGAACTCGACAGAAGCCGAGACGTCATCGTCATCGTCACGGTTGGCATCATCGTCGCCACCAGTATCTCCTGCCGCACGCCGATGTTTCTGACGTCCCTCCCACTGCTGCTGCAGATACTTGGACGATGACATTTCCGCCAAACGAGATTGGGTGCGATCCCATGCGAAGACTTCGTCATGCTCGATGCTGTCCTTGTCATATTCCTCGCCCAGTTGGAAGACGTTCTCGAGGCTGTCTGCCTTGGAGGTGTGCAAGACGAGCGTGACCTTCGATTCGTACATGGTGTCGATGAAGGTGATGAATCGACGCAACCAGTTGAGTTCGTTGAGCGTCATGATGGGGATCTTCTCCACGAAGACGGTGTGGAAGTGCTTCCCAATGACGAGGTAATCCGCCGCTCCCAACGCCTTCTGACAAAGGTCCGCAAACGTGAAGCGGCACACACCGCTGGACAGGCACGCGAGAGGTATGCGAACCTGCCGTCCTTGCGTCTGCAACGAAGTGGGTGCGACAGCTGCCCTGTCCGTCAGTTTGTTGTACAGCTTGCGCCAGCCCTCGCGCTCCTCCTTGCCACAAAAGTAGACCTGCTGAACGATGCGTCGTCCCTTGACTGATTTCGTCTTCTTTCCATTTTTGGAAGCGCCTTGTGAGGCTCCCGTCGCATCTGCGGCTTGGCCAACCTGGCTTGCCTCATCATTGTTGTCGTTGTCGTCTTCGTCGTCATCATCATCATCATCCAAGAACACGCCTCCAGCCTTGAGCAGCATACGGTAATCCTTCTCGGATGACAGCATGTTGACGATGGAGCAGTTCTGATTAAGATCATCGATGAAGGGCAGGAAGCGATCGCGTTGCAGACCATTCCAGTACAGATCTTCCGGAGCGCGGTTGGAAGTTGTAACTACGACGCAACCCTCGGTGTGCCACAGCCCAGCAAACAAGCGCTGCAGAATCATGGCGTCCGCAACATCCGTGACCTGAAACTCGTCCAGGCAGATGAGCTGACCCTGCTGTGCGATGCTGGCGATGACGGGTGCCAGCAGATCACCCTGCTGCTGCGCAGGATCGATCTTGCGCGCTCTGTGCATGTGCTCGTGGACCGTCAGCATGAATTTGTGGTAGTGGACCATCTGCTTATTTTGCGCCCACGGACCCGAGTCGATGCTGTTGTAAAATCCGTCCATGAGGAACGTCTTGCCACAGCCAACGCCACCGAAGAGATACACGCCCCGAGCCGGCGGAGCGGCGGATGCCCCTGTTTGGGACGAACCGTCGGCGATCGAGCCAAACCAGGTCGTGATGAGGTCCATGGTGTCGGTTGCTCCAGACCCCGTACCGCTTGCGTTGGATCCATCAACTGCGGCACCTCCTGCCGCGCTACCGCTCGATCCGGGATCATGCGACATGAGATCATGGTACAGACGATCCAACTCTCTGGCGGCTGCGTATTGATGCCCATCTCTTTCTATCTCTCCATCTCGCACCAATCGATTCAGCCGTCCCTCCACGGGTCCTTCATCTTCGTTGTGAACGCCATTGTCGTCGGCGTCCGTATCAGTATCCGCCTCAGCAGCAGCAGACGCCGAACGAGAGAAGCTGCGATGCGACAATGCCGCTGGCCTGCACCAGAGCGCGAAGTTACTCGCATGAATGGATTGTCTCTCAGTATCCGCATGCCCGGACGATCGACTTGCCATGCCACGCAGAGCCATTCGCGCCCAATTCTGCCGCGGCACCCGCATGGTTTCCAAAGCCGCGGGCACGATGGACCTCACCGATCGGTGACATTGCCGGAAACGGGGCATCGTGCGAGTGGCTCGTGTGGCGATTGGGGAAGAGGAGAGCAGAGTCGTTGGCCTTCCTGCTACTTGTACTTGTCCGAGTGCAGCGTGGATTGGCGCCGAGAGTATTCGCTGGCAGATTCCGTGGAGTAGATGAATGTGATGGAGCACTACGAGTATCGGTGCATTTGTATGGTGCTTGTGCTCTTGCCCTGTTGGTATGTACGATTAGCCGTAGGTGTGAAGAGGAGTACTATCTACAAACATGGTCACCCGCTCATCGGTCAGCTCCTTCCACTTCTTGTCAACTGGTTCGTCCATCCGCATCGCGCGGACATTTTGCCGTGATGTGTCGAGACGAACAGAATGACGACTTTCCCTCTTCTCTCGCTTTTGTTCGTGATTTGCGCAACGCGAACACGACCCGAAAGCGAAGATTGATCCATTCGACTAACTATCAATTCATTCGTGTTTCGCTTGCATCCAATGATACGAGTGGAAGACTGCGCCATCCACGACCAAAAAGCACATGTACCAGGCACCGCAACAACGTGCAGCTCTGACAAAAGTCACGTCTTACTCTAGTCGCTCATTGGCGCGTACCGGAATGTAGTAGTTGTTGTTATAGTAGTAGCAGTAGAGCAACAAAGACCAAGTGGAGAATAAATTAGCGTAGAGCAGGAGAAAGTCAACCTATTATATTGCACTAAATACCATCGAATCGTTTTGGATGTGGCCCTCTCTGTTCTTTCCTGCACATCCGGATTTGCAACTCCTCGATTGCAACGTCTTCTGGGGCAATCGCCGTACTCTACATGCTGCGTCATGTGACATTGCTGAGGTTATCCTCACGAGTCTCGGTACTCTCCAAGCGCGTTGAAAAGAGCATGTCAAGGAAGTGCACGAGGGGAGATGGATGTGTGCGTAACCGTTCGAGTATGCAAATGGCTTGGATGAACGATGATCGGGTTGTATCGGTGCCACCATCGATGATGTGTACGTATTCCATCATTGGTGTGCAGGGTACCTACGTCGTGACACCCAATGCTGCACCCACAGCCAACACGATCTCCCAGATCATCCGCGTTGGAATTTGATACCCTGCTGCCTGCAGAAACGATTGTCGTTTCTGACCAGACAATGATGTGGCATCGCTCGAATTGATCACGCTGCAGTCCACATCCGTCTCCGTGCACAGATCGACACCGTCACACGTCACGCAATGCGAAAGATTGAGATCCTGACAATCGAGGTTCGCCTCCACGATGCTGGTCACAAGATCGCCTTTCTGACAGGTCGTGAAGATGTAGTTGTAGGCGCTCGGGCTGATGGAGGGCAGGCATACATTCGAATCCCATTCGTAGCTGATCCCTGCGTCTCCGTTCGTGCAGATGGGATCCTCGAATGCATCCTTGCACGCTATTGTGCCGTTGGTCGAATCCGAGCAAATTGCTCGCCCATTGTCACAGCCATGGCAAAAGGTGAGATTCTCTGTGATGGAGAATTCGGAGCATGTCTCGGTGACCCTCGACTCATCCTTGATCCGCTTGTTATCGCACGTTCCTTTCACGGTCGTGATCTGAGTGGAAGATGCGCACTCAAGATACGAGTATGATAGCCGAACTGCGCTGGCTGGGCACATCCCAACGAGTTGCGCAGAGTTTGCGCCTGCCTGAAACAAGAAGACCACGATCCAAAGCAATGGTCTGAGTGACGATGGCGGAGTGGCAATCATCGTCCGCTCTTTCATCGCTCTGCTTGTCAGTTGGACCGTTCCTCTTCCTTGCTCTCTGCGTGGCCTCGTTTCCGAGCTACTCGTATGTTGCTGCCAGTGCGTTGTCCTCTTTGCAGCGCTAATTGTGTCGATACCACTACCACCACTAATAATAATACGACTACTGTTGTCAGTCGATGAGTGCTTGGGGTGGTACTGCGTTGATAATGCAGCGATCTGGTGTTGATGATTGTGATCGTCATCACCCGCTTGGTCGTGCCTGGAGTGCTGAGAAGTGTGACATGGTGTCAATTGAGTGAGACGCACAACATCTCATGACTGGCACACTGCGTGTGGCAAACGCGACAAGCAACCACTCATGACAAACTTGGCACTGTACAGTTCGCCCAAGGCCGCCAAGTACCAGATGTGGTGATTTCTCGTAGGTCGCCCACAACAACATTTCTGCTTTTGATTCGTGGAACCGATTTCACGACTCAAATCACAAACGAGGCGCACGCAGAGAGCCACGTCCTCGTGCTCGTATTTTTGGCAACGCCTCGTCGACGATTTCAAAAGATGGCCGAACTTGTTACAGCATGTGCCATGGATGGCTACAATAGTATAGCAGCAGAATATAGTGTGATAGTGGTGTGTACTTGTAGATACTTTTCGTTGAGAAATGCAACGGATAATGAAGCCGTCACATCACAATTTTGGATCTGCGCATACGTGGACACAACATCACGTCGCTCCCCACCATGTGGCCTGCATTCGCCTGATGTCACCAGGTTTGGGGTGGCGTTCTGTAGCGACGAGAGGTCTTGTTGTTTCCTGTGATGTCGGGTGGAGGCCATATCATTTCGCGGTGCGGTGGCGGCTACAGCCTGACAACCAGAATGAATTCGCAAAGAGAAGCGCAGAGGTACAGAAGCGTGCAGATACATGAGTGCATGAAGAATTCATTCGGTGCATCGCCGCCGAATGTAGAATACGTACGATGATTATAATCATCGACCTCTCATCGCGGCTCGGATTTCACTCAGCCACTCGCTATCGGCGCAATCATCACGATGGCCACCACGACAACCAACCAACCCACGAGGCAAGCAAGGCATTGAGATGCAGGTTCATCCAACCACATGCCACCTGCAACCTCGATGCGACCAGTTGCAGAGCGACAGAATGCCGTTCAGTGAGACGCTCAATCAATCGCGATCTGATGAGACACTTCTCACATCACGGGTTCGGCACAACTTCCGACGAAATCGCCGATCTGGCAATGGAATTGCAGAGAGGAAACGCGAAGCGACCAGCGTGCCCAAGTCCGTCAGAGTTCCCAAAGTCCATGTTTCCTCCAACAGATTATACTTGTTCCACCTCAGCTTCTAAGTATTGCGTTCGTTTGAGGTTGCTGGTGTCCGTTATGAGTATTTCCCATTTGTGTAAATTACGGCTTGGTATGTTTTGCCGTGACCCCACAATTTGAACAATCTTTCCTTTGGATTCGACACGAACCTGTGCGCCAACCACACCAAAAGGTCGAACGTTGGCACAAATCATCGGATTGGCTGATCACGTGTTCTCGCAATCGCAACACTCTATCGGCAGCAAGGTATGCCAAGAGGATCAATGCAAGCGGGAGACCGTAAGAATTCATTGAACATGTCCACGACAACAAACCGACGCTGCCGCGACAGCAGCATGGCCAGGTTCCCAACATCGGCATCTGCCTGGATTTTATCGGCATTCGCACTGTCGTCGTTCGTTGTCACGGTGCGAGCCGCGAGAGGATCTCAGGCATCAGCCTTGAACGTGCCACACCAAGGCGCCAACTCGCGATCCTCGCCCATCAGAGAGCTCATCCGCGCCAGATGCGGCAGCTCGTTCGATCTGGATGAAGACAGCGCGGCTGACAGCGCAGCACAACGGCCGTACTCCATGTGGAGCTATCACGGGTCGCTGTACGATCCGCTGGAAGGCAAGCGCGTGGCATACGTTCAGGGACTTGAGATCGTGCAGCACGTTGCATCCTGCGATGGGCCGCAGTCGGAAAGCACGTCCTCGTTCGTCGACAAGTGCCGCAACCTCATTGCCGCGTCGCTGGTGACGCAGCATCGGGCCTCCTTCGATCACGCGTCCACCTTCTTGTCGAGGAAGCTGTTCTGCTACACGACCGCACCGCCTGAACACGATCTCGGCAGTGAGCATGATCTGCAGAAGGTCCTGCAGGGCATCGAATCAGACGCATCGATGGCGCAAGTGAATGCAGACGGCGACAAGCCAGCGCGCCGACGCAACAACCTGCTGCGGTCCATCCGCGTGCGACATAATTCGCCCTTGAGGAAGATCCCCAGAGACCAGTCCATAGCCCTGTACGATACGGCCGTCACCATGATCCAGCGCAATGGCAACGAACTCGTCCTGCATACCGAATCGCCCAACCAAGGCAGCATCTGGGGAACGACCGTGTTTCGGTCGTCGACCGGAGATGCGCAAAGCAGCAGAGACAACGCGTCGGATGCCTATCGGGAAGGAGGGTCTGGAGCCACGGTGGTATCAACCACATCAAATACGGAAACAGTGGAGTTCTCCATCTACGCGCGGCGGAGATCAAGGAAGGTTGCACCGCGGGCGCAGCAGCAATCATACGATCATGAGGAGCAGACGATCGTGCAACCGCAAACCCAGCAACCCGATCTGACGGCCCCGCCGATGCGAAGAAACCTCGATGGATCGTTTGCGCCGGTTGTGTCTCCCAACAGAATTGCGCTGATCCAGTTTGGTGGTACCAGCATGGAGGAGCAGAAGAACAAGTTCGGCGCTCGCGAGACCTATTCGTACACGCTCAACTATGGCGACGCTTCCAACCAACCTGCTGGTTCGTCATCCTCACGACAGCGCGGTGCGTGGAGAAGCTGGATGCGGTTGCCGTTGTTCGGGAGGACAGATGCATCATCTGCAGGCCCCGCGCCAGTTTCTGACTGCACAGTCAAGTACACAAGGTATGGAGAAGGACCGCCGTTTTACGCACCGAACCGAATGTGTACGCTGGAGTTGGAGGGCAGGCGCATCCGCAGCCTCGACGAAGCCGGTGGCACTATCGCACAGATCGTGCGCCGACAGGTGCCTTCCATAATGGCGCTCACGTCGACTGCAACGGCATTGTCGCAATCGCGCCGATTGCAGGTCCTGCCGGACCCGAATGATGACCCGAAGACGTGGAGGGAGAAGAGGTTGGAAGATCTGGAGCGGGTGTACCAACAGGTCAAGAGGGCCACGAAGCTGACCGCCAGATCTGACAGGGGATGGTCCAGATGATGATGGCTCTTCGTGACCGTATTGCGCATCGCGTATCACACAGCGACATAGTTAGCCGCTTGCGCTTATGCGGTGCTTCGAAACGCAGCACGACAGAACAGGAACGACTCTGCTCTGCTCTGCTCTACTCAATTGCGCTCCTCTGCACCATTTTGGAATGGTCGAGACGCGGTCTGGTCCAACGCGGGACTTTATTGAGGAAAATAGGAGGTCTGGTTGACGAGTACGATGTTCCACGTAGATAACACACTTTCAGATAGAATACTATCAAGTAATGTATCACAGAGAAGCATGCTCTACACGTACTCGCGGTCCTGGTGCTTGGAACACCGCATGCAAAAGGGAGGTTCGGGGGAGTATGGACGCAAAAGGATGGCGAGATGTCTGCCGTTGTTGTCTTCTGCTCACCGAAAAAGACATGAGTGCACCAGCCGGGAATCGAACCCGGGGCCCAACGATGGCAACGTTGGATTTTACCACTAAACCACTGGTGCTGTGGTCGGACTTCTCGGTCCTGTTGTTGCGTCATTGGAATATTCGCAACTAGATCTATCGTAACATGTGTACTTGTGACAGAACAAGATTTTCTCGATTTGTCTTCGTGTGGCGAAGTAGTTCACAAGGCTGCGGCATCCTCTGTCAGTGCCTGTCATCCACAACAGCGACCGCAGCACCAAGGCAAGAGAGAGAGAGAGAGCAGCAGCAAGCACGCGTACAGACATCCCATGGCTCTTCGTGTCGCAGTGGTGCAGTCTTCTGTACAGTATGCCGTCGACGAAGGCGCCAGCGATGTGGGAGGAGACCCAGATCAGGCAGCTGAAGAAGGGTGCTACACGATATCGCTTGGCAAGCACGCAGACGAGGCGGGACCGGGATCATCAGCGTCATCAGCGCCATCAGCGCCATCTCACGCAGCATTGAACGTGCAGTACGCTCCATCCACATCGAAGCGCTCCGCAACGCAGTCGCTGTCAGCCTCCGTTTGGAGCGTGTCCTCGAAATCCGTGCAGCAGGTCTTCGCTCAGCTCGTTCTGCCCATCGGATATCCGCAGTCGGTGGCGCCGGGATACTGGGAGTACCAGATCTACGACAGCCTCCAGGGCCTCTGCAGCTACTTGCGGGGCGTCGTCAGCACCAGCGCCGTGTTGCAGGCGACCGGCGTGGGAAATGCAAACGCCCACGCTCTGTCCGCGGCCATGACGTGGGCCGCCAGGGACGGGCTCGGCATGGTGGGCGGCCTGTGCTTCTCGTACCTGTGCAGCCCGTTGTTCGACATGTACGTCAAGGAGTTCAGGTTCTTCGCGGATTGCATCAACAACGTCGGCCTAGCGTTGGACATGATCGCGCCCTACTTCGCGTCATCCACGGCCATCTTCCTCGTTCTCTCGCTCTCCACGATTTGCAAGACCATGTGCGGCATGTCGGCCGGCGCAACGAAGGGCCGCATCACGCAGCACTTCGCGGTCAACGGCAACATGGCGGACCTCACGGCCAAGGAATCCACGCAGGAGACGCTCGTGTCCTTGATCGGGATGATCGGGGGCATGACGCTCGCGTCCTGGCTGCATGTGGAGGGCGATGCGCAGGACCTGAGATGGACGATGGAGTTTTGGACGTGGCTCATCTTCACCGTCCTCACCATGCTGCATGTGTGGTCCAATTACAGGGGCGTCACGCTGTTGAATCTCGACACGCTCAATCGTGAGCGCACGAAGCAGGCCATGCTTCCGCTCGTGGGCGTCCTCGCCAAGGCGTCGGGTGATTCAACGTCGCAGCAGCCGAAGACCGCGCTCGGACCAATCTCGTCTCTCATCGTTCCGGCGAAGCACCTTTCCGAATCGTTGGCGTCCTCGACTTGGGACATGATGGTTCCGAACATCCGCCTCTCCGATAAGTTCGACCCCGCCAACTTCGAGGCGGATCTGATGATCCGGATGCAGGACGCAACCGCGTCGAAGAATCCGCCTGATTCCAACGCTGCTGCGAAGCAATTCTCGTCTCACTCCCGCAACTATCTGCTGGGATACAACCCGCGAAGAGGAAGTATGCAAATCATGCTGCTGCTGGGTGCATCGCGCGAGGACCAACTTCGATCGTATCTGCATGCGCTGTTGATTGTGCATCAACATTCACAGCAGTTGAAGGGTGAAGCGAGGCTCTCCGAAGCGGTGCTATTTCGGTGAGTGCAGTGCAACGCAGCGCGGCGCAGTGTTTGATTTCGTACTGCATTGAAGTGGACGTACTCTGCGTTCTGCTCGTACAAGTGTGGGGCCACAAATCTAACACTTTTTTATGACATTGACTCGAACAGAACTTCACAAGCACTGGATCTGTTGTTCGGAGGTAAGGACACCTCACCACGACTGCTCTCGGATGCTCTTGAATCCAGAGGGTGGGACGTCAAAGGGAGGCTGTACCTTGGATTTGCATCCGCACCAACAGTCCTGCAGCTATCTCAAGCCAATTCATCTCTTCCAAAGATCAGTCCGGGAGCTGGCGAATCCTCTTCAGTGACGAAAAAAGATGACTAGAGGCGTATTGGGACGCATGTGCCAAGAACTCGGAGGGTGAATTCGCGCAGTCGCGAATAAGTAGCTTGCGTGGCTACTGATCTCCAGGTCCTGAAGAAGACAAACAGCCGTGGTGAGGTCGCCAACTTGGGCACTCGCACCTGAATTAGCGGAGGTGTCATGGCAGATTGTGGACACGAGACTTAGCCGACTGGAAACAGTTTCCACCACTGAATCCGATGCTAGGAGACACAGTGATGAGTCAGCCGATTCCGAGAAAATCGCAACTGCATTAGTGGCATCAACGTCAGAAGCAGCATAAGAAGCAATCATGGATCCAAACGGGGGTATAGCAGCGCCAAAGATCCATCCGCTGGTTCGCGATGAGCATAGCACAGGCGTCCCCACCATGCTGTGCCATCCTTCCTCCGTTCTGGTGAACGGATTACTCTGGTCGGAGCCGCAGATTCTCGGGTGTCTTCTCCTTCTCACAGATCGTTGTCAAAGGGCTGAGAATCTTCACAGCGGTGCTGTTCAATCAAACTGGAAGGCACCGATTAATAATTCACTGGCGAGATTCTTCCAGAGCACTCCCTGCAAAACCATCGCGGAGCTGTGCAGCCATGCCACAGCAGAGATTCCCGCCTCTTAACTATCCAAAGGAATAGCCTCACCGGCACCATATTTGGCCATATTTTCAAGATATAATAGTAGATGTGCTACGAGCTATGAGAGTCATGCACTTCGCCATTCCATACCGTCCTCATCCCAACGAAAACAAGTTGTTGGGAAACGTTTTAAATGATACTAATTAAACTTTTACTGTGCCCAGCATACCATCAACAGGACTGACAAGTCCGACCACAGCACCAGTGGTTTAGTGGTAAAATCCAACGTTGCCATCGTTGGGCCCCGGGTTCGATTCCCGGCTGGTGCACTCATATCTTTTTGGTCGTTGGAAGCGACACCATCGCGAGGAGATGGAAGCCTTCCGCGCTGATTCGCTTCATCTCACTCGCGGCGAATCCATTTGCTTCGTGGCATCCCCCATGGCTCCTATGATAGTCTCAGTTGCATTGGCTCAAAGTATTTTGCTCACGCTGTGAGTAAGACTATGCTGTGGTGCGCTACGCTATGGCATCGCACATCACAACCACACAGTGCGAGTCAATGATCTCTCTCTCTCTCTCTCTCTCTGTGTGTAATAATGTATTATATTAATGTATTTTCTCTGCAATCTTGCCTCGTCACTTAGTGTGCGTCGCGTGGACGAACCGAATCTCTCCATGAGATTGATCTTCGCCATTGGCCTCCTCCTCAGGCTCGGGACTGCCTTGCGAGAGATCCTTTGCGTCCGATGCATCGTCGCCCTCGGACGATGATTCCATCGACTTGAATTCTGGACCACACATCGACAGGATCACGGGCATCAATACCAATCCGTGCCCGATGCCAAGGACGACCAAGCCAACGAATGTTTTGAAGATCGTCGAGAAGATGTCGCTGGTTGAGAATGCCAGCGGGATAACGCCAAGGAATGTGGAAAGGCCGCCCAAGAAGACGGAGGATCCCATGGTGCGGAGCATCTCGATCACTCGGGTCCTGCGGTCTCCGGAGACCTCGTAGTAACGCAAGAGGATGTGGATCAAGAAGTCGACGAGCAGACCGATGGACATGACCAGCGCGATGTAGCTCACAGCATTGATGTGGACTCCGACATATTGCAGGAATCCCATCAGGTCAATGTACAAGATGGTGATGAACGGCGCCACGAACAACGCTGCTGTCCAATGCGGGATGGCGACCAGGGTGATGAAGGCGACGGAGATGACGCCCAGGATGGTGGTAAAAATGAGCTCGCCGACTGCCACGGAGTAAAACTCCCAGATCAGATACACGGCGGCGTACGTGAAGAAAGGCCAATCGTCCTTGCCTTTATTGATGGGCTGGTCTTCGCAGACATCACGTTGGTTGAGCAACCCATCGATCAACTCTTCGACGTCTTCGTTGTCGATGTTGTCCATGTACAACGTGACGCGCGATGTGATGATGTGATTGTTCTCGTCGACGGCGATGTCCTCGGAGTACTGCTTTTGGACGTTGTCTTCGGCGAAGAAGATTTCAAACTGCTCCTGGAATGTCATGCCCTCGAGGTTGGGGTTGTCGATGATGTATTGCTCGAAATCCTCGACCCAGAAGAATGGCGGTCCGTCGGAAATCTCATCAATCGTGGTCAGATCAGTGACGAAGTCCTTCATTTGTGTGCGAATATCCTCGGAGGACTGATCGACATCGCGGAAGTAGGCCTCGATGGTGAAGCCACCACGAGTCTGGTAGTCATCGTATGCATCCCAGAATGGTTTGACGTACTGTCGGCAGAGAATGACGTTGATGTGGCGGTGTTGGGGTGTGTGAGTGTGTATGTTGGTCGGAGGTTGAGGGGAAAAAGAGAGATAGACATCATGGAAACCATGAAAGAGACGATCGGTGAGAGGATCGATGGGCATGATTCGTTCACGATGCCGTGGTTGAAAGGATCTGTCTGCAGACACCGCGCAGTCAATGGCTGTCAGCCACCGGGCGATGCACGACATAGAGACAAGGGCACTTCGTATGCCATATCACAGCACGCTCAATCGACATTCAGCCGGCATGGAGAGAGTACTTACGGAATCAGATGGGACAACGTCGGTGAATTCAAATTCCTGAGTCAGCTGGGAGGCGCTGTACGAAAAGACACCCGCCATCACGATGAACGCCACGATGACGCAGATCTTCACAGTTGGTTGCAACAGCTTGTTTCCGTACCACACCATCGCGCGATCAATGAAAGATTCCTCCGGTTCTGCAGTGGCTTGTGCACCCTCACTGCGAGACGCATTTCCACCTTGGTCTTCTTCGTCGTCCTGTCCTGCCTCTTCGCCATCGCCATCCTTTGGCACGGTGATCCATACGCAGCAATCACGCCGGTTATCTTCGATGCGTTGTTCGTCGATAACCATGAGCGCAATGAAGAAGGTCATCTGGTACAGGAAATCGAGAATGATCGTCGGGAATGCGTAGAGGCAGAGCCAGTAAACTGCAGGGATCGTGGAGGTGCACCCCAGCGCAAAGGCCAGGGTCGACGTGGTGGTGGTCAGCGCGATACTCACGCCAACATCTCTCACGGTTTCCTCGATACGTTCCTCGACTGGTTTGTTGGGGGCAGTGCGTTGGAATGATCCGGCCAGGATGTAAGCAGCATCCATGCCAATTCCGAACATGATGAAGGGCAGGATCTGGGTCATGGGTGTGAATGGAACTCCACAAGTGAAGAGCAGTCCGTAGCCGCTCATGATGCCGAGGAAGACCGTCATGACAGCACCAAATCCCAAGGTTGTTCTCGACTTCACTTTATCTCTCTGGTAGAAGACGAAGCAGGTGAATACGGACATGATGGTGAAGACGATGGGAACCAGTGGGATGTCATCCATGATGGCGCGGGTGAATTCATCGGAGAATGATCGTTCAGCGAACACCTCCAGTTTGTATGGGTTGTTGGGCTCATCGTCCCAGGCATCTTGAAGATCATGGATGTTATCCAAGGCATCTTCTTCGAAGTCTTCGGCGTCATCCGTTTCTGGCAGCTCGATGCGGATCAGAAAGATTCTGGACGTCGCCAAGGTCCCCTCGTCATCGAACGTGTTGGCGCCGAGGATACTTTCCAAATCGACCTCCGTCTCGTCGGGATATTCCTTGGCTGACAACGCAACCAGGACCTGTTCATCGCTGAGATTCTCTGCCTCGAACAACGAGGCCGAATTGTTCCAGAAGGTGGTGACGGCGACGATCGGGCATGTCTTGCGGGTGGTGCCATCCGGGAGAACCTCGGTCTCCGTGCCTTCCAAACACACCTCGTCATACTTGGGTGTGTTGCGGACGACGTCGATCGCTTTGAAGACGCGCCTGACGCCCTCGGCAGCGAGCACGTTGTCACCGTCGATGTGGACGTTCATCATGAACTCACGTGGCGCCAATGTGAAACCGGACTCGTCGTCGACCCAGTCGCGATGGTCCATCGGGCGGCTGTTCTTGGGCGACCACAAGGTGTCTTCGTCGACGTCTACATTGAAGTTGGTGGCAACCCCGATGATTGCAATCGCGATGGAGAAGAAGATGACGGACACCACTGTGGTCTTTGGATATTTGGCAGCCGTGCCAGATATGTTCACCAAGACGGTCGACACGGGCTTTTGCACCTTGTTGATCACAAAACGAGACCATTTGGCACCAAGGCTCATGTCAGTATCATCGTAGTAAATGTTTTCGTGGTGACCACCGCCATTACCATTGCTGGCGTCATGGTTGCCGGATCCACGGTCTGGTTTGGACGTGGCTTTACCCCAGGCAACATGTGATATGTGCGAGCATGTGGGTGTGTGGAGATAGGAGGAGTATGGCATGCATGCAAGAAGCGGAGCATCGAGGTGAGTGTGGACTTGGTTCGATCTGCACATGCAAGGCTGCAGGCGGAGCCGTTCGGCTTCTTCTTGATGGCCACCGCAGATTGTGGCGTGCGGTGAAGTGTGGCATAGACATGATGGAGCAGTTTAGTTGGACAAAGACTTACCATTGCCAGCGCTGTCGCTTGGCTGTGTGGAATCAGGGTTGCTGTCGCTGCCCCTGCTGGTAACAACGAGATGGTTGTCGTCTTTGTCTCCTTGCATTTCGGCATTAATCATGATGCGGTTGGGTTGAATGCTTGTGGACAGTGTGATGGGATGTTGCTGTTTTTCGTTTTCGTTTGTGCTTGTGCTTGTGCTCAGTCTTTGCTTTGTATAATAGATCGAATCCTTGGATGTTCGAGTTTATGAGACCATTGGGACCCCACCGCCTATGGGCATCCCCTCAACGAGAAGGTATCACGTGTGATGGTGCTGCATACCAATACCATGCGCCATCGACGCATCTCACCAAGGACGCATCTTGCCAAGGACGCTTCTTAGATATTCGCATCTGCTGCAGGAAGGGGCGGTTTTGATAGCGAGGAACAACGCAGTCGTGCAGATGCTTGCAGCGAAGAGTGCTGGAGAAAATGTTTGCCTCAGATGATGAGTCGGTGGCAGTGGCAAGAGGGTGTCGCATCGGTCTTCTTGTTGGTTGCTGTCTTACACAATGTTTGGTTCTGGATCAGACAGGATGCTCACGAGCTTGCTTGGTTGATGAACATACTCTCGATTCGCGGGAACAGGGAGAGTGGTGCCTGTTCTTCTCTCGTCTGTCAAGAGGGAACGAGAATCCATAGACATTTGCAAGGGGCGTCGCACAATCGCGATGGCTCGGAATCGTGATGCGGCAGGTCGATCATTCTACCTGAGAGATCAATGAGGCTGCAGTGCGAGTCTGCTGTTGTCCACTGTCTATCGCTCATCTCAGCCAAGAGATGACAGAGGAGGTTCCTTTCTCTTTTTTGCGCCCCCATCTGTCGGCAAGATCAATCCATCATGTTCGGCACAACGCGAACTCTTCATGTGATCTGCACAGTTCATCGATGTTCAGCGTGTGGACTGTGCCTTTGATGTTGGAACATGGAGTGTCGGTCGTAGAATACTGTTATACTATACTAATAGAATGTACAATAGAGACGAAGGATCGCTCCGATCCGCCCCTCATCCCTTCGCCTTGCCATTCATGCCTCCATCTGAATCTTTTTGGTCCGGAGTATTCGTTTCTGTGTCCGAATTTGATCGTCGTTGTTCATGGGTCCTCTCGCTGTGCTTCATGTGGCATCCTCGAGTGCTTGTCCATCATTCGCGGTGTCGCTTGGACCGGCTCAGTCCCCACCAAGGTGTTCGGCTTCTGCTTTGATCATTCGTGGTACCGACCTTGGGCTGCTTGTGGCGCCATCATGTTTGCGGCATCGCATCCATCTTCGTTGGTGGCACACGGAAACACGATTTGTGTCAACATTCATGTCTGGGCATCTTGTGATTGCCACCGTTGGCGCCAAAAAACTGATTTGTGTTTTCGGGAATCTCGCCACTCTTCAAGACAAGAGGTCTGCGTTGGCGATTCCCAAACCGTGGCGCGCAAGATCGGGCAACGAAAATTGCACCATGCACAAGGTGGAAAAGAGGCACAGATCGGTGATCATGGATGCAGGGTAGCACAACCTGCGAACGATCCTTGGGAGGTAGAAGTGCTTGTTCTCATACTTTGATGAGTGTCTGTTTGCTTTCATGACTGCAAAAGGTTCCGCTGATAAAGTGCTTCGTCTGCTGCTCGAGTACTTGACATCGCCAGACCGATCAGGATGGTCTCTAGACAAACTTCACTGTCACTCCAACCAAGATATGGATCAACATCGCTCAAGATCCTGCGCTGGATCGAATTCTCACGAAGGACTGAGAAGCATTTCTGCAGCAGCTGTCTGCATGCCATTCTGTGTAGGTACGCATCAAGTCGTCGCTTTCGTTGCGTAAGTACACGTCAGTATCAAGAAGACGGAAATGGCAAAGAAAAGTGAGTCTGTGAGCGAACGCAAAGTTCTCGCCGTTTGGGAAATGGTTTCAGGTTTTGAAGACGACACGGCAAAAGAACAAACTCCTAATCTTCGGCTCCACCGTCGGTATTCTCAAGAGCATGGGTGAAAGACGAGATACTGTGATGATGCAAATGAGGGCAACAAAGCACAGGTACTCTCTCTCTCTCTCTCTTTCTATCTCTTCTTCCCTACGAAAGCAAGAAGTGCTCCTATTCTTAATCATATTGTAGCTTGTGCAGAGAACGCGCATCTCCGCGGAAAGGAAGAGGCAGACGTACATAGTTACATACGCATCCTCTTGGAACTTCATTGCATTCTCACTGATCAGGATCGATTTCCAGATCATTCCCTGGCCGCCTGGTGGTGGAGCGCGAGAAGTCTCCGACGAGGATGGAGCGTGAAGATCGACTCTACTATGCCTCACAACGTGCCATACGACCTACTACGAGCAAGAACAAGCACGTCAGAGAAAGCATGATCTGCGGCAAACAATGTGGAGCAAAGCTGATTGTTTCAGGCGGACCGATTCACGAATACAAAGCACGGTACATGAATAGTTCCTCAATTGTGTCACGACTCATTCGACCATGTCAGTTGACCCGAAATCTTTTCACATCGCTGTTCCGCGTGTCGACGCGAAGGCCGACCATGGCGGAGAGCGGTGGAGGCCGTCGCTCGTGAAGAGTGGAGGGAGAACGCGACGATGCCATACAACGATACCATACAACGATACAGCACTGACAGACAGACTCTCGCCTGTGCGATACTCACGGAAGTAAGCAAAGAGAGCAGATACGCAACTAGAGAGACAGCGAGTGACCTGTCCGTGACCTTGAATAGCTTGACGATGAATACCTTGACTGTCACGAGAATGAATGCAGTGAGAATAGTTGTGCTGGCAGCCGCCATTCTGTGCAGCGCGGTATCGCCGAGCGAAGCGACGCCGTCGATTGCCGCAGCATCCGCAGCCATGGCTGTTCCGCACGGCGGCGGCGCCACTTCCCCCGTCTCCTCGTCGTGGTCGCAGCAGCCACCGCAGCAGAGCCTGTTCGGAGGCCTGTTCCGCTTCCTGTTCTCGGCCGATCCCGCGACGCCATCGCAGCAGTACCGCCAGACGCTGGAGGAGCAGGTCTACCTGCTGGACCGCCAGCTGCGACAAGCGCGCGAAGAACTGGCGCTGCTGCGGGCCCAGCTGTCCAAGCGCGCGGCCAAGCGATCCAGCGCCAAGGTGGCGGCCTCCAACAGCGTGCGCACCGAGATGAGCGCCCTCAAGCACCAGATCTCGGTGCTGCAGAGCCAGGTGCATAGGCTGGAGGGCATGAAGCTAGAGCTCGAAGGAATGCTGCAGGACGAGCAGCTCAAGGTGGAGGAGCTGGAGCAGGCCCTCAAGCACCAGAAGGAGCTCAGTGCCAAGCTCGTGGAGAAGTACGAGGCGCAGCTGCTGCAGCTGCAGGAGGCCCTGGAGCTCAAGTCGCAGGAGCAGCTCGAATCACTCAAGGCCATCATGGAGGAGCGCATCACCGCGGCGGCCGAGACCGCGCGCCGCACCGCGCTGGCGGAGATGGAAGAGCGCATCGCGCAGCTCACGGACAAGATGAAGGCCGATCAGGAACGCGAGCTGCATGCCGAGCGCAAACGATCCGACGCGGCCGTGGAGAAGGAGAAGGTCAAGATGAGGAAGCTCGTCAAGGCCCTTGCCATACGCGAGAAGAAGCTTCTGGCCAAGGCCGAGAAGGATCGTCGCAAATCATCGATAGCGAAGGCGGCGGCCGCGGCAGCGTCGTCCTCCTCCACAGATACCACGAACAGCGCGGGTACCACAGCAACGACCAAGGAAGGTGCGATCTCAAGTACCACCACATCCACTTCTCCTTCCACCACCGCCGGCCGATCGACGCTGTCGTCAAGAGCCAGCTCCATCTTTCACAAACAAAAGTCTCCCACGACGCGGGGACCGATGAAGTGAAATGTTGGGGGTTGAGGCCGCGTCTCATACCGTGCTACATTCACATCCTACGCGTGTATGGTATTGATCTGGATCACCGCAGAGCATCGAATGGAACTACCATGTCGCGCCATGCCATACCACGACATGACATGACATGACACGCTCATTCTCGATTATGGTGGACAATGGCATGACGCAAACAATGTCAGGCCAACATGAGGTAGTGGCATGCGTTGCCAGGACGCCGATGCATGGTCTTTTGGGGGGTTTCGGATACATGAGGATCGATGCATCAATGAAAGAGTGGCTGATCAGTTAGTTGGAAGTGTACGTGTACCAGTATTGGATGAGTCTGCATTCGTGTGTCCGTGTACACGAATGTGCATGTGGGAGAGTGAGTCTGTGACATTGTTTGTGAATGTTGCTTCATCTGCGATCTGCGACAGAGGGAGACGAAATGTGACGCGCACATGGAAAGGCAGGAGAGTGCTCTACAGAGCATTGTCCTCTATTCTACCCCGAGATGGATGAGTGTTAACTTCGTACGAGTACGCAGACACTGTGCCAAATACGCGCATCCATGTGCAGCGCATGCTCGATTGCGATCGCATGATACCCGTCGAGAGAGCCGAATGACGCAGGGAGACATTGCCGCAAAATAGCAACAGTAGCAGCATCAATCACAGCGGAGTGAAGTCTTATTGTAGTCTGTTCCATAATATTATATTATATTCCGTAATAATCCACCAGTTTGCTCTCCATGTCCTCACATTTGGAGCGCACCTCGTATCGCAAGGACCCTTCCGTCCACGACGCGACGTCCTCTCTCCTCTTGTCGATGGCCGCAGAGCAACAAATTCGGAAAGTGGCGCCACCGAACGACTGATGTGACAAGTCGTGTTCATAAATTATACAATACTCAGCATTGATAAAACCTGTATGTTCTCTGCTCTTACATTCTAGTTTGTGCGTCATCATGCTTCTTGACACAGAGTGACGCAGATTGTTGTCAGGGATCGCGAACAGGTCTTTTGGATGCGTGGGAGGGTCTGTTTGTGCTTTGGCTGCAGCAAGAGAGGAGGGAAAGGCCATCATCATCGTTGTTGTTGTTGTTGTTGTTGCGAGTACACACAAACAACTTCATTTGTTGTTCGTACCATACGTACCATACAATTCGCACCACATGTTCGAGAAGTCGCACTGGGTTGATGCCCGGGTGCTGTTGTCACTATGTTCATTGAATCAGACAACAAAGCAGACCTTCGGGAAAAGGAAACAACGAGATAAGGGCGGACTACAGTCCGAATAGAGTGTGTTGGTAGAGCGTGTGGAGTCAAGAAGAGAGCACGTTCATCGAGAATCAAGAAGAGGGACGCAGAGAAAAGGAGAAAAAGAAAGAACAAACAGCACCAACGAAGAAGAGAGTGTCATCGGAATGACTCGCGCGATCGTTGTGAGAAAGGAAATTCAAAAATTGGCAGCAGGTCGCAGACATCAACAGACGCGCAAAACCAATAACCCCAAACCGTGATCTCCAACGATTTGGTGAACAGCGTGACGCACACGGCTTCGCTTCCCATCACCACACAAACCAACACAAGACCTCATTTTTGGTGTTGCGTCACGAACATCAATCAAAAGTTGGGTCCAAATTCAAATCGCGATCGAGGCGACCGCCATCCCCGCATCTTTCACTGTCCCGATACAGCACACACATGTACACATCATCTTCCGAGGCGCAAGTACGATACAGTGCGATACAGTACGTACACAACAACAAAGAGAGGACGAGAAGCAGCTCAACTGTGCGAACCAGGACGCTGGTTGCTCTCACAACTTCAGCAGACAGAACACTCAAAACACGAAGACGCATACGCCACACCGCTGACAACAACTCTGCCAGGTCATCAGGCACAAACGTCCTAACAACAACAGCAACAACACCATGACCTCCGTCGACGTCCTCTTCCCCATCGATGAAGGCCGTGCCATCCGCAATCCTTGCGGCGACTGCAGATCCGGCATCGATGGCATCTACGAGACCATGTACTTTCACTCTCGAGATGATGACGAACTCCACGGTAACACTCGCAGCGACACGATGAGAAGCCAAGATGCTCGTGCGAACACTGGAAACGATTCCAAAGGAAGGAACAGCATCAGATGGCTCAAGCGGAGCCAAGCTCGCTCTTCTCAATTGCAACCGCTCGGCCCAACCATCCACAAGATTCCTCCCATCCACAATGACGGCACTCCCACGAATGGTCAAACTCAGAATGGCCGCGTCAACTGCAATGTGCAAGTCGCAGCGGATGGAAAATCAGCAAGGCCGTGCGCGGGCAACAACGCTCGGCCTGTTCTGGTGTCGCCTGTTGGGGAACAGCAGAATCCCGTTCTGTTGGATGTGTCCAATCGAATTCTTCTCGCAGATCAAGGTGCATCTCCAAGCAATGCCAGCACGCCGCATCATGACACACATCCATCCTCGAAGTTGGTACAATCTGCTGCCGTCCCCGTGACATGCGGATCAGGCTCCGTTGCTGCCGCATCGGCATCCATGGCAACTTCGACATCTATCTCTGTCTCTTGCTCAATTTCCATGGCGACGTCCCACGACACCAGCGGATCGATGATTCCAAAGAAGTATTACATCAACACCAACACGGTGCCCACGGAAATACACATCATCGAAGAAGACGAGGAGGAAACGCGTGATGCGAATGCCACTGCAATATTGAGAAAACCGCCCACGAAGGAAGCGCCGTTCAACAATAACATGCCATCGGCATTGCAGAACGTTTTGCCCAATAACGATGAGCCGCTCGATGCATCCATCCTCAGCGAGCCATCGGGTCATCCCGTAACTACCACGCCAGTCGGACAGCCCGCATTGGGCAAGCTCCTCTCGTCTCCGTCTCGATCGCTTCTCAAGGCGTCCTCGTCGACGTCTTCCAGCTCCGAAGAAGAGCAGACGGTGCGAACCCCACTCGAAATGGAGCGGCTACTGGCCACGCAAAGCACCAAGATGGCGGCTAAGAACGAGTACACCCTCCTGCAGCAGCTGCAGGCCAAGCAGGAGGTAATCGATATGCTCTCCGAGGAGGTCTACCGGTCCAGAATGCGCATCCACGGTCTCATGTCCCAGGTCGCGGTGGGCAATGATGACGAGGCAAAGGATGACCAGAACGCCAACAACAACACTGCGCGGGATGCGGACAAGGTCGCGGACAGAACCCGATCGGTTGAACCGACGGAGGACTCCACGCCCGATACGCCACCCAGTAAATCAAGATCCCTGCCATCGCGCCGTCAGCGCAGACAACGTCGACAACGCCAGAGGCCGCAACGATTGACGCAGGACCCGGCCAAACAGGAGGAGTACGATCCTACCATCTACCTCAAGTCGGGTATCCTGCTGTCCACATTCTTTGTTCTATGTGGCGGCCGCCCCATCCTCCTCATGATCATGGTGCTGGTCTGGATCACGGTCGATATGATCGCCTAGAAGACTAAACACAGTACAGTATATATTGCATTCAAAATAAAATCATAGAAGAGGCATTCATGTTTACCTATTTATTATTGACTAAAATACTCACGAACATGCATCATCATCATCATCATCACCATCGATGCCTACTCGGTTGGACCGCAGCTGGTGAGGCGTTGCCAGAACGAAAGCTCGACCTGTGGCTCGTCCTCTTCTGGTTGTTCCACCATCATCGGTGCTCTCTTCATGGGCGTGGCGAGTTCTGTCGCCATTTCCTTCTTCTCCACAACCACTGGTGGGGGTGCTTCCACCACGGGTGTGGGAATCTCGACTGCAGCCTCGGGCTCCGGCGTCGTCGTCATATCCCGCGCCTCGCTCTCCTGCTCATCGCGGCTGTTCGTCATCTGGGCCCACACGTTGCGCCAGCTCTTGCGTGCCGTGCGAGCACGTGCCGACAGGCCCGGCAGAATGTCGTCGCCTTCCAATCCGGGCAACAGCTCGACCGATGGACTCGCGCTGCGGTTGGCGGGTGGATCGCGCGCCTCCGACTTCATCTGCGACACGCGCTTCGATTTGGCCTTGGCGACGGCCTTGTACATGGCGACGCCGCTGACGGCGTTGCGTTTCGTGTTGGAGCTCTTGACGCTGGTGTTGTTCATCTTGTCCGTGTCTTCGGAGGGGTGCGAACCGAGCGAGCCGGACTTGGCGCTGGACGCGGCCTTCTTGGCGCTGCCCTTGATGGATCGCTTGCTGTTCGTGGTCTTGACGGACTTGTTGGCCGCAGACTTGGCCGAGGCCGCCGACTTGATGCTCTTGACAGAGGCTGCGGTCTTGATGGATTTGGAGCTCTTGATCGACTTGACGCTCTTGGCTGACTTGATGCTCTTGGAAACTGATGCGACGGACTTGTTTGAGCTCATCACTTCCTCAGTTTCTGGCTTGTCGGCGGCAGGTTCCTGCTTGTTTTCGTCAGCTGCAGTGGCTTCCTTGTTGTCCTTGTTGGAAGTGGTGGCAACGACGGCAGCAGCAGCAGCGGCCGTGATAACAGCAGCCGTTGCAACTGTGGCGACAACAGCACCCTCCTTCTTTGACGAGATGCTGGCGGTGCTCTTCATCGAAGCATCCTCATTCGCGCTTTCCTTCTCGACACTCGCAGCGGTGGCGGCGGGGACAGGGGCGGTGTCTTCGGCCTTCTTGGATCGGGCCTCGACAGCCTCTGGGGAAGCGGTGACGGACACCCCAGTAGACTTCTCGCACACGCTATTCTCGCGCACGCTCTTCTTGGACGCGGAGCTCTTGACGCTGGCGCCGCTCGTCACGGATCCGGAAATGGCGCCGACGGTGGAGGTCGATGCAGCCGTGCTGTCGGCCGTGTTGTCGGAGGTAGTTGCGACGGTTGCTGCAGCTGCAGCTGCAGCAGCGACACCGGCAATGACGACGGTCCCGGCGACAGCTCCAGCGGCCGTCTTGGAAGCTGCTTCGGTGTCGGCGGGTGGCGTTGGGGTGGGTGCAGTGTTGCGATCCACCGCACCGGTGCTCATGAAGGAGTGACGGAAGATGGGCTTGCCGCTTGGTCGCGGAGGCATGCTCTTGACGCTGGCAGAGTCCTCTGCCTTGCGAGAGCGGTTGCGGCTGCCACCGTGGATGTGCCGAGTTGATCGGGAGAAACGGTTGCTGTTTCCGCCGTTGCTGGTGGTCAGGCCTTGACGCTGGGTCGAGGCGGCGGCGGCGGCGCCGAATCCTGCGACTGGAGCGAATGCGGATGCTTCACGTCCGGAGTACACGTTGGTGTTATTCTGTCCGACCTGCGGCTTGACAGCGATCGTCGCTTCGGAGTCGGCGGCCTGCTGCTGCCAGGTGCCTTGCGGGTCGGTGGCCAGGCCGTTCTTGTTGAACAGATCGGTGGCAACGGGAGAGGCTCCCTGGTTGACGAACGCGTGGCTGGACCTCGCCTGCTTGGAGTGGTCCATCCCGTTCTTATGGCTGTTGCCAGAGTGCTCCACAGAGTTGAGCATGAGGGACGACACGTCGTCGTCGATCACGAAGCCCTCCTCGCCGGCATCCAGGGCGATGGCTCGTGCGCGCTCGATCCATGTCTTGTGCTCCATGGTGGGGAGCAATGCGAAGTCATTCTCGTTGGCAACCTCCTTGATGACTTCCTCCACCTGATCCATGGCCCTGTGGAAGTCGAAGAAGAGGTTGATGTCGGAGTACCGTCCGATGTCGCATGCCTTTGGCAGCACGTTGGGCAGCTGCCAGTAGAATTCGCAGTAGCAGTCCTCCTCGACTTCGATCACCTCGAGAATCTTGCGGCCCAGCAGCCGTGCTACCTTGACCTGTCGCTTCTCCTGGAGGTGCCTCATGATGGCCATGGCGAACTGCGCCTTCAACACAGTGTCGAGCTGGTTGTACAGGTGCTGTTGGAGTTCCGTGTAGGAAAGGTACAGGAGGGCTGGCCACCAGTGAGATTGGTACCGAACCCAAACCAGACGCTCCAAGAGAGCGATCTTGGGAGATGGTTGATTAGCATACGGGATGCCCCATTTCTCCATCGACGCAACGGAGACTGTTGATGACATGGCCATGGTTGATGATGTGTGTGTTGACGTGAATGTGAATGTGAATGTGGACGACTGCGGTTGTGAAGCTTCGATCTCGATCGCTTTCGTTGAAATGATGCTCTGATGTAAAGGGATGAATGGAATGGATGGGCTCTGTTGCGGTTTGTTATTTTGTGTGAGATTCGGAGTCTGTCAAAGTCGCTGATGATGAAGTTCGAGGGATGGCGAAATGGTTCTGCCGATTTGAGGGCTGAGTGTTGTTGACTCCTATGTACTCTTTCGCTTACTCCTATCTCATAATCGAGAGAGTTGGTATGGCAGTGATGGTCGGAACTGTTCGGACGCTGCTGTATGGTGATGAAGACGTTGAAGACGCTGCTGCATGGTGGTGGATGCAGTTGCTTCTGGTCCAACTGTCACACACTCACCTGTTCTGTCACCAACGTTGACACACACATGCACATCCGCTTTCACCACATTCCACTTTCACATTCCCCACAACGTCTCGCTTCTCTCCAATTGCTGGCGTTGAGATTGAGACTCGCGACCTTCCTCGCCATCCAATCCAGCACCAACCACGCATGAACACATGAAAAAAGCCATCAAAAGAAGCCCAGAGGTGCGAGAACACAACAAACCATTTGCTATTTCACCCATGCTGGGAGGTTTGGTTTGTCTGCTCTTGGACACAAAACTGTGAGCGGAGGCGTTGGGAACTTCAGCGATAATTGTTCGAGCACGTCGCGTCGGTTGGATTGGATTACTATGGGAGAAACCTGTCCATTTTTGTGACATGCGACATTCTCAAAGCGGCGCACATAAGAGAGAATCGGCACCGAAGTTTCCGCCATCGCGAAATCCAACGCATGGCGATCATGTTCTCCAACAATTTTGCAACTATCCACGACTCGCACCTCACCAAAACGAAAGTCTCACCAAATTCAATCCAAATCCATCCACGTGACATGAAGCGACAGTATGCGGAGAGGTGCCAAGCGCAAGAGCAGAGCGGAACCGGACGAGGGGTTCTTCTTGTCCACTAACAAGATGATCACGTTGAAGATCTCTCTCTCTCTCGCTGGAGAGGGGGAAGAGCTAGAAGGCGTGGTAGAAGCACGTCGCTGTGCTAAGTTGCCGTTCCTCTCATCAAATTCCCTCTCCATTCACATGATGGCTACACACCGGTGGAGGGGGTTCCCGCAATTGAGGACCATACCATGATGTTCATGCGTGGGAACACAGCCAACAATGCAGACAACGATGCCAGCGATAACATCGGAGCAATCTACGCCACGTGCCTCCGACTAAGTGCATGAAGCAAAGCCAGCTGTCCGAGACAGTCGCGAACCGGAATAGAGTAGCTGAAACTCCCTTGCGCTCTGTTTGGAATACACTTTTTTGTTGAACGCACCGCTGGTCACAGGTCACATCTGTCCAAAGTTCGTAGAAGCGCACTTGTATCGCAGAGTGCGGTAGTCTATGCGGCATCATCGTGCTCTGCACATCAAGCAACAACTTCTGTCCGCTCTCGCCACTCGACTGTCTCTGGAAACTTTGCAATTGATTGCCACCTTTTCCGTCTGTGCGTCCGTCCAATTCCAGAAATCGTGTGTCACGCAAACGCTGATGCCGACAACAACGTCAGAGATGATCGACGACCCATCAACAACAACGTCAAAAATCGTATCCAAACAGCACATCATGTGTCAACGATCGCAAAGTGGATGAGTCATCGACATCTACTCCACACTACTGTAGTCGCATGTACCATCGGCAACAAGCGAGTTGGAGACAGGACGGAACATCCACAAACTTGCGACAGTGCAACAACAAATTGCATTCGATCGCATTCTTACACAACGGAGAAGATGAGATCCTTTCCGCAGATTCTGACGGTCTCAGCTCTGCTGCTGATGTCCTCGATGGTGATGGAATGTGCCGATGCATTCATCGTCAATCCATCCAGGGGCCCTGAATCAGCCACGATGCTGCATGCCAACCAGAACGAATCGGCCGACGTCACATCCAGACGTTCGATGCTGCTCTCCACAGCTGCCGGTGCTGTGGGTGCAGCAACCGCCTTGATGGTGTCACCACCTCAACCAGCACACGCCCGCCTCGAGGCTGTCAACCGTCCCGATCTACTCCCAACAGAGGCAGGTCTCAACGTCATCCAAACGGAGAAGTTCCTCACATCGGGACAGGCCAAGCGACTCGATGGCATGCTGACCAATCTGGAACGTGACACCGGCTTTCGTTTGCGTCTGCTCTGTCAGAACTACCCCAACACACCTGGATTGGCCATCCGCGACTACTGGGATTTGGGCAAGGAAGGGCAGAAGGATGACAAGTACATCGTTCTCGTCGTTGATCAGTTTGGCGGACGTGGTAGGTCCCATCGTTTGCAGAGTGGCGTGTTGCACCACGTGAGCATCGAAGTGCTTCTTTGAGATCATACTCGTACGCATGGTCTAAGAACGTCCGGGGTACCAACCCATCGATCAAAGCAGGCATGCGCCTTTGCTCCATTCGGTTTGATGCAACCACGCCTCCAGCTTTCATGCCAGATGTGGCCACCCTCGGTCAGTCCCTTTTTCATTCGTTCTCACCATTCCTCTCTCATCGCTTCGTACCAAATCCATGTGAATTGCAATGCTGGTGGCGCCCAAAACAACGCTGTATCATAAACGATGGCGGCATCGCACATGCACAATTCAAATGATGATGCAACCCAACGTATGTACACAGGCAATGTATTGAACTTCAATGTCGGAGACGGTGTGAAGGTAAGGGACAGCGCATGGTGTGCAAAGTTGGATGTCGTGTAATGATTTCATTGGCATACCGACGCGAAGGGAGTTTGAGAGTACGCCACCGCTACACCAACATGAGAAGCTCTCCTGCAGGCTGGCCTTCTGATGATCAGCGCAACCGATCATTCAACCGCAATGTTTCTCACAAATTCATCTTGCCCCTGTTCTTTTCTGACACTTGTTTCTGTTACAAACGTACCTGTAGTTTGCTTTGCCAAATGTGTTCTGGACTCGGCTTTCGGGAAAGTATGGAACGGTGAGTAACTGCTGAATCATTGTGTTTCCGTTTGCGAGCGAGAGGATGGGGTGGTCGTTCATCGGCATGCTGATGCATTGCAGGGCGTGTAGATAGTATTTTGGCGTCTCTCTCATGTGTACATGACAGTCACGCCACATGACAGTCACGCCACATGACGGTCACGCCATACGAACAGCACTCACTGATATCCTCTGCCTTATTTTTACGCAACTACATGTTCCACTCTTCTCCATGATGTGTTGCTCGTTCTGGTAACTGTTCGCTGTTGCTGCCACACAGACATTCTACGTTCGTGACAACGGCATTGACCTGGCCATCACGAACGCTGTGGAAGCAATCGTGTCCTGCCTGAGATCCGAGGATGGCTTCTGCACCAGCCCACCAGACGAGGCACAGAGTCTGAGAGGGTTGGGATTCAAATGAGTCAAGGTTCGGGATAGCGTTGATTTCATTTCTTGGATCATGTGGAGTCAAACCCGACATGACATGCACTCTCGTGTTGTGGAAGCATAGACGCCACAGCAGCAACTGCATGAGGCTAACTCGATGAATGGCTACTGCTACTGCTATTACAACTACTACAATTCACATCTTTGCCCACCTTAAAGTGTGTCCGGCGAAAGGGCGAAAAGGCAACAGACATTCTGTCTTCGTTCTTTTTTCATCATGCAGTGTGTATTAGTACTGATACTTATTCTATGAAATGATTGATCTCCGATATTGGACGGTAGGTGGTGGAATGCACCGGAGCGCGACGAGTTCCAAGAGTGTCGTGTTCTTGAATTACAACTTGGTCACCATGGAGCTCCTCGAATTGTGTGAGCATTGTACTCGATGACGGCATCCTTCCGTTGATGTTCACCATTCGACATCAAAATCGACTTCAGCGTCAGTCGAACTTGGACAAGAAGCCTTTTCGGAATGCAATCTCCAATGCGAGAGCTGCAGCACCGAACAGCACGGCTGATTCTACCCCATTCACAAAGATCTGAGATAGCATTCCCCAGTCCAGGTACTCCAGTGGCTCGCCGCCTGTGTTTAGTGGCCAGCATGGAATGATGAAGTGGCGGATTTCAGTTGTCGAGGAGCAATGGGCAGCAAAAGTGGTGGCAAGGTGACAGAGATGGGTCAGATGCGCTGGATTGGAGAAAGCGGGGCACAAACTCGGATAACTGCCATTGATGACGCTTCATTCCGCACACGTGCAACGCTGTAGCGTGTGTGCACCATACTCACAGCTCAATGGCAACGCGGAGCAGGTTGGCGATGTCTGGACATTGGCCAGCGTCCGTGTCAGCACGAATGCGCCGATGACACCTTGGTTGAGCATGGGATTGTTATCTCCTTCTCGCACTGCGTATCGATAGACCAAGGCGAACAAGGCAGCTTGGACGGCTGACATGTCCGTTGCGAATTCCCATTGCGGCAACCCCCCACTGCCCGTGATGGATAACAGAGCATGGTGAATGAAGATGATCGGCGTGGCCCCCACAGCGCCACCCACTCCCCCGATGGCGGCCGCCTTGGTGGATTCTATTCGCTGGGCCATATCGAACTGCGAGCCTTCGTTCTTTTGATTTTTCGTGCCTTTTACATCATCCTCGTCGTCACCACCATCATCATTCTTATTGTTGTTGTTGTTGTTTCCACCGAAGTTGTTGAAAACGCCGAATCTGTTGCCTTTTCCAGATGCTTCTGTGGATTCGGTTGCTTCCTTGGTGGCAACGCCACCGAATGGATTGATGTTCATGAGGAACGTCTCGGCTTGAGCTTGGAATGATTTCATCGGATTCGTGCTCCTCTTGTCACTCGCAGGGCTGGCAGTGCTACCAGCCTTGGGTGGGGGTTCGAAAGAGCGCTCGAATCGGTCGCCTTGCCGAGAGGTGACTTCTGCGCCGCTTGCAGTACTGGTAGGTTTGCCACCGGCATTGACACCGGCGACGGTATCCACGCCAACGTTTCGAGTTGCTGGCGAGGAGTCAAAATCGAGCTCAAATCGGTGAACTTGCGGGTCGCTAGCTTGAGCGCTCTGAGCATTGACATCAACGCCAGCATCAACGTCGGCAGTTGAAGCCATGCTTGCAACAGGTTGTTGCTGTTGCTGCTGTTCCTTGTCGATATCGGCCTGCACCTGATGGCGCAATTGATCCCGCGACTTGGCGGAATATCCCGGCAGCATGAGTCGCTTGAGGGTGTCCTTGACGGCCGCATAGAAGAGCTTCTTCTCCATGAGCTTGGATATGGAGGGATGGTCCTCCGTGAAGATATTATTGAAGTATGACTCCCACTGGCGTTGCTGTGGCGCCATTTCCATCTGGACCTGCTGTCGCAGTTCATCTTGCGACATGGAAGAGTATCCAGGGATGAGGGCAGTCTTCACAGAGTTCTTGATGTTGGCATAGAAGAGCTTCTTCTCGACCAGCTTGGCCTTGGTGGCTGGGTCATGCTGTTGCTGCGTATACGATTGCTGATGTTGCTGGCGTTCGGCCGGCGGATCGTTCGCAATGGGAAGAGCCCTGCCTGTCGCAGGTACGTTCGCTCGTGTCGCTCGTGCTTGCGTTTGTGCCGTGAGCACCGACAATGGCGATTGGTTGGAGAATGCCGCTGTCGCCATCGTGGGATGCATGTTGGCAATGGATGTCGCATCATCGTCAGAAGTCAGCGTCGGCAAATTGATGGCGCCGGTTCCGAGCTGAAAGATGCTGCCGTCCACAACGAGCGCTGTGGTGTCGATGACGTCATGAATGAGCTTGTTGAATCGGCCTTGGGCAGTCGAGAGATCGTCCTGTGGGACACCAACTGCGTTGCCGTTGGGTTGTCGCGTGGCTGATCTGTAGAGATCTCGCGCACTCCCCAAGGATATCGTGGAACGAACGAGAAAGTCGTTGCTCGTGAGCGCAGCCTGCAGCGGACCCACGTTGCCGCCTCTGCGCGCGTTGTTGTTGGTGATGTTCCGGATCGTGCGGCGCACTCGTGATGATCTCCCAATGTTGAAACCAAAGTGCGATGCGGGCGGTCTCGGGGTGGATCGGAGCGATGGCAGATTGTTGGCACTGGCGCCAGTGGCATCGCCGTTCCCCATTACGGCGATTGAGAACGTGGAGAGGTTGTTGGCCGACCACGCGCCCATTCCTCTGCTTCTGGCCGGATCAGAAGCTCGCGTGCTTGCCCTCAGCATGCTCCCAAAGGTGCCCGGTGCCTTGAGTTGCGACGGCATGTTACCAGCGGCGGTGGTGGATACGGAACCGGAGGTAGTACGAGGCGCAGTTGAAGATCCAGACCCGTGTTTGAAGGCGGACGGGAAGGAAGATGCGGACGCAGACGAAGAGGCAGGATCAGAATGCATGATCTTGACCTGGAAGGCACCATCCTGCGCAGCTTGAACGACCGCTGATGGGCATCCCCATGGCAATCCGAGATCCAAAGATCCGCAGACGAGGACGGCCGCCAAGGCAATCAATCTTCTGGTGATGACGCCCATCGTTGATGCTTCGAAATGCCAGATCGTGATGTGATGATGTCTGATGCAATGTGATGGATGGAGTGCGATGGAATGCGATACTTGAGGTTGCGGCTTGTGCTCTGCTCTCAGATGATTTGTGATTAATGTCGACTTCACACACCAAGATCTCAGACCCTGGAAACTTGGTGGCGGTGGTGCCCGCACATCACACCACACATCCCATCACACCACCACCATTTCGTTCTCGATTCTGTTCGGATTCCCATCCGTGACAACGACAGTGTGAAGCATCTTATTTCGGTCGTGACTTTTGTGGGTTTCTGTTGGTCATTTCCATGATGGAGTCGTTGTGGACATCTGTCACGGGAACAATAACCACGGAGTTTGAAATGGGAACCCCCATCACACCCGACTCTCTGATTGGCCAATCAAGAAAGAGAAGACACCAAGACTTCAATTGCTGACGTGGGGCACGATCTGATCACTGAAAACCTAATCAAGTACTATTTGGTCGCGATTGCCTCCGACCCAGGCGACCAAAACCAGTCCTTTCTGGCGAAATCGGCGATTGCGCGCCAATTTCTGTCGTACAACATTTGCGTAGGATTTGACGTACAACTATCCACCACAAACCTCACAACAACACAAAACAACACAAACAAGAACAAGAACAAGAACGAGAAATTGGAGACTTGTTCAAATAACACATCTCATCGTTCTCCTTCTTGAAAGTATAACAGGAAACATCATCAAGGGAGGAGAAGCATCGACAATAACAACAACAACAACAACAACGACAGCACAACATCCAAGATAGAGTAGCATCAACAGCCACGACCAAGATAAACACCAACAACTCCAACCAAGGCCAGAACTGCTGCATCAACAGCAACAACGATTGGCATCATCGTGAAGCAACGGGCGTCTCGCTTGTCGGCGATTGGCACCAACTGATTGGCTTCGTATCGTTCCCTCTTCGATCAACTGGGAATACAACAGGGCGCAAGGGTCTTTGAGCACATCATCATCGGCTTCGGCAGGCGCACCTTCACACAAATCCCATGATAGCAGCTGCTATCTCGCATGTTGCAGATCAACGGGCGCCCAACACCATGGATCCTTCTTCTCAACTGCAGCAGCAGCAACAGCAACGGCAGACGATGAAAGCGACGCAGATCATGCGACCGACGCTCATGTGGATTCCCCTCCACACCACCTCTCTGCCTGTGCAACAAGCACAATCACCAGACCTCGCGGAGACTCCCGCGACACAGCAGCAGCAGCATGAATCGCCTCCGATCCATTGGCCCGCCGTGGTGTATCCTGACTTTGATGAGATGCTGGAGGATCTGGAGAAGATCATGCCACCGCAACAATGGAACGATGCACAGACGACACTCACCGCCATTTTCATGGAGTCCATGCTCAACGCCGATGATTGCTTGGAAATGGATGCACCGTCGAACCAACAGCATGCTCAACCTCTGCTCGCCAAGCTGTTCGGATATCCGTTGGAAATCATGGTCCTCACGAAGGGCCACGTGAACGGGTGCACGGAATTCCTGCGAGGCAGAAAGCCCTACATGTACCATCAGATGAACCGGCGCGAGATCTTTGCCGCGGACGACGACTGGATCATCTTCCACCGAGCTCTGGATGAAGTCATGTCGTACATCCAACAACGCAGGACCTCCAAGCAGACGGCGGTCTCCGTTGGGGGCGCAGCCGTGACCAACGAGCACAGATACACCTTGTTTGAGCAAAGATGCAGACAACGGTTGGGACTCCCCCCAAAGCAACAACAGCAGCAGTTGCAATCTCAGCCAGCACAACCACAGCGACCTCCAAGAGAGACACATTGGGATAGCCGGAGTGTTGCGGCCGTTTCCGTTGCGGAAGACTCGACATCGGTCTCCACCTGCACTCGCAACACCACGGATGATCGCTCCGTTGGTGCAAGTACGGTCATCCCCTTGCGCAGCGAACAGCAATCAACTGCCAAGGATTTGCGAATCAACGCTCATCAGACCACAAGCCAGTCTGCGCCATCAACGCCTACAGCGAAATCGACCAGCACGGCGCCACCGCCCGTTCCACCGAAACTGGATTCGCCGCTGGAACCAACCGATGACTTTGCCGCGGTCATGATCAAGCTCACCTTTGCTGGCATGACATCCCGCAGAGTGGATCGCAGCAACGATGACAACGCGAGAGGTGCCTCCCAAACGAACCAAAACATCTTCATGTACCAAGTCCCATCCAGCTCCGCATCTCCCTTCCCTCTCATGACGAGGGATGAATTGAAGCGTTTCTGCTATGAGCACTACAATTGGAGTTCAACAACTGGTGCAGCCAGCACACCCACACCCACATCTGCCGTCGCAACCGGAAACACAGAAGCTCCCACAAGCAACTCCGCTCCAACAACTCTCAAGAAGAAGGGTGTCAAGAGAAAGTCAGTTCATGACCAACTACCAAAGGCAGCTGATGTGCCACGCAAGAAGACCTCCTCTCCGAAACCAAAATCGACCAAGACCGGCCCCAAAGCGTCACCTGCCCAGAAGAAAGGCAAGCGCGGCACCCCGCCTGCCAAGAAGCAGAGGCAACAAAAGAAGGGACAAAAGCGTCTGAAACAAGATGCGCATCTGCAACAGAGACGCAGAAACACGGTGCTGAATGTCAAGTGCGATCGCGAAGACAACGTGGCACCATGGATGCACTACATGCCGATTCTGAGCATGACCAAACGCCACCCGCTGCTCAAGGCCATTGGCATGAAGCATTCCACCAGCGATGGAGCGTACTACATGGCCAACCAAAACCCCGCCATCTACTCGCAGCGTTTCTGCGATAAGAATGCTCCCTTCCGATTCTTTCTGACGCATGGCATTCCCAATGTGGAGGAACTGGACGAGCGCACGCGGTGCATCGTTGAGCTTCTTGCGCGGCACAGCAACGATCCCAAGTCGGCCTGGCTCGCACAGAAGCTGGATACGAGGCTGCTGACTTCCAAGGAAGCCTGGGGGTTGTTGCAAAAGTATGGGTTCCAGAAAGCTCCGCGGACAGGCATGATCACTGCGCCACCGCAGAGCGGGCTGCCGCTCAAGCAATTCGTCAGCCTGAAGCATCTGCGACGGTACCTGCGGGGCATTCCAGACCTTCAGGAGGCGTGCTCCGAACAGAACACCACCTCCTCCCGAACCGGACGCAAGGCACGACGAGCAACCACCAAAATCAAACAGATTCTGAATGATGGCGAGGAGCTGGCCCTGCGATTGTGGCTGGCAACCTCAAGAGCGCCGATTCCAACCTACGGTGACGACCCAGAAAGTGATCACGCCGAAATGGACAAGTCCTACGAGGACATCGAAGTGAGTGAATTGGAAAATGGAAGTGCGCAGTGGGAAACACTGCATATCCTCAACCCGTCCCACAAGAAAAGCAAGGATGCCGCTGATGGTAGCGACGGCAAAGAACAGGAAGAAGAGAATGAGGCGGTTAACCTCGTAGACGGTGTGGAATTGCAGAGAGAGGAGGAGGGAGAACAGAACACCGCGATGAATGGGTTGCCTGTCGACGATGATGGCACCAACAGTGGAGGTAGTCGCGACAACAATCGTGAAGCAGCTAGTGGTGTAAAGATCGACAGCCAACACTCGCATCATGCTGTCAGCGGAAGCAAGCATGGTACGGGCGGTTGTGATGGTGATGCCTCCATGAAAAGTGAGACAAACACTGAGATAGAGGTTGAATCCGAATCTGAAGGTCAGATCGAGATCGAAGCTGACGCATCGGCAACTTCAGACGACTTCCCACAAGGAACGATTCCATTCGAGCCGCTGGTAACAACATCCGTGGCTTGGAATCTGCTCATGAAGTGCGGATGCACGTACAGCGGCACGTACCGGCTCCCGGGAGAGACGTCTGCCAACATGTCGCACCTGGACCGATTCGAGAGCATCAACGCTCTTCGCAAATTCCTGTGCCGAGAGGGTATTCCTCTCTACCAAGACAATCTCTACAGGCTGACCGCAGATGAACAAACCGATCTCAAGAGGTGGATCATGTTCGCGAACATTAAGAGTTCGGACATTCCCAGACTCTCGTACGCCCCGATCACGCATGAAGAAGCGGAGACGATGCTGAAGAAGAGCGGTTTCCGGAAGGATGGCATTCGCTATTACTTCCCCAGTGTCGCCAACACGGATTCGAATTCGAATGATGCCGGCATCCAGGAAATCGAAGGGCTGAGCTTCCTGAGATGCCTATCAGGCGTGAGATACCACATTCGAAACCTGGACGACATGGCGAAGTTGGGATACGCCGATGATCAACAGTCGTTAAGGCGACGCAAGCGACGAGATCATCGCCGGTCTCCACTGAGCGAAGATGAGGTAAGATCATTGCAGCTGTGGGCGGCAGAATGTGACGACGAACTTCCCACCTTCCAATTCTTTCCCGTCATGGACGACGACGAAGGCGAAAGCGATGGCGAGAGCGCCGCAGAGGAGGGTGAAGTTGACTCTGCTGTTGACACTGGCAACGCCGATGGCGAAGGCAATGGCAATGGCAATGGCAATGGCAATGGCAACAGTGAGAGCAGTAGCGAGAATGAAGAGGAAGGAGAGATTGATGAAAGCGGTGACGATCATGTCGCGACTGCGTCAACGAACGCTTCCACTGACCGGCAAACTGCTGAACAAGACAGCGGCAACGGGAATGGGAACGATGAGGGCAAAGGCATGACGGGTGAGCACCGTGATGACACGAACGGGGACGATGTCGCGACAATCACTGAAACCACCGAGCACACCAGCGCGCCGGTGGCTGGAGCCAATGTAGCGACAACTTTCACCGCAGATGCTGATGAGGACGTAAGCGAAGCTGTGAGCACTGTGGATGATAAGCCAAGCGAAAATGACAGGATCGCTGACGCTGCAGCAACGGTGGGCACAAGTGACAGCGTGAGCATCGTGAAGCACGGAGCGATCGCCAACGACATCCCAGCCGCAAGTCGGCCTTCCGCAACACTGGAAACGTTGGTGGAAGCAGCAGCAGCATCAGCAGCAAGTGCGTCCCAAGATGAAGCACACGTGGCTGAAACCGAAATGGCGCCCGATTCCAAGGTTCGGACCGACCCTGTGCCTCCACCACAAACAGGTGCATGCGTCCCGAAATCAGCAGGTGATTCTCACCAACAGCAACAGCCGGAGGCACACCATCATCAACATGAGGCACAAGCTGCCATCTTCAACTCCGCCAAGATGTCCATCGTGGGAAACAACACAGAGACAACATCGAACAACAGCGGCGATCTGTCTCAAGAGATGGAAATCATGCCAGAAGGGAGACAGCACGACGAGCTGCAGCAGAATTGGTTGGCAGTTTTCCCACAAGCGGAAGAGGAAGCACGTCACGAAGCGAGCGCAGCTGTCTCTACCACGATTGCCTCCGCCATGAACATTGAATCCAATGGTTCTGACGACATGCTGGAGGAGGCAAGCGACGATCAAGCGAATGTGGACGATGAGAAAGCAACTGAGGAGACCTCGCAATTGAATGATCATGGCTATAACGGTGACGACGACAACGATGGCATGCTGGTGGACGATGTCAACGGGACGGCATATGTGCGTGAAGATGCGCCATTGTATACCCAGCCAGATAACGATACCCACGACGCCATCCACAACAGCTACAGAAATGCAGAAGATGAGCCAGAGGAAGCTCACTATCCGCATCAATACCAAGAGCTGCAGCAACACCAGCGGTTTAGCACAAACATGGAGCTCGTCCAAGGATACGCGGACTGCAGCGAAGACATGTTCGAGTCCACATTCATGTACTGAGGAAGTCGAGAATAATGCATAGAGTGCCATCGCATAAGATTGGGTTGTGTCGTGTACTCATTGTATTCTATTGTATCGTATGTTAAGTCTATTCTGTTTGTATGGTGCAGTGATGGCACTCCTTGTCGAGGAACACAAATTGCTCCTGATTGCAAGTGTTGATAATTGGATGATTGGAAGAGTTCATCCTGGAATAGAAGATCGACTCTCTCTCTCTCTCTCTCTCTCTGTGTCCGTAATTGCGTTCACGATAACGTTCACTCCAAGCCAGCTCGCTGCATGGATTGGTGATACAGCATATCGACAGTCGACGATCGGAATGAATCGTCCAATGTGAAGGACGTCGTGTCCACCACGATCTCGGGAGCAACTGCCGATCCCGATGCTGACAGTTGGCTGGGGAGCTGCGTTGGCTGCATTCTGGCATTGGCAACCACGGATTCGGAGTCCAGAAGATCAGCTGTGACGCCTGTTGGCATGAATGCCGATGCAATTGGCAAACCCCCTGTCGCTGTGCCTGTTGCTGTCATTGTTGATCTTGGCTTGACGATGGGAACGCTCATCGCGAAAGGACCGATGGACCATGCCGACGTCGATTGAATCATCGCGATGATCGCGAGGACGATGAGCATCATGCTTGGATTGCGTGTGGAGTTGGAAGACATGTTGAATATGTTGTACTGTGTTGGTTTTGGTTGAGTTGATTTGAGTTGGCTTGAGTGTGAAGATGTAAATGTGTCAAGGCTGTTGAGGTGCTGGTTTTATGATCAGATGGATGTGAGGAGATCGCAAGAGAGAGGGAGAGAGAGAAGAGGCACCTCACCCTCCTGCTCAGGCGTCGGAGTGTGTTCGATCGTCATCGTGTTTGGTGTCGTTTTCACCATTTTTGTGTGAGTGATTTCCGTCTGTGCAGTTTTGCGCGTCGACTGGTTTGCGTTCTTCTCTGCTGTTCTTGTGGTCCAAAGACTGCACAGAGAATTTCGGGACTGGTGTGGTCGTGTTGATCACAAAACGTGTTTTCGTCATGTTGGTGTCACATTTTGAGACAAACAATTTTCGACCTACTGGACCAAAACAATGCCATTGTCTCCGACCAACACGAACCGACAATTCACATTTGAAATTTGCCGCCAAAACATGATTGGCAAACCAAACTTCAAATTCTTCGAGAAACCATCCTCGCACAGTCACCATCGACCCGTGGCGGAGAGCAACGGAGGGAAGGACAAGGGAGGGCATCATCGCGAGTTACCAACAGCCAAAGCGAAAGAAGAAGCCAAGAGAAGACAACGCAAAGACACAGGGAAAAGGAGAGCATTACATCATATAATACGACAGCCGCTCCATCCACCCTCGCTTGTTTCATCATACGACAAACTAATTCACCCATTGGCAGTCATGATGAGACGCCACTTCACTCGTGTTCTATCCACCTTGCTGATCAGCTTACTGGTCGGTGCCGGTCTCCTTGTTCCATCGCATGCATCGCTGGCGCACATTAATGACAACCACAGCGAAGAAGTGGTGCAAAGCGTCCGCGGCCTCATCCAATCCTGCCGTGGGTGATCCTTGAAGAAGCAGCCACAGCTGAAACGATTCGTCACAAAATGGGATGGTGCCGAATCGTATCACAACGTGACTGTTCAGTTCATCCATGGGCGTCAAGCGACACTCAAGATCTTTCGGACCATCGAGGAAGAAGTTGAACGCATTGCGGTGGTTGCGCAACCAGCGGAGGAAGGTGGTGTTCCCATCGTCGCGGAGGTGGCTGCACATGAGACCGCATCATCGATACAAACCACGAGAACGAGGGAATCCTTCGCTGAGAACATCCGACTCTCTGATCTCAAAACCACCAAGGAAATGCACGATCTCATGGTCGCGAAAGGGTTTGTTCGCAAGAGCAAGGAGGAAATCAATCAGCTCAAGTTGCAGAAGAGGGAGGAGGATCGATTGTACCTGGAGGGCGTGAAGGAGCGTCATGCAAAGAAGAAGGAAAGGCAAGCACAGCAGCAGGCCAAGCGTGAGCAAAACAGGCGGACGGAGGAAATACGGCAGGAAGGTGAGAAGCAACAACAACTACAGCAAGAGCAACAGCAGCAGTCAATGGAGGAGCGTATTGAAGAAACCAACAACCATGAGAATCAGACAGACGATACATGCAGCGACGAAACCACGGAACATCCATTTGATCAAGCTTCGTGCGAACTGTAAAAGGCAGAACGTGTCAGCAGCTTTTTCAATATTGCTGCTGGTTGCCAACTGGTGATAGAATCCACCGCGGACTGGTGAGGTTCGCTGCACTGAACTCACGACGAGGATGAAAATACGCAGATACATGCAAGGATCATCTCGTCGTAAACGAAATTGAATGATGGAAAGGTGGACTGATGATCCAATTGCACATCCCTCGTTGGATCTCGCTCCACCGATGCCTCCTCGACCGAATCGAATGATCTCAGCAGTGTGAATGACGTCGTGGCCTTCTGGCGAATGGATTGGGCGCCGTAAGCTGCGGAGTGCCCTTCCGCATGGAATGAGGACAAACAGGCAGCACAACAGCGACGACGCCATTCGCCAATTCATGGTTGATAACACTACTGGGACGCTCGATGGGCATGTTGATCAGGTCCATCATTTGAATGTCTTTCGCAAGCAAAGCGGAATGTAAGAATAGCATTGTTCAGTTTTTGGAGGGCAGGACTATGTAGTTGGACTTCCGCGTCAACCCAGACGTACATAGTGGGTCCCCACCCAAAGATTCTGCATCCAATTGCTCGTCTGTTTCTTTCTCTTTCTCTTTGATCGAACCGAGACCTGAATCAAAGGATACAGCCTGTTTAAATCGAATCGGATGACGCATACTCGTACCAACGAACAGAGGGAGGGCTCTGGAGGGGATGCCAATATCGTGCTTTGACAACGCACACCAAAGCTTACGATAGCGCCAAGATCTTGCCCAGATCATCAGCATCAAGTTCCATGCGATACGGTACGGAGTCTGTGCCTGGTTTCGGAGTCCTCGTCGTTGTTTGGATGAACGCCAAGAAGCCATCGAGGTTGTTGTAGCGATGCAGTACTTCCACGACTGCTTGGAGGTGCATGAGGTAGTCCAGCTCCGTCACGTGGCGGCATTTACGAGAACCGAATGCGACCGGCAGCGCCGTGCAGTACACTGTGCCGCCATCGTACCCGCGTTGAAAGTCAATATCCACCGGCACGTTCCATTTCGCCACGAGAATATCGCGCAGCTCGTATCCGTCGATGCTGGGTTTGTCGTCTTCCGTGCTTTCAGGAGCAACGGATCCATCGACAGACGGAATGGCGGCAGCGACCTTTTGGAAGGCCTCCAACGTGATGGGGGTGGAATTGGCGTTGCCTTGTGTCTTCGCAACGGTCGCCTTCTTGATCTTGGCAAACGCTTGCGCGGATATGTCCGTCTCACCATCGCTATTCTTGACGCTATTGCTGACTTCCGCCTTTGCTCTGGCTTCGCGCTGCGCCTTGAGCATCCTGCGTTCGGCGGGACCGTACGTGCTGAATTCAATGACCTCCTCCCACAAATCACCGATCTGTGGGATAATATGGTATCCGAGAATCACATACGGGACTCAGTTGGTATCCAAGACACGAATCGATCGACTCGAAGGTATCCGAGAGTCAGACATGTGACACGATCGTATCCGAGACTGAGAAGGATCCCAGAAGCATAGCTCTACCGCCCCGCACAGTATACTACTTCAAATCGGATCCTGGAAGAGAGGCATGATTGGTTCAAACGGTCCTGCCTACCAATGACACGGATGCACGATACATTCAAACCAAAAGAGGAGAAACTTCAGATAGCAACGCGAATGCCAAGCAACTCAATGAAGCAACATCCATACATAATTACACTCACAATTAGCAACACAGTTACAATGCATTCCTAAGTTGCTAGTTGTCACCAGAGCCAAGCAGCGTCCTCGTCCAAACCAGGCGAGTCCACTGCTGGGAAACAACACGCTTCCTCTGCGCAACATGGCGCAGGAGCTCGACAAACCAAACGAGCACCCCACACATCAGAAAAACACAATCAACACAAGACAATCGACAACCCAACGAACAACAACAGCAACAGTGTGACAAACCATCACACCAAACCAACCATCAACATGTCCACCCAAGTCCGACGCACCGGAGGCCGCACCACGGCTGAAGCCCGAAACGCTGCAAGCGTGGCACTCGCTCGGAAGGCAGACCGCAACAAACGCAACAAGGAGAACGACGATGATGACCAAGACCCCACCGAAGAGGACCTCGGCAACAACGAGGGAACCCCCGATGGAACCAATGGAGAAATCATCATCCCACCTGGCAACAATCCACCTTCACCAGCAGATCCAGCAAACAACCCTGCAGGCAATGGAGGAGACGGAGGTGGAGGAGACGACGACGACGACGACGGCGATGATGAGGATGACGACGACAACGACGATGACGACGACGATGAAGAAGAAGAAAACATCGAACCAGCCATCCGCAGACGCCGCACGAACACATTCGCACTCACCCCAGCGAGGCTGCACAACAGGCCGCTCAACTGGGAACGCAAGCGAGACGTGAGCATTTACAACAAGGCGATCGAACCGCTCCAGCACGAGTTCGGAGTGGAGTCACAATCCATCAATGTGTTCCTCAACGACTTGCGCAACCGAGCAACTCTGTCCAACTGGTGGCCAACACTCACATTCCACGTCCAAGGAACATCATACAACCTCATCGATGAACATGGAATGATCCCCTACGAGTCACTCAGAGCACATTGCCAAGTGATGATCAAGTCCCCAACCAGAGACGCGCAGAACTCACAAATGATCTTTGCATGCCTCTCCAACTCACTCACGGAGAGCGGCAAATCACGAATGGGACTGGAGGTGAAGAAGTACACAGTCCGCAAGGAACAGTGTGGACTTCTCTACTTCAAGGTGCTCATGATGCTATCTCAAGTCGACACCAATGCCACCGTGTCCGTCATTCGAACCAGACTCGCATCCCTGGACGACAAGATCATCGAGCTCGAAGGAAATGTCACAGAGTTCAACGAGTACGTCAAGCAGCAACGCAATGACCTCGCATCACGTGGAGCCAAGACGCTCGACCTCCTGGTCAACCTCTTCAAGGCATACCGCACTGTGGAGGATCCAAGGTTCGTGTCATACATCAGCACGAAGGAGGACTTGCACAATGAAGGCGGAGATCTCTCAGCGGATCAGCTCATGTCACTCGCAGACACCAAGTACAAGACCATGGTCGAGAACGGAACGTGGAAGGAACCCACAGAGGCCGATCGAAAGATCGTGGCGCTCACCGCACAGATCGATCAACTCAAGAAGAAGGCGAAGGACAACAACAAGAAGGGAAAAGACAAGAAAGGCAGCAACAACAACAAGGACAAGGGCAAAGAGAAGAAGAACGGCAAGAAGGAGAAGGGAAAGGGCGATACTCCCTGGTACCTGACTCCTCCCAACGCCGGGGAACCGCACAAGAAGTCCGACAAGAATGGCAAGGACATCTGGTGGTGCCCGAACCACGGCGACAAGGGCAAGTGGGTCCGTCACGATCCCAAGGAATGCCGCATGTCGAAGGACAAGAAGAAAGAGAAGGAAGCCGACAAGCCACTCAGCAAGGCAAAGGCGGACAAGCTCAGAGTCGCCATGTATCAAATCATGGAAGACTCGGACGAGGAAGAGTACTGAAACTCAGGTCGGATCGCAAGAATGGCTCTTGCTATCTGCAGACCACTCCTCAACTCAATCCAACACATCATCACATGGCTCCTGCTCATCACCGCAGAGCTTGTGATGCATGTCACAGGAAAGATTGTGTGGGCGGTTGGAGCAGCAATGACGACAGCAACCGGTAAGGTTATCCGTCGCCAATGCTTCAAGCGCCGCAGGCTCAAGCCAAGCCGCAACAGGTGCCGACGCATCTACGCTTACAGCACCAAACATCGCAGAGCCAAGATAGTGACAAAGAGACCGACGGGTCCCCTCACTCAGCTCTGGGCGATGGCACGACAAGCTCAACCCAAGCACAGAAGAGACGCAACACCCACAGCAAGATTCGATTCCGACTCGTTCAACATCGCTGTCGACAACTGCGCGTCAACTTCGTTCACCAACACACTCAGCGACTTCGTTGGCAAACCAAAACAAGTCAACCAACAGGTCAGAGGCGTTGGACAGGCCCGTATCAGATACATGGGCAAGGTGAGATGGAAGATACAAGACGACCTCGGCATCAAGCACACCATCACACTTGAGAACGTGGCATATCAACCTGATCTACCATTCCGACTACTGTGCCCACAACATTGGGCACAATCCAAGGGAGATACACATGGAACTGGGTGTCTGACACTCGGTGACAAGATGGAGCTCTTTTGGGACCACCGCAAGCACAAGAGAACCATACCACTGAGCAAGTCCAACATTGGAATGCTTCAGTCGGCACCAGGCATCAAGTGTTTTGCAACCTACTGCATGGCAAACAACATGCTTCCGGAGGTCACCACAGAACCTCACAGTGAGTCCAATATCGTGAGCGATGAGGAATCGGTTCACGAAACCTCAAACCAAGATCACATCACAGACTCCGAGGGAGACGATGAGTCGACAGACGAAGTCACCCACCAACAACAATCACTTCCGGCACGACAGCGCACAACAACAGAAAGGCTCCAAACAGACGAGCCATCCACCACGAAAGAGAGGAGCATCCCCATGCAAATCGACTTCAGGGACTCGCCAGCCGGAAGAACCATCCACACGAACAACGAATATGCAGGGACCAACACAGCAGAAATGCTTCAGGTTCACTACAGGCTCGGCCACATCTCATTCAACAAAATGAGACACATGGCGAACACGGGAGACCTGCCATCGAAGTTCAAGCACTGCCAACTACCAGTGTGCGCCAGCTGCTCGTACGGCAAGGCAACCAAGAGACCATGGCGAACTCGAGCCAAGCAACAGCGCACCATCAGACCAGTACCCATCAACCAGCCTGGCGACTGCATATCCGTGGACCAACTCGAGTCACCCACTCCAGGCTTCATTGGCCAAGTGAAAGGCAAGCTCACCAACCAGAGGTATCGGGCAGCTACGATATTTGTGGACCACTACAGCAGACTCAGTTACGTGCACCTACAGAAGAGCACAAACGCTGAAGAAACGCTGAACGCAAAGAAGACCTTCGAAGCCTATGCTCGCAGCCACCATGTCCAAGTCAAGCATTATCATGCAGACAACGGCAGGTTTGCTGAGAATCTATGGCGAGATCACATCGATCGGACAGGACAGACAATCACCTTCTGCGCGGCAGAGGCACACTTCCAGAATGGAGTAGCCGAAAGGCGCATCAGAGATCTCATGGAACCAGCTCGCACCATGATATTGCATGCATCCATCCGATGGAAGGCTGCAATGTCAATCGCGCTCTGGCCATACGCTCTTCGAATGGCTAACGAAGTCATCAACTCGGCGCCAATGGTCAAGCATCAAGGCCAAACACCCATCGAAAGATTCACAGGTGCACAGGTCAGACCACAGCTGAAACACTTCCACACATTCGGATGCCCAACATACGTACTCAACTCAAGGCTGGCATCAGGAGGAAGCCAACCCAAGTGGCTATCACGCTCACGGCTCGGCATCTACATCGGCATCTCACCAGTTCACGCCAAGTCAGTTGCTCTGATACTCAATCCAAGAACCGGATTGGTCTCTCCTCAATTCCACATCAAATGTGACGACATGTTCCAAACTGTGGCTCCAGACATGGACAACAACCACAGCAAATGGAAACAGCTAGCAAAGCTAAGTCCACAGCTGGGCCACAGCAAGAGCAAGACAAAACGCATCACGATGCCCGAGGGAGCTCCTGAACAATACATCAACAAGCAATCAGCGACTGTGGCAGAACCCGACACCGAGGAGACTCTGCAGAACCAAGACATCGAGACTGATGCCATGGTGGACGAGAGACTGCAACAGAACGCACCAACAATGGATCAGAACCAGATCGGCATCGGTGAGCAACCATCAGATATCGGAGAGGATGGCGCGGTTGCAGGGCAACACCCCACAACGGCACCAACAGGCCTCAGGCGATCGAGCAGGAACAGAACACCATCGCGCAAGGTATTGGAGAACATCGAGACAGGCGTAGTCGCCATCCCAGCGGCATACGAGGTGGCCAACTACCATCTTGACCATGACAGCTTCGACCCTACGGCATATGATGACCCACTAGCATTCGCAGCCAGTGCGGACCCAGATACGATGTACTATCACCAAGCAATGGCACAGCCGGATCGAGACAAATTCAAAGAGGCCATGCAGAAGGAGATCGATGCACATCACGACAACGGTCACTGGAAGCTGATCCCACGCACACAGGTTCCCAAGGAGCACAAGGTGTTATCATCGGTATGGTCCATGAAACGAAAGAGACGGCTCAAGACGAGAGAGGTATATCGATGGAAGGCTCGGCTGAACGTCCATGGCGGTCAGCAGGAGAAGGGAGTGAACTACTGGGAAACCTACGCCCCAGTGGTCACTTGGATATCCATCCGGCTGGTCCTCATACTCAGCATCATGCTCGACTGGCACACCAAGCAGGTGGACTTCATCCTGGCATACCCGCAGGCTGACGTTGAGACCACCATATACATGGAAATACCTACTGGAGTGAAACTACAAGGGGGCGACAACAAGTCCCACGTCCTCCAACTCGTGAAGAATCTGTACGGACAGAAACAGGCAGGGCGTGTGTGGAACGAACATCTGCACAAAGGCCTACTCGACATGGGATTCGTGCAAAGCAAATACGATAGATGCGTCTACTACAAGGGAAGGACAATCTTCCTTGTATACGTCGACGACGGCATCCTTGCTGGGCCAGACAAGGAGCAAGTGGAAGAGATCCTCGCCAACATGCAGTCCAAATACAACATGACTGACGAGGGAGACATCACAGACTACCTTGGCGTGCACATCACCAAAATGGAGGATGGAAGAATCAAGCTGGCACAACCACATCTCATCGATCAACTGGTCGAAGACGTCAACTTCAGGCCAAACACTCGGCCTCGCGACACACCAGCACAATCGACCACCATCCTCAACAAGGACGAAGATGGACCACCACACAATGCAGCATGGCACTACAGATCAGTGATTGGAAAGCTCAACTTCCTTGAGAAATCCACGAGAGGAGAGATAGCATATGCAGTGCACCAGGCAGCCAGATTCTGCCAAGACCCAAAGAAATCGCACACCAATGCAGTCCATCACATCATACGATACCTGAGATCAACCAGAGACGAGGGAATCATCCTCGATCCCAAGGACAAGGGTTTCGAATGCTATGCAGACGCAGACTTTGTGGGACTATGGAACAAGGAGACAGCGGCAACAGACCCCAGCACATCCAAGTCCAGAACCGGCTACATCATCATGTTTGCTGGATGTCCAGTGACGTGGGCATCCAAGCTACAGACGGAGATCGCTTTGAGCACCACCGAGGCAGAATTCATCAGCCTATCCACAGCTCTGCGTGAAGTCATACCCATGATGCACATGCTGCAAGAGATGTGTGACCTGGGAATCACGCCAAACCGATACAAGCCCAAAGTCTACTGCAAGGCATTTGAAGACAACTCAGGCGCACTCGAAATAGCCAGAATGCCGAAGATGAGACCCAGAACCAAACACATCAATGTCAAGTACCACCACTTCAGGCGCTACGTTGAGAACAAAATGATCGAAATTCTACCCATCTCATCAGAGGAGCAACTTGCAGACCTATGGACCAAGCCATTGTCATCGGACTTGTTCCAACGGTTCACACAGCTCACGATGGGATGGAGACCAGGCGCACCAGCATCCGAATGAACGAGGGAGTGTGGGATAATATGGTATCCGAGAATCACATACGGGACTCAGTTGGTATCCAAGACACGAATCGATCGACTCGAAGGTATCCGAGAGTCAGACATGTGACACGATCGTATCCGAGACTGAGAAGGATCCCAGAAGCATAGCTCTACCGCCCCGCACAGTATACTACTTCAAATCGGATCCTGGAAGAGAGGCATGATTGGTTCAAACGGTCCTGCCTACCAATGACACGGATGCACGATACATTCAAACCAAAAGAGGAGAAACTTCAGATAGCAACGCGAATGCCAAGCAACTCAATGAAGCAACATCCATACATAATTACACTCACAATTAGCAACACAGTTACAATGCATTCCTAAGTTGCTAGTTGTCACCAGAGCCAAGCAGCGTCCTCGTCCAAACCAGGCGAGTCCACTGCTGGGAAACAACACGATCCAGTTGTACCTTCGCATTCTTGCAACCACCCGTCTTTGTGGTGATGGTCGGATGGGTGAGAAGGCAGCAGCATCGACGGCGATCGCGGCATTGGACTGCAGCGTCATCGAGCGGGTGATGCACAGGATACAGAGAAGCAGCCAGCGTGATGGCAAAGCAGAAGATGCTCGGCCAGGAACGCGAGTTCGGTTGCTGCCTCTTCTTGCATGACTTCTGCAGGAGTCCTTCACTTGTGATCCGTTCATTCGTCTTGCATGGTGGTGCTGCTGTTGCTGTTTCATGTTCGTACTCCTTTCCTCACGTGGTGTGACGATTCGTTTGGTAGAAGTATAATAGTGGATGAGGCAGAGTACGTGAGTAATTTGTTGGCAGAGGATCTACGGCGCTCGTACGCGTATGTCAATACGCGGGTGCAGTGGTTTGGCAGATGGTGGATGACAGAGGATGTGTCTGTCCTGCTTGTCGTGTTTTGCGTTTCGGGGATTTGGAATCTTGATTTCTGACCAAGACGCTCATTCACGATTGAATCGAAAACGTGATTAGAAAAAGGCGAAATCTGTTCCCAAAGTTCTTTCGTGTTGTGATTTGTTGGGTGTGTACAAGCGGGTCAGTCCTCGTGCCCAGGAGAAAGAAAGACGCAGAGAGAGAGAGAGAGGGAGATCACGAATGCGATGCAGCGACGACGGGATGCGGCAGCAAGAGGGATATCTGCAGCGAGATTGCGGGAACTGCGAGAACTGCGAAGTTTTCTGATGACTTTCGTCATGGAAAGAACGGGCACATCAACACCAGCGCTATCTCTTTGCTTGCTGCACAATGCACGACTGCCAACACGAGTCCATCAAGCATCCGATGCGTTGAGATTGGGCAAGATGGAACGCCCAGCAGATGGATCCCATCACAAGCAGCGATGCCAACCAGCTGCCAATCGCACATGTCGTGTTCATGGGGTGCTACCAAACCGTTGCATCCAAAAGTAGGAGCCACCAAACATCCTTCAATGCGCGAAGTAGAAAGGATGCACTACTACGTCAACCTCGTGGAAAGGTCACCGCAGCAGAACCGCCAGAGAGCCATGTTCTCAGCGCAGAGTACTCGAGGACTATTGCGCACGCGGACTGCGAACAAATATGAATGGAACAATGACCAAGGAATTCAATTTCTATTATTTATCGCTGACTGGGACAACACAGCAACGGCGATGCTGAACAGCACGCTGGCATACCATACTCGTATGAGTGGTACTAGCAACAGTGCTCACACCCAGAGCATCTTGAAGGCAAGTCAACTCGCACTCTTGTCGTGCAGAGTCTCCATTTTCCATCTCTGGTCTGAGTCGACGTGTTTTTCTATACACGTGCGCCTGTCTACGAAACTAAAGACTGAAGGTGTGAAGTGGTCGTTCTTGGTCTGTTCGCCCATCAGATCGGTTCGCCGAATTGTGGTGGAAGTGTTGCTTCTTCGCCGTTAAGGCGAAAAAGACTTGTTGCTGAATGGGAGAAGTCGGAAGATGGGGCTTATCTGGATGTGGACACGGATGTCCAAAGTGTTCATACAAGCCACACCCACATGCACTGTGGCAGGAAATTGCGATTTCGTGGCCTCCTTCATTTGTATCAACTGAAGACTACTCGGACATCGATAAAGTCATCTGGCGAAGGCAAATTCGGCGAGGTTGATGACATTCTTGGCGTGACAAATCCGATATGTGCACACGAATAGACCAAGGATGCAAGGTTGCGTACGAGTAGGGTATAATTGGGCATCATACTCCCCAGCCTTGTACTTAAGATGTTTTTTCCCAGTTTGTCGCTGCTTTTCACGTTATTTCCCAGGATGGTGCTTGCATTCGTAATTATCCGTACTTGAACCGTACTTGTGCTCGTAACTCACCAGCCACAAGGTACGACCGTAGGCGTAGTCCTGTTTTTCTGGCAGTAAGAATGTGGTTGTTGATGCACAGTTGGAACACGACCAAATCCATGCAGTTACAGTACTTGACACTTGACATGACAGCAAAGGCACAACAAAAGGAACACAAACAAGGAAGCAAGCAAAACAAACAAGGAAGCAAGCAAAACAAACAAGCAAGCAAGCAAGCAAACAAGTAAACAAGAAAACTGCTCGTCCCCTGATGCTGACGACCGCCTGGTTGGTCCCTTCCTCCCCTTCACATCTCCGGAACCGCATACTAATACCAAGATCGCCACACTCGTACCAACACCGTTGGTCACACACAGCCTGTGCAGGAGCCGAAAAGGATTCAAAGAACCAACCAAGCGAGTCTAGTGGAAGCAAAGTTTGGGAGAGCAGGAGCAGGAGCAGAACACGACACAAGCTTCTTGGTGGCGGGCGTTGCAAAGTCTCATCTCTTGGGCTGAACTCGGAGAGAGGAAAGCGAACGACAGTGCGCAGAGGGTCACGTGGTACGTCATGGGGTCGGTGCTGGGAACGCATGTGCTGATTGTGTTGTTGCTTTGAAGCGTTTGAATCCTTTGGATAATGATGGCAGTGCTCTTGGTGACGGCGATGGCCGCGTGATAATGGCGCGCATCGATGATGGCATTGGTACCGCGCACCCATCAAAGTCGTCCAGTCCATCCTCGCCATGGCCGCCACGTGCGAACACGCTTCAATGGCTGACAGAGGTCGGAGATCAGAAGCCATCGCGCAGGGTGGCCCACCTTCATACCGATACGCAAGAAGTAGAGGATGAAGGGTGAGAGATTGTGCGAACGGTGATGGAATTGGGGCTTGGATACGAGGATGGCACAGCACGAACGATGACCCCCGGCGGTTGCAACCAATTTCCCAAACAAGCGAAGATACATCAAGGCACACGGCAGAACCACTTTGAAGAGAGTACTCGCGAGTCCAGGCCCGACGAAATGCAACGCATCGCGCCGAGAGCTACGACCAGACCAGCCCAATGCTCCGACCATAGCCAGACAGAGCGCTGGGAACGAGACGTCGCTTGGGTCTGAAACCGCGGTTGCGCTGCTTGGGAAGGGAGAGCGGGGCTTCACTGATTATGGTACCATACCACACCATACCATACCATACATGTCTGGACAGCAACTCATCTCCGAAGCTTGCGTTTCTGTGAAGGCTTGGACGAATCCGAAAGAGGAACAACTGAGTGTGCCAGCACCGCGGCATGGATCAGATTTGCGGAAACAACATCATTGCTTTCCGTGGGAGAGCACTGGAGAGGACATGTGCACTGAAGGCCTCACTCCCGCAGCAGCCCGTCACCGTCACTATCCAGACATGCTTCGCGGCTGCATACCAGCGCCCCAGACAAGCACTTCGGCCAACCACGCACAAGATGCACATCATCAAAAAGTTCTCGTTTTGCCCGCTTGTTCCTCGCGGCATCGCCCTCCTCCCAATGGTATCTCATTCAGTTATCCTGTTCTTTCTTTTTTCTTTCCATCTTTATCGTATCTGGTCTCGTTATCCTACGTCATTCTCTCATCCAAACGTTTGCATGGCGACCATCTCTTATGTATGACGCCACACGAATACTCACATGCCGTGGAACAAACACTCCATCACTGGGCCAACTGGTATGTGTGGTTTGGCGACTATTTGTGCTTCGCATTCGGATTTGGGCACATCCAATCCCAACATCAAACCTGTCGCGGTTTCCTCCATTTTCTGGTGGTTGGCCACCTGAATGTGCTGTACGCAAACGTCCCTTTCCACCACGTTTCACACCATACCACACATACTTGTACGCACCATTGCTCACTCGTCACACAATAGCACATTGCTATACCTACGAGTACGCGTACGTGTGTGAGTATTAGGAACCCTACTCCTACCGTACATCACACAAAGAAAAGAGTACTGCGGCCACGTCGCCTCTTGCTTGGTACCATACTCTTGCCGTGCTACGAGTGTCTGGGCACACATCTTCGGCGTCTTGGTTCAAGGATTCGCATCGGAGACACTGTTGAGAATCAGTGTATGCTTGTTTCGATGTCAATGCTCATCGAGAAAGGAAAGGTTCCCACATCGACGAACACGCACCGGTACGCCAATTGGTACAAAACAGAAAACAGCGGGAGCAGCAACACCATCGACAATTGAGGACCCGTACGATGAACGCTTTCAGCTCAAATGCGAGGAATGGTAATGATGCGACGGCGCTGCAACCTCTCGCGACGACAAGCAGCCCGTCAACCAGCAACGCGGCGCAACATCACCAATTGGGGACCGATGCATCATTCACTTTTGCCACGAATTCGACAGAGGCTGCGTCGACCAGAAATCAGCTCAACGCTGTCAGTGTCGAGGATTCAGATGCGTTGTTTGCGAAGGAATTCTCGCAACTCACCACGAAGGAACGCGATCAAGTGCTGTACGACATCCACGGTGTCGCAGATCTCATCCAGGAAAACAAATCACCAGACTTCATCCCGCAGCAGTGCGATCTGCTGCGAGTAGAAATCGACAGGCAAGTGCAAAAAGCATCCCGCTCCACTTCTACCACAAAGCCGACGAGAGGTCGGGACAGTCCATGCGACGGAACGAGCGGCGCCAGTGATTTTGGTACCTACGAGTGGAACGTGCCGGTCGACAGCAAACATGCGACGTACGCGTTTCAGCTGGCATGCCAAATCGACGCGTCCTACGTCACATCGCAATCTTTTCTCCTGCTATTCCTGCGGTCGGAGGCATTCGATGTCTCGAGAGCAGCATCACGGTTGTTCGGATTCCTGAGGGCCAAGCTGGACCTATTCGGCGTGCATTGCTTGTGCCGTTCCGTGCGATACAGCGACTTGACGGATGAGGACCGTGCCACATTGAGGAGTGGATATCTGCAACTGCTGCCTGGACGGGATCGGGCGGGACGAGTCATCCTGGTCATCTTCCCTGGCATTAGGGGAAAACAACAGCACACCAACGCAAATGTACGTACTCTGCTCCACTCTACTCTACTGCCATGCTCCACCTGCACGAATGCTTGGCACGCGGCCTGATAGCGGATTCTGCTTCTGAGAACGAAGACTTAGCGGGTGTGTTATCGTGATGAGTGTTGACGAAGACGCGGAGAGATTGCATTGCAAATCGCAAACTGTATCCGGTCGAATGGCAAGCGCTGCGGAATGAGAACACGCGAAGCTTTTCATTGGAGGAAGCAACGATGGCGAGGCCACTACAGTGCGACGGAGGCAAATCTGGTATGATCCTGAAGCAGCAACAGAACATACAATGCCCAAACGCATCTCGCTGACCGCTCACGATGCCTCTGTGCTGTACGATGCCAAAATTTGTTGCATTACGCTATCCTCGACTCGACTCTATGCGATGGTGCCGTTTCCTTCATGCTACATGTTCGAAAATCACCGTGTCCATCCCTTTATGGTACACGCCATGATCTGGTTGGCTTCGTTTCGCTTCAACACGACACGATCTGATCACGTACCGAACTGCCGTTCTCTGCCATGATCCAACTCAACCCAACCCAACTCCATGCAATTCCATGCAATTCACCCCCACTCCAAACAAAACCGTATCAATCTGCTCCACTCAACCAATATTTGAAAGCTCCGTGCTATCTACTACATTACGATGGCTGCGCTGGAGGACGTGTCGACGCAGCAGCGTGGCATAGTGACCATCGCGTACAATGTCGCAAATCGCTCGATCGACCACGTCGCAGCGTGGAAGAACGGGCGCCTCTTTGGATATCTGCCATACCGGCTTGTGGCACTGCATTACTGCTACGACAATGCAAATCTGAGATTGCTACTATCGCTGACCATGTTCGACAAGCACACACGCACACGATTCAGGCCTCATTTCGGAACACATATGGAGTGCATCTACAAGCTGATGACGTTCGGCATCTCCGATGCCATACTTCCCGTCAATGCCGATGGGATCATCAATCTCAACAGCCACCACATGTGGTGCGACCACCGGGAGCTCACAGACGCCCATTACGATGCCGAAGAAAACGCCGCCGGTCCATCGATGCAGTCAGCCACGTCGACACAAACGCGAGGAAGAGCAGGAGCAGGAGCACAAACAGCAATTAGTTTCTCCACAATCTGCGGGACCACCAGCGAATCGAACATGCAAACACCCCTCAACTTGGCGAACATGCGCAACAATCTGCCACATGTGGATCAATCGCTGGCCGATCCTGTAACTTCCATGATGTCTGCGTTGCCGATGCAGCAGCAGGCAGAGCAGTTGCAGCTTCAGCAGAATATCATCAGCGGCACCATACTGAATGGGCAAACCAAATCAATGGTGATGGGCAGTATCACACAAAGCAATCTTGTCGGCGCAGCGGGTGCAGAGGCACAAACCAAAGAGGGCTCACGAGTGGTTGTGCCAGGAACGAATGATGTTCTCCTGGGTCGCGGCCGGCCGTTCCAGGAACACCCTGGAAACTTGCGCTACTCTCATCTCATCGAAACCAACCGACAGAAGTACGACATGTCCAAAAAGCTCGAAAAGACAGCGCTCACGAAGGAGATCGTGCAGGTCGTGAAGGCTTCGGGGGGACGCTTTCTGAAGCAGGACGGGGCGTCGTGGGTCGTGGTGAGCGATTCCGCGGCGAGGGACAAGATATCGCACGGATTCCGGAACCGCAGGGCAGTCGTTTCTGCCCAGAACAAGAGACAGCAAGAGAAGCAGAAACAGCTGATGCTCCAACATCAGGATCCCGCTGTCAAGATGCCAAACTCAACCGATTCTGCAGCACCGATGTCATCCAGTGCCTCGGTGGCGTCCAATTCATCAAACAACACACCCAACTCGCTGTCCGGCTCCAAGCGAATGCCCAACAATGTCAGGGTGGACATGGACACGTACCTGCAGACATTCGCGGAGGAAGATCAGAGTGCCGGCCAACGGACAGCGCGTGATTTCTTCACGGGTATTCAGCAGTTCTTCGGCAATGGCTTCGGGGCACCGACCTCCTCCTCGTCATCGATGCAGTCGCAGCAGATGGGCCTCCCCCCAGTGTCCACGACATCTGCACCTGATTCCAAACGCTTTCGACGTGATACCTCAACGCCTACCATGTCTGCATCGCCAGCAACTAGAAATGGTGAGGGCATGGTTGCATTCGGGAATCACAGCGGCAACCTCACCAACAACAGCGCGGAAGGTGACGACGGCAGCGCCACATTCCGATACTTGACAGATGAGCAGCCCAAGATGACCATCCCAAACACGTACCTGTCGGGGAACTCAAATGAAGCCGAGGTTCCAAACCAGTTCACTTCCAATCCGTTCTCATGAGCGCTTTGGCTTGGGAGCATCCAATTGGCAAGCTGGAGGTTGACGCTGGCGCGCGGCAGCTGTGGCGTCCGCTCTACTCATAGTCGTAAAGTTCCACTACTCTATTCTAGTCATTCGTCGGGTGTACCTAATTAATGGAGTGACATGTGCTCTGTTGAGTGTCGCTACAGACACGAGATGATTGGATGCAGTCAAATGACACCAGTGCGGCACATCAAACCCAATAGCTATGCTGATGTTACGGCGGCGAATTGATTGGACCGTGCTCCATCGCCCGATTGGTTGCAATGCATCGCAGTGTAATGGTGCTATACGTACTCTAGAGTAGAGTAGTATGGTATGGTATGCGCATGCGGCATCGCTTCCAGCCCTGCTGGTTGGTTCGAATGCTTCTTTTACCATACAATTATTGGGCTAGACTCGCAATGTGAGTACTGGTGAGCGCCCAATCCGCGAAGAAAAGCGAAATGCATCTACTCGTCATCATCTTCGTCGTCATCATCATCGTCATCATCCTGTGGTAGCGAGAGGAGTTCAGTGGAGTATTCAGATTTGAAGTTGGCACATATAATGTGATGCATTGAGGTGGCCGGGTGGGTGTAAAAGACAGAGTGAAGGTGTGAGTTGGATGGGAGAGCATGTGGAACAGTTATGCATAGGCATGCATATGAATATAGTACTTGTATGAGGCAGGGAGCTGTCGTCATCAGCAGAATGGGCAGTAGCATTGGCATCAGCAGCAGGGTGGTAGGCAAAGTCTGCTCTGCTCTGCGCGAGTGTTGTGGCCAAGTTGTGAAGAACCGACTGAGTGACATTCAGCATGTGCCAACAAACATAGACACTTACGTCATCGTCATCGTCGTCATCATCATCGTCGTCGCCTGGGTTTGTGGCCCTTTCGGCGAAGTAGGCCCACTTCTCTTCCATGGTCATGTCGTCGACCTTCTTCTTGGGAGCCTCGACTTCCTCCTCTTCGTCATCGCCAGACCCAGCTTCGACCTCGGCGGCTGGAGCAGGCGCGGCCTCTTCCTCCTCTTCTTCCACCACTGGCTCCTCAGCCTGCTGCTCCTCTTCTTCCTCGTCTTCCTCGTCTTCGGCCTGCTCCACGACGGCGGCGATGGTCTCCTCGATCGACGGCTTTGGAGCCTTGGCGGCCAGCTTGGCGGCTTCGCGCGCGGCCAATCGTTGCTCCTTCTCCATCTCGACGCGCTTCACGACAGCATGCGGGTCCCAGTAGAGACCGACGGACTGCTTGATGTCATCGGTCAATCCCTGCCAGATGAACCAGGTGAAGCCGACAAGGCCTGGGACTGCCCACAGGCTCTGCGGAGGGATCGAGGATCCGCGCACGGCGGAGCTCGTCAGCCGCTTCGATGTGGCCGCGAAGATTCGGCCGTAGACTCCGGACATGATGTGTCTTTGCGTTTGCGTTTGGGTCGTGTGACGGGTGTGAGTGTATTGATGGTGACGTCGGTGCCGATCTTCACTCTCCTTTCTTGCAGTGTTGATGCCGACTTGCTTCCGGCGTTGGATTCAGGTGCGTTCCTGTTCTCGCACGCGTAGGTACAGTATCTGCGTACCGATACCACGTACTCGTGCGGCGCAGCGAATGCCTCGATCTCCATCGTCGGCCCGTTCGTCGCCTTGTTTGCCTTCACACGGCGCTCCTTGGTGTTGTTGCTGGCGATTCGAATTCAACGTTTGTCCCAACGTGCAGATGTGCGAGACAAAGTGTTCGCATTGACCAATCGGATCACGAAATGCGAATTGCACCGGATGACATACAGACTGTGTACGCATGACGTCACCCAACAAGAGGAGCTAAATAAGTCCTTATTGTTGCCATTCGATGAGTTTCGTCAGACAGGTACAAGACAGGAACACGATGAACGAGCGACACCCCATGGAGGAGTTCGTCTCCTTTTCTTTTAACCGGTTGGGAGAGCTTGAATCTCTTCTTCTCGTTCGCCGAAAACGATAGCAATGACGATAGCAATGACGATAACAACGACGACAACAGCAACAAGAACCACAATGGCGACAAAGACTCCTTTTCCGCCTCTCGTGCTGCCGACAACGCGTTGTATGAGTATGTATAGTGTTGCACACCGAGGTGTTGTGTTGTGTTGTGTGGAGAGCAGTGCCTTGGCACCATGCGTTATGCTCGTTGAGTGGGCTGCCTTGCAGTTTTCAGCCATCTTCTCTCGAGAGGGGCATCTTATGATGCTATGCCATCTTGTATTACACTTGACAAGTTACATGATGTGATGGTGACAAATAGTACAGGTAGCTCGCTTCGATGTTCGAGACAACCGGCTATTATAGATCGTACGCGTTGGTTGATGATGGCCGAGACGGGATCCTTCACCTCCTCCACGCTCATCGCCGCGCGATCAGGGGATGCTGAACCTTAATACTCCAGAGCATGTCGGTCTTGGCGGCTCCCACTGTGGAATCGACCTTTCTATTGCTCTGGTCGTTCACGTTGTCTGTGTTGGAGTTGGGCCTTGCTCCGTTCATGCAACACATATCTGACTTGTCATGGATCTTAGGTCATCCGCAGTGATATGAGTATTGAGAGATAGCACAGGAATAGCATATCGCAGTTCCTTTCTTGCTGCTGCTGCTGCTTCATTCATGCAAGCTTTGTCAGCAATGTGGAGTACTCACGAATGTGCTTACAAACGTGCTTGCTTGCTTGTTTCTTTGGATCCATTGCGCAAGCGTTTCAAAACCGTAAACATGACGACGACTGTCTTTCACAATGGCGGTAGGAGTACTTGTCTCTCTCTCTCCATATATATATGTAGAGAGAGAGAGAGAGACAGAGAATATGTCAGCAGGCGCTGGAAATCATCAAGGCCATCCCAACTATTGCAGGAAAGTTGTTGAGTTTCAAGTGGGTAGACATCGTCCACAATTCCGTCACACTCTGTGATTGGTATGAGCGAGCTGGTCGCTTATCCTTTTCATGACCAAGTTGTCCTCATGCAGGCGCATCGGCTTCCGTGCTGTTTTGCTGTTTTTGCTTCGATGTATGTCTTGCTACTGACATGCTAGTGGGAAGTCGGATTGATCAGTGTCGATCGTGCATCGCGGCTGTCATCAACTCACTGTGCGGCTCCCAATCAAATGCAATGCAATTCAATGTCATGCAACCCCTCATACTCTACGATTGATCAACAATCCAAACAATCGCACCGTATCCTGGAGTACGTATGGTGTTGCTCTACGAGCATTTTCCTGAGGCAATCGAATGCGATGCGACACGACGCAGCACCGTATGCTTACAGGAGCATGGGCCTTGATTGCGGACGCACATGCTGGCATTGACGCATCGCATTTCCATGATCAAGTTCTCATATTATTGCATGAAAGACTTTGCGTCGCACAATAGGTAGGACTGTTCTATTGCCATCGTCGGCTTCTGATTTTGAGATCTGTTGCATCCTGCTGATGCATGTGGCACTTTCGTGGTGTTCTCGCAAGAATGGAGTTATCCTGTCAAGGTTTCTCGTGCAGGACTTTGTCTCCACCAGCAACGCCATCACATGCTGGATAATGTGGTGAGCACCTCCTCCTCGCCCTCTCGTTGTTTTCTCATGCATTCACACGGACACACCCGCAACCATGTCGATTGGATGATCCATGGGAGTGCGATGGGGTTTGCAAACAGTCCTTGATTTCTAATGACACAGGGCAAGCACCATGACAAGTGTAGTAATCCAACTCTGCTCCATGATTGTAATCGACTTGAGCCTCTCTGTCTATCTCTATCTCTATCCCTCCAGAGTATTATGGCTCGTATGCTTGGGCACCCCAGGGTCGATTGTCTGTTCATTCGTTGGTCCGTTTGTGTTTTGGTGTGGCGATCTGATTGGATGAATTTTCTTTTGGGTGAGAAATAGAGGTCGAAGCTTCCGAGAAGGGAAGCGAGTGGTGACGCTCTTTTCTCGCCACGAGAGTTGTTTGTGCCCATTGACATAGCCCGCGTCCCTGGATGTTTGACATGTAGGATAAGCGAAGCCAGCCAAACCGCCACACAAATAACGACAGGGAAATTGGCGATAACAAGTCCACTGTAGTGTTGGTCATTCGTCATTGACCGCGAGCGAACACGCCAACCTTTCCAACACCCACCTGGCTCCCATTCTCCATGGCGGAACCAATCGGTTGCCTTCATTGGGAAGCTCTGAGCAGCTCGTATGCATGGTGTCGAGTTGATAAGAACAACATTGGTGGAGGTTGGGATCGAGGCCTTGGTCCATTGCAAACGCAAATAGAGGAGAGCAGAGTCGTCTACTCTCTCTCTCTCTCTCTCTCTCTGTCTGTCTGTCTGTTTGGAGGGGGTACACTTGCCTGCACTTGCCAAGAGAGGATCGCGGTGAGGATTGATGCAATTTGATGTCATCTGACAGACCATGATGGGAGATCTCCAACATGAATACGAACTGCTCGTCTATGACTGCTTGCCGTTTTGAGCATGTATAGCAAGTGTGCGAATGAAGACAGATCAGTCTAGAGAGAGAGAGAGAGAGATGTCTGCGTCTTATGTACCTTGTTCGTACGTGGACTGTTGGAGGGGGCACATGTATTTGAATGATTGAGACCGTGCACGAGCAGGTGGTGGACGAATACAGTTCGGGTGGTGGGCGCTGTCGGTGGAATTGGCCCATGACATCAACAAAGCGGAAGAGAGCAAAAACATCAACACCAACACAGAGGAAGAAACAGCAACAGAAAAGAGAGAGGAGAGACGGACATTCGACAGACGGACGGGAAAGACGGCCAACGCAGCAACACCGTAGACCCTGGTAGGACTTCTGCGTCCTTTTGTTCCGGAATCGTTTCACGACTTTGACGCCGCTGCTATCACGTGCCTTCAAGCACGAGCGCGAGCAAGAGCACGAGTGCCAGTACGAGTAGTACACCAACCTCGAACATCAGCACCACAAAACAGGACAACAAGCAGCAGCACAGCCATAAACCAGCCGACAGACATACCAACAAGTAAGCACAACAACATATTATACAACCGTTGGGGACAACCACCGATACCGCTTGGTGAAGTTACTCATCGTCGCACTCGCACTCGCACTCGCACTCGCACTCGCACTCACACTCACACTCCTATTCTCGCTCATGCTCTCGCTTTCACTCTCAATCGTCCAGATACGATCAAGCAAAGGCAAGTGCGTCGCAACAACCAAGGCAAACGAAAAACGACGACCGAGACAGACAGACAAAGTGGTTCTGACAGGATCGCAGGTAAAACATGTGTAACATTACATCATCATCGACAACATCATCGACAACATCATCAACAACACCATCAACAGCACCATCAACAGATGGCACTAATGTGACCGCCACTACCGCCAGCGGCAGTGGTAGCACTAGCATTAGCATTAGCGGCAGTAGCACTATCAGCAACAGCGGTGGTGAGGACAATGACATGAACAGCCTTGCTCCCTATGATGACGAAGAGATTGGAGATCGTCGCCATCGCCATGCGCGTGACAATCATCCCACCTGCCCTCGCCAAATCAAACGAAAGCGCTATAAACAGTGCCTGCAGCAGCCAAGACACTTGTGGAAGTCAGAGCAGCCAGCAGGTCCGGCGAAGAAGCGAAAAACTTCCAGCCGCCTCTACGTGTGGGTCCTTGTCGGCAAGACAGAGCATCCAGCATGGATGGAAGCAGCCGACTTCGAGACCTGGCGGCAGCGTGTTACGATCAAGTGGCAATCCACGGGTAAGAAAGAGGTGGTTGAGATTTCTCAGATCCGTTTGGATCGGACAACAACATCCGCACGGCGCAGTCGTAGACAGTCTCGCCATCGATACCGAGAGTATGACTGCTGAGAGCACGAGTATCATACTTGGAGAGCAGTGACGTGCAGAGTACTCGTGCTCGTACTGGTACTGTGAAGGCAGCTCTGGCTCGGATTGCAAGACAACAACGGCGATGACGACTGTGCTCGTCGTATTGAGACCAACGGACATAGGGTGAAACAACCATTCGATCATCTCTATAGAGAGATACACATTGATACATACACACATACACACATGCACAGACAAACCATACGGACAATACGATCAATACACAGCTTCATGGGTGCGTACCTGAGAACCAGCGAAAGCCATGCAAGATGATCCTGGCAGAGTTGAGCATTCACAAAAGACCCTTGAGGGACCACGCGAAGGGTGGAAGGGAAACAACAGCAGTGAAGAGACCAATGCAGCCTGCTACGTTGCAATACCACACGGCACATCGAGGCCAAGTCGCCTCATACGTCGATTAGGATCATGACAATGACGGCAAGTACGGATCCTATTCCAAAATGCAGCAAGCAAAGAGGTCATAAGACAAACGCGACCCACCCAGACGGCAAGAATTATCTACAAATCAAATCGAATAACGACGAAGAGGGCACACACGGAACGGTGCTGCAGCACAAGTAGCAGCATCAGCGGCAACGATGGCCCCCTGGCGACCACGCACCCGCCAATCCACAGACTGGAGGCACTACACACTCCAAGAGTGATGGGAAATGCCAGGCAACTCTCCATCCAGGCAATAGATGAATTTCGCACATAGTCGATAAAACGGTAAAACACCACATATTAGATGCAGATTACTCGCAGTACTGTTCTACGACTGCGCCCAGCACATGATGCACATGATGGTGTATCCAGCCACTCTCTTACTATACTCACCAACAACATTGGCAAAAGGAATTGATCAATTGGCACTTGCACTGGAGCGTATGGTTGCAAGGTCCCTTGTCCCAGAATAAATCCCGTACGTTGAGGGACATCCATGACAGCACATTCTTCCAGACCCTCATTTTCATGTCAGTGCCATCCCATAGCTTGCTGTGTTACGATTCTACAATAGAGTAGTACGAGTAATATGGCCGGCTCTTTTCACATCGTCATGGCACATGTACTTGCCCACACCATCGCAGCATGTCGACGGTGCGGAGATCGTTTCGAGCTCTGGCTGAGACTCAGCGGTATATGTCTCTCTGCGAGTAGAGAGAGAGAGAGAGAGAGAACCGACAAGCATCACCTTGCCAACCGTCCATGCGTGGCCATACCAGCATTTGAACAAGCGTTGGCGACACAGTGGCAGACCGTCGACGCAGTAGGTCCACAGCCACATTGCCATTACGGTGAACGAAGATAGTAATGCACCTAACCCAACCCAACCCAACCTAGCCCAGCCCAACCTCCAGAGCCATCAACAAGGCTGTTGGTGTTGGCGCAGATAAAACAGAGAAGGTGTGAGATATAATAGATCAGTATTATACTCAACAACATGAAATGAGTGAAAACAAAATGGGCTGTCCCAAGTCCTGTTCGGAACATCCACCAAAAGGCAGGAGACGTGCTTTTCTAGCGCGGCCTTCCTGTCACTCAGCGCCTTGACAAACAGTGTGAGAGTTGATGAGTATTGTCTGTTTCGTCGACCCCTGCTGGCTGACGACATCGTGGTCCATTCTGTTGCGGCAGTAAATTCGCCCTCTCCTCCCTTGGCGCTCTCGGGAGGAGGTTCGCGAGTGTCTTGCTCCAAAAAAGGGAACTTGATTGTTTCTCTTTGTTTCGCCCTTTTCATGGAATCAGCACAGCGCAGCGCAGCGAGCAGCGACCACCGCCGTCTGGAGCGCACGAGGTGGTTGGAGCGCAGTTTTGGACGAGAGAGTCGCGACCAAGGTGGTCTCCGAGTATGAGCACAATCTGCAATTTGAAGACAAGGCTGCGGCCATTGTACCACTCGTTCTGATGGTATGGTACAAGTGGTGGTGATCACATGACACTGTCTCGAATAAAAAGCCTCCCATGATGGATCCAGCGGCACGCTATTCCGTGGACTTGGGCAGAGGCTTCTTCTCAACACAACAATTCATGGAGATACAAGTAGAGCCATGCCATTTTCTATTCGTACGTTATGTGTCATTATGCAATATATTCTAGAATAGAATATAATGTAATATTGTATAATAGAATAGAATAGAATATTATACCCTGCTCGTCCTTTATCAGGATCGAAAGCGCTGAGCAACGACCAAAGACACCAAGTGTCTGCGATTGATTCCATCACTTGAAGTTCTCCGCGTGCACAGTCAAGCCAGTAGCCCGTGAGAATGCCTCATTATTGCATGGTACTCTTCGCGACCTTTGCACCGACGATCCCCATGTTTGACTCTGCCACCGAAATGGGCCAATAATGAGGATGTACGCTCTGGGCATGTTGGCAAGTTGACCGTTGTACGCGACTCCTCTGTTCTATTCATTTTGGTCTTTGGACGGTTGACGAACTGGTTGGCTGGTCATGTTTGTCGGAGTGTTGCGCTATGCTCATAGCTCGGTTGTGAGAGGCCGATGTTATTATGTCGACACAATCATCCCGCAACCTTTGCGATTGACGCGTTCCATACCCGCGTGTGCAATAGGTAGCAGCAGCCAAGCCTTCCCCTTCAGTTGCGGTTGGGTGCGACCTGGCACAATGTCGGTATCAACGGGCTGCTCCGTGCGCCAACGCCAGCATTGCAATTGCAAATGGAATTGCAATTGGAAGCGAGATAGAATGGACAACAGCATCTTCATGCAGAAGAGAGGCTGCACCATCCAACGTTCTGGTACAGCCTCCATCAATTGCAGTTGTCGTTCGTTTGGATGTGCACTGGGAATGTTGGATGTCCCATCTGACGAAGCGATCACATCGCCTCGGATTGGATTGGTTCCAAGGATGGCATGGTGCGAGCAATCTGGTGTTTGGCAATAGTAATATCTCAGTGATTACATCGCATATGAGTGATAACAATGATGCACGGGTCAAATGTTGGTTGCTGGAATTGTAGTTCGTTTCTCAAATACAGCACAGTCTCCTGCTAGCGGATGATACCGTACGACCTGCTCGTCAGACAGTGGTTAGCAACCCATGCGCGATAGTCATGTGGTATCGCATTCCAAGACATTACTCGCAGAAAAGGTGAAGTATTTGCGGGAGAGCATAGCACAGCACTACTCGTGCACACTCGTACGCCCGAGTACTGCAGCAAGCCCCAGCAAGGAGAAGTGAAATAGCAATCGTTAGATCGGTTGATCTGCGTGGCTGTTGGAACGAATGCTATGGGACATGTGAGAGGTTGTCTTTGAGAAGTTGGCCGTGAGTGATTGCTGATGGTCGTTTGATTTTGTGATACCTAGAAACTTAAAATTCTGCGGCAGCTCGACAGCGATATTAGCACAACACCAAGGTCACGACGCCAAAGATGTTTCGCTGCTGACCTTTGTTCATGTCTGGAAAGATACCGAAGCGGAAACTTGAGCTACGACGTGATGATAACGATGATGTTGTCGTTGTCGTTGTTATGGCCTTTTGTGTCGGCGTGACACGCTCAGCTCAGTTTGGTCTGGATTCGGCATCGTAGAATGAGATATCATCGCCAGACTCACGGTGGGGTATTGTGACGATTCTGCCTCCAGCTTCCAGCCCCCAGCCATCCCAAGAGTTCCCAGTGTGCGCGATGCGTACGTGCTTTCTGGCAATTACTACTGTTTGGCAGCCAGCTTGGCGGCTTCGCGCGCGGCCAATCGTTGCTCCTTCTCCATCTCGACGCGCTTCACAACAGCATGCGGGTCCCAGTAGAGACCGACGGACTGCTTGATGTCATCGGTCAATCCCTGCCAGATGAACCAGGTGAAGCCGACGAAGCCAGGGAATGCCCACAGGCTCTGCGGAGGGACAGAGAATCCGCGCGCGGCGGCGCTGGTGAACCTGCTCGAGGTGGCGGCGTGAATACGGCTGTAGGCTGTGGCAAGCATGATGACGGGACTGTCTCCGTTGGAGGTGAGGGTGCAAGAGAGTTGACGGGAGTTGAAGGTCGTTGGCCAAGAGAGGCGGAGTGGCTGGACGGCAGTCACGTGTTGGGTCGTTGCCTTTGATTGATCTCGTGGTCTTGGTGTGTGGCGTCGTTGGTTTTCGTGTTGTTGGCTCGCTGAGACAACAGGGGCGTTTCGTTCTTCCGTTGTTGCCGCGATAGGCCTCTAATAGAGGCCTATCGCATTTCACATTGGGAGTCCCACGGTACAAAATAACCTGATAATGACATTTTTAGAGGGGCAACATGCGAACTTCCCCCTCGGAAAGTGAAACTCGATTGCGTTTTAGGAGCCAAAAACAGAATTGAGTTTCACATTGCAGTCCCGGCAAGCCAACCTTCCACGTGTTGGAACGAAACCAACGACCAATCATTTCTCTTCATTTGCAGCAATGTTGAGTCGTCCTTGTCGTGCTGATGATAGTTTTTTGAGATGCTAGTGACGATGAAACTAGCATTCCGAATGAGGGGTGCATGGAGCGATAGAGAGCGATTACAATGTCGAATATGCCTGTAAGCTTCACATATGATATCTGCGCGCAATTACAAAAGGCCCCCTTCATAATCCAGCTGAGGAATCTTTGCTCATATCCTATTTCACCCAATACAACATCCGTGGCGTGTTCCTGATGCTCTGCGGACTAGTGTAGTCAGATACGACCAGGGACTTCGACCAACGCGCATTTTGCATCTTTTGGAGATCCTGACTGCCATATCGGAAGTCGTTGTTGGTCTCCAACCAACCCAACGTGCAATCGCAATAGTTCTGTGTAGACTGCGTGGAGACCTTCTATTGGACAACAAACTGCTGATCCATCTCCATGATACGATGATCGAGAGGTCTCTGCCATCGATATTGGCAACAGAGCCTTGAACAAGCTATGAATCAGCAGGGACAAAGTGCTTGCGCATATGTTACCGGACCTCTGTTGGTGGCAAAGTTGAGACAGAAGAGATGGCAACGAACCTCTCACAACACGAAACTCCTAAGAGGAGAAAGAGGGATGTGTGTTGCGTGCAACTCAGAGCACACCCATTAATGATCCTATCAACCTTTGGTCTCAACAAGTGATGCGATAACATGCAACGAAGCATTCAGATCAAAACAGTCTAAACTAGAACAGTATTCTACAGAAGAGAAGCCGATCCAGTCATGTTGGTCGTCTTTCCGTGTTGGTCACGAACGAGTCACGAGTACCAATGTGAAATCCGAACGTGAGTGCCACATGTGACATGAACACAGGGGTGTGAATGTGAAATGCGATAGGCCTCTATTGTTTCATTCTTCCGAAAGCCAATGTTGAATGCGGTCAGACATAACTATTGATGTCCAATATTGTTCAATTGTCCGATTGTGTGTCCGATTATATGGTACCATGTATTTCGGAAAGTACTGTTTACGGATAAGTACTTATTGATTGGTATCTATTAGTGTATAACGAGTCACGTAAGAATATTGTCTTTCGATTGATCCGACGCCGTACGGTCTGAAACGATGACTTTCAATATATTGAAGCTCAACCAACGATGAGAGCACAACTGCCGTCTTGGAATCGTCCGAACACCAACATGTCATTTTGCGTAGCCGGCGAAACAATCATTCAATGGCCTAATTGTGCGTGTGTTGTGCGTTGATGTCGGAGATGTTCGGTGTGATTCAAGAGCGGATACGGAGAATGTTGTTTTCGTGTTGTGGAGTTTCGGTGCAAGCGCGCCCGATCCTGTGCGTGTTGCTGTTCAGGATTTTCCCTGGCGAACTTCTTGAAACGTGTTGGGTTTGATGGTGCTTTTTTGTTTGTTTGCGTTTGCGTTGGTGCCGAGAAAGATGATGTTCTGTTGTCATGACAACCTTCTTGCTACCGATCCATCTCCACAGCCACACTCTCTGGAGGGAGGGAGCGAGTGAGGGAGATAGAGATAGAGTACGACCTTCTCGTATTCCCAATGTCAGCCGAGTACACGTATGGATAGCGAGTGTGGATGTGGCAATTCCGAAATGCATTCGAGGATAGCTGCTGGATACGAAGTCGATCATCGAGTGCAGTGACCAGTGAAGTTGTCCTGCCAAATACTGTAGAATAGAATAGTTGTCCACAGCGCTGGGCATACCATTCAATTCGTCGCCACTGTCTCTTTGGGTGGACGGTTGGTGTGCAGCTTCGCCGAGTGATTTCATCTGACGAATGACCTTTGTTGCAGCAGTGACATGAGCATCGTCATGAGTACGAGCGACCAACGCCGCGACTGATCTGGAGGCGAACGGCCGCAGTTTGGTATGTAGATACGGGTGCCAACCGCGTTCTGTATGCTGCTCGGTGCGTGGTGCGATCTCCCGCCAAGGAACTGATACAGAGGCTACTCTCTTGCAATTCAACCAAGCACAGAAATGAACGTTGGTGCAATGCACGGTCAGATCCGCGTCTCTATTCTAGTTTGCAGTCGAACACAATGGTCTACTCTAGAGATTATAGCAGAGTTGAGTGTGGTATGGTGGATCTCTTGTTGTGTTCTGGTACATGCTGTTATATGTTGGTAAGTTTATTGTAGGTTGAGCAATCGTCTGTTGCCGATATCGTTATTTCCCTGCCATCGTCGTTGTTGCGATCCCATCTGTTACAGTTGTTACCGGGCAGTGCGGTGGTCGAGACGTCCGGTTCTGTATGCGGATGCCTGCGCCTGTCGCGAGACGAGGGTGTACTGGTGCGAGATGGAGTCAGCGTCCACTCCAGTTCCCTCCTTCCACTGACGGTGCTGCTCATCCAGCACGACCTGGCGAGCGTAATCGATGACGGCCTGGCGTTTGGTGCCGTTCTGCATCGTCCTGTGTTCCAGCCCGCGCTTGCACTCGTTGTCGCTGAGTGGCTTGTTGTGGTTGAGGCTGTGCAGCGTCTCTCTGGCTTCGCAACGGATGGCATCAGTCTCCCTGGATGTGTACCAGGTGGCCTCGATCTCCTCCCTGCTGTAGTCGGTGCGGCGGAGAGTGCGCTTGGCCCTCGTCATTGGGGCGAATGTGACCTGGCGCTTGGCTGGTTCGATGCAGCGATCGAGTGACTGTCTGACGACGTGCTTGGAGCTGTCGTTGACAGTGAATGTAGACGAGTCGTCGCCGCTGTGCTGCAGCTGGTTGTTGTCTGCGAAGTTGTACATGCTTGATCGTGGTGCCATCTTGAATAGTTGCTGTTGATCTTGTTGTTGGTTGGCTGGTTGGCTTTGTATTTGCTCTGGAAGTTGATTTTATGAGTTGGGTGAGGCCACCCATCAGATGTGATCACAGAAACACCCAGTCGTTGTGATCGTTCTCTCCTGTGTCGCGCTCCATCTCATCGCCATCCAGAGAGTCGTGTTGGTGCTCCACCTTTCATCCGCTTTCACCAGCCATGTTCCTTGGTTGGCGTTGTGGGCGCACAAATCATCAGTCAGCACCGGGATTGGTTGACTTTTGGGCGGACTATTTGTCTCCGTTTGGCCTTTTGCTGGCACTTGTTGCATGTCCAATGCGGAGCTCCTACAAGTCGCACACTGGTTGTCTGATCGTGCGTGGTCAGGCGTGAATGGCTGCCTGGGATGAAAATAGTTGCCGTGCTCTCTGCACTATTCGCCGTGTTCATGACCTCGGCGAGGGACGTATTGTTCCTTTTTGGTGTCTTCCGCCATCATTTGGGGCTGTGGTGGCGGCCTCGAACACAGATCTCAACCTTGTGTAAATTATCAATCCAATCCAATAGGTGTTATTTGTGAAACATGAATACTAGGCTTATCACTACACTTATGGCGTGGGGCAGGAATGTTGCCATTTTGAAGTGCCAGCGAGCAACAATATTGGTACCTTTCCATACAGAAGAACATCCGTCTGTTCTGTGAAGAAGGCAACTGAGGATTTTATTGTTCACAAACTTAGCCGAGGAAGTATAATTCATGCCCGACACATATGATGCATCGGAGAAACATCGGCGAAGTCCGCTCACGTATTTGCAAACAACAGCCATCCACAACTTTTTCAGGCATTTGGTTTCCTTCCAGCCTCACATTTTGGTTCAATTTCGCGCAGATGTGGACACGAAACGCGATAGCGTCACAACTTGACTTTCTCTCACAAGCACCAAGGAATGCGCTTTGCGTGTCCACCCAGGTGCCCGAACGAAAGCAGAGTAGGAGATCGTAGAGTAAAACAATCGTAATCGGCATCCAAATCGAATGTATAGTACGTGTATGGATGTCGCTACCGTCATTACTGTCACAATCGCGACCGTGCTCTATGTGACTTTGTTGCCACTGCTCGGTTACTGTCACTGTGGTTGTTGCTACCGCTGTTGTTGTTGTTGTTGCTGTTATTGCTGTTGGTGTTGGTGGCACTGTGACCAATTCTATTCCTTTCTTGTTCCGTCTCTACTTGGATACGAATTATACGAGTATGGAGTGAGATGACGACATGCCCGTACTCGTACGTAAGTCGAAATGAGATCGCATTCGTTTGAGACTTCAACGGCGGAATACCTTTACGTCCACGTAGGTTGGACAACTGCTACCGACATAGAGTGTGCGCATGGATAGTAGTGGCGTTGGCTTGTATGTGAATATCATTGGGACAATTCGATGAGCGTCATCGGATGTCGTTGAGAGCTTTTGTTCATCCACAGACGCAATCAAGAGCGACGATGCATATCTCGACGACGACGACGACAATCTTGAAACGCATTGCGTCCAATGCCCAAATCGCCCATGGTCTCTTCGCAGGTACCGCGCAGATCCGCGTTCATACCACTCGCAACCTTTTGGTTTATTTCGGCTTGTCGTTGCCTCCGATCTGGCATCTAAAAGTAGCCGCGCAGTTTCTCTGTGTGATGATGATGGCTGTGGTGACAACAACAGCGGCAACAATGAACAGCCCAACTGGCAGCAATGATAAAGATGGTCGAAGCCGTGGATAGTTCGAAATGCTCCAGAGTTGTCACCCCTGCTCCGCTCTGGTCTGCCCTACTCTACTCGATGCACATCTTCTTGCGCTGTACGCGTATGGCCGTACGCACCAATCCAATGGAAGGCGAAATTGGACTCTTCCTAAAAAGGACGCCGTTCTTCCGATTCTGTCCCCTTCTTCTCATCCCAAAGAAGTGGCCGAGTGTGCGTGTGGTGTCGACTTCAGACAAGTTCGCCTTTGTCTTGTTGGTTCCAGTGCAGATAGAAATCCGTCCATGCGTCGGTGACAAATCTCTAAGATTCGTACGTGATAGGCTCTTGTGGAGACGTTGGGGAAGCAGCAACTTCCACAAATACTGTCTCCGCCCCAATGACACGCTGACCACAATCACAGCGGCAGGCAACTATTGCAATACAACAAAGATGCTGTTGCATCCACCCAGCCTCCTCTCCGCCAGCGGATGGGGTATGGCATGCGAACACTCTAGAGAGAATGTTTGCTGTGTTAGGAATCCAACTGCTGATACGTGATATAGGATTATATTCCTTTTTTGCTCCAGTGTTGCTCAACTGTTGGCTGAGCGTTACTCAAATGTTCCTACTACTTCCGTCTGCGCTTGCTAGATTTCGCATCAGCGTTGTCCTTGTACGAATCCCTGCCGCGTTGCTTTTTGCTGCTCTTCTTGTCGGCATTCGCAACCTCCTCGCCTCCAGGAACATCTGTCGCACTAGCTGACAACGTGAACAGCGCCGGTGCCACCAGATCGATCTTCAGGTCCTTCTGGCCGTCTTGGATTTCTTTGGCGTAGATCCTGACTCTGACCTTATCAAAAACCTGGATGGACTCTTCCTTGCCATCTCGCCGGATTGCTATTGTGTGCCTTTCGTCATCCTTCGTGTAGGAGATATCTGGGTGGGTGTCGCCATCGGCACTGCGAGCAGTTGGAAGCTGGGTGCGTCCTTCAATGCCGTACCGCGGGATTATGATGCTCATTGTCGGCGAATCATGCACATCTCCCATGTCGATGTCCAGCACGTAGGCGTCCTCAACCTTGGCGCCGTCATCGCCCGAGAAGAAGATGAGAGTGTGAAGCTGAACACTGGAGCGCCCGGCCAGCTGTGCGGATCGATGGCGGCGGTTCATGTTTTCGCAAAGATCGTGCATGTAAGACTTGGACGATAGATGGGCTGGCAACGGCGCGACGTTGATCGCAGCCGCAAGCAGGCGATGGACACAGACATCCGCATACCTGGCGATGCCCGTGAGTTCAGTTTGGCAGAATGGATCAAGATTTTGAATGTGTACGGCATGGTAGTTTAGGGATTGGTGGTGAGAGGTGAGCGTACATACCATGCAATTGCAGGATAGATGTGGACGTGGGTGCGGATACAGATGGCAAGGTTAGACGTGATGCAGCACGTGGAACAACATCGTGTCATGACTTGCGGTGTATGTATAATTCGCAAACAAAGAGTGCATGACTTACCTGCGGATAGGGGATGTGAAGTGAGTGTACACAGGCGCCGCAAGGCCGTAATGATGCCAATCCGTGGCGCGGTACTCTCCCGAGCAAAAGTACTGCGCCGGCGACATGCACCGAGTTGACAAGATCCGGAGGAGCTTGTTGAAGTACGGTTCAGACTCGATCACCGCGTCGTCCAGTGAGTCGGCGAGCTGCTTTGAATCTTCGATCTTGATCTCGAATCCGCGGGAACGTGCCTTGCTGATCAAGGTTTGGAACATCGCTCTGTTCGGCGACGGGTGGCGTCGCAGGACCGATAGAGTCGGGTACGATCGTAAAATCTTCTTTGCCACCGTCACGTTGGCGAGCAGCATGAATTCCTCCACCAGCGCGTTGGCCTCGAGCAGCTGGTACGATTGCACGTCGGTCGGGTTGAGGGATTCGCTGTCCAGCACAAACTTGACCTCCGGCGATGCCAACGTCAGCGCACCGGCGTCGATCCTTCGTTTGCGAAACTGCCTCGCCAGTTTGGCCAGGCGCTTGACAGATGATTCCTTCAGACCGTCATCCTTCTCTGGCTGATCGATCATGCTCTGCGCTTGCTGATACGTCAGCGCCGCAACAGAATGGATGATGGATTTCTTGAATTCCACATCGACGATCTGCGCATCTGGTGTCACCTCCCATATCACGGAAAAGGCGTATCTGCGGTGGACGATGATGCAAATGGCATGTACAGATACATACGTGCGTTGGAGGTAGAAGCGCATGTTACCAGAGGAATAAAGGAATAGTTAAAGTGAATGGATAGAACGGCGCCACGGCGTGGTGTGAGTTGGGTTATTGAAGGCAAAAAGGATCTTGAGATGCAATAAAGCACGCTGCAGTAGCATACTATGGAACAGAGTAGAACCCACAGTAGAACAAAGCTGCATCCACGCAATGCTCATATGAACCTACAAACGAAACAGGACGACGCATGATTCCAGGACACCTGCGATGTAGCATAGGACACGACGAGGCACCATCACTCACCTGTCGACGTTGCCCTTCAAACTGCACAAGTCGGTCGTCAGAAGGGCCGGCAGCATATCCAAACGCCGATTGACCAGGTACGTCGACGTCGATCTGCTGGCCGCCTCCAGATCGATGGCCGTGCCCGGCTTGACGTAATGCGTGACGTCGGCAATGTGCACGCCCAGCGAGTAGTTGCCATTGTCGAGCTGCGTGCAGTGCAGGGCGTCGTCAATATCCTTGCAGCCCGGCGGGTCGATGGACATGACGGGGATGTGACGCAGGTCCGTGCGATCCGGCGTGGGCACGAACTTGAAATCGGCTGGTGGCAGGCATGCCAGGACGGCCGCCGAGAATGGTTCGTGGGGGATGGCATGCTGCAGCAGCAGCACCTGCGTCTCGACGTCCTTGGATCCGATGGGGCCCAGCAGCTTGGTGTAATGGCCCAGCGGGTAGTGCGAGTCGGCGGGCCACGAGTCGATCGTGACGAGGATGCGTTGGCCGACGAGACGCTGCTTCTGGGATGTGCGGATGAGGATGGTCGGTATCTTCTTGTCGACGGGGAAGAAGACGCAGGTCGTGGTACCGTCGGGATGCTGGCGTTCGTGCGTCTCTACGATCTTGCGACGTTCGGGTGAGATCTTGCCATTCTTTTCGCTGCCGCTGCAGATGGAGCCGCAGTAGCTGCCGAAGTTGCGCCGCATGATGCCCGCGATCTTTCCCGTGGGACACATGGCCTTGCCGTCCTGCGATGTCTGCGCGACATCCGAGACGTTGGAAAGCTCGGCCTGGGTGGGCTCGGCCGTGTCGGGCGCGATGCCAGCCTGCAAGGGAGCTTTTGTGGATGATGCACTATTCGATTTGGCTTTGGACTTGGCCGTTGGCGACGACAGCCACTGATCGGGCGAGTGCAGCGCCACGGCCACCACATCACCATCGAGGGCGCGGTTGCGATCCATTCTGCCCCGGATGGAGACCACGACGCGCTCGTCGCCCTTGCGGATGGTGATGCGGCCGTTGGTGTCGTCGAGCGAACGAAAGACGGCGCGGTACAGCGTGCCCGATTTGACACCGTCCGAAATGTCGGAAGCAGGCAGGTGGCGGGGAAAGCAGTTCTTGCGCGCCTCGCCGGTGCTGCCCACCTGCGCTTCGAAGTTGGCGACGGTATCGAGCAACGACAGATCGGGGTGGTGCTTCTCGAGCTCTTGCGCCCAGCTGCGCACGCTCCTGGCCTCGTACAGGGCCCCGTCGGCCTTCTCCCGGCTTCCTTTGTCGTCCGTCAGGAGGATGACGCGCACGTCGCTGCCGGTGAGGTTTTCCGCAAACAACGCGGCCACATGACGAATGCGGGCATCGTTCTCGTCGTTGATGCTGGTCCTATCGGCCTCGGCAACGTGCGCCGTTTCCACATGATGCTGATCGGCGAGGAAGACGCAGAAGCGAGGGTTGTTCTCCACCTCCCGCATCATCCTCGCCACGCGCTCGTAGGCCGCGCTGCTGTTGGATCGCAGCTCGAGCAGGGCGGTCTGCACGAAGACCACGTTGGGCATGACCGTGTCCGTCATCTCCAGCAGATCGAGGTTGTGGATGAGGACGTTGGTGTCGCAGACCACGAGAGCGTTGGGCTTGCAGGGACGCAGCATGGACAGCAGGTGCGGCGCATCGCGGATCAGCCGCGGCCTGCCGATCCTGGCCTCCTTCACGCGCAGGTTCTCGTCGTTGCTCGATTCGTAGTAGTACCCCAGGCCCAGATCGTCGCGCAGGTATCTCTCGGATACGTTCTTCAGGATCTTTCCCTTCTTCCGCGTTTGGCGGTAGAAGAATGGCCGTTCGTACAGCGATGGGGCCTTGGAGATCCCATGGTCCATCTCCGTGCTGCTGTGTTCGACGTCCATCGTGCAGTGGCGTACAGTGGCGTACAGTGGCGTTCAGTGGCGTGTGTGTATGTGCTTTGGGCTTCCCAGAGTGTCGCTGATGGTGACGATGGTGATGATGATGCGGATGCAGATGGGATTTTGATGCCACAGAAGCAACCGAATTGGCGCCAACTTGGACCGTTTCGTGAGTGGCTGAGGAGACGAACTTGGTGTCTCGTGTTGTTTCTGCTTGACGAAGAAGCACGACCACCATATCCTACAATCAAAGTTGAGTGTCGACTCGCACGACCAAACATGTTGATGCCAAAACTGCAACGCGGAGACGTGGAGAAGTCTCCACGATGATCCGACAAAAGAGATCTTGTTTGGAGGAAAGACCTCAACAGCGAAGCGAGAAAGCAAATGGCGCCAACAACAACAGCAACACAGCAACCAACAGGAACTGCAAGAACAGAACACAAATCATCGCCTCGTTGAAGATACCCACCTCGGTCCGCCAATCCATCACATCGCACCATACCATACAGACACCAGTTCGACCTTGATCCAATCTCGCAGATCCACTCACACATCAACGACAACAACGACAACAGAAAGACTGCTCTGCACATCACATCATGAAATCCTTCACGTTACCCTCCCTTGTCAAGTTCCTCCTCGTCGCCTTGGTCGTGGCAAGTCCCGCCAAGATGGTGGCAGGCAGCGGCGAAGACGATGGCGGCTTCTTTTCATTCTTCAAGGAAAAGTACGACGGTCTGCCGGAGTCTGGCAAGTTCGCCACGGGCGCTGCCATTGGCTTTGGCGGATCCAGGGTCGCCGTCAATTCGGCCGTCGGCGTCGTCAAGTTCGCGGGGGCGGCTTTCGTCGCGTGAGTTCTGCTTGTGAATTGGTCTGCTTTGCTTTGCTGATTCATTGCGGGGTACTCTATCAATTATTCTCCACGTTGCTTCTCCTATTTCCACGTTCCATTCCATTCCATTCCATTCCGTTGTATTGCTTGGTCAGGTGATGGCCAGGCAGTCGCTGGCGATTGGGGGCAGAGAGATCTTGTGTTGATACCATGGCATGCCGCGACGTCCGTCTCGTCAACACAACCTCAAGCTGCAAAGCTTTGTAGAATATGATGAATGTAAACACTACTATACTGTGCTCGAATATGCAATGCGCACACTCCAACTCACCCATACTCGTGCGTGCTCTGTGCTTCTCTCTCATTTCTTTCCATCCATTTCTGTCCATCCCTGGAATATCACATTTCGTGTTCTTCCAAATGTGCGCATCGGACTGGCTAAATCCCACCGCTCAACGCAACCCGACGCAACGCAACATAACATAACCACGTGGAACTATCTCACGGCTGGGGACAACTCATCACGAATCAATTTCAATAACCACAACCACGATAATACTGATGACGACAACGATAACGATGGCTATGAACAGTTCGGAGGTGCTGAATGCCGCAGGTCTCCTCGACGATATCCCATCATTTTCGGACGAGCAGGTACAGCTTGCCGAGAGTATGAAGCGAAGAGCCTTGAAGACCGCGCAAGGCTTCCGACAGAAGGTGCGAGACTCCGTCAACCCAGCCAAGGTCCAGAGCTTCCTGGAGACGGACAAGATGGCGGCTATGGGACTTGCGGCTGGGGCGTTTGTTGGTTTCGTGGTGTAACGTAGGTGAATCTTCGCACCAAATACAGGCGACAAGACCATGTACCAGCCCATCGCCCACTATCCGTAACCATATCAACCTCTGCCAGAGAGAGAGAGAGAGCCCTCTACAATACTCTAGAGAGTATCAATATTCGTACTCCACCTCACTCTCTCTCTCTCTCTCTCTACATATATATATATATGCATCTATAGAGAGAGGGAAACAGGCAGAATGGCCCATGTGTGTGCGATCAGAGCCCAGAATTGCGATTCAGGGATTCAATAGTGTGACACTGTTCACTCTCTGAGCGTTTGAAAGAGACTTCCATTGTCGTACTATACCTGCTGTACCTGCCATTATTTTGCACGCTGCGTCAATCTGCTTTCCGCACCAAATATCTTGCGGCACAAGAACATGCCGTCCACGCAGAGACACCACACGAGATGCACAATCACAGGCACGCTGATGCCGTTCTCTTGTTCCCATCAGCGATGCCCTCCGTGGGGGAGAGAGAGGTCGGGCAAGATTCCAAGGGCAACGTGTCATAACCCACACATTCCCCGTTGATACGTAACTTCATGCCATTCCTGATCCAGTGAGGATGCTTGTATGGTACGACTACAGATACTACGAATGTCATGAAGGGTATCATATAATATAATAGTATGCAGCGAACGTTCGTCCATCAAGTGTTAGTGGCGATTACTTCGTTTTCTTAGAGTACCTTTTGTTTACTGGAAGTAGAACTGCACCTGCTTGTTCGTGAGCTTGCCGTAAACAGAGGAGAAAGTGTCAGTTCGTCCCTCAACATTGGCCTGGTCCTTGGAGTCAAGGTAGACCTTGAGGATGCGCTTTCCGTCAACCTTAACGCGTGTTCTCTTGCCGACAATCTCAGTTGGGTAGACGATGTCGTCCAAGATGGAGTCATGGACAGCGGTGAGGGTGCGCGATCGTGGGAGGAGTCCGGTGGTCTTCTGGTTTCTGGAGTAGGACTTTCCGAGGATTGTGCGCTGTGCGATGATCAGGACGTGACGTCCGGAGAACTTCTTCTCCAGTTCTCTCACAAGCTTTGGGTGGACCTTGTTGAAGGCCTTCAGCAGTTTGAAAGGAACATATAGAACAATGGCCTTGTTGCCACCTCCGCAGTCAACCTCCTTGGCAGCTGTGATGTACATATCACGGAGAGCAGCCTTCAACTCGGTGGATGTCATCTCCAAGTTGAGGAGCTCCTGTGCGACGGAGGCCTCGAACTCATCGGGCTCCTGCGGAAACCATGCGTGTTGTGTCGTGTCATGTCATGATGCGGTGTGACGCGTGGCGTCCAGATCAAGGCCGAAGAAGTCAAGTAGCAAGGCAGAAAGCGTTTTGGTTTGGTCAGTCAGCATGTGTGTTTCATTCGTCTTGAAGCAATCCTCTCTTGTTTTTGCTGAACACTCAAGGTCAGGATCGCAGGCTCCCTTGTGAAAAGCACGTCTCCGAGTGGAAAAATCAACTTCAACAGTTCATCTCTTGCGGGGCTGCGATTCCTTCGTGGTCTTTCGCACGGCGTTGTCGGTAGATCGGCGCCGATGTCAGTGGTGGCGGCAGTGGTGATGCCATGGCGACACGGCACATCGTCTGGCGCCGATCTGCTTCCAACAAGAGCTCCGGACCATCCCAGAGACTCAAAACCTCCATCTTCCCGTCACTTCGCTTCGCGCTCCGCATGCTCCTGTCACCATCTTGATGACTTACTCCACTGCTCTTGCGGATCTTCTGAAGGCTCATGGTTGCACTTGTTGTTTACTGGTATAGTGTAGCGACGGTCGGTGGGCGTGGAGGATGGACACGACGAGTTCGGCAGGTGCGGTGGCTGTTGCTGTTGCTGTTGGGGCTGGTGGTGGTGATGCGGATGATGTTGGAGCTGTTGTTGCGAGCAACCAACGATGGCGCTACTGCTTGGGTGTTGGACCTCAGGCACAACGGCACACACACGGACCTTTCTTGTCTGTTTCTTTGGCGTTTGTTGTTGCTCATTCTGTCGCGTTTCGCTCGTGAATGAAAAAAGTAGTATCCGAAAAAGCGGTAAATGCAATCGGATGAATCTATCGTTCATATTGCTTCGACTGGATGGATTACAGTGCAGAATCGCACGTTTCGATTCAATCGTGCACCTGAACTATGGGATCAACGGTGAATTACTGAATCATTTTGACTATTGGGTTGTATATGGAAGTTTGAGGTAATATCGATGTATCCGAACTAACTTTCAACATCGCTTTGCGCGCCACCTCGGCGAAGTTCCCACCACGATGATCCAAGATGGAAGAAGCATGACCTCTCAGAAACCAACACTGGGGTTTCTACACTCCTCCAAGGGCAATCTGATCGTTCGTCCACCATACCAATACCAACAAATCACTGTGGGTGCATGTGTCTCCACCATGCTTGGTGGCACACGTGATATCGCACGGCACTACCTGCAACCCAATAGATAACACCCGGGTGGAATCCGCAGAGCAGATCTCTCAACACATTCAAGCACACGCAAGCACGTACGCATCCATGCATTCATGCATGCACGTCCACGCGTTGCTTGGCTTTTCCAAGTACTCGTACGAATAGAGCATATGGAGATTCCTTGGAGATACTTTGCTCTCGAGCAATCTGTTCTGCTCTTTCCTATTTTGCTGCTCCAGCTCGAAGTCCGTGGTATTGGTCGGAAGCTTGGGGGATAATTTGCAGCGCGTCCAAATATTCGCCGGGAATCGAACTTGCTCCATTACGATTCTCAAATCGGCAATGAGGAGCCATTGATGCGCGACTGGATTGAAGTAGTTTGGAGGGATCCACTTCTATTCCATAGCATTCCATGCCACCGACGTCGATGGTGGTGGCGCCGGTTGCGGCCTCTGGTCGTCTCCATTCCGAGATCGAAGACGCATTCAGCTCTTGGTAGGTTTCTGTCGATGGCGATAGATGTTGGAGATGGCGAATTTGAAGAAGAAGCGAAGAGAACGATAAGATCCTCCGTCCTACATTCCTTGCTTCCATTTATGCCAGAAGAAACCCCGATACGTGTTCACCACCACCAAATCAACCCTCACATTTTGAAAGAAGGATGGCGAATGGTGGTGGTGGCTGGAGGCAACAATCAACCCGCTGGTCTGGGATGAATTGTGCTCTCACTGCACGGCGGTCATGGTGTGAGGTGTGAGTGTGAGGCTTGGTGTTCGCGTCCCTCTTCCCCGCCGTTTCGCTCTCAGCGATGGACTGATAGATCGGTGGGTTGATGAATGGATGGATGGATGCGCGTGGTGACGGCATCCTCTCTCTTCGCTTTCATCACGCGAATTGGGAGATGGCAAACACCACGACCAAGGAGAGACTCAATGGCGGGATGACCGGAGTATCCCCTGCCTCTGTGAAAGTATCGTACGAGTAAGCAAGCATGGCAGAGTGGAGTTGAGTTGAGTAGATTGCTCTACTCTATTGTGCTATCCCTATTATTCCTCCATTTCTGTTGTGTTCGTGATCGTCCTTGCCTTTCTGCCCGGTCATCTGCTACATGTCAAAAGACGCATTGCGAATGATGCCACGGGATGACCATGGCCAATGCCGGGTATGCCTTCCATCAGACCGTCGCGAAGAACTCCAGAGTGGCGTCCGGAGCGTGTGTCGGCGACACTTCGACAGGTGTTCACCCTTCGGCCCCTCTGTCGACGGTCTGGACGTATTTGTCGCGCGTCTCTGCTCACATCACCGCTCGGCGAAATCGAATCATCTAGTCTTCGTCGATGAGGCGTACTTACTTACGCTCGTTCTGTACGAATAGTATGCACCAGCAGAGGAATAGCGTGGATTTTCTCAACGTGCACGCTCATGCATAGTTTAATAGCTCGTAGAGCGGGGTAGAAGACATTGCATGAACTCGTGCCTGGTGCGTCTGGGTGATCGGTCTGACACCGTGAAATGAAAACAAGCAGAGAATAATTGAATAGAATAGAATAGGATGCTGCAGCGGAGAGTATTGATAGGTACGTGGGCGACTTCTCGTGCAAATACCCCAACCACGCGCACACGAGCTAGAAAGTGTAACCAAGGTTTCTTCCATCAACACAGCCCCGCGGTGTTTGAAGGTCATCAACAGCAATGGGCTTTCTCCATGGTCCGAAGCAAGATGGTGGTGGCGTATACGGCATTCGTGACTTCTGCTGGAGCATGCGCGGCGTAGCAGTGCTCAAGGAGAGAGAGAGAGAGAGAGAGAGAGAGAGAGAGGGCAGCCTGCCTGCACGAGAGTGAGCTCGAGCGCGTCTGCTGCAAAGACGTTCCGGAAATTCATCACCTGGGTCCTTGCGTGAAGCTTCAATTCTGTCCGCGATATTCCGGTTGTAGCAGTCGTCAGACCTGTGCTGCTGACGTTGGAGCATACCATACTCTTCTCTTACTTCTACTGCTCCTGCTGCTACAACCACTGCTGATGCATAGATCGTACTAGTACTTTACTCTATGCTATTGTATGTTGCTGGTGCACGAGCAGGTATTCGAAGTATGGTACCTACTCGCATGCATGGTAGCGATTCTTCGATTGGTGGCGGTGGGACTATACTTTTGTTTTGTTTCTGATTCTATTGTATTACTTTGTACGTATGTGAAGGTAGTAGCTGTGGCTGCGAAAGTGACTTGCGATGTCAAGTCATCAAAGGTACTTGCACTGGTGGGGCATGTGGCAGATGAGGATCGTCCTGCGCTGATTTAGGCAGAGACGGAGCTTCCATCCGATGAGGAGGATGTCTCAGAGTCGTTGGTGTTGCGCTGGCTTGATCGGGTGGTCACACGGGCAACAGACTTGGCGTCCTTCTCTCCCATGCGGATGGCGAGCTTGACGCTCTTTGCGGAAGCCTCCATGCACGCAGCCGCGATGGCAACTTCGTCTCGCGCGCACTCGTCGGCGTCGCGCTGGGACTCTTGCATGTCGAACACCGCCTTCCTAGCTTGCGTGATCATTGCCTGGCGACGTTCGACCTCCTTCCGGGTGCGGCATTCCAGCCCTCTGCGTGTATCGCCCTTCACGACCTTGTCCTTGTTCATGATTCGAACGACGCGGACAGCGTCGGATCGGATCTCGTTCATCTCGTCCTTCGTGGTCCAAGTGTTGACCTTCTCCTCGTCGGTGTAGTCGCAGCGACGGATGGTTCTTCGCGCGCGGGTGCGTGGGGCGAAAGTGACGCACTTCGTCGTCTTCTGCTTCTTGCGAAGGCTTGGGTTGGGCGTGGGCGCCAATGTTGCCGGTGGTGGTGGGCAGGCCGGAGCGGAGATGACTCCATCCTGTTGAGGCTTGCCTGTTGTAGATGTTGTCATCATGGCAGACGAACAGCCATCTTCGCGGCGCTGATGCTTCTGCCCCTTCTTTTTGGAAATGCTGGTTGTAGCGTTGTTGTTGATGGTGCTGCTGCTATCGGCTTCGATCTTGTTGTAAGAAGAAAGTGGCATCATGTTGATTGTCGTTGTTGTTGTCGTTTGTTGGGACGGTGGTAGGCTGGTGTTGTTTGTTGTGTGGTGGTTTGAGTTTTTGTTCGTGCTGACTTGTGAATTGTGAGAGGAGATAGTGCAAGATGAAGAAATGCACGAAGCAGTGACGAACTGTTGACAGTTTGCGTTCGTGCGTTTGCCACAAACAAGTTTCCATTTTCGCTCATGTGGGTGAAGCTTTGCGGTTAGTCGTTTCTCGTGTTGGTTCTTTGTTTCATGTTGCGATGTGGAGAAATCGGCACTGTCTTCGGTGTAGGTGATACATGCGATGAATGCGGCGAATCATGTAGTCATAACGCACTCAGTGAAGTTCCGTGTGTGAATGTGAGTGTCGCCGGTTCGTGGCGATGCGGAAGAAGCTTGCCCAGGTAGATGCCTATTCGTAGATTCTGCCCATCGCGCAGTTTGTGCATTTCTGTTTGAATTGCCCAGCAGGAACTCTGCTGCGCCGTCTCGCTTTGTGTGAGCGAAGCGTTGCCCCAACACGCTTTCATGGATGTTTCTGTTTCGGATTATGTGTCAACGCAGTTGAAGGATAATATGTGAATGACATCTGGCTTCGTTGTCACCTCAACAAGCAGCTTGGGCTCGCGTGAATGAAGTTGGATGCCGTTCGTTATGTGACCCTTCGGAAACGCACAAACGCGGAGAACGCTCATCGGCATATATAATTTCAAATATGCCGACTGTTTCACGAGCTCTCCACATCCAACCTCACAATTTGGGCACAGCGGTGCTGCCATGATGGCACAACATCTCACAACCTCCGCCAAAAACTCCCCTTCACAGACAAGACACTCTCCCACCAACAGACTGGAAGGAAGGAGGTCGTCATGACAGAATGCAGACAGGGAAGCACATTGGATTGGCTTTGGTTGGGTCGTGCTGGATGCTTTCAACGAGTATCACTCTGGGCACACCGTCACGGACGATGAAACCAAAGGAGCTATTGCAACCAAAACACCAACATCTTGGGCAGCGGCAAACCAAAGAGTCAGAAATGGTTGGAGATGGACACAACCGAAACAGGAAACGAGTCGAGTCGAGTCGAGTCGAGTCAAGTGAAGTAGAGTAGAGTGGAGTAGAGTTCAAGGGGGGCGCTGTTTGTACTTCCCAACCTGGCCACTGTTGATGCATCCAACCCGCGCTGCGAATGGGCAACGCAGGAGGTGCTCCTATCACGCGTACGATTAGGAAGTATAATACATCTCACGACTTGACCCTATCCTGACCTCTCCTTCGGATGCTGATGCTCGTGGTGCTGCTGCAGATTGATTCTCAGGCTGATCCTCGCCAAGGTACCACGATCTAGTCTTGCCAGACTCTATTCGCAAACACCAATGTACTTGCATGTACTCGACGAGTAGCTCGTGCTCCATGCCCAACGACAATCTTCGTTGGTGAACAAGAGGACTTCAGAATCGAAACCTGAAACGCAGTGGTTCGCCGAGGTCGTGTCCATCTCCGAATCCACCCTCGGGATTGAAGCAAGTTTGCACTGTAGTTGTGGGCACTATTCTGGAGGTGATACTCGTAAAAGTGATTCGTCCTTAGGTATCTGTTGGGTGTCTGATCTTGACACGAACTTGCGCAGAGTAGACGACGATGCTCTATTCTGCGCTGGTATGTGCGACATCGCATGCACTCAAAGCTCGCAGGCAAGATCATTCCAGATCAGAACGAATCACGACGAAAGTTTGGGAGTGTCATGTTCTGCGATCCGTTGTGTTTTGTGTCGCTGTCTCTTTGCCGCGGAGGTCGTAACAGTTCACTCCAGATCAGGGGTGTCATGCGTCGAGCAGTTGAAACCACATCGTAGTCCGTCGTCGTCTCTACTCGTACAGTATTCATGCATGTAGTCCAAAGAGTGCTTCTCCTTGTTGTAAATGTACCAGTGCGCACAACAAAACTACGACACTACAACATGGATGAGGGGTTCTGCTGTTTTGTCACAAAGAGTCTCGTGATGGTCGATGAAAGTCAACGCGAACATGAACGTGAACGTGAACGTAAACGTAAACGTATGACCCCATTCAGGATACGATAGTATACAAATGCGGATTTTTAATATTTTTTCTTAAATAGTCCTATTATGTTGTAGATAGTATATGGGTGAAGTTACAAGCTTCTGGGCCTTGTAGTTAAAAAGTTTATATTTTTCGCATTAATCTACGGCTAGACACGTGAGGCATGCGAACGTAGAGGGGCAACTTGGATTCGAAATTCTCAGTCGTGCTTTGGCCAATGTCCAGTCGTGTCCTTCGTCGACACACTCACATTTCGCGTGGGTGAGGCGGGTTGTTGCGAAACAATGTCGAGGATTGCGCAGTGGCAGTAGGCATGCTGAAGTTGCTGCTTCATCTGGGCCGTGGATCAGTTGTCGAGATCCAGAGTTGTGGGTTGGTGTGTAATCCAAATCCTGACCCCCCACCAAGACTGTCACACTGCCTTGTTCTCGGTTCCCCCACCGCTCATGGCCCAGGACATTGAGCTTCGTCCACGTCCCAATCAGCACACACTGCCTTCCCTCCATACGCCTACTCTATTACAGCCTCATCCTTGCTTCAGGTCTATTCCCTGCCTGTGTGTTTGGACCTCCTCTCTGCTGGTCGTCGCGAACAGTCATTGTTGGCTTCTGGCTGTTGTTCATCTGCTCTCCTCTCAATTTCTTGTTTCAGTGTCAGTGAACCTGCAAACACTCACATCACAACACCATAAACAACAAGAAAACAACACTACCGCCACCAGTCTCTTTCCACACCATGCCAATGGCTTAGTAGATGGCCATGGCGTCCCATGTCCATGGGAGCAAAGCAGGTTCAGCAGGACTTTGTATTTACAAACAAACCTAAGTGTTCAACAAAATTATATTTTGCATACCAAAGGATAAGTCACTGTGCTCCATTGCACTATACATATAACTCATGGATTAAGTTGATTAGTGTGTGCCCAGCCTGCGCTGGAGGCTTTTTTACACCGCCCGCTTTTATCTCGTGTAGGGCACAAGGCAGAACGGCTATCGAGTCAATATGTATGCATGCTCAGGGGATCACGACAGCCTCCACCTATCCTGCTCTCCACTCTTTGCGGCTCTCTGGTAATATGTAAGGTGTATGTATTTGTGTACTCACGCAGGGAAATCCAGGGACAGCCTTGTTCACGATGGCCAGCTACCGCCATCGGTGGAGCCAAGTTCGGACTTCAACAGGAACTTATTGCCTGGTATCTGCAGCACTCGGTGCACTTGTCCAAACCATATTGCGACCGTTCCCATAGCTGTGGATCCTTTGCCTGACATCTGCAGTCAGGCCCACACAGCCATGCTTGCCCCTTGTAGTTGCGCTGCATCTTGCAGGGTGGAGCTGTAGTCTTGCACCACCTGCCTCATGTGAGCCTCTGGCCCCTCATCAGTGCGATGCATCTCCTGATTGTGTTGGTGCCAATGCTCCCACACCACTTTCCAGAGCTTGCGCACAATTCGTGCCGCCCACCTTGCTGTGAACAGCCTGCGACCGATTTGCGCATAGTACTGCTCCTGTAACTTGGTCTATGACCTCACGATCACACCTGTGACCAGCCAATCCCATCCCACCTCCTGTTGATTGTCCATCAGCTTTGTCTCAGCCCGGTTTGCGCATATGTGTCCAACAGGTCCCAGCCCTCTCAACACTTGCTTGACATTGCTCAACTGTATTTTTGCAATGGTAGGATGAGTCGGCATCTTCTGCATTGTGCTTCTCAGCCGTTTCTGCTGCACTTTCCAAAACGCCATCGATTCCGGTGAGCAGCAGGCCCAGAGGTGGCCATGAGTTTCCATCTCGCTGCACCTGGGGCAGCTGTCACTCGTCCTCGCCTTCCACTGAACCATCCGGATTCCCACAGCCACCTCCTGTATTGTGAGCTCCATGATGAGCACCCTCTGTGTATTGGTGAGCTCGCCTGCCACCCGTCATTGCGCACTTTTGTTGGCATCACCACCAATCACCTCCATGCCTCGCTTGCGCCTGACCCTCACCATGTCCGCCTCCACCACATCTCTGACAACCCTGGCATATGTGATGCTTGACCTGTGAATGCCTTGTCTTGCAATGTGCCACGATCACGTCCCTGTGTTCTGGTGAGAGCTCCATGCATCGCCCTCTTCGAGCATTCGCCATCGCTGTACCGCGAGCCGATCGGTAATGACATTCATACACTCCCACACATCAAGTTCATCAGGCTTCTTGTGTTCGTCCTGTTGCCCATGCACGTGTCGTCCCACAAATGTTATACTCAGCTGGCTTCGGACCCTCATGGCAGCCACCATCATGTCGTGACCAGGACTTGCCAGATCCAATTAATGTACCCACTCCAGTACCTTCAGGGCTTGCAGGTTGTCACAGCTTCAGCGCCCCCATCCGCCTTGTATTCCAAACCTCTCCTCCATTTCCCAAACCGTCATCAGTGCACCGTAGATTCCCGCCAACTCCGCTCGCTGGGACGATGTCAGGTCCTCCCTCCGTGGAGCCTCAAAGGTTCCAAACACCATCACCTCCAGAGTCTCATCAATGGCCATCGCCCATGCCGCCATTCCCTTGTCATTTCTGCCAGACCCGTCACTTCTGCCAACCGCCGTCTCTTCTCATATACTCTGGGCCATATCTCCAGTCGACCTCGCATCTGATGTGTTTCACAGCCCACAACTTGGCCTCGCCAAGATCCTCCCAGACACTCTCCATCCCCTGGGAATCTGCCACCGTGGTATCATCCCATTCGCCAACTGTCAGCATCCATATGCCATCTCCTTGCCTGTAGCCATCCACAGGGACCCTTCTCCATTCCTCACCACTGCTGGCACCTGCCAACACAGCTTCCTTCTTGACTTCATCAGAACCTCCCTCCATTCCATCCATCCATCGCCATGGACCTGAAGCCTCCCAGTTTGCTCATTCTACCTCATGGAGGTCGCACTGCCTGCCCTGCTCCACTTGCCCAGCCGTAAACAATCCTGAAGCATGCTATTCTGACCCAGCATCTCCTTGAGCTTGGACCTCCATGTTGCCCAATACGCTTGCTTGAGCCGCCCAACTCCAGGCACGTTCACTTCACTGGCTTCCACCATCGCTCCATCATCTTCAAGGACCGCCTTCAGAATGCCTGTTCCGTCCGCCGTAACAATCTCAGACATCCAGAACAACTTCATTGACCTTTGACACAGATTCACTTGTCGCATTTCCTCCCTGTTGCACAGCTCCGCAATGGTTTTCATTATTGGGCGATCACCCTGCCTCCTCGGTTGTATCAGATCCTCCACCATTCGCACTTCCAGCTGTGCTGCAGATGCTTATTTGGCCACACTTGCCCACCACGACTGTGGAACCACCATTGACCACTTGCTTCCTACCGCCTGGAAGATTCGCATTGTACCTGCACTTGTCGCCACGGCCTGGTAGGATGCTCGCAGGAGCCTCCACCATGCATTGCTTCATGACCGACTTGATAGGCTTGTCGAGCGCCGTCCCTTTTCGACTGGTGTGCGTCGTGAACGAGTATGCACTTTTGTCGTCAAGCGCCAGCAGTCGAAATGACGATCCTTCCACCACTTCGAGTCCTTTGATCTTGACATCCAGAAATTCGTCTGCCACCATCAACATCAATTCGATCTGGAGCACCACGTACTTCCCGGTCTCCTCGTCGTACTGCACCTGATGCACCTTGGCTTGCTCAGTCGGAGTGAACCAGTTCGCGCTGGTGGCTCCCACTTCCCACGTGCACCTTGCTGCCAGGGTGTTTACGATCCCCTCTGCCCTCACCAGATGCTCTGGGAACATGTATGCGTAGGCGGTGTCGGTCTCGCCATTCCAGGGCACCTCCTGCTTGTCAATGTGGATAAACACCGGCCTCTTTGTGATCAGATGCACCTGATTGGCAAGGTTCGATCTCAGTGGTTCCTTGGATCCGTCGTGTCCAGCTCATCAAATTGTTTGACCCCTCTGATCGACACTTCCACCATCCTTCCCATTTCCGCTTTGCGTTTCTGTAGCATCTTTGTGGCTGCCACTCCATCTGGGCCCAACGTCATTGCCATTGGATGGGGGATGAATCTGTTGCAGAGTTCTCCTGACCCAATCTTGGAGATGTCATCGAACATCTCGCAGAAGATTTTGGCGATTCTCACATGGATGCGGATGTCAGCTTCAAGCCTGAGAGCTTGCCAAGGTTGCACCTTGAAACTCCTCCCCATAGCTTTATGAGCATCTCGCCATTCCTGGCTGATCATTCCGTCCGCCCTGACTCTTCCCCCAACTTTGCCGTCGACTCCTGCAGCCTTCAGACGCTTGTTGATGATGGCACATATAGCAGGTCCATTGGAAAAGTTCCCCATGTAGGTGAGCATTCCAATTTGCTTTGTGTACTCCACTTCATCCAGCAGTCTCTTTTACAGAGTCTGTCGAGTTGACTGGTAGAAGAAACTCAGCTGCGATCCTGACTTTGACACGATGCCCTTTGGATCACATGTCATAGCAATACGCACTTGTGCCACCACCGTTCGACCATTCAATGTTGCCTTCGTTGTGCTCATGTACACCATCAGCTCCTTCTCAGTCGTTGGGAATTGGTTGGCATTGCCAATCGCCTTGTTGGCGTCTTGTACCTTCCACACCATGAGAAAAATCGTGTCATCATGATCCTTGAGCGCCCCTAGCCATTCTTAAGTGGCTTCAGATACCTCTTCTCTGGATTGCCGCCTGATATGACTGGTACTGTCAAGTCAAATCTCTTCGCTACCATGCCTTTCTTCAGTGTATGCGTGGTCTTGCTCTCCACGGATGCATTGCTATCACTGGCTTCATCCGATTTTGCACTGCTTGTGCTCCCTGTTAGAGCACTATCAAAAAATCATGAGGGGAGAGCAAAAGCAAAGTACCATGCCAGGATTCGAACCAGGAACCTCAGTTAGAATTACTGGTGCTCCACTGTTGAGCTACAGGCGATGCGATTGCTGATCCGAACACAAGTGAAATTTATAGATAGTGGGGGCTACGGGAGTAACGTACTTAGCACTATTCGGTTTTGTGCTGATACTCCCTTCACTCTTGCTTGACTTTTCATCCTTGTCAGACTCCTCACTCTCACTACTTGTGTTGTGCTCCATCGTCTTTGCCAAATGCTGTCCCTCCACCTCTCTCACAGTTGGTGTGATGGTCATGAATTTGATTTTCTTCTGCTTGAGCTTTCTTGGTTGGACAATGTTGCTATCTCTCGTCTTTCCCTTCTTGCCACTCCCTTCTGCGGTTGTGCTCATCATGCTGCTTTCGGCTTCCCCCACTACCGCATCTTTGCCTTGGGTAACAAACTTGATGTCTGGGTACCATGACCCCAACACGTTCACAGCCGCTCTCCATGCAATGGTGATCTCAGTCTTCCTCAGGAGCCCTCCTGAATTGGGAATCATCATGTCTTTCAGCACCATGTTTGGATCTGTCATGCTCAAGTCAGCAGCGAGTTGTTGGATCTGCTGTCGTCGTTCATCTGTTTTGGGCACTTGCGCCACACCAAATTTCTTTTCTTCCATCAATAGCCATGCTGATGAACACCTGCACTTCCTGCACCAGGATGGTGTTTCCTGTTTTGCAGTTGCCTTCCTGGTCCACCTGTATCGTTGATTCATCATCCCTTTCACCAGGATATGGATTGACCTGCCTTCCTCTGCCGTCACTTCACGGTAGGAGAACAAAACAGCCACCTTGCGGATTTCTCCTGGCAGAGATTTCCACATGCTTGTCGTTGTCCTGTGCGCAGTGGAGACTCTTTCCTTGTTTTCTCCTTCCACAAGTGTCAGCATCTTATCCCGTTTCTTGCTCCCAGCCTTCTGTGGCATGGTCTTGACAGCCCTTGTTTGTGACTGTCCTCCTCCACGTATGCCGTTGGCAGTCTCCTTATGATTTACCATCGCTTTGCCTGCCATTGTTGCTGCTGTTGGCCTCACTTCTGTATCTTTTCTATGGTTGACACCCGTTGACGTCGGTGCTGTTTCGGTGTTTGCATTCATTTTTGTACTATCTTTACGTGTTTCTACTGTTTTTGTTTTCCTGGTCCCTGGTCTTATGCTCCATTACACAATATTGTACTATATGATATTATATGATATTATATTATGTTGTGTCATATTCGCAAGTGTTGCTATTGCCGTGAACGTGGAAGTGGACGTGTAGGGATGCCACCACCAACACCGTGCTGTTTGACATCCCACGCACAAAGGAGGTAACGCACACCAGAGCCAAACCATCGACAACACAAGGAATGAACGTAGCGCTGAACCTTTCACAACATCACCATCGAGGCCGCTGGATACCATCTCAGTCTGGCATCGACCGTCGATGACGTCACCATTTTCGTCCACAATGAGGACAAGCCAGCCATGTATTTGTGTCGTAAAAGCTAGCTAAATATATCTAACCCTAATGGACAAGACGGAAAATTGATGTCTAAAAATATCACGTTTCAGTATCTCAAATCCGCAGAATAATACTCGACTTCGCTGAATGGGGCCGTATGTAAACAGAAACGTGAATGTGAATCCGTGCGTGAGTCATCATCACAAACATCACAATTCGAGACTGAACAGGCATTGCGAGGTGATCATGTTGTCGGTCAAGCGAGCAACGTGACATTGGATGCCCACAACAATGTCCTCGAACTGGAGTGTCCTCTGTACCAATGCGAGATTCTGGACCGTGCACTCGTGCGTGCGACTAATCCACAACGCCGATGCCAACACCAACCCACGACTACTCGCACAACTCTCCGGAGAGGGAGAGCACCATACGTCACACTCAGGTGGAGAACTGAGGAAGCGCAGACGCATCCACGCCAACATCATGAGGGCTTCTCGTGATGGAATCAATAAGGAGGAGAGCGAAGCAAGCAACTCGTTGTGTGTGTTCCGAAAGGAACCAAGGCAGTCCACAATCGTTTGTGATTTGGAGTCGCCTCTGCCGCATGCAACAAACTTGCGAGAAGCGAGTACTTGGCGAGGCGACGGCCTCGTCACCATCTCACAGAGCCCAGAGCGAATGACGCAATCAATTGTGTTTGGGCTCTCCTCATCATTGGTTTGCAAGAGAGAAGCCACGAGAGTTGCTACCACCAGCACAATCAGAGAAGTTTTGCACGCGACGAGATCGTGGTGCAGAGCACAACATAAGGCTATAGAAATTCTAAATCAAGCAGCTCAGCAGCATTGCTGTCACAAAGTCTGCATCGTATAGTGGCTAGTACCTCACATTGTGGTTGTGAAAGGCTGGGTTCGATTCCCAGTGCGGACAGTACCCTTTTTGACCACACAGATTGAAGAATACGAGGAGACAAGTTTTCATTTTGCTCAATCGAAGGCTCACCACCCACCATAACCAAGCACAGCATGTCGCTCGCACGATCCTTGCCCTCCTAACATTCTGGTGACGGCAAAACAAGAATAAATAAATAACACAATGATTAAACCCTCTTATGAGGCTGCGCCGGTGGCGCTTTTCTCCGCCTCCTTTCAACTTCGCGCAGGGCGCGAAGGGAGCACGGAATCTGTGTATCGTTTCATGTAAAATGTAGTCGTTGCTATCCACCCTCCGTGGAGCCACCAGGGCCGTAGCCAGGGTCTGGATGAGCTTGCCTGCGATAACGTAGCCACGTGAGCAGGGCGCCAGAGGCGGCCGGTTCACGCAGTATCATGGCGGCTTGCTCCACCCACACCGCGACCTGTGCTGTGGTAGCCCCTTCCGCCGGCTGAGACAACAGAATGCGTCGATTGGCTGCCTGATCTTCCTCGAGGCGAAGCCGAAGTGATGCCGCTCGATTTTCCAGAGCTTGGATCATTTCGGCCTCGGCCGAGTCTTGACTGTGAAAAAGTTCGTCGTTGCGCACAGTCCACTGCTCCCACGCGATGTGCCAGATACGCCGCACCAGTTGTCTTGCCCACTTCGCTGCTGACCTTCGCGATTGCTGCTGCCGCAAGTACTCCTCCTGCATGCTTTCCCAGTGAGTGACGATTAGCCCCTTCCGGAGGGACTGGTGCCCCACTGCGAGCTGATGTTGAATAGCCTCATGGAGCATGCTCCCCGGGCTGGCTATTTGGAGATAAGCTGAGTTGTCGAACTGGCTGCGAAGGATGACAGAAATACTTGCCGCCACCGCAGGATGGGTTGGATATCTCTGAAGCCACCTTCGAATATCGCTCAGAAGACGATGAGCCACTTCGCGCCTGCCACCGCTGGGACACTGCCAGAAATGCTTGGCGTCCTCACTTGCTGCGCATCCCGGACATTGGTCCGACAATCGCATTCCCCAGCGTTTCATGCGCTTTCCCAGAGGAGCCTCACCAGTGATCAGCTTGGTGATGAGCACCCTCTTCGGCTGGCCGATCTGCTTAAGCACGCGGCCTATGGTCGGCCACGCCACGTGGGATGCGTCATCGATCGCCCGCCGAGAAATAAGGACGTTGACAGCCTCCTGTTGAGTGCGCTCTCCGGCCACCGCCGAGTAGTTTACTTGCGTCAGTTTTGCCGTTGCCATGAACGAGACTCGCTCCCCGCGTATATGGCCGTCGTAGGCTGTTGTGCCAAGCATAGAGCTTCTCGCCGCTCCTGCCACCTTGTCTGCGATCACGTTCAGTCGGGCCCATCTGTCCAGTCTATGCCACTCCGTTTTGTTGTCTTGATGCCCTTTCACATGTCTCCCTCGAATCGTGATTGGTAGGTCTTCGCAGCTGTTGCGAACCGCCCTCAGCAGGTCTGCATCTGTGGAGGAAGGCGACAACCGCCACTCTTTGTCCAGGGCTTTCAGAGCACCAACATTGTCGCAACCGATCTCAGCGCTGCCGCCATCAACGCCATGCACTTCACAGATCACTGCCAGCATCGTCAGAACTCCGTAGAGTCCCGAGAGTTCCGCCCTGTGCGACTGCATGACCCCGTTTGTTGCTGGGGCGAGATTTGCGATGATCAGTTGCGCTGTCTCACCGCCGTATTCCGCCAGTATGACCGCCCCTGAGGCTCCGCTGCCGTCTGCTACTGAGCCGTCGCTGCACGCCACCGCAGTCCCCTGCCTTATGGATTGGGCCACCGTGTCCCAGGACCCCGCTATTTCGTACTGTTGGACTGACCAAGATTGCGTACGCTGCATGGCTTGAATGGCCATCTCCACAGAGGTCGGACTTCTGGGTTCTGCGGTCATTCCCTCGCTTGCTCCTGTCACTACGATCTTTCCCGAATGGCGGTAACCGTCCACGAGCTTTGCGGGATTACACTCTTCTCCTTCGATTTCTGCGTAGAGTCTGCGCCTACTGCGCCGAGGTATTCTGGCGAACACCTTCGAGGGCTGCGACTTGTCGTGCAGTCTGTCACTCGCTGGGTCCCAAAATACTAATGGCTGCTGCGATGTGAATCCTCGCCACTGCCCAAGGTGCTGCTCCAGTTGAACGCTTCCGGTTCTGGACGCTGGGAAAATCCTCCGAATGACCTGTTGCCACGCTTTCCAGCTGGCTGAACTCAACTTCCCCACTGGAGGCCAATTGAGACATGTGGCCCGTAGTGGGACGTCGCCAGGCTGGTCGGCCGATGGCAATAGATGATCGCCGCCCACTGACACTATATCCGACAGCCAGAACACTTTCTTGGCGATCCGACACAAGTTGATGATCTTTTCCTGCTGCGGACCGAGCGCTAGGGCTTTAACGCGCACCATGATTGGCGCATCATTTTGTCTGGGGGCATGCAGTATCCTGCTCTCCCACTGCACTGTGATGCCCACCCCGCTTGTCTCCATCCACAACGACTTCATCCAAGAGTCCTCGGCCAAGTGTCCCCACTGGCTTGGATCCTGTTGGAACACGTCTGGAACTCCAACCTGTATCGTAAGAAGCTCCACCAACGTGTGCATGAGCTTTCCTGTCAGCGTTGACCTCTGCCAATGGCGCGCCACACTCTCAAGATGTCTTGTGATCTGCACGTAGTACAGATGTTCCACTCCAAGTCCCAGACCTTCACTTGGCCCGAACACCAGTTGGCGAGACACATTTCGTTGAACTCCGGCCGCCGGCAGGGCTGCCATAAGGACTGGTCGCATGATGCGTTCGGTGGCTTCTCTCGTGAACGTCGCACTTGTCAATGGATATTCTAGAGCCTTCCATATTGTCGATTTCATGGCGATCCACGCGTGCGTTCGTAACATGCGTCCTCTCCTCATCTTGTCTGCCCACTGCTCGGCCTTGCTTGCGTAGTACTCCTCATTGTCCTTCTGTACTCCATCGTGCCTGACCATGACTCCAAGCGCCTTCCTAGCTTGGTCGACTCGAAGTCGCAGTAGCGTGGACCTGTCCTGGCTGTCTGGCTGGCGGATGTTGATGTCGCCTGGTTGCTCTTCGATCGTTTTGTATTTCCATCCGGCGCCTTCCCACTTGAATGACATAAGGTACCAGTAACTCTTCCGGGGTTCGAGAGCTCCGCCTGTAGCACGCAGCATCCCTTCCCACGCGTCCACCACTTGTTGGATCTCCCTGACGCACTCTTCTGGATCATTGACGTCCGACTGTACCGAGTGGATCAGATCCGTGTCATCCACAAACGAGAAACATACCAGCTTTGTGGACACTTGCTTGGTTGGACTGACGGCCTTGAATCCGAATCCTCTTGCTGTCATTGCTGCCATGATCGGAGAACTCATTGCCACCCAACCTGCCGGGGATATGCCTAGTCCTTGTAGTAGGCCTTGCAATTTGGATCCACGGTGAGGGTAAGTTCTTGTGGACCTTCCAAAACCCGTCAGCACATGGTGCTGCATGGACTGCACTGCCGATGTTACACTTTCCCCCACGACTTCGGGCACACCCAGTCGCCGCATGCTGAGTTCCAGGGGAACATGCGCCATTCTGTCGTAACAGCTTTTCGCATCGTTTGAGCATATGCAGCTGGTGGCCGCCGTGATCCTGATGATGTCGTCCGTCATTCTGTTGTTGAGACTGACTTCTGCCGCGCTTCGCTGCTTGCGGCTGCCGTACTGTTCTTCCGGCAGCATCTGGTGTGTCTCCGCGTGTTTCATCATGATCTTACCGATCCACTTGAGATTAGCGTTGAAATCTCCTTCCACCAAGCTGATGGTGCGGAACCTGGAAACTCGGAAATTTCCTGGCTCCTTTAGTAAGGTGACATCGGTGCACTTCAGCCATCGCTTCAAATTATACCCCGTCCTCAGAGACACCTCTCTCATGATCGCGTCGATGTTTGCGAGATCATCACACTTGGCATTCGCCTTCCACAGCCCAAAATGGAGGCCGGATGGACCCGACGTAGTCTTCTCCCTCGCTTTGGACCACAGTTGCTGGTGGCTGGACGTGGTGATGTGAAGATCTTCGGCCTTCCATGGTATTGCGCCAGTTTTGCCGAGTTCATCGAGAAGATGGTTGTCGTGCTGGCCGAGCTTGCGATGATGCCTGCGCTGGGCGGATTGTATACTCATGTTCCGTATGTCTCGAGCGAAGGTGGGATGCTGGAGCGGGGTCACGTACGCTTGCCTGTATTTTGCCTCGTTCGCTTTCATGCATTGGGTGATGACTGTTTGTTCTTTGTCGTACACTTCCTCTTCGCCACTTTCGTTATTGGCGATAACCATCGTCACCTTGCTGTTGGAATCGTAGTCCCCCATCACCTGTCTTATGGCGCGGAAGGTTTCCACTACTTCTTCTCTTTTCTGTATGGAGACGAGAGCGGACTCCGCGGATATATTGCCCGCTTTGGCTTCCTCGTCTGCTCGTTGTTGCAGGAAAGTGGCCCGATGTTTCTGCGCGTCCTTTTTTGCCTTCTTCCATTTTTCATGCGCTCTCTTTCGTTTCTTGTCCAGATCCTCTTTACTGAGAGTGGCTGTGCGGGTTGAGATACCTGCCTGCTTTTTTGCTCTTTCATACCAACGGGAACTCACTTTCGTGCCTCCACGTCGCTTCCACGCCAAGTTCCAGAACTGCTTCTCCATGGCTCTCTTTTTGACTTCCGGAGAGAATGGCACCTTTCCCATGTGTATAGTCCTGGCTTTCTTCTCGGCTGCCAACATGATGTGCGTGCGGTCGCTGTCGATGGATTCCATTCGTTCCACTTGGCCCGGAGTGAGCGCTTTTGATGATTCGATCTCCTCCCTTAGACTCTCAACCCGTCTCTGCATGTTCACCCGCCTGTATTGTTTTCTGACTTCTGTCTGGTACCGCTTGACCGTGATGGGCCTGTTCAGACGCACTCTTCTGCCTTCGAATTTGCTGGTGGGCCGACTCGTTGTGCCAAAGACCGAGTCTTGGGCTACCTCTATCCATGCTGTGCGATGATCCCAGGGACCAAATTCACTGTATCCTGAGCGCACGATTTGTAGAGACGCCGGCACCCAGATGCCATCGATGACCCTGTCTGTGCTTGCTCTTACGTTGGTAGACACTCCTGGGCCCGTCGGATGTCGGCTGAGGATCGCTTCTTTCATGTGTAGCCTCGCCATCATGTTGGCCATCTGAGAACGATTCACCGGCATGTTGATGTCGCCGCCCACTATCACTGTTTCTTCTGCTTCCTTCCACTGTCGAATCGACTCCTCGAGATCTTGAATCAGTTGCGAAATGGGTGGTGTGTGTATACCCTGCGACTCTAGCCAGGAGGCCTGCTGGTTATGGACTGTTCCCGCGCTTTGTCCTCCTTTATTTGGAATGTACACGCTGACGAATCTGATAGTCGTATCGCGTTTACCTCTGATCGCCATGCTTGCCCATCTGCCGAGCTTACGCGGATCATTGGCCCTGCTTTTGTACCTTCCTGTGATATTTCCCGTCATGGTACAGGCTGTGCCGCCCCACTGTCTCAGGCTGCCCAGCTGTTCTCTCTCGTTATACGACAGAGAGTGTCGTTCCGTGTAGACGTGCTTCTTAGTCCTTGATTTCCATGAATTCATTCGTCCGATCTTGGACCAATTGACTCCTATTTCTGAGAGGAGAGCAACGTCGATCTTCTGCTGCTTGACCCATTGCCACAGGTCATCGTTTTTCCAGTGTTTCGACTCAGCCTGGAGACATCCCACGTTCAGAGCGGCTATTCGTATCATAGTGCCGCCTTTGGTGAACATAGAGTCTCCCCAGCCCTTGTCGAGGAGGTCCGGCCCTTCTCGGCGCCTTTCCTCCGGGGTTGCATCTGTTAGGCTTGCGGGGGTGGTTGACGATGCTTCGCCTGCCCCCAGCCTGTCATTATTCTTGGTCCTCGCCCCCGCCTTTGCTTGGAGCGGGTGGCTGGACTTCGGACGCCGCGAGTTGGGCGCGCAAGGCCGCGATGATGGTTTCCTGACTGGCTATCGTGTTCTTTTGTTCTTGCACTCGAACACGACTCGCCTCCAATTCCTGAGCTTCTCTGGCCATTCGCATGGCTTCCTCCAGTTCTGCTTCGATCGCTTCTCTCTCATCTGCTGCTGTTTGTGACTCTGGAATTGTGTATCTAGATGATGCTTCTGATTTCCCATACTCCGTTCCAAAGGTCTTGTAGCTTTCGTCTTCCAGTCGTGCCTTCTTGCGCTTTGGTGCTTCGTCGTCCGCTTCCATGATGTTGATTCCTTCGATGACTACATTGCCGAATCCTTCATCCAAGAGAAAGTCCATCTCTTCTTCGGTCTCTACGTCCACGTATTCTCCGTTTGTGTCTTTGATCATGTTGCTGCTCATGGCCACGATGTCTTCAGAAAACCACTTGTTGGTGGACTCGTTGATCTCCGAGGAGCATCTGATCCCGATGGTGTGGATCAATCCCACCGCTTGTGCATATCGCTCTTCGAATGCAACGATGTGGATTGCGTCCTCCTTCCCGTCCGACATGTGTGTTGTGCTGACGTCGTGGATCATTGGACATCCGTCAATGGTTTGGTTGGCGAGGAATTCCCGAAGCGTGATTGTCTGGGTCTCTGGGTCTTTCACGTCCAGTGCGAAGTCGCCCTTGAGCTGCTCGTACTTGAGCCGGCGGACGTAGCTTTGATGCTTGCGGGTCATCGCCTGCACCTTCGCGGCTGTCTTTGCCCCCATCACTGATGTCCCTGGCTTTGGGACATACCTGTAGTTGAGTCCACCTTGATCGCCTTCTTTTGTATTGAAGATCTTTCCCAATAGTTTGGAGGCCCTTCGAGCATCTTTGACATCTGCATGAAGATGCAGGGCCATCCACGGGGCGTTGTACCAACTTCCGCCTAGTTGAAGATGTTGCTCCTTCACTTCTTCTGACACCTTCCCCATGTACTTCACCCTTCCTCCGACTTTGAGTTTCGCGCGTTTGCCTTCCAGCAGCCGATTGATGATCGCGAGAGCCTGTTTTGGTTTGGTGAAGTTTCCTGAGTACGCCATGAATCCAATCTCCGTTGTGTGTTCTGCATCCTTGAGATCTTGAATGTATGAGTATTCACCTTCAAGATAGGCGCCCTCGAGCTCCGTGTTCCAGCTCGTGAACATTTGCATGTCCATGTTCGATGATAGGAGCACCTGGAGATATACATCCTCGCTCTTTGACGTTGGGTTGGCTCTACCAATGAAGTACCGAAGATCTTTCCATGCTGCGGGAATGTCATCCGCCGTGACTATGCAGCCTTTGGCTTTGTTCTTCTTGTACCAAGGGCTGATGATCAAGCTTTTGTCCATCCCCAGAGCTTCTTCATACCACAATCGAAAGCGCTCCTGGAAGTCTCTGACCGGCGTTTTGGATCCTTTGGGAATCTTCAATCTCATTTCGAACCGCTCGTAGTATCTTCGCTTGGGACTTGACATCTGTGGGACAGGTTTCTTCTGCAAGATGGTCCAACCTTCGCCTTCGTCGTTGTTGCCACGTGTTTGACTCTCTTTGGTGGTTGGAGCTCGTGCAGCTTTGAGGTTACCTGCTGCGTCCCGCGGGGCTGGTGATGTGATTCTTGTTGCTGTTGTGTAGGCTGTGAGGTTGGCTTGCTTCAGAGGCTTCTTCGTCATGAGGGCTTCCAGATCATAACTTTCGTCATCACTGTCCACCTTTGTCTTCTCGTTGTCAGAATCGACTTCCGGCGGAGCTTGCTCGTCCATGTATTGGCAGCCCATGTAGTTCGTTGCCGCTGCCCATAGAATGGTCATCTGATTAGCTGCCATGGTCTTGTTGCCGGGCTTGAGGGCGTCTGCAAAGCATCGGATGGGATTTGTGAGAGACAGGTCTGCCACGAGTTGTTTGATGGCAACTCGTGCCGGATCATCCGAAGTCACTTTTGTTTTCCCCAACTTGGTTGTGCGCCCGTCCATCACCGTCTGAAAAAAAGCCTGTCATCTCGCTTATGGTTGGCATGTGCGCCGACACCATTGATGTGTCGCTTTTCTCCCACCTCGCTTTCATGACCAGGGTCTTCTTCGTCTGGTTATGCAGTGCTCTGTCCTCTTCTCCATACGTCTCGTCTGGCCGAAAGGCTTTGGCTTGTTGAATGATGGTGTCATGAAGCTTCTTCCACCGCGCAGTGTTCGGGTCTTTCCACGTCGTCGCTATTTCCCCTCTTTTCTCCATCGCCTCTTCTTCGATTGCTCTCGGATTTGGCTTGGGAGGCGGCTTTGGAGCTGCTGTCTGCACAGCTTGTCCTTGCTCGTCCATCATCTCAACGTCGTCGGCTTTGTCGTCTGCGATTCTAACATGTTTGATTGCCTTCATGGTCGTGTCGGTATCTTTCGTGTCACGTAGAATTTGCTGTAGTTTGAGTACTGATTTTTGTTGATGTGTTTCTTTTTTGTGTTTATCTAGTGTTATCGTTTGTTTTGTTTTTTCGGGTTCTGGTATGACGGCAAAACAAGATACGGCATACGTAGCCGTAGGTGTGACGCCTCTTCATTTTGTTTCTCCCATCCTTTGTCGTGAACAGAGGCCGTCGAAATCCGCCGAATAATCCACACCCAAAGACTCTCTGTATTCTACAATAGTTGTTTGCTTGGCGTCACTGGCATGGTAGTGATCTCTGCGAATCCATCCCTGGCGAACGAGGCATTGTTAACTTTCCTGCTGCATCTTCTGTTGCTCACAGGAATGTAGGTTTGGTTTGGCCAGATCGTTGCGATCAAATCTGTCGTGAATTCTTGCTCTTGTGTTGTTGGAAGTGACAGTTCGGTTGGACGGGTATGTTGAACGGTCAATGTCAACACAGACACTGACCGTTCATATGTGGTCACCACTGACGTGCGATAGGACTGTTGCACGTTTGGGAACTGAAGCGCACAACGGGCTGATGTTGTTGCGATTACCGCATCTCGCCCTTTCTCGGGAGAGAGTGAGAGGAAGTGGTGGTCCTTCAGTTGCTCGCCTACGACAAAGATTGGGCCAAGGGCAAGTACTGTAACCACCAAACCATCATCAATCGATTCGTTACTTAATTCGTCACTTTGGTGCTCAGACTGATTGGGGGTGCCGACAATCACACCTCTGCCCCAGGTTGTCACCGTCCTCGAGACTGAAGATGGAGCATGCAATGAATGCAGAATCATCATCTGCCCGCCACCTGTCCGTCCTAATCGAAACAAACCAGACAGCATTCTGCAGTATCTAGTGCTTGTCTCAATCTGCTGCACCAACATCGTAGTCTCCGCATTGTCATCTCCCACCCCTTACCACATCCCATGTCATGCCATGATAAGATCATGCACGGCATGACATGACACCAAGCATGATCATATCCGCAGAGTTTTCATGCTGCAACAAGACTATGCTGCACATCTGGTGGAGCTATCGCTCCTGGCGCTGCTGCCATCCGCCATCCACCATCGTGCTAATAATATACTAATCATACGTTTGCTCGCTTGCTGTTTTGTTGTTGTTGTTGGTTTGTGTTAGACTGTTAGAAACACCACGTGAAGAACGGTGCTAGAAATCAAAATTATTGGGACATGCAATGTGGTTGCCGCTGCTGTTGCTGCTGCCGTTTCTGCTGTGAGAGGCAATTCGTAAACACCAGGGGACCACTGGCTGGCTGCTGTTGCCTAGGCCTCATCATCCTTGTCGTCCTTTGGCTCTGGGACGGCCAAGGTGCTCTTGGTCTGGACTGGGGCGTCCTCTCCACACAAAAGACCGGCGTGGCCCTTGATGTTGATGAGGACGGAGAAGAAGGCGGATCCCAGAATGGTGCAGCCCATGATGACGAAGGCGCTCTTGTATCCCAGCTGACGGAATCCAAGTCCGAACCCAACGGCCCCAGAGTTGCCTCCGGCTCCGACGATTCCAGAGATGGATCCTGTGGCCGGTGGGTCGACGTATGGGACGATACCGTAAGTGGATCCCTCGGCGGCCTGGACGAACAGAGAGAAGAAGACCATGACGGCGATGGCAGCTCCGAGAGTTCCGGTGTTGGCGAAGACCAGCACAAGGGCTCCCTCGCAGAACAGGAGGATGGTCTGGACCCAGATGCGTCCGCGCATTCCGATGCTGGCGTTGGCCTTGTCACTGAGGAAGCCTCCGATTCCGCGGGCGAACAGGTTCATCCATCCGAAGATGGAGGCGATGGCGGCAGCAGACTCGGTGGACTGGTCGAACTCATCCTTGAAGTAGAGGGCGGCGGCGTTGTTCATGGTCAGCTCGACTCCGAAGCAGCATGCGTACTGGATGAACAGGACCCAAGTGTTGAAGTTGGTGGCTCCGCTGCGGAAGGAGGCGGCGGCGCTCACCTCGGCCATGACTCCATGTGCCTTCATCTCACTGTAGTTACCCTTTGGAGCATCATCGCTGATCAAGTAGACGATGACACCGGATGCGAAGGCGACGACGGCCGGGATGATGGAGACTGTTCTCCAGGCCTGCTCGGAGTCTCCGTCGAAGAGTTCCTTGAAGAGAGGGAAGAGGGCGGATCCCATGACGAGCTGAGTGACACCTCCTCCGAGGTTACCCCATCCTCCGCAGAGCGCGTTGGCGGTTCCGACGACCTCTCTGGTGAACATGCGGCTGGCCCAGTACTGGCACATGACGAAGGTACCACCAGCAACACCGATGAAGAGACGGAGGACGGCGAGTCCTGTGGCGGTCTGGACGAATCCTGTGCAGGCTGTTGGGATGGAGGCGGAGCAGAGGACGAGGGTGAAGAGGATGCGGGCACCGAACTTGTCGCATCCTGGTCCAAGGACGAAGCGCATGAAGATGGTTCCTCCGACACCGACGATGCTGGATGTCCACACTTCCTCCTTGCTCAGGCCGAGGTCGTCACGGATCTCACTGAGGAGTGGGGCGATGGCGAACCAGATGAAGAAAGCGATGAAGAAGCACCACCACGAGCAGTGGAATGCTCGCATGTGCGGGCGGGCGAAGCTGCAGAGCTTGATCTCTGTGGCCTTGTCATCCTGGTCTGGATCGGTGTTGATGGCGTAGGTGGAGTACTTCTTCCACTCGCCCTGTTGTTGTCGTTGTTGTTGTTGTTGTCGTTATTGTTGTTGTTGTTGTTTTCGATGTGCAGAATGATTGCAATGATGGGATTTGGAATGAGGTGAGAGTGAGTTTAGGAGAGGCGGTGGATTGTCATCATTTCATTCATCCAATTCATTCATTCATTCATTCATTCATTCATCTGATCATTCGCATACAATGCACATGCACGCGGGGACTTCGTGTATGTCAAGTTCTTCCATCAATCGTGTTGGATAGTGCAATCACTTACAGCGGCTCCTGAATCGACTGCTGCCATCTTGTTTTGTTTATTTGCTTTGATGCGGTTGGTGGCTGGTTTGGTGTTGATGCGCAGGTGAAGCTCGTTGTGTTGAGTCAACTGGGATGATTTTTATGAGGATGAGAGTGAAGGATCAGAAAGTGGATCTCTGGATTGCACCTTGTGTCATTTGAGTTGTTGTGTTTTCGTTGTGTTGTTCGTGTTGACTTCGAGTTGGGCAGGACAGAACAAAGATAATCGTGGGTCGTAGTCCACGAAGGACAGAGTGGAGCGCGTACCAACCGCGAGGAACTCGAACGGTGAGCGAAGATGTGTGACGCTGCGTGATGCCAAGAAGAGAGATGGAGAGTTTGGGTGAGATGCTTGCACCCACAATCTGACACTCATCTCACACTGACAAAATCGTGCTTTCGGCGCAGATGGTGCGTTGTCGGTGGGCTGGCTTGCGCCGTCCACTTCGGAATGTGTTATTGTTCCGGCATCTGATTGCATGTTGACGCTAAGTGATCGTGTCGGGTGTGACAGGAATCAGGCGCGCTGGTGGATGTTGGTGGGTGTTGGTGGGTGGTGGAAGCCGCCGACGCTACAAAGTGAAGGTTCGTGAGTGGGAACAAGAGAATGGAAATGGCAAAATGCCGCTTTGGATCGGGGAATAGGATCGCCACATCGGTGATACCTTGGTTCCGTTCCGTTTTGGGAAGCAGACGTGGCGAAAAAGACGATGGTGTGTTCGCGTCTGGGTGCACAAACGCACGATCAGATTTTGTTGTTGGTGTTTGTGGTCACATGAGCAATGAAACGAGCACACTTTACGGCGTGTTCTCCGGTTTCATCGCGTCACGTCGGCGAAAGAAGAAGACAGAGGAACATCTGATGAGAACCGCCGTGGGTAATTTAGACCACGTGCGCACTCATACCTCAAGCCAATCATCGTCGCCACCTCCACAACCCAAATGCAGAACAAAACAACGGATCCAGCCCCTTCTGTGGAGGAACAAAAAGCCGGCAGTCGGGACGTTCCGGTGTCTTTTTGAGACTGACTTGGAGTACGAAGCGAACACGCCCGATCCACGTTTGTGTCATGCTACCGAAGGCTAAAATAGAGAATAGAACGCAACGCAACACAACGAGGACAAGGAGATGTGTTTGGCATGCCTCCTTCACTCCGATCCAATCCACTCCAGACCAGACCACAGAAATCAAGTCCAAAAGAGTAGAATAGAGCAATTGTGCTTGCCGCCGCCACGATGTACTTTACCATCTTCTGTACCAACATGCCGCGCTGTATGAAGCCCTAATTTAACCATGTGGTACACGTTTGTGTTACATTAACATAGTTTAGACGACTACAACACTTGCCGGCACCAGTGCTTTCTACGATCCGGTGGTGGCCGAGGGACATGGATGCAAGTTGGGCCTTGATCTTCCCAAACTACCAGACCTCACCGCCTTCGTGGTGTCTCTGGAGGGCAGGCACAGGGGACAACAATGTTGGTGGCGTGGGTGGCCCGTTCTGGGGAAAGAACTCCAATCGGATCGCCGCGAGATGCTTTTCGTTCGTCGTCACAGCATGCATCGAGGAGTGTAGAGTACAGCATGATTCCTCGATCAGTATGTACTGTAATATAAATGTCTGTCTAATCCCAGTCTCTAGTGTCTCGTGGCTTGGGTGGAGGCCAATTTTTTTGGTAACCTTTGGTAACAATTGGTAACTAGTCGCATGAGTCGATTTTGACGTAGACGACGGTACATTTTGTACGTCAGTCCCACGCGAAGCGGCCAAACAACACCATTTTTGCCACAAACCTCCTCGGCAAGTCCATGCCGCTCCGCTTGTTTGAGCTCTCCTTTTGTGATCATTCTCATGCGTGGCTTTTAATCACCCTCTCCAAGTTTGGTGGCGATTGGTTGGGTAGTCCTCGAGATCTGTTCGTTTCTCTGGAGCCGCCACTCGGTTTCGCCATTCACGAATGCCCATCACCGCGATGTATCGTGGCGGCTTTTTGTGTGGCCCAGCGCGTGTTAGCACGCGGTTGAAATGATCACAGCACGATGTGGTACCGACCGATGTGTTCTTCACATGCTATGATCAGTTCCTTATATCCTGATATCATCCATTGTGGCTTCGTTCATCGTATTACATTGTACTTCATGATATGGTTGATAAGTTCTGCAATAGCGTTTCAGTTCTACTCCGGAATACCCATATATCAGCAACCGTCTTGGCAACAGCAACTTGGGTGCATGTATATCATTGCATCCATCCTGCTTGGGGGAGCAATGATCCTTGGTTAGCAGCAGCACACAAGAGCAGTCCAGAATAGAGTAGAGTAGATTGTTTCACACCGAGGAGGTCAATCTCGCAATGCTTTGATCGCTCTTCGTAGGATCCTCCACATTGCTGAGCATGTGCAACTGTGCTGCACATGCTTCCCACGCAATGTGCGCGCATTGTAGCATGTATTGCGTCCGCAATGTAGAGGCCAGTGTTTGATCGGCCATAGTTGCACTGAAGATCAGTACAGAACATCAGGCTTCCTCCACAGAACGGTTGGAACACGGTTTGGTGGAGCACGAACAGTGACTGCGTCAACGACTTCACCCATCACATGAGCGTGAGAAAAGTGGCTATTCTTTGCGAGGGTGCAACAACCAGTGACAATGAAGACAGTTGTGGCGCGTAGTCAGGAAGCGGTGTTTCCTCGTGAGGATAGTACACCGGAAAGCGACGAAAAGAACTTGCAGTTGGTATATCTTTGGAGGAAGTGAGATTCGAAGACCTAGGCTACATGGGAAGGTAAAGGAGAGGATACTGTGTCGATTGCAACAAACGGCACGATGATCCGACGTCAGGGCGATGCACAACCTTGCATAAAGTAGCGAGACTCAAATGAACAACACAGTCCGAATCTACAACACCTAAAAACACACGATAATTGTTGGCGCGAACTTGTGTGTGTTCACGGATTGATGATCATGGCTGTCACGAGCATTTGTGACTGGCTTGAAAGACCCAACGCGACACACAACAGCATTCTGGGCTGTTGACCAACACACCACCCAAAGCAGAATGAAGTGACGAATTCAGCCATGCCATTCACTTGAGCAATAGACGAAACAGAATTGGATGCGGGTCTCTGGAAGGCCATCGGTCGAGATTGGACAAAAAAGCAACAAATTTCTGTACCAGAATGCCGTAGACTCTACGCAGTTACCAATGGTTACCAACAAAAAATCCGGATTCGTGTCCGTACGTCGTCCATATGAAAAAGGCCGAAATAGGGCCAAAAGAGGCATCAAGATGAACGGCAAGCGGAGACCGTTTGCCAACAATGAAGACATCAACAGAGAGCTTCCACTCTGCTCTTTTCAACGATGTGAAGATGTCAGGCAACAGCCGTCAATGCATCGAATGGCTGCTTGTGCCATCGGCGATAGGCCAATGGTTACCAATAATTACCGATAAGTGCCAAAAACCGGAAATTAGCCACTAGCCACAAGTACTGACACATGCCTGCCATGCTTCGAGTAGCAGTCCAACCGTATGCTCTGCAATCGATCTCCACCGTCTCACTTGCATGCTTTTGACACCGTCTCCGAAGTCTGAAGATCGCCGCTCATCATCGAGGACCTGGGATAGATCTCCGAAAGGCTAGAATGGATCGTCCCACGACACCAGAGTTCAATTGATGGTTGCATCTTCGGCTTTTGCTGTCAATCTCTCCATTCCCTACTTGTGGCTCGTACGGGGATGGTACGGTACGTCATGTTGCGAGTAGCTCCATCTCCGTTCGCCCCAGAGCTGAAACCATGTAGCCTGTATTGCTACACAGGTGAGGAGTCCGATTGTGTGACGAAAGTGGCAGTGGGTTGTGCACAACGCACCATGTGGAGTGTTTTTGTTCTTTGTTCTTCGTACGCCGGGACACTCTCACAAGGGCCATTAGATACCACAGGTCATGTTGAACATTTGGATTATCATGAAGGCCAGTAAATGTCAACTTTGTTCGGATTGAAACAGCGAAAATCACTTATCCACAACCGCCCGCACACACGCAACACATCATGAAGGGAGTGCGGGAGAGGGTGGGACAAGTTGTTGGGTTCCTCCCCGTGTTGTGTGTGAGACCGAGGGGATGCTGTGGCTCTTCTTTCCTTCCCTTGTTCTCTCCTTGGTGTGACCTTCTTTCCACCAGCTCCACAGATCCACAACAGAAGTGACGAAACGTTTCTTTTGGCGACCCCTCGACCACACGCGGGGCCGGAGAAGCCCCAGCACCGACCAGGCATCTCGCTACGCATCAAAAGTCCATGGTTCTATCGCTTGTACTCTCCGCGCTTTTCAACGAAGGCCTTGCCTGATCTAATCTAACAACAACCGGTGTGTACATCCGCAAGTGGACACGTCGCCCTCGGTTGTCCTGTCGATGTGGGCTCTTTGATCCGCGACGCCTCAGTATAATTGCGATCCATGGCCGACACCACCAGTCACTCCGAAAAGCCGCATGGGCTTGCTCCGAAATGACTTGTTCCATGTCGCAGGAGAAACGAATCGGTTGATGGATCAACGGATCAATTGTGGTGGAGTCACTCCTTTGTGTGAGCAAACCATGTCTCATCGCGATGTCATGGGAGCACCAATTTCGTCCGGTGGTGATGTCGCGACTGTGCTACTAGCTGCACTCAATGTAAAACGGTGTCGCGATATCACTAGTTGTGGAGTTTTGGCCCCTTGTTGCCACTGGTTTGCTTGCTTTTGGGAGAAACGGCGATTGGATATTTAGAGCTATTTCGTGTTTACTCTCGCTGATCCGTCTTCTACGTCACATGGAACGGATTCCACGTCATGAAAAACGAGTCACAACAGAGGAAGAGACATCGTGTGACTCCTCCTCCACAAGACACGATGATGACTGCGCGCGGCAACAACAAAATTTGCCATGCCAGGACAGCCAACAACACTCCACGTTGACCAGTCTCACAATGGAAACCAGCAACATCCAATCGTCTCGGAATTCGACAAAGCGCATTGACGAGCTGTCCGACGCAGACGAAACAGTAGCAGCACAAGCCGCAACCGCTGATGTCTACAATGATGCAGACGATTCCAAATGCGAAGACACATCCTTCCTCACCATCGATCCAAAGGTCATCAATATCATCAACCGTGACAAGCTGGATTGTGATGCAGCGAACGGCTGCGAACTGCCAGAGGGGATGGATGCCAACAGCATCCGAGAATCGACCTTCTGCGACACGTTCCGTGGTTCCGCGAACTACACTGCCAACCATCCCAACACCCTGGCTGTATTCCACATTCCAGGCAATTTGGGCAACGACGTCATCAAGTCCATGGATGTGGCGGATGAATGCCAAAATGTTGATCGGGCGCACCTCGTCGTGCAAAGCCAACTTCGAGTGGCCCACAGCGATCAGCCCATTCGAGAGGGTTACGTTCGCTCCTCAGCCCCATACATGTACAACTTCATCATGGAGCTGTTCGACTTTCATCCCAACACTCTGCTCAAGGTACTCAATGCAGGCCCTGGAACAGGATATCTGATGTGTCTCATGGTGTCCCTCTTCGGGCCTTGCTCAGCACAATATGGTAAGTGATGGTCGTGATTCGTCGCTCTGCTATGACATGCTTTGAAATGATGTGAGCAGGTGGATCTTCGCTCATGCACACCTGAATGTATGGGCCCATGCCTGAATTCTTTCTTTCTTCTTTCTCCTCCTGTCTGAGCAACATGTTGAGATGGTGCAGTTTTTGAGCTGCACACCTGCGAATCACACCAGACACTAGTTGTCATATGATCGGCACCAAGTTCCCTTGCTGCACGACTATGTTCCTATCGCTTCTCACATCTAACTACTTCTTGCCACGTCTCGTCACATCACAACACATCCCGCACCTGGTGCTCCATTCCTCCACCAAATCAAATGACATGCATTGAGCTTCAACAAGAGGTGGTTCAGCGTTGCCACGAGTCATTGCAAAGATGGACGCCAAATAATCTTGGAGCACAGAAGATTGATGACATTCATGTCATCCAGGCAACGCCCTGGAAATAGCTGCAGACAAAGGAGAGGCCCCATTTGTGTTTGACCGGATCTACACCGGGCTGGTATCAATATCGCGTGCATATTGAAAATACAGAATCTCCTCAAACCAGAGACGGTATCTTCATCGCACCAGGTAGGTGCCATGCGGCGACGCTCATGACAAACGGTCTGTTGATAATCGCCCACAACCTTCACCACCATCCGTTCACCTGTTCAAGCCAGCACAGCCCTTCGACGGTCCATTGCTGTCAATTTGCAATGGGCCTGTTGCTCGTCACCCACTGTGCAATTATTGGAGATCATTTTGCTCTGTTCCTTGTGCGAAGCGAACAGTGGACTGCTGTGCGCTGCGCCACAATGCCAACGCCAATTCACCACGATGCAATAGAATCTGACGCCTTGGTACCCACCTCTTGCTCTTCATCGTTGCATTGCAAATGAACAACAAACGAACACATACTTTCGCATCATCCGAATCGATGCAACGATTTGAGTGGATGATGAATTCATCATGGTTTCGCGGAGGGACAACTGTGTGGATCCATCTTCGGTGATCCCGCCGAAGACTCAAGGTTTCACAAACACTGTTGAATCCGCAGTCCGTTTCAGCGGAATGGTGGAAGATGCCCATGGCACAAATGAAGTTGTCATCCTCAGTCGAATATGGAGCCGTCCTTATCAGCCACTACCGTGATAGCTTCCGAGAGCCGTTCAAATATCTCATGATGTGTGTCAATGCCAACGTCGTGCAGCCAATCGTGCCACAACCAGCACATCATGCCAACATTGCAGCTGTCCTCCCCAACGTCTCGTGGATGGAAATCGCGTCCTACACACCCAAAGATTGTAAGTTGAGATCCAGAGAGACTCCAATTCTGTTTCAGGTGCCACTGCCTTGCCATCGCTGAGATTGCCTTCATTGTGTGAAGTGGGGGGATTCGAGATGTCGACCGAACTCTCATTCTATTTTCAAGATTTTGGCACTCTTCCCTTCACTTCTTCAGTTGTGCCGCATGTTCCCTCGCTTTCCTTTCTCACAAAGGACCCATGACTCAACTGCGCAACTTCACAACTCCACCACCATGTGTTCCAAAGACCTCATACCGAGGTTGAGATCCTCAAGCGGAGACTGAAGGAAGCGCGGCAGGAGGACCATGAGGCCAATGAGGCCCGTCCAGCAGCCGAAGTGAGGTATTGTATGGTCACGCAAGATCGGGATGTTCATCGACTGCTCGCTCGCGCTTCCAGTTGGCTTCACGCTAAATCAGATCCAATCTCTCGCGACAAGGTCGCCAGCAAGGAACCATGTCGAATATTCTGGACTACTGAGAGGTTGATTCACTCTTCGCAGATCAACACATGATCATCTTGATGCCAGAATGTCCAACCAATCCAGAGATTTCGACATCGGCGCGGACAGCTGCGGAGAGGAGGAAGACGATGACATCAGTGACAATGCGGGCAAACAAAACCTTTCCGGCGACATCGCCGATGTTGACATTGGCGATGACGAAAGTCATGTTGACAATGGAGATGGCAGAAGCTTGCAGGACGGAAGTGAGATGGATCAGGGATCCACATGAAATGGTCATGAACGAAGTAAGCATGGAGGCCAACGACGACAACAGCGACGACAACAGCAGTGACATGGAATTTTTCGATCCATGTGAGCACATGTCCAACGATGATCTTTTCACATCCGGTGCGCCGATCAGCACATCTCAGAAGTTGCAGACACAAGCGCAGGCACAACAAGGCATGGCAGGGTCCTCAAGCACGCTGAGAGCCATCGCACATCGTCACCAAACAAGAGCGGCGTCGTTCTGCGGAGAGGACGGATGAAGAGAATTCCACTTCCCTGCCGCACGCACATGTGCGTGTGTACTCGCACGAACACATGCTGGCACACAAACACTGAAGAACAGACGGAGGACAGAAAGGCCAACAATGAGAAGATATCTCGATCACATTGCATCGCCACGTATCGATGTGATCCGGAAACGTCATCAAGATAACAAATTAAGAGTACATCTTCACACGTTACAATACGGTCGTGTAACAATCGCTTGCATCCTGTGCGGCGCCGCGCCTTGCCAGTTGTGCATTCTGGTACTTCCATGTGCTAGTATAGTATGATATGGTACCTTTGCCCATGACTTCAAGGGGGCATATCCGAAGATGAACCACACAACCTGACTGCAGTCTCAACCGCTCTGTCCAGACGTTCATACGAGTGCACTTGCGTGCTCGTCGTTCAACTCGTCGAGTATTCTAAACTTGTCTTGTTCGAGGCCAGCTCATCGAGGAAGCGCTATGTGCGAACTAAAACAAAGACTCGGTGATGCCATGCTTGGCTATCTGGAACGTCTGTGTCTGCAGGAGGGGGCATCCTGTATCTTCGTCTTCAGCACGCAGACGACGGAATGGTTCATCGAATGCGGATTTGACGAGGTCGATGTCAGCTGGCTGTCACCCAGCCATCACAGCGCGTGCGATACCAAGCGCAACAACATGATATGCATCAAGAAGATCACCAATGTTCGGGGTTTGGATGCTTCCGAACTGTGGTGGAATAGATAGATTACACAAGAAAGGTGCAGTGGGTGCAATGGGCACAATGCATAGTCGTATGTAACGTATTATAGGAGCTGCACTAGCACATCACATCACAACACAGCATAGTATAGCATACGAGCATTTTATGGTGTGTATTTGTTGCGCTCTGCTTTGCTCTACTCTACTCTACCAATACATGACGATTGTGCCAGTGGCCGTGCCATTGACAAGGCACCAACAGAGATGAATGATCAGAGGATGCATCGTTGGTGCTCCAGTGACGAGTACGGATGCTTGGACTTGATGGCAGCGAAGATCATGAGGGTTGCACATTTGTGATGAAAAGAAAGCGGAGTACTGGCATGGTACGATGTGGTACAGATATACAAGTGCGGCGACAACAGAGAGAAGCCTTTGCCATTCGATTGGTTTGTGCGACACACACCGATTGTGCTGGCGCTCCGATCGACGCAGTTGAGGCCTTGGAGCGTTTTGTGTGTGTGGTTCGGCTGGAATTTTTCCGACCAGAGCGGCACGACACAACATGATGGCTCCACAACGCACACCATTCACGACACAAAAATAACGGTCTGCGTCACAAAATCACATCACTCATCACAAAACACAAAACACAAAACAAACATCACACACCACACATCACAATCCTCCATGCCATCCAACAGACGATGCGCACACGGGCACTCCAATCACAGGTGCGCCTATAACATATACTACTACTACTTTGATTTGCAGCTACACCTCTGCTGTGTTGGTATCCTGCCCTGCTTTGCTGTGATGCTCGTCCTTGCCAGCGAACATGGCCACGTCGAATGTGTTCATGGCGGGTGCTGCTTTGGCTTTGCTATTGCTGTTGCGAGGCTCAATGATCTCGGCTTTGCTCTTGCTGGGTATCTTCTTCTTCTTGCCTTTCTTCTGGTGTTCAGCCTCCTCGTTGGCTTTGGTGGTCGCGACGATTTGCTCCTCCAGCAACGGAATGAGGCTGCTGGTTGTTGGCAGGTTCGTTTTCAGGCACTGCAGAGCACTGATAGCCATCACCTTCAGGGCATCATTGTACATACCTTTCATGTCAGGCTTGGCATATTTGAAGCCAGCTGATTTGTCTTTCTTGCCTGTTGCAGTTGGTTTCTTGGTGGTCATGTTGGTTGCCTCATCATCATCCTCCTCCAACGCGAAGTCCATGTGAGACACAGTCACACCGATCTCGTTGCCGTCCTTGTCAGTTTCAGTGAACGTTTGTTTCCGCACATTCATGCTCAGTCCCTTGCGCTCCGTCACAAATTCGTCACCTCCTTCCGCAGCACAAATTGCGTAGGCAATCTGATGGTGACGAACATACGCACGCGCCAGCTTGTCCAGCCCAAATTGCTCCCAACAGGTTTTGCAAGCTTCCCACAACGCATCAGTGGTGAACATGCGACTCCCGTGGTGCTTACCTTGATGTGCTGACACGTGTTTCGACATCGCTGGGAATATCGCATCGTCTTTCACGTTCGTGATGGGAGAATTCGATGGTTGAAATCGTAGATGCCATCCGCGACTGTCGAACTCCTCGTTGATGAACCTGAGTAGTTCCGTGTCTCTGTGTGGCCCTGCGCCATCCATCTGGTACCGAATCACCACGTTCTTGCCCGTTTCGTCCCTGATTTTGTTGGCGAGCGAATCCAGTGCGGGGAGTTCTTTTTCGCGGAAGAATTTCTTGAGGCTGTATTTCGGCTTGGGCTTATCAAGACGACCATCTGTTTCCTTGCTGCCTGTGATCTCCAGTGCTTGGAAGTACAGTTCACCCTTCACACGAGAGATTTTGTTGGGATCAGGAAGGTGCTTGTACTTGGTTGGCGAGACCCAAGTTCGCTGGTACGTATTCTTCTGCGCTGGGACCATGCGCCCAACACGTTCAAAGCTAACCCGATACGCCTTTCCTCCTTTCGCAAAACAGTTATTTGTTGGGGCGAACGCTGTTGATGCAATCGCCATGGTCTTTTCGATGTGGCACTTGTGGTGCACAGCATGGTCAACAGGCTTAACTCCCATCTGGGGCACATGTTTGAGGTTGCGCCGAGCGACAATAGAGTAGAACCACTTTTCGTCCATGTGGACAACAACAACTTGCGTTTTCAGGAACAGCTCCGCTGATTCCCAGAACACACAGAAGTCCTTGGCCCACCTGTCGCGCTTCACCTTGATGTCGCCCTTGATCTTGGGGAGCATTGTTGTAGAACGGTAGTTGCTGCCCTCCAATCCCATCACGTATGTTCGAATGGTGTTCGCGCAAACGCATTGGACATTGCCCCTTCCTGCTAGTTCGCGTGCAATATCGTCCCACGAGATTGCGCCATTGCATCGTTGCAACACATCCTGGAGCTCAAATTGCAGGAACGGACCACGCTCCAACCACGAATCAGACAGGGATTTTGCGGATGCCAGCTCTTCAGGAGAAGCAGAGGCATAGGCATAAGAGATGTCTTCAGGCGGCAACCGTTGTTGTGGATGTTTGAGCTGCAGTTGTTTCGCGAAGATGGCACGCGGCGTGAAGTATTGCTGTTGCTTCTTGGGGCAGGTGAAGATGGTGCTGCCTGCATCACTGCGCTTCTTCCGTTCCAGCTTGTTCTTTTGGAATTTCTTGATGTTGCTTGCAACAGTGGTGGCACCAATATCCCAAGCATGGGCGATCAATTTCGTGTTGGCTGGGATCGCACCCAAGTTGAAGTAGAGAACGATGTAGTTGTGCTTGTCTTGCGTATCAAGTTGTTTCTTTCTATTGGTGGGCTTAGTGTTGCTACGCCCTCCATCCTTTCGCAACCATCCTTTTGTTTTCGTGCCTCTCTTCATCTGCTTGTTGAGACGGTCGATTGCTGTTTCCTTCTGCTGACGTGAGACCTCGAGAAAAGCAGCGATGCTGGCTTCTTGCGATTCCGTGGTAGTTGGGGATGGTGTGGGGGGCTTAGCCTTGTTGTTGACACGCACAGCAGCGACGGAGTGATGCTGGGGAGAAAGGAGGGAAGGCTTAGCAAGGCCACCAGCAGTGCGAGTCCGTGCGAAGGTAGCGAGGCTGTGTGGCGCGCACAGATCCTCACGAACAACATACATTCGGCTCTGCCCCATCACTGGGGTCACCATGACCATTGCCACCTCTCCTGGTGCAAGAGGCCCATCGCGTTTGACTGTAGCACCATCCGTGGTCTGCTTCATTGCAAACTCAACATGACATACGCCCAGGTCACGGAGCTTGCCACCTGAGCGTTGGTGGGGTGCCACCTTCACACAATCACCAGCGCGCAGCATGCTTGCAACGTGAAGAGTTCAGTGGTTGCAGGATGATACAACTACGTCCAATGTGGGTGAAGGTTGATAGAACTGTGTTATTGTGTGTGCTTGTTTGAAGTGATGGTTTACAAAGTGAAGTTTGTTGAGATTATGAGCTCATCAATAAGTGCTCATCATCTTCCTGTTTTCTACTTCTTGGCCCCACTAATGGTGCTATTCACCATTGTCCATCGTGTTGTAACCATGCCAAACTGCTGGTTACTCCTGCTAATTAGTGTATCTGTGTCCAAACATGTGCTATGACACATGTTTGGAGGTCTAATAGAGTCTCTTTGATCCTCTTGGATCATCTTCCTAATTTTGTCTTGGGTCTGAAACCCGCATCACATTTTCCGAATTCTTTCGAGTCGTTTTCTTGGATCTTTCGAATCGAAGTGTGATTGACACAAAGGACTCAAGACTCGAACAACGATTGGATTGATTCAGCACACATGGTCTAACAACAAGGGAACTCATGGTGAATACTAGCTGTGTGCCAATAGAGGTTGCAAGCTGATTGTACAAGATTGGCTGGTCATGACGCACACCAGGCACACAAGGAGAACAGCACAGCACAGCACAGCACAGCACAGCGCATCACCAGTCATTGACGCGCAGCACAGCGCAGCGCACCACAGAACGGCATGGACAACACAGGAGGATGGTCACAAGGTGCCTTGTACCATCCACTCTTTCCTTTGTGGGAAGGTCACAGTCATTCTACATTCTGTGTAAGCTATGACTACAAGCAGCAGAGAAACAGGAGGAACTCGTTTGAGATGCGCTGTGTTTCCTCTGTCAACTTTGTGAGGAGGATTTTGTGCCTCCGCTGTGTCGTTGTGGAATGGATTCGCAATTCGGGACTCGCAAAGTGTTCCCATTGGTTGGCGCACTCGGTAGATTTGTGGTTAATCTCCATGGCCCCCAACAGCAAAAACTGTTTGAGAACACCAAACACAACACAACAACACGACAATGGAGAAACACAACAAAACTCCTCAAGCGCCGTCGAACGGCATCATCGTCACTGCCACAACCAGCGGTCCAGTGCAAGATCTGAGCGCATAGGCGGAACCATCATGTAAAGATTGGTGGATGAGCGAGAGGGTGATGCCGGAGTGGTTGATTTGGGGCCGTGGCAGGCCCACGCGCAAGCGACACGATTCAGAGGAACATCTGCTCGTTGGATATGGTCTCTGCCTGGAATGCACAGGCCATTCCAACGACTATTGATGGGCAAGACACATCCAAGAGGATACGATGAAGATGCACACGAAGTTTGAGGGTCGGGGGTGGACTGGAAGGTGCCCTCCGCAAGAAACAAGTGGAGGGCAAGAGTTTTTTGGTGGGTGGCGGCGGACACACCACGTGACTTCGCTCGTGATGGGTGCCATTGGCAAGTCACCCAAATCGCAAAGCCACCCATACAAGATGTGTTCGAAATCAACTCAAGATGACCAGGGCGGAGCCTTCTCCACGGATACGGTCTGTAAGAGGCTGCAAGGTGGGATGCACACAAAATGGTTTTTTTGGGTATCGCAAAAACTCCATGGTGACATCAGCACATGGAGGTGTACCTTTGGAGGTACGAACTCCCAACCCATTCTGAACACATCAGTGTGTCGCCATAGAATGTGGGAACGCATGAGGGGCATGTGGAGGAGCTGCAAGGATCGTATCGACGAGATACGGATCCAAATCCGAATGGCATCAGCATCGAAATCGTGTTTTCAAAATTTCTGCTTTTCAGTGCAGGGACAGTTTGGAGTATGAGATGCGGCTATCCGTGGAGAAGCTTCATGGGATGGACAGATGGGGGGTATGCGGAGCTAATTTGGTGCGCAGATTGTGAAAATGCCAGGGATGATAATGGTGATCATGGGTGCTGAAGGGAGGGCAGCATGGTGCCATCGAGAATTTTTGCCACCCACCATCTGACTGACAGCAAGCCAAAACGACATTAAAAATAAAGTTCATACAAATTTAACTTCGATATTCAGAATAAGCGATAGCCAAGCGTCCGAATGCACTGTCTAGTTTTAATTTTAGATGGTGCGTTGTTGAGATATAACATCATAAGCAGTTGTTTGGATGGTTTTGGGTGTGCTCTATTTTAGTCTACTTTATCACGACTCATCACGAGTAAAACTCAAAAAAACACTCCACAACTAGTGCTATCGCGACACCGTTTTACATTGAGTGCAGGTCGTATTTCGCTGCTGATTGCTGGCGTCGTGGTTGTCCAAACTGCTGCGTGGACCAGCAACCGACAACAACATTTAGCCACACCGCCGCATCGCGTCAACTCGGGCGGCGGCATCCATTCTTGCCATCGAGTTTGGCACCAAACATAGAGTAATTGTATTGATGAAACATCGCCGACTCCGTCACCTCCCCGCCATGACATTCGAGGCGCGAGTCATCGTCAACCTGTGCTCAACACGCAAGGTCCATGATTCTCCTCGCCTCCTCTTTTGGTTGACATCACCATCCACCGTTTCGCCGTAACCGTTCAAACCCCACGCGAGAGAGAGAGAGACAGCGACCAGTGTGCGATTGAGAGACAGAACGGGAACATGCACATGCATGACGGAAATCAGAGTCCGCATACGGCGCACGAACGGGCACCAACACCGGCAGAGTTCAGTCTTGTTGCTGCAGGTGACGTACATACCAGCACAACCGCAGCCACGACTGTAGACTAGGACTGGGGCAGAGCAGAGCACTTTCTCCAGGATAGACATGCACTCGCATCGCAGTCAAGCTGGAGCGTATGCATCTTGAAGACGTTGTTGCTTCGTTTGTTTTACTCTATTGTGTTGTATTAGCTCTATATTTGGTATGTTGGTATCAGACTGTCAAAACTGTTGGTGCCGATGGTTCGTGTGCCAGGACAGAAAGTGTGGTGTGCCGATCTCTCTAGGTGGAGATGGAGCTTCCATCCGATGATGACGACGCCTCAGAATCACTGGCGTCATGCTCGACCGGTGGAACGACCAGTCGGGCAGCTGACCTCGCATCCCTCTCACCCACGCGGATGGCGTGCTTGACCCAATTTGCGGACGCCTTGATGCAAGCAGCTGCGATGGTCCCTTCGTCGCGGTGGGATTCCTGTGCATCGAACACCATCTGTCGGGCATGGGTGATCACGGCCTGGCGGTGCTCTGACTCCCTGCGTGTGCGACATTCCAACCCTCTGCGGGTGTCGCCGTTGATCGCCTTGTCCTTGTTCATAAGACGGACGACGCGCACCGCGTCGGATCGGATCTCCGCCATCTCGTCCTTTGTGATCCAAGTGTTGCTCCTCTCTTCGTCCGTGTAATCGCATCGGCGGATGGTTCTTCGCGAGCGGGTGCGTGGAGCGAAGGTGACGCACTTTGTGGTCTTCTGCCTCTTGCGAAGGTTCGGGCTTGGCGTAGATGCTGGTGGACAGGCCGGAGCTGAGGTGAGGCCATCCTGTTGCTGCTTGCCTGCTGGTGCTGTCGTCACGGTGGAGCAGCAGTCATCATCTTGGTGCTGCTGCCTGTCGGGAATGCGGATGATGTTGTTGTTGCTATCGATTTCGATGATATCGTAAAGGGAGCGTGGCGCCATGATGATGATGATGATGATGATGATGATGTTGGTGTTGTTATTGCTGTGGCTGTTGTGATTGTTGCCGTTGTTGCCGTTGTTTGTGCAGAATTGCGATTTGTGAGAAAAGCGGTTGGAAGATTTGGAAATGCGCAACCGAGCATGTGTGTTGCCAAACATCTTGCTGCGCTTGTTTTTGTTGGGAAAGAAGGCAAGGAGCAAATTTTGCTTTGCACCTTGGCCAGAAGACATAACAAGGCAGTCTTGGTTGATGTGGGGTTGTGTTCATGCGGAAGAGTTCGTTCAGCACAGGGGGGGGGGGGAAAGACGGTAATTTTGCATTTCCCATGATAAGGCAACAACAGTTTCTTCCATAATCTACAGTCCAAAAGTCAAAAACCAAACTGAAAATTTGCCATCTTTCAGCCTTCTTCCTGTCAGTTGTTTGCACAATCATCCTGATTTATGCAAAACCCAGATTCGTGGCTCCATTTTTGACTTTTACACCCTGTCGCCTGATCGTGTGTGTTGTCCGGACATTCCTCATTGTCATGGCCAACTTGTGCTTCCTTCTACTCTCCCACTACCCACACAATGTCATTCTTCTTGTGGTACAAATCAACCATTCAGTACTTCCTCGTTTGTTCCGACTATCATGAGCACACTACATCCACAATAGATTCTTCAAAGGTGTGTATCTATTTCTCACGTGGTTGCTGCTTAGTTTGTTGTGTCATGCTCGTTTCCGTCACTGCCTCCATTGTCACCCTGCCTCTCTCCATCTCCGGTCATGTCCATTGCCTCGTCAACATTCAATGGTGCCTCGTCAACATTCAATGGTGCCTCATCAACATTCAATGGTGCTTCATCAACATTCAATGGTGCTTCTGCAGCATTCAATGGTGCTGTTGGGTCCTGCACTATCTCAACATCTTCGACCAAGGAGTAGTTGGTTGTTGGCCCATCCCCTCCGCCTTCAGGTTGGTTTGGCGCCTCCTGACTGGTCATCTGAGCGCCTGCACTGCCTGCGGATTGCCTCACATTCTCTCCTTCCGGATTCTGATTCGTATTTACAGCTGTGGACCCCGCTGTGATGGTGGTTGTTGCAGTTGCAAGGTTGGTTGCTTCTGCTGCTGCTGCTCCCACCGCTGCTGCCTCTGTCAGTTTGTTGGCTTGGTCCGCAAGGACCAGCATTCCTTCACATGGATCAACATCTCGTGTTGGTGGAGGAGACATCTGAGCTGTTGTTGTTGCCGATATTCCTTCCTCCCGTCCGTGCGGAAGGATCTGTCCTGTGCTGAGTTGCTGCGGATTCGTCGAGTGCATGTTGCCCGTCCCAGTCTGACCATTCTGCATCATTGCCGGGTGCTGGACTGATCCTGGGCCCTTTACGAAATACGGTCTGGTGAGGTCGTCCATTTTGTTGAAGACGCCATCAGGAAGGTTTCTGGCAGCCTCGTCAGAAGCTGTACCGCCAGTCACCACCATTCCCGGACGGCTCTGGTTGAGCTGTCCTTGCCGTCTCAGCTCTGCCCTTTCTCTGGCAGCCTGCTTTCGCAGTGCCACCCTCAGCTCAAGTTCGGCCACCCTCTCAACCTGGCATTCGAGTTGGGCTTCCAACACCTGAGTCACCTGCGTCGTGACTGATTGATCGTCTCCATGAAGCATGTTGCGTGCTCCAAAGGTGCGGAGATTCTTTGTCGTTCTTGCCGATCGGAAGCGTGATTGAATGCGGCTGCCCATTGGGCTCCTGGGTTGTAAGGGTTGTGGCCATGGGGTCACCTTCTGGGCATTGCTGGCAGATGGCGGGTTGCTGGAGTTGCTGTTGTTGTCCGTGTATTGGGGGATTCTGTGTGACTGTGAAGGTAGCATTTGTGACTTGGCCCCTTTGTCGATGGCATTGGTTCCGCCTGAGTTGAAACCAAGTGCGTGCATTTTTGAAAACTTGCACGTCATTCCCACAGTCGTTGTCTTCTCCTTCACCCTCGTCGACAAGATGAGGACTTTACGTGGTTGCCCATTGTTGTCTGGCATCACATGATTGAGCCAGACAACGCCCCCCAGCGTGCCGCAAGCGGATGGGCAGAACATGGTGTCGATAGCAAAAGGCATCGGCACGAGCATTTCGCACCAGTGCCCCTTTGCAAAACCGGCCTTCTGCATTTGCAGGTCGTGTGCTTGTGCCTTCTGTGCTGCGTCGACGAAGTGGGTCGCCTGAAGGTTGCAAATGGCCTTTGCAATACCCCCCTTTGCCCCAATGGCCACTGGAGGCCGATACTTCAGCACCACAAAGGGCCGAGGCACCCCACCCACTTCGCGATATTGAATGGTCAGCTGTGTATCCTGCTGGATGGTGGCTGCAGGCATGTAGAAGTCGATGCTGATCATCCGGAATGCCTCTCCCTTCGGCCTCCACAATTGCGTAGTGTAGAAGACGTCCACATGTGTTGGGACGGAAGAGAACTGGGCGACGCGAGAGTTCTCGGCCATGTCAAAGAAATGACCATATCTTGCTGTCAGTGAGTTGTATGGTGGAGGGCCTGTCATGCCCACAACTTCAATGTCATCATCGAAGTCCATTTCTCGACCAAACACTGATGAAATTTCCTCGCCAAAGTCGCCCATGGCCCAGTCATCATTGAGGAAGGCAACATTTGGGACCGACCCATTGGTGCTTGATGCCATTTGCGAAGATGGGTTTTGATCCCCTTCTCCATGGCAGCTCTTGTCTGTGTTGGTGGCAGCGTTTTCGGAGAGTGCTGTCATTGTGGGTGTTGTTGTGGTTTCTGCGACGGACTTTGCAGGAGGAGATTTCGAGGGCTTTGTGTTGTCGAAGCCCTCTGGCTCATCGATGGGGCGAAGATGCATGGCCAAGTTACCTGATGCGTCTGGATTGAAGCGTCCATTTGCTGCCAACACCCTCACAAAAGCAAACAGATGAAGAGATCGAGTGGTTGCTTGTGAGTTGTGATGTGTTTGTGCAGCATGATCAAAGCAAAGTTTGAGGACAAGAAATGCAACAGGGCAATCGCCACCACCCCAAACGAATGTGTCCACCGAGTGGTCGGGCCCACACGTTGCCTGCATTGGAGTTGACTTACCAAAGAAGATCTTGTTCTTCACGAGCGTTTTCTTCAGCATCACATACCCTTTGATGAAGTTCTTTGCTGGATACTTTGCGAGGGTCGGATACTTGTCTCGGATGTGGCGAGGCTCCCACATCCACAAGTTGGGATCAGCTGCAAGCTCACGGATGAGGAGCTTGGCGTCGACTCCCTTTTTCAAGAAGCGAGGGGCTCGTTTCCTTGGTGGCGTCATGATCGGTGGTTGGTTGTGTTTCTGATTTGTGTGACAAAGGGCACCTCTGCTCAACTCAAGGCTCCATTGAAGTGCACCTGCAAGAGAGCAGCAGTGTTTGGCGCAATGGATGTGTGTACGTTGGCGTGATGCGGTTTGTGTCGTCCTCATTTGCAGAGTTGGCCATGGGGTGCTGCTGTGTGGTTGCCAAGGACATGGAAGATGCTGTGCTTTGCAACGAGCAAACAACCATCGCAGCAATTTCTTGCCGACGACGCATTACATGCGCTGGTGACGCGTGTTGGTGTCTTGCACACACACGTACAACGATTGTAGTTCGCGGCCATCTGAACATCAGAAAAGAAATGTCAAGAGATGCTTGCATTGGCTTGAAGTGTTTTTTGTGTTCCTGTCCGTGGCGAAAGACACCGGTGCCCAAGAATGGTGTACTGTTCCCCGTACAAACTGTAACAATGGCCGATGTCAAAGGGGCGTAACCAAGTTGCTGCAAGCGCGAAAAGTCATTCGCGGGATGGCGACAACGCGAAGGAGGGCCAATGTTCGTCTTCGGAACCACAATGTGTAGGTACAGCATCGGTCCTTCATTCACAAGGCACTTTTTACGCTTGCGTTGAAAGCGTACTTGGTCCTACGGTGACAACGCACTTTTTGCGCTTCTGTTAAAGGCATAATCGGTCCTACGATCACAACGCACTTTTGCGCTTCTGGTAAAGGCATACTTGGTCCTACGATCACAACGCACTTTTGCGCTTCTGTTAAAGGCATACTTGGTCCTATGATCATAACGCACTTTTGCGCTTCTGTTAAATGCATAATCGGTCCTACAATCATAACGCACTTTTGCGCTTCTGTTAAAGGCATACTTGGTCCTACGATCATAACGCACTTTTGCGCTTCTGTTAAAGGCATACTTGGTCCTACGATCATAACGCAATATTTGAGTGTATGGAGCGCGGGAAAGGATGAATTAACGTCTATGCCGGGTTCACAAGGGCTAATTTGGCCTTATGAATCACTTTTTGAGGGTGAAAATTGCGTTATGACCACTCCATAAGGGCAATATTCACCGTTTGGATTGGTGTCATGAAGCACTTAAAATGATGCCTGTGTGATAAGGAATATATTGGACTTACGAATACGGCGTGTTGGTCACATTGGATAGGCATAGTGCTTCATATTGAGTCGAAGTAGTCGTAACATCCAATTCAGTCTTATGACGGCTCCATAGTGTCGAAAACACCTCTATGGATAGAATTATAAGCGCTGTTTTGGCCTTATGGACGGCTTCAAAAGCACTATTTGCGTCTTATGCATAACTGCTGTGAGGACGAAACAAAATTGAGTCTATGTTGTAAGACTCATCGCGTCCTTATGGATAGCGCATAAGGGTCAGAAATGCATCTGATTCTGGCCCATAGCCGCCAATATTGCTTTAACGCGGGCTTATAAGGGCAGATTTGCACCTATGTTTATGTGATAGGCGCAGTTTTATCCATATGAACAGCACCATAAGAACAAATCTTATCCGGTAGAGAATGCTCTATGAACATAAGCAGATGGCTTATGCGGATAAGAAATAATCTTATCCGGTAGTGAATGCTCTATGAACATAAGCAGATGGCTTATGCGGATAAGAAATAATCTTATCCGGTAGTGAATGCTCTATGAACATAAGCAGATGGCTTATGCGGATAAGAAATAATCTTATCCGGTAGTGAATGCTCTATGAACTAAGCAGATGGCTTATACAGATAAGAAATAATCTTATCCGGTAGTGAATGCTCTATGAACCAAATGGAGGGCTTGTATGGATAAGAACTGATCTGTGCTATTGATAGATCTGTGCCATTGATAAACGCTCTTTCCACCCAATGGAGGGCTTGTATGGATAAGAACTAATCTGTGCTGTTGATAAACGCTTTTTGAACCAAATGGAGGGCTTGTATGAATCGGAACGCTTCTGTGTCATTGATAAACGCTCTTTCCACTAAATGGAGGGCTTGTACGGACAAGAACGAATCTGTCCCTGTCATGAACACTGTTGGAACCAAATGGAGGGCTTGTATGGATTGGAACACTCCTGTGTCATTGATAAACTATGTTTCAACCAAATGGATGGCTTGCGCGGAAAGGGACTGAATATGTATCCATGTCATAAGCCTCGATTTATCTTACGGACACCTTGCATGGATGTTCGTGAATGATGTCGATCCCAGTGAGTGTTCTGTGGAATGTCTGAGGAAGCCGAGGAACATGACCCAAGACCAACTCGCGTTGAGAGAACAGCGCGCGAATACTCCCACCAGCCAACAGATCGTGGAGACAAACACGGAAATCTTTGTGTTCTGCATCACCGTGTATTGCAAGTGATTGCTGTGCAATGCAGCAAATGGCGGACTCTGCTTCTCGAGATGTCAGCATCAATGTGCGATGGCCATCGGCTGCACCTCGACAGCAACTCACATGCTGCCTGATGCCAACAAAGTATTGGCGTCAACAACAACTACGGCCAACAATCACACGCAAGCAACTGAATCAACTACTTCTCACAATACCTGCCCACGACAGTATCCGATCCACCATCAAGCCAACATCCAATCCACTACATTGTGCATCAACTTGCTCCACCTCGCAATGACTCATTCAGAAGACGATGGAGGTTGAGATTGCCCACTCTGGTATGCAAATTGTGGGTCGCAACGTGGACATGCTCACTTGCATGGAGCAACCCCCATGGCTCACCATCCTTTTCCGCAGGACGTATGGGACCAGCATCGCAGTGGCTTCTGCAGTATGGACAGCACTGACACAAGACGGGCTGCTACCAGGCAACACCACAATCAACCACATGCTTGGTGCACTCGTGTTCCTGAAGCAATACGTTCCATGGGAGATTCTTTCAGTGATGCTGAATAGGGATCGCAGAACATTAATGAAGTGGACATGGATTGTTTTGGAAGGCATTGCACGACTGAGCAGAACAAAGGTGAGTGAACTTGGTGCTGTGTGCGGAGATGACTTGAATGCGTGTGCTTGCCTGACATGACTCACATCCCTTGCACATGCTCAAGTTCCTTTTTGTATCACTGCAGATCAGAATAGAGGAACGAAAGAATGGCAGTGTTGGTCACAACACTGTTTTCATGTCCGTGGATGGCACCGACTTTCGGATTGTGGAGCCCAATCCTTTCGACACAGATTGGTACTCTCACAAATTCAATGGGGCAGGCCTCAGATACGAGACTGGTGTGTGCATTCAGACTGGCCATCTTGTTTGGGTCGAGGGTCCATTTCCATGTGGGGAGTGGAATGATGTAACCATTTTTCGACGCAAGCTGAGGCAGGAACTGGACGAAGGGGAGCAGGTGATTGCGGATCAAGGCTACAGGGGTGAGCCTTCGTGTTGCATTGAGAGGACCAGATACAATGGAGTGATACGTGCAAGGCACGAAACAGTTCACAAACGCTTCAAAAACTGGAAGTGCTTGCGGGTGGAGTGGCGGCACCAACTTTGCAAACACCAATTGGCAATGTATGCCATCGCAGCTATCACACAATTCGAACTGCAGGATGAAAATCCTTTGTTTGACCTGCAGGAGACCATGGCGGATATCAGGGAAATGGAGAATTGGGTGGCATCACTGGCGCCCCCCTCAGGAGCAGCCGCCTCACGGGAGGTGGATATGGAGGAAATGGTGGAGGAAGCAGCCAGAAGCGACAAGAGCAAAAGCACAACGAGCGAGGGCATGGACGACAGCACAACAAGCGAGGGCATGAGTGGCAGCACAACAAGTGGGAGCGTCAGCAGCAGCCCGACGAGTGGCAGTGCAAGCAGCGATGACAGCAGCTCTGGACGGGAGTGAGCCGTCTGGTGCATAATATAATTTTCTCACATAGTCCCTACCTCAATGTCGTATTGTTCATCTGGTGTTGCACAAGTAGCTGCGTTGTTGTTTGTCATTTGCGTTGGTGCTACCCGCAATGGAGTTTGTTGTGGCTGTCAGTGAATTGCAGAAGAGTGCGTACGCATGTGCGAGCACCCATGTTGTGAGAAGGAAAACGGAAAACAACACTGGCACCTCCAAAGAAAAGACTACAACAACCATGTAGCACGAATGGCCAACACAACACTGTTATGGTTTCACAACACAATGCATGTTTAGCTGTTCACTGCAATGCACCTTGCTTGAGGGTGGCATGTAGATAATGCGGATGTACGAAAAGGAGCATGGCATCCCCACCAGCTTCGGAGTGTTTTGCGTTGCCTAGAAGGTCGACACTAAAATGCCCCACTGTATGTTGATGATCTCAACAGAACTGACAATACGAGCATGCACATGAACCTCATTCCCAACAACAAGGATAGTCATTGACATGTCAACGAAGGAACGAACGGCTGTACCAACACACCTGACAACAACAAAAGAAGGACACCAAAATCCAGAGAGACGGTGTGGACAGAATCACCTCCGTTGCAATCCTACCATGGCGGTCCTGGTCATTCGGAAACCAGGACAAGGAGTGCAAGCAAATGGACAGTTTTGTGCATGGAGGGAATGCAGCCACCCACAGGAAGCCCCTTGTTTGATCTGCATGATGGGCGAACACAACGTGTATCGAACACAAATTGAGGCATACAACGAACTACAGCCAAGCATTCCATTGTTGCTGTGGCACAGTGGCAACCAAGCAACTAATTCACCGGACATCATTGCTGGTGCAGGAAGAACTGTTGGAACAGACGAATTCCAGTTGCATCGCATACAGGAGCCACCCATGGACGAAACACTGTTGCAGTGGTGATGTTGGTGTACCTGTTGTTGTTGTTGTTATTGTTGTGGTTGTGGTTGTGATTGTGATTGTAACAGGAACGAAGTGCTCTGTGGAGCAATGATCTCTGTGGAGAGTGTTGGGGTTGTGAGTTTTGTGTGCTCTGCGCTGGCCCAAGACAGCAGCCTTGTTTTGCGCGGACCGGAGACGAAAACACGCTCAGCAAACACCGACACAGTGTAAAGTGGGGAAATGGAGCAATGACGAAGAGCGAAAGCAACTCGGGCGAATTTTGGGGGGAAAGCACCAATTATCCAAAAAAGAACAAAAATGCCATATTATTCCGTCGAGGATAAGAACTAGGCGGAAACAAGCGATTTATGACTTAAACGCTATGAAATAGAGCCAATTATTGCATTTTGAACTGCCCCCCACAGGTGTCTATTCGTGGATGCATCAATCGTGGTCGTTTGAGTGTGTCCGATTGTTCGTCACTCGTCGGCACAGAGTCGTCGTTGATGTTCGCACCAGTGTTGCCTCGTCATGCAGTTTTGATCGTTGTGAATCGAGTGTTACGCCCAACACACTTTCGCTTGAGGTTCGACAGCAGAAGAAGCGCACGCATCAACAACTAGTCCTCTGTCATCGGCGTTCGGCGATGTTGGCACGTCAACAACCGGGCTGGGCACGCGCAGATGAAGTTGAATGCCGTTCGTTATGTGACGCTTCGGACACAATCATGCACGGAAAACTCACTCGGGTAGAAGTGAAGGCACATGTACTAATAGTGCCCTCCTATCGCTGCTCTCTCACAATTTGGACACAGTTGCTCCAGTTTCCGTACAGCCGCTAACATCACACGCAAGATGCTCCCGAAAAAAGACTGGAAGGAGGTTGCGCTGACGGATACCTGGTCTGAACATGAGAGACTGCGAGATCGGAAGACTCCAACAAGAGCGAGCCCTCTCTCTCTCTCTCTGCTCTGTACTCGTGGAGAGACATTGGCAGAAATGATGAGATTGGCTAGAGCTGCGTGAATGAATCTGAGAGGATCCTCTCTGCTCTCTCTACCCTATACCAGTACACCTCGGGAACAAATCAGAGCATGTCGCAAATACGCCCCACACCAAACTTCGGTGCTGGACCGCGCAATCCTGGAATCAAGATCTGAGGCTCAATGTCTGCTTGACATTCGCGCTCCCAGATCCATCCTCGGGATTGAGGGAGGCTGTACATCGATCGTGGACACTGTGCTCCACAGGGCACGAACAGTGGAGAGATCTGAGTTGTATGGCAGAGTACGAATAGAATAGCGATTGGCTTCCTGTTGGGTGTTTGAACTTGCTGCGAGCGCAAGCACAAGCTACGAAGCTGTTGGAGGTCACGAGAGCAACGTTCGCCTGATGACGAGCAACGTGCTGAGGCGCCTTCACACAGAACGAAGGATCATCGACAGGAGTTACACGGGCATAATACCGCGACAGAGCAAGAGTACGAATAGAGTAGATCAGTGCAAATGCGCACTCTTCTCTGGAGTATAGTGCGATCCAGAGTTTGGACAAGTGTGAATCCGAACCAACAACAGTGCAGCGCAAGGCATTCAGCGAACTGCGAACTGCGAAACGTGATGCTTCGCTACTGTCGGAGGCAAGCTTCGCAGGCGAGATCGTATGGCCCCATTCAGGATAGAATCGTACGTTTTTGCGGATTTGACATCGTAACACGTGATATTTTTAGAACATGATTTTTCGTGTTGTCCATTAGGGTTAGATACATTTAGCTAGCTTCTACGACACAAATACCTGGCTGACTTGTCTTCGCCATAGACAGAATTGATGACGTCTTTGACGGTCGATATCAGACGGCAATGGAATCCAATGTTGTGGATGGTGACGTTGTCGCAGATTCGGTGTTGCCTTGATTCCTTGCGTTGTTGGTGATTTGGTTCTGTTGTGTGCTTCCTCGTTTGTGTGTGTGTTGTGTCAAACAGCACAGCGTTGGTGGCAGCGTTCCTGCACGTCCATGTTCACAGCAACAGCAACACTTGCGAATACCACACAACACAGTATTCTATAATGTAATGGATCACAGTGGCTTATCCTGTGGTATGCAAAATATTGTATGATATTATACTATTTAATGTTAAGCTTAGTTTGTACATACAAAGTCCTGCGCAACCTGCATCTCTCCCCTTGCTGAGCTGATGGCACGACGCGGAAAGAGACTGGTGGCGGCAGTGTTGTTTCCTTTGTTGTGTTTCAGTGCTTGTTGGTTGATTTTGACCTTTCCTGTTGTGGCAGCCATCATTGTGCAAATCGCAACACGATTTGGGCTGGAAGAAGGTACCAAATGACCACATTTTTTCCAATTCCATGGTTCCGTTTGCATGATCTGGCGTCAGAGCACGTTTTGGTGCTTCTGATCCTGGTGGTGGGACAGACGTTGAATTTGTCATTTTGAAGGATCGAGCAGACAAACAACACGAGAATGGGCTCTACTGTCAAACCATTCTGCTGAGAATCGGACAACCAGTGATGGTGCAGATCAGCCAAAGAGTGTTTCGTATCTGGTTTTGCAGGGGAAGCAAAGTCAAGGGCAGACTGCTACTAGCCGCGACAGCTTTTTTGGCTGCTGCGGTCACATCGGATGATCCGTTCAACGTTTTGCATCTGGTGATCTGTGGGAGGGTGCGTTGAGTGTGACAGTTTTTCTCGACTGTTGCCATCCTTGCCTTCGACATGGAATACAGTCTATTCCAGCATTATCACATGGGCTGGCCCATCCATCCACCAACTTTTCCATGCACCCATGGAAGTAGTCAACCTGGCATGCACTGCCAACGTATTGCAATGTTGGTGCTGAGCGTGGTATACTCTGGGAAAAGATCCGTCCACAGACACACCTCACATCAATTCTGCTCTCCCATACATGTACAGACCCATCATACTTCTACCAGGCCAGGTCCATGCTTTTCACAGCATCCCATGTGAGCTTGCACGATGCACGAATAGATGGCATTGTCCCTCCCTCCGTCCCTCCAACCATCCAACCATCAGCAGGCAAGCAGGTGGCCACAAGAGACAACATGGCCATCATGACGACTGCATCCAAAGCCTCCAGCCACCAACATCCTTGGAACATGCACATACATCAGAACCGTGGAGGTTGCTGGAGAAGAACCAATAGGATTGAGTAGCAGCAATAGCAGCATCATCTCATCTACTCCTGTTGTGAAGAGCACGCCAAGACATCAACCATGCACCCTTTTGTGCAGTCTGTACAAAACTGGAGAGAGTTGCTGGCTATTGTGCCATTGGTGTCAACAGAAGACAGGTTCCAGCAAGAACTGTGTGCCTTTGTTGGTACAAATCCTGATATCTTTGGCTGCACCAGGATCCTTAATTACATCAGGATCAGCAGTACCAATTCGATCCGCAACAGAGGGCGTGCCAACTCCAGCAGCAGCGGAACAGGAACAAGAAGAGGAGGCAGGAGGCATTGTGCAAGGTTCCTTGCAGCCACACCTCCTCATCCTGCCACCATTTTTACAGCAGTGGCCCGTGCCATGCACCATATACGCTCAGGACACCAGATGTCAAAACAAGGTCTAATACTCCTGCAACTGGTGATATCATCATGATTCCAACAACCACAAGGAAGGAGTGCCAATCGAAATGGCTTTGAACTGCCTTGCAACACCAAGTCGGCTGGATTTGAGCAAACTGGGTCCCATCCTCCACAGCCAACATGATTGTGACCTTGTGACCATGACAAGAGCTCACTGCCAATTGGATTCTCCCCCATGTACAACCTTTGAAATTGGTCCATGGGCAATCAGAACGTTGGCACTGTCCGTGATGCTCATCGGCATATGTCGGTAGCATTTTCCACAAGGTTGCGCGGGGAACGAATGCAGACGCCTATCATTGCCAAGGAGGCGATTTCCTTGAACAGCAACTTGTGCAACAACTTTCCGTCCCAGGTGCACAATGATAAACTACCAGGGACAGTGTTATTCCATTCCACACAGACCCCTGGTCATGCTGTCTTCCATGTGAACTGCCAGGATGCATCAGCTCACATCTTCCCTGCTGATCCCAACCTCAATGGTCGCAGCATGGAAGATGAATTCGAATCCTCCCTCATTTGCCCCTTGTCCAGAACCATCTTCAAAGCACCAAGTCTAACAAGCCTATCCTCTTTGAACTTATTCTCCTTCCAGATGAAGCAGCCTTGGCTCAGCAACAACAATCAACACAGAGTGAATTCCAAAAATGTTACGTACCATCTCGAAGGATCCAGATGGGTCATCTGTGGTTGTGTTCACGAGTCCAGCAAGACCATCCACACACATGTGTGAGAGCATTTGAACACCTCTGTCCACCTTCAAGAGTCAGAACAGCCTGTGGAGGAGCTGTGTTATCCTGTTATTGTAAACAGCGAAATCACACGAATCCGTCAAGAGAGATCAAGTCTTTCAGGAAGATGGCAATGAGCTGGTGTAACGAAGGCACTGATTGGGTAGAGTGACTTCTGAATCTATGTTATCTTCATTGAGTTGTATCTCATGTTGCTGTGTTCAAGGACAGCTCTCGGTCATGCATCTTTGCAATCTTGTTCTGATGTGGAGATGACCCATGATGTGGCAATGACGTCTCCTGTGTCCATGTCACTCATCACCATTCCATGGCTCTGTCGATTCCACATTCCATTGATGAATCTTGAGGTCATTGAAGGTGGTGTCACTTCAGGTTTAGTTGGGAAGTAGATCAAGTTAAACTTGGCGTCACATGATTGCCAGGTGGTGGCCAGACCGAATCTCTGATGTTCTCTAGTGTGTCTCTTATGCCAATAATCATGTGTCTGGAGGAAAAGACGTTTCAGCACATACCAGGACGGACTAATCAGAAAATGTATCAGGTGAATAAAGCATTGTGCGAATAAGCTGAAAGCAAAGATCATGAAGAATGTGGAAGCGGAAGTGGGGACAAGAAAAGTACAGGCAGTAGCCCACAAAGAAAGCACAGACGATGCCCCCAAGGATGCGGATGAACACATGGGGCCAAGGTAGTTGATGTAAGCGCACCGAACGGAAATGAAGGCTCTCATGATTGACTGGCCATCCTACAAGCGAATACGGCAAGATTTGCAACTGCCGTTCAAGTCTATCCTTGCAGCAGTCATTGTGAATCCCTCCATCTCTATTAAACTCTGACCCCACCTCATCAGGAGAACAAAGCTCAAGCACCAGCTGTGGTGTCCATTGTGCGAGGAGTTCGCCACAGTGATAGACAGCCGAAAGAAGATGCAGTACAACCGACACGAGAGTTGAGGAAAACACATCACAACCGAGCTCATTCGCATATGTGTGGTGGTCAGATTGCTGATGCGAGCCTGTGCGTCGGGCTTTATGCCCAACCTGCATCATTGGAGAATGGAACACGTCGAATGCGCCATGACGAGGGCAATGGCAACAGTGAAATGGTATGCCATGAGCACAGTCGCGGTTCATTGCTGATGGCCTCTGCACCATCAGAATCAATTCTTTTGGCTCATGATTGTCATCAGTCAATCCGTTCAAATACTTGGCAGAAACTCGGCGAAGGTCACATGCAACGAGCAACGATCATACCACGAGAGCGCGTTGGCTGCCCAGGGTATCCGTGTTGGCAGCATTGAATGACTAGAATAGGTGAGATGTGTTGCAACACAGGCTACAAGCATGAGGAGGAGGCAACAATGCATGGGACTAGCGATGCGCCGCATCTATATGTCTGCATGGAATGTGCCCAGGTTGCGAAAACTTGGCTGTTGGCGACTGGGCAAAGATGCTGCCTCTACACACGCGCCGATGTCAGTGTTTTAGTGCATCCAGCGATCAGCATTCGGTGCAGTCATGGAAACAGTCCTGTCAGGCTCTGCATACACCAGAATACGCAGCAGCAACGTACACAAGTTGGTTGCCATGTAGTTGGAGCTTGGGCCTTGGCCATATTATGCCTTCCTACTCTGGCCATGCGCACAGATCCCAGATGGCATACACTAGACTTGAGACGTATGCCGACTTTGTGTCAGGGTGCGCCTGACGATGGAAAGAAGTGAGGAGAAGATATTGGAAGAGGGGAGATGACTGCTCACATACCCTGTCATGTGGGGTCCATTGTTGTTGGAATACGCCGATCGCAAGATCGGTTGCCTCGTGCAGACGTTGCTTCTATGGGTCAGTCGTCCACATGCGCAAGGCGACACCGGAAGAGGGTTGATGGGAGGATTGCAAAAAGCATGCAGAAGATGGGGTGCCCTGCACCAGGTAAGTGCATCGGTGATGGCATTGTGCGTGTATGGGAACATTGCATTCGTGGCTCAGACTCTGACACCACATGGTGCGTATTGCGTTGGAGTTGTTCTTCATCTCTGTTGCATGGCATGCATCATGCTATACTGCTGTGTGCGAACCCTCAACACTTGGACCATCCAGCAACTTTCATGTCATTGAATACTACTATCGCCATCATTGTCCGCTGCAATCGAGTTGAGCATTAAGCTCATACCTTTGCCGTCGGTCACAAAGCATGGAAAGAATGAAAATCAAATGGATACTCATGCTAGGCCAGATGCCAGGGGCAACACCGATCTGATACTTGAGTGCCACCATCTTGATCTGCAAACACTGATCGATCCCGGCAGCACATGCCTGATCCTTCATCCGACAGTCCTTGGATGAATGACCCAAGAGAGACCGAAGGAATCACCAACATGTCACAACCCTCGACCAAATGGACTTGTTTTTACACCAATCATTGCACGCGACGTGGACAATGCAAATCGAAAGTGGTCCTTCGACAGATGTCAACATCACAAGTGTTGCACGCGCGGAGCGCAAACATCTCGCGCGGTCAAAGGTTTCCCAGGCAGAGTGACAAATTTTGAGTGTGCAAGATGCGTGTTGCCCCCAACAATGAATTCAGTAATGAATGCCAGTTGTACTTTCAATTGCTTCCATGGAACAATCTCTGATCATGACAACTGGCGGTCACAACGCAGATTCTTCAGGAGCTGCTTTTGTGGTTAGATTGTTGTTGTTGTTGTCGTTGTTGTTGTTGTTGTTGTTGTTGGAATCGTAGCTTGTGGTGTGTGGGTGCGATAGAGGTTGGCGAACTTGGAGAGATTGCACCCAACACAACAGGATCACGAGTTGCACTCTCTCCCACCAAGACCCCAACTGCTGCTGGTATTCACTGCCAAATACAAGGTCTGTCCCTCTTTCGTGAAGATATTGTGCGACATCGAGAAGAAATGATTGGTCGCTGAAAATTCAAACAGTATCGTGGAGAACACCTCTCGCCGACACATGATCAGAAATCAGAAATTTGGAATCAATATTTGATGACGTCAGGCCTTTGTTCTCGTCCAAAACGTGAAATACGTTGAGAACAAGAAAATCATGCGTCTCCGGAAACGGGAAAATACACAAAACTGCGTTCAATTCGGAAGAATCAAGTAATTGACACTGAAACAAAAAGCCAAGAGCAAAGCAGATGAACAACGGCCAGAAGCCAACGATGGCCGTGAATAGCAGCAGAACAGAGAACAAAGCAGTGTGGAAGTCAAGCTGGGCATCAAGATCTGGATTACCCACCAACCCACAACTCTGGATTGCGATGCCTGATCGGCAGCCCAGACGAAGCATCGGCCGCAGCAAGCCTGCCGCCACTGCGCAATCCTCATCATTTCTTCGCACCCAACCGTCTCACCCGTGCGAAATGCGAGAGCGCCGATGATGGACACGACTGGACAGCGAGCCGAAGCACGACTGGCGATTCCGAACCCTATGTGCCTCTCAACGTCCGCATGCTCAACGTTTCTAGTCGTAGACTAATGCGAAAAATATAAACTTTTTAACTATAAGGCCCAGGATCTTGTAACTTCACTCATATACTCTATGCAACATAATAGGATGATCTAAGTGCTTATCTTAAAAATCCGCAAAAACGTACGTTTCTATCCTGAATGGGGTCGTATGGTACAGTATCAGATGTTGCTTTCCATGAGTCAGAGTGAGAAAGAGAAAGAGGAGAAAGTCAGTAGAGTGCTATAGGCGCAACGGGCGGTGCGCAGGTACTGCGAATACTTGAACGATCTCAGACCAAAGGTGCTGTCGTGTTGATGTGGAATGCGGAAAAGAAACTTCGACAAGGACCCGAGCAGAGGAGGCGATCACAGGGCAGGCCACAATCGCACAGGGTTTGCGATCATTCGTGTTGTTTCCCTCTCAGGCATGGCGAGAAGTGGAGGGCATCTTCCTGGATCAACCAAGTCGTCCTCTGGGTATGATTGGTTTCAGCGGATTGCCAAGAACGGGATGAGCAGAATGCGAGTACTCTATGGGCATTGGTCATGATAGAGCATGGTATACTATGATCCGCATTTACACCAGTAGATGCCAGTTTTCATAGTCGTACTCAAACGAACTACTCGTGCGCTTGCGAAGACTTCGGGGACGACTCGGGTGAAGCACAGTCGTTGTCGATCATGAATCTGTTGGTTGACAGGTAAACAGACAGGCACAAACACACACGCATTTCCACATACAGACAGACAACGGTATGTCTGTTTGTGAACGTATGCCCTCTGTGTGTCGCCTTTTGCACAAACAGACGCAGAGACCGATGCTGACAGAGAAGGTTTGCTCCATGGGCGAATAGTTGCACCATACGTACTCGTATGGAGGCAGCCCGTGGTTGTTGGGGGAGATGGGAGAGGTCGATGGTTCAACCTTGATTGCACAACACAATGAATGCGAAGAATGCCTCCGAAAGTCACAGGAACATTCATGGAGATGCCCATAACCTTCACCGGCAGGTTCCATCCCTGTCGGATGATCTGCAATATCTTCATCCTGGGCTGAACCAGGGTTACTTGGTGCTTGTTGCATTCATCGAATCGACTGGATGATTCATAGGCTGACTCCTGCACGAGTATTGGCATCGTTTCAACTCTGAACACAACACCACATCCAACTCCGTGACCGTTTGCCATCCTTTGTGCGCCCATGTTTCGAACGAATACAAGCGGTACGTGTGTGTGAAACCACTGAACCAGCATCAATCAATTCGTCACTTTGGTGCTCAGACTGATTGGGGGTGCCGACAATCACACCTCTGCCCCAGGTTGTCACCGTCCTCGAGACTGAAGATGGAGCATGCAATGAATGCAGAATCATCATCTGCCCGCCACCTGTCCGTACTAATTGAAACAAACCAGACAGCATTCTGCAGTATCTAGTGCTTGTCTCAATCTGCTGCACCAACATCGTAGTCTCCGCGTTGTCATCTCCCACCCCTTACCACATCCCATGCCATGCCATGATAAGATCATGCATGGCATGACACCGGGGCATGACCATACCCGCAGAGTTTTCATGCTGCGACAAGACGATGCTGCACATCCAGCAGAGCTATCGTTCCTTGCGTTGCTGCCATCCGCCACCCACCATCGTGCTAATAATATACTAATCATGCGTTTGCTCGCTTGCTGTTTTGCTGTTGGTTTGTGTTAGACTGTTAGAAACACCACGTGAAGAACGGTGCTAGAAATCAAAATTATTGGGACATGCAATGTGGTTGCCGCTGCTGTTGCTGTTGCCGTTTCTGCTGTGAGAGGCAATTCGTGAACACCAGGGGACCACTGGCTGGCTGCTGTTGCCTAGGCCTCGTCGTCCTTGTCGTCCTTTGGCTCTGGGACGGCCAGGGTGGTCTTGGTCTGGACTGGGGCATCCTCTCCGCACAAAAGGCCGGCGTGGCCCTTGATGTTGATGAGGACGGAGAAGAAGGCGGATCCCAGAATGGTGCAGCCCATGATGACGAAGGCGCTCTTGTATCCAAGCTGGCGGAATCCAAGTCCGAATCCAACAGCTCCAGAGTTGCCTCCGGCTCCGACGATTCCAGAGATGGATCCTGTGGCCGGTGGGTCGACGTATGGGACGATACCGTAAGTGGATCCCTCGGCGGCCTGGACGAACAGAGAGAAGAAGACCATGACGGCGATGGCAGCTCCGAGAGTTCCGGTGTTGGCGAAGACCAGCACAAGGGCTCCCTCGCAGAACAGGAGGATGGTCTGGACCCAGATGCGTCCGCGCATTCCGATGCTGGCGTTGGCCTTGTCACTGAGGAAGCCTCCGATTCCGCGGGCGAACAGGTTCATCCATCCGAAGATGGAGGCGATGGCGGCAGCAGACTCGGTGGACTGGTCGAACTCATCCTTGAAGTAGAGGGCGGCGGCGTTGTTCATGGTCAGCTCGACTCCGAAGCAGCATGCGTACTGGATGAACAGGACCCAAGTGTTGAAGTTGGTGGCTCCGCTGCGGAAGGAGGCGGCGGCGCTCACCTCGGCCATGACTCCATGTGCCTTCATCTCACTGTAGTTACCCTTTGGAGCATCATCGCTGATCAAGTAGACGATGACACCGGATGCGAAGGCGACGACGGCCGGGATGATGGAGACTGTTCTCCAGGCCTGCTCGGAGTCTCCGTCGAAGAGTTCCTTGAAGAGAGGGAAGAGGGCGGATCCCATGACGAGCTGAGTGACACCTCCTCCGAGGTTACCCCATCCTCCGCAGAGCGCGTTGGCGGTTCCGACGACCTCTCTGGTGAACATGCGGCTGGCCCAGTACTGGCACATGACGAAGGTACCACCAGCAACACCGATGAAGAGACGGAGGACGGCGAGTCCTGTGGCGGTCTGGACGAATCCTGTGCAGGCTGTTGGGATGGAGGCGGAGCAGAGGACGAGGGTGAAGAGGATGCGGGCACCGAACTTGTCGCATCCTGGTCCAAGGACGAAGCGCATGAAGATGGTTCCTCCGACACCGACGATGCTGGATGTCCACACTTCCTCCTTGCTCAGGCCGAGGTCGTCACGGATCTCACTGAGGAGTGGGGCGATGGCGAACCAGATGAAGAAAGCGATGAAGAAGCACCACCACGAGCAGTGGAATGCTCGCATGTGCGGGCGGGCGAAGCTGCAGAGCTTGATCTCTGTGGCCTTGTCATCCTGGTCTGGATCGGTGTTGATGGCGTAGGTGGAGTACTTCTTCCACTCGCCCTGTTGTTGTCGTTGTTGTTGTTGTTGTCGTTATTGTTGTTGTTGTTGTTTTCGATGTGCAGAATGATTGCAATGATGGGATTTGGAATGAGGTGAGAGTGAGTTTAGGAGAGGCGGTGGATTGTCATCATTTCATTCATCCAATTCATTCATTCATTCATTCATTCATTCATCTGATCATTCGCATACAATGCACATGCACGCGGGGACTTCGTGTATGTCAAGTTCTTCCATCAATCGTGTTGGATAGTGCAATCACTTACAGCGGCTCCTGAATCGACTGCTGCCATCTTGTTTTGTTTATTTGCTTTGATGCGGTTGGTGGCTGGTTTGGTGTTGATGCGCAGGTGAAGCTCGTTGTGTTGAGTCAACTGGGATTTTTTTATGAGGATGAGAGAGGAGGATCAGAAAGTGGATCTCCGGATTGCGCCTTGTGTCGTTTGAGTTGTTGTGTTTTCGTTGTGTTGTTCGTGTTGACTTCGAGTTGGGCAGGACAGAACAGAGATAATCGTGGGCCGTAATCCACGAAGGACAGAGTGGAGTGCGTACCAACCGCGAGGACCTCGAACGGTGAGCGAAGATGTGTGACGCTGCGTGATGCCAAGAAGAGAGATGGAGGGGTGAGATGCTTGCACCCACAATCCGACACTCATTCTGAACTGACAAAATCGTGCTTTCGGCGCAGATGGTGCGTTGTCGGTGGGCTGGCTTGCGCCGTCCACTTCGGAATGTGTTATTGTTCCGGCATCTGATTGCATGTTGACGCTAAGTGATCGTGTCGGGTGTGACAGGAATCAGGCGCGCTGGTGGATGTTGGTGGGTGTTGGTGGGTGGTGGAAGCCGCCGACGCTACAAAGTGAAGGTTCGTGAGTGGGAACAAGAGAATGGAAATGGCAAAATGCCGCCTTGGATCTGGGAATAGGATCGCCACATCGGTGATACCTTGGCTCCGTTCCGTTTTGGGAAGCAGACGTGGCGAAAAAGACGATGGCGTGTTCGCGTCTGGGTGCACAAACACACGATCAGATTTTCTTGGTGGTGTTTGTGGTCACATGAGCAATGAAACGAGCACACTTTACTGCGTGTTCTCCGGTTTCATCGCGTCACGTCGGCGAAAGAAGAAGACAGAGAAGCATGTGATGAGAACCGTCGTGGGTAATTTGGACCACGTGCGCACTCATACCTCAAGCCAATCATCGTCGCCACCTCCACAACCCCAAATGCAGAACAAAACAACGGATCCAGCCCCTTCCGTGAAGGAACAAAAAGCCGGCAGTCGGGACGTTCCGGTGTCTTTTTGAGACTGACTTGGAGTACGAAGCGAACACGCCCGATCCACGTTTGTGTCATGCTACCGAAGGCTAAAATAGAGAACAGAACGCAACACAACGAGGACAAGGAGATGTGTTTGGGATGCCTTCTTCACTCCAATCCAATCCACTCCAGACCAGACCACAGAAATCAAGTCCAAAAGAGTAGAATAGAGCAATTGTGCTTGCCACCGCCACGATGTACTTTACTATCTTCTGTACCAACACGCCGCGCTGCATGAAATCCGAGATTAGCCACATGATACACGCTTGTGTTACATGAAATAGTTTGTGCAACACTTGCCAGCACCAGTGCTTTCTACGATCCGGTGGTGGCCGAGGGACATGCATGCAAGTTGGGCCTCGATCTTCCCAAGCTACCAGGCCTAACCACCTTCGTGGTGTCTCTGGAGGGCAGGCACAGGGGACAACAATGTTGGTGGCGTGGGTGGCCCGTTCTGGGGAAAGAACTCCAATCGGATCGCCGCGAGATGCTTTTCGTTCGTCGTCACAGCATGCATCGAGGAGTGTAGAGTACAGCATGATTCCTCGATCAGTATGCACTGTAATATAAATGTCTGTCTAATCCCAGTCTCTAGAGAGAACGGCGACGCTTCGGCATCGGTGACAACAGATTGCGAGTTGTATGTCAACGTGGGATACTGCTGCCAACAACACAGAACCATCGAATCTGCACACAAACAGCGGAAACGCAGATATATGTGGATATGTGGGATACAATAGAAGACAGTGTACGGTGTACTTGATGTTGATCGATTGCCACAATCCTCGCTGGTGTTGCTGTCCTCTTACTTTGGTCAACTCTTATGTCAGAGAGTTGGAACCGTGTCGTCATCACAGATGTGGGTGTGTACATCTTTGGAGTTTTCCATTCCATTCTGACACAGCGCGTCGCCCGATCATCGTCGTTGCCTTGGTAGCGCAAAAGGTTCTGTTCTTGTCGCAGCTCCGTGGAAGCACCTGTTCTCATCCGTTTTGAACATGCATATGTCTCCACAATGTCACCAAAACGTCGCTTCAAGCTGTTGTTGATAGAACGCAAAAGAACACCCTTTGTGTCTCATTCGAGTGCGTCCTTCATGTACTACAACTTGAAGCCGAGGCAATCGTGTTTCCGGTCCACTGACAGACTCATGCTGTGTTCAGGGAGTGGGAGCCGCGTTTTGTGGGCGAAGAAACACGAACGAAGAGTCGACAAGATGAATGCAACGCCACGTTGAGCACTCCAGAGAGCAGGCCAATTCTGGAATGCGAAAGTGTCCTCTAATCATATTCCGGGCAGGTACTCGCATGTCACCTTGACAACAGGGAAGCGACTGCGCTTTTCTCATGACGAACATTATGGCATCTCTTTCAACGCGTCGACAATCTTGCATTCGACAGCGTGAGAAACCGAAATCATCAGGACGTGTGCAACAGTTGCTGCTGCCGCTGCTTAGGCCCTATCGCTCTTGTCGCCGTTTGGCTCTGTTACGGCCAGGGTGGTCTTGGCCTGGACAGGGGAATCCTCTCTGCACAAAAGACCAGCGTGGCCCTTGATGTTGATGAGGACCTCGACTTGACTCTAATCAAGATCAATAATTGTTGTTGTTTTGTTTATCCATGTACGTTAATTATACGTTATTACAGATGGAATTCAAATACATGAATCAACTCGCAGCCACCATCAACCAAGATTCCGGAAAAGAGAGATTCCGTGCGAGTTGCCTTCTTGGCGATTGCCAGATGGTGGAGTGTCGCCGAATGCTGACGTCACGTGGCGGGCAGAGAATGACTCCATCACAACCACGGTTTCGTCTACGTCACGAGTTGTTGCAGAGAGTCGCAATAGATTCGTGACGTCAGCCAACCACAGCTGAACCAACAGTTTTGCGTGCTGGCAACATGTCGCGCTGTCTGTTCGCGAAGATTGCGGTGGTGACGGGACAGCGATAGCGCCCAGAAAGACGTCATGTGCCGTTCGTCTTCGAAGAAGTAACAAAACCACGCACCACGACGCAGAAAAAGGTTTCTCATGACACGCACACACCCGAACATGGTCCAAAACTGGACGTACTGAGCTGTGGAACAAAAGTTGCGCAAACAGCCGCAAGAAGAAGACATCGCACTTCGCTTCTTTGGTTTCTTCCCCAACTGCCGCATTTGCATTGCTTCCATCATACCGACATACTCCTCCACACCCGCGTGAAGTAGGATAGAGTAGTTGAAGTACCCTCACAATCCATCCATCTACCGATCCATCCATTACATTGCATCGCACTGCATCGCACTGAATTGCATTGGCAACCTCAGCATCTGTAATAGAATAGTCACATAGACTCGCACAACACACAAAGCCAGTCAAGCTTTTCGTCCTCGCTCGAACATTGAAGCCGAGACAGAGATTGGCATCGACGTCCAACAACCAACCATCAGCAACCGTCAGCAACCACCAGCATCCATCATGACAATCTCCATTTCGACGAGCAGATTCTTCTGCGCCGTGTGCTTGGCACTGACGGTACTTGCCACTCAGAGCACCGCCTTCCTCACTGCCCCTTCGAGGAGGATACAAGTGCCGCCTTCCAGCGCTCAACCATTCCTCGCACAATCGCCACAGCAGACCAAGCCGCTGTTTGCATCGTTCGAACCGGATGACAACCGAAAAGCGTCCTTGCTGTCGTCCACGAAGGATGATTCCGTCTCCACGTCCAACAGCGCCCTCGTTGAGGAGGACGCTGACACTGCGAACCTGGCCTCCAGCATGCAGTCCTCCTCCATGCCGGGATGGTTCGAACCGCTGGCGTGGAGGGGCGTCATCCTCATACTCTGCGCTCTCTGGGCATCCAACTTCGCGGCTGCCAAGCTCGTCATGGCAGAACCAGGCGTCGACTCCACCCTCTACGCTGTCACGAGATTCTCCGTTGCGGCTGTCGCCCTCACTGTCCCAAGCATGATCAACATCGTCTCCAAAAACAACCGCGCCCCGATTGCCGAAGAAACCGCAGGCACCGAGGCCAACGATTCCGCCGCGATCGCCGACGCAGAGGACGTGCCAACGACCACCATCCTGGACTGGAAGACCATCACGACCGCGGCGACGTGCGGCACCTGGGTGGCATTCGGATACCTGGGACAGACCTTCGGTCTCCTCACGACCACCGCATCGCGATCTTGCGTCGTTTGCAGTCTGCACTGCGTCTTTGTCGCTGCCTTGGCCGAGTACTGGCGTGTCCAGCGCGCGGCTGCCGAGACCAAATTCGATACGAAGCGATTGGTGCCGGCTGCGCTGGCCGTTGCCGGTGTGGCCGTTGTCGAGCTGCAGGGCGCCGGCGGAGCGCCCACGATCGGTGATGCTCTGTCCTTCGCGCAGCCGATCGGATTCGGTATGGGCTACCTCCTCCTCGAGGAGCTCATGGAGAAAAAGCCGCAGGCCGCATTGCCCGTCTCCGCGATCAAGCTGCTTGTCGTCGCGGCCTCCTCCTTCCTCACCTTCCAGCTGGGACCCGTGCTGCTCGATCCATCCTCCTTCGCGTCGATGGACAACCTCATGCACAACTTCGCCCAGCTCTCCTTCCGCATCCCGGACATCACGCCCATCATCTCGTCTCCCCTCGCTTTGGGCGGCATCCTCTACACGGGCTTGGTCACGACCGCCCTGGCGCTCTGGGTAGAATCCATCGCCTTCGCCAAGGTCCCGGCCACCGACGCTTCCATCATCCTCACGACGGAACCCTTGATCGCGGCGCTCGTGGGTGCCATCACCCTGGGGGAGACCTTTGGAATGTCGGATTACTTCGGTGCCACCCTCATTATCGGAGCCTGCGCGTACGCCGTCCTCATGGAAAGCAATCCAACTTCTGCCACCGATGACGCCGTTGATGTCACACCCAATGGCAGCCAGTCGTAAAACGGCGCGTTGTCTTTGTACCATAGTCGTACACTCCAGAGTACTCTCCAGAGTACTGGCGCGAGTGGTATTGACGATGTGTACGGCATCGAGGTTTCCACAGCGGCCATCACAACGCCCCGCCATACGAGCACCACTCCATTCTAATATACTCCTACCACCACATAACATAGCACAGCTACATTTTGATTCCAACAATTACAACAATTACAGACGTCTTGGTTGCGACAGCAGTACGAGGAGAGAGTGCACCGGAGACTATTCTTTGAACAGCTTCGGGCTCTCTGGAGGCTTCACACGAGATCAATGAAGACAGACCATTCCAGCTGCGTCATCCACAAAGTCCTTCAGCCGTACCCACGTTCATCAGCTGTGCAAACAACACAGAGTACTCGTGCATGCGGCGTGAGCAGACTTTTGTTACTGTTATGGTACCATAGAATATAAATGGTATTAATACTCTACTACGGAGTACTCGACATCACTCTGCAACCATACCTCTACTACTCGTACTCCACTATGAGTGTTACCTTCACCGTGGCAACAACATGCATGCAATTCGCTTCGCTCCTCCCACCTCTTACGTCGCGATGCCTTGCGACAGGTACTGGAAGTAATCGTACTGCGACGTCCCGTACGAATCCACCGAATCCTTGATCAGATCCAGCGCATGCGCGATCGTCTCCTCCGTGTTTAATTCGGGACGGAACCGATCGCGCATCTGCTGCACGATCTCGGCGGTCGATCTGCCATCGAAGCAGTTGAACGTGCTGCTGCTGCACGTGATCTCCACGATGGTCATGAAGATGTCGCAGTGGGCCTGCAGGGCCAGGAACCCGCAGCAGAACAACGTCACGAATTCCGAAAACAGCGTCGACTTCACCCCGCCCATGACTTGCACCATCTCATCCGTCAACTTGAACGGCGTGGACATCTCGAGACTGAACGAACCGCCAGGCGCGATTCCGAACACGAATCCAAAGTCGATGTGGATCACATGACCGGCCGTGTCAAGCAAGATGTTGCCGTTGTGCCTGTCCTTGAACAGGAACAGATGGGACAGCAGGGAGTAAGCGGCGAGGCTTCTCACAAAGTTCGCCTGCGCTGTCTTGAACGCTTCCTCTGGATTGGCTGAAAATTCCGTCATGCGCCGCAGATGACCGCGCAGTCCGCCGCTGCCGTACCCTGGCCGCTTCTTCAGAGCATCGAACGACATGGCGTTGCGTACCATCTCGATGATGCCCGTCGTGCGTCCCGTCGACAGGATGCGGTAAGGATGGAGCCAGAGCTCTAGACCCGCGTCTTGGAATGCCTCGCGGCACAGCTCTATCAGCTGCATCACAAAGGCTTCCTGCCGGAGATCATCGTTGGACTTGATGATGACTCCCACCAAATCCCAGCCGGGTTTGCTGGCCTGCGGGCTGGTGGCCGCTATCCTGGAGCGTTTCTCGGCCCAGCGCTCTCCGAATGCAAACCGTCCCCAGAACGCGGAATCCTCGCTCAGCTTGTCCTTGCTCACCTCCAGCTCCAGGGAAAGTTGCGCGTATTCCAGATCCTTCTTGACGAGCTCCAGGAGCTCCCCGTTGGACACCATGCCACCCTTCCACAGGGTCATAGCTTGCAACACGGCCGGTGGCAAGATCCCGCATCCCGCCAGGCGTGAATCCACAGCGCCAGAGTCGATCTGCGGCATCTCGTGCGGGTCCTTCATCTTCGGCCACGCCTTGCCTGTGCCGGACGTCTTCAGACTCTCGAAGTAGTTCCTGGGACCGGGTGCGAGCGCCTGCGCCGCCGCGTCTGCTGTGAGCTGCCCTTGGGCGACACGGTACTGGATCAGGAGCAATCGGATTGCCTCCATCGCTTCATCTTCCTCCGTTGGCTGCGAGTCGTGGCCCATGTTTGTGACTTCCATCCCATCGGAGCTTGCCGATTCGATGCCCAGCGACAGCAGGTCTTGCCTGGCGCCGTCCACAGTATCGCCATCTCCATCAGACATCACGCTCGCGGTTCCATCGCCGCTATCCCCCTTCAGCAACAATGCGACAGCACGCTTCCTCTCCAATGCCTGCAGCGAGTGCTGGGCTGCGCCCGACACACTTGCTGCGAGCGTATGGCTTGCGCCCTTGCTCATGATCGTGTCCAGGACCTTGCGACGGGTCTCGTTGCCACGATCCGAATTGTCATTCTCGTCAAAGTTGCGGGAGCTCAACGACCCAATCTTTCGTGTTGGAACTCGAACGTTGTCACGGCCGTGCTTGGAATTCCTCGGTGACAGACTTGAGGTGGGCGTGTCACTTCCCGTCGGATTCTCCTGGCCATCCTTGGTTTCTCCGTCCTTTACACCTGCGGACATCGCCAATTCCGGCAGCTGCAGGTGCTTGGACACGACAGACGTCACGAGCTGCTCCACCATCTCTTTGCTGGGTGTCTTCGATGTCACCGTGCTCTCCATGTTGCCCTTCGGGCTGTCAAAGCGTCGCAGCGCATCTGAACATCATGTGACGCAATGCATGAAGGAGAATACAAATAAACACGCAGATGGATAAACGGAGGTGGGAATGCAACAGAGTATGCGATTCCAAAAGAATGGCAATGGGGGCGTAGAAATAGAATGAGATCAAGATTGCTCGGTGTCCAGACCCTTGTGCACACGTTTGCTCATATGCGCCCTTTTACACTGATCGCAATGACATGAAGCTCAAACTCAAGATCACTGCGTCCTTTCACCTTTTCTTCCCACTCGACATTCGCGGAACAGCGCAGCACGCAGACACTTACGATTCGATTCCTTCTCTTCGGTCTCCGTGATGGATCCCTCCAGTTCCGATCTGCTGTCAATCTTCACCACGACTTTGGGCTGCGGCCGTGGGGTTTCCAGCTCGCTCTGAGCAATGTCTTCGTTGATGGATCCTGCAGCGGAGTGGAACTCCTCATCTTCAGACTCCGCAGATGATTTGAGTTCTGTCGTCTTGTCCTCCTCATCGTCTTCGTCTTCATCATCACCATCAGCAATGCCATCAGTCTTGGCTTCGTGCTTTGTTTCCTCCTTAGCTTCACACACTTGTTCTGTTTGTTCTGCAGGCGAATCTTCCTCCGCCAAGTCACTTTCATCCTTGGTGGGCTCCGTGTGTTCGCTCGCTGCCTCTGCATCAATTTTGGCAGCTTCTGCCGCAGTGACAGCCGTCGATTCGTCACCCTTCTTTTCTTCTTGTTCCTCGATCTCACCATTGCTGGATCCTGACGTCCCCGCCGTCGTCGCCCGCAGCTTGTCCTTCTGTTTCAATATCATGGTCTGTCGTTTTTGTTCTCGCTCTTGTGCCTCGACTTCAAACTGCACGCCTTCGTCCAAGATTTCCACCAGCAGCAGGACAGGCGTGCGCTCCTTGGACCTGAACACGTGACCCTCCTTGGATGGAATGCGCACGACACGCGACAGGCTGGAGCTGATGGTGTTCAGCGGATCACCGCCCATGCTGCCCGATGCGTTGAGGCGATTCAGTTCGCTCTGCAGCGCACCCTTGCGATCGTCGACGTTCATGAATCTCAGCTTCTCCGCGATGTCGCACAGGCGTTTCGTGAAGACGAGATGGGAGGACAGATAGTCGGCGTTCTTGGTCACGCGCAAGGCCTCCTCGGCCATCATCTCGGGAGGCAGCGTCTGTTTGACATTCCTGAGCTTGTCCATACGCACAGATTGGGAGAGTCCACGCGATTTGTGATTCTCCACGCGAAGCCGTTGTATCCGTTTCACGGTGCCCTTGAGGAGGGCCACCTGGTGTTTGGACGGTTGGATGAGATGGCCGACCGTGACGGATCCGCCACCCCAGCCGCTGTCAAAGTCAAAGAGCAACGATTCGAGCTCGCACAGGAACCTCAAGACCGCGAATCGGCGGCTGCAGGCCTGCTGGATGCTGGGCGAAAGGTTGTACATCGTGCTGGACGCGGTGGATGATGTGAAGGTGCTGCTCATGGTGCCTGCCGCGAAGGAACGCTCCACGGCCGTCCAGGCGTCATCGAGATCCGCCAGATGCGTCCAGATGAGCGAAACACCCAGCTGGATGGAATACCGACAGCACAACGTGAGCAAGAAGTCCTCCATCAGTTCCACGCGCAGGAGGTCCGCATGATTTCTGGGTGGCAGCATGCGCAGATGGATGGCACATATCTGCGGAAAGAAGAAGGCCAGTGACTGCAGCTCTCCGTCCGCTGCCAATTCCAGAAGGAATTCCAAGATGCATTGCAGGAGATCCGTGTCCGTGGAGGTGGCCGCGTCGTCTGATCCATTGCGCGATGCCGCTGATGTGAAGGATCGTGAGCCTGCCGTATCATTCGGTACGGCCTGCTCCTGCAGCATCTTCATCGCCGTCCCCATGTCTCCGGCGACGCGGAATGCCTGCTTCTTGAGCTCGTTGAGCGAATCCGTCCCCTCGCGACTCCCAACCGCCTGATCGAGCTGCTCCAAAAACTCCAACAACCCCATGATGCCCGAGAGGTACTGATGGCACAGGCTCTCCAGGATCGGCGACACCCGTTTGCACGCCACAAACTCTTGCGACACCAGCACCTTCTCAAAGAGCCACGTCGACGTATCCGATGGCACCCATTGGTGTTCCCGCTGATTGTAGTGCAGCGATAATCTATCCACCTCATCCTGCGAGTCGTCGTTCGTGGTTGTGGCAGTGGAAGTCGTTGCGGATTGGGATGTGTCGGCGATATCGCCGGACGGCTCCCGCTTGGCCAACCGCCCCCACAGAAGGCGCCTCGCCGTGAGCAGGGCGTTGAGTTCAAACGAAGCCGACGCGTAGAGCGTGTGGATGTGATTGGCCTGATCCACCATGCCCTGGCTGACGAGACAGTGCTTGCACAAGTCGCAGCGCTCCTCCAGACCGTAGGCAGGAAGAGGCGCTGCCTTGCCGCACAGCGGAAACTCCAACCGCTCCACCTTGCCGCACGATCTGCAAAATCTGGCCGGCGTCTGCGTGTAATGCTTTGGTTTTAGCTTGGGCAAGAGCGCGTCGTCGTCGCCGTTGTCGCCGTCGTCGCAATCGGTGGATGCATTGAGCGAATGCAGTTTGCCTTCGAGGCTGGCCTGGAAGGCTGCCAACCACGTGTCTCTGCAGTGCCTTGTGGGTGCCGTGCAGGTGACCTGCGTGCCCTGGTTGGTGACCAGCCGGAAGGACGTGGGCCTGCTGCCGCTGGTGAGCGAATTAGCGGATGTGGCACCGACGATGGTGAAGGTGGCAACAGGATAGTCCCCGCGCACCCATGCCTGCATGGATTCGTACGTGCTGAGTTGAACGCCCGCCAACACGCAGTATTCGTTGATGCGACCGGAGGTTGTTGGGTGAGGCGACATGGACGTCAGGGCGCTGGACGAGGATGACGATCTCCTTGCGGAGGTTGATGTGCCCCTTTTGTAGGGAGACGATGAAGACACGGATGACATGGATGCCGAGGAGGTCGACGCGGCAGCAGATGATGACAATGCTGCGCACTGCCTCCACAACGATCCCTGACAGATCCCATGGTGCCTGTCGGCCATGTGCGAGTTGGATGAGGTCAGCGACATGCTCGGTCTTTCTTTTGTTTGCTCTGCGTTCCACAGTCCACAGTGTCCACAGTGTCCACTCTGCACGGTAGCGCTCTGAACGTGGCGCGGTGGTCGCAGAAGTGACTGAATCAGATGACGCGGAGTCGAATGGCACACGTCCTCTCCAGTTCTGTTGTGCAATGCTTATTTTCAGCTTGAGACTTCGCAATCCTTTGCTGCTCCTTGCTCGTATTATACTTTATGTTCCAATACGCTCCTATTCCAATTGGATGTATCCTTCGCTGCGGTTGCTGCCGTTGCTACAGATACTGCGATTGAGCGGGCGAATGGATGAATGAATGGATGAATGGAACTGTGGAGGTCTCCGCAGATGTTGGGGTTCAGCCGGAGGTCGACGACTCTGCGTCCGTTGCAATAGACAGCGCAGTACTTCTCCTCTGATCAAGTGTCAGCTCAGGCACCTGCGACAATGGTGGCAATGGCGGCGCTTGCGATGGTCGCAATGACAGCGATGACAATGGTCGCGAATGACGGTTGTCCAACGCTCGCGGAAAGTCGAGTTGGATGCAGTGGAATCGTCGCTGGACACGTGCTTCCAATGCTGATGCTGATGTTGGTGCAGCTGAAGACGCAGACGAAGATGACCGTCGCGGTGGGAGACGAAGCCGCCTCTTCGTGCTTCGCTCCCGTTCCCCACTCGTACCGCTGTTTACCACAACGCGGTGCGCCAACATCCCACCAAGAAACCCAGTGCCTGGATCGCTGCTTGTCTTGGTGTCGTCACGGTGGCAGTTGCGGCCGTTGGGAAAATCACCGAAATGACTGAGTTAGGCCCAAACCAGCCACCGATTGTCACGATTCGAAAACGATTAAAGCAGTCCAACAAGTCAACGCATCTCCATCGGGTTATCGGCCAAGCCAAACATTTCCGAAACCAACAAACCCAACCCGTTTTTGGCATTTTGTTGTTTCTTCCACCCATCTCTCAACACGCGCAACCCATCAACGATCTGCGCAACCACCACCTCCAACAACCTCATCAAGGGCAACAGGACAGCAGAGCAACAACTGCACCTGCCAAGAACGACACAAAACAACTCAACCCAACCCTCCAACTCAATCCAATCCAACAAAGAAACGCAAACCCAACGGAACCGAAAAGACCAGAAAGAGGAGCAAGATGTTTGCAGGACTCTGTCAACTCTCAGGCCAGGCCTTGGCGACCGCCACCGAAAACCAGACGATCGTCGTCACCCCGTCCGGCCATGTGTGCTTCAAGAACCTGCTGCTCACCAAGCTCGCGGAGAACGGCGGCGTGGATCCCTTCGAGGCTGCTTCCGGGGACGACAAGGGCTCCGCCAGACCGCTCTCCGAGGACGATCTCATCGAAGTCAGCAGGTCCGGAACCGTCGTGCCTCCGAGACCCAACCCCGCCTCCTCGCTGCCCTCGCTCCTGGGATTGCTCCAGAAGGAGTACGACGCGCTGGTGCTGGACCTCTTTGACACGCGCAAGGCCCTAGAGGAGACGCGCCGGGAGCTGTCGCAGGCGCTGTACCAGAACGATGCGGCCGTGCGCGTCGTGGCGCGTCTCTCGCAGGAGCGCGACGCCGCCCGCCAGGAATTGGCGCAGTGGAAGGCGTCCGGCGGCGACGCCAGCGGTGCGGAGCCGGCCACCAAAAGGCTCAAGACGGAGCCCTCCGGTCCCATGGACAACGACATCCCGCAGTCGCACGTAGATCAGATGGAGAAGGTCCGCAACGAATTGCACGCCAAGCGAAAGGCCATGGTCAAGGCCGCAGCCGCCGCGGCACCATCGGCAGATGCCCTCAAGTCAGACTTCGACGACAACTCCGACGCCAAGAACTGGCACAAGTCCAGCTGCAAGGCCATCCTCAGCATCGCATCGCACGGAAACTTCGTCGCCACCGCCGGCAAGGACAAGCAGGTCATCGTCTACGATTCGGACAAGAAGGTCGTCCTGCACTCCTTCTCCGTCTCCAGCACAATCACCCTGGACATGAACGACCAGTACGTCGTCGCCGCGCACAGTTCCACCAAGGTCACCCTCCTCGACTACACCGACGGCAACACCGTCGGATCCTACTCCATCGACGACGGCAAGCTCGTCGATGTACGCCTGCATCCCACCAAGGCCCACGTCATTGCCTGCACATCGGCAGGGGCCGTTCTGGTCTTGGGCATCACCGACGATGGTCTCTCCCTCATCTCCACATTCACGCAATCGTCATCCACCAAATACACCTCCGGCGTCTTGCACCCCGATGGTCTTATATACGCTTCCGCCACATCCACCGGATCCATCGATCTGTGGGATTTCAAGAACAAGTCTTTGGCCAGTACAATGGAGGTAAGCAACTGAGCAAGCGCAATCGGAGTACCAGGATATCCCCATGTTCACGCGAATGTTACGTCATGTCTGTATTCCATACTATGCGGAGAGCCTTTCAAGACGGTGACTTCTTTGCTGTCTTCTCACACATTCTCAACCGTCCTCTTCCGTACCGTATTTGTCGACTCTATTTCTATTTGATTGCCGTTGCCTTCACTCATTCATCCATGCATCTCTTCAAACACAATCAATCGTCAACACCAACCATCAAATGCAAACCACAACACATGCAACACACAACAACTTGAACAGGACGGAGACGAATCGGATGCCATCACTGCCATCGAATTCTCCAACAACGGATACCACCTGGCATCCTGCCACGCTTCCGGCGCAGTCAAGGCATGGGATCTGCGAAAGCAGAAGGTCATGACGACGCTCAACACGGGCGACGACGAGGAGCTCTCGAGCGTGTCCTGCCTGGCCTACGATCACGGCGGCAAGTATCTGGCGTACGGTGGCTCCTCCGGCGTCGTCGTCACAACGGTCAAAGAATGGGGTGTCACCGCCAAGTACAGCGGCAAGAAGATCACGGGCATCACGTGGGGACCATCCAGCCAGTGGATCGCCACCAGCAGCGGCTCCAACCGATCGGTCACCTTCTACGGAAGCGAGTAAACTCCATCATGTACGGACGGATGCCGACGATGGAATTGCCGACCGGATGTAAAGAGTCATGCATGCATGCTGCGTGCCAATCCCAAAAGGTACAACTAGCTCGAGTGCAACACATTACTCTATCCAAGATCCACGTAGGCTTGATTCGTCACAGTACTGTGCACAGTTGTGACCGACTGACAAAGAGGGAGCAAACAAGACAATCACCGCATACAATGAAATGAACGGAAAAGAAAGGAAACAAGGAAAGACTAAGCACCACGAATAGTTATTGTATATGTTGGAACTACTGCAGAGAGTGGCCATCGTGTACTGGAGCACATGGATGTTGGCTTTCCACCACCGCATTCGCACATCTGCGAGTACTTTGATGCATACATGTACATTCAGGCCTCCATCCGTGTACTATACGTACCCGTATGTTCGCAGAACTCACTTGGATACGCCCTGCAATGTGATGACGATGTGCCTGGCGTGGCCGCCGCCCCAACCACCTTGATCACGGTGCTCGTTGAGGTAGATACCCTGCCAGGTCCCCAACGCCAACCGACCATTGCGGATGGGAATGTTCAGGCTGACACCCATGAGACTCGACTTGACATGCCCGGGCATATCGTCATCTCCCTCCATGGTGTGCCGAAAGGTCCCATCGCGATTCCATTCGGCCGGAATGATCTTGTTCATCGCCACCTCCATGTCACGTCGCACGTCGGGATCGGCATTCTCATTGATCGTGAGCGACGCTGATGTGTGCTGCACGAAGAGGTTGCACAGCCCCATTTGCAGTTGGGAGATCTCCGGTGCGGCCTTGAGGATGTCGTTGGTGATGAGATGGCAACCGCGCTTAGGCGCCGTGATGGTGATCTCGTGCTGGAACCACTGCGGGATCTTGGGCGCCATCTTGGCTGTCGCGTCGATGTCTGCGGATTGGGAGTTCGACGACTGCTGCAAGCAACTGTCTTGGATGGATGCTGCGCGAGTTGCGCAAGGCAGAAGCAGGAAGCTGGCGACGGGAACTGCGATGTTGTTGGCCAAGACGAGAAGAACGATGAGCAAATGTCCCAGAATGGTCCTTCCGCGCGTTCTTTGCATCGTAATACACTGCTCTATCAGTACTCTGTAGGTGTGAGTCGTATGCCGCTGCCTTTTGTTTGCTCAGCGTCCAGACGATACTGCTGGGAGTTGTTCTTTCTCTTGATTGTGGGACCTCCTGTGTTGTCGGGAAGGATGATGGTCACGACCGCGATGGTCATGATGATGGCGGATCTTTTCCCAAGATCGTGTATCCGACTAATACGACTACACAAAGAGAACTTGTGGTGTCAACGCACAAAAGGACAGCGATCCATGAAAGTTGGCGTCGACTGGCTCCATTCCATGACCCTCCGCGGAAGCTGTTGCCACTCATCCGGAGCATGCGATGCTGCTCTGACAAGATCCGTGTATTACATCATCCTCGACTCTTTTCAAACAACGATAAAGAGAACATCAATTAAAGTAGATTAAAGTAGAGCAGAGCAGCATCAGAAGCACCGTTGTACTCCGAGCATACATCCACGTTGGATCTATCGAAGAAGAGATGTTGTCACGCTCGTCATCAGCGCTGCGCCGTCTGCCGATCCGCTCTGGAGTAGTTTTCGCCAGGCCAACCGCACAGGCGAGCTGTGCAAGCCGGAGTAGACGAACGCGACTATTCACGTCGTCGTTGTCGATGCCATCGCGACCGCCGACGACAACACCCAAACCAACAAAGAAAGGAAGAGCTTGGGGAACGTTGCGCGTGACCGGACCGGACCAGACTGGAATTGTCGCAGCCTGCACTCAGATCCTGGGAAGATACGGCTGCAGCATCACCAACAGCGAGCAGTGGGTCGATCGCAACCATGAAAAGTTCTTTCAGCGCATTGCCTTTGAATACGATAACCACGATGCTATCATTGCAGACGCCGCCAGCATCGACAAAGTCGCATGCCAACAAGAAATTGACGATGTTTGCGACCGGATGGGGTTGGAGCCCATCTTGAACTGGCGCGATCGCAAGCCGAAGGTCGGCATCATGGTGTCCAAGTACGACCGTTGCCTGTGGGAGCTGCTGCTGCGCCATTCCGCGCACGAGCTCGACATGGACATCGAGGTCATCATCAGCAACCATGAGACTCTACGTCATGTGGCGGACACCTTCGATCTGCCGTACCACGTGTTGCCCGTGACGGCCCAGAACAAGCAGGAGCAAGAAGCCAAGCAGCTGGAGTTGCTCAAGGACGTCGACGTCGTGGTGCTGGCGAGGTACATGCAGGTGCTGACGGATTCCTTCCTGCAGCAATTCCCCAACCGCATCATCAATATCCACCATTCCTTCCTGCCAGCATTCAGCGGCGGCAGCCCGTACCAACGTGCCTCGGAACGTGGCGTCAAGCTCGTGGGAGCGACGGCGCACTATGCCACCGTCGATCTCGACGAGGGCCCCATCATCACGCAAGACGTGCTGTCCGTGACGCACCGCGATACAGTGCCCGATCTCATGCGCAAGGGACGGATACTGGAAGGCACCGTGCTGTCGAAGGCGCTGGAGGCCCATTTGGAGGATCGCGTCATCGTGTACAACAATCGATGCGTCGTCTTTGGCGACTGATGCTTTTGCCTTTGGCACTGTTGGTATGCAAACGGAGTACTCTGCGATCTACTCTACGAGTAAACAGTGTCATAGAATACGTAGCAGCCGATGCGACACAACTCAATTTTACTCTGTTCGTCTCGACGAGTTCTGCTGCCCGTTGTGGCCTCTCTCTCTCCCTTTCTCTAGACATCTAACTACAGACCTCCCACCTACGAATCAAGTTGACATCGCCAACCCTCCAAGGCATCTATGAAGCGAGAGTGCGTACCATGGGGTGCGGCCTGCGACCCATCGGTACGGTATCCGTACAACATCCCCACTGCCCCTGGCAGGGTTCTCCCATCCCCAAAGCTTCTACCTCACTCTGCCCTCACTTTCCAACAGTGAACGAAACACGACACGCTTCCTTGCCTCTTGGATAGAATTGAGATCAATCAAATCATGTGCAAAGATGTCACCTCCCGTCCCACGACTCCTCGTTGACAAATGTTCCATGGCAGAAGTTGACACCCAGCACACGCTCGCAAATAGATAGAGTAGTCGTACGAGTGTCCCTTTACGACCGCCATCTGTATGCAGCTGTATCTCGGAAGTGTGCGAACTGATCACCCCAAGCAAGATCAGAAGAATGCAACCAAAATCAATCGCGAAGAAGCTTGCGCACGGATCCTTGTACGTACGTACAATGGTGCAGTCGTAGAGCAGGGCACGCTTCGTTCAGTTCGCACTGGCTGCCATGTGATCAAAATCACCTCTCTGACAAGACCTGCTGCCAAGCAGGAAATGCAATCGCAGATCGCTTGCTTGGAATAGATCTATCTCCGCAACCAAACCAACATCACGAAAGTGAATCGAATTCAATCGTAGGAAGACCAAACCGAAACGATATCCTTTCGAGTCCGATTTTGGATTGAGCAGGGGGGATGTGTTGTCACGCATTATGGATGCGATGCGGGATATGTTCGATTCGTACGGAAGACATTTATCTCTTCATCTATCTGTGAAGAGAGGGGCAGTGTGTGGGGAGCACTCGTAACAAGAGAAGGCGCTGTTGCAGTCCTGGTCGAGTCACATCTGGCGCCAAATCATGTGCTTCGAGAAAAAACCCGAACACGAACAAATCTTGGTCGAGGGGCGTGATCTTGGTCCTGATTGAGCAATCAACATCATTCATGCCCCTCGTGATACTCGCACTTTGTGTGACTGCGCCAAGGGGAGCGTGCTTCTTGTTTGATGTGTGAATGAGCGAGTGTGGAGGAGAGAATGGATGAGCTGGTGAATGGGGAATGGGATCTTGCTTGTTCTGTGTTTGGGAATGATTGAAGCGCGGAATGAAGGCTTGGAGACCAACACATTCAGGTGCGCAAGAGTGAGGAGAGAGGAAGACGCGACTGAGAGACACAGGAGATGCGCCGAATTTGTTGACGCCAACGACAAAGAGGCAAGAGATCGCCAGATCGATCTCATAAATTTTTGGTGCCAACAGAATTAACACGTTCTTCCGCAACTTCCAACCAAAGAGCCACACCACGAACAACTGCGACGTTCCGGACGCCATAACCAACACCACGAGAACCATCGTGTGTACTGCCGAACACGCACCGACGCAAGCAGTGAGGGCACACAAATTCCCAAAAAGCATCGTCGTGAAGCCTCCCCCGGCATCCTCAGCACCAGCCACCCTGCCAAGAGGCATTGCCACAGCCAAGCACACGGCTGGATAGCAACAACAATCGCAACCGCAAGTCGAGAGTATCCAGAAACAAAGGAGAAGCGCAAGGTGGTGGCAACCACAAAAGCGAACAAGAAAAACGAAAGCGAAGACGAGAATCGTTGAGCAGAGCAGCTCTTGATCGCACTCGCACGTATCAGTACTGCGACGAGCAAGAAGACAAGAACGCAAGAAGACAGGAAGGCAAGAAGGCAACACAAACGCAGCGCAGGCACAACTCTGCATCTCCCAAGATGTCGTCCTCTCACTCGAACGACGAGTTCCATGATGAGGCCTTTCGCGGAGACCCATCTCGCAACCAGGACCGCTTCTCAACGATCGACCTGAACAGCTCCGTTGGCCGCAGCACTCTGCCCGTCGGTCGGATGCCAGCCAACGCGCCTGCCAGCGGAGGCCGCCAGATGATGAGCCAACAGCAGCAGCAGCAGCAGCGAGATCCGCAAGAGAGACAGTCATCCTCCAGCATCCAGGCCCCCGTTTCCGTGGCCTCCCTCATGTCAACTGCCACCAGGGGTCCATCGGTCGATGCCATCAGCCAGCCAGACATTGGTGGAGTTCCTGTTCCTGCTCAGCGTCAAGTCCAAGCTCAGGCTCAAGCGCAGGCTCAAGCTCAAGCGCAGACTCCGCCACGAGGAGCATTCCGGACTGCCGAGATGAATGCCCCGCTGGGGTCCAGCCAGTCATCGCGCATGGGACAGACCCAGGCATCTTCCACGATGCTGCTCTCCGACACCTCCATGCGTCCCGCCCCACCTCAGTCCGCCTTTGCCAACCTCAACGCCTCTCCCCAAGCCACGAGCGACGCCGTCACATCGCAGCCGATCATGCCACCCCCGCGCCCACGCAGCAAGACCAACAAAAACAATCAGACTGGCAGCAGCAGCAACAACAGGAACAACAATAGGAACAAACATGGCGGCAGCACCGTTGCATCTGCCGCCTCCATCCAGTCTGCCGGAACCACAGGCACGCGTCTGCCAGGAGGACCGCCGCCCTCCAGCGTCCCCAGCCTGCTTAAGGCGAGGGATGCGGAGGACGTTGTCGTTGGCAGCAGGTACAGCAGCCGCGCCGCACGCGCAGCAGCAGCCACCGCAGCGGCCAAGAAGGAGCAGCGCATCAAGCAGTCCAACTCCTTCGTCGGAAGGCTGCGTCAGACTCTCGGAAGCGGCGACGGCGTCAAGAAGAGCGGCGTGCCGATTGGCCGCACGGAGGAGGATTCACCCCTCCTGGATCGCACGGGCTCCACCATCGCCGGCAAGAAGACCGTCAGGCTGTCGGTGCTCCCCGTGGCAGGTCTCCGAGTTTCGCACCGTCTGCAATCGGGACACACGCTCAGCAACGAATCCCTGCCATCCTACGACGATTCCTACGGTGCGTGGAAGTCGCAGCAGCGCGCCGACACCTACACCAACCTCAACGATCCCGAAGTCAAGGCGTTGGACCGCGTCCAGAGCTTTGCACCCAAGCGCCTGCTCGATATCGAGAACGGAACATCCATCGTCGTGTCGCAGCAGCACTTCCTGGATTCCAAGCGTTACCAGGAGATGGATAACGCCGGTGCGCTCGTTGTCACCGCAGCCAAGACGACCGCACCGGCGGCGCAGGAAGATTCCCTCTTCTTCGCGGAACGCGCCGTTTCTCTGCGCGAACGCTTGTACGAAGGCAGCGTGCGGGACTTCGAGGTCAGCAGCGAGATTGGTACGTTCGGCGGAGCCTGGCGTGGCATCTTGCGCCGCTTGCTCTGCAACACCTTCGATCCCATGTCCGGTGCGCGTGTCACGCGCCAGCTGCAGCTCTTCCTGCCATTCCTCACCGGCTACGAATCCTACGTCCTGGGACAGGTCATCGAGGCCATGGATCTGGAGAGCCGCAGGGACGTGGACTACATCCTGCGAATCGCCTTCAGCAACCGCAACGTCAGCCGCATCCTCGTGCAGACCATCCTGCCGCGATGGGACTTCTTCTGGCACTGGCACACCCAGATCACGTGGAATCGATGGTTCGATGGATGGGGGCAGCTCCCCTTTGTGGGCATCACCTCGTTCCCAGCCACGGAGAACTTTCCGGCCACGAGGGACCATGCGCTGGCCAGCATCACGAGGCTCCTTCTTGGCCCCGGCAACTGGATCACCAGGGTGATCACGCAGGGCCGCGAAGGATTGCTCACCGACAATCCTTCCACCATCGCGCAGAACCTGGCCGCGGAATCCAACGGCTTCGAATTGGCCAACAGGAACCAGTACGGCACCTACTTTGGGCGCATCAAAACGAACGAATTCCGCCTCGACCATCGCCTGCCAACGGACGAGTCTATCCTGCGCACGTTCGTCGCGCAGCCCATTCCAACGATGGTCAACAACGGCGTCGTCCACACCTTGTACCAAGTAGCCTGGCATTGGCACAGCATGCTCGACCAACCGTCCGGCAACTTCGCCCATCAGCGCATGGAACAGCTGGATCCCTTCGAAGCAATGCGATTCCACATGCCGGCGGTCTGCGTCGTCCTGTCATCGTTGCGCGGCCGCAATCGATGGGACGCCACCGTGCTGGGGCCATTCGTCAGGCACTGTCAGGAACTCCAGCCCAGCAGCAAATCGGATGGCTGCAAGACCCTCGTGCGCGACATGCAGGACAAAATCGTCACCAATCTGTGCGCTGGCGTGGCATCCGTCATCGATCCCCTGCGCTCGTGGTTGGACGCCATACTGCAGGCGTGCGAATTGATCGAGCAAGAGGCGCAGGAGGTGTACCAGGCCGTCACAGCCGTCGAGATTGGCATCCGGCTTGGCCACGACCTCATGACGCAGGTCGCGTGGAAGATCCCATCGGATGAAGACCTGAAGAAGGGCATCATCAATCACCTCAAGGGAAAGAACCCAGGTCCCAACGTCAGCGAGCGGCGCATCCGCGGTGCGTTGCTGCTCACGACCCCACGTGACAAGCGCACGCTCATGGAACTCGTCAAGAACAAGCTCGTCAAGACGCGACCATGTCAGCTGTTGCTCGGCCGTGTTAAAACGTTGCTGCAGCGTGGCATGCGTCGCGAGTTCCTGAACGAGGCCATCCGCGAGCTGTCGCAGGGCGACTACGTCGAAGAAGTCGTGCATGACGAATGGTACTGGCTGGAGGAAGGCGAGAAGCGTGCCGCGTACATCTACGACGCGAAGGTCACTGGAAGGGACTTGCATCGCTTCGTCCACGTCGATTCCGGCCTGGAGCGCTTCGTTCGTCTCCACAACGGATCCGTGCGCTGCAGAGCCTACGTGCCAGTGGCCGAAGCGGTCACGCGTGCGCAGCGTGCCTACATGTACATGGAACTTGAGCAAGGCAAGAAGTTCAAGTACAACGCCTTCATGGAATTCACGTACCTCAGGATCGCGTTGCGGCGGTTGATGGTCCTGTCGCAGCTGTGCTGCGAAGAGCTTGACAACGCTCGCCTCAATGTCCTGCGCGAAGTCCAACGATCGAATCAGGTGCAGGTGGCACTGCAAGACTTGGAGCCAGGCAGGCAGTACTTCACGTACAACTCGCGAACGAAGGAATATCAGCCATTCATGTGCCACAAGAAGTTCACGCCGGTCGATCCTGAGTGGGTGGCGTTGGCACGCACGAAGATCGTTAAGGTGCCACCGCAGTCCATGATCGTGATCGGAGGTGGCCCCACCGGCCTCATGACCACCATCCACTGCACCGAGAACGTCCTCGTCAGCGGAGGCAAAATGAAGCTGTACGAAGCACGAGATGCATTCACGAAGGGCGGTTCGACATTCGAACGGGCGCAAATCGTTCGGTTGGATGCACGATGGATCGCCATGCTGCGGTACCATCTCGGAACGGGTTTCGAGGATGTCTTCATCCCTGCGTCAGGCGAAACCGATGCGCAGCTGGGCAATACACTGTAAGTGTCGTGGATGTGATTTGGCATGATGCCTTTCGCTTGCATTTCAGCTTCGTTCTTGCATCGCGCATGCCTTGGATTCAAATGATGCTGCTGATGTTGTGCATGCGGACGTGTATGCGTGTATGGCTGTGGATGTGGTGTCCACTACAACCGAATCTACTGCTTCATGATCTTCGCCATCTCACTCGTCTCGCCTGCGTTCATTCCACGTACCATCGCTGTCGTCACCACCACCGCCAACAACAACAACAATTTCCAACGTCAATCACGTCTCGCCATGTGTACCCTGGACACTCTGATACTGACAACCATAATGCCTACACAGAGCCTCCCAAGGATTCGTTGAAATCACGATCAAGGACCTGGAGAACATGCTGCATGTGGAAGTGTCCAAGCTTTGGTCCAAGGGCGTGATCCAGTGTTTCACCAACTCGAAGACCCGTTACGATCTGTCAACGAACAATCTCATCAAGCTTGGCGATGCGCTGAAGATTGACGACCGCATTCTCCGCCGCCACGATCCCAATGGCGCCCCGTCAAAGGAATATTGGTCCTGGAAGGTTGCCGACCTCATCTACACACAGCCATTGGGCCTGGACGACCTGAAGATCGGTGTCGAGTACGGCGTATATATTCGATTGGAAGGCGCAGTGCTACCCTTCAAGCTCACAGGAGTTGACCTCATCTCTCGCACGTACTCTTTCACCGCCCTCAAGAAGGGCGTGTCGGATCTCAAGGCCACGGCACACAACCTGCCATCGGTCTACCCGAAGGGCACCTCGCGCCACGCGGATGTCAGCCATGTGATTCTGGAATGCGTGCAGAAGGGTCTTTCTGGTGGCTATGCACGAGACGAGCTGGCCATGAAGTCTATCCGCAAGGAGAAATTCAGCCTCGACGTCGGCCACACACACGTTGTTGAATGCATCGGGTAAGTGCACCTCGGGATTGAGGCCGGAAGCTTGACAATGCGTTGTACCTGGCATGCTGCACCTCTGTTCTGAGGCGGCCTGCTCCTTTCTCGGCAATCTCTGTATCGGCCATCTCGCTCATCGACACTCACACGCCAACTATTGAATAATCGTGCACGCTCCACTCATGCTCTGTCCCATCCTTCATCTTGGCTCGCTTCCATGATGGCGCATGTACTCGTATGCTGAATCATTCCGAACACAATCCTCTCAGAAAACCGAACGGGTCCAAGGTCCACTTCACCGCAACCACCGAGGAGCCATACGGCGTCTGTTGCATTCAGGGATTGAAGATTTCGCTTGGCATGCACAACTTCGGCGAGAAGCGATGGGGCCAAGGCCTCTTGGATGACTTCCGATCAACGAACGACCAGAACACGCGCATCATCGGCGACTTCACCAAGATGGTCCGCCAGCGGCTCGTCTGCAAGCGCATGTACGAGTTCATGAGAGATGACACGGACTGGCAGCTTCACTTCGCCAAGCTCGCCGACGAATCCAGATATCACGACCTGAACGAGTTCGATCCTGTCTTTCCCAAGCTCGTGAAGGCGACCAAGCTGCTGGCCGACCTTTCGCCGACGTTCCAACGACAGACTCTCCAAACGCGATTCTTCGAGACGGGGGACAACTACTACCTGGGCATGGAGTTCTGCCGCGAGTATGAACATTGGAAGACCGAAACCGCCGAGGAACTCGTGACCGGCTTGCGCCTCAAGTACAAGGCGGACGATCACAAGAAGAGTATCGACAGATTGAAGAATGTCTTCGCCCACCACATCGACCGCCTCTGGTACGACGCCTGTTTGGAGACCATTCGGCATGGGGATGTCTACAACCCAGGAGCACGCAAGAGGGTACCAAGGATCTACATCATCAATTCGTACGAAGATGTCGAGCTGTCCACTCTCCCCGTCGGAGAAAGCTTCCGCGTGAGCGACCGTCCACAGGAGATGTATGAGGTCATCATCAAGGAACGCAAGCGCATTCTGGCACGCAACGTCGAAGGCTACATCTCCAAAATGAAGAGAGACACCATGGTGCGAAGGGAAGGAAATCTGACGAGGAACCCCGATGGTAACCAGGAATCCAAAGTCGCGTTGGCGACCTTCCCCGTCAGCCACTACGTGAACTACCGCACCGTGCGCCTGAACAACGAAGCGAAGGGATACGTGTTTGCCTTCGTCGGCGATGAGCAGTCCACACCGCACTTCATGCGCTACAGCGGACTCACCGGCGCATGCATCAACGCCATGCTGTTCAACGAATTCATCAAGAAAGCAATCCATGGCACTTCGTTCGAAGATCGATTCCGCACGTACTCGAAAGAAACCAACTGGTCCAACAGCGAAGTCGTCACCAGGGGATGCGGCACCAACTACGGCCGGGACGGATTTCTTCGACCAGGATTCGAATACGAGAAAGGCATCGATTACCTGCACTCCAAGGTGATCGAGTTCATGGAGACCAAGCAGGATATGCGAAAGGTCCTGTCGAACGATTGGAAGAGCAAGTTCGCGGCCTCCCTCATCCCAAAAGGGATGGAGCTGAACGAAATGTTCCGACATTCGTTCTACGAGATCACGCAGAATATTATCTTCAACAAGCTCGTGGCGGAGGTCAAGGCGGACAAGACGATTTCCAGCGCAGGGCTCGAGGAGGCGCTGCTGCAGCGCAAGCAAGAAATGGTGCACAGACGACAGGAGCTCGGAGCTGCCATGTATTGGAGCGAATTCATGGCTGACATCGATGGCATCGAGAATGACGCACTTCTTCGATTGGCAGAGTATCATTGCGAAGTTGCAAAATGCTTGGAGGACACCGTGGATCAGATCATGGACTTCGCAACCAAGGCGGCTTTGTACAACAAACGCATGGCATCCCACATCTACGTCCAGCCCAAGTCCGTCGATTCCATCGTCGACGACTTTGCCGTGCAGGCACAGAACTTCGCCAACTCGCTCACCCTGGCATCGGCCTTCTCTGCAGGCGCGGTCGCATTCAACCTCATCGACATTCTGGGTGATGGGAACGATGTGGCAGGGATCATCTCTGCCATCGTCGGTGCTCTGAGTATCGTCCTGTCCTTCGGCACCATGGCCAACGTGTCTCAGTACAAGATCCGCAACGAGGAGGCGAGGATTGTATTCCACGACGCCAAATTTCAGGGCGTGAAGAAAGCGGCGTTCTGTCTCATGGGCAACACGGAACGGCAGGGCGTACCGGAGAGGCTCAACCCTTTCTTGGCGCACATGGACGCGGAGGTTCAGAAATTCATCGATGCAGTCAAGTACTACGGCGAAGAAGACCCGAAGTCTTTCGTGGAGGTGTACAACGAGTTCAAACACAACAGGAACGACCCCACCGCTTTGGATGAATTCGATCGACTGCTGACGACGTACTTCATCACTGAAGTGTATCACAAGAACTCGTACGTTCAGGAGCATCTGGTTAACATCCATCGCGGCTGCGACGAGATGCAGCGGATGCTGTCATCCACATCGGAGAAGAGCAACTCCACGCATCGCGTCGAAGCAGCCCATCTGTTCTACAGGTTGAATCGGTTCAGCTCGATCTTGGCAACCTCTCTCCAGCGGGGACCGACACGATTCGGTTTCCTCAAGCAGCGCAGATTCTGGCACTGGGACTGCACCGTCGCGGTCCGGTACTTCTACAACATGTTCTGCTGCGCATCGGCGGAGGGCCCCATGCCGCTGTCTCCGATCCAAACAGAGTCTCTCGGCATCGCCATGCAAGCGAAGGAACTGTCGGAGATCGCAGGTGGCGAGATCATGCGACGCAAGGTGCAGGATCTTTACCAGCTGTACCACGCAACACGCGAAAGCGAAATCGCATCGCTGGTGTTCATGTCGGGCTTCCTCGTATTCACGGCGTCCTGGATCTTCTCAATCGCCAGGATCGTTGGCAGAGCCGGTGGACCGACCAGAGTGGAAGAAGCAGGTGCATGGGCGCTGTTGGCATCCACTGTCGGAGCAGTCCTTGCCATCTTTCACCTGCTGCGCAAACTAGTCATCTTGCTGGGATTGTGGAGCGTGCTTGGCAACAAGGTATCCGAGGCGCCCACTGCCCTCTCGAAGGAGAATATCTCTCTCGTCAGGACGGTCACGATGACTCAGATCTGCCTCACCACACTGCGGGTGACAGCGGCAACTGGCGCCGCTGTTTCGTTGCCCTGGGCTCTTGCCGTCCAAGCGTATGACGACGAGATCGACGCTGCTGTCGAGCTTCCATTCTACGTCGCTCTTGGGAGCGTTTCGATGGCCCTGTTCGCCACGATCGCCTTCTTCGGCGTGGAATACGTCGTTCGCTACCGTCTGCCACCCAAGCTGGGTGAATTCGTCTGCGAGGCATTCCGAGACGAGATCGAGGACGCGTACAAGATGATGGAGATCACACCAAACGATGTCGACCCCAAACAGGCACAGGAGCGAGAAACTTGGGAGTATGTCGCCAGGGACTTCCTGCACAAGTACCGCTTTGACACCGTCTTTGCTGCCGATCGCTTTGGTTCCATCTTGCAATACATCCAGAGCGGCATGGATCGTAGAGACTGATTTGGTTGCCCCCCTCCCCCTCTAGGCGATGGATTGGATGCAACGCTCACCTGTACCTTGTGGGCGAGTCCTTGTCCATCACACAAACATACCAATTGAATGTAACATTACATAATACTATTGTATAATATATACCATACCATACACGGCAGTCTTATTGTACCCTACGACTGCTCCATGTTTGTGGTGCATTTGTGAGCGGCATCGAAGCAAATGCACCGATGAACCAGTGACCTATTTTTGCATCGCTAGCATCTGTTTCGCGGCGAACATGCGAAAACGTGGAATGTGTTCTTTGGAGAAGATAACTTCAACTTACGAGGATGATGATTGGCTGAGGCCGGATCTGTTTTGACATCTGTCGTCCAAATCTTGCGACTTGTTGATGGGCTTTGATGGATCGCGCCATGTCACAAACTCTCGCAAACACGAACCCGTCATCGACCCACCCACAACCACGAACACAAAGAAGAGAGGAAGAAAGAAAGTGTGAGAGAACACAGAGGCGAACGAAGGGCAATCACACACAGAGACAAACAGATGCAAGCCAACTCCATGCAAATGCACGTGCACAATAGGCACTCGGCCCCCTCCAAGTGTCAAGCCAACCGCGGAAAAACGAACACGCAGGAACTGACCACTGATCGGTGTTTGACAAAACGCTGGTGGGACACTGCTTGTTGCTGGCGTCAGCACAGGACAGATCATTCCTCCTGTCCGACGGGCATCAGCACATTTCAAGACACGCAAAGTGGAACAACAGCAACAGCAGCACCAGGCCACTCTCACGCTCGCGCTCACGCTCACTCATACCCAACTCTACTTTCATCCAAGCAACGTTCTCCCTCACCATGATGGTCAAATCCAGCCTCCTTCTGTTCGTAGTCTGTCGGCTCGGCGCTGACACAGTCACACCCTTCACGATGTCTTCCACATGCCCTCACCGGCCTTCGCTCCAGCGCGGTGGCTCTGTCTGCAAACCTGGGCTGTCCCATTTTGCTTCGCCTTCAGGCCTCTTTGCGTCAGCCAGAGGCGATAACGGATCGCGGCTCCAACACGACTCCATGTCACGGCCATCAAGGCCTGTGTCACGATCATCGTCGGTGTCATCAGCCACATCAGTCTCCGCAACTTCCACTCATAGTGCGCAAGCGGGCGAGTGCCAGATGCAGATGGACATTGACACGAACAATGCCATCAAATTCGACTCGCGTGATTCTGACGATGAACGGGCGCATCTGGATGCATACTCATCCAACAAAGACCAGGGAACGAGCTGTGAAACATCACGGTACTCGTACGAAGGAGATGCACACAACGATAGCAACTCCGGCGGCATGAACAAGGGCAGTTCGGACGAGCAAGCGCTTGCATCCAAAGGCGAAGCAACCAACAGAGATCCTTCAGATGTTTGGCGAGCGCGGTTGCTGTTGCTCGCGTCCGCAGCATTGTACGGAACCAATTTCTCGCTCGTCAAACTACTCGGTGACTCGTTGCCGATTGGTGTCAGCACCACTCTTCGATTCGGACTGGCGTCGTTGGCGGGCCTCCCGTGGCTGTTGCCAAATCCAAAAGAGGATGTCTCCCTGCAGGACACGGTCGCAGCTGCGTGGTTGGGATTTGAGGTCGGCCTCTGGAATTCGATTGGGTACATCGCACAGGCTATCGGTTTGGAAACTACGGACGCATCGAAGTCGGCCTTCATCTGCTCGTTGGCCGTCGTCACTGTGCCGCTCATTGAGTTCGCAACAGGCAAGAAGCTCAAGAGTCGAGAATGGGCTGGGGCGATGCTGGCCGTGCTTGGGGTTGGCATGCTGGAACTTGGTGGTGGACAGCTGCAAAGTGGAGAGCCCTTGCTATCACGGGGTGATCTGCTATCTTTCATCCAACCCCTTGCTTTTGGCATCGGTTTTTGGAGAGTCGAAAGCGCCATGAATAGATTTCCAGGCCAGGCCAGCCGTACCACAGCCGCGCAGCTCTTGGCCGTCGCTCTTGCATCGGCTGGATACGCTGTGTGGTCGACAGACGTTGCGATGCTGCAGTCGTACCCATGGGCTGAATGGTTGACGTCCCCCTCCATCATCCTGAGTATCATTTGGACGGGTTTGATAACCACAGGCCTCACGATCCTGATGGAGACGCAGGCCCTGCGGACGCTTACAGCTGCCGAGACGACGCTCATTTTCTCAACGGAGCCATTGTTCGGAACGGCGTTCGCATCTGTTGTGATGGGAGAGCAACTCGGAGCCGGCGCTGCGTTGGGTTCCGTTCTCATCCTCGTGGGTTGCCTTTACAGCAATCTTGGTATTGAAGGCATTCAATCCGTCTGGAAGTCAGCCGAGCTTCCCCAAAAGGTTGCAAAGACCCGCTTCGGAGCGTACGTGTCCAAAACGCCGCAGCGGGTCAGAAGCGAGTGGCTTTGGTTGTGCTGCAGCATCGCCGCCAACGTCCTCACCTTCGCCTGGATTCTGGAGGAAGAACTGCCGGAGCTGCAAGCGTTCCTCGCTTTCATCATGAGCACGATGAGATCGGCGCTTCTTTCCATCCGAATATACTAGTGCATGTGTACCAGATTCATAAGTTGCAAGATGACGGAAGGACCTTGCAGTGTTTCGGCCTCCCGCTCCTGCGAGTGGAGATAACAAGATGGCTTGGAAGCTGCACGATGTGGTACAATGAAGCTAACCTAGGAATATGTGTCTGTATGAATCTCTAGAAGAGACAAAGGCTGGATCAATCTCTCCAAATACTACCACATAGATAAGGTGTTGTACTTTCGATTTGATTTCGAATCCAGATTGTTCCTGCTGCATGGAATTCATTTCGATTCGAGGTGCTCTTGATACTTCGCAATCGCCCCTTTCTCGAAACTCTTGATGGCGAAGTTGACGACCGTCTGGTTGATGGTGGCCGTCGCTGCATTCAGCACACCCTCCGGAAGCAGCCTCATTGGAGCGGGGAGCTTGCCACCTGATTCGAACGATATCTTCCCCGTCAAGCCCTTCCCGTCATCAGACGCGCGTAGCTCACCGACCACCTCAATCTCAATTCCCAATGCCTCCGGAGATATCGACATGCCTGGGAGAATCTCGACTTGGGGATCGAATGCGACGGATTGCAACGCAAACACCGGCAGGTTGGGATCGTTCCGAACCAATCCGGTCCACATCTTGATGTCGACTGTGGGCGCGAGCTTCAGCGTGACGAACTGCAAATTCATGGTGCGCAGTCGGTAGATGGAATTCCCCAACTCCGTCGTCAGATCTTCATCCCAGATGGACATGGCCAACGACCTCTCATCCTTGAGCCACTCCACGATGGATTCTCGGTCGGCCTCGTCCCGAAGTTCGGTTACCAACGCCGCGGTGGCACCGAACTTGATGTCGCCCTTGCGTCGTTCCAACGCAAAGTAGGGTCCGTCGCGTGACAGAAGTTCTCGCCGTCGAGACATGACCGTGTTCTGTGGCTTCGATGTGGATGCAGACGACATGCGCAATGGTCCAACTGATGACACATGTCGCGATGATGTGTCCACTGCGTCAGAAGGCAAGGTGGCTTGCGCAACATTCGTCGGAATGGGGGCAAATGCAGCTGTGGAGCACCCCATGATGGCCACAAGGCAGAGGGAGCGGATCATCATGACGGCGATGGAAGTTGTTGGAAAGGATGCCTTCAGTTGTCTGGCTTGGTTGATGGATGGATGGATGGATGGATAGATGGAGAATTTGTGGATGGGTGAGCGATGGGTGAGTAATGCGTGATCGTTGCTTCATTGCGCACTTTGATAGAAAGGCATGGCATGATCCCAATGTTCAAAACAGGACAGGACCCGCAATGCGTCAGATGCTCTGAGGTCGTACAATAGGTGCGATGCATAAAGAGCATTGATGATGGTTTGTTTCGATGATGTGTGTCTGCGTTGCACGACTGTTCCGCTTCTTTTCTTCATTCATTTGTTCGTTTTTCTGTTGTTGGCGTGTGCGTCATCGGCGGTGGACTTTTCTTGTTTCTGATTTTCGATCGAATCAGTCAATGAGCAACCATTGAATCTACGACCACATGGACCGTATGTTTTGAAGATACCAACTTGACATGATATCACCCGGATGTGTCATGACAACCACAACAGCTTCTTGTTCCGCATGTCGGAATCCGCGGACAGAACAACGCTGTGGGTGTCACGCTGTGATCCACGGGGAGGATGTTGGCACTCTCTCGATCATCATTCCTCCTTTCTTGTGCCGTTCTTGTTCTTGTTCTTGTCCTCGTTTCCTTCTTCCCTTCGATTTCTGTGTCTCCTCTGTTCCGCGTTTTGTTCGGCGGTTGTTCCATACCCATTCCATAATCTTCGATCCACTCCATCACTCGGCATCCCATCAATAGCTCCATTCTTTCTGTCTCTCTCTCTCCCCTTCCATACCATACCATCTCCTTTGCCAATACCCACCCATCATGTCAATGTTCCGCAATCACAAGATCCGCGTGGCCGCCTTCGTCCTGTTCCTCGCCACAGCGACGAAGGGCAACGTCAACCATGATGGGAATGTCGGAGGCGGCGGAACAGCAGCGGTGCTGGCATCGCCAACAGCACCAGGATCCGTCTCCATCCACAGCTCGTCGCTGTCCGTGGAGGGCGTGCATCTGCCTGATTCGCACGTCCTGGACGGAGTCATGCTGCAACGCAACGGCCATGGCATTCGGTCCATCAACTTCTTCGGCTTTGAGATCAAGGCCTACGTGGCTGGACTGTACACGGAGGTGTCGGTGAATTCGGAGGAGGACGTGCTGTCGTACCTGGACTCCGGCAGTCCCATGATCTTCGATTGCACGTTTCTCAAGAGCGTCGGACAGGGTCGTGTGACCTCAGCGTGGGAGCAGCAGCTGGAGTACAGCGTGACGCATCGGTACGACCACTACGAGAAGGACAGGGATCGGTTCATCGGCATGTTCGGTCCCATCAAGGCATACGGCAAGGAGATGATGCAGCTGATCGGCGACGAGACGGTGGTGTACGACCAAGGCCAGCGGAAGGGGTCCATCCCCGGCAGGGACTTTCAGCGTGCGTTCCTGAGCATGTGGTTTGGCGAGAAGGCCGTGGCGGACGATCTGAAGCGGGGCCTGCTGGGTGAACTGAATTCCAATAGCAAGATGAAGCTGGCCGTTGTGGAAGCATGATGGGCGAGCAGAATTGGCTTGATTGCATTGCGCTCTGTTTGGCAGGGTTGCGAGTGTCAGTAGCGACACCAATCATCGTATGGTAGAGCAGAGCGAGTTGCCGCCGCTACATACACAACAGATTCGAGGAACTGAAGTTCATTTTGAGTGCTGAAGTTGAACAGAATCATAATGGAACTGTAGCCCTATTTATGCGAGAGAAGGGTAATGTGGCTATCATTGAGCGTACTCCCATGGTATGAATCTCCAGTTTGCTCCCAATCAAATGGAACGGAGCGGAGCTAAATGAAAACCCAGGCGGCGTCACAAACAGTGTTGGCGTCAGGACGGTGAGAAAGTCGAAGTATAGTGCACTCCTCTTTCTTCTTGTTCCTTGCTTGATTTCGCCTGCTCTACTCTACTCTACTCTACCTGCGCCTCAACAAACCTTTCGACAGCTTTGCTGCCGCGTACTTGAACGATCTGCTGAATCCGAGAGTGAAGATGCCCTTCATGGATTGATATCTGGCTGGTTTGCCCACGGTGTCTTCCAGCTTGGACATCAGCCGTTGCTGCGCATCTCCATCGAACTTCACCGCATTCGTTCTTGTTGGCATGTTTGCGTTTGCGTTTGCGTTCGTTAGCGGCTTTCGACTCTCTGTCGATGCGGTTGATTCATGCACCGACGAATTCAAGGCCTGGAAGGAAGGCGGCAAGCATTCCCACAGGCAGCGCCGAGCCGCGCTACTCTTGCAATCCCACTCCACGCCAGCATCGCTCAGCTGCAACACTCCCTGAGTTTCCAGCGTCTGCGTAACTGAAGATTGACGATACATGGAGTGGAAGCGATCCAGCTGACCGGGTGCTTGGATCAGCTTCGTCACCTTCAATGGATCTTCTCCCCCAACCTTCATCCGAAAGTCGCCCGTGTAGCTTAGCGAAGCAATCTGCATGTACAGCTTGGACCATGGGGTGGTGCCACTCTGATCTCCAATCTCCTTCGATGGACCTGCATCCGCGTCCTCACGATCGTTTTCATCCAACAACAGCAGCGAGGCCGCCACTGCCGACCGCAGGTTGGTCTCCTGCGCATCCACAAACTCGTCCGGCGCCGGTGTCATGATCGGCAGCGTGGGCTTGTGCAACCGACCTGCCAGATACAGCGCGTTCCACTGCAACAGATCTGCTCGTAGATCATCCCATTGCACAATGCCGTACTTCATGGCCACGGGATCATCCACCACGTGGAACAGAACCTTGGCATCGGGCAGCGACCGCTGCAGCGTGGTTGCAATGGCTGGACCTGACCAGCGCAGCCAGGGCGTGTAATGCTGGGGGTTCTGCTGGATGTTCTGCTCGTGGAAACGATGAGCATCGTCCACAACCAGGATCATGTCGATCATGCCGCCGGCATGCGCTTGCGCTTGGATGTTCTGAGAGAAGACGCCGGATCCGTATCCAAACGCATGCATCAGATGGTGCTGTGGGAAGTGCCCGATGATGTCGCTGAGCTCATCGTGGGATGCAAGCTGTCCAGCATCCTTCATCCTTCTGTTCGTGTCGCTGATGGCAACGTCAGTGTGATGCGGACTTCGATTGCAGATGTATAATACATAGACCGCTTGCTTCAATGGAGAGTACGAATGTGGTTAATTCGCTGTTGTTGGTCGAGGAGGAGGATTGTCAACGTCGCAGAACACAACGATGAGGAGCTGAAGTGATGCCGACGGAACATTTCTGAGGCACATCATGTTTTGATGTTGTGGATTCGAGATCTAACATAGCGAAGCTAGAGGCCATGTATTGAACATTGCAATCGAACACTGCCGTACGTGAAGGTCACACTTGTCAGGAATCGGGGGTACGCTTTTACCAAGATACCCATGATTGCCGCACCTCCCAATAATATCTTCACAACTCGACGAGGTCAACTTCGTTGGTAACACTCGGACCACCTTGCAGCCTGTCCCCCATCAACCCTCTGTCCATGAATGACATCAACATCAGTCATGTCCCGCCATGGAGCCTATCCATGTACCACCGCTGTAATGAGGGCGAACCTATGGATCGACCTCTAGGGATGTATTCGCACATGAGCCAAGACTATGGGCGAAACTGTCGATATATATCAGACAAGTCGATGCGCATCGACGGACAAGGGATCGCTTCTCTGAGAAAGAGAAACGGAAGCGATGCCCCTATCCGCTCAAGAGCACGATTGACGACGCGACATGGAATGAACATGACCGGTGAGTATGTGATGATGGCGCAGGAGGAATACTGAGGAACCGAAGGTCAAGTGGGATCGATCAGACTGAGACCCATGCTGAAGGTACCTGTGCGTCTATGAGAGATGCTGCTCGAATGTAGAAGATGCAATCACCACGAGAATGCATGATGAACCTGCAGAAGAGAGCATGAGAGCAAGCTGATGAAGCAGATGAAAGCAACCATGGACAAGTGCATGATCATGGTGAACTGCTACAGATTACACTTGCTGCTGAATTGGAATTGGAGAGTCAAGGAGTTTGTTCTCACAGTTCTAAATTGGTACAGATTGATAACAGATTAATCTACTACCTAACCCCGGATTTCCAACACGTTTCGAAACGTTACGATTGAAATCCAACGTTTCCATCACCCACCAACACAGCAACGAACATCACCACCACTACTTCGACCATGAGCTCCCATCTCTTCAAGTCTGATCGCGTTGTCGTCTTCGACGGCAAGCGTTCCAGTTGGAAAGGCTGGAGTATCAAGTTCATCACCCGCGCCACGCGCAAGGGGCTCGAGGATTTTTACCTCATGGACTTCGATGACGTAGTGGTGAAGCCAGCACCGTTCAGCTCAGACCCTTTGGCTCCCGTTCCTAAAACGGAGGAAGGCGCGAGTGAACCGAAGAAAGTATCCTCCCTGACCCGTGCGGAAAAGGCAGAATACAAGAAGATGCTGGCTAAGTATGCGTTCGAAGAACTGACCGTGGCTATCAACCACGAAACTACGGAAGGCGATGTCGCCTTCATGGCTGTGGTGGGGACTAAGGGCAGTCTCACTGAAAGTGGAGACCCGCGCAAGGCGTGGAAGGCTCTTGAGCGCATCTACGAGCAACGAACCGCGCCTATGAAGGCAAAGTTGTTGGCTCAACTCAACGGGATGCGATTGAAGAAGGGCGAGAACCCAGACACGTTCCTCACCGAAATGGAAGTGCTGCGCAATCGCCTCGGTAACGCTGGTATCAACATGGATATGCAGCAGTACCACATGCTCGTGCTCAACGCCCTTGGCAAAGAGTACGAAATGGATGTGAAGATCATAGAACTCAGATTCCTCGGAAAGGAAGAGACCATGACCATCGAAGACATCCGCGAGACCATGAGTGCCACCTACGACGGCCGCAACATCAAAGGAGGCAACTCCAACCGCGGCGGCAACAACAGTAAGGAGGAGATGGCACTCGCAGCCATTGGGAGCTTCAAGGGCAACTGTCGCAACTGTGGCGCCTACGGCCATAAGAAGGCGGATTGTCGCTCCGCAGCCAAGAAGGGCAACGGCAAGAACAAGTCGAAGGGCCAAGGCAACGGCGGAGGCAAACCCAAATTCAACGGGGAATGCAACTACTGCGGCAAGAAGGGGCACAAGATTGTGCAGTGCTTCAAGCTCAGGGCCGCCATGAAGGAGGCGGACTCCGCCAACGTCGCTACCGATGGGATGGATGGAGTCGACGACGTCGCACTCACCGCATCAGACGACATGATGTGTGTGTTCATCAACGAAGACGCGACCGAAGAAGAAAATGTGATCAGCGAAAAACTCAACAAAATCACCAAATTCGCAAACCAAGACAGAAATGTGACCACACAGGACCGTGTGTTTTCACACGATGACGACGTGATGATGGATGACATGGCGTTCGTCACGATCGATGTCGACGGAACCGCCAGCTTCCAGAGCGGAACATCCAATGCAGAGAGAGTGTGGACTTCCGAAGATATGGCCAAGCACTCTCCATGAGAGTACGGTTACTACGGGCCCCCTATCAACGACGAGGAGATGATCAAAGACGAGCTCTTTTCATCCGACGCAGAAGCTGAGGATCCCGACGATGTGGTCACAGAGTACCACGAGGGAACGACAGATGAGGAGGACGCAGACGTAACGGAGATGGCGATGACAGGAGTCGACAACGACAACATCGACCGCGCCATCAACGAACCGGTCTATAGTCTCCCATCCCGCCCAAGCGCACTCGACGACATGATCGAGCAATCATCGCGTCGCGACATGAACAACGGATGGTGTCCGTTGTGCCTCAAGCGAGGGCCTCTCTACGCATGGTGCGTGGACTGCCCGAACATACCCTTCTTCATCCAGCTCGCCAACGAGCCAAGAGGTGCCGTGCCTAGAAACGAAGGCGAAAGGATGGTGCGCAGAGAAGTGCTAGATGAGACGAGCGGAATGTTGTTCGTGACCGCCCGGTGCTCGCTGAGCAACGTCCTTTCACCAAACGACGTCCGGTCCGAACTCTCCCTCATCTGCATCGAGGCAGTGCATAACATTGCAACCCTCAGATTGACGGGGGTGGAGCCACGCTCCCTGTACTACTTGATGCACCAAATCGGAGTGCGAGGTGCACTCGACGTGTGCGTGAATGCATACAGGATGAATGGAATGCTGGAGAGTGTTCGTCTTCAACCAATCCAACAGGCGCTGATCGGAGAAATGAGCAGCATCGCATCGGAACAGCTGATGTGGATGCACCACCCAAGCATCAACGGCGTCCGTGACTATCGCACCCATTGCGAGTTACCACCGTACAGCGATGCCAACGGCCACGAAATGGCAATGGTGATCGGCGACTTGGACGACGTCGATACGCGCAAGTCGACCATCGCACCCGACCGCCACGAGGCCAACACCTGGTTGGGAGATTCCGGCGCCTCCTGTCACCTCACGAACAACGACGAGGGTATGATCAACGTGCGCACAGCGAATCACTCCATCAAGGTAGGCAGCGGTCGATACCTCAAGGCAACCAAGGTGGGGGACAAGCGGATGAAGGTCATGCAGAAGAATGGCGATACCGCAATCATCCTCCTCAAGTCGGTGAAGTACGTGCCTGAGCTATGGGTCAACCTCTTGAGCATCAACAAGGCTCTCGAAAACGGTTTCGATATTAGCAACCGAGGTGTGATCATGTCCTTGGAGAAGAAGGGACAACGCATTCGCTTCGATCGCATCATGGCGACGCACAGTGGATTTGTGAGCGGCGTGAACATGGTGGCCGCTCCTGCCCATGACGATCAAGCCAACGTCGTGGTGTCGACGAAGAAACCGATCGACATCAACAAAATTCATAAAATGTTAGGCCATGTTGACACTTACACCATCTCTCGCACTGCGGGACGATACGGATGGAATGTCACAGGGAAACTGAACGCTTGTGTGGATTGCGCGATCGGCAAATCGCGACAAAGAGGATTGACGAAGACTCTACAGCCAAGAGCAAAGAAAGTCGGAGAGCGACTGTTCATGGACACATCGAGTGTTCAGACATACAGTTTCGGCCGAGGCAAATACTGGCTTCTGGTTATCGATGACTACAGCGATTACTGCTGGAGTTTCTTTGTGAGAGAAAAGAGCGACGTCGGATCCAAGATGGTGGGGTTATTACGGTGGCTTCAGGCGAATCAGGAAGTGAGCGTGAAAAATGTGAGATGTGACAACGCGGGAGAAAATTACTCCACGGAGAAGCAACTACTTAACGCTGGATTCGGACCGACTTTCGAGTACACCGCCGCGGCCACTCCCCAACAAAATGGTCGCGTGGAGCGAAAATTCGCTGTACTATACGGAAAGGTGAGAGCTATGCTGAATCAGACGCATCTACCGAAGAGCTCTCGAAGTAAGCTGTGGGCAGAAGCAGCTCGCACAGCCACGCAATTGGAGAACATCATCGGAACAAAGACAAGAGAACCAGCGTGTATCCTATTCAACGAACAGGTCCCCACCTACGTAGATGGACTGCGTACATTCGGGGAAATAGGTATGGTCCACATCGGAGGACGAACAATCAAGGCGAAGCTGGACAGCAGATCCAAACCGGCTATGTTCGTCGGATACGGCCAATCGCATGCTAGTGGTGTGTACCGGATGATGAATCTAGCTACAACAAGAATCCTAATCACGAGAGACGTGACATGGATGAACCAGTCATATGGGCAGTTCAAGGGTATTGCGAACGCCAACAGGTCAGTACTAATAGACCTGGAAGATGACGACTCTACATCGGAGATACCTTCCCCGAACAATAGAGTAACTTGGGAGCGACGTGAGGACACCATCAAGGGAATGGAGACCGACGACGCAGATCAGAGCAGAGGAGCCGGAATTGATGTAGATACAGAAGACGCTGCTCAAGGGCAAGATGACTTGCTCCCCACCCAAGGGGATGATGATTCGTACGATGATAACGACGATGAATCCGGAAGGGACGACGAGAAGGGACCATACGATCAAGACGAGGTCCCAGTCGCAACACCTGTTAGAGGCATGCCAAGGATGCTGAAGGCTCTCGCGGGGTTCAACAATTCACCCATTCCAATGGAGGAACGAGACCTAGGATCCAGTGGAGAGTCAGAATCAGATGAAGGAGAGAACGAGACTACTCCAACAACGACTACCACACCATTGGCAACATCAGGACAGAATTTCCACACGAATTGGTCAACATTCAACAGAGACGTCGCAGGTATGATGATAGATACTACTCATGGTAAGATGAGACTCGACGACTTCATCACTGCGAGCCAAGGATTGGACCAACGATCACTCGAAGAGGGGTATGAGCAAGCTAATGTCGCAATGATGCTAGACCCTACCACATTCGAGGAGTGCTGGGATCATGCAGATCCCGAGAAGAGAACGAAATGGCGGGAGGCCATCAACAAGGAGTTCAGCGATATGGCCAGAAGAGGAGTATGGGAGAAGATCAAGATGAACCAAATGCCGAAGGATCGGCGATGCGTGAAGACCAAATGGGTGTTCAAGGAGAAGAGGAACGGTGTGTTCCGTGCAAGACTCGTCGCATGCGGATACTCGCAGATTGCAGGAGTTGACTTCTCAGCACACCACGCACCAGTGATACACGACGCAACCTACCGCGTTATGCTCACAATGAAGATGTTGTTACACTTGGACAGCATCATTATCGACTTTGAAACAGCATTCTTACATGGAGAACTCGAGGAAGAGATCTACATGCGATGCCCCAAGGGTATGAAGCATGAAGCCGACGAATGCCTGCTACTCAAGAAGACGATTTATGGACTCGTGCAGAGTGCCAGACAATGGAACAAGAAGCTGGTCGACATCCTACTCAAATTGGGGTTTAGACAGAGCGCTGTGGATCCATGCCTTCTGATTCGGAATCAGGAAGGGAGCCTACTGCTGATCGGAACCTACGTTGACGATTGCTTATGCATCGGAGAGGAACAGGAACTGAAGAAGCTAGTGAGGGATATCAAGGCAGAGCGGTTCGGAATCAAGGTGGAAGAGGATCTCGAAGACTATCTCAGTTGCAAGATCATATTCAACCACGACCATACGAACTGCTGGGTGAACCAACCGCACATCATCAAGAACATCACTGACACATTCAAGGACGACGTGATGAAGCTACAACGGTACGGTACACCAGGGACACCAGGGCAAGGCATCCAAAGGGACAGCGACTCGCCCAAGGTGGACAAGGATCGGCATAGCAGGTACCGAAGTGGAGTAGGTATGCTGCTATACTTGGTGAAACACTCCCGGCCCGACATCGCCAACGCAGTACGCGAACTGACCAAGGTGTTGGATGGACCAACAGCCGTAGCATACAAGGAAATGCTAAGGGTCATGAAGTTCGTGTCGGACACGAGAGAATATGGACTAAGGGTGAAGCCGGATCCATTAGAGAACGATGCATGGAAGATTGTCGTATACACCGACAGCGAATTCGCTGGCGACAAGGACAATCGCATCAGCGTAGGAGGACACATCGTGCTACTACAAGGATTGCCAATCATCTGGAGATCGAAGGCACAACGCAGCGTGACACTGAGCTCAACGGAAGCAGAGTACGTTGCACTATCGGAGGCCGGAAAGGAGATCCGCTTCCTCACCCAACTGATGAAAGACATCGGGTTGGAGATGCACAGACCAGCAGACGTGATGGTTGACAACGTGGGAGCAATCTTCATCGCTTCCAACCCATCCACATCCGCCCGAACCAGACACATCGACATACGACATCACTTCATTCGAGAACTGATTGCGAACAGAGAGGCTAGAGCCCGGTTCGTACGTTCAGAGGACAACATCGCAGACGGGTTCACCAAGAACACGAAGAAGGAGATCTACGACAGACACAAGGGCGATATCATCCAGCCAAGGTCAGCATTGGACTAATGGAACGGAGAGTGGGATGGTGGTGATGAAGGGTAAGAGAGAGCAGAGTCAAGAACGATATATTGTCGATGCGACAATGGAAGGGTGTCAGGAATCGGGGGTACGCTTTTACCAAGATACCCATGATTGCCGCACCTCCCAATAATATCTTCACAACTCGACGAGGTCAACTTCGTTGGTAACACTCGGACCACCTTGCAGCCTGTCCCCCATCAACCCTCTGTCCATGAATGACATCAACATCAGTCATGTCCCGCCATGGAGCCTATCCATGTACCACCGCTGTAATGAGGGCGAACCTATGGATCGACCTCTAGGGATGTATTCGCACATGAGCCAAGACTATGGGCGAAACTGTCGATATATATCAGACAAGTCGATGCGCATCGACGGACAAGGGATCGCTTCTCTGAGAAAGAGAAACGGAAGCGATGCCCCTATCCGCTCAAGAGCACGATTGACGACGCGACATGGAATGAACATGACCGGTGAGTATGTGATGATGGCGCAGGAGGAATACTGAGGAACCGAAGGTCAAGTGGGATCGATCAGACTGAGACCCATGCTGAAGGTACCTGTGCGTCTATGAGAGATGCTGCTCGAATGTAGAAGATGCAATCACCACGAGAATGCATGATGAACCTGCAGAAGAGAGCATGAGAGCAAGCTGATGAAGCAGATGAAAGCAACCATGGACAAGTGCATGATCATGGTGAACTGCTACAGATTACACTTGCTGCTGAATTGGAATTGGAGAGTCAAGGAGTTTGTTCTCACAGTTCTAAATTGGTACAGATTGATAACAGATTAATCTACTACCTAACCCCGGATTTCCAACACACACTCGTGCAATTGATGGAGCCTCTGGCTAATCTACACTCTCAACGCCTCATCGCAACTGAGACATTGAAGAGTGCGCCACCTTGTTTTGAACACAAAAACACACCATTAATCAGTGCCCTAGCATGGTTGAGTTTCAATCTTCGTTTGGCGGATTTGGTCCGTCGCGTGGCGGTCGCTGATAGAACAGCGGGCTCCCAAGCTATGCTCCAGAATCAATCCGTGGTTTCTGTAGCACCATACACTCACTTAGTCTTCCACACTATTGAGAATGCTGGCAGATCTGTTTCGACTGATAGTGGAGCCACGGCGGCTCAGCCAAACAAGACAAACGATCAACAATCAACGATCAGGACGCACCTGCACAGGTACATGGTACGATTAGGCATGCGAGTACATACGACCGTATCGCGAGAATGAACGGACGGCCACATTATCCATGTTCTGCATTACTATGTATTGTGTACGTTTGAGCACTGGAGGCTCCATTGGCAACCAACGATCGACAATTTGAAGACTATTGGTAGATCGTGCTCGCACCATGCACCATGTGCTCTTCTCCCACCACTTGCTACGCCTTCAACTTGTAAGCCGCGATCACACTGAGCGCTGCAAGGCCACCAATGCCCGACCCCAGGCTCAATCCTTGCAACACTCCCAATTTACCAGGGGACAATGCCATCGCCGTTGGGCCTCCTTTGGTCGCGGCCATCGTGAGTGCTGACACACCCAACCCGCTCCAAACACTCAAATCAAGCAGCCGGATGTCGAAGTCATTCCGGATCTCCTCCACTCGCTGTTGAAGCGCATGGGTGGTCCATGGAATGTTGCCTGAATGCCCGCTGAGAATGCCGCTCGAATTGGCGCGTTGTTCTTCGTTGGGATCCGGATTATGTCGGATCATCCAGATCAGCTTCGCTTCGGCCAACATCATGCAGGTGAAGCCAGTTGCAAGCGTGACGGTTCCCACCGTTGCAGCAAAAGATGGGTACGGTCGGAAGCCACCCATGTGCATCAGCGAGCCGGCGACAAGTCCGGCAGCGCTGGAGACATCGTAGGCTGTCCCGATTGTTTGGTACACAACTGCCAAGGATGGTGGCGACGAGAAGAGATCGGCCACGGTGGCTCCGACCATGAACGGGGGTCGGGGGGATGCCTTTGATGGCGAACGCGTCGCGGGGTGCTGCTGAACGCTGGTTTGGTACGAATCTTTCATGGTTGGATCCTGTTTGGCACGTATGGTGGTGGAACTCTTCCAGCGTTGTTGCTGCGTCTGCTTGTGCGTCTGCTCCTGTTTCTGCTGTTGATGATGGTCATGGCGGCGACGATGGTGGCAGTGGTATGACGGAGCCACAGAAGATGTCGGGGGCAAGGACGGTTTGAGGAACAGAGAGTGTTGCAACTGTGCAAAGGACAATGCCATTGGTGTGAATGTGAGAAGCAACGCAAGCACGAACGATATCCTTCGGCAAGAAATGGAAGGGATATCGCATCGGTGCCATGTCCTCGCAATGGTGGTGGCTTGAGAAGTCATCGGCCAACGCTGAGCGCAAACACGGAGTGTGAACACAGAGCGTGAATACGGAATGTACAAATATACGCGATCCTGTACCTACGCACTCGGTGTCGATGTTGTTTCTTCGTTTCCAATTCGTTGGCTTCACATTTTGTGATCACATCAACAAGGAATGCATCTGGTTGCATTCCAATGTGACTACACCAACGGGATGACATCCATGTACTGCTCGACCCTCCTCCGCCATCTGCGAGTACTATTCTATGTAGTAGTGCCCATGTGAGATGCCAGATCACATCTTGTGTGTAGATGTTTCATGCTTTCCACGCAGGAACTGTGCCTCCTGGCGGTGCTCTCTCAGCATCCCAACATCTTGGAATGATTCGTGATGGCGGTCCTCTGATACCGAAGTTGACGACGCTCAACCGGATGCGCCCCCAACCAACAACAAGAGAAGCGTCCCAGTTCGAATCACAAGATACCACAGCGGCCGCACACCCACACCATCCGACGAGATGTTCCTCACACAAGACCTATTATCCACGACTGTATCACACTCAACCCACTGGCAAACAGCCACATGCAACTGAACAAACATGCCTCTTCACACAGACATGTTCATTCCAAGTGATATACAGACAGTATTTAACGGGCATTGACTCAAGCGGACAGACATGAGTTCGTAAACGAACATGCGAATGTTGTCCGTATGCAAATATCAAACGACCACGTATAGTTTTGGAAGTATCGTTGGCGATATCGGAAAGGTATATTGGAAGATTAATTGGCATAATGTGTGACGTCGCTTCGTGTTCCAATCCCGTTTGCCTCCACGAACATGTCGGAGGGAAACAAGACAACAGTAGCGACATCTGGATGCTAAGTTCTTGGCAGTGGTGGCAGTGACAGTCCTTCCATCATCATTGCCACAACCTGGATGATTGCGCTTCTCTTGCGTTTTGCTTGTGTGACATACCACCATACGCACATAAATCGTACTCTTGTCAGGAATCGGGTGTTGTGAAACACCAAATTGCCGCACCTCCCAAGAGTGTGGAGTTGAGCATCGTGGAATGCTGCATTACCGCACCTCCCAATAAGTCAGGAGTCAGGAGTCGAATGTCATGAAATGCTACATTACCGCAACTCCCACCTGTGGATCTTTGTGACAGAAAATGTGAGCTACACGCGTCTTGTGGTGAAGAACGCCACGTGCCGAATGCGAACCGGACTATGGTGTCCGTGACCTCAATGCAGGAATGCCAATCACGCGTGCATGTCGCAGGGGGCGGGGATGTTGGAATCGTGACCAACATCACGACACGAGCGACTACGGCCCCCATGTCGCAACCAATGAAAAAGAGTACTGGAGGAAGGCCAATGTCACGAAGTGTGAGATGGCCTGTGAACGAACCAGTGATGACGAACTTCCAGGAAGCCGGTGAAGTGATCGGCGAAGTAATGGGAGAAACGATCGGAGAAGATTGGAGATGATCGGAGATGTGTGATGATGAGGAGCTGAATGAGCTCCCATCCAGGGTGCTCCTGTGACGAATGGGAGACCCTGATCCGATCGAATGGACCGAGCTGTATGATGCCTACGACTCGGTGATGTCTATGCTAACGAAACTATCGGTAGAGGGCAGGAGATGGAATATCTGAGATGCATGATGAAATGCATGATGAGATGAACCAATACTGCAAGATGAGATGTACATGGAGTACATGCTGCATGACATGATGAAGCAGGAGGACAGCACTGCATGAGCAAGGGCAAGACTGTGTGCTACTATGGATTATGTATGCTTTGGCAAACGGAATTGAAAGTGATGAAGATGTTGTACTCACAGTTCCAACAATGCAATAACAGGAATAGGTAACCAGAGACTACTACTAGAGACTGGGGTACCCCGGATTTCCAACATACTCTACTATCCTCTTCTACACCAAGCAGGCATCGGAATCAGAGTGATGTTCTGCCATGCTGAACGAACTTCTTGGTTGTTCAAGAATGATCGTGAGATCAACCGTCTTCATGTTTCTCGGATGAAAGAAGGCATCTCCACTTTTCTTCCCCATCTCATCAGCGTCTTCTCCATCTCCTCGCCATCCAATCGCTATGCCACAGCACGCATTGCGAGTATTGGTACTTTCTCTGGTCTGGGATGATTCAAGGATGTTTCACCATTGGCACGTTGCAACCTTCAACGACTTTGCACCAGGCGTTCGAAGCCAACGCTCCACATTCGAACCAGCTCATAACAATGCAATCCAAAGCTCAAGCAAGCCAACCAACCGAACCAACCATCAATTCACAACAATTCACAACAATTCACAACAGTGCACATCAATTCTCGATAGGCAGACTGCTCGTATTACCAACCGACAAACATGACACCCAGCAACGAAAGTTATGAAGAGACAGTCGCCAACGTTGAGGTTCCCATGGCCTCCTCTGATGGAAGCAAGAGGGTGGTTGACACCAAAGCATCGAAGACCTCATCCAATCTCAAGGGATCGTCTGTGTTCAAGTTCCACGATATCGACTTCGTCATCGGGACTGGCAACAAGAAGAAGCACATCCTCAAGTATGCCAGTGGCAAAGTCAAACACAGCCAAGGCTTGGCCATTATGGGGCCTTCTGGTGTGGGAAAGACCATTGATAGACCGAAATCGAATATGGGTAGGATACTGCACTGAAAACGCAGAGTGATCAATTCGTAGTTGTTGGTGAGGAAGTTGTTTGCTAATGTGGTTTGTCAGGAATTGGGTGTTCTGAAACACCATATTGCCGCACCTCCCAAGAGTAAGGAGCCGAACGTCGGGATATTCTACATTACCGCAACTCCCACGTTTGATCATTGTGACACAGAAAAATGTGAGCTGCACGTAACTCGCGGTGAAGAACGTCACGTGCCGAATGCGAACCATGCCTGACGTTCATGACTCCAATGCAGGAATGCGAATCACACGTGTATGTCGCAGGGGGCGGGGATGTTGGAACCGTGACCAACATCACGACACGAGCGACTACGGCCCCCATGTCGCAACCAATGAGAAACGAGGACTGGAGGAAGGCCAACATCACGAAGTGTGAGATGGCTTGTGAACGAACCTGGTATGAGGAACTTCCAGGAAGCCGGTGAAGTGATCGGCGAAGAAACAATCAGAAACGATCGGAGTCGACCAGAATCGATCGGAGATGATCGGAGATGTCTGATGATCAAGGAGGTGGACGAGCTCCCAACCAAGGCGTTCCCGCAACGCATGGGAGACCGTGATCCAACCGAATGAGCCGATCAGTGTCATGCCTACGACTCGGTGATGTCTAAGGCATCGAAACTATCAGCGGAGGACAACGTGCTAATGTGCACGAACATTGGGTACTCGGTGGTGCATGCATGTCCATGATGAATTTGCGATGAATGCAAGATGAATGCCTGCTAGACCAACAGAGGGACCCATGGCAATCTCAGGAGGAGATTGGACTTTGCAATTGAGAGCAATGAAGAGCTCACAGTTCAGAGAAGTAGATTCTAACAAACGATTAGCTTTCTACTATCACACCACCCCGGATTTCCAACACGTTTCGAAACGTTACGATTGAAATCCTACGTTTCACCCCGCACCAACAAGCCATCATCCACCTTCATCATCATCATCATGAGTACCTACGAGACCAAGTCCGACCGTATCGTCTACTTCGACGGTAAGAAGGAGAACTGGAAGTTCTGGCACGCCAAGTTCCTCTGTCGCGCTAAACGTCGTGGTTATCGCGACATGCTCTTGAAGCCCTACTCCGATGTGAAGGTGACTGCTCCCTCCGCCGCAGCCGAGTCCCTGCTCGCAACGATCAAGTCTGATCCAGGCGCCAAACTCAAGGCGAGTACCAAGTCTGGTACCAAACCAAGCGCTGCGGATCTAGCGGAGTACAAGGCAGCAATGGCAAGCTTCGCCTTCGAGGAACTGACCATGGCCATAAACCATGATTCGAAGGAAGGCAAGATCGCCTTCGAGGCGGTGTGGGGATGCGAGGGCATGCTGAATGGAGGAGGAGATCCTCATGCAGCTTGGGTGGCCCTCGGACGCGTCTACGAGCAGCGCACTGCGCCTATGAAGGCAAAGTTGCTGGCGGAGCTCAATGCGATGCGATTGAAAAAGGGAGAGAATCCGGATCTCTTCTTGACGGACATGGAGGTCCTTCGCAACCGATTGATCGACCAAGAGGTGATCATCGATACGGAGCAGTTCAACATGCTCGTGCTCAACGCACTCTGCCGCGAGTACGAGATGGACGTGAAACTGCTCGAACTCAAGTTCCATGGAAAGGAACGAGAGATGACTGTAGGCGACATCCGCGAAGCTGTGAGCCTCACCTACGACCGCCACCATCTCAAACATGGTTATAAGCGCGCAGGCAACAGCAGCAACGAGGAGCTCGCTCTGTTCGGAGCTGGACAGTTCAAGGGAAACTGTCGCAACTGCGGTGCCTACGGGCACAAGAAGGCGGACTGTCGTGCGCCAGCCAAGGGAGGCAACAACAACAGAGGCGGTGGGTCCAAGAAGAAGGGCAACCACGCCGATGCCAAGGGCGGATCCAAGAAAGGCGGATTCGACGGCAAGTGCAACTACTGCGGAAAGGCAGGGCACAAGATCATCCAATGCTTCAAGCTGAAGGCAGCAATGAAGGAAGCTGAGAGCGCCAACATGGCGATGGATGGTGACGACGCGATGGACGATATGGCACTCGTCATCGCAGACGGTGGTTTCGTTGAGATCGACGATCTTGATGAGATCGAACTCGAGGATGGACTCGAAGAGGATCTCTTCGAAATCATGGAGTCGTTCCCTTCGAACGAGAGAGCGGAATCGCCGATCACTGAAGGCATCCGCGACCTCATGAACGACGATCTGCTCGAATCAGACGAGAGCATCGGGATCACCGAAGTCGCTATGCCAGGGGTCGACGTCAACAATGCGCCACCTGCGCAAGAAGAGGAAGCAACGGCCACTCACATGAGCAGCGCCATCGACTACGTCCTGCGCGACGAAATCGACCGCGCGTGCGAACGCAGCAGGACGGATGCATGGTGTCCAATCTGCCTCGCGCGTGGAGCGATGTACTCATGGTGCACGGATTGCACAGAGTTCAACGTATTCAAGATCCGCGCCCCTTGGGCGTTCAGAAAGGTTCCGACAACCACCGAACCGGAAAGGATTCGCCGTAGAGCGATCCTGAGCCGATTCGACTCAGTGGAGGACGCCGTGAGGATCTCACTATCCAACGTCATGGAGGCTGAGCAAGTCCGAATCAATGACGCACTTCTGTGCTACGACGTCAGGAGGGAATCCATTCGGGAGAAAGCCTACTGCTTGGGAACCCGAGAGCTCTACTACATGCTCACCCAAATTGGGTTCCACGGAGCATACGACATATCGCTCAAGATCGTGGTCATCAACGAACTGCTCGAAGAGCGCAGACTGCCACTACTTCCCAAACACCTCATTTTAAGGATGAGCCGCTTGTGTACCCAACGCGTCTCATGGATGAGAGGCTGGGACGATACCGAAGTGCGAGACGGCATGGAGTGCCCAGAACTCCCAAAGGTCAGACCAATGGAGGGGAGTCCGCAATACAAGTTCGAACTCATGGAACACTTTGACCGAGCAAGGTTCGGACACGAGATGGCCATGGTGATCGAGGATCACGAGTCGAGTGAGAGCAACCGCGAGCTGGTTGCACCAGACCAACATGAAGCGAATACATGGTTGGGAGATACCGGCGCATCCTGCCACTTGACTAATAATGATGAGGGCATGACTAATGTGCGCCTCTCAAATTTCTCTGTGAAGGTGGGAAGCGGAAAATTCCTCCGCGCCACCAAGGTCGGTGATCTACGCATGCGAGTAATGCAGAAGGACGGCAAGAGCGCCATCATCATCCTGAAGGGAGTGCGCTACGTGCCTAAGCTCTGGGTCAACCTGTTGAGCATCGGCAAGGCGCTCCACAACGGATTCAATATCAGCAACAAAGGCGTGATCATCGCACTGGACAAGAACGGGCAGCGCATCCGATTCGATCGGATCATGGCAACTCACAGCGGATTCGTGCTCGGTGTGAACATGGTACCTGCCCCCAAGAGTGAAGAGATGGCGAATGTCGGGTTTGATACAAAGAAGCCCATGGATGTGAATAAGATCCATAAAATGCTAGGCCACGTTGACTCTTACACGATCTCCAGGACAGCGAGACAATATGGATGGAATATCACTGGGACCCTCAACCCATGCGAGGACTGCGCGATCGGAAAGGCGAAGCAAAAACGCCTGACCAAAACTCTCCAACTACGAGCGAAGAAGGTCGGAGAACGACTCTTCATGGATACTTCAAGTGTCCAAGCTACGAGCTTCGGACATGGAAAGTATTGGTTGCTGGTCATCGATGACTACAGCGACTACTGCTGGAGTTACTTCGTTAAGGAGAAGAGCGAGGTCGGTCCCAAACTACTATCATTGTTGAAATGGCTATCAGGCAATCAACAAGTGACAGTGAAGAATGTCAGATGTGACAACGCCGGAGAGAATTACAGCGCAGAGGCGCTACTACTACGAGCAGGCTTCGCCCCAACCTTCGAATACACCGCCGCGTCAACTCCTCAACAGAACGGAAGAGTGGAACGGAAATTCGCGGTACTCTACGGTAAGGTCAGATCAATGCTGAACCAGGCGCACCTACCGAGACAGCTGCGGGGCAAATTATGGGCGGAAGCAGCAAGGAACGCAACGCAGATCGAGAACATCATCGAGACTAAGTCGAGAGACCCTGCGTGTCTGCTACTCAATGGACAGACCCCAACCTACGCGAAAGGATTGCGTATCTTCGGGGAGATCGGAATGGTCTACATCGGCAGTCGCGCAATCAAAGCGAAACTGGATGACAGATCGAAGCCAGCCATGTTCGTCGGGTACGGACAATCTCATGCGAATGGAGTATACCGCATGATGAATCTGGCAACCACGAGAATCCTAATCACCAGAGACGTGACATGGATGAACCAGTCGTATGGGCAATTCAAGGGTGTTGAGAATGCCAACAGAACGCAATGGGTGGATCTGGGAGACGACGACTTCGATGCCGGAGCAGCACTCCGTCACACGAAGGTTACTTGGGAGCATGACACGAGTATCGCGAGAGAAGCGAAGGCCGTATCAGCTGATCGAAGCAGAGAGCCCGGAACAGGCTACGAAGATACCACAGGCTATGCATCGAAGCAAGATGAACTGCTACCTGCCCAAGGGGACGAACCATCGGACGATGAAGACGACGATGAATCCGGAAGGGACGACACACGAGTGACTCGAAGACAAGCCGCCGAAGGCAGAGAGATCGAGCAACCCCCAGCGAAACCTGTGGCAAAGATGTCAAGGATGCTACGGGGTTTAGTCCCGTACAACAATCCACCTGGATATGAATCCGACTCAGAATCAAGCAGTGGAGACGATGAACAAGCTGAGACAGCTGAGGCGATCCCTGCAACTACGGGCGAACGAGACTTCCATTCGAACATATCCATGTTCAATCGAGATGTGGCGAGTCTAATGATCGACACCACGGAAGGGAGAATGAGGCTGGATGAATTCATCGCAGCGAGCCAACGAGTCGAGAGAAGGGATTGGAATGAGACGTCCGAGCATGCGTACACGGCTATGATGCTGGACCCAACCACCTTCGAGGAATGCTGGGATCATGCAGATCCAGCGAGGCGAAGGAAGTGGCGGGAGGCCATCAATAAGGAGTTCTACGATATGACGAGACGAGGAGTCTGGCAAAAGATCAAGAAGAACCAGATGCCGAGGGATCGGCGATGTGTGAAGACGAAATGGGTCTTCAAGGAGAAGAGAAATGGAGTCTTTCGCGCCAGGTTGGTTGCCTGTGGATACTCGCAGATTGCTGGAGTGGATTTCTCCGCTCATCATGCACCAGTGATCCACGACGCAACGTACCGCGTGATGCTGACCATGAAGATGTTGTTAAAGACAGACAGCATCATCATCGACTTCGAAACCGCCTTCCTGCACGGAGACCTCGAGGAAGAGATCTACATGCAGTGCCCCAAGGGAATGGAGCATGAACCGGACGAATGCCTGCTACTGAAGAAGACCATCTACGGGTTGGTTCAGAGCGCGAGGCAGTGGAATAAGAAGCTTGTGGACATCCTGATCAAGCTTGGCTTCCGGCAGAGCAAGGTGGACCCATGCCTGCTAATTCGGAATCGGGAAGGGAACCTCGTCCTCATCGGGACGTACGTCGATGATTGCTTGTGCATCGGAAGCACCCTCGAACTGAAGCGACTGGTGAAGGACATCAAGCGCGAACGATTCGGAATCAAGATCGAGGATGGACTCGAAGACTACTTGAGTTGCCGGATCGAATTCAACAAGAGCGAAACCAACTGCTGGGTGAACCAGCCACACATCATTAAGAACATCACGGATACATTCAAGAGCGACGTGACGAAGCTTCAACGATACGGAACCCCAGGCACTCCAGGCCAAGGGATCCAGAGGAATAGCGAAGCACCCAAGGTCGACAAGGACCGACACAGCAGATACCGCAGTGGAGTGGGCATGTTGCTATACCTGGTGAAGCATTCGAGACCAGACATCGCGAATGCAGTCCGAGAGCTCACGAAGGTGTTGGATGGACCAACAGCCACAGCATACAAGGAGATGTTGAGAGTGATGAAGTTCGTATCGGACACGAGAGAGTACGGATTGAGGATGGAGCCCAAGCCGTTGAACAACAACGCATGGAAGATTGTGGTGTACACCGACAGCGAGTTCGCAGGAGACAAGGACAACTGCATCAGCGTTGGAGGACATCTGGTCCTACTGCAAGGAGTGCCTATCATCTGGAGATCGAAGGCGCAACGCAGCGTGACATTGAGCTCGACCGAGGCCGAGTATGTCGCACTGTCAGAAGCTGGAAAGGAGATCCGCTTTTTAACTCAACTGATGGAGGACATCGGGTTGAAGATGGAGAAACCTGCAGATGTGATGGTCGACAACGTGGGGGCGATCTTCATCGCCACCAATCCATCGACATCAGCGAGAACGAGACACATCGATATACGCAACCACTTCATCAGAGAGCTGATTGCTAACAAGGAGGCGAGAGCTCGATTCGTGAAGTCGGAAGATAACATCTCCGACGGGTTCACGAAGAACACTAAGAAGGAGATCTACGATCGGCACAAGGGGAGCATCATTCAGCCCAGATCAGCATTGGACTGAACATGGTGGATGATATGGTTGGAGCGGCAATGGAAGGGTGTCAGGAATTGGGTGTTCTGAAACACCATATTGCCGCACCTCCCAAGAGTAAGGAGCCGAACGTCGGGATATTCTACATTACCGCAACTCCCACGTTTGATCATTGTGACACAGAAAAATGTGAGCTGCACGTAACTCGCGGTGAAGAACGTCACGTGCCGAATGCGAACCATGCCTGACGTTCATGACTCCAATGCAGGAATGCGAATCACACGTGTATGTCGCAGGGGGCGGGGATGTTGGAACCGTGACCAACATCACGACACGAGCGACTACGGCCCCCATGTCGCAACCAATGAGAAACGAGGACTGGAGGAAGGCCAACATCACGAAGTGTGAGATGGCTTGTGAACGAACCTGGTATGAGGAACTTCCAGGAAGCCGGTGAAGTGATCGGCGAAGAAACAATCAGAAACGATCGGAGTCGACCAGAATCGATCGGAGATGATCGGAGATGTCTGATGATCAAGGAGGTGGACGAGCTCCCAACCAAGGCGTTCCCGCAACGCATGGGAGACCGTGATCCAACCGAATGAGCCGATCAGTGTCATGCCTACGACTCGGTGATGTCTAAGGCATCGAAACTATCAGCGGAGGACAACGTGCTAATGTGCACGAACATTGGGTACTCGGTGGTGCATGCATGTCCATGATGAATTTGCGATGAATGCAAGATGAATGCCTGCTAGACCAACAGAGGGACCCATGGCAATCTCAGGAGGAGATTGGACTTTGCAATTGAGAGCAATGAAGAGCTCACAGTTCAGAGAAGTAGATTCTAACAAACGATTAGCTTTCTACTATCACACCACCCCGGATTTCCAACAGTGGTTCTTTGTTTGAGTAGGAAGAATGCTGTCGAGCTCCAAAGATTGAGCTCTTGGAACTGTGAGCATGAGGGAGGGCTTGCAGGCCTCATGCATATTCAGATGGAATCTAACACAGAGACAACACGACAACTGCGCATGTTACTGCGTGAGTTAAGATTTGCAAAAGTCAGAAAAAAAGCACCGCGATACGCCATGTTGTGGAGGGCAACTCCTCACGATGTTGCTAGTAGAACGATCATACGATTGATCGTCTTCCATGTTGAGAAGGCCTGGATCCATTCACATTTATTGGCCAAGACCGGAGTCTGTCCTAATTGGATGGAAGCTCCTTCTCAGAATTCAGGATGGGTAAGAAAATTGGTCCCACGCCATCCGAAAACTGAACGGAGGGAAAACTATTCATGTGATACGAAGTGCGACACAAGAATGACATGACGTCATGTCGCATCAAGATTCCCGTTCAGCAGCGGAGAAACGGGAAATAGACTATTTTCTGATTGGTCGACAGGCGTCACTTGTTTCAGAAATAGCGTTGCGCTAATCGCTGAATACATGTGGGAGAGAGATTGACGATTGACCCATTGCCCTTCTCCACCTGCTCGGAAGGGTGTTGGGAATCACAGACACGTACTATGGAACCGTGAACATCAGCAGCATGGCAGTAACACACGACATGAACATCAGCAGCATGTCAGTCGCACACCACTTGAAGAGAAGTGTACAAGCAGTAACGTTGAACGCGAAGTTTGAATACAAAAAGGGAGATGAGAAATTGTGCGACAAGATGGGAATCTGGGCCCCACAATTCGCCATCAATAACAACAAACGATAACAACACAACACAAAATAATGCACAATTGATGTGAAACAAGGACTCTGAATTTACGGCAGGCGGATTTCTTTGCAGATACCATCCCCGGAACAGTTGATCGAATCATCCAAAAGATAGGCCTCGCCATTTGTGCTGACACCCGTTGTGCGAGTCCCAGCTGTGGGCAGCAGAGACGTCTCAGCATCGCTGTGGCACTCGTCAAACAGCCAACCGTGCTCTTCCTTGACGAGCCAACATCCTACAAGAAGCTCGCGCGTTGCCAAGGAAAAGAACCTCATCATCGTGTGCACCATCCATCAGCCATCCACCAAGGCTTTCAACGGATTCGATCAGGTCATGATCATGAGTCGTGGACGCCAAGCCTTCTCGGGTGATGTCAATGAAGCGACGCCATGCTTCGATCGCATCGGATTTCCACTCCCAGAGGCCACCAACCCAGCCGATCACTTCCTTGATCTGGTCAATTCTGACTTCTCTGGTGACGAAGAAGCGGAGCACATGCTCAACCTTTGGGACCAGCACAAGTCGAAGAATGCGTTGTTCCACAGAGGTTCGACTCATGACACAGAGCTAATTGACAATGATGCCGACGACGACGAAGCGGCAGGCGTGGGGAAGACCCAAGGCACCAGCTTCATGACAGAAATCAGCATCACGTTCAAACGCCATCTGCTATTGATCGGCCGTAATCCCATCTTGTATCTCGGGCGTTGCCTCATCTTCCTCATGATGAGCACAGTGATTAGCTTCGTGTTCTGGAATGCCCAAGACAACGAGTTCGATCAGCTGTACAACAAGATGTGGGTCCAGCTCTGGTTCGTGAGCATCTCGACCAACAGTACGTGGTGGATGGCCCGAAGCGAAGAAACAAAATGAAATGAACTGAGATGGAAACCGAGACACAACATATCTTTTGTGCATCTTTCGCTTTCTATTGCAACTGCCAATATGCGCACGCCAACGACTATGTACGAATAGGGCGGCAACGATGATGATGCTCACATTGCCTACTCTATTCCATTCTACTCTAATTTACTCTGTGCCTACTCTACTCTGCTGCATTCCATATGATCTGAACGCGAACAGTGGGAATCGTCGCGGTGTACGCATTAAACAATGAGTTCAAGTCCATCCAACAAGAATCGCAGAATGGAATGGTCTCCGCAGCCACCTACGTCATGGTCAAGTCCATCCTCGTCGTTCCCATCTTTATCCTCTTTGCGATCTTCTCCCTCCTAATTCCAGCATACGCCATCCACGGCTTGCCGTGGGAAGCATTCGGCACACACCTTATTCTGTGCGCAGCCATCATGTTCGTCTTCGAGAGTGCTGCGGAGGCACTGTCCGTGCTGGTTGACGATCCGATCATCGGCATGATGCAATTCATGATATTTTGGTCCGGAAGCTTCCTCTTCAGTGGCTTCCTCGTCCCTGAATCGGATCAGTACTGGCCATTGAAGTTCTTCCATTACATCATGCCGTATGGATACTACATCCGCAGCACGATATACACCATCTTACAAGACACGGACTTCGACGATAGCCTGACCAGCGAAGAGGCGCTGGAGAAGCTACACAGGGTGTTCCCCGTTGTGGAGAACAAAGACAACGTGGTACAGGACATCGCCATCATGCTGGCCATCGGCGCATTCTACAAGATCCTGTACATTGTGGCCGTCATGATCAAAACCCGCAAGGTCGGTGAGGTTCAGGCACCGAACCAATCTCCATGAAGAAGCACCAACTGGACGCCTTCACGCACCATATACACTGTTCCACTAATTGCGTGGCTCGTAGTACTCTGTACCATGTTGACATCGCACATAGTGCTGCAATCAATCCCGTTCGACTCTAATCTACTCTACTCTGGTGCCATGCTCGTGTACTTGAGGCGCTCACATTGCATGTGCCCATGTCATACTGCATACTTCAGTCCAACCTTATCTCTCTTGACATTGTTCAGCCCTTTGTGATCGAATGAGTCAATCGTGGCGCCATTTTGCTTCGCGATTTCTCGCCCAGAAATCGTGGAAGATTGAGACGTTGCGTGGAGGGAGAAATGGAAGAACGCTGCGCCCATCACCAACACAACGAAACCCCAAAACGCTGCAAGGCCGCGATACCACAGACCGTCTCAAAGTATACCCGCTTGCTCGAAGAGCTGACATAAAGAGGAAAGATCCACAAGAATCCAAGAAAGAACGCAACAGAGAGCAGCAACGATGAGCAGAGCATGGCCACCGCAAACGCTCTCCCATGACGTGGAGGGCGTGATTGATGAATGCGAGCGCATGGAGCTCGCTGCTGTTCCCGTGACCCAGACTGCTCATATTCCTGTGAGTGCGATACGATGAGTGCCGTGGTGTTGTGTCGAAGGCACTGGTGATCTTCTTCCATCCTTCCGTGGACCGTCAAGAGCTGTTGCTTCTCTGCGCGTCTTCGTGTGGCTGTGCTGCCGTTGCTGCTGATGATGATGAAGCTGCCGAACAGTATCCTTCGTGTTTGCCGTCAACCACGATCTCCCAGATCACTCACGCTGCTGTCACGTCACCATCACCACTCTCTTGCCTCTATTCGTATCGTGGCTGTATACCGCCACCCCTGCATGTGCGCGGACCGTCCCTTCCACCCAACAACACTTCAGATCATCCAACTTGCGGCGTTGTTATTCATCGGGGATTACATCAATGCGCGTCATGTGTGGCGTCGCTGGCGGGGAAACTGTCGAACGGAGGAGGAAATGAAAGCTTTGGCGGATTGGACTGCGTTAGGTCATGCCATGATGAACAACAATGCCAAGGAGGTCTGGGCCGTACTTCCTCAGATCCACGAGGCAGCTCCGCCGCCTTTCAATCAGTACGCAGTCGAAGTTGGCGATGCATTCCGGCGGCGAGTGCTGATCCAGTATGGAGCGCCAGCATTGACATCCGAGCCGTTTATTTCGATGATGAACTTTGCAGACGCAGACCATGCGCAAAAGTTTGCAGCGCAGAACCGGCAGCGACTTGAGGCTGAGGCGGCACGGCGCGTGCTGACAAGTGCGGACGGAAACACGGATATCAACGAGGTCATCGGGGTGCTCGAGACTACTCCCTTGGCACTTCCCTCGTTCCAAGTGCAAAGAGCCAGCACCATGATGTTATGATTGCGATTGCGATTTCGCAGACCCTCAGGATGGATAGAGAGCCATGGAGACTTACGAGAGCGCGAGCGAGAGCGATACCGTGTCATAGCGCACTTGTCAGAGACTAGTTGATGTCCTTAGCGTACTCACTACTCCCTATCTGATTACTCGCGAGCAGAAGCATGTATGTATTTGCGACATGAGCATGGCATGGTACGAGTATGTGCGCCTGTGATACATGGCACATGCCACTTCATTTCTTGCATTTTGTGGCTGGTTGGTGCGTGTGACCATTCCGAGGTGTGCTTCGGCGAGATGATCTTCGCGGGTGAAAAAGATCAGGTGCGCAGGTTTTGAATGGGTTGACTTGTGCGTGCGCAACAAGGCATGGTTCCTTGCCACCACTCTATTGACGAGTCCTTGATCATGCCATACATGCCATCATAGCATCGAGCTGATTGTTGCATATCCTCCTAGCAAGCAGCAGCAGCATCTTGAACGAGAGCTGTTTGGCTGGTCATGCCTCGAAAAACATCTGCTCTAGTTTCGGCCACCCCTCCGTCTGCTGTTCCAACCTCCCCGTCCACCACTGCCGCCGCGACCACCTCGCCCACCACGACCTCCCTTTCTACGGGAGTTTTGATTTGCCTTGTACCGTGCCTCGCGAGTGACGTTACGCGTCCACAAAGGGGGCAGCTTCGAGATCGAGACATCCGCTCTATAATCTATGAGTTCCAAGTACTCCTCCTCTGTCACGGTGTGACGTAGCTTGCCAAGCACGTAATCATTGACGTAGCCGCTTTCGCAGCATTTCTCGAAGAACGCCCGTGCATGCATGTAACGCGCAGCATGGTCTTCGCGAGGGAGGAGGTTGGCGACCACAGACAATAGAATAGTGTACGTGTACGCATCCGGTGCCATGTCCTGTTGATTGGATAGCCAATCAAATACGCGAAAGGCGATCTGCAGTGCGATGTGGCGGTCTTCGTCAAACTTCGTGAATGCGCATGCCTTCGATGATACCAAAGCCGATGTTGGGGAGTGAACCATAGTGCGGTCGCTCGTAGTTCGAGGGGGAGTCAAACAGAGCAAATCAGAGCATAATGGAGAGAGTCAGTTTGGAATGGTATGACTTTGGTGGAGTTGATAGCCGCCAATATGCACAGAAAATCAAGGCAAAAGTATTAAACCAAGCAAAAAAACAGGCACGCCAATCCAATGCCAGTTCTGAGCAATCATCCCTGTTGTTCCTTACATTGCATACAGCATTCGAGGTGTGGACGTTGGGTTTGATGTCCGCATCCTTCGTCTTTTCGTAGTTCACAATCATCCCGTTCAAGATTTCTTCTGCTCGCTGGGCTGCGCCCTTCTCGCCCGACTTCGCCCATGCATCGATCACGCTCGTGTACGTTCTCGTGTTTGGCTTGAAGGCCGCATCCCCATCCTTGTACCGCGTCTCCATGATATTGAAAACTTCCTCTGCTCGTGCCGCTGAGCCGCGTTCTGAAGACTTGGCCCAAACGTTGATGAGTGTGTTGTACGTGTACGTATCAGGTTTAACATCCTTGTTGTTGTTGGATCGATAAAGGTCGTCCATGAGATCAACGATTCGCTCTGCTCTATGCGGAGCGCTCGGATCGCCCGACCTTGCCCATGCATCCAGAACATTATTGTAAGTGATGGTGTCAGGCTTGACGTCCTTGTTGCCACCCTGATGCAGCTTGTCCATCCACTCCAAAATCTGTTCAGAGCGTTCTGCTGACTGCCGACCACGACCGCTCTTCGCCCATGCATCAAGCACAGTGTTGAAATTGATTGTCGTTGGCTTCACATCTTCCTCATGTCCGATGCGATGGCGATTGACCATGTTTTGAAGCACGCGTTCTGCGCGAGCTGCAGCATCTGCCTCGCCGCTTTTGGCAAGCGCTTGGATGACTGTGCAAGTACATACGCATGAATGCAGAATTGAGTTGTGAGTAGTGCAGTGTAGTGCAGTGAAATGCGGATGTGTTTGGTTAGAGCACAGTGGATGACTATGCCATGGTCGGGCGCAATACTGCAGATGGAATGTGTGTGTGTGTAAAGCAAGTGGGATTGTGATCAAGTGAAGCCGCCGGCTTCACCCACGATTGCGACTTACCTGCGTTGTACGTGTATGCGTTGGGTTTCAAATCGATATCCCCAGCCATGTACTTTGCCTCCATTTTCTCCAGTAACTGGTCCGCACGCGTGGCAGCCCCACGATATCCACTGCAGCACCCACGCGCAATTCAAAGTATGCCCCAAACGATGATTAGGATGAAGGAGATCAACGTTGAGTTCGAAGTTGAAGTGCAAAGAGCAGTGAAACGCACAGAAACAAGCATGCAGCAAGCGCGATGGCAGAGTACAAGTATGGCGGAAGTTCTGTTTGCACTTTGGCGGACGTACCTTTTGGCCCAAGCATCGATCGTCGCTGTGTACGTGAAAGAATCAGGCTTGATCTTCTTGCTGCCCTCCGCATGCAATCGGCCCATCGCAACCAGCATTTCCTCCGCCTTGTGCGCAGCATCGCGCTATCGAACCAAACAATGAAAGGAACAGCGTTTTTTGTGAGGTGGATCGAACGGCAACGGAGGGAGGGACGGAGACCGGGGGGAATTGTGCACAAGAGCTTCAGTATGGTTGTGAGTTTCAGGATACCTGCCGAAGGTGCGGAGAGATTTGTTGGGTTGTTGGTGCTGATCGTGCGAAAGGGTACTTACCTCCTTGCTTTTGGCCCATGCCTGTTGGAATGAGTTGTTGGTGTTCACAGCAAGAATGGATCGCAAGAAAAAGATACGTAGTGGGTGTGACAAAGCGCTGGTGAGTATGGTAACGTGAAGACGGTCCCAAGAACATGAGCCGAGGTGCCAGATGAGTTATTCACGCATTCAGTTGCAAATCCGTCTGCTTCGCAGTCACGAAGTCCTCTGAACCTACATTGATGACTGCATTGAAAACGTGCGTATTTGGTTCCAGTTTTGCGTTGCCGATCGGATCAGATTGATGCAGCTGAATCATTTGAGCAAGGAGCGAGTCGGCGCGAGCAGCGGCGCCCTTTTCGCCGCTCTTGGCGTAGGCATCAATGACAGCGCCGTACGTAACCACGTTGGGGCGAACCTCTGTATCATCTTGGCTTTGCAGCCGGTGCATCTTGGAGAGGAGCCGTTCTGCCTCGATGGCGGCACCCTTCCCACCTGATTTTGCCCAGGCATCAATAACGATGTTGTACTGGCAAAATGAAATGGCGGGAATAATATGATGCAAGAGAACAGTAGGTGCACATGCCGAAAGGAAGTGGAGAGGGGAATGGATGTGGAGTTGTGTGAGGGAGAGAGGGAATGCTATTGTATATCATGTACAGAACGAGCAAGCCTGGCTCCAATCCGTGGGTCGAACTGACAACTCCAACTTGTGCCTTGATACGTACCGTGATGGTGTCAGGCTTCGCAGAGTTATTGCCTTCTTCGTACATTCGATGCATGTTGGCCAACAATTGCTGTGCCTTCTTGGCTCCGCTCGATCCGCCAGATTTTGCATATGCATTCATTACTGTGAAGGCAAGGGAGTGTGTGGAGAAACAAAATTGCAGATGATGAGAAGAATGCATGAAAGCGCGAAATTGGTTGTGCCATGGTGAGAACATGATCATCGCATTGGTACCGAAACATGGCACTGCGGCTGTCGAATGCGACAAACTGCAGTTCCAAGGCCATGTTTCATAGCCTCGCACGCCCAATCAAGGAAGCTGCGCTTACCAGTGTTGAAAGTGAATTTATCGGGCTGGATTGATGGATCGGCCGACTGATTTAGCCTTTGCATCCATTTCAGGATTTCTTCTGCTCGACTCGGAGCAATCCTCTCCTTGGATCTTGCCCATGCCTGCGTTAGTGGATATGAATACAGTATGAACGTGAAAATTAATGCAAAAGCAGACGTAAGCGTGAATGTCGATACGGCGAAACCGCAGCAGCGGCAGCAGTGGCAAAGATGGAAGGGATAGAGCCCTGCACCAGGGATGAAACGAGATTGTTGAAAGGAGGTGGCCAGGTGCATTATCGTACGCATCCCACAATTGGAAGTACTCGCAGGCATCCACAACACTTACATTGATGACGGCATTGAATATGCCGGTGGTTGGTTTGATGCGCTCATCGCCTGTGTCCCTGTACTTCTGGTTCATTTGCTGCAAGATGGTTTCGGCACGTTGAGCTGCGTCGCCGCCCTTCCCGCTCTTCGCCCACGCATCGACAGCCATAGTGTACAGCTTGGTGTTCACGGCCACTTTAGCGTTGCCAGCTTCGGATTCTTGCTGTGCCCGTTTCAACCAAGTCTCCACCATCGATGCCCCAAACTCGCTCTTGGTCTTGGCCCATGCGTTCATGATGGCGGGGATGGGAACGTTGGCCGCATCGAGCTGCCCGATCGGCGTTTCATCTCTCTCGCGGTTCATGCGCAGCAGCCAATCCCTCTGCTTGGATCGATGGGTGCTGCCGCTTGCTGTGCTCCCCGATGTAGTGATGCTTCGTGAAAAGGATTCGTCGCCGGCGAAGCTTGCATTTCGACCACCGGAGGGTCCGTCTCGCCGACCACCTGCGATGGAATACTGATCACTGATCGTGGCAATCCCCGTCCCTGCGGTTGTGGAGGATGATACCGTGGCGCTATCAAAAGAGGTGTATTCTTCCATCGTGGGCAGGGCAAGGCGGTTGTGCGCGCCTCTGTGAGGATCGCGAGCACCCTGCGTTGCACTGCTCTCGAATGTTCGGAAGGAGCTAGGTGAGGATGGTTCTGCGTCAGGAATGGCAAAATGGTCCATATCGAGCCGATTAGCTGTCAACCGGCTGCTTTGCGTTGAAGTGCTGTTGAGGGAGGCGCCGGCAGACGTCGATGGTTTCATGAGCATGTTGAGCGCCTTGGAGCTTCCGGCTGAATCCGTGCCGATGGTGCGTCCATCGTCAACATGCTGGTTGGCCGTGGTGTGCGAGACAGGAAGTCTTGCCTGATCCACCATGCTGGCTGCGTTTTGGCCCTGTGCCACGCCCCCGCGGTGTTGTCTTGATTGGGTGTTGGAATCTGGCTCATTGCGATACTTTCCATGCGATTGCTTGCCCCAACTAGCCTGGTGTTGCTGCGAACGCTTTGATTTGCTTCGACCACCGCGTCGTTTCTTGTTTCTCTTGCTCGTAGAGCGCGTGTCATGGGAGGCTTGGGTCGAGTTTTCTGTTTCATCATCGAACTGGCTGGTGCTTCTTCGTTGGCGGTTGGGATCATATTGATTGTTGCTCTTGCTGCTGCTGTTGTTGGCAGACGTTGGCTTGGCAGCTCCAGCCTCCGATGTCATCGACATGGTCGAAGATCGCGCCACCTGTTGGAGATTTGTAACCGCCGGCACAAACCCAGGAGGAGGCTGCTGGATGGCTAGCGTTGGCGCTGAGGCGGTCGCAGAAATAGGAGGAAGCACAGCAGTAGTAGTTGGTGCGCCGAAGGCCGACGATCCGATATCTGCCTGCATGGTGCCATCGAACGCTGCAGATGATGACGACGCTGCTGCCATTGAGTACATGGACGGCGCCGTCGAAGCCGAGGATGAAAATGGAATCGTCTGACCATGATCCCACCGAGTTTGATGCGCGCTCGTGTGGGCACTTACACTGGCAGATACGCTGGCATTCGTGCTCGCGGATGTTGCGACCGTAAGGCCGGTGGTGGACCCGGAACTGGCGCCGATGAGCCCAGGCAAGCTGGGAGTGCCAATGGACGCAGCAGAGCTCTGTGGTGGAAGTGGGTACGGTTGATAAACAGGAAAGGTGGCGGGTCCCTGAGCCTGACCCTGTGCGACCGAACCGCCGTGCGACAGGTTGAGGTGGCTCATGGAGTTGATGAGATCTAGCTGTCCCGTTGGGTTTGGGTGATTGGCGGATGTGTAAGGGTTTGCAGGCTGCCAAGGTGCTGCCGACATGCTGGGGGGATGCTGAGTCGAGCCGTACTGATGATAAGGCGGGTGCTGGTGTAGGTGTTGGGGCTGGTGTTGAATCTGGGGTTGCTGATAAGATTGATGGAAGGACGTTGCAGGTGGCGCAATGGGAGCAGTTACTGGATTTGCCGCGTCTCCCCATATGGTGGAATTTGCATTCGCTGACATTGGGGCAGGGTATGCGGAATGAGTTGGCGCCGATACTGGCCGACCATCCGCATTGGATTGATGCATGTGCGGCATGTGCGGTTGGTACTGGTTGAATTGTTGCGGCACCGGATGCTGTGCAGGGTGCTGCTGAAATTGGTGTTGCTGCTGATGGTGTTGCAGAAGCTGTTGTTGATGGTACTGCGGATGCTGGGAATGAAAAGAAGCCACATCCTGAAAGGCACCTGCTGGAATGGAATCATTGGTGCTGGGCCTCGTGTTGTTGTCCGGCTTTCCATAGCCGCCTGACGGATCCATGGCGGGGTCGCTGCGATGGGTGACGAGGTTCTGATGGCCGTTGCGGCTGCGACGATTGGCGTCGCCTTCGTCTTCGTCAGATGACGATTGGAATTCCTGGCGGCTTTCGACCCGTTGAGGCGCACCAGTCAGATGTCCCTGATGCGTCGCCTTCTGTTGGCGTGGAATCAGGTGCGAGATGGATGCTGTTGCTGTTCCCACCAATGCTGTTTCTTTGTTGTTCGGCGGAAGCTCCATGCTCTATTTCCGATGCCTGTGCTTGTACCGTCCTGTTCTTGCTCTTGCTCTCGCCCTTGCTCTTGCTGTCTCTGCCGCTGCAAATGCCGATGTCGCTCCCTCTCGCAATCAAATGGGCGACAGATGCGGTGCAAAGCTGGCGACGGATGCCGCAAGGCGGAAACGCGTCTTGTTCCGATCCGAAGATGTCAAAGCAAGCTTCCAGGATTCGCTATTGGACCTCGATGGAGAACTCGGACACGATACTCGTGCTCTGCAGGGCCAGGTTTCGGAAAGATGGCGATGACGATGGTAGTGATGATGGTAGTGATGATGGTAGTGATGATGGCTTCTTTGGGGAGTGGAGCCTGCTTCAGTGATCTCGCAAGTCGCGTTGAGTGATTGTTTGCTCTTGCGGATGCCAACTCAACTGTTGTGGTCGTGCACGAGCCAGACAGTGTTCTCAACTACTATACTAATATTCTGCTCGGAGGTCGTGCGGGTATGCTCGGATTCTTGTGAGAATGGATGTGAAGGAAAGGAGGAATGGACTGGGTCAGGCCGCAAGTATGACCATGCGAGAATGGTTGGAGCATTCACGATGGCCCATCATTGCCATGGCGAGCGAAGAGTCCCCACACTGGGAGATGGTTTGAAGTCCTTCGTCTCGTGTCCTTTCATTTGCGCGCGCCACGAGCACCCCAGCGTCCCATCAACCAACCTCTCTTCCCACCACGCACCCACGGACCCAACTGTCCCTCCAACCAGGATGTCTCCGTATCCACACGAGCGACAAAATCAGGAAAGTAGACCCAGCCATCCAAGGAAATTTATTCGTTTGCCTGTTTGTCCCTGTTTGTGGCCTCTCAATTTAGATTTACGCAGCTTTCGCTCACAGACAGCGTGTTCCGCCTCTCCGATCCACAATTCAAATCGACAGACAATTAGCCCTACGACACTAATATTAACATTCAGAATTGAATACAATAATTCATTCAACTTCCGTGAAGGGTGTGTCATTGTTAAATATCCAATCACGTCTTCAACGCCTACAACGCTCATTTAGCCGTCACGTTTGAAAAGCCGCCCTTCCATTCGCCAGATCGCGCGGAACGGGTTTGAATGGTGATGCGGAACTTTCCAAAACCTCCTTTGTTCGTCCACGATCCTGTCTCTTCGCCCGAGTTGCGGCGTTGAGATGAATCGCTCCACATTTTCCCACTTTTGGGCTGTCCACAAGTCAACAGCATTCTCATTTTTGAAAAATCGGGAGGCGAAACAGATGAGATGTGTGGGACTATGTCGTGAGAAATTTCTTCGTCGTCCGAAGCTTGCGGCATCCTGTCAACGAATCGTCTTCTTGCGCTGGCGCTGCCGTTTGGCCTTGTTCGATGACCGGAACTGCCGTGAATACGTGGCGCGATGGGATCTTAGCGCTTCAATGCCTCTTGCGTCGGCATCGCTGGTGGCTGCGTTGTCGACAACGACGATGATGGGGCACACCTGCTTCGCTTCGTTCAGGATGGCTTCATTTGCGGCAACCTCTTCTGTTCCCGTCTGCTGCTTGCCTGCACTCAGTCCTTCATGATGGCCGTTGGCGGTTGGCGTCGCCATTCGACACAGGATGTGCTCGAAATTCCCCTCCAGCACGACGTGATCAATCCCATCCTGCGCTTGCAGCCGTCCCGTGTGCAACAGCACGTTGTGATGGGCCTCTATTCCATCGGCGCGCTTATCCCCGATCTTCTGAACCGCGTCCATGTCGAACAGCATGGACAGCGCATACGTGGCGATGGCGATCTTCCCACCAACGACGATACCGGCGGTAGAGACGCTGCGGTTGGATAAACGCTGCAGAACTTGTTCGGAATACGCGAGTTGGATCCATTGCGCATTGTCCCTGGAATTGCCCAATGATGAGGATGATCGTGATGATGACAGTGATGGTGCATGCTGCGAAGTCCGTGACGCTTGGAACGTGAATAAGGTGCGCGGCATGTTGATGGCACTGTCATTGCCGCTACCATTGCCGCTATCAACGCTGCCTGCGTCCACCGCGCCCACGCCCGCTGCTTCTGGGAGGTACGCGAACGGGTTGCGCTGAAAGTAGACATTCTGCAGCAAGTCGTTCACCAACAGAACACGACTTGCCTCGCTGTTGTATTGCAAACTCCAGATCCAGTAGTATTCGTACCGTGCCTTGTGAATCTCGCGACGCCGTCCGGAGATGTCTTTCATCGTCTCGTTGTCAGTGGACAAAGGATCCATGTACACGTTCTCCAATTTGCAATTGATGGCTTCGCCGGTGGATTGGATTTCCGCCTCTGCCGTCTCACCATTCGGTTCGCCGGATCCATCGGTTGCTGCGCTGCCTTCTTTCTCAGCATGAGCGCGTGCCGTCCTCTTTCTTTGCATATCATCAGTGCAGGAACGGATGGTGTAAAGGACGAGACGGTGGTTGTACTTGTCGTCGATGTGCTGGAAGTACCGTTGCACGGGACGCGTCAACCTCGACCAATCCTTGACGCCCATCACGATGTCACCCGCGAAGCCAGAGTCCAGCAAGGTCCCAATGAACGGAAGGAAGACTTCCAAGGAATGGCTATCACCCCGGGCCATCGCGAAGACGGCATCTTCGTTGGGGTGGTGCATCCCCAATATCGGCTGAATGGCCGGGACGAGGTACTTGCGCCCTGGTGGGCTAGTGAGTGGGATCTGCCGTGCGGGATATCGTGCTCCTCCCTGCGCTTGCGTGTTCGTGTAAGCGGCGCTGTTGTATTCGAATGCGATCGGATCATCCTCGTACGGTGACTGCCATTCTGCGTATTCGATCCTGCGCGAGATGTCGTACGGCAGCACGTGATCGTGTGTTGGCGCTTCTCCATCCGCATCCACATCCACATCCACAGAGCATGATGATCCATCTCCGAATGCTGATGTCACCAGAAACGAAGCGTAGATCGCAGTGACGCAAAGCCCCACGACGGTCACAGCGAGCGCAAATGGGAGCACACGGAGCTTCACCGTGTTTGCATCCTTCATCGTGTGTTCTTCATCATCCACATGCAAGAAACGAGACTTTCGCCGACTTGGTTCAGTGAATGCTCAGGTCTCGGTCGCAGCTCTCGATGGAGAGGAAGGATGCTCCTGGCGAGTGAATCGTCCTTGAGGCTTGGCATCACACACCTCCGAGAGGAGTTGTTGTGTGTCATGTGATGTCTGTTGCATCAAAAAGTCATTCTGTGACACGAAATGACACGACAAAACGAAAGACATCCATGTTCGGAAGCACAGCACTGTTAAGCATATATTCAGTCCGTCCGTGTCAATAATCACCAGTTTAGTCTGGCATTCGTCCAATGAATGACGAAATGGCGAATCGCAAAACACGAAATGCCTCCGACGCCACAACAAGAACAAACGACGTGCGAGAAGGAACCGCAACAGAACTCCATCGCCTTCTTTCCTTCGCTCCATTCCTCTCCTTCCCTTCCCTTTTCTTGAACAGGAAGAGAGGACGCCCACTCAAATGATCTGTCAAACTGCAAGCATCAGAAGCACACGACAAGCCTGCTAGAGCATTGGTGGAACACGATCCATTCGCCAACCAGCACCATGGCATCGGACGACCAGGAAACGGCCGTTGCGGAGACCGACAGCAGCACGTCCGCGCTGCGAGACAACATCACGCGCAAGGGAAAGAACGCGTACTACTTCGCCCACGCGAAGACGGCGAACGGCCCCGCGTGGGACGGCAAGGCAGAGCCCAAGCTGCTCCGCAAGGGAGATGCGCCTCTCACGGCGCGCGCTGCATCCTTCGACATCCACAAGAGCAGCATCACGTCGTACGCATTCTCGGATGAAGGCAAGAACGTCCGCCTGTACATCGCTCTCGAGGGCATCGGCCAGTGCTGCAGCGATCAGGACGTCGCGCTGGATCATTCTGCGACCTCCTTCTGCTTGCTCATCAAGAACTACGAGAAGGAAGGCAAGAAGGAGGACAAGTGCCTGGCATTCAACAAGCTCACTGCCACGATCACCAATGCCAAGTTCAAGCTCAAGCAGGATCGCGTCGTCTTGACGTTGACGAAGGAGGATCCGGACAATGAATGGCTCACCATCAATGACAAGGGATCACCCGACCACGAGGTTCTATAGCACCTTGCATGCTGGCAATAGTACAATCCTCGTGCTATTGGATCATACGACAATTAGAGAGAAGGAGAGTTGCTGCATTGCGCATGGGACGATCGTGAAGAACATATTTCCACGTTCCGTTCGTGGGCGATACTCGTACTCAGGAACGAATGAGGATGGTGTGGGACGCGACTGCGCCTGCATCCGTTCAAGCTGGTCTATTTTTTAGACGGACCTGCATGCGCGGATAAAGACGCAAATGTGCGTGAATGTACCATACGCACTACTATTACATTACGTCATGAATCGCAGGAGCGGGGGCCGGAGTACGTACGATGGCATGTAGATTAAGGAATGGCTGAGCCAACGAAATAGGCTCACCATTTGCTTTAGACGACGAGCGCGCATCTCTCTCCTCCTGCTTCGCGCAATAGCATGATCCATCGCTGCAGAGTGCACACGACGCATTCAGCAACCTTTCACGTTGTTCGTCTTGAAGTCACGCTGATGGATCCAAGCATTGGCGCCGTACTTGACGCCACGGATGACGGGCATGGCCTCGTGGTCGGTACGGCGATCCACGGCATTCGGATCCGAGTCCAACACGCTGGGCCAGAGAGCGGCGCGGCCAAGCTTCGGTGTCACTGTCACGTTCAGCTTGGGGAATCGTGTGCCGCCTCCTTCTTCCACGTCGTTGAGATACATGTCTGCCAACGTAGACAAAACGCAATATGGATACAAGAGGGATCGTGTGTCAGTTGGTCTTGCATGATCGGTAGGTGCGTATGCTTCGTTCAAATGTGTGTGACCCGATCGACCCCGAAAACAGAACTCGGAGCAGTCGTCAACGCCACAACAACATTCATCCACTCGTCGCTGGTGCTTACAGAAAGTCAGGACGCGCACACCCGTGGGACGCTTGACTTGATAGTCAATGTAGTCGGTGTGCGTGTTGTAGAATTGATTCTTTTCGTATTGCAACAGCTGCAAGTTCTCGCTGTTGACTTCCGGAATGCCGGTGATGTCTTCGATGCGTTGCATGATGCGTTGCGCGACAGGATCTTCGTAGCATTCGTCCAAGCACCAGGCGTTGGTGGACGTGCGTCCCGAGTAGGTCTTGCGGGTGTAGGTGCCGTCCGCGAGCTTCTTACCAACATCGGCGCTACGCTCGTACCCGAGCTCGGCACCAAAGTTGATGAGAACCTGCGCCTCGACGGCGTTGATGACATTTTCGAACATGAGCAACCATGGGCCCTCCGGTGGACGCGAGACGACGACCGGCTCGAACTTCTCAAACTCGGGTGACGAGATGATGCGTTCGAAGAGACGGTTCACATCACCGGGGTACAGGGCATCCGGAACGGCTGGATCCATCGGGCAGCGTGTGTCGATGTGCAACATTTCGCAGGATTTGCACACCGGTGCGCAATTCACCTTCATGTAGCCTGGGTTGGTTGATTGGTTAGTTCGTTGGTTGTTGTGATAATGGGTGACGAATGTGTGTGTATGTGTGTGTATGTGTGCGCGTGTGTGCGCGTGTGTGTGTGGCGAAGGAAAGAGTGCAATAGAAGGTAGCAGAACAATGCACAGTTGTGGATTCGGTGAGATGATCAGACCATGTGCGCGAGCACGCAAGACAATGCACGGCCAAACCACGCTGAAAACCTCCGAATGATTCGGACGTTGAACTCACCTGGATTCTTCTCGCATTCGCCAATGATGCTCCAGAATGCACAACTCTCGTGCTTGTTCTGACAAAGGGACCGGACGGACTCGTACTTGTCATCGTGGTGGACGACAGTCTCCATGTACTCCGTCGCCTCTTCCAAACGCTCCAGGATGTCCTCTCTATACTTGGAGTCCAAGTGCTGCGGCATGCCCAGATTGGATCCAGTTGGATCGATATTCACCCTTGGCGCTGGCGTGGACAGAGACGCCTCGCTGGTCGCCTCGGAATTTTCTTCGTCGAAGTCTTGAATGACGTTGCACGTCGTTTGGGGGAGCGCGGCTTGGGCAGTGTCGTTGCTTCCGGAGTCAAGCATCGTGCCGTCGATCGACGCGGTGGTATTGTAATCCAATGGATTCAAACAGAGCTGCGCGTGATGGTCGCCGCCGACTGCCCCGTGCAGACTGCACGCGATGATGCATCCGACGCCGAGGAGGGCGCCATGGGAAGTGAGTTTGTAGTTCATCGTGGTCCAGAGGGAGAGATCTTGTTTGTTCGTTTTGCTTGTTTGGCTTTGTTCCGGTTTGATTCAGCTTGGTGTTGCTTTGTTGTTTCCTCCGTACTTGCACGGGTGTGGTGCGTCTAGGCAATTCCTTGCTGTTGGATGTTTTATGAGTGAAACGAAAGGATCCTTGCAGAAGTGCATCGCAATTGCACGATCCTGCCTGCGATTGCGTGGGTGGAAGAGGCAATCTTGTCAAATGTCATGGACCCCAGCCAACGAGGGAGGGCCCAAGGGCGAAGACAACACACAAGAGACATGCAACATCACAACCAGAAGCTGAACCAAGATCAACCAATGACCGAGAAGGAATCAAATCACTAAAGCAACGTGAGGCGCAACGCGCAGCCGTACTCGCATACAGTGGACAATGATGGCCCTCCCTTCGCGTTGGGCGGACCATCTATGGCCATTGACGATGAAACGAGAAGCATCGCGAAATATTTGAAGAACGCACTTCTCGTTTTCTTCGCACAATGCCGACAACTGCGCAATCAGAGCAAACATGGAGACCGTTGTTCCAGAAGCAACGGCAACGACGGCGACAACAGATCAACGGAAACAGCAACAGAGAGATGCAACACATCCATCGACGGCCCCCTCGTCTTGTTGGTTGCCGAACTCAGGCTTCGCTTCGCGTTGCGGTGGTTGGTTGGCGGAATCGTGCGAGGAGGACTCGAAATTGTGACCATGTTCGTGTTGGCACGTTTGATGTTGTTCGCTTGTCTGATTCACGAACGGTTGATTCACGAGCGGACAACAGAATCGCGGCATCAAGAAGGACACACAAACTTCCCAAACCACACAAGTCCCACCAAACGTGTCACGGAACACCACAGAAAGGCATCAGATCTTCCAGATCGACAACCACCATGATGGGCCCGTTTCGGTCCACAATCCAGCGACACATTGCCATTGTTCTGAAGCATACCAATATTCTATAATAGTATCCAGAGTGCAGAGAGCATTGCACCATCCCCACTCCATCGCTGTTGCTTTCTCACGTACCAGCGGACAACTACTCAAAGAAGGAGCGACTTGCGCAGTGCATAGCAGAGCAGGTGAAGAGCAGGTACAGCAGGTGAAGAGCAGAGCAGACAGACGAGAGATAGCAACAGGATGGCATCGAAAGGCGGCGGCGGAGGAAAGAACGGGATGGGCAAGGGCGCCCGCAAGCGCGGTGTGGATTCCATGATGACGACGTTCGGCAAGACGCTGCCCATCGGCCAGGAGGTGCGGTTCAAGCTCATCAAGGGGCCCTCGCACCAGCCCCAGGCAGATCCCGTGGATCCCAAGGCACCAGCGGAGGTGTTCCCGCTGATCGCCAAGTTCCCAGAGTCCGTCATGCAGCCCAACTTCCAAGCGACGCCGTGGAACACCGGCCGCTTGTACCAGCAGGACGTGCCGAAGGCTCAGGAGGACTCCGACGAGGAGGAATCCGCGGCCGCAGCGGAGGCGGCGATCAAGAAGAGGTGGAGGTCGCGCCGCAAGGACCCGCCCAAGCGGCGCTGGGTGCTGCAGGAGCAGGTGGACTTCCTGCAGACCATGATGGACAAGCGCCGCAGCGCGCCTGGAGCAGCCGGCAACGGGGGATCCGCTTCTGGTGCTGCAGGGAAGGGAGCGGAGACATCAACGCGCTACGAAGGCACGTCGGAGCACAATACGTCCCAGTACATCATCCTCGAGCAGGCGACGGCATCACAAGCTGCGAACGGCGATGGCGATGCATCCAAGCGCATCCACGTCACCATCCTGCCGACGCCCAAGGCGACGGTCCAATTCTCGCAGCCAGCTTCAAGGATGACGCTCTCGATGAGCCAGGCAGAACAGGCCATTGAAGATCAGCGTGGCAAGACGACGCGCTTCTTCATGCAGCAGCAGCAAAGGTTGGGGGCGGCCTCCACTGCAGCCAGAGTGCCGACGACCAACATTGCCAAGCTTACGGCCGGAGGTGGAAGCCGGTCTCGATTGTTCGGAAGGATGACCAACATGGAGAAGCTGCAAGCCGCGCGCACAGGGATGGATGACGGAGGCGACGGCGATGGCGGAGGCGGCGGCAGCGGCGGCGGTGCTGCCGCAGGAGGGCGTGCTGGAAATGCAAACGACGACGACGATGACGATATCATGGGCGACATCGCCTACCGCAATCGCAAGGGATCCGGCAAGAAGGCCCGCAAGGAGCTGCTCGACACGCTGGGCGACGCCGCCCTCAAGGTGGACCCGGACGGTGTGCTGGGCGGTGCCAACGACTCCGAGTTCGGCCGGGGCATGCGCTTCGGAAGATTCCAAAACACCGCCAAGGCCAACGCCGCCAATAAGAACAGCGACGACCCGAACGACAAGGATGGCAAGGCAGGCGCCGCCGCGGGTGGTTCCAACAGAGGAAATGATGGTCTGGCCATGCAGGATGACTTCTACCAGCGCGATGTGCAGGCAGAGTACGAAGAGCTGGATTACGATGCCAACGAACAATTCGATGACGATGACGTCGACCTAGGTGAATCCGAGGTCGTCGTCGACGGTGGTGGATTTGGCGGTGGCGACGAAGACGAGGAGGACGATGTGGATTCGGATGACATGGACGCGGGTGCGGTTGGTGGTGCCGAAGGCCTGGCCTCCCTGGCCGGTCTCAAGACCATGCTCGCCAAGGCACGCGGCGAGATCACGTCGGAGCAGATCGCAGAACAGCAGCAGCAGCAGGCCGAACGGGAAAAGCGTCTCATTGAGCGTGCTCGCCAGAATGGCAACGCCTACCTCAAAAACGATGCACCCGATCAGCTGGTCCAGATCGTGGAGGCTGCACAGGCAGCGCGCGACGCCAAGAAGGCACCCGGGGGCAGCAACGACGCGACCAACGCAGGTTCGTCGGATGCCATGCAGGTCGATCCATCGTCGACGCCATCAGCAGCAGCGAGCGGCGCCGATGGCAACGGTGCTGGTGCGCCGTCAGCCGCTGCAGGACCCGGAGGGGCGAACAGAGCAGGACCGGCCAGCGGAATGAGCGACATCCGGTTGGATGAGAATGGACAGCGCATCATCGAGCTCCAATCGGTGCGTCGTGAGATCTGGCTGAATCACGGCCGCATCTACATGAAGCGTCTCATGAAGAAGTTCGACGTCAAGAAGCGATCGGCGCCGGAGCGGCAGAATCGGTTCCGCGAGGTCGTCAAGGAGCTCTGCACCATGGAATCGGACCCCATCAACGGACGCATGCTCGTGCTCAAGCAGCACTACTCCAACATGTAGTCGTACTCTAGTACTTGCTGCCATAGTCCTGCCATGTCTCGTCATGATGCATGACTCATGCGGTACGGTGATGCAAAAAAGTAGTATAGCCTTAGACGAAGTGACTGAAACAACGATCAACAAATGAAAAGGTAAATGAATAAACAAGAAAGGATAGACCCATCCTGTGTGCTTCTCCAATGATCGCAATGAATCCGCACGATGCATGTATCCATCCATGCGTCGAGGCATGTTGCTGGTGTTGGTGTTGATATTGTCACGTTGTGTGCTGTCACGCTGCGCGCTGTGCTAGTTTATTTCGCTCTATTTGTTGTCGCGATAGTTTGGTGAGTATGCGCTCGTGTTTGTTCGAAAGTGTTGTCCCCATCATCTATTGGTGTTGTTGGTTGTTGCTCTGTCATCGGTCGTGATTATTGCTAACGTGGCCGACTGAATAAGGCATCATCACCTGGTACCTCGCACTCATTAACTCGGTGCGAGATGCTGGTTCATTGGTTTCATTCATCATCATTGTGCCGGCGGTGGCAGGAAGCTGTGTTCTGAGATCTGCCTACTTCTTGGAGAAGCCATGCAAGAAGCTTCTTGGCGATGTCACGAACAAGCTGCCGCTGGATTGTTGGCGTTGCTTCTGCAAGCGCTCTTCATGGTAATAGTCTGGGGTGGCATTGTTGGACGACAACGGACCAATGTCCAAGGGCATGATGGATGGCCGGATCTTGATGGAGCTGAGACCATCAATGATGGGTCCGATATTGCTGGCACTGTTGCTGCTGCCTGTGTTGCCGCTGGTGGTGGCAACGGTGGTGGTGTCCGAGACCAAAGATGCCGTGCGCGGAGGAACAAACTCGTATGGGTTGGAGGTTGGTTGATGGTTGCGCAAGGAACCACGGCTGGCGTATGATGATTGCAGTTGTGCCGAGGACTGCATCTGTGGCTGCGGTTGGCGGAATGCTCCGGGGTGAGCGAGATGTTGGTGGTAGGAGCTGTTGCTGCCGTTGTTGCTGTTGCTGTTGATGATGGTGTTGGTGTTAGTGTTGGTATGAATAATGTTGTTTTGGCTGTTGTTGTTGCTGCTGTTGCCGTTGGTGCTGATAGCGGTGCTGGTGTTTGTGTTTCCGCTGCGGCTGTAGGCGCTGTTCGTGTTGGCAGAGGTGAGTGATGTCATGAGACTGGTCACGGACGAGTCGTTGCGGTACTGTTGGGTTGGGTAGGTTCCTGGATGAAAGGGATTCGCTGCCACGGGGAAAGCAGCTGGTTGCTGCTTCGATGGGCGCTGGAACGAGGAAGAAGGATTGGAAGGGCCGGATGCAAGCGGAGGAGGCATCACGTACGACGGCGCCGATGCTGATGCGGAAGACAGGCTGCTGGAAGACTTGCGGGTGCTGCCCAACCAGGTCAGTCCACCTCCTGTCGCTGGTTGCGCGTGACGGGAGCGAGAAGTGGCGAGCTTCAGGGCGTACGGGTTTGGACCAGTGGGAATAGACTCCGTTGCGAAAGCGTCAGCTGGCAATGGTGGCAGAATGGTGTCCTCACCGAAGCCACCACCGTTGGTGCTGTTGCTGCTGCCAGCGACTGGCGCTGCGGTGCCATTGTCGTTGTTGCTACTGCGAAGGTGCGAGCTGCCATCAAAACTGAACATCGTGTTCATCTTGCCTGCGCCAGGGTTTGTCTGCATCGAGAAAGTCTCAGAAGGCGGCAAGGATGGAAGGATCGCGCCATCGGCAGCGAAATCAGAAGAGTCGGAATAGGACCGAGGCACATCGGGAAAATCGTATCCTGCTTGTCCCAGTGGTTGCAAGATGCTGTGGCTGCCGTGAACCATGTTGTTGTAGTTGTAGTTGCCCACGGGAATGTTCGGAAGACAGTCAAAGGGTTCCGTGGAGCTGTTGGAGTAGGAGGAAGACGAGACACTGTCCTCGCCGTTCGACACCTTCCTTGGGTATTCGACTCCCGCTGCGGACATCGGATGAACCCCTGACATACCCTCAAAATTCGAAGGCGGTGCTTCACGCTCCTCCTGCGACGATCGCTGGTACGCACTGGAGTATGGCTGTCTCTCAGCCTTGGACATGGTTCGTTTCCCCGCCGCGTAGTGCGACTGCTTGCCACCAGTCGCGGTGGACAAGGATGATGCGGCAGATGCGGAGGCCCCCTTCTGCTTCGCCAGAAGCTGCTTCGCCTTCTCGGCACTGTTCTTCCTGCGACGCGAGCTTCCGCCGCGGCAACCGCGTGGGCGGTGGCTCCGACGGCGTGTCGGCTTCGACCCCGCGGTCGATCCCGAATTGTTGGTGTCCACATGTGAGCGGTGCCTGTCTTCGCCGTTCCCAGGTGCATTTCCCCCAGTCATCGTGCCGTTGACGTTGCTTCCGCTGCGGTTGGACATGTGAGTGTCACACATCGTACCCCGGTTGTGCTGCATGTATGCATGAGCCCCCTGAGTTGTTGCTTGTTGGACTGTCGCCGACATCGATTGATACGCCATCGCTACTGTGTTGGTTGGCTGATTGGATGGTTGATAAACTTATTGATAGATTGAGGTTGCTGATCAACGTTGCTGCTTCAAGTGTCTTCCCAACTCGTGCTTTGGAGTTCAGTGGCTTTGGTGGATGTGAAGACGTGAGGGGTGAAGGAAACTCTTTTGTGTCCCCAATCGGTTGATGTCTTGTTGTTCGGCACGAGCGATGGCGTTGTAATGTTGCTGCTGCATGTGGCTTGATGTTCATCACAGGTGATGGCACCAAAATGCGATGCACAATGATGACCATGGACGGCATCATATCGCGAGAAGTTGATCATGATTGTTCATGAAGCTCACATGAAGTTTGTTGTTGATGATTGATTTGGTGAGATCCTGATTTCGTGATGGGTGATTGGCATCGACATGTTGGCGACTGGATTTTGTGGCGATGGTTTCGTTGGCTTGCTTGTATTCATGTGTGAAACATGATGCGGGCGCGTGTGTATATTTATTATTCATGTACGAATAAACTTAATATTGTTCGTATGAGGACACGTTTCATTCACGATTGCTGTCTTGTGCTGGGACATCTGTCCTTCGTCAGTTTGGCGCCAAAAAGGCGAAGTCCGCGTACAACACATCACAAACAACACAGTGAAGGATACAGATGGCACAAGAGACCCACGCAAAGAACATGTGATGATCTCCCCAACCACTTGCCGCGCGTCTCGGACATCCCCTCCGCTCGAACAAGCGCAGTTCCCTACTGCTATTGTATAATACTATACACGTAGTTGCATTGGCGGCTCCACCTGGTGTCCAAGGACGACGAACACGATGAGCAAACTCTGCGATTACTCCAAGTTCGATCACCTCGACGAGAACGACCCCGACGATGAACAGGATCGTGATCATGGACATGCAAGGCGCTCGCAAGTGTCCGGCGAACCGAACGAGGCAACAGCGCAAGCATCGCCGTCAACCATGAATGAGCGGTTGAAAAGCGGCATCTCCCCGTTCACGCCTCCAGCGGCAACAAAGACGACAGCAGCCCCTGCCTCGACGCCACAGCCATCACAAACGAGGCTCCGAAAGGACGAACGCAGCGGGCGCTTCGTGTTCGAGTACAACAACCAGAAGGTGTACGAGTTTGAGCAGACGTTGGATGATGTCACGATTTACGTGTCACCGCCACCGTTCATCCAGAGCGCGAAGCAGCTCAAGTGCAGCATCGAGGCAAGACATTTGAGGTTGGGCTTGCAAGGCAGTGAGCAATGGTTCATCAATGAAGACACATACGGCCTCGTCGATGTTTCCGAGTCCACGTGGAGTTTGGAGGATGATGACAGCAGCAGCGAGAGCATCAGTGAGAGCAACCGGAAGAACAACAACAGAAACAAGTCCCAAGCGAATGAAGCTCAAATGAAGAGCATGGTCATCTACCTCGCCAAGGCCAAGCGCGGTGAGCTGTGGGAGACGGCGCTGAAGGGTGCCGCAGGCAAGGTCATGAACGTCCAAGCGAAGGAGGAGATGCGCAAGGAGCTGCTGCTGGAGAGATTCCATGAGGAAAATCCTGGCATGGACTTTCGCGATGCAACCTTCAATGGGGAAGTGCCAGATGCGCGGACGTTCATGGGAGGCGTCAACTACTCCTGATTCCAGAACTGCGCCGTATCAAACATGCTACAGCACCATACCAACTACTACGTGCCAGGAGACAGTCGTGAAAGAGAACTCTTGTACGAGGCAGGTCCACGCATGCTCCAGCCCTGGTGGACTATGCTGGTACACACCAGCATGACTTTGCTACTCGATTCAACAAGAGGAGCTGCGTGCTTTCGCCATTAACACCACGGGCAGAAGAAAACAACACAACTCTACATCACACCTATCTTACCGTGTATTCCAGAGAGCATGTATTTATGTTGACATGAGTATGGCGCTGTGATAAAGATTAACTTTCGCTTCTATGAGCATTCTCTACTCGTGATGTGCATGTGCATGTTCATGTTCATTGCCATGTTGTTGTCGCATGTGTTCAAGGATGGTGTGCTCGAACGCGGCCAACCGTTGTTCCAGCCATTGGTTTTGCTCTGCGGATGCGGACTGGTTGTACACATCCGGCAAGGATCGATCGAGGCGTTTCTGCAGGGTCTCGATCCTTGCCAGGACTTCGTCCTCGTGGTCTTCCATGGCTACATCCGTGTGCGCGAAATCGCCAAAAATCTCTCGTCTGTTGATGCCGAACAACACAGTGGCAATGATTGTCACCATGGTATTCCCGATGTACTCGATTCCTTCCGTTACCATGGTGCAAAAATCACTCTCTGGCATGTTACCGGTGATGCAGTGGCTGAACGAAAATAGCAGGAGTAGCCCGAGTCCAATGCTCACGCTGATACAGATGCCCAGAGCCATGAGGGTGACGACGAGCTTGCCACCGTCCTCTGAGAAGTCCATCACAGTTCGCACCAAGAACACGATGGACCAAAATCCAGTGATATACATCGAGATGAACACGACACCTCGCCAGAAGGCCTTGTTCATCATTGAAAACCAGGCAGGACAGCATTTCCCCTTCGAGCGGGTTGCTGCGTCGCCCAAATCGGGGTTGATGGTCGAATCGCCAATGCCAACGTCCAGGAATCCCTCGAGAGCACGAATGCCGGCAATGAAGTCGGCACGTGCGCTATTCAATTCAATACAGTGGAGCACAGCGCAAAATGATTCAGTATATTGACAACGAATACGAAGTGTGGATTTGATGGATGGTGAGTTGTGGGAACGCATCGAAGCATGCGAGAACGCAAGGATGGAGTGAGAAAAAGGAGTGGACGGGACGGGTCGCACTTGTTGCGGCTCAGCTCAGATGCAATACACAATGCAATCCGCATATTGTACACATCGCTTGCGTCAACCTGTCCAGTGCGGAGACCAGGCATCATTTGGTTCATCCCCCCTGCGCCGGTGGAAGTTATCGAATCGCTACCACAGCGTTATGTGCCACACAGCCACCTTTGCTTCCAATACTATTCTGCGAGTATTCGTATCATGATCAATAAAAACAGCAGGAACATGAGCAGGAACATCAGCAGCCACAGCAACATCATCCGTGGCACCCCATTTCATCATTGGTGCCGTTGTTGCCGACTCACGTTCGGAAAATAACCGCACTGCTCTGTTGCGATCGAATATACGATTCACTGACAACAGCGATGAGAACGTTGAGCATGATAACCACGCCGAAAAGGGTCAGGAGGAACCACAGAAACATCACCGTGGTGGAATCTTTGTAGTGCTCCAAGTTGAAGTCTCCGATCAGGATCGTGTAGGTTCTCAGATACGAGTTGATACTGTACTTGGAACAGAAATCTGCATTCGATGGGTCCAGATCGTCACCCGAGCATTTGATATCGCTGTTGGTCCTGTACACGACGTGGAACATGCTGCAGTGTTGGTATTGAGAGTTTAACGAAGGCAATGCATGAGCATGAGCATGTCAATGGCAAGTATTTTTTGTTGTTTATAAATCGAGAGAGAAGAAAGAAAGAGAGAGGCGGGATGAGATCAAATATGCTGGAAATCTCTTCACCTGAGCATACTGTATCATCTTGGCTGATAGATCATGCATGCGGCAGTGTGCACAATGCATCAATCGCACAAGCGGAACTCAAGCAGAACCAACCAATCCACTTACTCTGCGAACATGAAGTTCACGACAGCCATACAAACCAAAAAGTACCGAATATCCGACAAGATCTATCGTCGTCGTGAGCATCGTTGTTGGAAATATCGGAATGCGACAAATACAAAAAAGAAGGATGAGTGCCAAAGTGAGCGAGACAGTAGCAGACTTGTAATTGCGTACGGTGTTCGTTCACATCGTACAGTTTCATATACAACACATCAATGTTCTCTCAATAGTTCTGAAACAAATGTGAACACAGCACTGGCACTAAATCCCAATCATTGTGACTTACCTGGAATAAGGCCAGAACGAATGTCGCCATCTGCTCGTTCACAACCTTGAGGTAAGCAAGAATTCGCAACCACAGCAGTCCGAGGATGAGAGCACTCAAGAAGGATCTGCAGATGGGGGAACAGGGTAAAACAGAACGCAGTATGCAATCAGGCCACGACATGGACATGACAAGGATGTAGGAATGAAAGAGAATGGTACTGTGTGAGATCGGCAGCGCACAACAGGTTTCTCTTCCGTCGCATGGCGCATTCGGGGCATTTGGCGAGAAGTGCAAGCTCTCTCCCAGCAACCACTTACCGGTTGTTGTTGGAATTCAGGTCGTTGGTAACAGCCCACATGGTCATCCCAACCCCGATAATATCAGCCACGACCCTGTTGAACAGAGTTTGAAATATTGTATAGTAAGAAGCAGTGCGATGGCAGAAACAGCGCAACAAGGGAAAGTGAGTATTGAGAGAAGACCGACATCGAATGAGGCGTCCGAAGCGAGGCGAAGAGCACGAACCACAAATATCCGATACACATTCAATCCAGAGATAAAGAATGGTCTGACTACGCAGCCACACAGCCATGTACGCAACCGCAACCACAGGAACGGAGCATCTCATGCACCACGTACCATCGATTGAGCAGCTGCTTCTTGACGACCTTCATGGACATTCTGGAAAGCGCAATGGCTTCGGCGATGCGACGCAGTACGTAGTGCAAGCAGATGAGGAAGACGGTGGTGCTCTCGTAGAATCCGAAATCCGGGTCCAATTCCTCATCGGCTTCAAGCACGATGGTGTTGCGGAAGAGGAGCAGGAGCGCCACCTCCATCCCTAGATCGATGACTGCTGTTGCCACCACGAATGGCTTGAGCAAGGACCGGTTCATGCAGTACCAGATGATGGGCGTGGACACGGCTCGTTCCGTCTCTTCTTGCGGCAGGACGATGAGAGACGGAATGGTGGATTCCATGGCCTCGATCTTCTCGTAGACGGCCTGCTTGGCATGCTGGAACTGCTCTAGATCGATGATCTCGGGCGTGCGGTACGTTCCCACAAAATCATTGATCGTCGTGTTGGAGACGTACTCGAGGTAGTCGATGGCGGCACGAGACGGAAGCCCTTTCTGACGCAGCATGTTCGTGACCCAAGGCCCGACGTAAGTCGGCACCAGCAGCACATGCTTGATCACGGAACTTTCGAGCACCCGCCTTCGCAGCTCCCTGTTCTCCACCAGCATTGTGGTCTTGAGGAGAAACGGCAAGGCCGCAACGTTCTCCGCCAACGCCTGCCGTTTGATGCGCTGGTTCGGATACGACGCACGTCCGCTAAGCGTCGTGGAGTCACGTTCGTCGTACTGGAACGGTTTGCCGCTGAGATAATCCATCGACAGCGCGAGCATTCGGAAGGCCCATTCCACTTCGGAGCTCAACACCGCACGAGGGAATCGCGTCGTGGCGCTGTCCACCGCATCTTCGATTTCTCGCTGGAAATCGGATTGCCGTTGTGGAGGTTGACCGGTGCTTCCATCAGCGCTGTTGCCGTCCATGCTACCGTTACCGCTGCCGCTGCCGTTCACATTTGCATTGGCTGTGGTATTGGCTGTGGGAGTCATGAGGCCCGCCCACGCCCCTTGGCCTCTGCGGTGTTCGCTGGCGGTGTGGGCTGTCGATTGCAGTGCCGAAGTGACCCTTGCCAATGTTTGGAACTGAAGTGTCGCGATGCGGCTTGTGGCACGGTTGCTGGGAGATGACTCGTTGGCAATGGCGCTGGTCGTGATCTTGTCCTGGTAGTAGGTCCACTGAATCCATCTGAGGATGAGCGAAACGAATGGCATGTAACCGCTCTTGTCCTTCACTGTGATGGCGTCCGGATAGCGTTCCATGAGGAAGCATGCGCAGGATTCCGCTGTCTTACGTCCCTTGCGGTTCTTGACGAGGCTCATGTTGTAGCTGATGATGTGAAGTGGCAGCTTGCCATTGGGGTCCGGTGTTGAGATAGCATCCGGATTCTCATCCACAGCATCACGCAGATCCTGAAAGTTGAGATCGCGAGAACTGCAGAGGTCGTGCAGGAGGCTGGTCTGTGGCTCATCGTTGCCGGTGTCATTCATCACCACCCTGCGGCTCTGAAAATGCTGCAAGCCGCGACGGTAGGACATGGGATCATCGAGGCTGTTTTCATCCGACATGCCTTCGCTGCTGGCAATGGATCCGGATCGCCCCGCCGGGATTTGCGTCCGGATGCTGGCCCAGCGGTCGTTTCCCTGGCCGAAGGGGGATTGCGCCCATTTGACCTGTTGACTTGGTGTTTGCGGAACTGGTTGCGGCAGTGTGGGCGACGAGAACTGCACGCGTCTGTTGTCCGTGATTGGCGTCTCGTCCTGCTGTTCTGTTTGTGGTGTTGTCTGGGCTGGCGTAACAGCCGTAGCATTGATGGCGGCGTGACTTGCGTTGGCAGGCGTAAATGCATTGGATGGAGTATTGACCGACGATGTCGTCATCGCGGAAGGTGCTGTTATGATCGAAGGCGTTGCCGCAACGGGTGGTGTCGGAGGAGCAACTGGAGCCGCCATGGATGGACGAATGCGGATGCGTCCAGAGAAGTTGGAAAGATCCAGGAATGCGCCATTTGGAGCCTGAATGACTCTTCCGCTGTTGCTTCTGCTCCTCGTGCTGTTGTTGTCGTTGTTGTTGTCGTTGTTGTTGTCGTTGTTGTTGTCGATATTGTTATCGTTGTTGACAGCGACCGAGTTGCTCGTTCCTATGTCCGCAGTGGTGTCGGTCGCAGCTGAGACTGCCGTTGCGTCTGGGTTGGCCGCAGCTGGTGTGGTGGCAGCAGGAGTGGCAGGAGGCTCCGCAACTTCAAGCTGCAGCTCTCCATCGCTGCTGAGTGTCGCCACCAGATCCAGGATGGCATCGTCTTCATCGCTCGTTGTTCCTGCCTGGCTATTGTTGCGAGTATTGCTGACAATGTCACTGTTGGCATCATCAGTTGCGCCAGTATTGGCAGCAGCAGCAGCAGCAGTATTGCCAGTGTCTCTGCCGATGTCGACGGTCATGAGGCCGTGCGGAGATCGCTGAGGCGATTGGTGATGTGATGTTGCCGCATGCTCGCTGCTGTTCGACTGGGACGACGTGGCAGCAACGCTCCCAGTAGGAGTGACAGTCGCAGAAGCGGAAGCATCAGCAGAGGCCGGGCTGCTCCCTGCTTGCGATGCTTGGCTCAGGTTGGCAGCAAATCCATCCACGCCCATGCCGCCATCAGCAGCAGAAGGATTGGCGTTGGTGGGACCTCCTGGTCCATCCATTTTCGTCGCGACGGCTGCTCAGTGAGCGTTCGTCTGTTTGATGTGGTTGCGATTGCGATTAGTAGCTGTCGCTGTGGATATGATATATTATATGAGTGTGGGTATGAGCGTGGATATGAGTTTGGTTGCAGCAACGATTGTGCACCTGTGAAGGATTTTATGGGTCAATGACGGGACCCAAAGACATTCCCCTGCTCAGCAGCTCTGTGCGACATCAGCAACATCACGAGCCCGCTTGTTGTACACAACAAATCGTGGCTTGAATTTTCGTGATGTTCTTGTCTCTCTCTGCAGCCAACACGCTGTGACTACAACACGTTTCCAACCGAGAAACTTCGACCAACTCGTGCTCGTGACTGCTCAACACAACCTTCCTCGACCTTCTCGCGATTCCGCTTCAAGTCGTGAGTTCGATCAATCGTGCCACCATCATTCGAGTGCCTCGCTCAGGTATGCCATGATACAACTAGATGTCCGCAAAGTACAAGTACTACCCAAGAACATCACATCTTTGGCTGCTCGTCTGACATTCACCACATCTTCCTTCTCATGGCTCGCATGAGTACAATCGGCCAGGCAGCACAAACAGAACTGAGCGATCCTGGAATCTCCCTACGACCTACTCGTGTAGCATACGGTACGATCTACCGCAGAAAGTTTCGTGATTTCAATACCAGCGACCTTGAACCATTCATTCCCTTTTGTACCAGCGCTCGCAATGATCATTTCGCTTTGTGCCTCTTGGCCGAATCAACGTCGCCGCTTGCGTTCCCGCTGTTCCCGTCACCCTCAGCCTTGCTCGGACACCAAAACCGCACAGTCTTGTCCTTGCTCATGCCGCCGCTCGCGATGATCTCCTTCGTGTTGTGCGCGTCGACTGCGAGCACCACGTCCTTGTGCACCTTCTCCAGCACCTGGTGCACCTTGCGCGATTGGATGTCGTACAGTATCACATCGCCCGTCTCCGATCCGGTCACTATGCACTGCCTCCGCTCCGGCTTGCTCACGAGGAACGTGGAGGATATGCAATACTTCGTGTTCTGATGCCTCTCGTTGGCGTACGTCTTCGAACACTTCGCTTTGCCGGACAGCGCCATCGGCCACAGCCGCAGCTGCGAATCCAGCGTGCCCGCCAGCACGTACTTGCCGTTCGGACTGTACGATACGTGCGACACCGGCGGATTCCCGGCAGCGAAGATGGTCTTGAGGCACTCGCCCGTGCACACGTCCCAGATTCGGATCAGACCATCGTGGCTCGCCGACACCACGCACGTGCCGTCTCTGTTGAAGGACACCGCCGTGACGGGATCCGAATGTGCGGGCAACGTCGACACGCACTCTCCGCTGCGAATGTCCCACAGCTTGACCGTCTCATCGAACGATCCCGACGCCAGCAGGTTCGATTGCGGGTTGAAGTCCGTGCAGAACACGAAGTTGTCATGGCCGCGGAACTCCACCAGGGCATCCTCCGTCTGCGCATCCCACAGCCGCAGCGTCTTGTCGTCGCTCGCCGTGGCCACGAACGGGTCCGATCCCTTGGACCACGCCACGTCGTTGATGCCGCGCGAATGACCGCTCAGCGTGGATGCCGGTTGCAGCAGGTACTGCTTCCTCGATGCCTTGTCGCCCTGGAAGGATGACACGGCGCTGCCCGCCAGATCCCAGATCTTGACGTTGCCGTCGGCGCTCGCGGACGCGCACAGCGCAGCGTTCTCGCGGTCCTTCGTTATCCTGGCCGGCGCCAGCTTCACGCTCGATATGGCGCGCTTGTGTTCTCCGTACTGCGGCATGCAGACGAACGGCGTCGCCTGCGTTGCGGCATCCTGCTCGTTGCCGGTCGTCGCAGATTGGCCGACCTCCCTTTTTAACGATGCCATTCTGTCTTCTCCTGCTGAATGTCGTCTCTGCGAGGATGTTGCCGATGCCGTTGATGCTCAATCTGCATTTCACACTCTGCGATGCGACTGGCGATATGAATGGCAAACACTCAAGCGCACATGCAAAGGCAGGGCAGTGAAGAGAAGAGAAGAGAAGAGAGAGAACGGTCGCGAACGGCAACGCAAGACATTGTACCGTCGTGTGTCATGGTCATCGCGTTTCGCGTTTGTTGGTGTTGGTGATTTTGGTTGTGCTTCGTCGTTTGGTGTGATCGTATGGGTCATAGTTCACATTGGTCGATTGAGTCAATTCGCACGATTGAATGAATCGGTCCCGAAGGCGAACAACTCGGACAAGTTGGTGACGTCACAAGTAGTTGTTCACTTGAACCGAGGTGTCCAAAATTAGACCGAAGGGGAATGAAGACTGGCGATGCCGATGGCCGCTTTTGTCCATTGGGAGCTGGTGATCGTTGAGTCATCTCCTCTGAAGAGTACGGCTACGCGGAGGGAGAAGCAGTGTTGTTGGCATCACTTGCCGGTTGGCCTCGACGAAATTGGCCAGAACCCTGCGATCACTCCTTGTTGGAGCTGCGCAGTGATTTGTCTGCATTACTATTATTATTACGACGAACCGCGCCGAGCTTTTGGAAGTGGACGAAAACAAGACAGGTTGGAGAAACAGGTGGGCTCTCGCCATGGATGTTGAGTGGTACATTCTGTGTGCTTCATGCATGCTTCTTGGAAACGTGATAGGCTTCTTCCTGGGCGAAGGAGAAGCTGTCAGCTCAGACAAGCCGAGCTGGACCACACTCAAGTCGTACGAATGGAGACCAATCAGACCTGCGATTAGAATGGAGTGCTTCACACGTCTTACCTATACATGCGAGTCGAGCAAAGCAACGGGATTCTTGAACTCCCACGAGAATAGTATGTACGACTACGAGTATAACCGATGCAAATCCCGCAATCAGACAACAATGCCAGCCACCCACGAAGCTCCTCCATTTACGAGCTGCTATGCTCTTGTCCTGAATGCGTCCCCTGGTGCCGATGCCGACGATGACCCACATTGGAAGCTGCCACGGATACACACAGAGGACTCTGGAAAATGGCGCCGGGTGTCCCTTCTGAAAAAATGGCAACAAGAATCCACGGACGTTGGGGGTCCGGAGCGTCTGACACTGATGGGAGTCTCACGAACTACGGAATTTTTGATGCCGAAGACATCGGAAGTGCGGGGATGACTGCGGAAGGTTGTGACCGGAACGCGTCGGAGAATCCTTGGGTGAGGTGACAAACCTGCGCGCATGATGGATGTGGTTGGAGCATGTGTGACGCCGAAACTATGATGATTTGTAACGGTCGGGACGTTACCGAAGCTTGTGAACGGTCAACATGCCACCGAGTTGTGTTTTGTGCTCACAACAACGACGAATTCTTGGAAAGATGCGCAACTTGGTCTCGTTCAGTCTCGTGCCCAACAGTGCTGTGCTGTGCTGTGCTGTGTGGTGTTGCCTCTCTTTGAATGTGTTGCCGTTCCGCGACGGACAGAAGAAGAGAAACAACCATGGCTGAGCGAAAGAGGTGAGTGGGAGAATGACAGTAAGAGCAAGAGTGCCGCGGCATCTTCCTTGCTGACTCCAGCACATCATTGGAACGAGCGACCAAGACACCGCCCTCGTCCCGAGGTCCCGCACGCACGCCCGCAGCATTGTACCATGAGAGGAGGTGCACATCCACATCCACATTCGCATTCGCATTCACATCCAACTCTTCATCCACATCTGCACTCAGTCTCATAATTGAACTTCGGCCATCACTTTGCTGTCAACACCAACACCAACACCAACACCAAGTGTGACGACAAACAACAATCATGGACACCGACACGAGCAAGGAGGACACGATGAAGGGCACCGACCTGACGGCCATGTCATCGACAGAATCGTCGCCATCCAATGAGTTGAACAGCACCGTGGATTCGATAGACAGCGAAGATCTGTACTTTGACGGAGCATCGGACAATGACGATGCGGCGGCAGTTGAAGCAGGAGCAGCCGTAGCAGTTGGAGGAGCAGTTGGAGGAGCAGTTGGAGGAGCAGTTGGAGGAGCAGCTGGAGGAGGAGCAGCTGGAGGAGGAGCAGCAGTAGCAGCAGTCTCACCGAAGACCCCGGCCACCTCTGATGCCACCTCCAAACGACGAACAAGAGCGCTCATCCTGGCAGCATGCGTCCTCGCCGCCGCCTCCTTCTGCGCTGGCTTCTTCATCCGTGGAACGACGGACTCGGGCAGTTCCGCCCTGCGATCGTCTTCGGCCGCTGAAGAGAACTCCGGCCTCGCGTCCTCCAGCATCGCCACTGCCTCGCCGACGGCAGCATCCCCAGCACCAACCTCCGCACCGTCGCCGACTCCCTCCATGCTGCCGTCCGGCCATCCATCAAGCCCACCATCCGGCATGCCATCCCTCGTTCCCACGATGTCTCCCACGCTCCTCGCATCGGCGCTGCCATCGGAAGTGCCGTCTCTCAGGCCATCGTCCACGCCGTCGCATGTTCCGTCGTCACTGCCCTCCTCCACGCCGACTGCCTCTCCTTCGGCTGCCCCCACCGAATCCGTTGTGCCAACCACCGCCCCCACAATCGCACCAACCGAGCTCTTCGTCTCGTACCAGCCAGGCAACCTCACCAACTTCGAATCCAATCTGCTGCTCTCGCGTGGACTGCGAGCCAAGCTCATCGCACGCAGCGGTGAACGCGTCGCCCTGAGCGATGGCAGCTACTCCTGGGAAACCATGCACGACAATCCCGACGGCGCCGGGATGATGTACGACACGCGGCCTGGAAACGAAGGCGGCTGGGTCTACGTCAGCAACTCCGAAGTCAAGACCTACTGGGGCGCCGGCGGCGTCGGCGCGCTCACGTTCGACAAGCACGGAAACCTGCTCAGCTACAAGCGCATCCTGGACGGCACCACCAACAACTGTTCCGGCGGACGCACGCCCTGGAATACCTGGGTCTCGTGCGAGGAGATCTCCGGGGGCAAGATCTACCAGGTGGATCCCTTCGGCGAGCGCCAGGCGCAGCAGATGCCCTTGGGCGCCGACGGCGGCTACTTCGAGTCATTCGCCTACGATGTGCGCGATGCGGATCGTCCGCGATTCTTCGCGACGGAGGACTCGCCGTGGGGCTGTCTCAGGCGGTACATCCCAAATGCAGAGCACGTGGACTGGGACAACGATCCATGGACGATGCTGCACGCGCCCGGCGTCGTGCAATACCTCCTGCTCGAGCCCGATGATGACAATGCCGGGGCCGGCACGTACCGATGGACCGACGACCTCAGCGAGGCCAGATCCAACGCAAACCTGCATTACCCGTACAGCGAGGGACTCGACGTCTACGAGGATGAGCTCTTCTTCGTCATCAAGCAACGCAAGGAGATGTTCGTCCTCGACCTCGATGGCAACACCTACTACAAAAAATCGACGGTCGCCGGCACCTTCGATGGCATGCCCGATCAGATGCAACGGATTCTCGGAACCGACAAGGATCTCCTCTACTTCACCGAAGAGCGCGGCGAGTTCAACGGAATCCACGCACGCGATCACACCGGCAACTTCTACGCCATCTTCGAAAGTCCCGTCCTCCAGGATGAGACGACTGGCCTTGCCTTCTCGCCAGATGGAGTTCACATGTATGTCTCGTACCAGCACACTGGTCTGCTATATGATATCTGGCGTGAGGATGGACAGCCGTTCCCAGCAAAGAAGCTCGATGTGAGATACCATGCCAGATAAAAAAGAAACAAGCAGTGTCGGGCCCGGCCATGCTTGCATGGCGCAAGTATGGCACGATGCATGCCACCTGCTAAAGCTGCTTTCCTCGCGCGGTAGTTCTGTCAACAAGTGCAACGGTCATTTGTTGTGGACCACACACTGGCATAGGTATAACGGCAAAGAAGGGCAAAGGAGCAGCTCCTATAATATACACGAGTACTGCGCTCTGCGGAGACAATCCATGCTCTGCTCGTAGAGAGTATAAGGGCTTGAAGGTGCGATCGAATACCAGGACACAAGCACATCGCGGAATGCATATTCCAGTCAGAGCAGAGCAATTCATAACTAGAGAGACAACACTCCAAGCATAGCGATGTTGACTGTATGTTAGAGTCGCGTATATAGAGTATTAGCAGGTATTCTATGATATAGCATGGCGCTGGTGTACTGTGCAACCATCAGAAGGTGCTCATGTTGTGGTAGAGAATTGAAGTGTTCTGCAAACAGAGCACAGTCTCCTTGTGCCATTCTCTCGATCATGATGATCGCCATCACCATGAATCCCCCGAGACGAGACACTGCAAGTGTTTGTTGGTTTCCTTGAATTTGTACCATAGGTAGGTCGTACCGCACTCTACCTTTGTTCTCTGATTCAGATCATGAGTACGGCAGCAACTGCAGCAGCACCGATGGGATAGAATGAAATCTGCATTGCTGCACTGCCGCTTCCGGTTCTATCCGCATCAGGTGTTCCATCATCCTGCACAACAAATATGTCTGGCAGAGATTCCGACGGGTTTTCATCGGACACTTGCTCGCCTTCCATGGGAATTCGGATGCTGTCGGGTGAGGTCGATCCTCCGCCGCTATTGCCGCCATCCGTACCGTCATTGCTGGCGTCCGACTGCGCCGCGGGTACGATTGGTTGCGTTGGATCGGCGGACGGCGCGGTGCTGGGCTGCACGCTCGGCATCTGCGTTGGTTTGGACGTCGGCGAGGAGCTTGGCAGATCGGTCGGTGACACAGACGGCGATCGTGTTGGGACCGACGTGGGCGCATTCGACGGCGATAGACTTGGCGCGGCGCTTGTTGTCGGTGCCATGGACACTGATGGCGGTCCCGAAGGTGTCGACGATCTGGGCATGGTGGGCGCTGGTGATGGGCGTTCGCTTGGGATGGACGATGGGGATGCACTTTGGCTTGGGCTGGATGATCTCAGCTTCGTCGGACCGCGTGTAGGAGTGCTGGTCGGTGCTTGCGATACCTCACCACCGCCGGATGATTTCGCCCTCCCGTAGACCAGTAACTCCCACGATACCAGACGATCTGTCAACTTTGTAAGATCATTGCCACCTCCGCACACGCAGCATACCTCCACCGCCGACATATCGCCGATAGATGTGATCTGCGTGGCGACATCGTTCTTCACTTCGCCATTCTCGCAGATGACCGGATTGGTAGATGACAGTTCGTTGCATGCGATTGGCGAGGAATCGGGTTGGAACAGCTGCTGTTCGAAATCCAGGCAGGATTTAAGGTCCCCAAGTTTCTCATCGACGATGCGCAGCTTCCAATTCCCCACGACAGGCTCGCCCCAGTTGCGAACGGTCATCAAGTTGAAGATCTCGTTGCCTTCGAGTTGTGAGTTTTCGGGTCGGCGGCTGGGGTGGAGAACGGAGCTGGTTCCGGATGGTGAGGTGAGGGTGATTAGCAAGTCACCGCGCGATGCGTGCACGAGATCGAGCAACACCACGACGGATTCCGCCACGACGTCCGAGTGAGAGGCGTCCAAGCGCATGGAGGTGAGGACCTCATCCTTGGCATCGTCATTGATGACCTTGTCGATGACTCCAGATTCCTTCTTGATTAACATCTCCGGTCCGAACAAGTCCCATCGCTGGGCCTCCTCGACTGCGCGATTGGCATCGATGATGCCGAAACCGTACTTGATGGAGTGCCAGAAGCCAGCTGCGTTTGTTGTGATGGAGTCGTCGTTTGGATCGTCCACTCGCTGCGATGTCAACGCGATGATGCCCTGCACGTCTCTCCACCCCAGTTCCGGGTTGGCCTCAAGGATGAGTGCGATGACGCCGGAAACGATGGGACAGGCAAAGGATGTCCCGATGCCGCTGTTCTTGCACCCGCCGCCCACCTTGGCCACCACGAAGGTGGTGAGCTCACCGGAGTCTCCGCCTGGAGCGCTGACAAAGACGGCTGCACCTGAGGTGGAGTAGTCCGCATGCAATCCATCCCGGCCCACGGCGCCCACGGTGATGGTGTACCTCGCATTCGTGAAGCCTTCGAAGTTGGCGTCAGAGCCGTACGCGAAGTCGTTACCGGATGCGAAGACGTACACGATGCCCCTTCCGTTGCGTCCCGTGTCGATGCCCTGGAGCATGCTGCGTTCCATGTTCCTGGGAAGCTGGGTGTAGTCGCATTCCGTGAAGAATTCCAAGAACTGCGTGCAAGCCTCGCGGTCGAGGACGAAGTTGCCGCGCCGAGAGCAGTAAGAGGCGATGTTGTCCGTGCACTGAACGGGCAGCTCTTCGGTCTGCACCCCGTCTGTGTAGAAGGTGGCAAAGTCGCAGACCGCGCACGGAAGGCTGTTGGTCGCGAAAGGGCAATCGCCGAATCCATCCGAGTTCAATTCGCGATCGTCCTGCCGTTGCAAGACGAGGAGATGACGACGTTCACGCTGCCGCCGTCGGTGCGAGGCCAAGAGCTTTGCGTAGAGGTTACGGCGCAACGACTTGGACTGGCAGCCGCTGCGGCCGTAGGAGTTTTGCGAGATGTCGATGACTTCGGCCTTGTGGTCGAAGCGTCTCGTATCGGAAATGACGTCGCAGGCTGAGAGGATGGCGTTCGGCGCAATGCCAACCGAACAGGCATCGTTGTTTGCATTCGCGCCCACGATGGATGCCACCGTTGTGCCGTGCTCGTTGTCATCAGTGTCCGTATCAGGCAGGTAATCCTGGCAGGATCCCGCGACGTCGGCGTGCTTGCTGAGCTCCGGGTGATCGAGGTCGGAACCATCATCGTTGATGCGCACGTGCACGCCGTTGCCGGTGATGCCCTTCCGCCAGACAGGTTCGACCTTGATCATGTCGAAGGCCCATTGGTTGCCATCATAGACCGGATCGCTGTTGTTGCAGAAGGCGCGAGGTGAGAGGGGACAGCGGAGGAACACTCGTGTGGTGGAGAAGGATGATTGAAACAATGAGGTGTGGTGGGTACGTGAGCCATGTGCGGTGCCATACTAGTAAGTGTGGTAGAACACCATGCCATCCTGCCCCGGTTGAATCGGCAGACTCTCGCCAACATCGACGTGAGTGCAGCACTCCGTGGACCTACCTGAAGACAGCATTCGGCTTGGACTGGCAGATGCCTGGACTCGACACCCAGTCCTCTTTCCTGGGACACGCTGTATGCCGATAGAGCTGCACCATGTTGAACTGCGTGGCGGCCGCCGAGGAGCAGAATGCATCGCCTGGACACCACGCGCAGCCAGGTGCGGATGTGCACCCTTGGCAGTCAAAGTTGAACTCTTGGCACGGATCGCAGTCAAAGCAATCGTCGCCATCGCTTTCGCAGGTGGAGTGACGGTTCGTACCGCGATCGCACCGACGGTCGAAGGAGTGAATGCAGGAATCCGAAAAGATGTCGCAAGTTTCGAATGTCGATGGTGATTGCGCCGAGGCTGTGTGATGGGAGATCAAGAATGGGGAGATGAGCAGAAGCCAGGGAATGGCCATGTTGCGCTGCGGCTTGTGATGAAGTGCGTGGGACTCGAGGAGGTGGCGCCTTCGCCGGTTCTTTGGTGATCTCCTCTGATGAACTCGTATTCGGGCTCGTCCTGGTACTTGTCGTCGCACTTGTCGTCGCACATGTGCAGTATTTGAACCATCGTCGCCATCGTCGCCATCGTCGCCATCGCAACGGCGTCCGGCAGCGGCAAGTGCCATCGAGGCACAAGACCTGCGTTTCATGTTCATGAATGTGGCCGTAGTTGCACTCGTACTCGTATGGGAAGGATTCCTTGCTTCCGTGAGATGGCTCTCGTTGGTTGCTCTCTCTCTCTCTCTCTCTCTTCTTCCAAGGTGTAGGTCGTATGGTATGGTGTAGTATGATGTAATAATAGAATAGGTATTATAGTACTGTTCGTGGAGAGTCCCAGAATGAAGCGTTGGTTGTGCTTCTTCAATGGGAATGTGACTGTCGCAAACGCATGGAGGGGTGGTTGCGGATGGTGCTCCACGATGATCCTCTGTGGTGGTATGATGGCCAGCCAAGGGAGTTATGAGGCATTTGATCGAAGTTGTTGACGGGATGAAGTTTTTATGCGGGCAAGCCAAAGCAGTCACTGGTCTTCGCCACAGTCGTGACCTTGAGGCACACCAATCGTGCTTAAATTTGCGAGAAAGGCCTTGTGCCGTGTTGTTGTCCTTGGCAGGTCACGCACCGTGGCGACATCTCGAGTATCCACAGAGAGACACACAGCCGCTTCGCGTCGTCGCTCCCTTCACGTTATCTCTGGAACGCGCGCAACACGCCCATGCCTGTGGGTGCGATCCAGGTCAGCACAACATTCTGTTTCATTCCTCGATCGTTGCCTTTTGGATTTGTTGTGGTCTGAGAGATCCCGCAACAAGCGCATCTGCGGATGTATCCGAGTGTTTGGGAAGTGCAGGCTTTCATCGCCAATGGCATGCATGGCTCGTTAGGTCCGACACCAGCTGAGCAGCTAGTCACAATGGAGCAGATCGCACAAGTTCATGTCAGTCACAGTGCATGCTCTGGCTAATCGTGCATTTGCCCAACACAATGATGTGACGCACGCAGCACCTGTGAACGTTCATGAGTACTATGAACAGAAGATCTACGAGCTACTCCATTGTGGAGCCGAACATGATGCTGCACATGGCTCGTTGTCGTGCGCTCCGCCGCCGAAACCAAACACCATTGCGATGCCCAGGATCGCTGGATGTTCAAAATCGGCGAACAACCAAGACATCTCGAGAAACGCAATTTCAGCGAGTACCGAGAAATTTTGAGAATCCACACAATCTGCAGACGGAGAAATCCAAAGGGCATCACCCTTTCGATGTGCATCCCCGATGCCCCAGCACCCATCTCTAGTCGTACTTGCACTATATTTCTATCCACCTATATACAGGTGCACATAATGACTGTGAACAGCAGAGCAGCAGCATGCCATGGCTGGAAGGATTGATAGAGTGCTCCACTCTGCTCTGCTCTGCTCTGCTTGATTCTACATACCCTCCTTGTTTCGAACAGAGTGGTGCCACACCCACACCTTACCATGCTTTTACGGCGGTGTATCATACGTACAGCTATCATACTCGTAGTTTTACATCGTTGTGCCAGCACCTACTCATGTTGCTGCCTCTGTCTCGCATTCCGACAAGTCGACCCCCAACGCAGCCAACCTGCTTCCTCACTGGGACTGGCGATGCATGTCCCGCGTCGGAGCCGATGCGGCGGGGTGTTCGTCAAATTCATTGTGGGTTCTGTGATGATGCCGGCGAGGATGAGGTGGCTTGGATGCGCGCGGCTTGATTGCAGGAGCTGCCGGACAGAGCTGCGGGATGGGATCCACGACGGATGTCACCGTCAGCCAACCGACGGTGTGCCGCGGTTGCACAACCGGGAAGAAGGTGCAGTCATTCGTGAACGTGATCAAGGCGACGTTCGTCACACCCTCGCCATGCTGGTTGGTGCCCACCACGTTGATCTGCAGGGCCCGTGGCAAGTCGGCGACGCTGTCGATCTCTTCCGGTGTGTTCGAGAAGGATTCGTAGGTCAGGATGTCGCCATGCTGCATGTACAGGCTTTCGTGCGTCTCCTGCGTCAGCACATTGAGGTTGCGATCCAGCTCTGTGAATGTGACGGCGTGGATGGTATCTGGAACCAGGTCGTCTCCGGCGCGATTCTCCTCCCCGAACGGACCCACAACGCAGGCGTGTCCGTCCAATCCGAAATTGTCCTCCATGATGGGCAATACTGTTCGTTCATCTCTTGTGGTTGCGGTGGATGTTGCCCCTGTCCTTGGTGATGACAGCCGCCTTGTTGTCGATGGTGATGCTGAGGACGACGATGATGTCGATCGATCTGCGATCGCTTCCATATCATTGCAGGTTGATGTGAAGTCCAACTTGAATTCGTAAACATGCGGTGTACATGAGCACAGGTCTTCGCCAATGATGAGGGGCGATCGCAATGAGGATGATTCCATCGTGATGTCTGCCGATAGTGGCACTGAATCCGCAGAGGCCGTCGTGATGCCAGCGGCGGTGGCGGCAGCGGTGATGGCGAGAAGCTTGGATGAATGGAGAAACTTCATCTTTCACGTTGCTTTGAGATGATGTATGTCTGTACTCGATGAGAATGAAACGAAAGGAGCTCAGATTGGTTGTGGATGCGATTTGTGTGTGCGGAGGCAGCGATGGAAAAACGACATCAAGTGATGCTCAAGTGCAGGTACTCAATGGCTTGTATCGTACTGCCCGTCCAGGATCGACTTTCCGAGTAAGATCATGCGGCTTTGCTTCATGGCCACTCTCCGTCGCAAGATGTGATCCCGTCAAAACGGGAAGGTGTCGGCAAGAGATTTGGCGGTGGCAACATGGTCACCATGGCCGATTTCGTCGCGAAGTCCAAGCCGCATCACAAAATTGTGAGCAAAATTGTTTCGGTTCAAATGATCAAGTGAGTCGCAAGCGTCGAGGCTGGCCAATTTCTGTGATGATTTGGTCATAGTGGTCGTTGGCAGATGCATAGTACTTTCTTAGCGTTAAGTGGCTCAGGTGGGGTCTGTCCTTCTGTCGCCCATGTTACCGCTCACATGATACTTCGTCTGATTTTGAGTTGATGACCATGGCCAAACAGTCACCGCTTCCCGTTTCCCTGTTGTCCTGCGACCTCCGCAGCCAACGAATTGGGGGTTGCTCTTCGACAACTCCATCATCAACGTATCAACACAACACATCAAAAACACACCAAATTCAGGACTTTCAAGATGGTGAGTGGAACGGCGCGATGATGAAACGTGTGGGACGATGGCAGCGAGGCTTCAGCAGCACGGAGTATAGAGTATGGAGTACGGAATACGGCCCACAATGCACACCATCTCCTTGGCGGTGTGATGCATCTTCACGAATGCGATACTGACAACTGCGTCCAACATTTCCACCCCAATCCCTCCCCCCGCTCTCCCTCCGACAGGCACCAAAGGGAAAAGGAAAGAAGAGCAAGGACTCCAAGCCTAAGGTTGCCAAGGCCGCCGACCCACTCTTCCCATCGCGTGCTCGCACGTACCAGATCGGAGGAGCCATCCGCCCAGCCGGACGCGACCTCTCCCGATTCGTGCGATGGCCAAAGTACGTGCGCATCCAGCGCCAGCGTGCCGTGCTCTACCAGCGTCTCAAGGTTCCACCTTCAATCAACCAGTTCACCAAGACCTTGAGCAAGAATGAGGCCATGACCGTCTTCACCCTCTTCAACAAGTACCGCCCAGAGACTCCAGCCGCCAAGAAGCAGCGTCTCAAGGAGACCGCTGCCGATGCCGCCGAGGGTAAGGATGAGGACGAGGACGCACCAGACGTCGTCAAGTTCGGTCTCAAGCACGTCACCACCCTGATCGAGGAGAAGAAGGCCTCCCTGGTCCTCATCGCCTGCGACGTCGACCCAATCGAGCTCGTCATGTGGATGCCAGCCCTGTGCCGCAAGATGGACGTTCCGTACATGATCGTTAAGGACAAGGCCCGCCTCGGTGCCCTCGTCCACCAGAAGGTCTCCGCCTGCGCCTGCCTCACCACCGTGGGGAAGCAGGACTCCTCGCAGCTCAAGCTCCTCCAGGACCTCGCCATGGAGAAGTACAACAACAACCCAGACAACCTCCGCAAGTGGGGAGGTGGTATCATGGGTCTCAAGACACAGGCCAAGCTTGAGAAGCGTGCCAAGGCCATGGCTGTCGAGGAGGCCAAGAAGCTTGCATCCCTGGGCAAGGCCTAACCGAGAAGAAACGCAACTAAAGAAAACACCCACCCGAAACGAAGACAAACGTCCAAGCGCACTGCTGACGGTAACCTGTTGTACACTACACTTATTCCCCAAAAGTTTGGCTGGTGACTCACTCTCGAAGTGACGAGGCTCACTGTCATATTCGTCTCGTCGGCGCATGTCAGATATGAAGAGGTTGGGGATGATTGAGAATGTGTTCGATGCGTAGTAGTTCATGGGATTCCTATGAAGTTCAATAACACAGTTACATCCAACAATGAGCAGGATCCTGGCTGGAGCCAGGTGCAGTGAACACTGCAGATGCCGACCATGGCATTGTGGTTCGATTCCACCTTTCTCATACACACCCACCCACCAACCGCATGATGACGTTCACAACAGCACCAACAAGCCGAACGCTTCTGCTGTTGGGACTGGCGTGAAGCAATGGTTATTGTTGCACAGCGCAAGCTTCTCGAGTCTGGACCAACCACGTCTCGCAGGAGTAGCCCACCAACCCAAGCGCCCGCAAAAAGATCTGATCAAACTCTCAAGACACCAACGGCACACCTCCGACCTACACACACACTCTACTCCAGAGCACTTGTGTCAGTGGAAACACAGATATGTACAAGCGGCTCGCAGCGGAATACGATCCACATCAGAGTGCTATACCATGCCACATTGTCCTCTCCAAAAGAGACGTCCGTGTCTCGACGCAAGGGCGCTTTCACTACTGACCTCGTCGCAAGATCCAACACACAAACAAGTCCAAACTATTCTATATAGTCATGTTAACGATCACTGGCTCTGACCATGCGCAGATACGACCAATCCCTTTTCGTGTCGTTGCCTGGAGTACCATCGGAGAACCGGGGGCTTGGATCTAAAGCTGGCGACAATTAGATCACAGATGTTGCTGAATGTGCGAGTAGTGAAAGATGACGACCGAAACCAGAGGAGGTGAGGCCTTTGATGCGTTTGGACGCAGACGTGGATTCGCGCTACTCCTGTCCCTTCCTCGATCATGGTGCGCTCACCTGCGACGCACGCCTGTGAGCATCTGATGCATTCACGTTCACCAGAGATTGGACGGAATAGGACTCAAGATAATGCCGTCGCTAGTCGCCTTGCGTACGAACAAGCTGGGACAGCAACATGCAGTCTCTCTGGAGAGTGCTGCTGCTTTGGATTGAAGCGGCTTGCCTACGCACGTTGCGGTGGTGCTATATTGGCGAGCAAGTGTTGCGATAGTAGTGATGGATTGACATGTCTCCAATCCAGAGCATATCCTCTCTCCAACGAACGAACAAACGAACAGCGAGGAGCAGAATGGATCAGATGAACGTATCTTTGGAGATCCTGCTCGCGATGGTGTCCAACCTCCTGCACGTCTGCCAAGTGGCGCGATCAATCAATGATCCTCGTGGGCAGATGTGGTGTTGACAAACAGCGACGCAATGTTGCCACCAAGTATCAACAAGACCATAGCGTCACAAGGTCCTCTGGCTGACACTTTCTCGCTGCACAAATTTATTCTATTCAGTCCCCAGTGATGCGATTGGACAGGATCATCGCTCCTTCTGATTTCTTGTGCTGCGCGTGACGCCTTGTGGAAGACGACGGCGCAAGAGCATCATCACCCAGACCGCGAACAAGGAGCAGAGGTCCCGTGAATGCGCAGAATGCGTGTGTCGAAACGAGGGATGAAGATTAAGTAAGGCGACAATGATGATATTTGTGAGGAAAGCAGCAGCATTCGCAACAAAGAACAGCAGGACCTATTCGATGGCCGATTCAACATACAAGCCGGTGATGTTTCTGTCTGCGAAGGCGAAGCCATCAAAGACACCGCACGTTATGCTCAGGACTGTCTGTCAATACTTCCGAGACACATCAAAAAGTGAAGACGATCGGGTAGCACCATTTGATGGCGAGTAACCTCAGCGTTCCCTGCGAGTGTTGGTGCCAAGTTCGTCAAGAAGAGATTGAAGCTACGCGAAGAGATGTTGGTGGTCGTTTCTGCTCTCTGCCTCCATTTCTGTCATCGCATTTCGTTGCAGTCCCTTGTGCTTTTGTATCCCCTCCCCCAGAGAGAGACGATGCGAGACAGCACAAGACAGAGCAAGGCAGAGGGAGGCAGAGCACGGAATCGCTGTGATGCAAGCAAGACAGTCTTGGGGAAGGCAACCGCACGCAAGCGACGCGGGCATCTCTGTTGGGTTGATTGGTGAGTTCGATCATCCTCCGTCACACAAATCTGACTTCTGCTGAAATCAAATCAAATCAAACGAAACGAAACAAAACGAGAAGAAACCAGAACCGACAACTGCGGCAAACAAGACGGCAACATATGCACACACACTCCTACCTGCAATCCTGATCGCAACCTCTTTCGCCAGATCCAACAGAATACTCGTAGAGTAGCCGTCAACTGCACCAAACCGCATCGGATGTACCATGACCGTCGTCACGCCTCTGGATTTGTTCATGACGCAGTTGCTTCTGTCAACCTCAGCAAACGAGAAGGTCGTCATCCAAGACGACAACGCCAAAGCACCAAGACCCCGAACCGACAAGCCCACAAGGAAGAGCTCGTCCAACCGAAGATGCCGCTCTCTCCAGCCACACAGATCCCTCTCAGGTTTGAAATCTCCACGCGCCAACCACGGCATCTCGAGATGGAGCGAGGCCGCCCCATGCACACCCATATCGCCAATCTTGTTCAATCGTGACTTTGCGCTGACGCGTAGTCCAAGTGATACCTACCCAGCAAAGCATGATGGCAACAAGACCATGTCGAAGAGTTGCTGCAAAGATTTTGCACTCCATCGTCAGTCCATGTGCTACGATGGACAACCTGCAAGACCGCCGCCACTGCCGTCTCGATGGACCAGATTCCAAAATGAGAGAGAGTGCTGCACTCAGCTGACACGCCCCACAAGACAAGATTCGTTTCGCAAGACCTGTGTTTCCCGAACTCAGCTCATCCCGTCGGTGAGCATCTCGAATCATGCATTTGATGATCGTCGTGATGGTGGTGATCGGAGCTACAATGACGAACCGACATTGATGCTATCTCCCACAGTATCTTCAATGTCGTCGACATCGACATCGACGTCGTCATTCTCAGTATCATTATCATGTTCATCATCGTCGCCATCATCATGCTCGGTGTCGCAACATATCCCATCGTTGATGACTCAATGCTGTCATGCCAGCTCAACAAGACTACGGTCAAAAGCACCAAACTACGAGAGAGGAAGACGTGGTAAAGACACACCACCTTCCTACCAGTGCTCTTCAACGTCGTTATCACCTCTTCCGCCATCGCCGTCGCATTTGTCGAAGTACACGAACCGCCTCATCTCAAAGTCTTCCAACAAACGAAGAAGTCGCTCTTCAAGCGTTTGACTTGGCCACCTCACCTTGATGCACATAGTGCATATGTACTACACTGCACGAATCCTGCAGGAATGCACTTTGATTCATCTCCGACATCCTTTGCGATGTCAGAGATCGATGACATTCGTCAGGAATCCTCGGATTGCTTTGCAATCTCCACCAGCGTCACTGGCACTACCACAGCCTCTACAACATCAAGGACGTCAGCAAAGGAGGCAACAGAGACAGCTCAAAATGATTGAATGCATGTGTGACGAGCATGTTTCATTGAGGGAATCATCTTCATACACGATCACATTGGCGGTTGTTCAGAAGGTCTTGCGCACATGTGATCTGCGTACCGGCCGATTCCAACCAGATGAGTATACGAGTAAAACAATAGTACATGCCCGCACAACAGCTCGTACCATACAGCACGCGCACTATCGTCTTTCGAGAATAGGTCGAGGAGATGCACTATCGTGTACTTGCACGTTGCGGTGGTGTGCGATGGTCCTGTGTGGGTCGCAAGAAAGCCACTTTCGCACCTCAGCGGCTGCTCTACGTTTCAGGACCACCTCACGACCACCGCAGTACCTAGTGAAGCTGCCAGGCAGGAACCTCCGATGCGGATGGGGGATAGGGTACAATTCGAATACTCTGCTCTACTTTTCCGCCAACGATTCCGAAGAGTCACACTTGATGCACTCGAGCAAGCGTATTCACATATCGAACTGTAGTAAAACACACGTAGAGTACAGTACTATACTTGAACCAAGGTGCTATTCCATGGCAAGAGCAGAGAATGCAGGCGAACATAGTGTCCTTGCTGGATACTTTGACACCGTGTCTCATGCTCCACCCTGAGCGAAAAAGTGGCCCCAAATGCACGGTGCTACACATACTTCGATGAGAATCCAGAGACTGATGGAGGAGACCTTGCCGAATGATACGACACGGACACTGGTAACAATTGTGGAGTATGATGATGCGAATGCGCTTCCGGTTCGAGTATTCAAAGAGTATTGCATCTGAGGTCAAAAGATCACACTGCTGGTCTCATGCGAGTGCAACCACAAGAGAAAAACTCACAACTGGCTCGTCGGCACGTTTACTCTGCATACTATCACCACTGTCCAGGAACGAGCCGCAATGGAATGCGATGAAGAAGCGCTCCGTTCCCTCAAATCGAGTTTGTACGTGATCTTCGGAGAGACGGCATGTTCGTTTCACGGAGGCGGCGTTTCGGAGAAAGATGTTGTGAGATACACGCATTTTTTGCCATCGCGTCAGGAGATCCGCGATTTCGCTCTTCCTGGTACCGATTTCCCCCTCCGCTCCAGCTGCCCTTGACCATCACCGCTCTTTCTTGTGCCTAATGGCGTTGTGCGTGGCTTCTGATACCAAGACGGTTGCATGAACGTGATGTCCCATCGCGGAAGTGGGATTGGAGACGAGTTGTGTAGCGAGTATTGCCAGCAACCCGGAACACATACTGGAGTAGCGTCGTCGTGATGTGCCAGGGAAGCCTGACCGCAGAGGATATCTCTCTGCGGTTGCAGCTGCAGCTACAACTGCACCAATGCGCCATACCAATACTCGCTCCCTCTGCAGTGCGTAGTGTGCGAGAACGATCATGAGCACGAAGACGAGGAAGCACCAAAGCACAAACGGGTATCACGGAGTAGTCTCCTAGAGTATCAATCTGTAGTATGCTAACATTGGCATGGAGCCGGGGACAGTACCGCCACCGCTGCGTGTATACTCGCACGTTAGTACAGAAGCGTTTCGTGTGCAGTTGTGTCCCTATGGATAATCGTTGTCGCTGGATCACGATGCTATGCGTGCGCACGCATGTCGTTGCTGCTCCAGCGGCTGCATCTTTGCGTTGGTCTATCGTACTCTTTCACACCACGAGTGCACTTGTATCTATATCATATCGTGCCACTCTGCCTTCGCTTTGTCTTGCTCTTTGCCTCGTCATGACGAGAATTGAGACGGCCGTATTCGCTGGCGGCGACTGCGGGATGCTGGACCTAACCGTTTGTCTTGCGCTGGTTCTCGCTCGCACGAATTTGGTGCTTCGTACATGAGAGGACTCGCAGCGATGTGTGGAGGGGGCGGAGGAGGAGCATCCATGTTGGACAGTGTTGCTGCCTTGCTTTCGGAGAAAAGACGCCGTCGGCGACTACTGCTGGTACTGGAGAAGGCATGCGGGGCGTCATAGTCGTCACCGACTCCCATCGCCATTAACGCCGATGCGTTTGGTTGCGTGGGTGGAGGCAGTGCTGAACTCATTGCACCACGCTGACGTTCGCTGCCGTCGTGCGGGCACTCCTCGTGATCTGCGCCGTCTGCACTTGTGGCAATCGAGATTTCATCCAGTGACGATGTTGATGTGAACAGGCCAATAGCCCCGGCCTGGTTGAAGCTTCCGCCGAACCCGCGGCTGTCGATGCTGCGGCAGCTGCCCCCGCCGCTCCCGAATGACGATCTGGCATCATCTCGGACGATGTGCACACGGGGCCGATCGCTTCCCTCTGACAGAGAGGAACGGCACAGGTTGGACATGAACTCATCCAGTGCCGAGAATGGCATGGTGCTGCTGGTATTGGATAGACGTTGCTGTGCGGATGCTGTTTACCACTGTTGCTGTTGTTGCGAGTTGCGGTGCTTGGATGCTGTTGAAAATACTGGCTGTTGCTTCTGTGATTTATGTTCGTGCATCTGCTGCTGTGTGCGTTCCTCTTTGCTGGTGTGTTCGCAGAATACGAGTAGGTGCAAGGGTATGGTGCCGTACTCTGTCTGCTGATGCGTTGTTGGTCCAAATTGTGGCCGGGGGAGGGCTCTCTGGATGGGCAGGGATTCTTCAGCAGATTTCCTGGGCTAGCTGTACGAGTATCCTCTGGTCTCTTTTGAACGTGTCGGTGGCAGGGTTGTGTTTGGTTGCGTTTGGATGCGTTTGGTTGCGTTGTATCCGGTTGATCTGCGTCAGAAGTTGTGCCGAGAGGCCCGAGCATCGAAAATGTGATGCGCGACAAGCTGCCAGCAGGAGCTGCCAGCAAAGGCCAATTCGTCCCTCCTGGCGGATGCGGTTGGCGGTGTCGTTGTTGTAATGGTCGGCGTATCCTCTTTCCCTGATACGAATGCCGGAGGCGGATGGGTGCTGCGTTTTCAATGGAATTATCATTCTGTACAAAGACACGTTGCGGTGACAGTTCGAGTGGACTCCTGGCTTTTGTCATGTGATCTTTGCGTTTCCCTTTCGCTTCCCAGAACGCTGTTCTCTTCGTTTTCGCTGAGTCGTCCGACTGCGTGTTTCGCTGCCGAAGGCGTACATGGGCGGTCTGCGTGCGGACGCCGTTGTCATTCGCAGTCCATGTGGTTTCTTTACGTTCTTCGCTCGGCGTTTGCACGCATTGTGCTGTCACGACATCGCTTGGTCCGAAGGTGCCATCCACTCTCATCGCAACTTCTTTTTCGGATACAAACGGCGATTTGATTTATCGCCGCCTCGTTGCTCTTTCTCTGTCTCCATCTTGGCGTGCTTCCTGGTGGATCCCGTTGATCGCTTCCATCGATCCCTTTTGGCACTCGCTCACCGATGTGCGGGTCGCAACAACCCTGCAATTGTACCACGAGCAGGTCGTAGATCGTAGTTTCGTCCACAGACGCGACGGAGGGATCAACAACATCACTACATGCATATTTGTTGTGTCTCGGTTAGTTGACCGGCTGATCAACCGACCGCGTGGATGGTGTCAATGGTTGACTGGTTGTTGAATTGGTCCGAGGTCCTTGTCTCCCTTCCGCTTTTTTGTCTCCAGTCTCGCGCAGATGTTGCTGGGCTTTGGTTCTGATTACGGGTATAGTAGTACTCTATTAACCGTCCCGCCCATCAATGAAAGACGTTCGCGGCGCTGTTGCCATTGCCCCTTCTCTGCGGGGGCTCCCGGAAACACAACAACTCTTATCACAGAGGACGATGGAGCGAGGCGTCTTGCTCCTTGCTTAAGTGCTGATCACGAGTTCATGGATGTTGCTGTCCTCATCTCGCTTCACACGTCTGTGTCATTGACCTTCCGTTGAGGGGCGGTTTGCTACCAACCACGTGTTCGTCACTGGGGTGCCTTTGGAATGTGGTGAGCGAAACCGTTGGCATCAGAACATCCCGAAGTCCACTCCCTTGTGAATTGCGGACGACGCTGCGGAGCCATTATTGTGACTCGATCGACTGATTTGGGCTTCAACAATTTAACCGGAACAGGGTCGCAGCACTCGATGAGCTTTCAGAAACGGAAATTTACCCGCGTCACGATTTGAATGTCAACAGGTTTTGAAGTTGGTCATGATTGATGGCGTGTTGGTTCCCCTCATCTTCCACCCGCTGCAGCGCTGTGCCGATTTGAAGCTCTTTGCGCAGCTCCAACTTACTCTGCCTCCTTCACTCCTTTTCTGTTCTTCTCTCGGTAGCAGGATACGACCTGTTTGTGATCGTGAATCCAGCTCGCGACTTGCAGCTTGCGACGTGTGCCAGTGATCGTGTTCACACCGCGGGACGATACAGTGTCGCTGGCGTTTGTTGTTACCACATTCGAGCATTGTCTTCTTCATGACCACACGTTTTCATCCACGATTGTCTGTTTGTCTGCAGTGTTGTCTGTCCACGATTCTAGTTGTATGTGAACACGTTTCAAACTTGTCTGTTTGTATTTGTCACGCCTTGTATGTTTGCCCACATCACTTCTGAAGAGTTCGTCAACTTCTCACGATACTAAACGGACAAAGTACATCGTCCGCGAACAAAACAGCCGAACCAAATCGATAGCATTGCCGCGAACAATGACGGATCTCGTTTTGTCCCATCACGCATCACTTCAGCCGCACAACCATCGCAGCCAACCATCTTGCGCACATACCCACACACCCATACTTTTTATAATATTCAACAATCTGACACTCTCACACACACTTCAACGAAAGTAAGACATCACGATGAGATCGCTCCTGCTCCTTTGTGCTTGGCTGGCATGCGTGCTGAGCAGCCACTCGCACGCGTTGGCTTCGGAAGAGTCTGCCACAGCGACGAAGGCGGAGGGCGACACCGACGTTGCATCTGGATCCTGTGCAAACGAGGATGTTGCGAGCAACACCACCGCCAGCGTCATCGCGGAAGATGACGATGACGAGGATGACGGCAAGGATGGTGATCATGACGAGGATGATCGGGGTTGGTGGAAGGAGGCGAATCTGACGTTGCAAACCGTCTACGACGACATCCTCGACTGCGACAAGTTCCTGGGCGAGCGCCCGATCCACAACGAATCCGTCTGGGCGATGTTGCGCGGTGCTTTCATGGGCATCAACGGGCCTGGCGAAGCTGCGGTGCCCATCGACTTTGACGATGGCTTCCTCGTGCCATTCGAGGTTAAGCAAATACCCAAGGCTGGAAGGGCCGTCTTTGCCACTGGCGCAATTGCGAACGGCACGAAGGTGTGGGAAGGAGCCTACGAGGCGTGCTTCTCGACCGGCCGGAAGTTCCGCTTCTTCCTCTCTGTGCTGCCAGATTACGTGGCATGCGATGTCATGGACTGGGCGTACACATTGGACATGGAGGTGTGCGTCGATCTCGATGAAGGTTCGCTGATCAATTCTGCCACTTTCGGAGACTTCGAGTGGCTGTCGATGGGCGACGACGTGATGGCGCAGAACATCGCAACCTGGTTCGACAATGCAACCGAATCGTACTACCAGGTGGCCATCAGAGACATCGAGGCGGGAGACCAGCTCGTGACGAAGTACGACGCCTTCGAGGATCTGCAAGGGTGGATCGATCTCGGCCTTGGCGATTGGGGCGAGACGACTACCGCGCTTAGCACCGGAAAGTACGATACGCCGGAAGCAGCAGCCGCAGCCAAGGAGAAGAAATAAGAACGAAAGCAAGGAGACTTCAGGAGAGTTGCATGTATTCTACGAATGTGTGAGAGTGAGTCTTGCTCTTCGGTAGAAGAGCGCTGAGATCGATCTCCCTGTCATCCCGTTTTCAATTCAACATGGGATACGCGGTAATAATAGTATTAGATAAAAGTACGACATATTCATTCACGTGCATGGTTTTCCATGACTGACTTCTTCCCAAACGATGAGCAGAAACAGAAAGAGCGCGAGTTCCCGGACTTCGAATCGGAGTTGTCGAAGTTCATGCCGCGCAAGCGACGTTCACGACTCCTGTCGGGATCCAAATTGCGCCGTCCGACTTGCGCCATCCAACACGACTGAAGATGTGCATGACTCGCCACAATTTGGTGCGTCGCAAGTGTCCGCACGAATTTGTCGCCATACAAGACGGCGACCGATCAGAAGTAGAGCAAGGCGATCGTGAAGCTGACGGTGGAGGGTAGTTCGTGCGCGAGTGCAGGATCGGCAGTCCATCATCGATGCACATCAATCATGTTCTGGGTATTGCGTGTGCAAAGGCACGCCATCTCCAGATTGTGAGAGCCAGATAGATAGAGAGAGGGCCCAGATAGAGAGCGAGAGGAGAGGCTGCGACGTGATCCGCTGCTTCAGAACATCGCATTCGTGCGGTGGGGCATCATAGCAACACCATACGAGCCACAGGAGGCATACTCGTACAAGTACGACCTACGGAAGTACGAATGCATCTATCGTCACCGGAAGGCATTGGTGAAGTTGCCTGCCACCTATTATACCATACATACCCGCACCATACTCCATTGTCCAGCCACCTCACTTTTTCTCCGCCACATTGCGAGCAGATCAATTAGCTCACGTACCGTGCGAGTACCACACACAGCTGCTTTGCATTGGCATCACTCTGCTCGTCCGAGTGCTCAACGGGGGCGAATCTTCCGCATCAACATTGCCAAAGAGACACGGCCAACAAGGAGGCGTTGCATTTGATCGAGACGCGTACTCGTACACGAGCAACTGTGCTTGCACCATACATGTCGGCTTTGGAGTCTCCATTGATGGTCATCACCTACTGAACGCTTCGAAGTGAACATAAGCACTCGGTGTCCGGTCCTACTATACAAATAGATGCGAAACGAAACCTGCGAAGAGGGCATCATACATATTAGTACGCAGAGGAACGGATAGACACCATCTCACCGACTCTACACATACGTACCCGAGCGAGCTATGTACACCGACATGCCACTCGCCAACACCACAGAGTCATCAAACAACATGGTGCGACGTCAAACCAAGCCAGCACGTGCCCTCACGAAGAGTGCATCGATGTCCGGATCAACTGCAAGAACACGAAGGAGGAGGAAGACGACAACGACTGCCACGACGACGACCACGACAATGACCACGACGAACAGCTTGACATCCAGATTACATGCCAACAGCAGGATCAACCGCTATGCCATTCTGATCTTCGCGGTTGCGTTCATTCTTCAGACCTCATCACGGAACAACGGCATCGTCGTTGTTCATGCACAGATCTCCCCTTTCGCTTGCGAACCATCACGTGATCGATGTCCGTTCCAGTTTGATCGAACCTGTAACCGAGGATTGGGCATCGAAGGCTGCGATGACAGCGGAGACTGCTTCGATTGCGATCCATGCCGCGCTCACGACTTGGATTGCGCCGGCTGTTCCAGCCAGCCGGAATGCCGGTGGTGTCCGGGTGATGCCATGTGCTCATCAGTGGGACACAAGGTCAACCTTGGCAACCACTTCCAAACGTCCTGCCCGTTGGCATCAGACTGGAAGGCGACAAACATGTGCGATGACAGCAATCATGTCTTCAGGTATGTCATCGTTGTTGCACGCATCCTCCTATGTATCATGCCCATGATCTGCCAACATTGATGCAGGTCCAATTCGATTCAATCAACTTCATTCCGCGTCAACTTACACCATTCTACTTTGTTGCACTCTCCTCAACTCTCCTCCATTATATTGCACTCTATTCCACTGCACTCGCACTGCGCTTGCTGCTGCACGTCTATGAATTCCTTTCTTGGCACAATCGTTTTAGTGACCCCTTGTACTCGGCGCAGCAGTGGGTTTTTGACATGATCGATGTGGAACCGGTCTGGAGACAGAACATCTACGGCAACGGCGTGAACATTCGAATCAACGACGCTGGAGTGGACTTCAACCATCCAGAATTCGCAGGACGGGCAGACATCGAAAACTCTTGCGAGAATTACCTCCCATCCCAGAGGAGCGCGCAGCACGGAACCACCGTCGCATCCATCATGGCCGGCGGCAAGAACAACGGACAATGCTCCGTGGGCATAGCGCCGGAGACCACGCTCTCATCGTGCGACATCATCCTGGATCGCCGTTCCTTCGGTCGCAAGCACGAAACCATCGACATCAGCCAGAACTCATGGGGAGTCTCGGCATGCCGATCAAAGAAGCAATCCAGAAGGAACCTGCAGACCGCTGAATGCCCCCTTATCCCCAAAACCGGCTTCCCTTGCGTGAGCTGCGACTTCTCCGCCGACACATTGTCCAGCCGTTGCGAACAGGATATCATCTCCTACTGCAGGGTCAGAACGAACTACGAGGCGGATGCTGGGTGCGTGGAGTTTCTGGATCTCTTTGTGGAGTGCAACTACAACACCCTCTCCCAGCATGATCAGAGGGTGCTCAATGAGGGCGTCACGCAAGGACGAGATGGAAAGGGAATTCTCTTTGCATTCGCTGCGGGCAACAGCTTTCATCTGGGCGATGACACAAACTTCTTGGGTCTCGTCAATTCGCGGTTCACCATCTCGGTGGGTTCGGTGGGCCGCGACGGAAAACACGCCGCGTACTCGACGTCCGGCGCAGCACTGCTGGTGAGTGCACCGGGCGGCGATTCCGAAGATATCAACCACCAGCTCGTTGCTCGGGCTGGAGGTGGTTGCCGCCACAGCGGACAGGGCACCTCGTTCGCGGTGCCTGTGGTATCGGGCGTTCTGGCGTTGATGCTGGAGGCAAATCCAGATCTTGGCTGGAGAGACGTGCAAGGTATCATCGCCAAGACGTCTGTGGATGTTCAGGACATCTTCGACAAGACCTACGCGACCAACGCGGCAGGATACAGCCATTCCAATCTGTACGGGTTTGGGATTGTCAATGCGAATTCTGCTGTTGCCTTGGCACGAACATGGACGAACTACGAGCAAGAGCAGATGGTGATGACAGAATCCGACAGCTTGGATGTGGCAATCACAGACGACAGCGCAAGGATCGAGTCCACGTTGAAGATCGAGGGTGAAGTAGGCATGGTCGCCGAATCTGTGCTCGTGTATTTGGACCTCAGCCATGCAACGCGTGGCGACTTACTGATCACATTGGAGTCGCCATCCGGCACGCAGTCGGTGTTACACCCAAGCTTCCGCCCAGAGAGCAACCAGCTGGGCAAGCAAGAGCGGATGAAGCTGATGACGGTACGAAATTGGGGAGAGACTATTGCCGGCGATTGGACTCTGACCATCAAGGATGAAAATCCGAGCCACGATGATGAGGGATGCACGGACTTTCGATCCACTTTTAATGCTGGTGCCTTGTCCTTCGAATGCAGCGACGTTCCATCGTTGACAAGAACCATCTGCGAGGATGGCGAAGTTGTGGAAGATACGGCATTTGAGATCAAGTCTACTGATGGGATAACATTGGCAGAGTCGTGCTGTCTGTGCGGCGGCGGCCAACGGAGTTCGGACGTCACGAATGTTCTGCATTCCTGGAAACTCGTGGTGTACGGTCACAGCGAGAGCGAGCCAACGTCGGGTCCAACTCCTTCACCCACTGCCACACCGACTGCCACGCCGACCCTTCTTCCGACCGTTTCGCCAACAAACTTCCCAACAGCATCGCCAACTCGTTCACCGACAGCGCCACCAACTTCATCTCCTTCCCTGTCACCAACGCTGCCACCAACGCTATCCCCGACGTTGTTGCCCACATTGCTACCAACGCTGTCCCCGACGCTATCGCCAACACTGTCACCAACGCTGTCACCGACATCGTTGCCAACAAGCGCGCCAACTCATGCGCCCACCCCAATGCCAACTTTCAGTCCTTCGAAGGGTCCTTCGAAGAGGCCTTCACAGAGGCCGACGGTTTCGTCGGCGCCTCCTTCGATGACTCTGTCACAAGGGCCCACATCCACGGCAACCAGTTCTGTGCCGAGCAGCGCCCCCACCGTCTCACGTGAGCAACGATCATTGGGGCCAATCGACGGCGTGAATTTCGACAGCCCGCTGGGCCAAAACACGTCACCACCAAGCATGACTTCTGAGAACATCTTTGACACCGACACGGACTCCCCATCGACGATGCCAACTAGCGGACCAAGCCTTGTATCATCGAGTAGCCCCAGCCTGGCAAGTGAGCAACCCAGCCAGCAACCCAGTCAATCGCCAAGTCAGTCGCCGAGCCAACCACTGCCGTCGCAGTCACCTTCGTCCACTCCATCTGCAACCCCTACAACTCTCCCAACGCAGACGCCAACACGGAGTCCTTCGACAGTGCCTTCCAGCGCACCGTCTCCGTCACCATCGACTCCGCCCTCAGAAAGTCCGTCGGATCAACCATCCGGTCTGCCTTCGTCGACGCCGAGCGATTCGCCGTCCTCGCATCCGTCTTTGCTTCCTTCCAGCATGCCGAGCGGCCCCACAAGCCTCGTGCCCACCTCATCGCCAAGCAATCCTCAGGTGGAATCTCCAACCTCAACCGCGTTGCTCCAAGACAGCGACGCAAGATCCGCATGGCATCAGTGCGCGACGACACTGGTGATTCCATCCATCATCACTTGCCTCCTACTGCTTACAATATGAGATTGCATTGACGGCGTGGCAAATACGCTCGAAGAGTTCCAGCGGTTGGACTGCTGGGACTTGGCGCCAAACAAGCAAATCGGGCAGGGTGCTTACCATACCATACCATGTAAGGCATACATATCACTCGTATCATAGGCAACCCATCATAGAGTAGAGTAGAAACCTTGCCAACACGATTATGTATCCCCGCTCCAGTCAATCATATCTTTGGCGATGGATCGTGCACGAGTCGTGTTGCGGAGAGTCACAGTTGGTGGTGAACAGCGAAGTCACTCACCCGCATCCAGTGACGGCGCAAGAGAAAGTCTTGGCGAAGATTGTTGCCATAATCGTAGCTGCGCCTCCGGCCGACGTTCTCCGTCTCTCTGTCTCTCTCTCTCTAATTCGTCTCCGTCATCGACACGGGCTTGAGGACGCGTGATGGCGGTGAAGTCGACAGTCAGTGATGCCATCCATGATGCCTTCAGTGACGCACCGCGTGTGGTCTGACGGCAAGGGAGGAGAATGACATCAGCAGCAGCATCAACATCGGCATCATGATGCCCATCACACAAGACATGGGTCACATGACGAGCAGTCACATCGATGTCAACTCCAATCATGACTCCTGTCCACCAGCACACAGATACCATACATTGTTCTCCTCCTCTTTGCTCTTCGCGGAGCGGACGGCACAAAATGGCGCCGTCGTTGATGTTGTGGAGAAAAACAGCATCGCGTCCCTCACTTTGTGACATCTGACATCAACGAAGATGTTCTTCATTGCAGAAGCTCTGACGTCAGGGTGACAAAAATACCATTTTATCATCTCTGTTGACGCGAGGAATCCTTTGAAGGTTCGCGTTCTCGAGCCACTGCTTCTCGTTTGTTGTCACGAGATTGCGACATCTGCAGAAATCTGCGGAGGCTTTCCAGCTCACAAAACAAGCAGACAGACGAAGCAGCAATCCAGAGACACCACACCCACGAGCTTCTGCACCCACACCATCACCAATTCGCGCGCGCACAGAAACGAACGCAAACAGCGAAAGCAACGCCCGTCACACCATCACAGGGACATCGGCTGACACCCCCAATCACACACGACAAGAAGGGTCGCAATTGCGCAGATCTCGGCCATACGTACCCAGCGCACCAACCACTCGCGAGGGATCGCATTCTGCCTGCCCCAAACCAGAACTCGCACTTCACGCCTCTCCTCTGTGCCTGTCCGCCCTTGGATCCGACGCCACGCGATCGTTTCTTCCTGAATCTTCTTCCGCTTCGTTTCCCACCAACCGCTCACAAAAAAAACGAAGAACCGCCGACAACTGCCGACGATCCAGCTACACACACCCCTTCCTTGCTGCTAAAGCCTCCATCCATCAACTCCAATACTCCACTCTGCTCCACTCAACACGCCATATCAACAATAAAATCGTTCCACCATGTTGACGACACCATCGGCAAGCCGTATCTTCTTCCGCCACCTGTTGCGCCAGCAACCGAATGTGCTCGGCCGCGCTCTGTCCACGTCTGCGGTCACGATGGGCTCTGGCTTCGCCGCCGCCCAGGCTCCGTCGAAGGTATGTCTGACATCTTCACCAGACGATACTGCACTCTCCAATGCAAGAATGCATGCATGCACGTGCTTGTGCTTCAATGTCTGCTTTGCTTCGACATGACCCAATCCTCGACGAGGCAACGCAATCGAACGCAAATTCACAAGCAACAGCCACGTCATCTCTCGTCATCTCTCGTCAGCCCTCATCGACTCACAAAACCACGCTTGCTTGGTTGCTTGCTTGCTTGCTTTCCTTCTCTCTGCATGATGGTTCGGCTTCTGTTTGTGCTGAACTCCTACGTTCGACGAAATCTTATCGGCGCATGTACTTGTGAATGGCTCTGCCATGTGTTCCAACTGCCTCCCCGTCCCAGCCATCGTCCGTCTGGGCGCCATCCAAGCTGACCAACCAACGCATGCGTTGGAAGAGCACCATGCCTCTTGACCCTCCCAGCGGCCGAACGACGGCAGAATCGAGGGATACCTACAACGTGTCCCGCACCGTCGTGGGTACCGATGCTTGCAAGCAGGTTGGATTGGACGATCTCGGCATCACCGGAATCACCACCCTCTACCGCAACCTGACCTACCAAGAGCTCTTTGAGCACGAGCAGGCCAACAACGAAGGCGTCGTGGCCAAGGCGGACAACGGCGACACCTTTACGGTCGACACTGGCAAATTCACGGGACGATCGCCAAAGGACAAGTTCGTCGTCAAGAATGCCGGCTCCGAGTCCGAGGCCAACATCGATTGGAACGACGTCAACCAGCCCACGACACCACAGGTCTTCAAGGACCTCTACGAGAAGGCCGTCGCACATTTTAACACTCGTGAAACCGCCTACATCTTCGATGGGTACGCTGGAGCCAACCCAGCGTCACGCAAGAAGGTCCGCTTCGTCCACGAGATGGCGTGGCAGCAGCACTTCGTTTCCAACATGTTCATCCGGCCAGAATCTCCAGAGGAACTGGACGGCTTCGAACCTGACTTCACCATCATCAACTGCTGCTCCCAGGTGGAGGAGGAATGGGAGCGACACGGCCTCAACTCCGACACTGCGGTCGTCTTCAACATCGAAGAGAAGAAGGCAGTCATCTTCGGCACGTGGTACGGAGGCGAGAACAAGAAGGGCGTGTTCTCCCTCATGAACTACTGGCTGCCAATGAGCGACCCACCACAGTTCCCCATGCACTGTTCTGCCAACGTCGGCAAGGAGGGTGACGTGGCCCTCTTCTTTGGCTTGAGCGGTACCGGCAAGACCACCTTGTCCGCTGATCCGCACCGAGCTCTCATCGGAGACGACGAACACGGATGGGACGAGGATGGTGTCTACAACTTCGAAGGTGGCTGCTACGCCAAGACCATCAACTTGCAAGAGAGCACAGGTACGTCTACTGCCATGACTCTGGTAAAGCATCGCTGCGCCGCTGCCCATTGTTTCCAAACACGACAATGAGGCATGCTGCCCACTCAGGCAACCCCATGATCTGGTTCTGTGCAACAATAACGTTGGCGCTGTTGACGCTGTTCAATAATGCGTCGAAACTCACACGTTGCTTCTTCATCTGTCATCTTCCTCATTTCTCCATGTCGCTGCCCAACAGAACCCGATATCTATCACGCAATCAAAACCGATGCTCTTCTCGAGAATGTCAAGATCCAAGATGACGCGACGCCCGATTTCTTCGATGTCTCCAAGACAGAGAACGGCCGCGTCTCTTACCCAATCTTCCACATCCCAAACTACGTACGTCCATCCATCCCTGTTGAAGTGTGTCTTGTGATATGACGTATTGCATCATCGCAAATCGCTGTGTTGTTCCCACCGCTATGAATCCTTGCACAGCCACATGGTATGGGTAGTTGCTGAGCACACCATCATTTGCCACCACAAGTCGATGCTCACACGCCTTCTTTCATCACGATCATGTATCATCAACGTCAACATCAACGTCAACATTCATAACACTATCAACTGTACTGCCTGACACTTGCATTTGAAATTCGTTCATCTTCGCCAATGCGAATAACAGCACGAGAAGCAAATGGCTGGCCACCCAGAGAACATCATCTTCTTGTCTTGTGACGCATTCGGAGTGCTGCCACCCGTGGCGAAGTTGTCCTCCGGCCAAGCCATGTACCACTTCCTCTCCGGCTATACAGCCAAGGTCGCGGGTACAGAACGCGGCATCACGGAGCCCGTGGCAACATTCAGCACGTGCTTTGGTGCGGCGTTCATGACCTTGCACCCAACTCGGTACGCCGACTTGCTGCAGCACAAGCTCGACAAGTACGGATCGCACGCCTATCTCGTGAACTCCGGGTGGTCTGGTGGTCCCTACGGCGAAGGTGACCGCATGAGCATCAAGACAACGCGCAGCTGCATCGATGCCATCCTGAACGGTTCCATCCAGGAGGCCGAATTCCAGAAGGACCCGATTTTCGGTTTCGATGTCCCAGTCGCGCTTGACGGTGTCGATCCAGCCGTGCTTGACATCCGCGGAACCTGGGCGGACGGTGCCAAGTACGATGCTCAGGCCAAGAAGCTTGCAGACATGTACGTAGACAACTTCCAGCAGTACGAAGGCAAGGGATCCATTGACTACACGCAATTCGGACCAACCATCTAAAATCAAGTACACATGCTGGAGTGTGAGTACAGAGGCAGCTCCTCGTGACGCGACACACAACAAACAATGCACAGCAGAAAGGAGGCAAGTAGCAGTGCCTACGCTTCCTCTATCGTTGCTGGACCATACCTGTATTCCATACTCGTGCCGTACTCCACACCTGATGGCATCTCGGCATTCGTGATTTTGCCAATGTGCCACGATCCACAGCCTACCTCATTTCTTGAGTGGAATTGGCTGATCGGGGATGACTGCCAATGCACGCTCCTCCTGGTGGAGAGTATCGAAGTCCTCTCGATTTATTTATACATGTGCCAACGCACGAACATTCCGTTCCACAAAGGATCAGGCTTTGTTCATTGCGTTGCATTTCATACGGCACTTACCTACTTCATACAGAACAACATACAGCTTACTATACTCATACATAACTCTAAAAAGGATTTGACACCATTGCATGCGAATATACTGTTCCACAAGCATGTGCGTAAAGACGTCAAGAACAAGCTCCAAAGGGATGAGCACACGATTGGCACCACCGTTCCCGCCGACTTCATTCATCTGCAGTATGTACAGTATGATGCGCTGATCTAAACTGTTCGATTCGCAACCTACGGATACAGTTCTACTAATGGTACAGCGTGCATGCGTGATCATTCTTCCGAGTCTCCAGTGCATCAGCATGTTGTCAAGGATGGGGCAGGTGGACTGCACGTAGATGCGTTGAATGGTGGCCCTATCACCGGCAACGGCACAAGCGCAGGAACCAGCACAAACACCAGCATCCTGGCACGACATAGACTCCATCTGGTGTGCTTACAGCAGATCGAAATCATCCAGCTTGTCATTGTACTTGGCGACGGTGCGTCGCACCTTGGAGCTGTCCACCCATGTGACGTAATCCTCCAGGGCCTTGGTGACCAGAAAGGCGGGATCCGTGACTACGTGCGGACCCACGCGCACCTGCCCCTGCTCCACGAAGGTGACGGCCGTCCTCATGGTCTCCGCCATCTTCAATCGCACCATGATCACCGGCAGCCGCCGTCTGCACAGCGCCGATGCCGTGACGTCCTCCGCGTTCTTGAGCGACGTCACCTTGTGTATCAGGCCCAGATCGCACATCTTGGTGAGCAGCTGGTCCGTCATGGCCACGCGAAACGGATCGCTGGCCTCCAGCGTCTTGAGCTTGGCGGCCAGCTTCGTGATCATGCCGCAGATGCGGGTGTAGGCAGTGTAGTCCTCCCTGTTCTGGATGTGATACCGTCTGAGGATCTTGGCCACCCGGAGGTTGTTTTCACCTTTCCAGGAGTACAGGTCCACCTTGCGGAGCAGCTTCTTCTCATGGTACTTTAGTTCTCTCATCGTGATTCGGATGCTGTGCTGTTCTGTTTATCCTCTCTCTCTCCCCCGTAGTCGTATGGTGCTCGTAGTATTGATCCCTGTTGTAGCAGGGTTGATGGGCTGACAGGTCGAGACATCGATACATCGATACATCGATGCAACTGTCTGTTGCGGCAGGAACCGCCATGGTCGGGCCATTTTCCGCGATCTCAGGTTGTTGTCGAAGTGTTGGCTTTGGTTGGTGTTGTGTTGATCGAAGTGGTCGACAAACACGAAGTCTGTACGCCGCCGATGGGCGCGATTCCGGCAGATACCTGTTCCGAAGAAGAACCGAATTGTGTTCTTCGCGTGTCTCGTTGTAGAATGGAGGCTGAGCGTAGACTCACGCCATCAACCTGAATCGAAGAAAATAAAATCTCGGGGGTGACTTGCATTCGTGCTCGTCTTACCACCGAGATGGCAAGACCAATGCAAATGTCTAAGAATCATCCAACAGCTGACACGGATTTTCATCGTGGCTTCCTTGCCAACAACAAAAGGCTAGCCTCGCCACCATGATGCGTTGGCTGCACGAATGGGTCGTATAATACTTCAAGAGGAATCGGCGTAGATTCTGAGTTTCTATTTTTGCGACACAGGTGCTGTTGTAGCATGTGGAGCATTGTTTTACGCAATGAGGATTTGTTGCTGTCTTGAATGTCTCTACGAGCACCAGACGCTCTCTCGAGAGAGTGACCTCACTTCATCTTATCCTGTCAGGTATACCCACTATTCGAACACTCTGTGAAGAGTGTAGAATAATGCCATAGCTCGTATTACAAAATATTATACACATTAAATCCACTAATACATGTAATACGTGCATACAGCCAACTTTCGCACCCTTCCCATGAGGCTCTGAAGCTTTCTTGAGAGGGTTCGCGGAGCATCGCCAAACAGGAGAACCGCCACAAAGGAAGGCGCACAAGAGACAGAACAATCACCACTCCCAAAATCTGCAATTCTGCAGAACAACGCGCAAAAACATGACGCGGTTTGGTTTACCTCCCACCGCTTACTAGCCTGTGCGACCGTTCGGGGTGAGCGACACAGTGTTCAGGATCGAAGCATCATGATTGGACCATACATGTCTGGAGTGTCCTGTGATATTGTATGATGCATTCAGCCATGAATATAGCAACTTGTTTCGCTTTGACCAATCAGAGTGCTACAATTTTAGTAGAGAGAGAAGTTGATGGAATTGGGTTTGGGAAACCAATCAAGAGGCCCGTTTTGGTTTCGTTTGTTGTCTGCGTGATTTGATTTCTGTTTGTCGATGTGATTTTTCGAGGCAGCTGCCCAACGAAACTGCGTATCAAGACTCCTCCTTTCTTCTGAACAACGATAGCGATTTTCACTCGGGTGAGCGGCAATGACGGTGTGCGGGTATCGACGATTGGTTTTTTTCGGAACGGTATGATGCAGATGACGATGATGACGACGACGAAGTTGATGATCATGGTGATGATACGGGTCGTTGGAGATGGCAGAAGCAGGGCAGAATGATTGACATGGGAGAAGGAGCAAGGAAGGAAGGAAGGGAAAAAACGCAGATTTCGTGTTCAGTGATGGATCCACAATGATCGTGATGGTGATGTGTCGTACACAGATGCCATCATGCTTCCATGCAGTTGTGTGGATGTGTGGTGGTGCTCCTGCCGTGCGCCATTGGAGACAACGTAACCACAAGAACCACGCAATTCATGCAGTTGGATGGGGGATAGGCATCACGGAGCGCAATGGAAGAAGCAGAGTCGAGAGGATCAGTGATGGGTTGCTTCGCGTGTGCTGGCGGCAGTTCTCGTGGTGGAAATAATTTTCATTGCAGAACAACTGCATCAGAAGCACCATGTTCTGCCGTGTCACGATCGAAGCTGAGAGTGACATCATCTTCGGAATTGAATGGGCACCCCACACCAACAGACACCATTCACATCAACAATCATCAACCCATCAGTGCATCACCATCAGCTGCGAGTACAACGTGCTGGCGGCAAGTCCATCTCATTTCCTGGTTCGCACAAGAAGTAAGGAGCTGCAGCAGCACTGCCACGGGCACAACGGATGTGTGATGGGAGAACATGTGATGTGGTGGGTGCCCTTCCGAATGATGGCAGCACAGGCCGAGAGTCTTCGATCACTGTCAAGAGCCGCACGAGCACACGCTCCGAGACCAACGCACCTATCCGCCTCGTCGACACTTCACCTACTTCCGAGCTCCTTGGCACTCTCATGTAACGCGCACATCCTTCACCATTGTCATCGCTGAAAACGAACTACCGTTCCGTCCGTTTTGATTCGGTTTCGTTCCTTCCAGTTTATCGGTGGACACCAGAGCAGAGATCGCACTGGGCTCTTCAGAGGGGATGGTTAGATGAATGGATGCGTGGATGGATACGTGGCATAGATGAACACACTTGGTGTGTGTTTTACTCGTCCATTGTACATCCACCATTCACACCTTCTCATGATGCCAAGGCTCACATCACTCTCCCAACTTCGGAAGTCGCCATCATCATCACAACCATCATCATCATCATCATTGTGTGGAAACGTTGCATAGGGCACAGATGACTCGGCATGTGGGGAGCCCATCGAACAGCCCCCATCCTCGTGCGCGGACCATTCAGTCTTGTACGTTGCTCTCTAGGCAACAGCAACAGACAAACGAACATCAACTCAATCCTATTCTTTTGTTCTACTCTACCCAATCTTATCGTATCGTTCTCATCGTTTCTGCTTCCTCGATCTTGACACCGCCCACGCTGTCATCAAACTTCTTGGAATGGTCACATCCATGGACTGCATCAAAACCGAACAGATCGCTAAACCCAACCGTATTTCACATTTCAAGCAATCATCATCAGCACCACTACCACCACCATCATGACAACCGTTGACAAGATACACCCTGTTGCTCTGCGTCCCGCAGGGTCGAAGGCCGTCTCATCTGCAGCTGAAGCCGCCATGGTCGAAGCTGCCATGGTGGAGTCCGCCATCAAGCGGGAGGAAGATCAGCAGATGGATGAGGAGCTCACCAGCGACGATGAGGATTGCCCAGTCAAGGCCTCTGAAGACCACATGATGCAGGTTGCGATCGCGGAGAGCGTCAAGCACACCCGCACACCAGTCAAGGCACATCGTCTGTCCGATGGATCTCCACGGTACGGACCACGCAAGCGACGTCGCCCAAGCGAGTCTCAGCACCAACCAGATGCTGCTGCCGCTGGTGAGGTTGGAAACCCTTCCAACAGCGCTGGCAAGCCTTCATCCGGGCTGGCTCCTGCCAATCCCGAAGAAGCAGGTAGCTCGGCCGTTCCTCCGAACGCGCCGTCGCAGCAACAACAAGCCCCTCAGACTTCGCACGTGGCACCCGCCAGCAACACCATCAAACAACCGACCAGTAACATACCACCGGTCCCGGCGATAGCAGCGGCGTTACCGATAGCATCAGCACCTCCACCATCAAAAGCACCGCCGATAGCGGCACCACTACCGATAGCAGCAGCGATACCCATGCCTGCAGCCAAACCGCCTGTGCCAACACCGGCACCCGGAGGTGGGAGACAACAGACAGGAGCACAACAGAACCAATTGATTTTACCATCGAGACCAGACCCGTTACGGATATCCTTGATGGTTGCAAGGCCGGTGACGACGCAACCAACCAAACCACCTCCGATTCCTATCGTACCAGCGCCGCCGCCGCCACCAGTGACGGTCATGCCACGAGCCATCCTGCCCATGAGGGTGATGCCGTCACAAGTTGCGCCGAACCCACCGCCCAAACCGATCGTTCCTGTCCAACCTCGGCAACAAGTGCCGGTTCAAGCCAGACACGTTCCGATCGGTATTCGTCACTCCGTCTCCGTGGCAAGGGTCGGCATGGTTGCTGCTGCTACTGCCATCACTAGGACGGCGGCGCCATCACAGGCCATGGTCGCAACACCAGCTTCGCTTCCTGCGCGACAACGACCGCCATTGCAAGCGCGACCATCCGTGGTGCCCAGTACTGCTGCACCGCTATCCGTGGTGCCCAGGCACTTGCTGCAGCATGCCAAGCAGGGTCAGCACATGGGGCTGAAGTCGAACTTGTTGCCCAGCATGGGATCGGTGCCGAATCCTCTTTCCAAGCCGATCGCCCCGACATCGCTCTTGCTTCCAGCACCAGCACAACCACGAACCCTGCCTGTTAAGAGCAGCGATGCGGCCGTGCCATGCCCACTGACAAACCCAGTTCCATGCCCGCTGCCTCATGCACCCTTCAAGGTGCAATCGGAGTTGCCTCCGTTTGCCCCGCAACCACCGCCACCAGTCTTTGCGCAAGCCCCGTTGGCGCCTGCTAAAGTGGAAAAGAGGGTGACCATTGCGGAACCCGAGGTTCCGTTCTCGTCAGCTCCGGCACCATTGGTAGTGTCCTCATCGGCGCCTCCCGCACCGGCAGGAAGAGCACGTGTGTTTTCTGTGGATATTGATCGTAAGTTTGCACTGCCCTTGTGAGCGTTGATCACATACTATCTGACTGTGCCTGTTGCTGTGCCAATCGATATGGACTGAAATGAAATGAACTGGATGGAGCATGCATGAAAACACATTGTCGCTCACTCTCTTACTCATCACTCACGTATCAACGTCTCCACCAAATACTTCATCCATCTCTATTTGCTATTCTGCACCCTCATGAAACAACAGCCGCGACCTTCGATTTTTCAACCATGACCGCGGAATCGTCGTCTGTTTCTGTGAAGACCGAAACCTTGGAGGATCTGACCGCACCGGCCTCCGATGCTTCCATTCTTCAGCGCGACAGAGGATACTCCTTTGAGTTTTTCAACTTTCCCAGCGACGAGTTGTTGCCTGCATCCCCAGCCTTGCCGGCATCTTCCAGCGAATTGCCTGACCCGACTAGGGCTGATGAGCCGACTTCCTTCACTCGTCCACGAGGCGATTCCATCATCTTCGACCCGATCAGTTTCCAGGAAGGTGGCATCCACGAGAAGAATGCATTGATGAAGCCACGTGCATCCGCGCTCGCGCCTACCCCCGCGCAGATTGTCTCCGCCGAACCCAACTTCTCCACCGCGAATACTGGCATCACCGCAACATCGTTGCCGCAGCCTGTCGCGCCGTTGTCGGCTCCACCACGTCGCGCCCCGGTGTCGTACAACGCTGTCGTCACCCCGACCAGCAGCAACGTGTCCAGCCAGATGGCTACGCTGCCGAGCTCGCTGAATGCAAGCACCGCGGCCGGGACAGCCCCGGCGACGTTCCAAATGGACCTGCTGAACAAGGGTGGCCGCATCGGCATTTACCTGCCCGAGGCACGCAAGGCCCGTATCGCCCGTTTCCATGCCAAGCGCAAGATGCGCATCTGGAGGAAGCGCATCAAGTACGATTGCCGCAAGAAGTTGGCCGACAGCCGCCCACGCATCAAGGGACGCTTCGTGAAGAGGAGCGACATGGAGGAGGAGTCTTGAACCCTTCTTTGGTTTGGGGACGAACCGTTCGCGCGTTGGACACCATTTGCGCAAGTATCATACATGCATAGCACCACGATCTCATTTTTTCTATCATCTCATCTTGTGTTGTCTTGCATCGTCGCAACTGCGTCGGTACACATGGATGTGTGTGTACGTGCTGATGTTCGCGCCCATGTTCGTGACAGTTTGGTCGTTGCGCCCTGATGGGTCGTAGCTGGTGTGTGAATGTGTGGACATGACCATGCCTTCAACTTCATCAAATGTGCGAGTAGAGCATTGTTGTCTCTTTGGCCGTCTTGGGCTCGTGGTGTGCTGGCTCTGTGTGTTGGCATGGTGTGGTAGAAGACCAGCCAGTCGGTCGGCACTTGTTGGCCAGCACCTTGTCCATGGGAAGTGGGCGATGCTGGATTCATTGCCAGCTTAGTTCGACAAGCAGCAGTGGCTACTGCTGCGCCATCATGTTGCGGGGTTGGCATGCATGGGTGGCGCCTGATGAATGATCGTGGGTGATGGTATGGTGAGAGTATGTTGCGAGACTGTTGATGTACGCGTATGATATGTGGCACTCGCTTGTGGCTCGGAGGCGTGGGACGGAATGATCCGTAGCCTCTCGTTTGATTGGCGCTTGTTGTGTGGTTGTGTGGACACCGACGAACAGCTATGATCGTCACGCTTGGTTGCTCTTGACCGCAGTCGTCAAGTGATCAGTCTCTTACCAGCCTCTCATTGTCCAAGTACGTTGGAGTACTCTTTACTGTGTCCCGTCCTTCTTCTTCGTCATCGTCATCGTCACGATGCATTGCGACCATCTGGCCGATGTCCTGTGGATGCATTTGCGTGGCCGGAAGCTCCGCGACGATGTTTGCTTGAGGACACGACCCCATTCACAGAACGAAGGTGATTGGTTGGGTGCGTTGATCATGTTCAATGATACTTTTTTCGCCGCAGAAATTCCTGAAAACGTGACTGGCCAACGATCTGTTGGGATGACGGTCGGACCCAAAGCACTCGCGATTGGACTAGCATTGAGTCCTGGGTAGCACATGTATCTACGATTTGTTAAGCTAGAGTATGCACAATCATCATGTTTCACGATTTCAACCTCATCTCCGTCACGGGATCATACACGCACTGGTACCATACACACTCGACAGATAAAGAGAGCAGATGAATACGTGGATCCAATGATGTTGATTGCGGTTGAACGGTTTGCCCTGGGCTCCTGTTCTATGAGTATGTATTGTATGGTGCACTGCTGTCTCGTCTCATCTCATCTCGTTTCATATTTGTCAATGCAAGTACTACAAACAGTTGCCACCATTACTCCGTTCCACAGCCCAGCTGCCCCTTGAGCTCGTCCAGCTCCTCGTTGGTGGCTTTCAGCAGCTCGTTGCTCGCGACATCCCAGCTGTCGATCGGCTTCTCCCAGAACGGCGTGTACAAAACGCGGCCCTTGTGCACGAGCGCGGGTATGAGAGTGAACATGCTGCGGGACATGATGAGGACGTCGGATGATACCATCGTCTTCCACGCTTCGCCCACATCCTCGTCGATGTGGACCTCGTAGCCCCGCTTCCGGAAGTCATCAAAGTCCTCGACCGATGGAGCGTGGGAGTAGATGACGACTCTCGCGCCAGGGCGCATGGCGACGTCGATGAGCCTCTGGTAGTGCGAGTTGGGCAGGTAGCGCAAGTAGCCATGCTGCATCTTGGCGGTGCACGGCGAGTCGTACGATCTACCTCTGCGGATGTGAACCGCGATGGTGAACCTGTTGTCGGCCTTGGGTGGGAAGGCCACCTTGGATCTCAGGAATTCTCGGTATTCCGCAGTGAACAGCTTCATGCCGCGCTTCTTGTACTGGTAGTCGGATACGGTGCTCGATCGTACCGACTGGTCATCCAGATCATGGGAGCACCGGAACTGTATCTCTTCGCCAAGCCCGAGCGCGTCCAGCATGGCTCGGTGGGTGTCGTGGTTGGTCAAGTCCCCGCCGCAGGCACCACCGTACAGGACGCCCTCTTCGTAAGCATGGGCATGCGCCATGACCACATCCCTCATCACGAGCCCGTCCGATTTCTTTGCGTACGAATTGAAGATGACTCTGTTGTCGTCGATGAATTTGGGCTTGTACGGTGCTGCGTTGGGGTCGTACGGACGCACTGCGGCGACAATGCCACCGTTCGATCCCAGTATTTCCTTCGGTTGGATCCGGATCGCTGCTGGCTTTCCGGGGGCCTTGCCGACCATGTTCTGCTCTATCAGGTTGGCACTGGATGTGGACGGCGTGAGCAGGATCCAGATGAAAAGGACGACCAGGATCACTCCCATCACGACGGCGTGAGGATCATCGCCGCAGTTCTTGTCCAGGAATGCCTTGAGGCCAGGTGCGTGCTTCTCCATCGCAATCTTGGCCACCTGAGTTTGCCTGTCGATGACTACCTTGGCCGTCTGGGCGTGCTTCCGGCCAGCAGCTGCGGCAACTGCTGCATGCTTGCGGATGGCGGTTGTGGCCGCACTGGTGTGCCTGCTGATGACGGCCCTGGTGATCTGCGCCTGGTTGTTGATGGCGGCGCTCGAGATCTGGGTCATCGTGAACGTTCTGCCTTCTGTCTTCTTTGCGCTGCACGGAGTCTGGTATGGTGCGTATACTTGGAGTGGAAGCGTGTGCCGATTGCCCTCTTGTGAACGTCTGACGGTGGTCTGCCACTTCTCTGTTGTTGACAAGCTGAGACGCAACTATGCTGAGTTCTATTGCTGGTCGGAGTTCTATTGATGATGATTCCAGAGCGCAGGGGATGTCGGTGCAAGTATGGTGAAGGAATGCTTTGGGGCATTAGCTTGCGCACAGATGCACAAACAGACACATCCCATCAACACACTTCCTGCGTGCGTCGGTTCGGTTTGGATGTTCTTTTGCGGTCATTTTGGAAGGTTTTGGATTTGTGACAAGTGACCCACGTTTTCGTGTTGGTGGTCGTGGTTGTGGTGTCGTCCGCATTATCCATGACTCATTCTTCCTTTCTTCTGGTCGTGCACAAAGACAGATGTCACCGCACCACGAGTGGAAGGCGGGGGCAGACCAAGACACAAACGAAGCTGGCGCTTCACCGATCTACCTACAATTACGAATGGACATCATAGTCGTATGTGTATGCGCCCTACCTACACTCCACCTCCTCGCAAATGCTCCGCATCTGCACTCATTCTCGCTGCACTACGCATGATAATGCCTCTTTGGATGTTGAACATGTATTATGTACACATACAGCAATCCATAGCTCGTGGGTTAGTCTCTAGCAAAACTCCTTCAGCCGCTCTATTTCCGCCTCCGTCTCCTGCATGGTCTGCGCATCGACTTGTTCCCAGTGCTTCAGCGGCTCTCTCCAAAATGGCGTGTAAACGACAATGCCTCTCGCGACCACAGCTGGAGTTGAGGAGAACTGGCTTCTGGAGAGGATGACGACATCCGCATTCGCAATGTCCTTCCAAATTACTGTCTCGTCGGCAGTCAGCTGCACGTCGTATCCCTTGTTTGTGAAGTCATCCAACGATTCGAACGATTTCGGTTGCGAGTAGATGATCACCTTGGCGCCAGGCTTCATGTACTTGTCGATCAGGGTCTGGTAGTGCGAGTTGGGAAGGTACTGGAGGAACCCTTTCCGCAACTTCTTGCACGGCTTCAGCTTCTTCCTTCGCATGTGCACGACGATGGTGTACGGATCCTCCTCACCCTTCGGTTCGTACTTGACGTGGGAATGCAGGTACTCTATGTAGTCCGGCGTGAAGACACGGTATCCCTGCTTCGCAACTTCCGACGGCGCCATCTCGGAGCGCCGCGACTCTTTGTCCCACGAGCGGGCCCTGGGACATTCGAACGGCGTGACCTCCTGCATGCCCAGCGCCTCCACCAGCTTCCATTGCTTCGTCCGATCGATATCCTGCGCGTTGCAGCTGCCGCCGAACTTGGCTCCCCTGCCGTATGCGACGGCATGAGACATGATGAGCTTCTCGAGAGTCACGGCCGCCTTTCCCTTTTCGCAGTGATGGTACAGGTACAGCTCTCTCCCATCGCGCGGCTTTCGGGCGATGCGGCCACGGTCCGACGAAAACTGCACCGCAGTGTGCTTCTTTTCAAAGAGCGCGACGCGTTGCGGCGTTGACAGATCCGTCTGCTTGTACGGGATCTTTCGTATCAATGATTTTCGCTTTTCTCCTGTTATCGCAGACGACGCATCGTTTTCATCCTGGCCCATTGCTGGTGTAGGGGTGGTGACAAGCATCACCAGCACCAGAAGCGCATGCAGAGCCAGCGTATGCCATGATGGGCTTCTCATCGTGCGCTGTTTCAGTCGCGTTGCCATCTTGCCAACAGCAGTACGGTCGTTGTGCATCAGTGTGTCTGCTCCTTTGTCTGTACACGTGTGTGAGCAAGTATGGCAAGTATGGAGAATAGGATGTGTGTCTATAGCCTCACACAAGCGACCGTGATCTGTCTTTGGAAGGGCTGATTGTTGGCGTGTGTTTGACTGCAGCGGACAAGCTGATGGAGGTCCTTGTCAATTGTCTTTGCTTTTGCCTCTCTCTCTCTCTCTCTCTCTTTGGCGGATGTTCGTGCTGTCAGCCAACGACGCACTGCACCACTTCGGCAACAGAGTCCGTATGGTACGACTATGGTGCGAGGTACTTGTATCCGTAGGACGGATGGAGCTGTGGTGCTGTGAGGCGTTGATGGCGATGAGGGAGAGGTGTCTCAAATTTCGGTGCTGTTCTTTGGGTGTGTTTGGACGGACACATCGACCTCTCCGCCGCTGAATGGCGGTTTGTCCGTGCCCAAAAGTCATTCTCCGCATTTCTCAGTTCCAGTCACGATCGTGATTGATTCTTTCGTTTTCATGGTGTGCACCTTGGACTGCAAACATACACCCAACTTCGTTGCGCCATCTCACTCACCATACTCGCACTCGCAAAGGACCTGGGGGTGCATATCCATATCCATATCCATATCCATATCCATACCCATGCCCATGCCCATGTTCAGGATTGTGCTCATACCAAAGATGGCAGGCAGCACTGGGACTCGTATTGTGGATCGTCAATGTTCCTAGGTCTGCTTGGTTCGTTTCGCCCCTCCCTTCTTCTTGACTTTGAGCGATCCTGGCAGGCATTTCGTATCCTGCATGCGCTTCAGCTCCGCCATGCTTTGGTCCATCAGATGTGGAGGCACCACCTCCCAGCTGGCCAATGGCTGGTGCCACATCGGAGTGAACACCACGGTCTTCGCTCTGGAGAGCAACCCCGGAACGAGGGAGAAGCTGCTGCGGCTCATGATGAGTAGATCGGCAACGACCATCGTCTGCCACACCAAACCGATGTCTCCATCCAGCACGACCTCGTATCCTCGGTCTGTGAAATCTGTGAAGTTCTCAAAGGATTGGGATTCAGAGAACACGACCACTCGTGGTTGCTGTTGCGCACCTTTCTGATCATTCAAGCTCGGCAGGTACTCCTGAATCAATCGCAGGTAGTGCGAGTTGGGCAGATACCGATCGTACCCCCGCGTTTTGGGTCGGCATGGGACGATATCACCACGTCGAATGTGCACGGCCACGAGCGGACCGCTGGCCTCATCGCCGAATTGCTGAGGACGCGCATATCGGATCTGCGATTGGATGTACTTCATGTACTGCGGCGTCCACATTCGGGTATCGTCCGATTTGTACATCTCCGTCTTGAGAAGCTTCGGCTGCAACGGCATCGCGAGTGGCACGTCATCGAGGGAATGGATGTGGGTCCTGTTCTCTTTGATGTCGCGTGGGCATGTCACGGACACGATGCGGTCCAATCCGATGGCCTGCAGCAGCTCCGCATGCTTGTGCTTGTTCCTTTCCCACCCCGGCGCTCCCGTGGGGCAGATCCCAGCGTACACGCCGTCGCCACGTCGAAAGACGAATGCATGGCACAGCAGAATGTCCTGAATGGTGGCACCGGATCTGTCGCCGCGGCCTGGAGAGAAGTACACAACCACCTTGCCATCCTCGTTGGTTGGAATGGATTTCGGTGCGGCGCTTCCAACTTGCGAAGATTGAACGCTATCTCCTTCAGGGCGAGCTGTATCAATCGGGGCCGGTTGCATTGGATGTTCTGCGTACGAGTATTCTGCTCGCACAGCTGCTGCGTCATCGCTCAACACAAATGTCGGCTGCACGAACAGATCCTTTCCGAACAAGGCGAAGGATACCACGATCGCCATCATGCCGACCATGAAGCAGTTGCGAGAACGCGCGAACGATGCGACGCATTGGCTCAACGCCGATCTACGCTTCTTGCCATCCGGCCGTCGGATGATCGCCATGCTGCTGTCGAATCGTGCGCGTCACCCGAGCGGCGATGGCTGCGTTTGCGACTGTTATATGACTCCGTGGCTCTTTCCAAGATGATCGTTGAGGAACGAAGTCAACTGTGCTTGAGACTGTGCCGCTCATTTGCTTGCGACTTGGGTGCAATCGATGCTGCTGTCAATGATTGTGGTGATGAAATGATTAGTTGACGAAAGCGGTCTTGCGCTTCTCTTGCTTTCTCAGCCAACAGGAGAAGAGGAGAGAAGAGACGGATCGCGCCACCTGTCGACCAAGTTTGTCCGAGATTTGATCCACGGATTTTGGGTCCACGCAGTCGGCTGGTGCTCGCAGGCTTCCATCCAACACATCGTGCACAAATCTTCGTTGGCGCGCTCGTTGTCACAGACCAGGCGGCAGTTCCTGGAACATGATGTCGATGCGCTCTTGTCAGCCACCATGAACGATGTCAAGATGGGGCGCAGTACTGTCTGCACACTGGCACGGACAGCGACCATCAGCATACTCGGAGTGTGCATCTTGGCGGCGCCCTGCGTTGGGCTTCACGCCAACATCTTCAAGAGCCTTTCACGCACACAAACAGCAGCATCTCCGGCAACCATTTCATTGCGGCCGCATCATCGAAGAGCCGACGGCAACGATGGTTGTGAATTGACGGCGCTGACGTGCATGTCGAGGGAGGGCATAGACGATCAGCTGCTTCAGTTTGCGAACGAAGTGGGTATTGAATTGGGAGATGGCGTTCAGTTGATTCAGCACAATGCCCGTGATTGGGGAGTGCGGCTAACGAAGGACAAGGCGAAGGGAACGACGCTGTTGACGGTGCCATCACACGCGATCCTCTCCTCCAGCGCCATCCTGGAATCAACGCCTCGTTCTGACCTGGATCCTCTCCTGCAGTCGATGGAACAGCGCATGCCGCCTGCATTGCTCAATCAGTGCCGTCCGGAGTTTCTTCTGGCCTGGAAGCTTCTCAAGGAATGTTCTCGTGGTCCATCCAGCAGGTGGTATGGTTGGATGCAGTGTCTGCCAGAGACACTGGACACTCCCCTGTACTATGAATGCGAACAAGCGCAGCGAGTGGTCAGGAGACTGGCGCCGCAGTACGTGGAGCAACACCAGCTCCAATTCGAGGCATGCGTGGATGTTATGCTCGACGTGTTCCGGCAAAACGAAAGGTTCGCCTCCGCTCTGGTGCAGCGCTTCACCACGGACACTCCAGAATCTGCACATCCACCAATAGATCCCAAGATTCAGATCCATGCCCTGCGCATGGCGATCAAATGGGCGTATTCCATGGTATGGAGTCGGAGCTGGCGCACGCCATGTGCTCAGCATGCCATGATTGTTCCGGTCGGTGATATGTTCAATCACAACTCCGCGCAGCCCAACGTCATCGTGCGCATGGTCGCTCCTGCAGATTCCGCCAGTGGCGGCTTAAATGGAGTCAATATCAATCCAAACAGCGTTCACAACCTCGGGAGCAGCGAAGGCGGTGAACCGAGGAACGCGGACCACGTGATACAAGCCCGCTCTTCGTCGATCCAAGTTGAAGCCTCGAAAGACTTGGCGTCTGGCGACGCGCTCTACTTATCCTATGGCTTGACGCACCACCCTGGCAGATTCCTCGTTACCTTCGGGTTTGTGGACCAATCTTGCCAGGCCATACCCGCAGATATCATCATTGACAACGGGACGGCAGCACAGGTCGCCACGCATGCGGCGGAGCTTCAACTTGGCGATGTCTTTCCGCAAGATGAGCTGGTTTTGTACACGGATGCATCCAGAGGGTCCCGCATCCCAGATGCTGTGTGGCATGCCATGCTTTACAATATTCTGTTACGGAACAACAGCAGCGGCGACGGCAGCGGCAGCGGCGGTGCTCCCAGAGATAGCGAACGCTTCCTCTTGGCGTTGAAAGGGATTGATACGTTGGAGAACGAAGGTACAGTGCTTGAACTGCACCGGCGATACGAACGCGAAGTTGCCTTGGAGTTGCGAAGTCATCTGGTGCGTTTGGTGGCCACCAAGTACGGTACCATTCGGCAGAATGAACCGAAGGCTGTTTCCAGCCGCGGGCAACCACGGCATGAGGTCAGTGCATCGACTGCTCTTTCCATGCTCTGCGAGTACAACCAGATGTGTCGACGGGCGGCAGAAGGCGCGATGGTCGAACTCAACGAGGTGCTGCGATGATCACGGCGTGCGTAGATTAGCTTTTCGTTTTAGCTCTGCGCGGAATGCTAACATGCGTATGGGATGCGTCCAACCAGGATGTGCAATTCGATCCTCGCTACTGTCCGTGATACGAAGCGGTGAAATGGATCACCACATGAAGCAAAGTCAAGTCGTCGAAATGTACACATAATGGTGCACCAACTTGTACTGTACTCTACTCTACTCTACCATCTTCAAGCACGGCCGTGTTGTGTAAGTACCCCGAAAACGGCAATGATTGTGTTTGTATTTGTGTCTGTGTTTACTTGTATGTAGCTATTTGTGTGCCCATTGTGATGCTCATGCTCTGACCATCTTTGGCTTGCACACCTTTCTCCGCAATCGCAGAAGAGATCCCACGCCCACTCTTCGAACTGGTCCGTTGGTCTTCACTTGAAGCGATGCGGCTGGGCCCTTCACCCGGCGTGTCATGCCGCTGAGCTCTACCGGTCTGGTCTTGCCAGCCGTCTTCTTGGCCGTTGGCTTGGACTTGGATTGCGGTCGGGACTTGAGCTGTTGGATCTGCTTGATCTTGGATAGCTGCTTGCCGACGCTGCGCAGTCTGGGAGCAGCCGCCTTTTCTGGAGCTTGGCGTTGGCTGCTGCTAAAGAATGTCGCGTTGTTCTGTGGAGCAAGGTCTGCGTTCGCGAACGGTTGATGGATGGCTGCAGCGAGGTTGGAAGACGACAACCGAAGTCGCTCGTCGGAACGCGCGGCGATGTGCGACGGTCTTGCCAGCTGGTTTTCATCCACACGTGGTGGTTGCTGTTCCCAGATATTGATAGATGGCAACTTTCCCGGGCTTGGGACGTTGTGGTGGCTGTAATATCTGAGGACGCTGTGCGGGAGCTGGCAGGTGGAAGATAGGGCTGCCTGAATCTGTCCCGGGATGATATCATCCATCTGGATGCAGTCGATCGGAGTCTCTGGGACTTCGTGGATTTGGTTGGAGAATACTGCAATGTGGTCGGTCATCTTGATTTGCTGGATTGGATGGTGTCGTGGTTGTTTGTGTTGTGCTGTTTGTGTTTGAGAGAGAGTTGGTGGGTGGGTGATTACTGTTGGTGCTGTAAAGTACTGTGGACGATTCTTGTGGTGTATTGCCGTGGATGTTGCAGTTGATTGTGGAAACTGGGCTGGGCTGATTGTGCTGGTTTGGAAATTGTGAGCAAGATGTGGAGCTTGGCCCAACCACTCCGTATTTCATGCGGCCATTCGTTGGAGTACTCGCACGGTATTCGGACCTATGGTATGTATGGCACGCATGACATGCTGATGCACAGTTGCGAAGTCCAGTGCAAGCAAACGTGGCGATCACGCCACCGTTGTTCCGCATCTTGTTCCACAGAACACATGGAAAGAAGCGTCTTTTGGATAGAGTAGAGTAGATGGTGTGTTCCATGGTACATACGCAGTTGTCACAATCGTCTGACGCAGTGGATGCATCCACGTGTGTGTTCTACTCCAGAGAGAGAGAGAGAGAGAGAGACAGAATAGTATGGCGGAGTAAAGTGAGATGTTAGAGTGCTCATAGTTGCGCATGAATCGAACGTTGTGACCTTCCTCGCTCCAAGGTTCTCCTACCTTTCTCCGAATGTTCAACGAGGGGCATCAACATCAAGCATGTGAACAAGCCCGGATCGGGAAGATGACAAAGATTAAAGCACTTTGTTGACTTAAGGTGATGGCGTTTGGGCAGCTGTCATACGTTGCATGGCATGGCATGGCATGGCATGGCATTCTTTGGCATTGGATGTCTCGGATGGATTTTGCAGGCATCATTTTGGCTTTCGGTGGAGAAACAGACACGAAAAAGTGAGATGGAAACGCCGAAAAGCGTTCCCCATCACGGAGGCGATTGCAGAGAGAAAACAGAAGTGGCCGAAACCACAAGACGGAAAATCCTTGTGGTATTGCAACATGTTCCGGATTCTCCGGACGCTTGTACTCGTACCCGTATGTCGACATACATCGCAAGTGCGCTTGTGCAGGTGTGAGAGTACAAGGATTCACCGATCCACGCATGTTCAGACGAACGTGGCGCTGCACAAACGTGGGTTGCTGTGGACAGAATGGTCGTTTTCACAGCAATCGCATTATCTAGCTTCGTTTGAATGCTATGGTCTCGGGGGAAGAAAACGAAGAGAGAAAGGGTTCGATTCGGATGACTCAGAAGAAAAGGGTCTGTCTGTCACCCGACAACGACAAACCCGAGAAAACAAGGAAGGAGACCAAAGATCGAAACGGACACATCACCAGCCGCATCTTTTTGTGTGAAACATGGTGCTGCCTGACGCGCGCATCTGTCGCCATCAATCATCCAACAGAGAGAGAGGTATCGCAGCAACTGAAGCCATCACAGTACACAAACGTACTCGTGCCATACCATACATACACTGCTGCAAGGCGCCGATTAAATTATATTGCACTGCATCGAATTGAACTGAAGTGAACTGAATTGAAGCATGTTGTCCCGATTCGCCGCAACCACTGCCAGCAGCCTGGGCAATGCCCTGAAGCGCCAGGCGACAAGCCGCCAGACCGTGCTGACCTTCGCAAGGGCCTTCTCCACCAACTTCGACCGCAGCAAGCCGCACGTCAACATTGGAACCATCGGTCATGTCGATCACGGAAAGACCACGCTGACGCAGGCCATCACCAAGGTCCTCAGTGAGAAGGGATGGTCCGATGCCATGACGTACGAAGATATCGACCGTGCTCCAGAGGAGAAGGCCCGCAAGATCACCATCAACACGTCCCACATTGAGTACCAGACGGCGACCCGTCACTACGGTCACATCGATTGGTGAGTGCATGAGTTCATGTGTGCTGATGTGCTTGTGTATCTTTTGTGCATGATTGTGCAATCATCAATTACATCGCATGTTGCGAGTCGGATTACAAATGCGGGCATGAGTGCTGCCTCATTGGACACCAGCGTTCCATTCTATTGCCAATGCTGCTCTACCACTCCAGGATAATTTCTCCATCTCACCCAAGCTTTCGCTGTCTCTTCCCTCTTGTTGTGCCAACCCATCTCTCTGTTCAATGCATCCCAACTGAACACAACACTCGCTGATGCTCGCAGCCCGGGTCACGCCGATTACGTCAAGAATATGATCACCGGAGCCGCGCAGATGGACGGAGGTATTTTGGTCGTCGCCGCCACCGACGGTCCCATGCCACAGACCCGCGAGCACATCCTGCTCGCCAAGCAGGTCGGCATCCCCAACTTGGTCGTCTTCCTCAACAAGTGTGACCTGGTTGATGATGAGGAGCTGTTGGAGTTGGTCGAGATGGAGATCCGCGAGTTGCTGGACCAGTACGACTACCCAGGTGATGACATCGAGATTATCCGCGGAAGTGCCCTGGCCGCCGCCGAGGGACGTGATGACGAAATCGGAAAGGAGGCCATCCTGTCGCTGATGGCATCCGTCGACGCGAACATCCCAGAGCCAGAGCGTGTGTTGGACAAGCCATTCCTCATGCCGATCGAGGACACATTCTCGATCGCCGGACGTGGTACCGTCGTCACTGGACGTGTCGAGCAGGGAGAGGTCAATGTCGGAGACGATCTCGACATCGTTGGTATGAAGATGGACAACAAGACCACCTGCACCGGAGTGGAAATGTTCCGCAAACTTCTTGACAAGGGTATGGCTGGAGACAACATCGGCGCGCTGCTGCGTGGTTTGAAGCGTGAGGATGTGCGACGTGGACAGGTGCTGTGCCAGCCAGGATCCGTCACGCAGGGAACCAAGTTCGAGGCCGAGATCTACGCCCTGACGAAGGAGGAGGGTGGACGTCACAAGCCATTCATGAACAACTACCGACCGCAGTTCTTCTTCCGAACATCAGATGTGACAGGAGCGTTGGATCTCATCGGCGACACGGAGATGGTCATGCCAGGAGACAACACTTCCATCGTCGTCGACCTCATCACACCAATCGCGTTGGAGGCAGGACTTCGTTTCAACATGCGTGAGGGTGGCCTCACTGTCGGCACCGGTATCGTCACGAAGGTGCTCTAAGCAGTTCATTGCGTTACACCGTGATGCGATGTGCTCTGCTGAACTAGAGGTCGGGTTCGTGGACTCTACGAGTATTGCGGCGAATGGTGATTGGTGCAGGATGGCGCCCGTTGGCATGATCATTGATTGGCGTGTGATTGAAGCTTTCGTGGCTGCATGTGGCTGTTTGGATTCCACATCATTCACGTACCTATACACGCAAACAACGGCGCTTCTTTGGTGTAGTTGACAAGAATGCGACGGTTGAGCGTGGCGTGATGCCATTTGTTGGACACAGTCATCCAGAGATCTGTTCGCATGCTATTGGGCACAGGAAGCGACACACAAAGCAGAGCAATGTACCATTCACGCAAGCAGGACTATCATAAACATGAGATATCATACAAAGAAGAAATTTAACTGAACAAAGAGCAATTCCCGAGAGAACACATCGTCACCACTGATCCCAAATTCCGGTTGAGTGCAATCAGCTTCACTCGAAACGTCGCACGCAACGGAAGTTGGCGCATTGCTGTGCTTCTCTACTCTATTGAAGAATACGACACAACTTCTCCATTTCCGCAGGGACAAGAGTGATTGTGGAGTATCATACATATGTAGCTCGCGACGCTGTCCATACATGGCATGGCACGATGGGCGGTGATGATACGATATGACGAGAGTATGGTATGACATTTGCTCTACTCTACGACTGCGCCAAACCTATGACGCCGAATGCCACTCGTGGTCCTGCGTTGCCTGTCTCCAGTGACTTTTCCTGTCCGCCCTTGCCGCCATCGTCCTGTCCAGCGCAAATGACCAGCGATCTGCCGATGATGGAATGCGGTCCAATGAGCTTGACCAGGCTGTCCTCGATCTGCACGGCGCAAGCACCGGCCTCGTCGCCTTCGACGTTGCCGATGTCTCCGACCATTCGCTGGGTTGGATCGTCGGTTGGGGCGCCGTGTGTTTTGCCTGTTTGTGCGAGCGTATACGCGAGAGTGCATGTGCGTGCATATGTGGAATGGAATATTGGGAGTATTGGAAACGAGGATGAAAGATGAAGGAGGACGTTGCAACAAAGCAGGAGACAATTGGGTGAGATGGAATGGAGTTGAACATTGGTTTGGATTTGGAAAGGTTGCTGGCAACAATTGCAGTCTACCACCACTATCACTATCACTACCACCATCACATCCGCCGCCCGCAGAGTAACGAGGAAACAAGCATGAGATCGACATACCGAATGGATTGAAGATAGGTCCGCAGGAGACGCCGGATCCCGTGATGTCGCCGTACGTGCAGATCTGGATGCCGTGCTTCTGTCCGGCGGTCAATCCCCGCAGCTGACCCTGGATGACGGTGGGTGCCGATTCGGAGGCCTGGGACAGACGGATGGTGCCGCTGACTCCGGCGGTTCCCTCGCTGCGGAGGACGCAAGTGCAAGTGGCCATGTTGGATCGGTATTTACAGTGTTGTAGAGAGTTGTGGAATAGCTTAGGTTGTTCGCTTGTTTGCTTGCTTGCTTGGTTGGTTCTTCAAAACGCTGGCTGGTCGTTGCTGCTGCAATTGCTTTGGACTGTCGGATGCAGTGAGCGTGGATGTGTGGATGTGTGGTTGTGTTGCTTCGCTGTTGGTGCTGCCGTTCGCGATCTCCATTGTCGGTGCTGTTGGCGTCCTTCCTGTTCGCGGTCTTCCGTGTTGCGCGAAGAGACAGAACAACCACCACGACGAAAACGAGAGGCTGATGAATCCGAGATCTACCGATGATGGACAGACGATGTGAATCGAAGCATGTTGCGTTCGACTCAAGTGATCCATCTTCTATTCATTTTGTGTGCCCCAGTCAGCACTGGTATATGTAACGGTCTAACGGTCAATGCGACATATATCCGTTAAGTAGAAACATCGTGAAGTCGATGGGGTCAACGTGTTTCTTCATGTTTTTGTCTGCGAATCGTGGAGAGTTCTTCACGCTGCCGTGGTTGTGTTGGTTGACTGTGTTCGCAGCGAGACAACAGCGTCAATTTGGAAGCAGAACCGCTTCGCGCAACGGACACAGAACGACACGACGAACGAGCTGCTACTCGAAGCGCAACAGAACGCAGTACAACCCAAAGAACGGAAGGGAGAAGCAAAACTGCACAGCGACCTCCGCAGCCATCCGCACTGCGAACATCAACAACGATTGAAAGTGGCAGAAAACAACACGAGTCGCCAGCGAGGGAAGCAGAGAATACGCTCTCGGAGACAAGAGACGCTCTGGTCGGAAGCCCCAGCATCATCCCAGAGGAGAACTGCACTGCGCGACGCGTCGAGGGCGGAGAAATAACTCTCGACGACTGCAGAGGAGACGAGAACGTCCTGAGGCATACCCTGAGACATACCCTGAGACATACCCTGATTCACTCTGCATCAGAGACAGCAACTGCGGCTGGTTGGAGTCCAAGCAAGTGCAGAAGCGCAGTTGCGAAGCATCGGCGCCATCATCCAAAGCGAACGGAGCGTCACAACGTGAGGGAGCGCGCTGCTTGTGGAAGTAATCGCATACGCAAGGCTTCTCCATTCACTCTTCGCTCTTCACCAGACGGTTACGGCAATACTGCGAGTATTGTGCTGAGCTGTGTTGCGAAGGACGTACAATACGCACAAATACGTACACCATCCATACTTCCATCCAATATACACAGCCATAACTGCATCCATCACTGCACCCAATATACACAGCCATAACTGCATCCATCACTACACCCAATATACACAGCCATGTCAGAGCTACCAGGACGCACTCCCGCTGGGGAATTCATCCAAACCCCACATCCACATGTAAGTCAATGCAACTCAGCTATGGTACCGTGCAAGCGATGTATTGTATTATACAATGCTGCATTGTTGACGATGCAACTTTGCTCATCCACTCTCATCTTCTCATCACTTCAACCATTCCCCCACTCCTCTCATGATCATGGCTATCGGCTCATCCATCTCTGTCACCGTGTCCGTGCACAACGACCTGCAGGATGTGCTGTGTGGAAGAGGAGGTTTGACGAACCAGCATCCAGGCAACGAATGGTTCCGCAGATTGGTCAGAAGTAACCGCGCGCTGTATCGTTCATGTCCCAAGCATACGAAGCTGCTGGTCGCCAAGGCCATCGTTCAGGCAGTCGAGCAGCAGGAGCCACCAGGCAGATTCCTAGAGGGAGATAAGGTATCCAAGGGCGCATGGCGCACCATCACCTACAAACGCTCGGTGGACAAAACGTCGCAGGCATTGCGAGAGAAGGACCCAGCTGTCAAGGATGCGGGTGCTGGAAAGGGACCCAAGAAGCAAGGCGCCGCGCAGGGGAAGGCCAGCAAGACGAAGATCCAGCTCCAGCAGGATGTGGGGAAGAAACCCGCCACGTTCGACGCCAATACATCGGAAGAACCCGCGCAGGGTGCCACCATCACGGTCAGAGTTCCACCGCCAGCAGACACCAAGCAGATCCCGCCACCCAACACAAAGACCAAGGCCGCGCGCAAACGAAAGGCCAAGGAGGCCGCGGCTGCTTTCGTCAAACCTGCCTGGTGGAGCCGTGGGGCACCGCCCAGCGCGGCGACCATGGGCTGGAATGCGGATACTTACGCGAACCAACAGGGCAACGCCATGCAAATCAACGGGGGGATGGCCGCAGGCATCAATGCCAACATGCAAATCAATGGAACGCCGATGGACATGGCGAATGCCATGGGGATGGCCATGCAGATGAATGGCGGTGCATCCATGCAGAAGCGAATCAAGATGAACAACGACGTGGGAATCAATGGGAACGGCGCCAATGCAAATTGCTTCCAAAACAACAACAACAACAACAACAACAACCAGCAGCAGCAGGCCTTCAACGCGAACAACAGCAATTCAGCAAATAACAGCATTGCCAGCACCAATGCCAGTGTCAGTGGCAATATGAACGGGGGAACAACAGCGACTAAGCAGGGAGACGAGGAAGAATTGGTCCCTCTTCCACCAAAGGCACTGGAAGCGCGACAATCCTCCCTGTTCCGCTTCCTCAATGGTTCCAGCTTCTTCGGTTCTTCGTCCACCAAAAAGAGCAACGCAAATGTCAGCAGCAACAACGGAAACGCTGGTGGAGCCGTGCAGCCAGCGCCCTTGTCATCGTCGAGCAGTCTCTTTGGATTCCCACCCTTTGCAGCATTTGCTGGTTTTGGTGGCAACCCTGGAAACCAAACCAATAATGCCGGCAACAAGAAAAGTGCCGCCAGCAACAAACCTGCAAACATGAACACCGCTGTAAATGGCATCGCTAATCCGGCCGCTGCTCACGCTTTTATGAACTCGATGAGCAACAACATGGCAATGATGCAGCAGCAGATGAATCCAATGCAAATGGCAAACCTCTCAGCTGCCCAGCAGCAAGAAGTCCAGAACGCGTACGAAATGTTGCGCAAATCGCAACAGGCATTCAACAACGCACTGCAACGCACCAGTGCCATCGCACCAATCAGCGTGAACAACAGCATGGCAGCCGCAGCAGCCGTGGTGCGAGAGATGGAGAGGAAGCAAGAGCTGGAGCAACAACCACAACAGCCGGCGCAAAATCAAAACACGAACCCTCAGTCGTTTGCGGAAGTGCAGAAGTTCATGGACAACCAAAGGCTCTCCACCACGGCGAACACCATGGCGGCAGCCGCAGCAGCAGTCCAAGCATTCGACGCGCAACGCCGTGCCAGCCAGTTGGCAATGAATCAACGACAGGGTGCGGCACGTGCAGGTGGCATAGACCCAATGCCGTTGCCATTGACCGATGCTGGTAGCAACGCAGCTGCCAACCCTCGTCAAGCGCAGATTGGCAACATGATGAAGTCGCTCATGCAAGGAATGCAGGATGGGCAACCGGGAGAAGCCGGCAACGATGGCCAACAGGATCAAGCCCAGCAGCCGCAGCAAGATACCGCGAATGCATCAAACGGTCCAGCCAACGGCGCGCAAGGCGGTTCCGATCCTCCCCCGATGAATCGCTTGACGTCGCAAATGTCGGACTGGTTGGTCTCATTCTGGCCTTTGGGGAAGGACCCGAACGGTAACCCGCAACAGCAGCAACAACAGAATCAGGGTAGATCGCAACCGCAGCAACCAGCACTACAGACTCCGCAGCCAGCACGTCAACAGCAGCAGCAGCAGCAGCAAGCCAGTCAAAGCAATGGGGCGAATGAAGACGAAGATATTACCTCCGGGCCAATAGCACTACCGACGAGCTTGGAACCAGGAATCAGCACAACCTTGTTGAAACTGGCGTCGTCTCCATCTCAAATCATTAACAACTTCCGCACTGGGATGACTTCATACTTCCGAGGAGGTGAGCAAGGGGAGGAAGAGCAGTCAGGTCAGCAAGGTGAACAACAATCGCAACAACAACCAACGATGCAACAAGCACAGCAAATGCAGCAGAAGCAGCAAGCGAAACAGCACCAACAAGCAGCCCTCCAGAAGCAAGCACCAAAGCCCGCACCGCAGCAGAAGCCGCAGGAAAAGCCCGTGAAGAAACTTCAGATGGTCCCACCACCGTTCGCCGGTTTCCCAATGAACCAGAATGCAGCGCAGGCCAATGTTAATGTGATGAACAAGGCTGTCAGCATGCCGGCCGCACCATTACCAGGAGGCGTGCCACCACCACCGACTTCAATCTTGGGTACCTCGTCATCCTCTGGGCAGCGGCGATCCTCATTGCTCGATGATTACGACGAGTCTCCATTGGAAACGCAGCTACGCAACGTCCGATCTGTCTAGAGAGAGTAAGCCACATCACTGTCACTTCCATGTCAGCATCATAGAGAGCACACATTTTAGGGAGAGTACTCGCTGTGTGCGCAATGCATCAACATTCTCCTCCATTCACGATCAGGACTCAAAAACTACATCCTCCAAGAAAAAGTCATCAGACCAAAATCGCAATAGTTGTCGCAGATTGGAAAGTGTTTGGTGCTTCTAAGACTACACGATACACTGCGCTATTTGCAGGGCTCCATCCGTGCTCATTCTGGGCTCCGCTTCCGGTGTAAGACGACCATGGCTGTGTTTCACGGTCGCACCGCCGAAGATTGGCGACGAGTTCTACGCGCTTCATTGCAGCATCAGTTGCCGCGTGGTTTGCATTTTGGATGCGAGTGGTCCTTCCATCCACATCCACGAGGTGACGATGATGTCATCTCTGATCCAATCTTTAGCTACAATGTCATGATAGTAAGAGAGAGACAGATAGGCCCATAACCCAAGAGGATATCAACATGGAACAGTCTCAAGCAGGTGTGAGATTCACGAGGCAGAGGGTGAACGCATGAGCACGAGCTATGTGCCGATGCCAGTGCCAGTGCCGGTGCGTTGATTTGCTCTGCCATGGCATTGTCTTGCGTGGATCGTACCTTGTAGATACTCGTATAGTATGTTGTTTGTGGCTCGTGGTGGTGGCGACTGCGGGCTACCATAGGCTGTACATCGATACACTTGTCTGAGATGTATTTTGTTTGGTATTAGATCAGGTTAGATAATGGAGCTGCACCACTCTCCTGGACCCCATCGATGGGTCCCCGAGAGGATGGGAGCTTGCCTGGTTTCTTCGCACTTGGAGCCTGGATAATGTTAATAGAGAGTATCGGGTTGTTTTTTGTTTCAAAGATGCAAATGAAATACGGGGTCACATGGGGGGTACATACACGAAAAGAACGGAAATCTGAGAATCTGTCACTGTCGTCTGCTGTCATCGTTGTCCTGGACGCTTAGGCGTCTTCCTCGATGCCTTCTTCTGCTTCTTCGTCGTTGGATTCGCCCTTGCCCATGTCATCCGCAAGTGGGACGTCGTCGGTCTCCACTGCCTTGTTGACATCGGCGTCGGCATCCATTTTGCCCTCCTTGGGGGAACTCACATCGGCTGTAATGTCGGTCATGTTGCGCCAGAAGAGCCTGTACACCACGTAGGTGCCAATAACCATGATTCCCAATGGAATCAAACCATAGTACCACACATCCCAGTCGTCGTCGCCCTCCATCAACGGGGCGATCGTGAGGGAGATGATGCTCATCAACTTGATTAGGATATTCAACGCGGGTCCGCTTGTGTCCTTGAATGGATCTCCGACGGTGTCGCCGACGACGCATGCCTTGTGCGTCTCGGTTCCCTTGCCGCCCTTGGCTCCTTCGATCTCGATGTACTTCTTGGAGTTGTCCCATGCGCCGCCGGCGTTGGCCATCATGATGGCGAGCATCATGCCGGAGGCGATGGACCCAGCGAGCATGCCGGTGAGGCAGCGGGGTCCGATGAGGAAGCCGACGCAGATCGGGGAGAGGACGCCGTAGAGTCCGGGGAGGATCATCTCCTCGACGGAGCTTTGGGTGGAGATCGCAACGCACTTGTCAGAATCAGCCTCTGCAGTTCCTTCGCGGAGTCCTGGGATTTCGGCGAACTGGCGGCGCACCTCGATGATGATGGCACCGGCAGCCTTCTGGACGGAGAGCATGGTCAATGCGGCGAAGAGGAACGGGAGCATGGATCCAACCAGCACACCACTGAGGACGATCGGCTCGCCGATGTCGACGATGTCGATGTTGGTCTTGTTCTTGAATGCGGAGAGGAGGGAGAGGGCGGTCAAGACGGCAGAGCCGATGGCGAATCCCTTTCCTGTGGCGGCGGTGGTGTTGCCGAGAGCATCGAGCGCGTCGGTGGTGTCGCGAACTCGCTCCTCAAGCTCCGCCATCTCTGCGATTCCTCCAGCATTGTCTGCGATGGGACCGTAAGCATCGGTGGCGAGGGTGATTCCGAGAGTACTGAGCATGCCAACAGCGGCCATGGCAATGCCGTACTCGTCTGCAAGGGCGTTGCATCCGAGGATGGTGGCGACGATGATGAGGACGGGGAAGACGGTGGAGATCATTCCGATTCCAAGACCTTGGATGATGACGGTGGCTGGTCCTGTGACACCGGCGTCGGTGATGGATTGGACTGGCCAGTAGGAGTAGGAGGTGAAGTACTCCGTGACCTGCCCGATGAGGACGCCGGCGACGAGGCCAATCACAATGCAACCGAAGATCTCCCATCCTTCCTCCTCGCGTCCGTCGAAGAGCTGCGAGACGATGATTGCGGTGAATCCGGTGACGCAGATGGACGAGACGATGGTTCCCTTGTGGAGGGCGAACATGAGCTCCTTCTGGCCCGCAGCGTCGTTGGCGTTGACGAAGAAGAAACCGATCATGGATGCGACGATTCCTACTCCGGCAACCCACAGCGGCAGCATGACGAGGGCGAGGTCACCGTTTGCCAAGGTGATGGCAGCGATGATGGAACCGACGAAGGATTCGAACAGATCCGCGCCCATGCCAGCCACATCTCCAACGTTGTCACCGACGTTGTCGGCAATAACTGCTGGGTTGCGTGGGTCGTCCTCTGGGATGTCCATCTCCACTTTGCCAACCAAGTCGGCACCTGTTGTTGTTGTTATTGGTGTTGGACGGTAATGATCGTGACGGGGGTTGTGGTCGAGTGCAGAGAAGAAAAGTTGTGTGTGAGTATTTGGACATGACGCCAAGGGCAAGAGCGCAAAGGGAAACAGGCATGCATGCAAAATGCACGGACGAAGCAAATGGGATGAAAGAGCAGGAGTGCTGCCGGGGACATCCCTGTTGGGTATAGCATGGCATGGCCTAGCATGACACAGAATAGTACAAGCACAGTGGTACTTACCGACATCGGCTGCCTTGGTGTAGATACCACCTGCGACACGAGCGAAGAGGGCGATGGACGAGGCACCGAATCCAAACCCTGCCAAGGAATCGGCAGCGTAGATGAGTCTGGCCTCGAACACATCGTCGGGATATCCCAACGTCACGAGGTAGAAGAAGAGGGAGATTCCGAAGAGGCCCAATCCAACCACGGTGAAGCCCATGACGGCACCGCCGGTGAATGCGACACGGAGGGCGACTGCCAATCCGTGCTGCTCGGCTGCCTGGGTCGTGCGGACGTTGGCGTCGGTGGCGACGGACATGCCGCCCCATCCTGCCGCGGCCGAAAGAGTGGCACCAGCCAAGAAGCAAGCCGCGTAACGGATTCCGTCGGTCTCATCACCTGACGGTGGGTCGGCGCTGTAGAGAGCGAGCAGGGCAAAGAAGACGACGACGACGAATCCGGCGAGGTACTTGTACTCGGTGACGAGGAAAGCTCTGGCACCTGACTTGATTTGGTCCGAGATCTTGTTCATGAGGTCCGATCCGCGGGGGGCCTTGCTCAGCTGTTGTGATCGATAAGTGTGGTGTGTGTGCAAGGAAGATCAAGTGTGGTATGGTCCGTCAGGCATGGTAGGCCAGGCACGATAGATCAGGGAGAGAGGAAAAGAGGCGGGAAGAGTATAAGGACAATGAGATTAGGTAAGAAGACAGAAGCGTCGGCAGGTTGATGATACCATGACGGCCCAAGTTGAAGTTGGGACATAAACCCCGGATCGTCGCCATGCATTTCACCCACGCCAACGCGGAAACACGCAAATAGGCAAGCACGCGAGTGCCAAAGCCGTTTGACTTACCTGAGCTGAGAGGAAGAAGACCATCATGAGGCCAAGGACGGAGGCTGCCAGTCCCAAGGACGCTGCCTCGATGGCGTTGAGGTTGCATGGGAAATCATTCTTGAGGTTGTCATCGAAGCAAGTGTCCTTGAGATCGTAGCTGTCCAGAATCTTTTGCAGCTTGGGATCCAAGCCGAGGAAGATCCTCGTTCCTTCGTCCACTGTCGCCATCGTCGTCGTTGTCTCGGTTTGTTGGTTGTTGTGGTTGTTGGTGTTGGTTGTGGCTTGATGCGCTTTGTTTGCTTTCACTTCGGCGTGAAACGTGCTCGTATGGGGTGCAAAGTATGTATGCACTTGTGCTTGTATTCAGCAGTAATCAGCAGTAATCAATCTGTGGATCTTTCCTTCTGATTTTATGTGAGGAGTGCAACTCTCGCTCTCCTCTTTTCTCTTTTCATTCAGCTCACTGCGAAGGAAGCAGGCGATTCGGATGGTTCTCGCTCTCTCGCTTCCGGTCTCACACGAACTTACCTTGGGAGCGGTGCGAAGCCCACTCTGTTCCTCTTGTTGTTGTTGCGTTGCTGCAGTGTTGTTGCGTTGTTGAAGTGTTGTTGAAACGGAATCAAATCGGAACGTCGGCTTCGGAGAGGGTTGACACCTGCCTTCTGTTGTCTGACAGCCACTGCTTTGGTCTTGGATTCTGTCTGCGTTGAGCCTGTGGTTGTGATTGTGGTGATGGCAACGGGAGTGGTGATGGCAATGGCAACAATGGTGGCGAAGACGAGGACGACGATGATGATGATGATGTCAATGGAAGAAGCGAACTCTCGTGTGTGCTCGAACGTGTCTCGTTTCTCTTTGTGTCTCTTCTTGCTTGTTGTCTTGGCGCGTCGATCGCACCACGCTTTTCGCGCTTCTCTTGTCTCGGTACTGTTCAACACGTTTGCTCTGCTGTTGCCGAATGGGGAAATTCCATCCTTCGCGAAAACTATGTCTTCGCCTTGTTGATTGCGTTCTCATAGCGTATTTGTCCCTCCAACGTCGTATCAGATATCGAATCGACGTTATTCCCGCCTCCGTACTTAGCAAGCAAAACATCAACCGGTCTCGTCGACGTCTCATGATCAGCCGGGTGGCTCACAGCATCCATGTTTTTAGAACACCAAGGTTGACATGCGTGGACAACTGGAATACCAATGTGCTGTATCCGTGAGTGCACAATCATCGACTATCCGAACAGTGGTGTCATCGTCGGCTCTGATTGGAGAAGCAAACAGATGAGGTGTCAGCCATCCACCGATACTCCCACACCAAGCGTTCTTATTGACATCTTCCTCACTCCACCTCTCCGAGTGTTTGGGGAGGAAGGTGAGCGGAAGCTGTCTGTGCGAACATACCAAGGAACGATCGCGAACAAGTCCGTTCCAGGAGGGGTTCGATTGCCGAACCGAACGAGGCCATCGATGGAGTTGATCAATGAGGTGCGGGGAGGACAGCAAATTCGTTCCGTCTCTCTCCTCCTCCTCGACGTTCAGCAAGGAGTGGGCGGTATGAGTAGGTAGATGCGTGCGGAGGCAGCGACGTCCAACGGAAAGCACGCAACGAGAACGCTCAGTTGTTCCTCGGCATCTGCAAGATCGCGACCTTTCTCTGTGCCTCTCTCTCGCTCATTCGGCGATCACCATCGGCACGTTCGACGGATTCCTTTCGGTGGCGGGTCTTCCTATTGTTCTCCGCTTCCTTCCTTGCGGACAGCAAAGCGATTCCGACCATCGGCACCATCCCGAACCTCATGCAGAAGAACAGCAGAGGGCACAAGGCTGACACAATGTTCGTGGGAGCACCACATTCCGATGCTGCGGCAGCTGTATTTGCAACTATGATGAACACTCAAACAACCATGACGATGAACGTGGCGTCGCTTGCGTCGATTGATTGATCCGGAACAACGACGAATGCGTGGCCGTTGCAGACTCGCGCTCTTGACCTCTTGTGACGAGGCACCCATGAGCATACGTACGCAAGGCTGTTGCCGTATCCATGCTTCTTCTTGCTGTGCCGTTAGAGTGTTCCGATTCACACGATGTTGTTGGTTTTGATTTGTTGAAATGGGAGCTGAGGGTAATCCAGACATATATTATTACAGCACTTCAATTTCTGCCGTATTCAATAACGCTTTATAACGTCTACGGGAGTAAACTCCCAAGACTGGAATGAATCGTCGATGTCCAACTGAGAACATGGACTCACTCGAGCACTACGTTTTTGTTCCGGCAATTTGGTCGGAGCCATCAACTCCGGATCCAGCAACTCACATCTTCTGCACTTTCGTCATGGTCGGCATTCTGCGGCCGACGATCTGCACATCATCACGTCCACGTCCATGTTGGACATCTTTGGCGGCAGCATTCCAAACACAGCCGAACAAAGCGAACGGCGTGACCCCCTGCTCGTGTGAAGACCTCTTGGAATGCCTGTTGACCTCCATCATCACGCCATAAACTATTACACCTATTTTCACAACACAAGAGAGCATCACCACTCTACCACGAGCATTGCATTGCACTCCGTTTCATATCATCACCACGCGTGTCCAACACAGTAGAACAATGAAGATCGCTGCCACCTGGAGTTCCGTCGTTTGCGTGCTGATCAGCCTGTCATCGACCGGCGCATTCGTCCCGGTCAATGGCGAGAACAGCCGATCGACTCAATCCGCCAGCGCCAGAGCGGCTTCCGTCTGGGAGGCCGTGCCAGAGGGTCCGCCGGATGCCATCCTCGGCATCGCACAGGCCTTCCGCGCATCCACCGACGAGCGCAAGGTGAATGTCTGCGTGGGTGCGTACCGCGATGAGACGGGCAAGCCGTGGGTGCTGCCCAGCGTCCGCGAGGCCGAGAGCAAGATGCTCGACAACGACGAGAACAAGGAGTACCTTCCCATCGATGGTGACCAGGACTTCGTGCAGCGCGCGTTGAAGTTCGCCTACGGTGCCGACGCTCCGTTGGAGCGCATCGCTGGAGTGCAGACCCTGTCCGGCACCGGCGCCTGCCGCATCGGCGGAAAGTTCGTCGAGGCCTTCTACCCAAACAGCAACTCTATTTACGTGCCGGTGCCGACCTGGGGCAATCACCACAAAATCTTCCAGGAGTGCGGCCTCGACGTGCAGACCTACCGCTACTACGACCGCTCCACCAACCGCCTGGACCTGGCCGGAATGGTGGAGGACCTGGAGGGCGCCCTCGATGGATCCATCATCCTCCTCCACGCCTGCGCTCACAACCCGACCGGTTGCGACCCAACCCCGGAACAGTGGAAGGAGCTCATTGCCCTGCTGGAGAAGAAGGGACACCTGGTCTTCTTCGACTCCGCATACCAAGGCTTCGCTAGCGGAGACGCTGAGGCCGACGCGAAGGCATTCCGCACCGTCGTCGATGCCGGACTTCCGGTGATGCTGGCCCAGTCCTTCGCCAAGAACTTTGGCCTGTACGGTGAGCGCTGCGGCACCCTCAGCGTCGTGTGCAAGGACGCTGCCGAGAAGGACATCCTCATGAGCCAGCTCAAGTGCATCATCAGGCCCATGTACTCCTCCCCACCCAAGCACGGAAGCTCCATCGTCAAGACGGTCCTTTCGGATGACACTCTGACGGGGCAGTACTACGCCGAGTGCGCGCAGATGGCCGACCGCATCAACGCCATGAGGACCAAGCTGGTGGACGCCCTCAAGGATGTTGGCAGCACGCACGACTGGTCTCACGTCACGCAGCAGATTGGAATGTTCGCCTTCACGGGCATGAGCGCCGACATGTGCGATCAGCTCACCGACGAGTACGCCATCTACCTCACCAAGGATGGCCGCATAAGCATCGCCGGAGTGAACGACAACAACCTGGAGTACGTTGCCAAGGCCATCCACGCCGTGACGGATGGCAAGAGCATCACCAGCGCGTAAGCACGGATACCGCAGGTATCGGTGCGACTATGATCGATCGATCGACAGAGAGAGAGAGAGAGAGAGACTCTCAGCTATGGTACGGCCAAACTACGTTAAGTGCATACATAGGAGTACACATTTTTCAAAGCTGGGCTGAGAATAGCATCGATAGAAATGTCGAATGTGGTCGGCAGTGTAGGAATTGCTTGGTGGGTTGGTACAAAAGCCTTCGCCCCCCATTCGTATTCGTACGAGTACGAGGAAGCGCGTCTTGCTGTCTCCAGTCAGGCCTAGAACGGGGGAGAAACGCATCTTCAGCCACATACCGAGGATAGGAAATGATCGTGAGGTGGCGCATCCTCAACTCGGCTTTGTTTGCGATCCGCCAGCACAAGAGAGGATTCGAAAACAGTAGTATGCTATTCTAGAATAGAACAAAGGAGAGTCCTGTATAAGTACTCTGCTCCAGTGCGGTTGCGCACAACAACACAACATAGACACACACGTGGATGTATGGGACCATAGGTAGAGCTCGTACGATGTTGGTAATGTGGACTCAAAAATTATGTTAGTTCTGTCTATGGTTATGCGCGCGTTGCTGCCGTTCCTGGCACTTGTCCCGACGACAATGCTGCCACCGTCAGTGCGAGTGTTGCAGGCGTGGATGTCGATACTGTTGATGCTGATGCAGCGAAGGGCGTTGGCGCGAACAGCCTTGGCCCGGATCGGAATATGCAGTAGTGCTGACGTCGCCTTCGGCGCTGTGGGCTTTGCTGTTGCTGTCGTCGCCGTCGTCTCACGCTGCGCTTTGCTCGCCTCTGCGTCCTGCGTCGTTCCATCTCATCGGCCTTGGCCTTCTCTTCAATCCGGAACTGAGTGTGTGCCTTGATTAGTTCGGTCGTTATCTGGCTGTACACATCCATGACCTTGGCATCCAAGGGCTTGCGTTTGGCTTGATCGTCGTTGCTCTCGCTGTGCCTCTCCGTCCTCCGCCTCTTCGTCTTCGGTGGCGAAGTGTGGTCCGAGTGCAGGCGGCTCAGCGTGTCCCTCAGCCGTTGCTGCTGTTGCCATTGTTCCTGCTCTTGCTGCTGCTCGTGCCGGATGGCCGCTGCCCGTTGCTGCAGCCACACGATGATGCGCATGAGCAGTCCCAGATTCAGCGTGAGATCGCCCAGGTTCTGCCCCGTGCGGGGACAGAAGTCACCGAAGTTGATGGTCCACAGCGACAGAGCGCTGCACTCGTAGTGCAGGCCCGTCACCGAGCTTGTCACGGGGCACGTGAGGACGGTGCCGAGGATGGAGCATATGAATTCGGAGGGAACCTCGTGCTGTGCCGACGTGAGCTGGTGGGTTGTGTCGAAGGCCGGCGTCTGTGCGGCCGATTGATGGATCAGCCCTTGAACTTGTTGGGGATTGGCAGTTGCCGCAATCGATGGTTCGAGTTGCTGCTCCTGCAGATCCAGGTGCGACTGCTCGTCATGCGGATGCTCCATCGTACTCGTCGTCATCTATTGCACTCTGCGATGATGAGTTCTTCTGCGGTGTGATGTTGGTGATTGGTGGATGCGGTGGGGGCTGCTTTGTTGGGCTTTCGTTTTTGTGGGATGGATGAGTTGCGCACGTCTTCTGGCAAGTTGATTGGGAGTTGAGATGATGTTGTGAACAACAACAGGACTCTCACTAGCATCAGGAGCAGGAATCGCAAGCCAAGTGCCATCAACAAAGAGGTGAGTCGATCGCGCTCAACGATTGGTGGTCCTGGCTTGTACGAGTACGATCTATGATGCCCGATGTCAACAGATGGGATTGACTGCGGGAGGCCAGCTCAGAGAGGAGGAATCGTCGCGAAGCACCGACACTTGCGACGCTTTTTGGCTCTCCACGTTGTTTGTATCGGGTCGGTCCGGATCGTGGCTGATCTTGGTTCTTCTTATGCGGTCGCCGATACTGGGGTTCCTGCAAGAATCGGAGGTGACGACGGTGCTGTTGCTAACGACAAAAGCACCAATGGCTTGTGGAGGATAGAGCGCGCAGTCGTTCGATTACACCACAGTTGATCAGTGGTCACAAACAAGAAGGTGGGCAAGTGAAATCGCACCAGTGCGGAATTGGTGTCCGTACGATGATACGCCGAAGTAGTCGGCAAGGGGGAGCGTCAGAACCACCCACGCTGGAGAGCCGAGCGTGGCTTTCCGACAGAATCTGCCGAGCGAAGAGCACTGAAAGATCGCAGAAAACGAAGGGAAGGTGTGATGTGGCGGTTACAAATCCACGGTTCGGCACCTTTCGTTGTCGCTCTCGTGCTATCTCCATACCTCGCTTCGGTTCATCTTTGGCCGCGAACGCGTGGCGGGATGATTCTGTCAACCGCAAAGCGCGGCGATTTGCCCATCTCGGTACACGAGAGAAAAGACCTAACATCGGTACTAGCGATTGGCTGCATCACAGAATCAACAACAGGTCGTGGATTTTGTGACAAGGGCGACATCACAACATGCACCACGCAGACACCAATGGGGACGCGTCAGCAGATTGCAGCATTGCGTGTGGGGAGCGAGAAACAGATGTCACATAAGTGGACCCTGGCGTTTGTCGTTCCACGTCATGGGTGGACGTTTCGTCATACGGGAGAATTTCCGAGCCCATAAGTACGAGTGCCACATGCTCCAAGCTGGAGCCAGCTGCGAAATCCATTTGGTCGTGAGACTTCCTTGTCTCACCCAAACTCCACAATTTCAATTTCTCCACACGCACAACGACAACAAACTAAGTGCGAAGCAACCGTATCTGGAGAACGAAAATGCAGAAACCCAAGTACAGAGCAAGACAAGCAGACGCAGCCCGTGTTCATGCATGACGGATCAACCGACGGAAGTCTCCGTATCTTACCCAAGCGAGCTACGTTGAACGTTCTGGAGAAAGCCAAATCTGGCAAAGTGTAATGTAATACGGCCTATAGGTTCCACACCCTTGCGTACCAACGAACCGCTCTCGCGATGTGTACCAAATCCGAATCCTCTGCTGGTATCCCAAACCCTCATTGTGTCGGGAGGTCCGTGCGACCACGTGGTGGCGTCTTCGTCACCATCCCTGCCACTGCGAATCAATTCCAAGAGAGATAGAGGAATCTGTGTTGGGACGGCGCGACAGCGGATGGTACGACTGCTATCTACGAACATGAGTTTGGATGCTTGCGAGCGGCCCAGCGGAAACGAAAGTGGCCGAGCACAAACTTCGCCGCTCTTGAATTCAAGGAAGCGAACGATCGGCAAGACTGCCAATACCACACCATCCAGAGCTACGCGTGTCCACACATTCAAGTAGGCGCCTGCAGCGTGAGAACGGGGGTGTGAGCAGTTTCACTTCTGGTGGTTATCAGAGTGGTTCGCAAGTGGTTTCAGAAACATCAAAGATTTATGAACACGTGGTGCTCATGATGTAGGAGATGTGGCACTGTCGAATGGCGTCACGATCGAAAGGCACACAGAATCCTACAAAAGCCCCGTTACAAGAAAATCCTTGAAAACTAGTCTTGTGTTGGGAAGGCGATCGCTAACGACGTTCCAGAGTGCATCATTCCATCAGTTACTTCAACAATGTGAAGGGCGACGACGTTGATGTTGTCGGTTGTCGCGCTGCTCACGTCAGTCATTCACGGAGGAACAGGACTCATCGTCGTTTTCACCATTGTCGTCGCGACTCAACCCAAGACCTCAAGGGTACGCACATCGAGACATGGGCCGTATGCAGAGATAGAGGAGACCGCGGCAACGGCAACAATGATGCTAACAACAAATGGAGATGCTTGTGTGTCGGACCCGGCTACTATGCCAATCATTGATCCTCTCTTTTCCTGATACCCTGTCAAAGTTGATCCAACCCACAAAGGTTTGTTTGCATCATCCTGTTACGAAAATGGTTCCGTGTTGTATTGGTGCTGTAGGCCGTAACAGGAAAACTCTGTTGGATGCCGCAAAGCCAATGACTTGCAGCTGCTACTATACATCCTACGCGGAATCTTTGGCTGATGGAATACAATGCATTCGAGCTTCCGTTCACACCATACAAGCTAGAAGTGCAAGTGCAAGTGCAAGTGCAAGTACTCTATTTTCCATTCGGCCTTATCTAACCAAATGGATCCTTTTGTTCTGTCCATGTATGTTCGATACTTCCACCTGCAGCCACCATCCTCGCATCACTGCCAGTACGCCCCTCCACTAGTTCATGCGTTGCCGTTCGCGGGTGCTTTGCTCTCTTTCGACCTTCTACCTCTCGCCAGCGGCCCCAGCTTCAAGTAATGCCAGGCAACGCCGACGCCTTGGATGAGCGTGAAAATGACCTCGATTGCAAAGATCGCGCCGATGCTCTTTTGAGCGAATGGCAGGCGCAGCATTCCGACCAACGCGGCGGTGCTCGCCGCCGTGATGACGGCCAGGTCGCGGAACTGGCTCATGCCGAGCATTGCTCCTTCGCCGGCAAAGACGGGGCCGTTCAAGATATGCAGCAGCGCTGCGATCATGCCCGGCGTTTTCACCGCTTGCTGCACCTCCGGGATGGGGGAGAACATGGGGACCAGGAATGGCAAGGCCAGCAGCTGGAGGGCGGCAAGCACCAGGCCAACGATCATGCTCCATGAAAAGATGCGATCCCCGATCTCGACTGCCTTGTCGTCACCCTCCTTGGCTCTGGTTGCAGGGATTAGCGCGGCGGCGGTGCCCTGGATGGCGATGTGCACCACGATACCAACGGAGTAGAGCTGATTCACAATGCCGAACGCCGCCGCTGAAATGCCGGACGGGTCCATGACTTGCGCTCGGCGGGCAGCGGAGATGATAGCGATGTTGATGGCGGCCTGTCGAGACAGCATGGAGATGCCTCCCTTCAGGATGGGGAGCAGGGCCTTCATTTTCGGTGGCTGCACCAGCTTGCGCACTGTGGCGAGCTTCCGCCGCACCAGCAGCCGGATGTAGACCATGCCGGACATCGTTTCCGATGCGGCAGTGGCCAACGCCGCTCCGATGAAGCCCAGGTTGAATGGTGGGAAGACCATCATGGGGTCCAGCACGAGGTTCAACGCATTGGCAGCCAGCGACACCTTCAACGGCGTCACGGTGTTCAGCAGACCACGGTACGCGGCGAATCCGGTCGCCGACGTGAGCGCTGGGATCATGCTGAGACCTCGCAACCGCAAGTACGGCACGGCGTACTTCATGGCCGGTGCACCGCTTGGCAAAACCATCTTGAGGATGGACTCCGGAAACAGAACCAATGCGATCGTTCCGAGCCCACCGAAGAGGTTGGACAGAAAGAGGCTCTCGCATACGCGATCTTGCGCCTTGTCGAGATCGCCCGATGCAACGGCTTCCGCCACGAGCGGTGCAGTGATGGTGGGGACGAAGGCGACCAGGAAGTACAGCGTGAAGAACGCGGAGTTGGCGGCGGATTGACCCGCGAGTGCAAGGGCGATGCCCATTCTCCCGACCCAGAAGGTATCCACGGCATTCACCAACGGCACGACGGCAAGGTTGACCATGCTGGGGATCGCCGTGGAGAGAATGAGCTTGTCATTGGCGTTGTTGTTGGGCAGGGCGGCTCGCAGTCTCGACTTCTGTGGAGCGGCTGAATCGGATGGTGTCACGGGCTTGGCTGCCTCAGCACCGTTCACGGCAGCGCTATCGATATCATTTCTTGCATTAACTTGATCATCAGTATTTGTATTGGTATCGGTACTGTCTTCCGCCTTGGCTGGGACGTCAGCTTCGTTCGTAGTCTGTTGCTTTTCCCACAATTGGGTGCTTCCCAACGACCGTGATCCGGAGAGGCTCGATGGCACAGTCCTGATCCTGTTACCAATCGCAATCTTGTTGCTTTCTCGCCGATGCTCCGTTGCGCGTGGCTGCCGCACCGAATAACGCCGAACTGACAACGATGTCGATTGCTCGATTGTGCAGAGCCACACTGCGGAGGCGGCGATCAAGTGGTTCCTCATTTTGATGCCTCTCGATTTTGTCTGTTCTCGCAGCACGTGATGGGTGGAATGTTTGTTGCTGCGGCTGTTACTGATGGAGACGCGTGAGTGAGTAGATCTTGATGTCAGTGCGTAGAGTCAGCCGGAGCCAGTCTGCACGTGCGATGGAAGAGCAGAAGAGTCGAAGGTGTGTATGGTATAGTGCCATACAGATAGAAATGTGTGGGCGTTGTCCACCTCCCGTAACAACGTCATGTTGACGGAGCGTTGATTGAAAGTTTTGTTGGTGTTGTGTCGGTCTCATTTTTCTTTCTTCATTTTCGCCTGCGTCATTGTTCTCACAAAATTGGACCACTTCGATTACATCAACAAAGTTGTTTGTTGTACTAAAAGGGGGAATCGACATCCACCCCTAATATTACGGGGAAATGAAAGCTGGATCGTTCCCCGCCCCTAATACTCGTCATCATTCAAATCTTTGTCGCCACAAATCGACGCATCAAATTACTGTTTGGGACGTCCAATCCATCAACCAATCGACCAACAAAGCAATCGACCAACCAAGCAATCGACCAACCAGCCAAGCCACGAAGCAGCATCCATCGGCAAGAGTTGCGCCTTCCCATGGATCTGCTCCTCTCACATCACCATCTTCATCCTCCAACTGTCACCATGATGGAGCACAAGCACGAACATCCACATTGAGGCATGGCCGTTGGCCCTCAATCGCGTAGGAACCAAGATAATGGTGCTCGCCATCACTTGTATGGTACCACAACAGATCTGTCCAAGCTCATCCACCACTTCTTTACCTCGCGCGGCCGTCATGCCTGGCGAGGAGGAACATGGAGATAACAATCGCAGCGACAACGACGAAAGCGACACCAACACTGCTGGCAATCACTTCGTTCAAGGCGTCGCCTTGGAGATCGCCGTTGATCAGAGTGGGGCGGTGGCGAACAAATCAGCAGGAGTGTTCACACGCTTCACACGCGGCGACAACCTGTGCATGGTGCATCGATTGCGCCGTATGCCAGCCGCAGCACAACCTCCTCGCGTGGTGTTTGAGAATCAGAGCAGCGAAACTTCGGAGGTTGGCACGATCGAATGGTGGTCGTCGCCTGAATTGGATTGGCCTGATTCAGATCTTTCCAGATGGCCGTGAGATGTGCATGACAGGAGTACCTTGCGCATTCCTCAGCACCAACGGATACAAGTCACGAATATGAATGTGCCCAACACTTGTGGTCTGACGACATGGTAGCTCAATACGCGATGCGGCATGTGCCACACCGGAATCTAAGGTTCACATGCATTGGGTTGTGCTACCATATGTTTACTACGCTGCGACGACTTCATGAAATGTCCGTCAGCACGGAATCCTCGTCACCATCATCCACATCTTCAGCATATCCACTCCAGTGGGTGCTTGGCCCTCCATCAACACTTTCCTTCGCCGTCGAAGTCTTTGTGCCGTTTGTTGTTGAGTTCCTACCTGAAATCGTCGGCGCACCAGCATGTTCCGGGGAGTGTACAGTCGCTAAGTCAAAGTTGATTGACGTTTGATGCTGAGGCGTGAACTCAATCGTCTTCTCTCCAAAGATGCTATTCCTGGCGGATCTCTTGACCTGCTCATTGTTGATATAATTGCCACGTTTGGTGCGCAAGTCGTCACACTTGGCACCTGCACCCCAGGCCTGATAGAACTCCATTGCTCGGGTGAAGTATTCACGTGCCAGATCATCGCCATCGATGCTGGACCTCAGTATGTGCTCGCCTGCCATCTCGCATGCCAATCCGGCCTCGTGGATCTGGCCGTTGCGCTGGGAGAGGTCGATTGTCTTGTCATAGCACTGACGGACGTAGGTTGGCATAGTTGTGCTGGAAGTGATGGACTTCGCCTCTGCTCTGAGGAGTAGGTATCGGTTCAGCACGATCTTGCCCTTGGTGTCGCATATCTTCTTGAGTTGTTTCTTGCATTTGCGGAGCAGGTTTGCGTACTTGCGTTGATTTGTCTGCCAGTATCGGTTGGAGGCCATCAGTCCAACGAAGAGTGGGATCGTGGTTTGTGAAGTGAAGTCGTTGCCTACCATTTTGGCTGCCATCATTTTGTCATAAACGATCTCTGCAAGTTCATATCTGCCAAGGTAAGTGGCAAGGAACAGGTGCCTCCAGTAGACAGCGATGCCGGAGAGGTGGTTGACGTTGTCATGCCCATTCACGTTTGTGAAATTCTGCCAATCAATCGAGAGTGTACCTGCGATTTGCTTGGCGCTGTTGCTGTACTCTCTCGTGGTATGCTTATGCGAGCTGACCTTCAACGCTTTTTCTTGTTCCAAGACTGAATCGATGTTGGGCAACAGGGTCGCAAGAGGATAACCCTGGACGAAAGCGTAGACGATGCTCCCAAAACGCCCCAAAACACCGACCTCGAAATTCCCCGCCGACATCGCTTCCATGCTCGCAGTCCGAAAGTCTTGCGCAATCTCCGAGGGCGACTTGTAGAATGGATCAATGAATGATGCTGCCATCAAATACACCGTCCCATTGGCGGTGCTGGGAGTGCTGGCCTTGTCAACAATAGCTTTTGCCAGCTCGATGTATCTCCGAGCGCTCTTGGGATCTCCAAGGCTATTGTATACTGTCGCCAGGATGGCAAAGCCATAGCCTGACTCCCCGCGAAATCCTACGCGCCTCGTGTAGTTGATCATGCGCACCACCCCTAACAAGCACGATATCGTGTCGTTGCTGATGAAGCCGCGAGTTATGATGTTGTACAGCAGCAAGATCGATGCCACATGTTTTGGATTTGTCACAATCGGGGTTCGTCGCAAGAATTCCTCATTGGAGACACGGCGGAAGTATGACCTCAGCGACATCATCTGGCGAGCAACATGAAGCAAGTACCCGCGCTTGGGATACACGCCACATAGCTGCGCGGCCTTCTCGCTCAGTCGCAGTGCTTGGGCGTGCTCGCCTTGATGGCCCAGAGCCTTTCCCATTGTGGCGTATGTAGGAAGTCTGTCATCGATGGATGTGGCACGCTCCACAACTTCGTTGCCAATTGCGAAGCCTTGCTCATAGTTGCGCAGCAAGAGTTCGATGTCGCATTGACTGCGAAGCAATCGAAGCACCAAGTCGTAGTGGTCCTCCCAAGGATCGCCCTTCAGCTTGCGGAGGGCTGTCGATGCATGCCGGAGGTACGTCGCAGCAGGCGAAAGAGCGGCCATTTGCAGCGCATGCTCGCCCGTTTGAAGATTGCGCTGCAACGTTTCTAAATGATCCTTGCTGGCCACACAGTTCAGATGGTCCGTCGCTATGAACATGAAACTGGCGTCGTTGCCAGCCGAAGTGCGCGCACGAGTTGTGGCAGAAGAGTTCTGCAGACTACGACTGTGGCTGAGTGATGGATCTGTGCACAGCTCCCACAGACATCGCCCGATACGCAGCCGGAGCTTGGTGCGGAGTTCCCCAATCGCAACCAGTCCCCGGGCTGCCTCCTGAATGCGATCATGAGCGAAGCGGTAGGTGGTTCCGCCGATAGCATTGTGCAAGAGACCTTCGAGCACGGCTTGCTCCAGCAGCTCGGAAAGGTCGCTGCCGCGTTCGTTCGCAACAAGCGCAGGGCCGGAATGGGCACGGCTGACAGCACTTTCGATGATATCATCACTGGCGCGATTGTGGCCCTCTTCGTAGTCCAGCACGATCTGCAGCAAATCAGAATCGAACGATGATCTGATGTACGATGCGATGGCCAGCGCCTTCTGCAAGGCGACAGGCAAAGTCTTCATCTGGGATGAGATGAGACGGATGACGTCTCTTGGGTCGGTCGATGATGATGAACCGAAGTCTGAGACCCCGTCGGTGTCAAACTCGTCATCCAGCTCCCATTTGGACATGATGCGGTTGTACTTGAGGATGGTCTTGCGCTCCATATCCTGGAGCAGCTGTACGGAATGGAAGATGTTGCCGTTGGTTTGTTTGTAGAGGTAGTCAGCGATCTTGGCTGTGACAGCTGTGCCATCTTCGTCGTCGCCGTTCGCTACTGGTATGCCAGCATCGACGGTGCTGTGCCGGTGAAGGAGTTGGGTCAACCATAAGTGGAGCTGTTGTTTCGTGAAGTTCGCAATGTGGATGTTGGTGTACGGTGGTTTCAGAGTGCCGTCGTCATTATCAACTTCATCATCTTCACCGTCGTCGTTGCCGTCGTCCTGGTCAACGCACTGCGATGCATCATCTTGCGACTCATTCACCTGGGCTTGACGCATCTCACTCAGAAGCTTCATGAACGGGACCTGGGGATCCAGATCCAACAGCTCAGTTGGCGAGTGGGGATTGTAGTCTTGTCGGATCGTACCGATCCAAAGGAAGTTGGCATGATTCATCGTGGTGGACATGAGCTCCATGCTCTGCTGGGATGCCCATTGCAGATCATCGAGCACCAGTATCATTGGGGATGCCTTCGACGAGATGGCGGTCAAGAGCTGGGAGAAGGCGTACTGGAATCTGTTCCAGATGGTGTCGTTGGCGGTGATCTGAGAGGAAACCGCTTCAGATCGTGACTGGGATTGGGACTTCGCATTTGGCGATTGGTCGCTGTTGTCGTTGTTGATGAGGATGGAGAGCGATGGCACGAAAGACAGCAGAAGGTTGATCTGTTCGGATGTCAACGTGCTTGCCTTCACCTGGGACCTCAGCCGCTGTAAATCCGTTGTGCCCGCACAAGCACTGGTGTTGGATTTGCGGCTCTTGGTTGCGAGGTGGTTGTCTGTATGCGGTGCGGTAGAAGTGGCCAGCGCATTGCACCATCCTGAAAATGCCTGCGTGATGGCGGAGTAGGGATCGTTCTGCTGGTGCTGTTCGAACTTTCCCTTGAGGATACGAATGCCCATGCCGGCGGCCTTGTTCAGTTGTTTGTTGCGAATCTGCTTGCAAAAGGCGTCCACGAGATGTGACTTGCCGGTTCCGCTTCCACCCCAGACGAACGCGGCCGGGATGGATGGTGAAGCGTCATTGTTGTTCGATCTAGCTTTGTGGGTACAGGCAGGGGTGGAAGAAGAAGATGATGATGACGCTGTTGATGGCAGGGTGGAAACAGTCGATGATGCCGGGGAAGTAACAGTGCCTTTGCGCACGATCTGATTGAAGACTTGATGTAGCGTTTTCAACTCCTGATCTCTACCGTAACAGCTGGTGGCATTGCCATCTCCGTGGCCGTCCCCATGGCCGTTGCCGCGACCGCATTCATAGCTCTTCTTGAAGAAGATCTGGGGTGCGTCAACACTTCTTCGAACGTCATGGTGTCGATGATCATCTGTACGAGTATTGCTGGGCGATGCAGTCATGCCATGCATCGCAGAACGCGCCATGGTGGACTTGCCCTTTGATGACACCGATGATGCCGCTGAGGCTGCATCGGACTTGTGGGCGCGGTTTGCAGTGCCTGTCATTGTTGCTTGCGCATCAGTAGGAATTGGTGTGGCTGGTTTGTTGATGAAAGATTATTGTGGCGCTTGGTTTGGTTTGATGTTTGAAAGATGATCAATTGTACGTTCAAACCCATCGAGAGACCTTGGACCATGGAGCTGGTTGAGTGTCTTTGGATCGTTCGGAGGCAGATGCTTCGTTGCGCAGATTTTCTCTTCCCGTCTCTTCAAGACCGTACTCCCCCGATCATTGGAGTTTCAGCCTTCAGACCCACACCATACTCCCGAAGGGCTGGAACTGCATCGATTGGAGTGGTAGCATTGGTTGATGCCGACCATAGCTTCCGCACCATCAATAAGTATTCGCGCTGGGAGGATGGAGGGGTACTGCAGTGTGGAAATCACGTTCCAAAATGGCGAAGTCGTTTTTGATCAGGTCTTGCTCATGTTTTGTGTGGATAACTCTGGCGCTTTTGTGCATGGAGAGTTCGACAGCCGGACGGAGCATTACGCCTTCGTGGGCGCATAATGTTGCGTACGTACTACGCATGCTGCACGTGCTTGCGTTTGTATGAGTCCTCGTATGCGAGTTGTGAAGTAGAATAGTTGAAAGCTCATCCTCATTGCACCCACGCGAATAGGGATGATGCTTTGGGGAACCGTTTGCATCACTCCACCCAAATGGCATCATCGGCTGACTCGCCTCCGTATTGGTGAGGCGACTACTCGTGCTGGAAGAGGGTGGGACCGTGTCAACGTGGCGTCTGTCTCTCTGCGATCTCTAGAGAGAGCAGAAGGCAGAGGATAGCTCTTACGGATTGGTAACGACCGCGCTTTGGTCTGGTGACATGTCTCTCTCTCTGGGCGGCTGAGACCGCGCTTGCTTCCACTAAATGCCGGCGATGCCGGAGCGCCTGGATGAGTTTCCACCTTCTGGCGAACAGGCAGGCGCTCAGACCCGTAGATCATTCCGACAAGGACTGCGAGCATTCCACTCCTTGCCGACACAGTGTCGAAGGCTCGACGACCTACCCCATTTGTGTGTGCCGTGGCCAACAACCGATGCCCACAGAGGTCCTCGGGTCCACAACAGAGCGCATCGCGATCAACACAACAACAACACATTGATCCATGTAGCTCTTCGCCCATGAGATCGCGGTGCGTTTTGTGTCAACAATCGTCGCAAGAGAAAGGCGCGAACAAATCTTTGTTGTTCGACTCTATTCGACTGGTTCGATCCACGAAAATCTACAGAACAGGGCCTGATTAAGTACCGGATCTCGGCTCTGTTCCATTCCCGTGTCGTTGTCGTCACAAGATCGTATCCTGCCACGATTTGGAACGCACGAACACAAGGACAAGCCCAACCACATCGGCACGGATCTTGCACTACCTTCAACGAGTTGCCCGCGGCCGCCCTGTTGCTGAGGCCGCAGCCGTCCACAGCAGCATCTGCGAGCAACGTTGGCGACACTACAAGTACAGGCGCGTTACTGCCACCTTTGTGCAGAAGTGTGTCCATCATCATGGCGAGTCAAAGGAACAAGGAGCGTAAGAAGTCCAAAAAGCGGCGACTGAACCAGCCAAGCTCACAGACTCAAATCGATGGAGGAGACCAAGACGTCACAGGCGATCCGTCGACAGCATCCGCAAGCGTGGCCAAGCCATCGAAATCCACATCAGGATCGTCTGATTCGCAGCAAGATGGCGGGGTCAAACCCCAACCTTCTGGTTCATCGCAGCAGGGTGAAACACATGGCGATCAATCGATTGAGAAGAAGAGGAAGGCCAAGAAGAGACGACGGAACGAGACGAAACGAGAGAATAAGAGCAAACCCATCCCATCGAGCCGAGGCGGCCCCAACGGCGGTTCTTCGGCGTCACCGTCGACATCGAAGTCACTGTCACAGCCACATCCAAAAGAATCACAATCGTCGTCAACAGCAACAGAAATAGACACAGCAAAACCGTCCGCCAAGGTGGAGCACGCATTCGTCACCGATGAAAGCGATCACTGCGAAACTCCGATGCAGGCATATCGCGACGCTCTGCCGTTGATCGACAAGCTCATTGCAGGGTTGAGCAAGACACGCAAAACCGTCACGGTGTATGATCCGTACTACTGCAATGGTGGGATCCAGACAAAGCTGGCGTCCTTGAGATTTGCCAACGTCATCAACCAGAACCGTGACTTCTATGGAGACATTGCGGACGATACCGTGCCAGAGCATGATATCCTCGTGACGAATCCACCGTACTCTGGCGTGCACATTGAGCGGCTTCTCAAGTTCGCAATGTCGAGTGGCAAGCCGTTCCTCCTGCTGCTGCCGCACTTCGTATACACCAAGGAATACTACAGAGGCAGCATGCAAGGACACGGCAGCAAGCAGATTTTCTTTCTGGTTCCGAAAGCGCGGTACTCCTACGTGCCACCGGCGTGGGCCTCGCACGCGGAAGGATCAACAGCGCTTGCTAAAGGCAAGACGCAAACGGCGCCCTTCCCAACCTTTTGGTACTGCCACGTTCCAACCAATGTTGGTATCGGCAAAGATTGGTTGCAGCGGACATTTGGGAGAAGCGGTGTGTACGACCGACATCGCAAGCTGCAGTACGCAAGCTGCGCACAGGATATCCCACGCGATTTCAAGGGAGAGTTTGACAAAACGAAAAAGCGGCCCAACAACAAGGCGCGCAAACGGGCTGCGGCAAGGCGAAGGAAAGAGCAAGAGCAAAAACAGAACGAACGAAGGTAGGCAAACACCAACTTCGGATGGATACCGCAATCGTTAGGAATTGGGTGAGGCACGGAAAGTTTAATGCACGTACTCCGCATACTCACGTTCTCTTCGCGTGCAGCAGACGCATGCACAAATAAGAGCGCAGGTATGGTTCATATGAATACGAGTAGAGTGTTGTTACACGGCGCTTGCATGTTGGCATGGCACAAGATGTGATTTACTAGTATTCTAGAGCAGCGAGACGACTCCTCTACGAGTATATCTCAAAGTGTTACTCTATATCTGCTGAGTAGTGTACATATAATACGACTCTGCATTTTATCGTAGAGTATCATGAACGGATCGGCAGTGGTCATCCCGTGAACTTAGCCACGCATGGCAAAGCACTTCGCGGCCAGCTGCACCTGGTCCTGCGAGGCCGGCAGCTCCAGCGCTGCTGTCATGAGCAGAGGAGGGACGAACGCGATGACCAAGTGGAAAGCGGAGTGTGACCAGCCACCGATGGGATACTTGGCGAAGAGCCATCCGCAGATGGCAAAGTTGCACCACAGCTTTGAGAACAAGAGGATATCGCCCCTGCGCAAGACCGGGATCGTGTATGCGAGGACGCTGATTCCGATCCGAATCTTGTTGGCACGCGGACGCACCCTTTTCTTGAACTGCCGGAACATGCAGTCCAGGTTGAACAAGGCGTTGGCCAGGAAGAAATCAAGCCGCCCAGATGTGGCGTACGACATGGAGGCGGAGGTCACGTGGATCATGGCCTGGTCCATGCGACGACTCCAATGATCGGTGCGCGCAAATCCTGGTGGCAATCGGTGCGCGTACTTCCAGTGGTAGATGATTGAGAACGGCGCTTGCACGATGATGCCAAATGCTGCGGCGAGAACCGGCAGCGGTGGCAGCGCGTAGAGATTGGGAAACCATGATGAATGGACGCAACCGTATGTGTCGATAAACGGCATGTCGAGCGTGTCTGCCGCTGCTGCATGTGTCAGTGTTGGTGGCACGTCATTGTTGCCATCGGCGTACTTCATGAGAAGGGATTTGGATAGCCAGGCGCCGGACACAAGGAAGTACAGGCAGAAGACGACGCTGGGGACGATTGTGATGGCGTTCATCCTCTCCTGAAGCGGCGTCATCTCACGACCTGCCATGTATGCAGCCACATCGACGTCCGAGATGAGCTGAGATTTGGCGAACGTGACCAGTGAGTCGCCGGATTCCGGCGATGATGAGGCGCTCGTGTCCGAAGATGCTGCTTTGCTGATGTTCAGGTCCTCGTCGTCATCCTTGCTGCAGTCAGTTGCATGACGACCCGGAAACCGCGGGCTGAGGAGCATACCAGCCTCATGTGTGCTGCTACGATCCGCTGCGAGGGGCAAGGTTTCCTCGTTTCCTGATGACGACAATGCTGGTGGTTTGTCCCGCTCTGAACCAATCTCAACCTGTGAAGTCAGCGCTGATGATGAAGCGAATGCGATGTTGCTGTTGATTTGGGCGCTGGTACGTTGGGGCGCTCGCTCTGTACCAGGGCTACTCATCGTGCCTCGGAGACCGCCGTGTCTGCCTGCTCCTTGTTCGATCATCTCCAACTGCACGGACTCGCTTCTGTCAAACTGATGGACCGGCAACCGTGCCACCAGTGGTGTCACCATCGATACCGACCTTCGTCCTGGACGACGATGCGGCACACTCCTCACGCATGCGTGGACATTGGCAATCGGGTGATTGCTGGTGTCCCTCGACGTTGCATTGCTGGCGATGGTCATCGCAGCCAAATCAGGAGCAGAAGTTGGAGCGGCGAGGGCGCTTCCGGCCGCACCGGGACCCGCAAAACCCATCGCCCCGATGGAAGTTGGAGTGACATCGCTCACCCCTTGTCGTGCCAAGAGGCGCTCATGTTCGTGTCCATGTTCATTCTCGTATTCGTTGTGTTGATCTTGAGTGGACGAGGCATCGACATGCTCGTCGGTCGTATTGCGTGCGCGATATTGCAGTGGCCGCGATAGGTTCATCAAGAATGATGCCATCGATACTTCCTGTGCCCGTCTCTTGGCTTGCTCTTAGGTTGCCTGCGAGAACGTGAATGCTCTTGGTGTAATGTAATGCGATGTGGTGTAATTCCTCGGTTGGTTGCTGCTTTGCGATGCTCAATTGTGAAATGACCCTTTGCAGATGATCTTGAGGAGCCGGAGGAGGGCGGGATTGTGTCGGACTTCTCGGCGAGGCGGTTCGTGAAGGAGGTCTGTGATGTTTTGTGCGTGTTTGTCTGACTTCGGAGACGCGCCAAGAGTTCCGTTTTGAACAACACGACTGACGGACACAAAATCAAGCTGACGTGACCCAATCAAAAGCGCGGAAAAGAGCTGTGAAGAAGCACAAAGAGAATGAGTGGAGAATTCTGATTGGCTGAGAGGTCTTCTATTCGCTATGCGAGCGTGACGAAATGAATGAACATCAAATCGCGAAGACAACCACCGAAATCGTGGTAAATTCGAAGCCAAAGAGAGAAAGAGAGGAACACCAACGAACACATCAACACCGACACCAACGCCACAACGCAAAACAACGCAAAAAACAACACACGCACATGTCGACACGTTCCCGCTCCACGCATCCTGCAGGGCGACTGGGGCCATGACCATGGCGACGATCATGATGGCAGTGGCGTTGATGGTGTCAACTGCCGCATGCGACACCAGCCATGATGTGCCTTCTATAGACCATTTGCGTCCACTCATCTGGTCAAAGTCCACTGTCTGCTTTCCGCAATCGACAACTCGCACGCCAACATCCGTGCGACGGCGACGATGGCAGCAGCACAGCAGTAAGAATGCCACATTCACTCACTCGTTTCAAAGCCTGATAGAGAGACCCGAAGTTAATGGCCGCGATGGCTGCTTTATGGGAGAATGGAGTGTCGTGTCGTTGCTCAGCACTGCGACTACACGACTATGCACAGCGTGGTAGCTCGCATGCGTTGCAAAGCTTCCGTACTTTGTTTGGTGGGCGCACGACGAGGCTCTGGAGAGAAGCTCCCAACCAGAAGAGCATCGAGAACAATGCGCGGCGTTCTGAGCAGTTACACTCTCCAATACAAAATCGAGTCGCGGGTGACATGGTCATGGAACGTCGACGGATGTTGCGATGTGACACCATGCGGCGGAATTGTTGAGTGATGTGCGAAGTGCCATGATTCGCATCTGGGGGCCTCGATGGCTCTGATGGCCTGGGTGTCAACTCCCCTCCTCTCCCGTCACATCCATCATCTTGTTGTCATCACGAAACAGCGAAAGTCCCTCTCCACGAAAGGTGGTTCTGATTTGTCTCATCAGGGAGGCGCGACCTGCCACGGCCTTTCTTCTCAATACTCGTCCAGAGTGGAGAGGTGCATACTCGTAGGCCAGAATACAACTCTCTAATAGTACAGCTGGATCAACATGGGGACTGCTGTTGGGAAGCGTGCGGCGAACGGGTCGAGAGAGGCCACCAAAGCACCAACAAAACCAGGGCTTGGACTCTCCCTTGGCGATCGCGTCATGTGGAGGTGAAACGGTTCCTGTCATTTTTGTTGATGCTGCTGTTGCTTTTCTTCACCGCGGATGACAAGAGGCTTCCCAAATGGTGACACATCTTTCTCCCACCGAGATCTGGAGCCCTCTCAGAGTCATGTTCTTCTTTTGGGCTGAGAAGTTGATGTTGGAATCTATTTGGTGCTCCTGATTGGTAGAGAGGATCGCAGTATCTATCTCTACTCTTGCTCGTAGATCGTATTATATTATGTACATACTCAGATGAACACCAGGGCATCGACCAGCCTCACCTATCATCCACACTTGCATGGTGTAAAGTTAACGATGGAGTAGAGTAGAGCATAGGAGACCAGAGGACGCTCCAGTGTTTGTACCGGTAGCGTACGAGTACCGTATGGTGGAGTATTATCAAAGGCAGAATAGCACTACATTGCTGTCTGCGTTGTTCCAAAATGCCTTCGCCTGCATGGTCCAACTTCTCAAGAGATCCTCGCACCATCGTCCAGCAAAGCAAATGTTCCGCTCCAGGAGTATCTACAGCAGCAGGTGTAGCGCCACGATTGATCAGAACCAGGTGGCGTGTTGCAAGTTATTTGTGGCTCTTAATAGGATTTAGTTACACACTTGCTCTCTCTCTCTCTCTCTGTAGAGCGAGAGCTGCCGCTACCGTTGCTGCGGATGGGGCCGCTGCTGTGGCTGTTGTTGATCAATTAGATTGTGGCAAGCACACCACCTTTCCAACGCACTGGCACGACTTGATCTTCTCCAGACCGACTTGGAAGTCCTTGAGCGCGATGGTGGAATCAACGATGGTTTTCACTGTGCCGTCGCCAACGAGGTCAACGGCCTCTTTCAAATCCTCCAGCGTCGCACCGACGCTGCCGATGATCTGCTGCTCGTACACGATGAGGGGCATTGGATGGCAGCGGAAGTCATGGTCGGATCCGGCATGGTATCCGATCAGCACCAACCTACCACGTCTTCCCAGCGCGCCGACCCATCCGGCGCAGGCATCCATCGTCTCGCGGTGTCCCACGCACTCGAAGATCATGTCCACGCCGTTGCCGTCGGTTGCAGCACGCACTGCGGCTGCCACGTCTTTGACCTCGCTGGCATCCACCACAGCATCGGCGCCGAGCGCCTTCGCCATATCGATCTTGGCCTGGGAACGGCACACGCACAGCACCTTGGTCTTGAATTTGTTCTTCAGCAATTGCAGGAGGCCGAATCCAACGCCGTTCACGCCGTAGATCATGGCCCATTCGCCCTCCTGCGGCTTGGCCAGCTTGGCGGCGTGCACAGCCGTGGTGACACCGCATCCGATCGGTGCTGCGTGCACGAAATCCACCGAATCCGGCAGCTGAACGGCGTTGCGTGCTGGTGCCGCGACGAACTCGGCGAGGCCGCCATCGCTGATGAAACCGTACTCGGCCTTGAGAGCTGGGCAGACCTGCTCGTCGCCCTGCTTGCACCAACGGCAGTCTCCGCAACCGACGTAGTAGTAGACGATGACGCGCTCACCGATGCGGTTCTCGGAAACCTTCGATCCCACCTTGGTGATCACACCCACAGCTTCGTGGCCCAGCGTCATCGGCTTGACGCCCAAATCGAGGGTGCCATTGCTGAAGTGCAGCTCGGTGTGGCACAGCGCGGCCGCATGGATCTTCACGAGCACATCATCCTCGGCCAGCTCATCGGGCACGGGAACATCCTCGAAGGTGAGTGGTTCGTTGGCACCGTGGTAACGGACTGATTTCATGTTTGGTGCCATGATGCTGCTCTTACGTTCTGTGAGTGTGATGGGTTCGACGGGTTTGACGGCGCTGATGATGACGGTGCAGATGGACTACTCCGCAGTCTCTCGTTATTGTGCGGGTACCAAGCTTTTCTTGTGATCATCGCCATGGTCGCTTCCTCGCTGTGACGGAGACCCTTGTCCGCAACACATTTGCGCATAGGTTCATTCGGCTGCAGGTGTCAAAGCAAGTGTTTGGTTGGTGGTGAATGTTTCAGAATCCAAATGTTGCGAACAGGCGAATAAAAGTGCGTCAGTTGTGTTGCGTTGTTTTCGTTTTTGCGTTCGAGGACTGAACCAGAAGCAGTATCCCTTCGTGAGTACCATTCTACTTGGTACCATGGAAGCCAATTCCGTTCGCAACAGGGGAGCGAGAGTCAAGTTAGCCGGCTCCATGCACTCGCGTGATACGGGCACATGCAATGTGAGCGCCTCAAGTACACGAGCATGGCACCAGAGTAGAGTAGATTAGAGTCGAACGGGATTGATTGCAGCACTGTGGGTGTGATGTCAACATGGTACAGAGTACTACGAGCCACGCAATTAATGGAACAGCGTGTATGGTGCGTGAAGGCGTCCAGTTGGTGCTTCTTCATGGAGATTGGTTCGGTGCCTGAACCTCAGCGACCTTGCGGGTGTTGATCATGACGGCCACGATGTACAGGATCTTGTAGAATGCGCCGATGGCCAGCAAGATGGCGATGTCCTGTCCCACGTTGTCTTTGTTCTCCACAACGGGGAACACCCTGTGTAGCTTCTCCAGCGCCTCTTCGCTGGTCAGGCTATCGTCGAAGTCCGTGTCGTGTAAGATGGTGTACATCATGCTGTGGATGTAGTATCCATACGGCATGATGTAATAGAACAACTTCAATGGCCAGTACTGATCCGATTCAGGGACGAGGAAGCCACTGAAGAGGAAGCTTCCAGACTAAAAGATCATGAATTGCATCATGCCGATGATCGGATCGTCAACCAGCACGGACAGTGCCTCCGCAGCACTCTCGAAGACGAACATGATGGCTGCGCACAGAATAATGTGTATGCCGAACGCTTCCCACGGCAAGCCGTGGATGGCGTATGCTGGAATAAGGAGGGAGAAGATCGCAAAGAGGATGAAGATGGGAACGACGAGGATGGACTTGACCATGACATAGGTGGCTGCGGAGACCATTCCATTCTGCGATTCTTGTTGAATGGATTTGAACTCATTGTTTAATGCGCACACCGCGACGATTCCCACTGTTCGCGTTCAGATCATATGGAATGCAGCAGAGTAGAGTAGGCACAGAGTAAAGTAGAGTAGGATGGAGTAGAATGGGATAGAGTAGACAATGTGAGCATCATCATCGTTGCCGCCCTATTCGTACATAGTCGTTGGCATGCGCATATTGACAGTTGCAATAGAAGGCGGAAGATGCACAAAAGATATGTTGTGTCTCGGTTTCCATTTCAGTTCATTTCATTTCGTTTCTTGGCTTCGAGCCATTCACCACGTACTCTTGGTCGAGATGCTCACAAACCAGACCTGGCTCCACATCTTGTTGTACAGCTGATCGAACTCGTTGTCTTGCGCATTCCAGAACACGAAGCTAATCACCGTGCTCATCATGAGGAAGACGAGGCAACGTCCGAGATACAAGATGGGATTACGGCCGATCAATAGCAGATGGCGTTTGAACATGATGCTGATTTCTGTCATGAAGCTGGTGCCTTGGGTCTTCCCCATGCCCGCCGCTTCGTCGTCGTTGGCATCATTGTCAATTAGTTCTGTGTCAAGAGTGGAACCTCTGTGGAACAACGCATTCTTCGACTTGTGCTGGTCCCAAAGGTTGAGAATGTGCTCCGCTTCTTCGTCACCAGAGAAGTCAGAATTTACAAGATCAAGGAAGTGATCGGCTGGGTTGGTGGCCTCTGGGAGTGGAAATCCGATGCGATCGAAGTATGGTGTTAGAACGTAATCGTAGATGGGTCGTAGGATACCGCACCGAGAACGTAGAGTGATCAAGTCGTTGTTGTTGGTGAGGAGAGTGTTTGTTTACTGTATTATTCGTATGGTAGTAGGAATGCTGTCGAGCTCACAAGATGGTTTCTTGAGAACTGTGAGCATGAGAGAGACATGACAGGTCTCATGCAATTTGCAAGTGAAATTAACACGGAGACAACACGGCAAATGTGCGTGTTACTGCGTGAAGATGAGGTGCAAAAGGTCAATGAACAAAACACCGCGATAGCCCGTGTTGTGAATTACGTCTTCTCACGATGTTGCTAGTAGTACGATCACACGATTGATCGTATTCACTTGAGAAGGTCATGGCAAGATTCGCACGTGTCACACCCAAGATCCAAGTCTGTCCTGATTGGGCAGATTGGCTCATCTTGGCAAGAAATCAATTTCCGCGACATTTTGGATCTGTGATTGAGGGAAAACGATTCTTGCGACGCGAAATGCGACACAAATTTGACGCAACGGATTTTCGACCAAAATTTCCGTTCGGAACGGAAAAGGTAAGAAAAGTGAATATTTCTGATTGGTCGACGGGTGTCGCTATTGTTAGAGATTTAGCGTGCGCTAATACTCCCCAAAGCGTGTCCCGGACATTCAGGTCTTGTAGGTCAGGGAAGAGGACTCAGTGTGCCCTTTCCAGAAGAGGATGGGCTTCACGAGGGGCCAGAAGACAGCCCATGGGAGGAACTTCGTCATCACGTCGGCGACGTTCTGCGTTCCGGGGATCTTGATGAAGTAGAGGATGCCAGCGGCGACAGCGGACCGGACGCGATGGTAAGCCAGTGCGTTGTGGCGCTTGGAGAGCATGCTCTTAGGGACCGTGGAGGAGGTGATGACGGACTGGTTGTCACCCAGCATCCAGCTGGGGCCGTCGATCGGAATGCCCATCTCGCGGAGAGCGAGGCGAAGGGAGATGATCTGCTCCGTAGCTTGTGGGCAGCGACGAACTCGGACCCGTAGGTGGCGGTCTCGACTGTGCCTTGGCGCTTGGAGAACCATTCGATGGGGGTCTGGTTTACCATGTGGAGAGCACCAGTAGCGGATCTGCCAGTGACTTGGCAGTGGAGAAGGTTGGCGTCGACGAACGTGGTAGTTCGGACAGGTTTGCCTTTCGGCTCGGGGATGTCGTCCGGAATCTCCTCAGAGGTCTTCCCGTAGACGGAGTAGATCCAGTCATGGTTGGGAACCTCGTAGTGAAGATCGAAGCGGGGAACGCAAGTGCGGAAGCGGATGGCAGCATCCGGGTGTTTGCGAAGATATCCGTAGACTCGCTTTGCGCGGTCCAGATGGCCTTGGCGGGGCGCTGAGCGGAAGCGTGCTAGCGTCATGACGGCGACAGAGATGTCAAACCGTCCGAGGGAGATACACCACTGGAGTGCACCGATGAGCGACATGAACTTGCGTTTGTCGGTTTCGCTAAGTTCGGAAGAGGTGTCGAGCTCCGGACTGTCGGCCTTGTCGAGGGGGCAGCTCATCTTGTGGGGAAGCTCGCCGAACATGCGTTCGTAGTTCTCCATCATCCGCTTGATGTAGGATTGCGGGGAGAGCTTGAGGGTGCCGTCTGGATCACGGCCGAAGTCAGCACCGAGATGGTACTTGATAGGACCAACTCCCTTGAGCTGGTACCTGTACTTCGAAGAGAGGGTGTCGAAGAAGGCCTTGGGGTCGGCCATCGTCGCGGTGAGATCATCGACGTAGACGCAGACGTACTCCCAATGGGAGTTGGCGTCACGCATCCAGACGTCGGGATCGGAGCGGCATTGGAGGAAACCCATGTCGCGAAGGGTGTCGGCGAGGGCCTCATGGAATCGGGCGCCCGATGTGCGCAGGCCGTAGAGTGCCTTGACTATCTGCATGGTATGACCAGCGAAGTCACCGAATTCGTCACCAGCGATGAAGCAGATGCGTTCTTGAGTGAAGGCCTCAAGATACGCATTGCCGATGTCTCCAACCCAGGTTGGGATGCCGTTGAGTTCGCCGGCGAGGAGGGAGAGGCGGAGAGAGCGAAGACTGACCACACCTGCGTAGGATGCATCCTTGCAGGGGTCGGTGAGATGACCACCAGCGACGCAACGCGCCTTGTGGCGGAGGTCATGCTTCACCGCGTAGACCCATTGGAGGCGGATCTTCTGGAAGCCGGAAGGGACTGGGGCGCCTTTTCCGAGAGACTTGAAGGTATGGTACCCGAAGAGTTGGTCCATCTCCTTCTTCTCGGCGTCGGCCCAGAGAGTGTTGCCGTTCTTGTCGTCGAGTCGCAGCGCTTCTTTGTGGTTGCGGGGGACTTGGACACCGAACTGGAAGGTGGGAGCGTGGTTGAAGGTCTTGGATTTGTGGACCTGACGCTCAAGACGATTGGTGCGGATGGCGAGGCGCTTGAGGCGCTTCCAGCCAGGCTCGTCGAGCAGCTCGTGGCGGCGGCCGTAGGCAGCGCAAGAGACAGGATCATCCTGAATCATGATGGAGAGGGGTTCGGTGGAGGTGGAGCCGTCTCCCCATTTGACGATGACGTTGAAGCTGGATCCCTTGTAGGAGGGAGAGGAAGATGAGAGGGGACCTTAGTGTCCGATGATGGAGTCGAACTCCCACTTGGCATCGGGGTCGTCGTTGTGCTCCTGTTGCCGTTCGATGATATCGGCGAGCTCAACGTAGGAGATGAGGTCATGCGTCTCCCCATCAGCCAGTGCGAGTAGCATCTTGATGCGTTGGTGGTTGGCTGCGTCAAGGTCATTGACCTTTTGCACCACCTCCGCTCTGACTTGCTGGCCATCCTTCTCGTGGATGAAGGTCATCCCAACGAGATCCTCGGGAGAGAACTTCGGGATGTGGACCTTGGCATTCCCCACTGTTTCAGGGTCTGTGCCGCGGCGGTCAGCCAGGATGGAATCGGCGAGGGAGTGTACGATGGGATCGGAGTCAGGAGGGACGGAGATGTCGTCGTCTGGCTCCCCATTCGCCACATTCATGGCATCAGAGCCATCGTCCTCCCCAACAATGGGGAAGGGGAAGTCCGCACGAAGATTGCGGGTGGCAGAGTCGTCGGCAGGTCGGATGGCAGACCGAGGAAGAAGTCGCTGGGTCTCGTCGTCGAGGACCCAGAAGGTGAGGTCGTCGCCCTTGTGAAGGCAGGGACCGGCCCAGCGTCCACTGCGCTCCTTGGACTGGCTGGGGAAGGTGGGGTTGTCAACCCGGTAGTAGACAGGTTGCCACCATCGGTAGGACAGGAACTTGGAGATGTCCGGTCGCTGTCCGAAGGCGGCTTGAAGGGGGGTGATGGAGCCAGCGGTGACCTGCGCGATGTGGTTGAAGAGATCAACCACATAGAGCGTGCAGATCATCCAGAAGCGGTCGGGAGTACCCGTGCGATCCATCACACCGTTGGTTGTGCGTTTGATATCCTGGATCCGGCGTTCCGCGCCGTTCTGGTGTTGATGTTCCGGCTCACTCTGGTGATCACGGATGTGATACTGCCGGAGGATCTCCATAACCTTGTTACCGATCTGTGCCTTGGCGTTGTCGGACATCAGTAGGTCGGGAGCCCCGTGGCGTCGGATGAAGTCACGGAGAGTGTCGGAGATGCGGCTCTCGGATGGCATGGGAAAGCCGGCCGTGAACCGAGAGTCGAGGGCGACGTACACCTGAAGCATGGTGCAGCCGCCATGGCCGGGAACCCCGTCGTCGTGAGCAGGGGTGTCGGAGAAGAGCGTATCCATCGCAACCGTCTCATGGAGACGGTCGACGTTGGCCGCTGGGAACCGAGACTTGAAATGCTTGCGCATGGAGAAGCGCTCGGCGGTACGGTACCATTGAGAGGTACACCGAAGAGTGTCGCGAACGCGACGAGCTGGTATCCAGCCGAAGTGGGGACGGAGAGCCTCGTAGTCGGCAGGCTTGCGAGTGGCAATGATGCTGCCCGGGTTGTCAGCGATGTCGGCTTGGCGAGCACCAGTGTAGGCCGTGAGAACGGTAGAGTTGTTCTCGCGGCGCTGAAGTGCTGCGGCGTCATCATCGTCGACGTCGTCGAGGTTCATCTCCTGGTCGAGGGAAGAAGGGTCCCATTCGTCGTCCGCGGTGAAGTCGACATGTGGATACTTGTCGAGTTCAGAGCGGGTGGGCTTGGCCATGTCCATGTAGGACAGGCCTTGCCGGACAGTCAGTGGGATGATGTGGCCTCCTGGTGTGATGATGGTCTGGCGACCTCCAGGGAGATTCCGTGGGCGTTCGTTGACATCCATTCCGAAGGCACCAAGCTGGTTGGATGAATGAATGGTCTTGCCCTTTCCGTAGAGCGCGTATTGGTGGAATTTACCAATGATGGGCCCTTCGGTGGTCTGGATGAGACCGGCAACCGTACCGATGTCGAGGTTGGCGATGGCAGAGTCACCAATGCCACTGACGTCGGCGGTGTGTCCTGTCTTGCAGAGAACGAGGACGTCATCGCCAGCCAAGCCACCATTGGCACCGCTGTCGACGAGAGAGCCAGAGTGGTCCTTGACAAGCTTGTTGAAGCTGTACCGGACCACCGTGGAGTTGGCAAGGCGCCAGGTCTGGCCCTTGTATACCAGTTGAGGATTATCGTCAGACGAAGTGGTGGACTTGGTCTGAGCGAGAAGGCGATCGATGGCAGTGGACTGGTCACCAGCCTTGGAAGAGTCCGTGTTGCCAGCGGACGGGGTTGCGGAAGGAGTGTCGGTGGTGCCCGAAGATGTGGCAGCGTTGTTGGCAGCTCGGTGGGAGTCAGCCTTGCCCTTGCCCTTGTTCTTGCGCCACTTGCCCTTTGCCTCAAGGAAAGCCTTGCGCTGATCCTTGGACATCTCACGCCATTCGTCATTGGGAATGGAACGACGGTCGTCCTTGGCATAGTCCTTGCCATTGCCTTTGCCAGCAGAGCCGCTGGTCTTGGTGTTGTTGACCTTGCGCCGAGATGTGGTGCGAGGCTGGTTGGCGTCGAGGGATTGTGCCTCATCTCGAACGAACTCGAGGAGGTCTTCGAAGGAGACACCAACCTTGATGAAGCCGCGAGATTGCTTGTGACGTTGACGGGAGTTGGACTTCACGTTGGTGTAGGCCCGAGTCAAGTCGACATCGGGACCGATGGCGGTACGCAACCATTGCTGCTTGACCGCCTCATCGACACATGCATCATCGAGCTCTTCGATGTCATCGAGCTTGGTTTCCCAGGCATCGAGGAATTGCTCGCGGGTCTTGGTCCAAGATTGGTCCAATCGGAAGGCGACGATGGCATCTCTGTACTTGATGGACAGAGTCTCGCCGACGACGCCACTGGTGTAGCTATCGACGAGATCGGCGTAGGCCGCACGGCCATTGCAAGACTTCTTGTAGGCACGGATGATGCGCCGACTCTTGGAAGTCTTGACATGCTCAGTGAGCACGGCGAAGAGGTAGCGATTCTGGCTCGCGAAGAAGGCCTCGTCCTTGGGTGCTGGCATGAAATCCATATCGAGATGGTGGTTGAGTCCATGGGAGAAGGAAAGAGTCTCGAAGGTCCGCATGAAGGTGAGGAAGTGCTTGTCGTCCTTCAGTGTTGGGAGCGACAGACTCTCCCGCTTGGTCGCCTTGCTGAACTCCTTGACGTAGTCAGCTGGAAGCTCCATGGCTTGGACACCTTGGAAGTTGGAAGAGGGTGCCATGGATGGAGTCACAGGCGGTTGCGGGTAGGCAGGATCAGGCACCGAAGCCGAAGGATCGAATGCGAAGTTCACATGCGGAGGTTCTTCAGGCACCGGACGGAATGCGGATGCTGGGGTGGTGTGGTGGCCCATGCCCATCGGAGACGGAATGGGAGAGCTTGCAGTCGAATGCGAGTGCGAAGACGGAAGGGAAGGGTTGTTCTGCTCAGCTGTGAACGCCATGAACGAGGTACGATCGAGATCGTTCCAGGTGTTGTCGTCAAGGATGGCTTGGGTGAGATACCACTTGCCAAGGTTGAGGATCTTGCGGATGTGGTTCACTCCGAGTACGGCGACGATGGTTTCGCCATCATCGATCTCATCGCGAAGTTGGAAGCTGCGAAGATCATCTTCGGTGAGCGAGACAAGGTCAAGAGGGCTGACGATGTCCGCATGGGCGATGATGTCGCGAGGAGTGGAGTCCGAAGGGATGCCGATGACACCGAGGATGTGATCCAAGGTGGCGAGGTCCATCTCAGGAGTCGACATGATTGGCGATGGATGGATGGAGAGAGTGGATGCGGATGCTGGAGGCTGAAGGGTAGCTGAGGCTGGAGTGCACTGACTGAATCGTCTTCTGGTGCGGGAGGGTGCTGCAGGAAGTCTTGGATGGCTGAGTGGGAAGGCCCGGACTCAGCAGGGGAACCGAAAGGAGGGCGTTCTGCGAATGCGAGAAAGCCGAAGGAAAGCCGAAATCACGTCGTCACGTGATGGAAGGTGAAGGGATCGCTCGTGGATGGACGAGGGATGAAGGATGGATGGATTGTCACGCAATCAATTCAGTAGGTGAAAGCTTGCGACTGTTAATCTGTTAGAACGTAATCGTAGATGGGTCGTAGGATACCGCACCGAGAACGTAGAGTGATCAAGTCGTTGTTGTTGGTGAGGAGAGTGTTTGTTTACTGTATTATTCGTATGGTAGTAGGAATGCTGTCGAGCTCACAAGATGGTTTCTTGAGAACTGTGAGCATGAGAGAGACATGACAGGTCTCATGCAATTTGCAAGTGAAATTAACACGGAGACAACACGGCAAATGTGCGTGTTACTGCGTGAAGATGAGGTGCAAAAGGTCAATGAACAAAACACCGCGATAGCCCGTGTTGTGAATTACGTCTTCTCACGATGTTGCTAGTAGTACGATCACACGATTGATCGTATTCACTTGAGAAGGTCATGGCAAGATTCGCACGTGTCACACCCAAGATCCAAGTCTGTCCTGATTGGGCAGATTGGCTCATCTTGGCAAGAAATCAATTTCCGCGACATTTTGGATCTGTGATTGAGGGAAAACGATTCTTGCGACGCGAAATGCGACACAAATTTGACGCAACGGATTTTCGACCAAAATTTCCGTTCGGAACGGAAAAGGTAAGAAAAGTGAATATTTCTGATTGGTCGACGGGTGTCGCTATTGTTAGAGATTTAGCGTGCGCTAATATATGGCGTCGCTTCATCGACATCACCCGAGAATGCTTGGTGCCCACGACTCATGATCATGACCTGATCGAATCCGTTGGAAGTCTTGGTGGATGGCTGATGGATGGTGCACACGATGATGAGGTTCTTTTCCTTGGCAACATGCGAGCTTTCTTGCATGATGTTGGCTCGTCAAGGAAGAGCACGGTTGGCTGTTTGACGAGTGCCAAAGCGATGCTAAGACGTCTCTGCTGCCCGCAGCTGGGACTCACACAACGGGTGTCAGCACAAATGGCGAGGCCTATCTTTTGGATGATTCGATCAACTGTTCTGGGGATGGTATCTGTAAAGAAATCTGCCTGGTATTAATTCAGAGTCCTTGTTTCACATCGATTGTGCTTATTTTTATTTTGTGTTGTTATCGTTTGTTGTTATCGTTTGTTGTTATCGATGGCTGATGATGAGACCAAGATTTCCATCTAGTCGCACAATTTCTCATCTCCCTTTTTGTATTCAAACTTCGCATCCGACGTTCTGCTTGTACACTTCTCTTCATGTGGTGTGCGACTGGCATGCTGCTGATGTTCATGTCGTGTGCTACTGCCACGGTGCTGATGTTCACGGTTTCATAGTACGTGTCTGTGATTCCCAACACCCTTCCAGACAGGTGGAGAAGGGCAATGAGTCGATCGTCAATCTCTCTCCCACATGTATTCAGCGATTAGCGCAACGCTATATTTTTGAAACAAGTGGCTCCTGTCGACCAATCAGAAAAGAGTCCATTTCCCGTTTCTCCGCTGCTGGATGAGAATCTTGATGCGACATGACGCCATGTCCATTTTATGTCGCCCTTCGTGTCACATGAATCGTTTTCCCTCAGTTTTCGGACAGCATGGAACCAATTTTCTTACCCATCCTGAATTCAGAGAAGGAGCTTCCATCCAGTTAGGATAGACTCCGGTCTTGGCCCAATAAATGTGAATGGATCCAGACCTTCTCAACATGGAAGACGACCAATCGTGTGATCGTTCTACTAGCAACATCGTGAGGAGCCACGCCACATTCTACAACATGCCATATCGCGGTGTTTGTTTCCTGACTATTGCAAATTTGAAAACTTGCAGTAGCACTTACATTTGTTGTGTTACCTCCGTGTTGGATTCCATCTGAATATGCATGAGGCCCGCACGCCCTCCCCCATGCTCACAGTTCCAAGAGCTCAATCTTTGGAGCTCACCCGTTTACTACTCATACGAATAACTACATCAGCAAACAATTTCCTCACCAACAACTACCAATTGATCACTCTGCATTTTCGGTGCGGTATCCTACCCGTACTCGATTACGTTCTATCAATGGTCTTTCCCATGCCAGAAGGCCCCATGATGGCCAAGCCTCGGCTGTGTTTGACTTTGTCACTGGCATTCTTGAGGATGTGCTTCTTCTTGTTGCCAGTTCCGATGACGAAGTCGATATCGTGGAACTTGAACACAGACGATCCCTTGAGATTGGATGAGGTCTTCGATGCTTTGGTGTCAACCACCCTCTTGCTTCCATCAGAGGAGGCCATGTATTAGCACAACGCTTTATTCACCTGATTCGTTTTCTGATTAGTCTGTCCTTGTATGTGCTGAAACGATGCTTTCCTCAGACACATGAATTTCGGTATAAGGGACACACTAGGGAACATCAGAGATTCGGTCTGGCCACCACCCGGCAAACATGTGATGTCCAATTCGACCTGATATACTTCCCAACTAAACCTGAAATGACAACACACCCGACGACCTCAAGCATCATCAATGGAATGTGGAATCGACAGAGCCATGGAACGGTGATGAGTGACGTCGACACAGAAGACATCATCGCCACATCATGGGTCATCTCCACATCAGAACAAGATCGTAGAGGTGCAATGACTGAGAGCTGACCTTGAAGACAGCAACATGAGATACAACTCCTTGAAGATAACATAGAATCAGAAGTCACTCAACCCAAACAGTGTCTTCACTCAACAGCTTGTCACCCTCGTCCTGAAAGACTTGATCTCTCTTGAAGGACTCGTGTGATTTCGCTGTGTACAATACCGAGATAACAGATTAACAGTCGCAAGCACTACGTCCTGACCTGACTGCGTGAAAACACCTCCAACCCACCGAGCTGATCCCATCAGCAACGAACCAACTGCATCACGTGACGACGTGAAGCAGGAACCGAACAACAACAAGAGCCTCCCAAGGCAGCGCACACGAACACACCGAGCACAGCGTATCCGCTTCTCCGTGACGAACCGAACAAACGAACACACCGAGCACAGCGTATCCGCTTCTCCGTACCGAACCGAACAAGATGACAGAACCCACCGAACCCATCACCGTACTGAACCACGTCCTCAAGGCCGTGGGTATCTCCGACGATTCCGACCATCGTCGCGTTATCATCGACGCAGCGGTGGAGAACGTTGACGACCTCACCTTCCTCACCAAGGAAGACCTCGACGGTCTTCATCGCGACATCACTCCCACCTCGGGAGACCCGTACTCATGCCGATTGACCGCATTGCACATTCGCAAGATCCTCGCACTCCCAATGTGGTATGACGCGCAAGCTGGCGACGGCGATTCCGTCTGGCTTGACCTGAACGCTGCGAGGCTCCAGACCTTCATGAGAGCTGAACTCAAGAAGCGCGTGGATGCCTCCATGCCGAAACCCGAACCCACCATATCGTCCATGGTGACACCACCACCTCCTGAACCTGTCTCTGATGGAGCCGCTGCCTTCGACAAAGGCATCAAGCGGAACCTCAGCGACTATCCGATCCTGAAGAGCGATGACCAGTTCATGGTCTTTGATCGACGTCTTCGAGCCACCGCTGCAGCGCACGGTGTGAAGAACGTCGTGGACCCCGAGTACCTCCCGACCCAAGATGAGTCTGAGCTGTTCGACAAGCAGCGCACTTTCCTCTTCTACGTCTTGACCCACTGCCTCAGAACCACGAAGAGCCGCAACTGTCTTCAGGCATACGCCGATGACGAGAATGGCCATGGGGTGTATACCATGCTCCGTGAGGAGTACGCGACCGGAGTAGCCGCAGCCAACAAGGCCCAGCTGATCCAGGAGGAGATCCGAAACCTCAAGCTGAACCACTCCTGGAACGGCAGCCGCGAAGCCTTCGTGAACAGCTGGCTCAGCAAGATCAACGACCTCGAAGAGATTCAGGATGCACCTGTCTCTGAGGACTGGAAGCTCCAGTGGCTCAAGGAGGCCATCACCCCTGACGCCGATCTCTTCCGTTCCCTTGACGACGCCGATGCTCTCCAGAGTAACTTGGCGTTGGCGACAGGAAAGGCCGACTTCAGGTTGGACTTCGATGCCTTCCTTGGTGTTGTGCGCAGATCCGCACAGCGCAATGACCTGCGCGTCCCACGCAACAAGACCAAGCGTAGGGTCAACAACACAAGCAAGGACGCAAGCAAGGACGCAAGCAACAACGAGAACAAGACCAACCAATCCAAGAACAAGAACACGAACAAGCGAATCCCAGACAACGAATGGAAGCAAATGACATGGGATCAGAAGAAGGCCCACATGCAGTCCAAGGGTACTTGGGACCCCAAGTACACCAGGGACGCAGCAAACAGACAGGCCAACAAGACATCCACCACTGGCAATGGGGGTGGTGGGCAAGCCAAGCCCACCTCGACCTCCGGCAGCGCCGGTTCTGACGAACTCCCTGGCGATGCCATCAAGCGCATGCTGGCCAATGCCACGACCAACACCAACACTTCTGACGAAGTGATCATCCAGGGCAAGGTCTACCGTGCTGTTCAGGCCACAGTCCTGCAATACAGCTTCAACAAGATCGATGTTGCGAAGTCCGGTTCCCTGATCGACAGCGGTGCGAATGGAGGATTGGCAGGCGATGATGTGACTATCATCAGCCGTACCAACCATACCGCCGACATCAGCGGAATTGGAGACACCGCAATCGTCAACCTGGACATCGGAACAGTCGCTGGACTCGTCATATCCACCGAGGGACCAATCATCGCGAAGTTTCACCAATACGCCCTCTATGGCAAGGGCAAGACGATTCACTCGACGAATCAGCTCGGTGCATTCGGTCTCGACGTCAACGAGCGTCCTCGCGAACTCCCTGGAGGGAGACAGACAATCATCGTGCCTGATGGGCATGTGGTCCCTCTCTCCATCCGACAGGGCCTGTCCTACATGGACATGCGGCCCCCCACACGCAGGGAGATTGACACGTACCCTCACGTGGATTTCACTGCCGACGAAGACTGGGACCCATCCACTCTCGACCACGAGTTCACTTCGCTGGACGGGATCTCAGATGGTGTCTCAGACGACGGCGTCCACTCACCGGACTCCATCGAAGTGTTCACCAGTGAGACCGGTGCCCCAAGTCAGGGCGCTATCACTCGTGCGAAGCCGACGATCGACTATGAGGCCCTCCGTCCGTACTTCGGATGGATCCCGGTCAGAAGAGTCCAAGACACTCTCAAGTGCACGTCCCAATGGTACCGCACCTCCGAGCGATTCACCATGAGAAAGCACTTCAAGACCAGATTCCCTGCTGCGAACGTGGACAGGCTCCACGAGACCGTTGCCATGGACACGTTGTTCTCTGACACACCTACACACGACGATGGTGTGCCAGGCCATGGTGGCAGCACGATGATGCAAGTATACGTGGCCGTGGATTCTCGCTTCACCGCAGGATTCCCCATGACATCGGAGAAGCAAGTCGCTTCCACTCTCCAAGACTTCATCCGGCGTCACGGAGCTCCTGATCTCCTGATGTCCGACAACGCGAAATCCGAGATCGGATTCAAGGTGCAAGACATACTCCGACAGTACTCCATCGCTGACCATCAGAGCGAACCGGAGCACCAGCACCAGAACGCCGCAGAGAGGCGTATCCAAGACATCAAGCGCATGACGAACGGCATCATGGACAGGACGGGCACACCTGCTCGCTTCTGGCTCATATGCACCATGTATGTCATTGTGCTCTTCAACCACTTGGCTCAGCGCACGGCAGGTAACGTCACGCCGATGCAGGCAGCCTACGGACACCGTCCCGATGTGAGCAAGTTCCTTGCCTACCGCTGGTGGCAGCCGGTGTACTACCGCGTTGAGAAACCTGGCTTTCCCAGCCAGTCCAAGGAGCGGAAGGGGAGATGGGCCGGACCCTGTCTCCACAAGGGTGACGAACTCACCTTCTGGGTGTTGGACGATGACACCCAACAGCTCCTCCCTCGGTCCTCGATCCGTGCAGCCGACGAACACGGCTCCCGCAACCTGCGTGTCGACTTTCCCCTGGCCGACGTTGGGGAGGAAGACGGCTCGGACACGAACCCACCTGATGATGGGGAGCTTGACGACGACGTCCCAGTGCCTGATGGAATGAAACCAGTTGTACATTCCCTCGGAGACGCCGTTCTTTTCGCTTCTGCGGAGTCCGATCCTGGAACGACGGACATGGCAAGAGTCTCCATCCCTCGATTCACACCAGAGGATCTCATCGGCAAGACCTTCCTGTACGATCGCGACGGACAGAGAGTCAAGGCCGAAGTCATCCAACGCGTCAATGACGCGGATGCAGCGAACCATCAGCGAATCAAGATGTTGCTCGCCTTCGACGATGGAGCCACCAACGAACTCATCTCCTACGTCCAGCTGTCCGACATCATCGAACAGCAGCTCGAACGCAACGAAGACGACGAAGACGGAGTATGGGGATTCCAAGGCATCATCGGCCACGAAGGACCTCTCGCTCCGAACACCAAGACCTACAAGGGGTCCCGATACAATGTCATTGTACAATGGGATGACGGATCAACAACATCCAAACCGCTCTCCACCATGTTGCAAGATGATCCTGTATCATGTGCGGCATACGGCCGAAAGAACGGATTGCTCGATCAGCCTGGATGGAAACGGCTGAAGAAGCTCTCTGACCGACAGGCTCGAATGGAGCGCAAGACCTCTATCAACAAGGCCAAGAAGCACACCAACGCACCCATCTACCAGTTTGGTGTCCAGGTACCACGCAATCACCAAGAAGCCGTACGCCTCGACAAACGCAACGGCAACACGCTCTGGGCAGATGCAGAACGTACCGAGATGGAACAGCTCTTCGGATATGAGACATTCCGATCGCTCGGCAAGACCAAGACCGTTCCAGACGGATACCAACAGATCCGGCTGCAATGGGTCTACGCGGTCAAGCACGACCTCCGACACCGAGCACGATGTGTGGCAGGTGGCCACCTGACGGATCCATGCAAGGACTCCTCCTACGCCGGAGTTGTCAGCTTGCAGTCACTCCGAATCGCCCTACTCGCTGGCGAACTGAACAGACTCAAGACCATGGTCGGCGACATTGGAAACGCCTACCTGGAGGCTTACACGAAGGAGAAGATCTGCTTCGTAGCCGGCGACGAGTTCGGGGAGCACGCAGGCCACATGCTCACGATTGTCAAGGCGCTCTACGGCCTCCGGACATCCGGAGCTCGCTTCCACGAAGCGCTGGCAGATACTCTCCGAGACATGGGCTTCCAGCAGTACAGGTCTGACCCTGATGTATGGATGCGTGATGCAGGTCCGCACTGGGAATACGTATGTGTATACGTGGACGATCTCATGGCGGTCATGTCTGACCCACGCTCCTTCTTCGACACTCTCACTTCACAGTATGGCTACAAGCTCAAGGGTGTCGGCCCCATCTCCTACCATCTAGGAGCAGACTTCGGAAGAGACAGCGACGACACAATGAAAATCAGCGCGCGTTCCTACATCAAACGCATGCTCACGAACTACGAACAGATGTTCGACGGACCACCCAACAAGACCAGCTGCCCCATGGACAAAGACGACAGTCCTGAGCTCGATACGACGCCTGAACTCGGGGAGATCGATCGAACCAAGTACATGTCGTTGATCGGAGCACTCCAATGGTGTGTATCTCTGGGAAGGATCGACATACACGTGGCGGTCATGACTCTCTCCCGTTTCCGTGCATCACCAAGAGCAGGACACATGGACAGGGTGAAACGCATCTACGGGTACCTTCGAAAATACCCAGACGCCTCCATCCGCTTCCGAACCGGAATCCCCAACCATGAAGAACACTACGACATCCCACAACACGAATGGATGTACTCTGTGTTCGGACCCAACCGAGAGGAGCTGCCAGCGGATGCACCAACAGCCAAAGGCAAACCTGTACGTACCACGACTTTCGTTGATGCGAATCTCATGCACTGCAAGGTGACTGGGAAATCAGCAACCGGTATCGTGCATCTCATAAACCAAACGCCCATCGAATGGTTCTCGAAGCGACAGTCCACCGTGGAGACAGCCACCTACGGATCAGAGTTCGTGGCAGCACGGTTGGCAACAGAACAGATCCTATCCATCCGCCTGATGCTGTGCGAAATGGGAATACCTGTGGACGGCCCAAGCTGGCTCTTTGGTGACAACCAGAGCGTAGTCACATCCTCCACCATCCCAACCAGTGTACTATCCAAGAGACACAACGCACTGGCCTACCACCGAGTCCGATCGGCCATCGCCGCTGGGACGATGTACTTCATCAAGATCAAGGGAAACCAGAACATCGCCGACATCCTCACAAAATTCCTTCCACGGTCGGTTTTCTGGGACCTCATCCAACCACTGTTGTTCTGGAAGGGCAACACCGATCCCAACCACAACAAGTGACTGCGAAAAGATACGTTTCGGGGAGTATTAGCACAACGCTTTATTCACCTGATTCGTTTTCTGATTAGTCTGTCCTTGTATGTGCTGAAACGATGCTTTCCTCAGACACATGAATTTCGGTATAAGGGACACACTAGGGAACATCAGAGATTCGGTCTGGCCACCACCCGGCAAACATGTGATGTCCAATTCGACCTGATATACTTCCCAACTAAACCTGAAATGACAACACACCCGACGACCTCAAGCATCATCAATGGAATGTGGAATCGACAGAGCCATGGAACGGTGATGAGTGACGTCGACACAGAAGACATCATCGCCACATCATGGGTCATCTCCACATCAGAACAAGATCGTAGAGGTGCAATGACTGAGAGCTGACCTTGAAGACAGCAACATGAGATACAACTCCTTGAAGATAACATAGAATCAGAAGTCACTCAACCCAAACAGTGTCTTCACTCAACAGCTTGTCACCCTCGTCCTGAAAGACTTGATCTCTCTTGAAGGACTCGTGTGATTTCGCTGTGTACAATACCGAGATAACACCATGGGAACCTCAACGTCGGCGACTGTCTCTTCATAACTTTCGTTGCTGGGTGTCATGTTTGTCGGTTGGTACTACGAGCAGTCTGCCTATTGAGAATAGATGTGCACTGTTGTGAATTGTTGTGAATTGAGAATTGATGGTTGGTTTGGTTTGCTTGAGCTTTGGATTGCATTGTTATGAGCTTATTCGAATGTGGAGTGTTGGCTTCGAACGCCTGGTGCAAAGTCGCTGAAGTTTGCAACGTGCCAATGGTGAGACATCCTTGGATCATCCCAGACCAGAGTAAGTACCAATACTTGCAATGCGTGCTGTGACATTGCCATTGGATGACGAGGAGATGGAGAAGACGATGATGAGATGGGGAAGACAAGTGGAGATGCCTTCTTTCATCCGAGAAACATGAAGACGGTTGATCTCGCGGTCATTCTTGAACAACCAAGAAGGTTGTTCAGCATGGCAGAACACCACTCTGATTCCGATGCCTACTTGGTGTAGAAGAGGATAGTAGAGTACGATTTATGTGTGTATGGTGGTATGTCACACAAGCAAAACGCGAAGAGAAGCGCAATCATCCAGGTCGTGGCAATGATGATGGAAGAACTGTTGCCGCCACCACCGCCAAGAACTTGGCATCCAGATATCGCTACTGTTGTCTTGTTTCCCTCCGACATGTTCGTGGAGGCGAACGGGATTGGAACACGAATCGACGTCACATATTATGTCAATTAATCATCCAATATACCTTTCCGATACCATCAACGATACTTCCGAAACTATACGTGGTCGTTTGATGTTTGCATACGGACAACATGTGGACGTTCGTTTAACAACTCATGTCTGTCCGCTTGATCCAGTGTCCGTATGCGCCTGTCTGTTTATCGTTTGGAATGAACATGTCTGTGTGAAGAGGCATGTTTGTTCAGGTGCATGCGGCTGTTTGCCAGTGGGTTGAGTGTGATGCAGTCGTGGATAATAGGTCTTGTATGAGGAACATCTTGTCAGATGGTCTGGGTGTGCGGCCGCTGTGGTATCTTGTGATTCGAACTGGGACGCTTCTCTTGTTGTTGGTTGGGGGCGCATCCGGTTGAGCGTCGTCAACTTCGGTAGTAGAGGCTCGCCATCACGAATCATTCCGAGATGTTGGGATGCTGAGAGAGCACCGCCAGGAGGCACAGTTCCTGCGTGGAAAGCATGAAACATCTACACACAAGATGTGATCTGGCATCTCACATGGGCACTACTATATAGAACAGTGCTCGCAGATGGCGGAGGAGGGTCGAGCAGTACGCGGATGTCATCCCGTTCGTGCAGTCACATCGGAATGCAACCAGATGCATGCCTTGTTGATGTGATCACAAAATGTGAAGCCAACGAATTGGAAACGAAGAAACAACATCGACACCGAGTGCGTAGGTACAGGATCGTGTTTATTTGTACATTCCGTATTTACACTCCGTATTTACACTCCGTGTTTACGCTCAGCGTTGGCCGATGACTTCTCAAGCCACCACCAATGTGAGGACATGGCACCGATGCGATATCCCTTCCATCTCTTGCCGAAGGATATCGTTCGTGCTTGCGTTGCTTCTCACATTCACACCAATGGCGTCATCCTTTGCACAGTTGCAACGCTCTCTGTTCCTCAAACCGTCCTTGCCCCCAACATCTTCTGTGGCTCCGCCATACCACTGCCACCATCGTCGCCGCCATGACCATCATCAACAGCAGAAACAGACGCAGAAGCAGCAACAACGCTGGAAGAGTTCCACCGACATACGCGCCAAACAGGATCCAGCCATGAAAGATTCGTACCAAACCAGCGTTCGGCAGCACCCCGCGACGCGTTCGCCATCAAAGGCGTCACCCCGACCCCCGTTCATGGTCGGAGCCACCGTGGCCAATCTCTTCTCGTCGCCACCATCCTTGGCAGTTGTGTACCAAACCATCGGGACAGCCTACGATGTCTCCAGCGCTGCCGGACTTGTCGCCGGCTCGCTGATGCACATGGGTGGCTTCCGACCGTACCCATCTTTTGCTGCAACGGTGGGAACCGTCACGCTTGCAACTGGGTTCACCTGCATGATGTTGGCAGAAGCGAAGCTGATCTGGATGATCCAACAGAATCCCGATCCCAACGAAGAACAACGCGCCAATTCGAGCGGCATTCTCAGCGGGCATTCAGGCAACATTCCATGGACCACCCATGCGCTTCAACAGCGAGCGGAGGAGATCCGGAATGACTTTGACATCCGGCTGCTTGATTTGAGTGTTTGGAGCGGGTTGGGTGTGTCAGCACTCACGATGGCCGCGACCAAAGGAGGCCCAACGGCGATGGCATTGTCCCCTGGCAAATTGGGAGTGTTGCAAGGATTGAGCCTGGGATCGGGCATTGGTGGCCTTGCAGCGCTCAGTGTGATCGCGGCTTACAAGTTGAAGGCGTAGCAAGTGGTGGGAGAAGAGCACATGGTGCATGGTGCGAGCACGATCTACCAATAGTCTCCAGGTTATCGATCGTTGGTTGCCAATGGAGCCTCCAGTGCTCAAACGTACACAATACATAGTAATGCAGAACATGGATAATGTCGCCGTCCATTCATTCTTGCGATACGGTCGTATATAGTCGCATACCTAATCAAACCATGTACTTGTGCCTGTGCGTCCTGATCGTTGATTGTTGATCGTTCGTCTTGTTTGGCTGAGCCGCCGTGGCTCCACTATCAGTCGAAACAGATCTGCCGGAATTCTCAATAGTGTGGAAGACTAAGTGAGTGTATGGTGCTACAGAAACCACAGATCGATTCTGAAGCATGGCTTGGGAGCCCGCTGTTCTATTAGCGACCGCCATACGATGGACCAAATCCGTCAAACGAAGATTGAAACTCAACCATGCTAGGGCACTGATCAATGGTGTGTTTTGTGTTCAAAACAAGGTGGCGCACTCTTCAATGTCTCAGTTGTGACGAGGCGTTGAGAGTGTAGATCAGCCAGAGGCTCCGTTAATAGCACGAGTGCGACCTTCACGTACGGCAGTGTTCGATTGCAATGTTTAATTCATGGTCTCTAGCTTCGCTATGTTAGATCTCGAATCCACAACATCAAAGCATGATGTGCCTCGGAAATGTTCCGTCGGCATCACTTCAGCTCCTCATCGTTGTGTTCTGCGACGTTGACAATCCTCCTCCTCGACCAACAACAGCGAATCCATCACATTCATACTCCTCATTGAAGCAAGCGGTCTATGTATTGTATTCTACATCTGCAATCGAAGTCCGCATCACACTGACGTTCACATCAGCGACACTAACAGAAGGATGATGGACGCGGGACAGCTTGCATCCCACGATGAGCTCAGCGACATCATCGGGCACTTCCCACAGCACCATCTGATGCATGCGTTTGGATACGGATCCGGCGTCTTCTCTCAGAACATCCAAGCGCAAGCGCATGCCGGCGGCATGATCGACATGATCCTGGTTGTGGACGATGCTCATCGTTTCCACGAGCAGAACATCCAGCAGAACCCCCAGCATTACACGCCCTGGCTGCGCTGGTCAGGTCCAGCCATGGCAACCACGCTGCAGCGGTCGCTGCCCGATGCCAAGGTTCTGTTCCACGTGGTGGATGATCCCGTGGCCATGAAGTACGGCATTGTGCAATGGGATGATCTACGAGCGGATCTGTTGCAGTGGAACGCGCTGTATCTGGCAGGTCGGTTGCACAAGCCCACGCTGCCGATCATGACACCGGTGCCGGACGAGTTTGTGGATGCGCAGGAGACCAACCTGCGGTCGGCAGTGGCGGCGTCGCTGCTGTTGTTGGATGGAAACGATCATGAGGACGCGGATGCAGGTCCATCGAAGGATATTGGAGATCAGAGTGGCACCACCCCATGGTCCAAGCTGTACATGCAGATTGCTTCGTTAAGCTACACGGGCGACTTTCGGATGAAGGTTGGGGGAGAAGATCCATTGAAGGTGACGAAGCTGATCCAAGCACCCGGTCAGCTGGATCGCTTCCACTCCATGTATCGGCGATCTTCAATTACGCAGACGCTGGAAGCTCAGGGAGTGTTGCAGCTGAGCGATGCTGGCGTGGAGTGGGATTGCAAGAGCAGCGCGGCTCGGCGCTGCCTGTGGGAATGCTTGCCGCCTTCCTTCCAGGCCTTGAATTCGTCGGTGCATGCATCAACCGCATCGACAGAGAGTCGAAAACCGTTAACGAACGCAAACGCAAACGCAAACATGCCAACAAGAACGAATGCAACGAAGTTCGGTGGAGATGCGCAGCAACGGCTGATGTCCAAGCTGGAAGACACCGTCGGCAAACCAGCCAGATATCAATCCATGAAGGGCATCTTCACTCTCGGATTCAGCAGATCGTTCAAGTATGCTGCAGCAAAGCTGTCGAAAGGTTTGTTGAGGCGCAGGTAGAGTAGAGTAGAGTAGAGCAGGCGAAATGAAGCAAGGAACAAGAAGAAAGAGGAGTGCACTATACTTTGACTTTCTCACCGTCCTGACGCCAACACTGTTTGTGACGCCGCCTGGGTTTCATTTGGCTCCGCTCCGTTCCATTTGATTGGGAGCAAACTGAAGATTCATACCATGTGAGTACGCTCAATGATAGTCATGCTACTCTTCTCTAGCATAAATAGGGCTGCAGTTCCATGACAATTCTGTTAAACTTCAGCACTCAAATGAACTTCAGTTCCTCGAATCTGTTGTCTATGTAGCGGTGGCAACTCGCTGTGCTCTGCTCTACCATGCAATGATTGGTGTCACTACTGACACTTGCAACCCTGCCAAACAGAGCGCAATGCAATCAAGCCAATTCTGCTCGCCCATCATGCTTCCACAACGGCCAGCTTCATCTTGCTATTGGAATTCAGTTCACCCAGCAGACCCCACTTCAGATCGTCCGCCACGGCCTTCTCGCCAAACCACATACTCAGGAACGCACGCTGAAAGTCCCTGCCGGGGATGGACCCCTTCCGCTGGCCTTGGTCGTACACCACCGTCTCGTCGCCGATCAGCTGCATCATCTCCTTGCCGTATGCCTTGATGGGACCGAACATGCCGATGAACCGATCCCTGTCCTTCTCGTAGTGGTCGTACCGATGCGTCACGCTGTACTCCAGCTGCTGCTCCCACGCTGAGGTCACACGACCCTGTCCAACGCTCTTGAGAAATGTGCAATCGAAGATCATGGGACTGCCGGATTCCAGGTACGACAGCACGTCCTCCTCCGAATTCACCGTCACCTCTGTGTACAGTCCAGCCACGTAGGCCTTGATCTCAAAGCCGAAGAAGTTGATGGACCGAATGCCATGACCGTTGCGTTGCAGCATGACTCCGTCCAGGACGTGCGAATCGGGCAGGTGCACGCCCTCTACGGAAAGCGACGAGCTGTGGATGGAGACGGATCCTGGTGCTGTTGGCGATGCCAGCACCGCTGCTGTTCCGCCGCCTCCGACATTCCCATCATGATTGACGTTGCCCCTCGTCGCTGTGGCAAGGAACAGGACGAAGGCGGCCACTCGGATCTTGTGATTGCGGAGCATTGGCATGATGGGTGGATATTGGCAAAGGAGATGGTATGGTATGGTATGGTATGGTATGGTATGGTATGGTATGGTATGGTATGGTATGGTATGGTATGGTATGGTATGGTATGGTATAGTATGGTATGGGGAGAGAGAGACGGAAAGAATGGAGCTATTGATGGGATGCCGAGTGATGGAGTGGATCGAAGATGATGGAATGAGTGTGGAACAACCGCCGAACAAAACGCGGAACAGGAGACACAGAAATCGAAGGAAACGAGGACAAGAACAAGAACAAGAACGGCACAAGAAAGGAGGAATGATGATCGAGAGAGTGCCAACATCCTCCCCGTGGATCACAGCATGACACACACTGCGTCGTTCTGTTGACGGATTCCGACACGCGGAACAAGAAGCTGTTGTGGTCGTCATGACACATCCGGGTGATATCGTGTCAAGTTGGTATCTTCAAAACATACAGTCCATGTGGTCGTAGATTCAATGGTTCTTCATTGACCGATTCGATCGAAAATCAGAAACAGGAAAAGTCCAACGCCGATGACGCACACGCCAACAACAGAAAAACGAACAAATGAATGAAGAAAAGAAGCGGAATAGTCGTGCAACGCAGACACACATCATCGAAACAAACCATCATCAATGGTCTTTGTGCATCGCACCTATTGTACGACCTCAGAGCATCTGACGCATTGCGGGTCGTGTCCTGGTTCGAACATTGGGATCATGCCATGCCTTTCTATCAAAGTGCGCAATGAAGCAACGATCACGCATTACTCACCCATCGCTCACCCATCCACAAATTCTCCATCCATCCATCCATCCATCAACCAAGCCAGGCACCTGAAGGCATCCTTTCCAACAACTTCCATCGCCGTCATGATGATCCGCTCCCTCTGCCTTGTGGCCATCATGGGGTGCTCCACAGTTGCATTTGCCCCCGTTGCGACGAATGTTGCGCAAGCCACCCTGCCTTCTGACGTAGTGGACACATCATCGCGACATGTGTCATCAGTTGGACCATTGCGCATGTCGTCTGCATCCACAACGAAGCCACAGAACACGGTCATGTCTCGACGGCGAGAACTTCTGTCACGCGACGGACCCTACTTTGCGTTGGAACGACGCAAGGGCGACATCAAGTTCGGTGCCACCGCGGCGTTGGTAACCGAACTTCGGGACGAGGCCGACCGAGAATCCATCGTGGAGTGGCTCAAGGATGAGAGGTCGTTGGCCATGTCCATCTGGGATGAAGATCTGACGACGGAGTTGGGGAATTCCATCTACCGGCTACGCACCATGAATTTGCAGTTCGTCACGCTGAAGCTCGCGCCCACCGTCGACATCAAGATGTGGACCGGATTGGTTCGGAACGATCCCAACCTGCCGGTGTTTGCGTTGCAATCCGTCGCATTCGATCCCCAAGTCGAGATTCTCCCAGGCATGTCGATATCTCCGGAGGCATTGGGAATTGAGATTGAGGTGGTCGGTGAGCTACGCGCGTCTGATGACGGGAAGGGCTTGACGGGGAAGATATCGTTCGAATCAGGTGGCAAGCTCCCCGCTCCAATGAGGCTGCTTCCGGAGGGTGTGCTGAATGCAGCGACGGCCACCATCAACCAGACGGTCGTCAACTTCGCCATCAAGAGTTTCGAGAAAGGGGCGATTGCGAAGTATCAAGAGCACCTCGAATCGAAATGAATTTCAAAGCACTCTCTCGGGAGGGAGGGAGAGTCGTCGAACGATCGACCAATACGAATAATCTAAGCAAGCACCCTACTCTAAAGCAGATGAAATAGCCAGCTCAAAAGAGTAGAGATGTTGAATCGATCGATGGAAATATTAGGAATGCTTCAGTCGTAGCTTTAGTTGCAACATTCTTTATTCGTGTTGATGTACTTCTTTCTTCAACAGCGTTGGGGTGGATGTGTTCAAAAGTACAGGGCCTGCCCATCATATGCCAACTGGATATCAATGTCTTGCTCCCGTTGCAACTTGGCATTCATCTCGTCATGCGGCAGGAAGGCATCGCAGCTCATGCCCACGAGAAATGTCTTCTTGGCGTTTATTTGCTTGGCGGTCTCGATGGATTGCTTCAGCGTGAAATGGACTGGATGGCTGTCGCCATGGAGCAAGAGCGCATCGACGATCAGAATGTCCGTGGGCGGGAGCTCGTTGTGGATGTACTCCAATGTCTCAGGCACCATCTGGGAGATGTCGGAAAGGTAGACGATATTGGTAGCTTCGCCAGATTTGGATTTGAGGGAGAATGAAAACCCGTAGCTGATTAGGTCGGCGCCGTGCCACACAGGCAGCGGTGTGATCTCAAACCCTGCCGCCGTGAATGGTTTGAATGCCTCAAATACGCTGACACCGAGACTGGCAACGTGACGTTTGACGGTCGGATTGTTGTCATTGTTTTCCTTGTCTTCCTTCGTCGGTGCTTGATGATTGGGGAACAACCACGTGAAACGTCCCGCAACATCTTCGAGACAGTGCTGCGATAGATGTACTGGAATGGCATGGCTGTCGGATTTTTCCTTGCCGGTGTGTCCTTGGAATCCACGAACGTCATCCAGACCACCAGCCGCATCCATGTGCTCGTGCGTGAGCACAATGGCATCCAGACTCTGCACTCGGTGTTCTGGGAACCATCGCAACGCGCCTTCGCGGAAGGTCTTGCCGACGTCAAAGATGACGTGCTTCCAAACAGCGTTATTGCTGCTGCTGCTGTTGTCAGCATCGCTGTCAGCATGAATGTGACTGAGAAGCAGAGAGGGGTTGTTTCTGTAGTTCTTGTTGGTTTTGGGGTCCCCTTGGCTCGCCAACCGCGAGACATCACACCGATTGGCGTAGAATTCGCGAACCGCGTCGTTTGCGGTTCCCGATGGAGAACCTTTGGACGGCGTTGACGACGACGGCGGAAACAGCATAGGACACAGCGGGCGTGGACATCCCGTGGAACTGCCTGTCCCCAAGAAGAGCAATCTCGATTGAGCATCAGCCTCATGCTTCTCGCCGACATTGCCCTTGTCCGCAGTTGCACCAGTAGCAGCATCAGCAGCATCACATCTTGTCTTGGTCGCAACGAACGTGCCGACAGAGGCCGCAGCCATTCGTCGAAGGTAGGTCGTCATCGGTCGTCGTTCCCTCTCGATGTTTTGTTGTGTCCTGTTCTTGCCTTTCCTTGTTCTGACGCCGTCGGCTATGCAGCTCGTGCTCGACTTGATCACCCACGAGTGCGAGTATGAGATCTTAGTCTTGTCTTGCGGCACGAACACAGCCGAATGGCGATGATCCAAAGCTGGTGATCCACGGTGATGCACAACGACCAAGATAGTTTCGGAAATCTTGGTCGTGACTTGTGCGTTCATCGGTTTCCCAGTCGTGGTTTGATACCAACGGCCTCAGTCACGACCAGGTCTGAACACCAGATGGAACGACGGACAGACTTGTGTTGAACGATTTCGCCGAAAACAAGTTTCTCCGTTCAAAATTGGTGGCGAGGGACGCAGGTACAGACGCTGCTGTCGCGTGTCCGTTCGCGTTGTCGTTGTTCCTTGTTTCCCTTGGTGTCAACAATTTGAAACCGAATGTTCAGCTGCCTGCAGACCAGCGTGTTGCCGTTCGGAATGATCGCCTGCGCGGCTTCGTTATCGGTGTCATTGGTGACGCCAGCAACTCTCTTCCCGTGCTTTTCGCTTGCATCGCTCACAAACAACCTCCGTTGATTCCCTCACAACATTTGTCTCTCCACCATCCACAGCAGCATCAACCACAAGCGCCTCCTACCAATACCCACACCATCTCGCAACCTACCTACCCTATCCATTGCCACCATGCGTTACACGCCGCTGCTTCAAGCAGAGCACCAGCCTGAAAGCTCAACTGCCCTCAACCTGGAAGCCAATCACATCGAACTCACGGATCCTCATGATTCTCACAGCAACGGAAACGGAAGCGTCCCATTGCAGAATCAGCATCAACAGCAAAATGCATCATCTCCTGAGCAGCAAGGCCGCCGCAACGGCGACAATGATGGACTGAATCAGAAACGAATCTTTGCGCTGGATTCCAGCATTCTGAAGATCACCATTCTCTCCAGCCTCCAGACGGACACTGACAGCGATGCCAGCAGCCGGAGTAACAACGGTAACAGTGGCAGTGGCGGAGATGTCAAGACAACCGCCGCCTCAGTCAACACCAACTACAGCAACAGCGACAGTCGCAGGACGAACCATCGCAACAATGCGGAACACCATAGCCCATGCTGCTGCCGCTCGGTCTTCAATTCCTTGCTTGCCACGACATGGCGTCACTGGGTTGGCGTGTCCATCAGCGTACTGCCCCTCCTCATCTTTGCGGTGAGAGCATCCACGCATCGGTGGCGTCCAAATCAGGTATTCCCCGCAGATTTCGCGATCATCGCAGCGACCTGCGCGGGGCTGGGCGCCGTCCTCTTTGGTTCCGTAGACTACTACGACGATAGATACTGGCTTGCACGATTCATGGGCGGCACAACATCCTCCATCTCCGCCTTGTGCATCATGATCATCGTCCTCAGTTCCATATCGCACGAGGCGGACACCAATGTTGCTCCGTTCTTGCTCGTTGGAATCCTGGGAGTTATGCCTGGTATCGTCGTCTACTACCTGATACGGATCATGAGCGACGAATGCTGCAGAGAACGATCCCTGTGGGCGGAACCTGACGACAACGATGAGGAAGTGAACTATGGGACGATGTACCGGCCACTGACGGATGGGACGGAAGTGCACAAACTGGATCTGGATGTGGCATGAATCAGTATGCATGGACAACGGATACCCGCATTAGTTCGCCATGGCGAGCAAGACATACACTCAAGCCTTTCTGCTCGTAGAGAGACATCATTGTCTTTCCATTGTATGATAGTCGCAAAGTCCAGCCATATCAAGTACGACCATCGCAGTGTACTGATGCAGACAATAATCTAGCAATCGAATACATGATACCAACCAGACAAACAACCAAGAAAGCAACCCGGTTCATTTGTACTGTGCATTGCGATGACGAAAACGATGCTCTATATCCTTTGATGTACCTATACATTCTCTAGAGAGAGATTTTGCTGCAGTATCAACCTTGATCTTTACGACGTTATTGTGAAGCAAAAATAGTACCAATTCATGTCATTTGGACGAGCCTGCCACCGTCCCGTACAAGTACATCTACCAAGGGGGATAATGCTGACGCTATCTTTGTGGTGGCGGTGGCGGGGGTGGCGGCAAAAATGACCCGTTTTGAGCTGGAGGAGGCGGCGGTGGTGGGGGTGGCAGGAAGGATGGAGTTCCAGCCGTTGTAGTGGGCTGTTGAGGACGCATTGCAGGTGGCTGAGAGTAAAATGAAGAAACCGGTGCAGCTGCTTGTGGCGGACGCGGAGGGGGCCGTTGCTGCTGTTGTTGTTGTTGTATCGGAGTTGTTGTTGCTGCCGCTGCTGTTGCCGGATTATACATTGGAGGCGGTGTCATCATCTGCACGGGTGGTGGTGCCAACGCGGTCTGCTGGATTTGTGGTGCCACAGTTGCTGCTGTTGGTGCTGCCATCATTGTTGGTGGCGGTGCTCTCGATGAAGCAGCAGGTTGCATGTTCGGTGCTGTGCTGGATGCGGCATTCATCGTATCCCTAGATTCATCCATCGTTGGTGGTGCCACTTCTGAGGGTTTGGGTTGGAGACTCGTCACCATGCGAGCAATCGCATCCTTGCGAAAGTCCACACGCAACTTCATGGCACGTTCCAATTCCTCCAACGTCAAAATCGATGTGGCTTGGTACAAAGACCAATCCGATGGGCGTTCCAGTTGCAGCACCGTGACGACCTGCAGCAACCGCTCCCACTGCGACAAGTGTCCAATCGCCACCTGTTGCGTGTCATCGTCATGGATATCGCTGATCGACGATGCTGCTTTCTGCATCGCCTTTCCCAGGTAGGATTGCAGGAGGCGAACCTGCTTGGCAAAGAGCATCGCGCCCCAATCAGTGAATTGCTTTGGTGGGATGGCGTGGTTGTGCGAAGTCACTTGGATGCAATCCAGGAACAACTCGACGAGCGACGAGGCGAGTTCGGAGCAGATGGCTGTGAGGATAGAGGCATCACACCTATCCAAGTTCTTGAGCAGTATCGAGTGTTGTATTGGATGGAGTAGGATCTTTTCCAGGCGCGCATCGTCTTCGGCCGCAGCCAAAGCATTGGTGTCGAAGATGTCGTACTGCTCGCGTTCCATGGTGTACCGGATAACGGGAAGACAGAATGAACCCTTGTACACTGCAGCGTCCGACGGTTTGCCGCACCACTCCACAACAATACGCTGCACCGATGATTCCATGAGCTGCTGGTATGTCTTGCTATACCTGGCCAGCTCTTCGCGTGCAAGTTGGATCATGTTATTGGTGCCACTGCGTTTGGATTTGCGTTGGTCGTCTCGTGCACCATCATCATTTCCATTCGCGCCATTGTTGCCGCCGTCGTCGCTGTCATGATCATCTTCTTCTTCCAGCAACGAATCCAGCAGCTTCACGAGTCCGATGCATGCGGTGGATGCCGAGTGAATTCCATTCAATGAACACAAGGTGGTTTCCAGCCGCATTTGCTGCATCTTCTCTGACGCGCCCGTCATGCCGAACGAGGACAGTGCGCTGAGCAGGTTGCCAGATGATGGAGCGCTTGATGGTTTGCTCCCGCTCGACGCTGTTGATATGGATGATTTGCTTTTGAGCGCGGCCGCGCGATTCTTCTTCTTGTCTCGACCATCATCTCGCAGCGCCCCCATCAAAGCTGCTGCGAATCCACCGCTGCGCGGGGGTGTCTTCTCCTCGACGTCATCGTTGGATCGGGCATTGTTCGCAGCATCGTTCGTGTTGTTTGCACCGTCGCCATGATCATCGTTGATGCTCTCGGCGAAGCATCCTTTCTGTTCGATCAGAGCCTGATACACTCCGCCACCGCCCTGCACTATGTCCGTGGACCAAACATAGGTGGAAAGGCTGTGCGCCACAGTCCCAATGGCCTGATCGGAACGCGTGGAGGCGGCACGTTCGAGCGACTTGGTGGACAGGTACTGCGCGTCTTCCACGACGGATGGCACTTGGATGTTGGTTCCAACGACGATGGAAACAGGATTGGCCAACAGCAATGCCGACTGCCACTGCTGCATCGCCAAGTAGCGTTCGAGCAGGGCGTATTTCCAGGTCCATTCGGGCTGCACGTCCCTCGACAACACAGTCAGCTGCGTGGACGTCTGATCCTCGATCAAGGCCAGATAACGCGCCACGAGCTGTCCGATGAAGGCCATCTCTTCGACCGTTTGATCCAGATCGTCCAGATCGATGACACTGCTGGGATCTTGCGGTTTCAAGGTCTCCGCCTGCTGCAATTGCGCATCAAAGGCAGAGCTTTTGACCATCCAATCGTCGATGGATTTGTCCTCGTAGAACCACGTGGTGACAGTCCGCGTCAATGTCTGAGCCTGCTCGTCCAGCACGTCGATCGTCTTATCACACATCTCGTAGATGAAATGAACATCCTCATCCTCATCTGCATTGCCATTGCCATTGTGGCTGTCACTATTGCTCGCAGACGGTGGCGCCGGCACGCTGGATCTCCACATGAGCAACGGATGGATCAATGCGCTGGCTTGTCCCAAGATGACGGTCGCCACATGCACGTGCGAGGATGTCGTGTAAGGGTCGTCGTCATCGTCCATGTCATCGTCGTCATGGTGCGCGTTGGCGAAGGAATGCATCGCCGACTCCTTCTGCTGCTGTCGATACTCCACCAACCGAGCGATCGCGTATTTGGCACGCTGGCGCAGCACCAGCCTTTGGTAGGATTGGTACGACGCGATGATCTGATCGATTCTCTCCTTGCGTTGCTGGGTGTTGTTCGGCTTGTCGGGATTGGACGGGTCCAGCATGAGATGAAATTGGAGCTCCACAATCCTTGCCACGGCCGCCTGACAGTCCCGCTCCAACGCAGCATCGTGCGCAGGTGGCGGCGTGGAGGACGTGGGGTCCTTGGCTGGGTGGTCATCCAATTCCGGCTTTTGCAAGGCATGGTCCATGACGAGCTTGGCGGCCGCCACGACCTTTCGGAACACGAGGTTGAACATGTCGGCGTGGATGGCGGCATCTCCATCCGCGCCGTTTGCAGCGGATGGCAGCTCCACGAAGAGGGAATGCAGACATGCCTCGAGCTCGTGCTTCCAGAACAGCACAGCCTTGGCCGTGATGTCATCCGTTTTCGTGACGCTTTGCCGCAGCTCTTCCGTGGCCATCAGCAACGACGAGATCACCTCTTGGAAAGACTGCGGCGAGTCATGCGATTGGTGCTGCGGCAGCTGCTGCTGGTGCCCGTTGTGACTGCCATCGTGTCTTTCCTGCGACTCCATCCTGCTTCCCAAGCACTCTCCACGAGTTCGAGCGCGACTACGTATGAGAGTACGACCTCGAGTACTACTCGTTTGATTGCAGTGCTCTCGTGACCTTGCGCAGCCTCAATTCTATTCCTATCATGCGTAGCTCGCACGAAGGCGCACTGGTGGAAGTTTTTGACGGCGAGAGAAGGAGCCCAATGCTGAGGCGGAGCATCGCACGAAGCCGATCTGTCAAGAACACGAAGCACCTGTTTGGTCTTGTGCTTCCTGTTCACCTTGGTCTTGCCTCCAAGAATCGTGTGTTTTTCGTCTTTTTCGTTTCTGTCGTTGTTCCACCAATGACGTCATGTATGACTCATCATTCACGGACATGGAAACATGATGACGTTGTCACGAATGCGAACTTCCATTTGTAGTCCATGTGGTCGTGTGTTTGTAGACGTGGACCAATCATGTGTGTGACAAATACGGTGTTGAAGATTTATCGTGGATGTTGCTGGCTTTTCGTCAATCGCCATCTCAATCGCTCTTGCGACTTTCGCCGCGTGGTTGTTTGGTCTCTTGCTTGTTCTTGTTTGCGCTGCTCTTGTGCATACGATGACGAAAGGGGAGAACAAAGGCACGAGAGCCACAAGAGCGACAGGGTTGACTTCGTTCCGTACGATTCGCTCCTCCTCACTGAGAGTTGCAGAAAGCGGCGGAAAGAGGAGTGCGTGTCGTGCCTCAACAACATCGAGGCGCACAGTATCCAAACCCACGCAGTGATCGCTTCTTGTCATCATTGTCAGCATCATCGTCATCGTCAGCGCCATCGTCAGCGCCATCGTCATCGTCACATTTGGAACGGCATTCGTATCCCAAACCGCAAGGGCAGCGTCCTGAGTCTCAACCACAAACACAGTGGCAAGAGCAAAGCAAACGAGCACAGGAGCTTGGAGGAGCTCACGAGGAGCAGGGGAGAGCAACAGCGGGGAGCATTGAAGATGAGACAACCAGCCAGCAATGACATGGCGCGAAGGAAGGCGTTGGCAGATGCCATCGCGGGCGTCACGGGCTCCGTCTTGGCGCTGTGGGCGTTCTACCCCATCGAGGTCATCAAGACCAACGCTCAGGCTGGGCCGCCGACGCCAACCAAGAAGATGAGCAAGCGCAGCCGCAGCGGCAGCCTCTTGTCAGGCATCGAAGTCAAGACGCTGCACACCACGTTCTCCTCCTTCGCCTACTTCTACATCTACTCCCTCATCGTTCAGACCTGGAAGAGAAGGCAGCGTGTCAGAGGCCGTCCGGAGCGTGTTTCAGCTCCCGCGCGGCTTCTGCTTTCCGCTCTTTCGGCCATGGCCAACACCATGCTCACTCTGCCGCTGGACGTCATGGCGGCCAACAGGATCACAGGAGGCAGCCGGCGCGGCCGTCGACATGCCAGAAGCAACCAAGCCACAAGATCAAGCAACAACAGTCGCGGCATGACCGACTGCGCTGCCAACGATACGCGCAGCGTGAGCGAGGTCTCCGAACTGTACTACGACTGCGACCACGGCCTTCAGGAGGAAAAGTACGCTGATAGCGAACCCCGAGATTCCGGCGATGAGAACAACGCAAGCGATACGTTCCAGAGCGATGGCTATGCCTCCGGCGATCCCATTGATGACGACGATGATAAAACGGAGCAGACGACAAACGTGCATCATGCGGAGATGGATCAGGTCTGGGATCAGCTCGAACGCGACGCTGCGACCAATCATCACTTTTCGAAAGATGATTTCTTCCCGCTATCGCCCAAAACGATGAACCGCAAGCGATTGGAGGGCCGCAGCGCCTCGTCCTTCGAGGATGAGAAGAAGGAGGAGCCCACCATTGAGATCACAGCAGATTTCGCGCAGATCCGGCGCCAGTCTCGTGCGAGTCGATCGACCGCGCGGCAGCGCCGAGTCCGCCGATCATCACGGTCGTCATATGCCTCGTCCGCTTCACGTGCATCGTCGTCGCCATCATCATCCTACAAAATCGCATCGCTGTGGAAGGGATTGACGCCGTCCCTCATGCTCTGCACCAACCCGGCCATCAATTACACGGTCTACGACGCGGCCAAGTCGGCTTGGTTGGAATCGATGACACACGATGGGACTGCGGCATCCACCATCGCCGCATCAAGCACGGCCCGACTTTCCATGGGACAGGCCTTCCTGCTGGGTCTGTTCTCCAAATTCGTGGCGACGATCGCCACCTATCCCCTCATCCGTGCCAAAGTCATGCTCATGGTCACCTCGTCCACGTCGTTGCCCTTGCGGTCGTCGTCGTCATGCGCGCGCAAGCAACAGTTGACGCTGTGGGAATGTCTCAAACGGTGTTTCTTGGAGCAGGGAGGCGTGCGGGGACTCTACAAGGGCTCGCAGTGGCAACTCTTGCACACTGCGTTGAAGAGCGCGCTCATGATGATGATCAAGGAGCGCATTTCTGTCATATCCCATCAAGTCTTGGTCGGAAGCTAGATACGAGTACATAGAGTACTCTACTCCAGAGAAAATTAAAGGACATAATGCTATAATCCATGAACGCATGTACTGAGCACTGGGAATGGAGCAGAGTTGAGCAACATCGATGAATCAAGCGAAATTCCTGCACTATGACCACGCTAGTGCTATATGATACTCGTCGTGTTGGAGCACACCAGTCCACCCCAGCCACTTCTCCACTTGCCGCCTCACGCATTGATCAATGGTGCGTACGTGATTCGCTTCACCGAGGTCTGGCCAAGGCGCTTCATCTTATCGGCCTCGTACTCCGCGTAATTGCCAGGGAAGTAATGCCACTTCGAGTCGCCTTCGCATGCCAGGATGTGAGTGCACAGGCGATCCAGCATGTACCGGTCGTGGCTCACGATCAGTGCGCAGCCGGCAAACTCCAGCAATCCCTCCTCGAGAGAACGCAGCACCTCCACGTCCAGATCGTTCGAGGGTTCGTCCAGGATGATCAAGTTGCCGCCCTCCTTCAGCATCTTGGCGAGCTGCAATCGATTGCGTTCGCCTCCACTCAAATTGGCGACTCTGGACTGCTGGCTCTGTCCCTTGAATCCGAACCACGACATGTAGGCTCGGGATTGCACGGTCTGCGTGCCCAGCTCGATCTCCTCCAATCCCTCCGACACTTCCTCGAACGCGGTCTTCTTGTCATCCAGCACCGCCATGCGCTCCTGTCCCACGGACACGATCTTCACAGTCTCGCCGATCTTGATTTCGCCTTCATCTGGTTGCTCCAGCCCAGTCAGCATCTTGATCAACGTCGATTTGCCAGCACCGTTGGGACCGACAACGCCGACGATGCCAGCCGGTGGCAGGGAGAAATCAAGGTTGTCAATCAGCAAGCGATCGCCGAACGATTTGCGCAAGTTGGTGACGTCCACGACGACATCGCCCAGTCGCGGACCGGGCGGGATATAGATCTGTCCAGAATTGCGCAGCTCCTTCGGCGCGGCAGCGGCCAGAAGCTCGTCGTAGCGAGCCAAGCGGGCCTTAGATTTGTTGCCCTTCGCCTTGGGGTTGGTGCGAATCCATTCCAGCTCGTTGGCAACGGCCTTGGCGGAGGCAGTCTCCGCCTTCTTTTCTTCTGTGAGACGTTTGTTCTTGGTCTCCAGAAAGGTCTCGTAATTACCTTCGTGGGGGATTCCGGCACCACGGTCCAATTCCAAAATCCATCCAGCGACGTTATTGAGGAAGTAGCGATCGTGCGTAATGCAGACGACGGTGCCCTTGAACTGCTCCAGGAACTGCTCCAGCCATGCAATGCTCTCGGCATCTAGATGATTCGTCGGCTGCATGTGCATTTGACAAAGAGAGAGAGAGAGAGAGAGAAGTAGAATGTGGCGTGGTGTGCATGAGCAAGTGCGCATCGTGAGTTGATGAGAAAGACAAGCCAGATGATGCGGCACGACGCAACACAACGCAGGCGAAGCGGATTGAGACATGAGCGTGTGAGTTGACAAAAGGGAAGAAGAGAAAACACCATCGCAGCAACGGGATGTGACTACCAATCACCAACACCATTGCACTTCAAAAGCAGCGAGAATACGCCCCGCCTCAAACCACTCGTCATAACAGCCGCGCATGCATGCTATGGGTTCACACGTACCTCATCGAGCAACAGCATATCGTGATTCTGGAGCAGCAACCGGCACAACGCGACGCGGCGCTTTTCTCCTCCGCTGAGAGTTGCGGTGCTGGCGTCACCTGCAGGGACACGGAGGGCGTCCATGGCGCGGGACACGACACGTTCCAGCTCCCACAGATCGCCGGCTTCGATGTCTGCGTTCAGCGCCTCCAGCTTTTCCATGGTGCTCGCCATCTCATCATCGGTGATGTCTGGGTCGGCCAACTTCATGGAGACTTCGTTGTACTCGTCAATGACGGCCTGCGAAGATTTGACAGCATCGTCAATGCATTCCTGCACCGTGTCATACTCCAGCTTCGGCTCCTGTGGCAGGTATCCGATCGAGGCACCGGGCAATGGCCGGGCCACTCCATCGAACTCCTTGTCTATGCCGGCCATAACCTTGAGCAGGGTGGACTTGCCACTTCCGTTCAAACCGACCACGCCGATCTTGGCGCCGGGATAGAAGCTGAGATGGATGTTATCGAGGATCTTTTTGGACTTGTCCGGCAGCAGCTTGGACAGACCGACCATGGTGAACATGAACTGACGAGTCGCGGCGTCGAAGCGCGCATCCTTGACACTTTGCTTTTCTTGTGGAGCCTGGCGCTTGTTTCCGCCGCCAACACCGCCGCCTTTCTTCTTCTTTCCAAACAGTGGCCATGCATTCTGTCTGGCAACGTTGGAATGAGCATCAGCGTGTCCAAATGGCGATTCCGCATGTGGCAGAGAGGAGGAGGAGGAAGAAGAAGAAGTAGACGGGGAAAGGAGGTTCTGGGTGTTGATCCCTCCCAGATGAAATGCGACAGCTTGATCTGTCGCCGCCAACACAGCGATGGCCATCACGACGGACAAACCTGCCGAGAAACGCATGATGGATGGGATGAGAGGATTGGACTGGGCTCGAGGTTGCAGTGCTACTAGACTCCGCTTTCTTGTATAATACTTTGTGCTAGTTATGATCCACCGTTGTACACGTGTGGTACGGGTGCGCATGTAGCAGAATACGTTATGTTTGAATGTATACAGTGCCAATACGCTCGCGATGCCAGATCTGCACAAACAGATACATCGAGGAGGTGAGTCGGTGCATGGGTGGATTGGACAGAAAGATGCAATCAACAAAAGATCCCGCGCGCGATTGGTGTCGTTGATGTCCTGTCTTTCTTCTTTGATGGGTCGAGAATTTGTGTGGTGTTCGATTCATGCGATTACATTCCACGAAGATGTGATGTGATTGGCTGGAAAAGTGACTTCATCACTCTTTCTTTTTGCTTCTTGTTGTTTGGTACTGAGAGAATTCGATACGATTGTGGCTGAACCAGCAGACGAAGTTCTCTATCAGACGTATGGCTGGACAGACGTTGTATGTGAAGTCTAAGTTGAAGATGCCAAAATCTTCCACGTGAAAGTTCCCGATTGTTGATCCCAGCCATCACAATAGATCACGACCGTGTTTCCAAACGACACAACGTGCGAGGAACCAACACGTTGCAACACACAGCAAGAAGACAACATCGGCACTTGTCGATCGTATCATACCTATTCTATGCTCCACGCTTTACACTATCTCCAGAGTACTCAACTGTGATTCCATTGCCTCTTCTTCGACTTCCATTGCTGTTCGATCTCATTGAACCATCATTCGGAAAGAATAAAGCCGTCCAACTCTCCACGAAATAGAGGTGCTTTGACGAAGAGATTGCGTGACGACGATACCAACAACGACAACCACGACGGATAGCAGCCCAAGACGATCGCAGATGAAGATGTGGACGACGACGACGGCCATGGCCATGATGGCGCTGTGCGTACTGAGCATAGCTTGCGCACCATCCGCGGTTTCCGCCATGAGACCTCCTAAATCGATGAACCTCTTCGTGCAACGCATGATGCGACACTGGAATGAAGCATCGGAGATTGCCACTCTGGAACAGGAGGTGGAGGACTACAATGCTCAGTGGGTAGCCAACGCGGAGACACAGGCGCAGTCCTTCACGCGACGGCGGTTGATCTGCATGCCGCTGGATGATCGCTTCAATCCTTCGATGGGACATTTCTCTCACAATCACGTGCAGACGGGCGACAAGATGTCGTTGCCGATGCTGTTCTGGCGTGCCGTCACACTCAATGGCGCGGAAGTGCCGTGGCTGTTCTCCGTCAAGCGCGTGGACGCCGAAGAGGGCGGCAGCATCAGAGTGGGAATCTCGCAGCGGGTGGCGGACGTCCCGAAGGACATGGCGGCATCCGCGCTGGACGAAGTCGTCGGCGGGATATTGGATTTTCGGGCGCCGGCCAACTACGTCTTCCTGCCGTGGTGGATGATGCGCGCGTTGGGATTGCGACCACGCGACGTCGTGGACGTCGAGCTGGTCACCAAGACCCCACCGGGTTCGTTGGCGTTGCTGCGACCGCACTCGTCCAAATTCGCCAAGACCATTGACAACCCGCAGGCCGTGCTGGAGACGGAGCTGCGGCATTACTCCTCCCTCACGCAGGGCTCGACGATCGCGTTCGATTACAACGGAGAGCGATACTGGTTCGATGTGGCGGAGCTGCGATCAGGCGTCAGAGGCGAGAAGAAGCCCATCGTCAAGGTGCAGGACTGTGACTTGTCCACCAATTTTCTGCCGTCAAAGGAGGAAGTCCTCAAGCGCAAGTTGATGCGGCAGAAGGCGATGGAGGAGGCGCAAGAATAGGCGCAATCGCAAGCGAGGCCTTCCAACTCACACTTTGGGTGGATGCCGTGCAGTGTGACAACGGGTGAAAGATTAAGGCACGGCTAGGATGCTGATCTCACTCTTTCAACCAGACAGCTGCGGATTAACCACGTTGCGCTCACGTTCTTCTACTTTGGCGTTTTTAGAAAGCAGACGTCGCCGAGAACATACTCGTAGCGTGGAGTGTAATCTATTCGACACAATTTCTCGTTGTTTCGCACATGACTCGAAGGTGGTAGAATGTCGTTTCATCAAACCGCCCAAAATTGAATTGACTTGAAATGCGGATTGCGGGATGTTCACAACATCGATTTGACGCCGTCGTATCCCACGAGCAACATCGCGCCACCGATGGATCGCACGAGATTGGGACCGATGCCCAAGTAAAATCCTCGCGCGCCTTCCGTCGCCAACACCGTGCGGATGCAATGCAACGATCCTTGGTACTGCCGTTCCTGCACCGAGCGGCCGGCCTGCATCATGAGACGCCGTCGCACGGAATCGATGGGATAGCAGAAGGTGCCGGCCGTGACGCTGATGAATTGGGCAATGAGGAATCGCTCGCCCCACGTCATGGGCGTGGAGGACTGCTGGTCCCACACGGATTTGATGGCGTCGTATCCGCCCAGATATAAGAATCGATGCAGGACACCACCGCACAGCGCGATGCCGTAGCCCTGGTAGAGACCGCGCACACCGTCCTTGGCCCAGATCTGCGTGACGACGTCTCGCATGCCGCTGTACTGACGCGACGTTTGGCCTTGGTCCATCGCTAATCGCGTGCGCAGGAACTCGATGGGGTATAGTATGGTCGTCGCAGTTCCACCCGCCAAACCACCGGACACGAAGCTGATCCATAGTCTGCGGTTGGTGCTGGCACCATTGCTGTTGCTATTGCTGCCAATTTTGGCTGGTGCAGTTGTCATTTGGGACGATGAATCGGCATGTTGCAGCGATATGGACAGAGCCAGCCTTTTGTAGTAATCCATCAACGCGAAATTCAATGCCGACTGACCAGCCGTGCGCAAGACGTTGGGCATGTTGCCTCTCCAGAATGCAAACAGCCCTTCGCGCTGATAGATGGTGCTTGCCACGGACCATGCAGTGGGCGGAGGAAGGGCAGCTCCACCTTTCTGTGCTGCGCTCGCTGATGGCGCTGCGGACAATCGCGCTGGACGCGGTGCTGAGCCTTGCAGCTGCAATAGCAGCTTGATGCGCTCGACAGGCGCCATGGCAGTCTTGGAGAAAGCACCAGCGCAAGCTCCAGCCACGGCGTCCTTCCATCGTGGAACCTGCCGTTTTCGCTGTTGCCTGTGCAGCTTCTGTGGTTCGTTCTGATGCTGATCGCTGGGTGCTTGGCGATCGGATAGAAGAGGCAATTGCGAAGTCAGCGGGCCTCCCGGTGACACCTCTATCTCCATCTCCACCGTCGCAGCTGCTGTTGCCGTTGCGGCAACTACCGTCGTTCCGACAGAAATCGGTTGCGCCATGACTTCGTTCTACGTGCCAACTGGACTGGATTGTTGTCGAGAAGGGTGACAACTGAAGAGATTACGAGGAGAGGGCTTCCCTTGTGAGCGACCTGTGCGATTACAATTACAAATACGATTGCTCAGTTCATTTGTATGGTTGGAGATCGTGTAATGCTTTCGGAGTCTGTCTGTTGAGATTGTGTCGTTGGTTACAGAGAGGCAACGTGTTTGGTGTTTTGCAGCGTGGTTGCGTTGATCTGCGTTGTTCTTGTGTTGTTTGGGGGTGATGTGGATGGTTTTGTGGACAACGTTGGCGTGTTCTGCTGACGTCACGGTCATGACGATTTTGTTCGTGTCTCGATCCATTCACGCAGAAATCGAACACGATCTTGGCGCAACACACATCAAAAGGATCTTTGCCTTCGCGGGCCAACCAAACTGGTGGGTGGCCACAGAACATCACTGATCATCTCAACTGTATGGCATACCCAATAGATACGATCTATCTGTGTGTGGCATGAGTCCCTGTGCAATGCACATCTCCCAAACAGAGACACAAGAGAGAAACCAATTGCAATTGAGACGACAATGGAGAAACTACCACGATCAATTCGAATGCTGACTTTGATCATCGCGGCCTGCCTGATTGCCACCACCCAAGCGCGATCGCGTTCGAAGTCGGATCGTGCATGGCAGCCATCGCATGCGAAGGGAACGACACCGTGGAAGCAGCCGATCGCCATTCTGCCCAAGACGACTTGGAAGGCAAGGCACAGCACCCGCTCCTCCATTCTTCCATCTCGAAGTCTCCATGAATCGCTCTCGTTGAGGGGAGGGTTTCAGCATGATCATGATGATGACGTTGCGGATGAGACAGTGGCTGGTGTGGTGACCATCCTCTATCCCAGCACAACGAACCTGGAGGGCATGCTCGACCCTGCGATTGCAGAGAAGCTCAACAAGGACAGCAGCAATCCATTGCACGGAAGCAGCATCGATCGTTTCCTCATCGTGCTGCTCAACGCGCATCGGAAACCGATTGGAATTGTCCAGGATACGTTGCAAATGTCAGACGATGGGTCGAATGCAGGTCTCGATCGTCATGGCCTCATCGAAAGCATTGCTCTGTTATCCAATTCCATGGTCGTTGTTGCACCTTCCCACTACGATCCGTTGAACGCGCAATCAACAGAAACGCAGCCAGATGAAATTGATCACGCCGTGCAAGCGATCGTGCGCGGAATCCAACGAAGGCAGCAATCTCAGCAAGAGCAGTCGAACGAAGCCGTGGACCATGGCAAGAATGACGACAGCAGCAGCAACGACGGTCTTGAATCATCCTCTTCAACGTCATCCACAAGCAAGCCATTCGGGAAATTGATCTTCATGCTTTCATCTCCACCACACGCTGCGACTGTCAACACAAAGACCAAGAAGGACATCCAAGAATGGTGGCAACGCCGATGGGCGTCCTCGCAGCCATTGGTCTCCATCAATTCGCGGCTTGCGGCCGATTTCCAATTGCATACGACGATACCACCGCCGGATTCCGACGGCGATTTTTGGCGCGACGCCATCGTTTCGCAACTTGAAGATGGTTGGGGCGGCACCAACGAATTGTACGACGACGTTCCGACATTTCAACGGTTACTGGGACAAGTGTATCAAGTGCTGAGCAATTCAAAGGGGAGTAGCAGGCCTGCATTCACGGTCACCCCCATCATGCACAAAGCCACCGCAGCTGAATCAGCAGGTTCAATGGAGCAATCTGTACCAACTGCGACGTTGGATTTAGATGGCAACACCAGCAGCAACATACAAGATGTGATGTCGACAGCACAACGTCATCTCGCGGAACTCGAAGCGAGATTAGAAGACTTTTGGCTGCAACAAGTTGAAGGCGATGGGCCCGATCCAAACGATCCATCACAACACCAACAACAACTGCCGATGATCGAATTTGGTGAAACTGCCAATCAGATTTTAGAGACTGCGCAACAACAGCTTGCGATGCTGCCGGTAGCAACCATATACAAGGAACTGATGCAAATCGCATCACAGTTGCAATACCTGTACATGCAGCAGCTCAGCTCCTTGCGGGATTTCTACGGTCGGCGATACGAGCGAATGATCGAAGAAATCAACGAAGCCGTGGACAAGAGCCAAAAGACGAGCACGAGTAGGGAGGCAAAGTACAAGGCATGGGGTGACGCATGCCAGCACATCACGGAAGGATTCCGTGCTGCCGCGCAGGATGCTATTCCGACGCTGTGCCAACCCAACAATCTGCTCCGAGATGCCGACTTTGAATATGTTGTAGCAATGAATGGACTGCTGCAAGACATGATGGTCATCACGCAACGGTACCAAGACGAAGACAGCTTGGCAATGGAGCTAGAAGATGATGACGATGACGATGATGGTACGCCCAACGGACGCAAGCGTCCGCGGCGATGGTACGAAAAGCTTGCAGCGAGAGCGTTGATGCTGGGGATCAATTACTTCCAGGGTTGGTTGGCGTGGCAAGGTGTGAAGCGTGCTGCGTTGGAACGGGATCGGGGTATGCCCAAGTTTCCTCTGTTTTAACGAAGTGGGAAACCATACATGTTGTCAAGTTCCCTGGAGAAAGAGAGAGAGACAGCTGCGTGATGCACAGACACAAATAATATGGCAACACAATGTAGCAACACACATCTTGTGGGAAGCAGTCTCTTTGCTACTTTGCATGCCACTGCACTCGCAGTTGTATCGTACTTGCGCGATGCCACCTCATAGGGCCACCCAATGTTGTAGAATAGTTTCATAGAAATACTTCCTGTTTTACTCGTACGTGCTCAGGGCACAACGACGCCCAGCCAAAGGCTCCCCGGACTGTCCTTGGCCATGGTGAGACAGAGCTCACGGTTGTTGTCCGACGCGTCCTGTAGAGTGTAAGTGCTATCATCCACGATGATCGTACCACCAAGCTTGCCCTCCAGCACCGTCTTATCCAACAGCTTGACCTCGATGGACTTCCTCTGAAACTTGATCTTGACCTGCTTTCCCTTCGTGCCTGCGGGTGCGGTGAACTTCACCTCCACTTCATCGTCGGTTTGCGACCACGCGTATTCGTCCGTTCGGATCTCCGTGCCATCCATGGACGGAGACGGCTGTTGCGACGCTGCAGCACCACCATCGGCTGACGAGACCATCTGCGGCATGCCTCCCAACGTCTTCGTCATGGAATTCGACAACGAGTGCGCCGACGATGATCCCGTTCCACCCCCGCCGCCGGAAGCGCGTGCACTGCGGCACCATTCGCTTTCAGGCGAGATGTCCTCCTTCGTGAAATCGACGCGTGTCCATATGTCCTTCATCTCATCGTCGTGACATCTGGCAACAAAGACGTCGCCGTAGAGGGTGCGGTTCTGATGCCCGCATCCTTGCATCAGCGCCATGGCACGCAGATTCTGCTGCGACGGGTCCTCCTTGGCATTGTTGTTGGCGTACATGCTGACCGCCTTGCGCTGGTTGCCTTCGGTGGGAACGGTCAGCGCGATGATCTCGCAGGAGTTGGACGCACCCGGCGCGGTCGATGCCTTGTACATGGACAGGATCACATCATCCGAGAGGTTGGCGAGGTTGTCCGCAACGCCGGGAGCTGCCTGGCCCTTGATCTGCTCGCGCAGCTGGGAGGCGAGCTGCTTCTTCTGCGAATCCTCGAGCTTGTCAATGTCCGGGATCTGGCTTGCCAGTGCCTCCTTGTCTGCGGACTTGGCGAAGTACTTGCGGGCGTTGGTGATCACGAAGTCATCGGTCAAGCCGCCGGATGTGTCGCCCTTGATTTCCTCCACAGCTTCCGACAGCTGGGGTGGGATCCTCACGTACAGGAAGGAAGCTGGCATTGTGCAGCAATGTGTATCAGTACTTGTATGCCTGCGTGTATGCCTGCGCGTATGGGTATGGTACGTGTGCGTACGAGTGAGCGATGTGTGAGCGTGGGGTCAATGCTTGCAGTGTGAGACTTGGTTGTTGTCTTGTATCTCTTTGCATTTCTTGCATTCGAATCCGTTGCTCGTGGTTTTGGGTGGTTGCAGTTGAAGTTCACGAAAGGACAGACTACTTTCCACTTTATTGTGTCCCATGTAGTTCCTTGAAATTCACTTTTGGCGCGAAATCTTACCTGAATCGGCTCGTGTGTTGCCACCACTCCAGGACAGACTGCGGATCCTGTCACCCAAGTGGGTCACAACCGAGCTCCGAAACCGTTCCTTGTTTCATCATTCTGGAACCGCCGAACTAAAGGGAACACAGAACGCACGACTTTTTCTCTTTCGCTTCTCGCAACAACTCGCGACAACTCGATGGGACTCCATGGTTCCTTGTCGACGACAGTCACAACGATGACCATGTCAATCAACGAAGAACGATTGATCTCATGGGGAGAATACCATTCTGATGGGATGACCCAAGCTAAAATCGCTCCGCCCATTCAGTCCACTAACCGCATCATGCCAGTTCGTTCGGAAGTGCTCGCAGGAGCCAGTTGCGCTCTCGATCGCAAGGTGGCGCTGATGACATAGTTCGTTCGTAGTCGTACCATTCCAGTTCAGGGGTATCGTAACGTTGGAACGGATGCTCAGGCCGCCGAGACAACAATTAGACGCGAACACACCCACCATAGGGAACCTTCAACACCTCTTGATGGCTCTGTGCTGTGACCCTGTGTTCTTCTGCTTGGGATCAGCCCGGGGAAGTTGACAAGCCACATCCGCATTGCGGTGATGTTGGTTGTGGCTCACAGCATCCTCGTTACGAGTATGTACGCGCCGCGGATTGCATCATCACCCTCGCGGATGACCGTCATGACATTGTTCCTTCGCTGGGGCCGGTGATTCATCACACGCCGCCAACTGCGTCACGTCTCCAGTATCGGCACCTGCAGCGCCATCAACAAAGTCACGATTATGCATGTCATAAAATGAACACTGAGAAAGCCAAGAGCACCGTCAACAAAGAATTCAATACTCGTACCACCATGAAGGCCAACATGGGCACCACCTATGATAGCTCTGGATGTACGGAGTCGTCCTCAGCCGACACTCTGCAACAGACAACGACAACGGAGGCCAGCTCCACTATCACCCTATCGATGCCCGGACTCTCGGCTCCCAAGTCGAGTGAGACTGAGGAAACAGATTCTGTGTCTTCGTCCACGCTCGCATCGACGCCTCCGCGCGCTCCGAATCAATTTAGCGATGACTTCTTCTTCTTCGGAAGAGACGAAGAGCTGCAGCATCTGCGCAACACCCGACAGCGCATCCACGACAACCAACCCATCTTCCCAGCTGCCTTGGTTTGGGGAACAAGCGGAACAGGCAAGTCCCTGCTCATTGAGCACTTTCTCGATCAGACATGCTGCTCCTGCGGGGTCAGAGACCAGTCAAACAAGCACTCAGATGAGCACCAAGATCCGCAGCAGGCACAACAACGATGCTCCTGCTGCTACGTGATGCGTGGAAAGTACGACGAGTACACTGGCAGTAAAGACCCATTCTCCGCCATCATCCAAGCACTCGATGACTTTGCGACTCAGCTCCAGCAAGGGTCTGCTGATGAGCTCGAGCGAGTGCGACGATGCGTACAAAGCGCATTCGCCGCAGACACCGACGTCGCCAACCAAGACCAAGACAACATCACTCACGATGACTCGGTCAGCCAGACGCGTATCGGCACTCCGGTTCAGACCCACTCGGCCATGGCAACCTTGATCGCGGTCGTCCCATCTCTCTCTGTTCTGGTCTCCGACACTGTGGGATCATCCTCGAGTGTCATGACCGGCACATCAACTCCATCAAAGAGAAGCGTGCAGCGTGCCACATCCAACAATGACCTGAGCAATGGATCCGTATCCACCAACAGCGTGCTTGGTCACGCCATGTCGGAGATAGTTGGCGTTGGCGGAGATACCAGTATCAACGCAGCCACAGCTAACTCCCAGAGTGCATGGAACCGGCTCTGCTACATCTTCATCCAGTTCATGAAGGCCATCTCCACTCCGCAACGACCCGTCTACCTCTTCCTTGACGATCTGCAATGGTCATCCGCAGCCGGACTGGATCTTCTGGCGTCCCTTCTCACCGACACTGGTCTCAACGACTTCATGTTGCTCGGTGCGATCCGACAGGAGACAGATCCACACAACCATCAAGCGATGGAGCTCTCGCCACATGCACCCTTGCAAACATCGTTTCTCGACCGGCTGCTGTCCCAGGATGACGTCAACATCGATGTCAACCAGAGCATCAAACAACTGGAGCAGATCACCCTAGGTGATTTATCCGTGACAGACTGCACCCAGTGGCTGTCTCGCCTCCTTCTTCGATCCCGTGATGACGACGACCTCAAGGTGCTGGTATCCAAGATCCACAACAAGACCCACGGCAACGTCTACTTCACGCTCCAGGCCATCGAAGAGCTTAAGAGACGGGGCGTCATCCTTCACAATCGCACCTCCAAGAGATGGGAATGGGATCTGAATCAATCCACCGGCGGCGGTGGTGATCTTCCCATCGGTGACAACATCGTGGCCATCATCGAGATGCAGCTCAAGGATCAACCACACGATCTCCAATATGCTCTATCAGTCGCATCCTACATTCGATCAACCTTCGATATCCATGTGCTACAGGTGGTGCTGCAGCATGTGAATGATCAAGGCGGGTTGGATATGATGTTCCAAAGAGGACGAGAAGGAGTGACAGCAGAAGGAGGAGTCGCACAGATGACCATGCCGGAAGCTTCCGCATGGACGATCGATCGACTGCACTCTGTTCTGGACAAGGCTCTTCTGGAGGGCCTCATCACGAACTCCATCGGTGACAGTCGGTATCACTTCGCACATGATCGCGTCCAGCAGGCAGCTCATGGGTTGATTCCTTTCGGCGAGGCCCGCAACAAGCTCCGGTTGCAGATTGGTCACTGTCTCCTGGACATATACCAAAAGTTCAAAATGACAGCAGCAGCGACATTGATCGCTGATCAAGAGGACGATCAAGAGGAAGGTCAAGAGGGACACAACGATGCCGAAGGACCTACAGGCACCAAGCATGCAAGCCACCATCGTCGCCACCACCACCACCACCAGCAGCAAGATGATCAGCATCTCATCAGAGATGTTGATAGTCTGCTCTTCATTGCGGCTAATCATCTCAACAGCACGCCAACCAAGGATCATCTGTTCCTCGTCACCTTCAACCTCGAAGTCGGCCAGAAGGCACTCCAGATGGCCGCGCTGTCGTCAGCGGCCACCTACCTGCAGAAGGCATCCCTAGCGCTGCAACGCGTGCGCAATCCGTGGGAGGATCACTATGATCTGTGTCTGGAGCTGTTCCGATGCCGGTCGGAGGTGGAGCTATCGTTGGGAAACTTCGAGACCGGCCACAACATCGGCAATGCCATCATCAAGAAGGCGCGGACGCTGGACGAGAAGCTCCCGACCTACTTCGTCATGGCCAAGGCACTTGGACGAGAGGAGAAGGTGGCAGAGTCTCTTTCAATGAGCGTATCCGTAGCGCGGAATTTGGGCGAGTCTCCTCGACGGTTTTACCTTTTCCACGTGACGAATGATCTCATGCGGATCAAGGCCTTCCTCAAGAACAACACGGACGAGAAAATTCTGAATCTCCCGGTTCAAAGCGAGTTCAGAACAATCATGGCGATGAAGTTCGTCCACGAAACTGAATTCCGTTCTTTCTTCTCGGGTGCCTGGCTGCAATGGCTTGTGCACGCGTTGAAACAGATCCGCATGACATTCCGACATGGAATCTGCGATGACTCTGCACCAGCATTTGCGGTGCTGAGTGTCATCTTCGATATCTGCAACGAAGATCGAAGTTTGGTGGCGCGGTGTGCTGGCATTGCGCACAAGCTCTTGCGAATCGCAGGCGGGCCGGAAGAGATTGCTTGGGTTCATTTCGTCGCGTCTGGAGCGATCTACGTAAGCAGCGAGCCCCATGAGAAATGCATCAAGGCCCTGGACCAAGGCTATTCCCTTGGAATGGAATCTGGGAACTTCGAGCTAGGACTGATGAACTTTCAAAACCGCAACATATTGGCGTTTCACTTTGGATGCAAGCTTCAGCCTTTGGTGGGAAGTCTGGAGAATGTCCTCAAGCAATACCAAGTCTACAATATCAAAATGAACACTGGCTTATCTGAGGCACTATTGATGGCGTCGGAATACTTGACTGGTGACCAACCAACCGATTGGGATGCCATCAAGGGACAGACACAGCAGGACCTGAAGAAACATGTCAGTGACGCAAATTGGTTGATGCCGAGATACTCTGCGTTGCCGTTGCCGACCGTCCTCTTGCGCAAATACGAACTCGCACAGCAAATGACCAAGCTGTACTTTGGTTTACCAGATCACTCCAAGAACTATTGCTACGAGATAACCGTCATCCTCGCCCAAGGGCTCTCCTCGTCTGCCTTGTACCGTGCCACAGGCAAGGCCAAACACAAGAAGGAGCTGAAGCGACAAATCAGCCTTGCCAGAGCCTTCGTCGCCAAGGGAAGCAATGCAACGAGCCTCTTGCAGTTGCTCAAGGCCGAGAGGCTCTCCTTGAAGGCCAAAGGATGCGACCTCGCGACTATCCGCCGCGCAGAAGACGCCTACGGTGTGGCCATCGTCGTGGCCCAGAAGTCATCGTTGACTCATTATTGCGCCATTGCTTGCGAGCAGGCTGCCGAACACTTCATTCGAGCGCTCGAGAGAGTCGCTCGCGGCAAGCGCAACGCGAACATGTACGCTTTGCAGACCTCTCTCCATGATTCAATCTGTAAGTACATGGCACGTGCTGTGCAATACTACAGAGACTGGGGCTGCTCCGTCAAGGTCAAGGATATCCAAGAGCGCAGATCCAAGTACTTGAACCTTGAAGATGAGCGTGGCGAAGCGCAGCTTCAGGGTGATGACCACAAGAATGCTCATAAACGGGTTGTCGATGTTGACATCCACAACACAATGGGGCCCATGGCTGATGCATCATCGTCACGTAATGGGCGATCATCGAAGTGGCGGGCTGGAGTGGACGTGAACGATCACAAGACCAAATGGATGCAAGGTTCGGCGAAGGGCAGCGGTTCTGGGAGAGGGGGCGGCATGTCGTACTTGCCCAACGATCATAGCGGCACGATGCATCAAAGCCACACCGATTGCGAAAAGCACGAAGACGATGATGTTTCCGTGTTGACGGATGCGTCAGGTTGATCTCACAACGTGGGTGCAAAATTGGCATGGTGTCCATACTGCCTGCACATCACGCAGCATAACAATAATAGTCAGAAAGCATGGCATTCCTCCGTTCCTTCGTTATTACAATGCGCAGCAACTTGAAGAGCACGAATAACATTGTGCTCAAACAATAGGCGTCTTGGCGGTGCTCGCCGCATGTGTTGATGACGGTACAGGTGCAGCTCATACAACCTGCGTCGAACGAATAACGAGGTCACGATAACACTCGAGTAACCCTACCACCCAGATAAGCTATGTGACTATGGGTTGCCAAACGGTTATTCCAAAACCGGCAGTCACAAAGTTTTTCTCACCGAATCTTGTGAGCAACCAGTTCGCGAATTCAACCAAGGTTGTGGATCTTCCTCGGATGCGCGACGGCCGTTAATCACCGTTGTTTTTTGATTTGCGCGCGAAAGCACACAAGTTCGTAACAGGGCTGGTGTTGCAATGATTCCCACCACGAAGCTTATCGACATGTACGACGTAAGGTCGCCACTCCATGAATCTTTGCATGTATTGATTCTCCGCACACAAAATATTTGACAAGTTTGATATATATTTGCAGTATTACGTATATTCGATGGAATACATATCACGTGTTGAGAGGACGCAAGGTGTTGGATAGTGCAGGTTGCTTTTTTGGCGTCGTGGTGCGTCCTGACTCAATCCATGAGACAGATAGTTTGTTGACAGTCGCTCTGGGTCATTCAATTACCTGAGACAACAAAGGGAGCACAGGAAAGCCAGTCCCACGACCATGAGGTAAATGTTGCCGCAAGCGACGGCGATGTCCATGAAGCGAAGGTCGTCATCGCAACCTTCACCGTCGTATTCCACGCGTCGCTTGAAACCGACGCCCAACCACATGATCCAGCAGACGAAGGCGATGATGTACACGGCGACCAGCTTGTCGTAGCACAGGACGTGCTTGATGCGCTGGATCGAGTTGTTCGCACCGCGCGTCTGGTCGACGGTCTTCACGGCTCTCGTGGCTTCGGCGTTGTCGGCAGTGCCCACGCCCGTCTCGACGGGCAGCAGCGGCACGCCGCCCTCCTCCCGTATCTGGTTCACAATGTGTATAGATGCGAATATGTGCACCGCACACATTATCGCATTGATGACCAGCCACTTCGACAGGGTGGAGCACCCGCCAATGTCGACCATTCCCTTGAGGCCGAACACGATGCCTGGCACGTTCAGTGCCAAGGTGCACGCCATGTATGGGAAGAAGGGTGACATGATCACCTGGCACAGGGATTCACATCCGGTGCCGCATGCCTTGCATGGCAGGCACAGGACCTTGTTGATCTGGTTGCAGAGGCCTCCGAGGCCTTGGCACAAAACGGCAGCCATTGTTGATCGATTTTGATTTGATTGATGTCAGTGTTTCGGTGGGAGTCCGTGGCGTATTCGGATGTCAAAGACGTGTTGATTGTGAGTGGATGCAATCAAGATGAACACTTGTCGTTTCACCAACGAGAGGTGGAGGCAGATGGCTTCGTTGTCGTGTCGATTGGCGACATTGGGGCTTCGTCGTTTGCGTTGCTTCTCTTTCTGTGTGTGCGTTGGAGTCAAAGACATGAGAAATGTGAGTGCAAATGAAACATGTGGCATGTGTCCCAACGACACCTCACACGACATCAAGACCTCGCTGAATTTCATTCAAGTTGTGTGTCTCGTTGACTAATACGACTAACAGTGTGAGGCTAATGAATAAAGCTAGATACTTTGTTTGATGAAGCTCAAAGGCGTCGCAGAACTATGACTCCTAAACAATGTTAACTTCCTCGCAGTCATGGTTAGTAGGAGAAAGGATTCTACACTATAGTATCATATGCTAATCCACATCGGTAACTCTAATCTCCGAGGTACGAGTGCTCTGGTGATGTTCAGACAACGGGCTCGGTCTGCGCGACGTACTCGGGGTTCGGCGTGATGATCTCCATGTTCAAGACATCTGCGCAAACGCCGTCGCCTTGACCGGCACGAAGCGACTTGCTTGGTGCTTGGGTGCCTGCAGTGCTGTCATGGTTGTTCTCGTTCACCATGGCATCGTTGCGGTGATGAGATTCGTGAGAGCTCCGTGCTTTTGTGTTTGGCGATGCTGATGGTGGTGGAAGTTCCTCATCCATCGTGTCATTCTCGTCGTCGGTATTGTCCATGCGCTCACCGATCTTTGGAGTTTCGGTTGCGGATGGCCTGGAGCAGCAGCACGTACAGACCAACAGAGAAATGATGGTTGCCAGGGTAATACCTACAATGGCGAGCACCCAGATCTGCCGCAGATCATTTGAATCGGTTGCGTTCTCGGAGGATTTGGTGACGGACCCATCAGAAGTATCATCTGGGCTGCCGGCGTTGCTGGCGGTGTCTGGGCTGCTTGTTATGCTGTCCTCACTTTCGCTGGCATCGCTCTGTCCGTTCGACTGGGCCTTGTCGTCTCTGCCAGAGCCTTCTGTGTCTGTGGTTTCCGTTGGACTGCTGTCGGTGGTCTTTGGTTTGCAAATACCGGGTAGGTTGGTAGATGAAGCGCCTGTACCGTCGTCGCTCTTATCGCATTTCAACGATGGGTGGCAGTTCTCCTGTTCCCATGCGGCCACACCATCGCCACAGCTCTCATTGTCTGTACGATAAGCCACGCAGACCTTGATCGGTGGCTCAATCGTCGTTGGTTTGTTGGGCCCAAACCAGGTCCTTTCTTTGACCGGTCTGCACCAATGAGTGCCTCCACAATCATTGTCAGCTTGACATTGGGTGGCGCAATGACCACCGATGTCGGGAAGGTTGGGATTCAGGAGATTGCACGTGAGCGATGGATCGCAGCGAGATTGATCGAATTCGGGAGTGAACTGGTCGCAAACCTCACCCTCCTGAGCGAAGAGAGCGCATTGCCTCTCGCCACTCTCCTTGCCACCAAACGTCAACCTGCACCAGCTGTTGGCGGGACAGAAGCTACCATCGAAATGGTTGACTGGTAGGCCAATCTCCTCGAGCATAGTGTCGCCTGGTGTGCAGGTGAGGCTTGGGCAGGAGACGGCACCCACGCGTCCAGCACAGTCGAAATTGACTTGTGCAGCTCCAATGCTCGGTATCAGAACGTCCTGGGGAGGGTTTGCGCCAATGTTCGCAGTGCCTGAAGGATCGTATGTGACGACGACGCTCTTTGGTATCCACTTTGTATTGGCTGGATCATAGCATTCATTGTAGGAATTCCACACGGCAGACGACCCTTCCAGTTGCGGATCTATGACGGCAAAAGAAAACGAGATGGCGCCGTTCGTCTGTGGTGGTGTGGCTTGGATGTGGTTCGTGCAGAATGCCGTCGCAGTCCTGGCAAGCTGGAGGTACTCGTCATCGGTGATCTCATGATACCTGAAAGCGTGAACTGGAGGAGTTGAGGTGAAGAGGGAGAGCAAGACGATGGATATGCGCATGGTGAATGAATGGACAGATGGATGGAAGCTGCCACAGCGTCACAGAGGGGGGAGGTGTAAGTGTAAGACAATTTGTTATTGGTTGTTGGCTGCTGTTGATGCGATTGCTTGCTGTTTGTTTTCACAGAATTGTGTGAGGATGCGACAGACCACACAACAAATAGTTCGAGGCTGCCACAAACGCGACAATCGGCGACGACAGACACAAGAAAGACGTTGTTGTTTGTGAATTGCACACAGCAAACGCGCCATTTCGCACACACTCGCAAGTAGTAGTAGAGAGGAACTCCCAACCCCGGTTATCCGTGACGGGTGTGAGAATCGGTGTTTCTCCACCAAGGCAGAGTGCACTCTTGCACGCCTGACCTACTGGTGCAGCTCAATGTATCGCGCTCACTTCTTCGTACGTATCTACTCGTCCACACATGCTCTGCACCAGTATTGAATCACGTATGACTACCGCGCTAACCAGTGTACTTCCAAGAACAAACCTGAAGTATCGTGGCAATGGGCACGTGTTTCTGTGCCCACCTGCAAAGATCGAGGATAGCCGTTGCATTTCTCCGATGGTGATGATACTGGTGATGGGATAGTCACCTGTGGGAGCACGATGCTAGAGGACGAGTGGCGACCAGAGTTTTTATCGGAGCGCAAAACTGGCGTGCCCATCAAGGTCTGGCAACTCCACCAACACCGACATCACCTCGCCATGCATTGTTGCGAGAGATTTGCGCACATAGTAGCACTCGCAGTGTTGGAATTCGGTACTGCGCGAACAGGCGGCGTCATCCGCGTTGATTGCACAACGCACGCGCATGGCATTGCCAAGATCTAGACAATTCACGGGAAGAGAGTCGAACCATACACCCGAGCGAGCGGATCCAGCAAGACCAGTTTTGCTTCGTCTTCCCCGACCTGTCGGACGAAATGTTTGATCCACGGACGAATGTCATCATCCGTTTCGACATCGTCCTCTGTTCCTGCGGCCTTTAAATTCTTCTGCGCGAAGTTATCGGCAGTCTTGTGCGTCTGCCGCACGTCACCGGAGCGTTCCAAGTAGGCTTCTCGTGTGCCGATGTAATGCTGCAGGCGGAAGGGACTTGCGATGTAGTCCATTCCGCTGCCTGTATGACCGTTGGTGCCGCAGAGCTGCGTGTTGGGATTGTGGATGGATTTGACCTTGCCCATGGAGATGCTATCGGGAGTGTCAAAGTACCGCAAGTTGATCATTGCTTTGCTGAACAATCCCGTCCGCTGTTTCGCATGCTTGCGATGCCGCAGCGTCATAAGGTGCATCGGATTCACACGTCCCATTGCGGTACCTTCATCATCGAAGCCACGGTTCACCAGTTCCGCGGATGACTCATAGCTGGAGAAGATCAGGCCGGGAACATGAAGGCAGCGCGTGCTACCAAACCACCGTCGCAGAAACGAGAGTATGTTCGGGTTCGACTGCATGGACGGCAGCTGCTGCCGTATGGGCAATGCCTTCTCGCGCTCCATATCAATATGGTCCTTCCAATGGCCACGGCCGAGCGTGTCGTAATGGCTGGCGTTCTCAGACTGTGGATGCAGGTAGTTGAAGATCAGGAACTCGTCCGTATCTGTGAACAGCACCCATTGGTCCTCATCCTTTGGCTGTTCCTCCTGCTGCTGCTGCTGCTGCTGCTGCTGCTGCTGCTGCTGCTGCTGCTGCCGAGAACGCTTGAGATGCCGCATGCATGTGTAGACGAAGGTCCGCTGTCGTCTGCGATGCTCCTTGACGCGCCGTCCCTTCACGGGATTCGGATCATTCTGCGGCCAGTATTCATCAGGTCCAATCTCCATCCATTCTTCATCTGCTTTCCACACCGTCACATCGACCAGTGACCTCCATCGTTGCAGTACCTCCACGATGCGCTCGGGATGATGAGAATGAGGATCGATGGCGACGACGAGGTTGCCCAACGGCAGAGCAGTGTAGTGATAGGCCATCCATTCCGTCAGTTTGACCGTGTCGTCCATCACCAGCAGGCATGCTGACATGCTGCCGCCGCCATTTGCGATGGAAGAACGAGCTTTCGCGTCATCATCATGAGTTGGGCTCTCCGATTGGTGCTCTGCCATTCTTTGGATTGTTTCTGCCTGTGAGGGTCGGGGAACTCCATGCATCGTTCCGCCGGCAGAATTCTCCCAAACCTTGCCCTGCAGTGTCCCCGGAACGATGAGAGAGTACTGCAGCATCTCCATCCAGCCAAAGCAGACGATGGCAGAGGACACCAGCAAGCACTTGGTCAGAGAAGCTGTTCGCTTCTGTCCGCAGCACAGCGCCGCACAGCCACAAGGCCCTTCATGTTGCTGCGTTGCATTGATCTTAGTCTTCCTTTGATTGAGCCATCGTCGTTGCTGCCGTATCCTTGTCGGTATCATCGTGCACGATACTATAGAAGGGAAGGGTATGCACGAACGTGTGTGCGTATCGTGGACGACTACGCACTCGTGTCTCGTGGCCGACATGACCGTCGTGGTGGAAAGTCGGAGGGAGGCAAGAACAACACCGACAGCAGCGCGTGTGTTTGTCCTGGCACGTTGTTCAGTGTTTCGTTCGCCAAAACGTCCACGTAATTTGGCGCCAACCGACCACTTGGACTATTCAGACTGTCGACCAGCATGACTCAATTTGTTCGATGAAGCACTTTTGTGTTCCTCGTGGTGATGTTGATGCTCTTTCCACGTTGGCGCAATTCGAGGCATGTTTGTTGTCAATGTTACGGCAAATCCCCATCGGATCATAATCTCAATGGCAACAACAACAGCAACAACAACAACCAATCTCATCTCCACTCATCACGAACATAGCCAAGATGGGAAAACGAGGCATCGTACAAGCCGCACTGTGCATGCTGATGTGCATGCAATCCGCCCATGCGCGGAAGAATGTGCCGCTGGCATCACCTTCGGTGTCGGCACTGACATCAGCAACGCAACCTGCGTTTCCATCGCAGCGTGCGACACTGGCATCATCATCATCATCATCATCGTCTCGCTATTATTCCAACAGCCGCAGGACGTGGGGAATCAAACGCGGAAACGAAGACGATGACAAGAATGTGGACTTGTCAGCGACATCCCTCGTGAGCCGCGGACGGTACATGCGACTGTACCCCATGCACCAATTGCTGGGCATCCGCCGACCAAACGATGGCACGAGCTGGACCACGGTGCTCGTGCTCGCCAACATCGTCGCGTTCTTCTTCCAAAGCGCAAGACCGGGCTTCACGCAGTGGGGCATGAAGTACTCCGACCGCATTTTGCGTGGCGAAGAACTGTACCGTTTGTTCACGCCGATGTTCCTGCACGGCAACTTGCCGCATCTCATGATGAACATGTACTCGTTGACGTCGATGGGACCCAACGTCGAGCGGTTGTTCGGAGCGGGGCGTTTCCTCAGCATGTACATCACGGCGGGCGTGGCGGGAAATATCTTCAGCACGCTGTACGTGCCGAATCCGTCGCTGGGCGCCAGCGGTGCCGTGTTTGGTGTCCTGGGTGCCTACTTCACCTTCTTGGCGCGCAACGAGCATCTGTTCGGACGGTACAGCGAGGTGATGACAACGAGGTTGCTGCAGACCGTCGGCATCAACGTCTTTTACGGTTTCATCAACCCGGGTATTGACAATTGGGCGCACTTTGGTGGATTCGTGGGTGGCGCGGCCATGGCGTACTTTTTCGGACCACGATTGCAGGCCTTCCGACTACCGAACGGCACCACGGGTCTGGTGGACGATCCCATCATGCGTTTGCCGCGTCCCATCGAGTCGCTTCCGGAGAAAGTCGGTTCGACGTTCACAACGATGAAGGAGAAGATCACGGGACCAGCTCCGCTACCGTCGGAAATTGACCAGCAAACGAGATGGAAGGACAAGCCGACCAACCGATTCCAAAGACGCCAGGCGCCGTCGCGGTCGATACGTCCCAGCCGAAGATGATGGAGTTGGCTGCTACAGTGTTGGAGCAACTTGTGTTTGACAGTCCCGACATGGAAGAAGATGAGAGTGATCATGGAAGATGATCAAGGAAGATACATAGCTTCCAATGAAGCTCAACATGCTAGTGCAGTAGTATTGTATTAACGCATTATAGCATTGTTATCTGTTTGGTCCTCTTTGTCGAGTGTCATGAGATGCTGGTGACTTCAGTTGGAATACTCCCTCCAGACAGAGTTCGGGCATGTGCTCGCTCGGTGCTGCCTTGTTGTGACTATTCACGTTGGAGAAGTTGCATGCGCGAAAGAGAACAATTGCTTGCGTCTTTCACCCGATCCAGGATGCCGAAGATGTCCACAATCGTGCAACCACAAGACAACTTCTCCATAAATTCAACAACTCAACAATTGGGCTGAGCAGAGCCGGACAGCCTCCAAAGCCTGCCGATCCGTACTCAACACATAATATTATATTCTAATATATTGGTCCTGAAGTCATATGCCTATCCAACTGACAAGCATACGTACGACTAGAGCAGCGACAACATGAGAACATGAGCAACGAAGCATCCCGCAGACAGATTGGAGCACTGGCGAGCTTGAAGACACGAGTCCGACGATTGGCGGCAGGCCTGTTCCTCGTCTTCGCCATCTGCCTCTGCAACGTCTGCTTCCTGCATTACCGTCTGGCGCAGCATGGCGATGCATCCCATGCCGTCATTGCCATGGGCGGTGATGATCGCAACATGATGAGCGGCAACCACCTGCCACAACCCCAAGCAAGCACCAACAAAGCACGGCTCTTCAGCATCATCGACTACGACACCGGCAAGGTCATCGGCGATCCATCCTTCCTTCTGCAGTACGCCATCATCGGCTTCCCCAAATGCGGCACCACCGCCCTGGCCGATTGGTTGGCGCTGCATCCGCAGATCCGGACCTTTCCCAAGGAGGTCTTCGCCCTCATCAATCAGACGCCGCAGTTCCTCATTTACCGCATCTGGACGACATTGTACCAACCGCAGCAGCAGAACAGCAGCAGCACCACAATTACCATGGGATACAAGAACCCGCTCGACATCCGCGCGCCGCACTCCTTGCGCTACCTCAGCGAGCTCTTTCCACAGGCCACGTTGATCGTGGGCATCCGGCATCCCGTGCCGTGGTTCGAATCGTTGCACAACTTCAAGGTCCAGAACCTGCCTCCGAATGTGCATCCCGGCTACTACGGCGACGCCAACTTGCTGACGCACGATTGTTATCACTGGAACGAGACGGATTGTTTGGGCGCCGCGAAGGGCCTCTTTCACATTCATTTGGCGTCGCTGTGGAAGACGTCCGTCGTGCCGGCGCAATGGATCGCGCAACACCCGATGTATCTGTCGGGTTCCTCGCGCGTACGGAATCCCGTCTTCTTGTATGAGATGCGGCAGCTCGGCGATCCGCAATTGCGACGTGATCTTGCGACGGCGTTGCAATTGCGCGACGATGCCGCGTTGGCGCAGGCCGTGCCGCGATCCAATCCCGATTACGTCGTGCTGAAGACGGCCAAGCAGCAGAGACGGCGCGATAAATTCAAGATCCGCATCTGCGATGACGCGTATCGGCCCTTGCGTGCAGCGTTGATGGAGACGGCGCGGTTGTCGTCCGAGTGGATTCGGTCCGAGTTCATGGTGCAGCCGGACGTGACGGTGTCGTCGCCGCAGCGGTTTGAGGAGTTGCTAATGGATTGGATGGTGGATCCGTGCGAAGCTGCAGGGTGATTGTTGGAAAACTTAAGGTGGTTGAGGTTGCAAACTAAAGTCCGAATACATGGTGTAGTTGTACTGCGATGTCCAGAGTGGTGGAGCGACAAAGAAGGAACGACTTCACGAACCAGCGATTGATTGATGAGACAAAGCGAAGGAAGGGTTGATTGCATACCTTTAGACCAGAACCAACTCTTTATTCGAGACGATATTATTAATGTGTAACTGTACTTGGATGTTCCGTGTTTCCTTCCACGAGGTGATTAATCCCATCGCGGTTCTGGTACTCGCATGCATGCACTCTACTCCAACGTCCGCAGATACTGCTTGGCGGTTTCGTAGGTCGTCCACGAAATGGCAACGGCAGGCGTGTGCGACAGAACACGAGGCGTCATGCCGCGGAAGAATCCCGCGAGACCTTCGTTGAGATAAATGCGTCGCGCCGCCTGCTGCCATCCCGTGACGAGCGGCGTGGAGGATTTCATGGGACATGCCTCCGGTGGCACGCCGATGGAGCAGACGGGTGACAGCTGCTGCGTTTGCAGGAAGGTCTTGATGCGGTCCAGCGGCGTCGTCGTTGCGGCGGCCGTGAAGCCTGCGACGGCCGAGGCGCCCATCGTGACGGGCAGCGTGAGGGGTTTGGGGTGGCCGTCGGAGTTCGTCCATTGCTGCTTCAAGAATTCGTTGGTGCCGACCATGACCATTCCGTACGGGACGTTGGTGGCGAACGTGACAGGGAAACTGCGGAAGAGACTGGACCAGCCTTCGTTCTGCACCATGGTTTGCAGGGCATGCGACAAGCCGCGGTAATGGCCAAGCTGCAATCGCTGCTTGACGGTGTCCAGCGGAGCGAGGATGACATCATGCCCCAAGGTGGCTGCGGCACCAGCCAGAGCGGAACCGTAGGCGGTGGCCTCATGCGTCTTTGGGTCCAACGTGGCTGCCTTGACGACCTCGTAGGCTGAGAAGTAGAGGGCGTGCGCCGGAATGCATCCGATGAGGATGGTCTGCACGCCACGCCACAGCCTCCGGATGCCCATGATCTGCTGGTGCACCGATGCAGCAACTTCAGCCGACGCCGCTCTGGCCGCGGTGGATGTCGATGTCGCGGTGGCGGAAGAGGCGTTGTCCACGATGATGGGCTGGCTGACGAGGTACCTCATCGTCTGCCACATGCCGTAGTTGGCCATGGGGTGGTGACGACCGCTGGCTGCCGCATTGGAGGCCGCCCTGGCCACCGAGGATCCCCCACCGCTGGCTGCTGACGCCTTGGAGACGGCAGTTTGGCACTCCTGCTTGATGGCCGACGACGAGGCGACCGAAACGTTTGGCTTTCCCGGAATGGAGTGATCGACGCAGGCGGCACATACCTGGATGTGCGTTCGGACAGTGTCCAGCGGGTACACCATGACGTGCTCAGCCACGCCAGCCAAGCTGCCGGCGATGCAATGATGAAGGAAGGGAGAATTCCCATCCCACTCTTCCCATTCCTCGTCGAAATCTTCCTCCTGAAGCGCCTGCGCCTCCATGGCCGGAGTTGTTCCAGCAGAAGCAGGCATCGGTTGCGGAGTCGAGGCGGACGCAGAGGCGGCCATCACTTGCTGATGATGAGGTTCTGGGTGTTGCGGTTGCAGTCGCTGTTGCTGCTGCGGTTGTTGTTGCACTGGTCGTTCCAGTTGTTGCTGTTGTTGCTGCAGATGTTGCTGTGATGGATGCATGTTGCTATTGGTATTGCTGTTGGTATTGCTTTCACTTTTGTGTGGTTGTTGTCAATGCGAATGTGATGACGAAAGACGAGAAAGAAGCTTTGGTGCGCCTATCTGCACGATCGAGTCTAATCCAATTCAATCCAATCCAATCTGTTGGTTCGGTTTGCACTTCTTGTCAAATGGAACGCAACCTGGATCGCGCCAATTGAACTTCGAGGCAGTTGCGATGGGGAGAAACAAAAGGTTCTGCGATCAAGACAGAGTGTTTTCTCTTTCTCGTTTGCTGCAGCCAATGGATCTACCGCCCTCTTGCCCTTGCCCTTGCTTTGGTCTTGGCTTTGGCTTTGGCCTTGGCTTTGGTCTTGCCCTTGCCCTTGCCCTGGCTTTGGCTTTGGTCTTGACTCTCGATGTTTCTTGCTGCTGCTCTGTTCAAAGCTTGTGCTTGTCGGTTGCTTTGGTCACGATTAATGGCGATGGCGATGATGATGACGATGATGATGACGATACTACACTGTTGTTCTCTTTCTGTCGGAGTTACCGTTGCATTCATTTGTGATCAAAGACAAGTGGAAGAGCCTGTTCCTTCTCCTTCATCCGTTCATCCATCAATCCATCAATCAACCCTCCAATTCATCCATCGGTTGGCGCGGAAAGGTGAGGACAAGAAGAAACAGAGGGGCACGATCAAGAACACCTCCGAAGGAGAGCGCAGCCCTTGTGGACCTTCGCCGCTCGCGCACCGCGCAAATTCGGGGTTCGGAGATTGGAGTCAAACAGAAGGCCGCAAATTCACCGATGGTGGCCAAACATGCCGTGCGAGGGCAGAACGTGACGCCAAGTGCTTCGATTTTGTTCTTGTCGTTGCACATGCGACGTATGGTCGGACAGACGAGCATAGTAGTCGATCGAGTCAGCTGGCCAAGTTAGACCGAATTCTACCCAAACCTCTCCAAATTCATCAGATTGCTATTCGCCACACTTGTGAGACAGTGGTGCCATGCTGCTCAACTCGTACACGTTGTAGGTACTGCAACCGGTGATCAACCTCAAATCGGCCTATTGGCATTCTATCCCAACGCCAAGATCGCTCTTCTTCCAATCCAATGACGGCTGGAGCTTATTACTCCGCAGAGTCCTCGTATTCGTACACTGTCGAATACTGTATTCACTCCTCCCGACGTGTTCCGCCATACGAATAGATCGGTGCAAGTTTAGTATTCCTTTTCTTTGTCCAGACCTGATCCAACCCCACCCATTCGCCAGGGCCAACTTGCGATGATCTCCATCGCGCAGCAGGCGTGCAAACCAAGAACAAGCCGAAATCCCATGCCGCGTTGCAGAAGGAATGGTGCGACAAGGATCGGTATCAGCATGGTCAGTATCTTCGCCGCGGTGGTTCTTCTGCTAGAATCGCTCGCCTTTGTCATCGACGTGGTGTCGGTCACTGCATTTCGTCGAACTTGCGGCAGTATGCAGCACACCATGGACGGAACACATTGATGCAGTGTTGAGACCCAGAGATCCATTGGAATGAAGGCGGCGCTGCTGCCATCGTTCTTCCCGTAGGCCAAAGTGACGGCAACCTTGCCGGCCAAAAGGCACGGCCCGATGATCACCATCATGCTGGCGAGCGTTGCTGTCGAAGACAGCTGCGGGATGCGCGCAATTCGTTGCTGCTTCTCGGTCCGGTCGTCATCCTTGGGTGGCTGCCTATCTATCACTGATGGCGCCGGCGAATCTGCCGACGAACAAGCCGTGGCGATGAACGGGAACAGCACCAAGAAGATGCACCAGCAGATCAACCAAAACGACGTCGCCAAGTTGACGGATTGCAGATGCTTCTCCTTGACGAATCGCCGAAGACAGTGGACGACTGTCTGCCAAATTGTAATGCTGGTTGCGCCACACACGCATACTTGCACCAGTATCCTGCCATGCCACCGTCCGCATCTGCTCTGTATCAGGATGGACACGGCAGCTTGGATCAGGAACGCAATTGTGTTGGCCACGAAGATCCAAATGGAGATGACCTCCCAACGCACATCGATGAAAACGCGCGCAACTCCAAAGACTGCGATGATTCGCATTGCATGCCTCGTCCATATTGACGCATCATGTGGCTCGACGACGAAGCTGAGCGATCGATGGAAGATCAGAATCATCGTGTAGATAGCGACCAGGATCGGCAGATTGTATAGCATTGCGGAGTACATCGCCACCGTCTTCATTCTTCCAAACGTCTGTTGCATGCGACCGTCATACTTGAAAGTGTCTGCAGTCAGCTCCTGTCGTGGGTTCTTGAACTGCTGCTGTTTGAAGCCAATCAAGCGCAGAATGCGAGCTTGTCGCTCCGTTGAGGAAAGCTTCGCCTTTCTACCAACCACATCCAGCTCCCAAATCATGGATCGAACAAGATCAAGAAGGCTGTGGCACCAGACTATCGCTCGATGATCTATCCCCAGACTGCCCCTCTCGGTCAAGTCGGTTGCATGCAGCGACATGAAGTGTGATGCTTTCGACGACGACGACGCCATCGTTTGGGATGATTTGCCTGCTGCGCCAACAGATATTGAAGGCACCACGCAAGCCTCATGGCGAATCATTTCATCTCGCACCCCGCCGCCAATAGACACAATGAACCCATCATCAGACGCATCTTGGTTTGCTTGTGACGATGATATTTTCATTGGAGTTGACATCTGTCGGAAGATGTTGTAAATCGTGGCATCAAAGGCGTAGAGCGGATTGGAATGTGGCGTCGCCAATGTGATGATGTCGTTGATGTAACCCCGAAGATCGGGGTGCGTATGATACATGTGCCGAGCAACAAATCCACCCATGGAGTGCGCAACGATGGAGACAGTTGACACCTTGCATGTAGCCTGCAAAGAAACAAAGGATATGGAGGAAAGACAAACGAAGGGTGAGAACATACATGCAGTTGCCCAATGAAACGGACGATCGTAGTTTCCCACAGCACATGGATAAGGCCGAAATGATACCTCAACAACAGCATTGACGTACGACGAGATGGCGGACGGATGCGGCCACGAAGTTGCTTTGTGCCTCGAAGAACTCGCCGTGCAACGCGCTGCCTTGTTCATGAAAATCGGCCGCGTACACTTCGTACACAAAATCGTCTTCGTCGGTTGCATTGCCGCTGGTTGCGCTGCTTGTTCGAAGCATCTTGAGAACGTCCGTGACACTGACGGACCTTCCGGTCATACGATCTCCATGAGCCCCCAGCGACCGTGCTTGATCATGCGATCCCCAGTGGCCTGGAATGAACATCACGATATGGCCAGAAGAGCGCGGCAACGGTTCCATCTCTCCAGTGGTTTCATTTTCCACGAACCCGGCGCACCATGCATCCGCATCAGCGGATTGCAACAGCTTCTGATTGCGTATGATCGAGTATCTCGGATTGCGGTGATCTATGAACTTGAAGAGCCGGTACTGCTGCGCGAGCGGCGAGTCTGACCAGCTCGGTTTATGGTCGATAGATCCTTTCGGAGAATGTGCCGGTATCGTTGTGCTCATATCCACCTCCAGAAACCGAAACCTCGAGTAGGTCATGTCACATTCCTCGCCTGTGTGGAACCCCATTCTCCAAACGAATCCAAAGATGAAGCATGCCACGGCCGCAACGTGCAGAAGCACGATCGATAGCTTCATGAGTGAGTTCCATCTCAGCGCATTCCATCGTTGCGATGATCCAGGTGCTTGCACCTGGCGGCTTGGCAGCGGGCTTTGGTCACCATGGCGCGTTGCGGTGGTCGTGCGCAAGGAATCGGAGGGCATGGAGCGAGCAGGCGTTGTCATTGATGATGATGGAGGCGTCGGCGACGTTGACAGCGATGGAGCGGACGCTTCCGTGGTATCCATCTGTCTCACTCTCTTCGCTCACTCCTCACATCCACGCCGTGCTTGCTGTTGGATATATCGATGACGAGTCCTTTGGATTATGTATGGTCCCCTCCAGGCGCTCTTCTCGTGTACGACTACGAGCTGAGAGTGGACACGCATGTGGTGCGACGCATCCGTTTGTTCTTTGGCTCTTTTGTGGATGGCAAACTGTTGGGCGCAGTTCGCGGCTCGTCACGTTGTGTCGAATCGTGCATCGCGGATTGGCGTTTCCGTGCTCGTAGACTGTCCGCACAAAAATAGTTGCAAGTAATCAGACCACGGTTTTGTCTGCTCGCTTTTGCCGTTTGGTTGTGATCGATCGACCGCTTCGATTAAAAAATTATGAGCAGCTGACTCAACCGAATACCACATCACGAGAAATGATACGGCAGCAACAACAGCACCAACAAGCACGACGACAAGACAAGAAGCAAACCGCGAGGAAACCGCGAGACAACCACGAAGGCGGTGCCGACCATGGCGAGAACGAAACGCCAGGACCGACGCTGAACCGCCCTCCGCTACTCTCAGCTCGAGCACGCTACCAGCACGCCACGTCCATCGTCAGCATCCCTGAGGAAGCAAGAGGAGACATCGACCGACAGCAGGAGGATAACAACGCAAGACCACACAGGAGAATGATTTCGAGATTCGCGCAGTTCGCCGCCAGACGGGCACTGGTCCGACCATCCGTCAGCCGGCCAGCAGTGTCGTTCTTCTCCACAGAAGAGACTCCTGTTCCTGGTTTCGGAAAGGGCAAGACGTCGACTGGAATTGTACGTTTATCATGACTTGCGTTCGCGTGAAGAAGCAAGACTGTTGAGCTGGGTGGATGGACCATTGGATCGGTGCATGCCGTGTCATGTGAAGTGACGGAGGTACCTCGCTGCGATTTGAGCCTGAGTGCAAACAAATGGTGCAGTGCGGTACTACTCTCGTATCATCATCGTCGTTATCGTCATCAGCATGCTATCTGCACTGGGGGCTTGGGTATTGGATCGTTGCGCCGTTGGGACGTTAGGTTGTTGGCAACTGTGCTCATTCTTGGCTGTACCGATGATGACGATGATGATGAGACACTATCTGTGGACTGGGCTGGACTGGACTGCAGTACTCTGCTCTACTCTCTCTCTCTAGTCAATACCAACATCTTCACCAATCGTTTCTCCTCTAACTTGATTGCGTCTCTTCTACACTGCACCCGAATATTCATTGTGCACTGTCCGTGCATCATCTATGTGTATCGAATACGATGCGGCGCTCCATCATATCATACACGCTGCATACGCGACTTGCATGACTTGCGCCGCTGGCCTCTTCGTGACAACAACAGGTCGGCCTCCCCGTCGACCCGGACGCCGTCTCAAAGATCGTCGTCAAGTACCAGGAACTGCTGGACAAGATGGCGGCCAGCGACATGCCGGAGACCGCGCAGTACAGAATGGATCTTGAAAAGATCGCGAGATTCCGAATCAAGATTGCCATGGAGAATCCGGACGATCCGGATCTGGTGGAGGATCTGGTGCAGTGCGGGCAGGTCGAGGAGCTCGTGAAGCAAGCGGATGATGAAATGGAGGTCCTGGACATGTACCTGTCAACCCGCATGTGGGAGCTTGTGGCCTCGGAGGATGACGCGGACGATTTTGAGGTGGAGCACGATCCCGACCCGGCGGATGACCAGAAAGGAATGGACAATGACGATGCTGCCGCTGCTCCGGAGAAGTAAAAGGCAGTTGCCGATCAGACAGGAAAGCAGGCAGACGGACGGACGCACAAGCAGCGCAATGTTGGCACTGTACGCTGCTGGTATAGCTGCCGCTGTCGCTATCGCTGCAACAGGTAACAAAACGAAATTAGCAAGCATCTCCATTCATTATTCAGTTCTTCGGATCTCAACCATGCTTCAGGTCGCAATCAAATTTGCAGCGCACCGTTGGCCTGGTAGAAGCTGCCACTGACCATCCCGGACCTTACTCAAGTCACGATGTCCATGGAGACCACGTTGTGCCAAGCAGGATGGCATAGTGCACACCCTTCGCCTTGAATGCTGCTGCCTCCTGCTTTCGATGCCAATGTCAGAAGCATGCAACTATCATACCAGTACGACTAGGTCGTACCATACACATGCAGTGACGCCCACGTCCGCACCTCTCAGCATCGTCGTACATGCGACACATTAACAGTCTCCGACAATCCCTGCGAGTACAAGGACTGTGTTGCATGCAAGTGATAGTCCTAGTATCTATGAATGTATCCGTAGCGTGTTGCAAAAGGTTCCAAGTCTTGCCACAGGTTCACGACATTGCTGGCTGGCAGGTTCAATGCCCGGGCCACGCTGTCGTTTCAAAATTCAAATGTATTAGAGTGGAGCGTCTATGGTACTTCACCATTCCGCTCTTGGGATGCCGAGCTCCACAACGAGCTGGCTGCCACAAACTGCAGCTCTCTCGCGACGTTGCCGTCCTATTCGGTTCCATTGATCAGGTCCGGAGCAAGCCGGTTAAGCATGAACAAGGCGTCGATGGGTGCGTCCGCGAGCATGGCCAGGTGCAGGGGCAACCTGCCGCGATTGTCCTTCACGTAGATGGCACCAGAGAACGAATCCAACAACGCCTGCAGATTCTCAACGAAGCCGACGTTGCCGGCAAAACTGGGAGCTCTGCCGGCGAACGTATTGACGTACGCGCTGATGGATGTTTCCGGGCCGTTCCAGAATTCCAACGCGTAGTGCAAGGGGAGCCTCCCGGAAGTATCCTGCACCTTGGTGCCCTCGGGATGGATCGTCACCAGCTTTTGGAACACGGTGGTTGGGATGGTGGAGATGTGCGCCGCCGCGCGATGCAGCGGCAACCTTCCGAGATGGTCCGTCATGCGCAGCGTCTGCGGACTCCTGGACATGAGAAGGACGACCAGGTCCTTCTGCCATTGCGCCCACTTGGAGGTGGAAGGATCCGTGTGGCTGCCAACGCCACGGCGGCGCTTGGCCCGCCACACGGCCCTGTCCGTGGAGGGCAGCAGCGCATGGTGCAGAGGGAGCTTCTCGTCATGATCGAACTCCTCCAATGCCTGCGGGCATGCGTCGACGAGCATCTGGATGATGCCCATGCGCATCTCCTCGCTGACTGCGCGATGCAACGGCAGCTGCCCGTACCGATCGGGCGTCATGAGCGCTCTCTGTCCGGACCGGCTGATCAGCAGCTGTATGTGATCCAGGCTGTGCCCGCTGTCGGGTAGGAGATGCAGCGGCAGCCGGCCCTCGGCGTCAGTCGCCAGCAAGGTCTCCGGAGCATGGTTGATCATGTTCTCCAGGACCCGGACGGATGCGAGACGCACGATGGCCCTGTGGATGGGCAACCGCCCGCTGCTGTCCTGCGTCGTCAGCAGCTGCGGGTACCGCTCGGAGAGCAGATCGACAGCATCGACGGAGACGGAGCTGGGCAGATGGTGCAGGATGAGGTTGCCGCCGTTCTCGGACGTCTCGAAGATGCTGGAGGGCGTCTTGTCGAGGATCATCTGAAAGATGAAGGCGGCGGTGGAACCTTCGATGGCGCAGCGCAGGGGGATGCGGCATCGGAAGTCGGCCACGGCGAAGCCCCACGGCGGCGTGCGCTGCACCAGGAGACAGAGGATGTCAGTGCTGGTGCGGAAGCAGATGGCGCAGTGCAGCGGCAGCTGCCCGACCTCGTCTTGCGCCAGCAGCGGATGCGCCACCTCATCGTCGTGCGTCATGGGGTCCTCCCGCAGCAGAGTCTCGTCGTCATCGCCCAGCAGCATGTCGACGAAGTTGGCCCTGGGCCTGGCATGTCGCCTCTGCACGGCCAGATGCACCGGCAGACAGCCTTGGTTGTCCTTGGACCTTCGCATCGATATCCGCTGTTCCGGCGACGCGATGTCGAAGAGGTACTTCAACACCGCCGTGTTGACCTGGAACAACGCGGCCGTGTGCAAGGGGAGATGGCCTTCGCTCGTGTAGACGTCCAGGATCTTCTGCCGCTGTTCCGGTTGTCCGCGTTGGGTGGTCGCGCTGATGGTTGGTTCGCATAGATCCGCGACAGCGATGCCGCGTCTGACTTCGTCGATGCTGTTGGCCTGTCCCAGCAGCCGCTGGATGGTCGAGATCTGCACCCTGGGATCCTCCAGGGCGACGTGCAGAGGGGTGCGACCGCGATTATCCACCTCCAGCAGACACGCGGGGTCCGTCTTGTGCGCCATTTCTCGCAGCACGTCCGCCTGGATGCGGGAGATGAAGCGCAGGCAGTGGAGCGGCAGCCTTCCCTTGTTGTCCGTGGTCCTCCAAACGACGGTGGGCGAATGCTGGATCAGCACCTTGAGCAGCTTGTTCTTCCACGCGATGTCCGATGCGGAGTAGTCCAGCACCATGTGGATTGGGGTGCGTCCATGACGATCGGTCAGCACCAACACATTTGTTCCGAGCTTCTTTGGCGCGTTCGCGCTGATCGATGACGACGGCATTGGCGCCATTGATGTCGGCTGGCACACAATGGCTTTGTCATGTGAGAAGCTGAAGATAGACGGGGTACTGCGATAGTTGTTCTCTGGGCTCCTGGGTTGCTTGACCGAAGGTGTCACCTGTGGTGTTGGTGTTGGCGTGACAGCGTTGCTCTTCTTCTGAGTTGATAAAACGACATCTGCCGAAGATCCGCTGTCGTTGATGTCGCGGAACTGCTCACTGCCCCACTCCAGCATGCGTTCGATGGTGGGCACGGATGCGAGCGCCTGGATCGAGGTGTGGATTGGAACGCGTCCCTCCTTGTCGGCGACGTAGAAGGCCTCCCGCTTGGATTCCTGCAGGAGGTACTCCGCAACCGGCAGGGGCGTCCAATGGCCGATCCAATGGATGGGAAGCTTGCCGTCGACGTCGCACTTGCTCAGCGCCTCGGGACAGCGCTGCGCGATCTTCCGGATGACGTCGAGCGAGGCACCGTGGATGATGGCCTCGTGCAGGGCAGATCGCTGCGTGTGGTTGACGTGCGTGAAGACCGCGTCGGGACAGCGCTCGATGGCCGCCACGATGACGGCGTCTGTCGCCTTGTTCTGCAGCAGGCAGTGCAGCGGGTAGTCACCGTCCAGATCCAGCTGCAGGAGGCTGACGCAGGACGTGAGCTGCGCGATGAGGACGCCCACGTCGGGAGCCGTCGTGTTCTTGACATGCGAGAGGACGACGTTGCCGTGCGAGTTCTGCACTTCCATCGCCTCCGGTGCCTTCTCCAGCAGGAGCCTGACGACGTCGATGGTCGCCCCGTGCTTGATCGCATGTCGCAACGGAGTGCAGCCGCAGGAGTACTGCCTGAGAAGGTCGGATCTGCTCGCTCGGCGTATCTGCTCGAGGGTTGGCAATGTCGAGAACATGTCATCCAGGATGCGTCCGCGGGCGTTGCTGTTGTTGTCATTGCGCATGTCCAGGTGCCTGTGGTTGGCATGGCCGGTGCCGTTCCCCGCCGTGTCCAGGTCCATGCCCAGGTCCAAATCCATGTTGATATTCATGTCCATCTTGATGCTATTGTTGTTGTTGTGATTGTTGTTATTGTTGCTGTTGTTGTCGTTGCTGGTTTGTGACAGGTGTGTTCTTCCCTTCTTGGGTTGTATGGTACTGCGCTCGTACTACGAGGCGTATTAGTATTGATGTTGGCCTTCTGAAATGGGTTCCTGATCCGTCTCCCTTCTTCTCTTGTGACCTGTTGGTTTGATGTGCTTGTTCTAATTTTGTGCACTGGATCGTACGATGCTCTTGTGCTGTGTCTCGCTTGTGTGGCTGTTGGTGGTGGTTGTGCTGGAACGTGGAGGGTGGAGGGTGGAGCTGGAGCCTGGGTCTGGGATCCCTCGTGCTGCAGATCCGCGTGGTGATTTGCGCTTCTTCTTCGCGTCCAAAGAGAATGGTGCCCGTTCGTGGACATCAACATCAATAACATCAGCAACACCATCACCACAAAGAGGCAGACAGGCCACAAAGAAGACATCAACGCAACGCAAAGAAAAGAACAAATCCACGCTGAGCGCAGCCAGACGGAAGGAAAGGATGCGAACCTGGTTGGTTCAGCCGGATTGCTCTCGCCACAGACGCACAACTCACATCACACAGTCGCACACACTGATACGTGCGTGGAAGGCCCAAACGAGACAGAAGCAGAAACACACACAAAAACGCGCAGACACACAGACACATGCAGATCCAGCTGCCCCTCGAATAGCGCAGAAGCGGAGGTTGATGCCATCCGGCAAACGCGAGACGTCGTCTGATCCTTCGCTCCTCTTTTCGAACTGTTCTCGTCCAAACAGAACAACGACACCAAACACCAACGCGAAGCTGCGTGGCTGTTGGTGTCCTGAAATCTGTTCCCAAAGATCTTCGCCTCCAACTGTGTCAACAAAAGGCTAAATCACCACCAAGTTCGTGTCTGACTGTGACATCGTTTGCCCAACTGTCGAGACAACCAACGCCCCCACCGTTAACGACGTCAAAAGGCCATGATGAATTGACATTTCTCTACCTCAACCAACACAAGCCGGTCAGAGCACAACGGATCTTTGGCTTCGGGAACAGACAGAGAGACAGGCAGACACCGGCACCACATGGCCAAATCCAGACGTTCCATGGCGCCGCTCCACTCGTTTCATGTCAACGAGGAATGGCCTCAAGATGTCGCGGATACGAATGAAATCAAGATGCAGGTGAAGCGCCATGGCAGGTGACACTGATCATGAGTTGATCAAGGACTGTAACGGAACCTCGTTGTGCTAAGAGCTACTCGTGTTGGCGCCAAAGTAGGTACAGCGATCAGTATGCACACATCAACCATTTGTGAGTACTCTCTAGTCACTGTTCTGTAGTGAGCTTCAGCAATCCCACGAAGTCGAGGAACACATGACTGGGTTCTTCAACATGTCGAACTTGTTCCTCATTCGCTTCAATCAGCCAATCACGCTTCGTTCCAAGGTACTTAGTTAACTCCGTTGGGGGTCTAGTGTGATATTTTCATTTAAGGACAATATCGAGCATCATAAACATTTGCAATATGTATATTACCATGGCCTCCATGGAGATAAGCGAAAACACATCACCTGAAACACCAACCAACGACTTTCGCCACCACCAACATCATCATCGTCATCATCGTCATCGTCATCATCGTCATCAGCAACAATAGCAACAGTAGAGACACTGGAGAGATCCAATTGCCCATGCAATCCAAGCAGACTCGCTCACCTCACCTTCCTGAATAGCATCCGAACATACTCTCCTCTATTCTGGATCCACCCGTCAAGTCTCGTGCTTGCAAACCTCAGATGATCATTGTTGACAAACGCAGAGTCGCCTGTTCTTTGGCATTGCTCGCGAGTTGGAATCGACGCACGGCGACTTCCACAGGCATCTGCAGAGTGGCTGCGTTCTCGCCGTCTCTGCCCTTGCGTCTGTCTTCGTACAGATACCTCGCATCCACCTCGGTCGCCATGTCGGAAGTCACGGAGGTCGACATCGCCACCAACCTGGAGGAGGTCCGACAGCGCGTCGCCAAAGCCTGCGACAGCGCTGGACGCGATGCATCCAAGGTCCGGTTGGTGGCCGTCAGCAAGACCAAGCCGCTAAACTTGCTGCGCGATGCTTACAACAGCGGCCAGAGAGCCTTCGGTGAGAACTACGCGCAGGAGCTGGTCGAGAAGGCCAAGCAATTCGGTGATGATGGGCTGGAGGGATTGGAATGGCATTTCATCGGCGGTCTGCAATCCAACAAAGCCGCCATGCTCGTCAAGTCGGTCGTGCCGTACGGCAAGCTCACCATCGAGACCGTCTCCACCCTCAAGGTGGCGAAGAAGCTGGACAATGCCATGTCCGCAAACTTTGACGGTCAGGTGCTCTCCATCTTCGTTCAGATCAACACGTCCGGTGAAGAGTCCAAAAGCGGCGTGCAGCCCAACGAAGCCGCGGCGCTGTGCAAGCAGATCGTCGACGAATGTGAGCATCTCGAGCTCAAGGGCGTCATGACGATCGGCGCGCCGGGCGATGTGGATTGCTTGGAAAGTCTCGTGGCGTGCCGTGACGATGTCGCCGCCGAGCTGGGCATCGACAAAGATACCCTCGAGGTCAGCATGGGCATGTCCGGGGACTTCGAGGTCGCCATTGCGAAGGGATCCACCAACGTGCGCGTCGGTAGCACCATCTTTGGTGCCAGAGATTATTCCAACAACAAGGCGTGATGAGGTTGGAACGGACGCAACGAAACCAAACGAAATGAAACGTATGACCTTGGCCGCAGGGGTATGGGAGAAATGGCAGTGTTGCTGATTGGAAAGCCCGGGCACAAAGACTGTGAGAGAAGTTGGTCACTCAGTGGTTACAGACTGGATGTTGAGAACGTCGGCTCGTTATGGGCCTCTCCTTGCACATCCTCTCCCAGATCGTACAGCCAACTCAGAAAAGAGAGTGAGTGCAGCATGATCACACGTCAGCCAGTATTACACTCTCAGTTATCTTTCGATCCTCTTCTAATCTATGCCATTCATTCCATGTCATGATACTGTTTGGGTCTGAACGAAGCTACCTTGCGGGAAGAACAACATGGACGCCTTCGCATTGGACAATATGGTCGCGACACCCTGGTTGAGACATTGTTAGAGAGGACTTGCCCGCGAGATTCCCATGATGAGTGGCATATCGCTGTCCATCAACACCCTCCATCTGTGCGTGAGGTATTCGTCAACGAAGAGGTCTATTCGCAGCAGAATCTCGTTGTCGGCATTCTAACAGTTATTATCGACTTCGGTGATGGTCTGGTCATAGAGGTTGGCTGTTGTATCTGATGTGACAGATAGTAGCATCAAGAGCACGCTGGCAACTGGTGAACAGCGCACGAACTTCATGGCGCATTCGTCTGAGGGTACGGCGGATCGGTTGGTCGCAACTGCGTAAAACGTGTATCACTTTAGCATACACGCATGCAATGCATACGTACCAACGTGTCTGGTTGTGTGCGCCTGGTGCGACGTCGATCGTCTGGGCGAGATCATGGAGCAACGCTGTCATTTGTTTGAATGACTCTACACATCCCATCTTGTTTCTACTGTTGTCTCGTATTCGTATACACTGATCGATACGTATCCCTTGTTCCACAATCGCGTATGAGGAAGACGTGGAGCGACCGTGCATGGAGCATTTCAACTTGTCATTGTGGTTTACGCCAGTACAGGAATATGCACGATTTGGCCATCCATTGTTCTCGTACGAGCGCACTCACAGATATTCCACCATTCTCTCCCTACACCCTCGCAACATATGATAAATCGATTCCTAAAGTATGCGTGGCGTTATACGGGGTATGTGGAGAAGCAAGCGATGGTTAGAAGCCGCCGAACCAAAACATCACAACTCGGTACGTTCGAAGCGATGCTCATTCTGCAATCGCGTCTGCCAATAGGTGGATACGCTGCCCGTGATGTCGACGTTGATTTGCTGCCCGCCGAACCATTCTATGAAGCCGTTGGCACGCCCGCCAACTGCACGTTGCTCCTGCGGCAGGGCATCGTAGGCTTCATCGAGGGCCTTGAAGTATTTGACACGATCCTTGGGATGGATGAAGTTGGTGGAAAAGTGCGGCAGCACGACGTCGCCTACGGCGGACAAGACGTGCAGCAAGTCGTCGAAGAGAGAACGCACGAAGACGTGGTTGCGCCATGATTCTTCCTTGAGAAGATGGATGCGCGCTTCCGCGGCTCGCGCGCCCTCCTTGAATTTGACGGTCATCCAATTGAGGCTGCCCCACGAGGCCAGCCATGGCAGTCCTGTCGGTGTGCCATCGAAGGGATCGACCCGATCCACGCTCATAAATCCAACAAAGATGGTCCTCGTGCCTTTCGTGATGTGCATGCCTTCGTGGCTGATCAGTGCCGAATTCAGCAGCACCTGGCCAACCTGCTTTGGCTTGATCCAGGCAAACGGCTCATCGGTCCTGCGATTCCAGAACCTCGTGCCGCCATCTTCGAATCCGTCATCCAGCAGAATGTTGAAGGAGATATCTCCATCGTCGGTGTGTCTTGTGAGGTGAGTTCGTTTGTTGGCATCGTATCTCACGACGAACATCTGCGTTGGTCGGTTGTTGAGTGTTGATTGTGAACAGATCCATGTGAAGGCAAGGAGATAGTTGTTGTTGTGTGAATGGTTTTGAAGATTGCATTTTCTGTGAGAAACGAAGATTCTGAAGCTTGCTGAATGGGGGGATTGGACAACACAAGTTGTGCGTTGCTGAACTGAGGCTTTTCACATCATATCAGATCATATCACGTCACATCACATCACAGTATAGCTCAGTGCAACACAGGCATCCAACTCACATCAATGGCCCGAATGGAACTGGCTGGAATACCGTAAATCCGGCTGATCAACGGTGTCAATCTCGCATCCAGCTTCGTCCGGATGAAATCCCGATCGGTCTTAGTGAATGGATCCGTGACGACGTTCAAATCCGTGGTGGGATAAAGGCCATGGCGGTGTTTCTGCCAACCGTGTGGATCATACAACAATCCTTTCATAGTCTTGTTGAGACCCGTCCCATCGCCTTCATCATCGGCATCGTCCGGCGGCGCGAAGACTTCGTACATGCTCTCCAAGGACTTGGCCTCCTTGTAATTGATGTCCGCAGCACGATCTGCCATGGCCAGTATTTCCTTGCATTCGTCACGCGTGAAGACGGGAGCCTGGAAGATGCCGCGCGTCGTGTAGTAGTTGTGCGGATTCGATTGCAGCATGACCCAGACGAAGGCGACCATGCACAAGGCGCTGCATTGAAGCAGCGCGGATTGACTCAGTTCGTACTGTTCGGCCGGTTCTTCGGGTTGGATCTTTGGATCTGATTTCAATGGTTTCTGTGGTTGCTTGTTCTTTTGTTTCTGCTTGCGCTTGGATTTGTCCTTTCCATTGGAAGTCGTTGCGGGCGGCGTCTTCGTCTCTGCCTTGCTGTCTGCCTTGTCGCCTTCTGCTTCTGTGGCACCCTCCGGAGTGACAGGATTGACCATGAAGGTTGGCAGGATGACCAGGCAGAAAACCACGACCATCGTGAGCTTGATTGTCGCATAGAACCTCTCCTGCGGATAGTCAGGTGGTGGTTGAACCAGGAATTCTTCAGCTCCAAACTCCATCTTTCCACTTCTTCCTAGGCTCGTACTGGAGTATGCTTGGGGTTGCTTCTGTCGCTATCGTAGGTGATGTTGCAGGATCTTCGCGCCTCCAATGCCACGCTGGTGCCGTGGGTCCTCGAGACTTTCCTCTCAACTACTCTCTGCTTCGCGTGTGGGAGGATGGACACGAGAGTGATGGATGATGGTTGCAATGCATGTACTCAACTCTGCGAAGAGCGTAGCCACTTTCGTGTTGGTCAGCAGCGTCCTTCAATGAACAAGGAACTGATCAGTGCGAGTAGATCGTATTATACCCCCATACCTGATTGCCGCTCTCTTCTTGTGCGTTATTGATCGTCATCTTGTTGCCTCGGCCCAGTTCTTCGGAAAGGATCGCGCATCTGTTCGATGGTGAAGATGCAGGCGTTCGGTTTCCGCTGGATCGTCTTTGCGGTGTTGTTGGCCAAGAACGAGAATCCTGATGAATCATGAGATTCATACAACATCCATGCCTGAATACTTTTGAATGTTGGCGTTGAGTCGATGGAGTCAATATCATTGGTAACGCTTCTGCGAAGTCCACGTCAACATTGTGCGATCTAACATTACAAGGTTAGTGTGATTGTTGTCGTGAAGATCCAACGCTTGCGGCCGTCACACTCGGACATGCATGTACGATGCCTCCCATCTCTATCGATCCTTCAGTAAAGTGCCGTTTCCTAACGAATGGTAGGAGCGCTCTACTTGCAAACCTCCATCCTATTTGTCTCACTCTGATAAATGTCTGTTGCTTGCCTCCCCCACACATGTTGCTCTCCCCATTTACAATGCGATGCACTATTCGTAGTTCAATGCTTCAGTCGTATGGATCTATATGTATTCGGGTGGTAGCATTCTACAAGATGGTACACGAGCCAGAACTGTCAGCGAAACCGGGTGCCTTGTTCGTACCAATGGCCAGCAGCTCCACTTCGAAATTCAGATCCGCGTTGGGCGGGATGGCGCCGCCGGCGCCCTTGGCACCGTATCCGTAGTCGCTGCTGATCTTGAGCGTCGACTTTTCGCCCAGAGACATCTTCATGACGCCTGTGAGCGGTTGTTGGGTTTAGTGTAGAGTGTGGCGTGCGGATTATGTGTCGAGAGGATTGTGAGCAAGTGCAGTTTGTGGTGAGCATGATTTGAAAGTTGGCCGGTAGGAACACAGCCTGCAGACACAGATCACCGTTGTCGCATCAAGGGCGAGCGCGGCTGATGTAGAGGGGTGTCCTCAATGATGATCTTCTCATGCCTTGGCGTGCACACAAGTGCATACACTCGTGCGCATGGCTTACCTTCGTCCCAACCCTGGATGACTTGTCCGATACCAATCACAAACTGGAGATGTTGTCATGTATTGGCCGAGTGTGTGGTGTACGATGACGATGTGTGTACGGTACATAGAATATAATAGTGTTGTATAATAGATCATGAATATGATAAAATGCAATGCAAAGGGAAGAGATGCAACCAACCAAGATGAAGGCAGGGATTCGCATGAGCATTGAAGTTGGCGGATGAATGAAGCACAGAATGCACCACAGGCTTCAAGATAAGATCAAGAATCTCGATGGACTCTGTGCAGCGTATAATACATATCTTCTATCCATTCCATCATGCTTCACAAAGAAGCTGCGCCATGGCCGTTCAGCTGGACGTTGTGATATTCTTGCAGCAAGTATGGCAGAGCAGCGTGGCGCGCACTCCCATCTCACCTGGAATGGCTTTCCACGATCGAGGCTGCTGTCGAACTTCTTGCCGCCCTCTGCCAATGTGCCAGTGTAATGCATGGTCAGCTGATCCCCCATCTTGGGGAACGTGCTGCCATCTCCTTCCTTGATCAATTCCTTTTCGACACCCATGATGCTATTGTGAAAGTATAATCTGATTGTGTTGTGTGTTAATCTGCTACGTATTGGTTTGATCTGCTTGTTGTGTCTTCGCGGTTGCGTTTTGCTCCCTTTCTTGGTTCATCAGTTCCGCGAAATCGTTGTTTTCTGTATCTTTGACTCCGTCGATCCTTTCTGTCTTTCGCTTTGTTTGTGTGCCATTCTTGTTGCCGCCAAGACATGACACATCGCATGACATCATCTCCACTCATTCATCCACTCATTCATCCACTCATCCACCCATCCGCCACAACAACTCTCAATCCCAACATGCCCCTCGTCAAGATCTTCGCTCGCACCGCCCTGACGAAGCCCATTCCGTTGGCGTCGTTGCAATCCAAGCTCTGCGCGATCTGGGGCACGCAGCCCAACACCACCAAGCTCATGCTGCAGCGTGTTGATGACTGGACCGATGAGAGCTTTCAGGAGGATTGCTACGTCGACATTCGGGCGTATGGTACGTATCATATTTTGTATCATTGTATTGTATTGTCGGTGGTATAAATGCTGTGCATGTTCTGGCACGCATTATATGTTGCCAACGCATGTCTGTTCTCTCACTTTTCATCCACTGCATCCTCCAACCCACTCTATGTACGATCTACGTCATCATGCAGGCAAGGCCGAACGAACGAGGGAGATGGTGCTGGATGGCATGCAGAAGGTACAGTCGGCATTCGGTGAGCACGATCTCATCGCGAACGTCCGATTGGAGACCTATGATGGCGAGAGGTACTTCCACGTTCCGCCAACGACACCCAAGTAATGGACTCCATCGGATTCGAGCAGCGCATCGTTTCAGTGATCAAGACGTAATCGAAAGAAAGGGCATTGATAACACCAAATTCTAAAAATTATGAGCTGAGTTGCAAATCTGATCTTCTTCTCCCCGCTCTCATGCATGACGCTGTGTTTTCTTTTGCTGCGGCCCACGCGCCTGGGCCTTGATTCCCAATTGGAGAATCGGAGGAGACCTGCTCCTATTCAGGCCTCTCCTTCCTCATCTTCTTCGTCGCTTGGCGCCAAGCCAGATCGCGCCCGAGCCATGCCGAACGACGCCATGGTGTTGTTCTCCGTGAGGCTGGCACGCCTCGCGATGGTGCCCAACGCAGGCATCTCGAGCTGGAAGCTGCCGTTGGACATGAGGTCGGAGTCGGACAGGTTGAGGATCGCATTCTCGGGACTGACGGCCGATATGCCGGTGAGGCTGTTGTGGCTGATGTTGCAGTCTGTGATGCGCGCATGGCCCTGTTCGAGATACACTCCGGAATGCCCACGCGCGATCCCACGTCGATGGTAGCGATTGCCAAATCCATTCCTCACGACGTCCGTCTTGTCGATGATGGCGCGGCTGCCTGGTCCACCAACGTAGATGCCGGTCGCGGCGCAGTCGTGAACGTGGCAGTTGCGAATGCTGACGTCGCCGCCATCGATATTGACGATGCCTCGGCCAGACAAGCTGGTGACATCGACCTGATCCAGAATGGCCTTGGGTCGCATCATGGTCAGCGGCTGTTCGTCTGGTCCAAGCGGGGGCTGGATTTGCACCGCCGCGTTGCCATTCCAAATGTCTGTTGAGGAAGAGAAGAAAGTGGAGGAATGAAATGAGTGTGTGAGATGATTGATTGATTGATTGATGAACTGGCAATGAAATCGAGTATAGCAGACCGCAAGATACACATGCATCCCACGTACCTGTTCCAGTGCTGATGTGATGAATGTCAATGTTCTTGAGGGAGCAGATACCCTGCTGCACGCGCACAAACGGCTGGTTGCTACGGCGGCTTCGCAGTATCAAGGTGGCGCGTTTGGGCGAGCCGGCAACCTCATTGGCGATGGTGCTGACATTGAGCATAGGGTCTTCCAGTTCACCAACGGAGCTGTCGTCGTTGAGGAGTTCATCGGCGACGCTTTCCGTGGACCTGCACGACAGGAGCTGCCGCAGCTTGGAGCGTCGCCGGGATGGAGGCGTTGGTGCGTCCTGGATGTGGATGTTGCTTTCCAGGTCGGTGTGTCCGTTGAAGGCATCTGGGATGGCCATGGTCTCCAGCTTGATGCAGACATCTGGGGTTGCGGTTTGCACCACGATGGCTTCTCGAAGGATGTACCGCCCAGGCCGAAGGAAAATGCGGATGCTGCGGGTTGGGGCTTTGCCCTGACGAACGAAACCCGCCTTTGTGATGGCAGACTGGATGGTGGGACAGTCGATTGGAATGCATGGGTTGGTGATGTAAAACTGCTTCCACGAGGTTGGCACATCGTCGCCTTCCTTCCACTGTTCAAGTTAGAGTGGTCAAGTATGCGTATGAGCATGGGAATGAGAGAGTTGCGGAGGCACAGAGCGGGATGCAAACGAAAAAGATGATGTTAGTGGGATTGTTAGATGCAAATCATGGCGCAATGAACATGACACTACGCAACACGAGACCGCCCAAACCAAGTGACACATTGTGCGTACCTTGTACAATTCTTCGGAAAGTGCCTTCCATGTGGCCTCTTGCAGGAAGAACTCTCTCCAGTGACGATTGACGCAGGCCACCGTGGTCATCATCTTGGGACCCGCAAAGGCCATGACCTTGGGCAAGAGATCCGGCGGGCACTCCGATTCCAGCCAGTGCATGACATTCTGGCGACTGTCGTGCTTGGCTCCTGCGGCGCTGGTGTTTTGGGAGGCACCGAACGTTCCGGGCGCCTTGACCGTGAGGAAGGATCGCAAGGATGTGGTCGATCGTCGGAATGGCTTCGATGACTTGGTTGGGACGGACGACGCGGAGGATTGCAATGCGGACATGGAGGAAGATCGAGTGATCTCACCATCGCTGGCATTGTTGTTATTGTCGTTGCTGTTGGAAGCAGCTGCTACGTCCGACAGGTTCTGGCTGCTGTTGCTGCGTGCATTAGAATGGATGGTGCTGACATTGGCCGTTCGTCGATGGGGAGAGATGCGCTGGAGGAAGGTGGACATCTTCTTGTGTGGAGAATCTCTGACGGGACGAGATTCCGTGGCATTAGGCCCTCCGAGGCTGGTCATGGTGAAGAGCCTTCTGTATTCGTAGCCTTCCGTTCGTCTGCGCTTTTGCTCTTTTGTGTCTTTGCTTGTGACCTTGCTAGTGAGGTCTCTGTTGAGCTGGGTGGCTGGCGAGGCGACTGATTGGTTGAATGGTTAGATGGGTGGCTTGCTTTGTGGCTTTGCCTGTGTGCTTGTCAAGCCAGAACACGAATGATAGCTGAGCAGCTGTCGCAAATGTGGGGCCAGAGAGATGAAGGCGGAGGGTTGGTGCTTCCCTGATGTTCGTGTGTGGTAGAGTAGTCGTATAATACGAATGTGGATGTGTGTGTGTGCGGTAGGGTACGAGCCAGGATGGATGTGACCGTTGCCTTGTTTCTCAAGAGTGCAATGCTGGCGTTGTTGATGTGCTTCGATGTAGCAACGGCAATATCAATAGTAGTACCAATGGCAGTGGCTGTTGATGGTCCACGAGTATGGTTCGTTGTGTATAATACGTTCCACAACCACAGATGAAGAAGACTCTCTCTTGAGCAATTCAAATTGTGTGTGTTGGTGGCTTTTGGCCGTTGATGGCGTTTGATCCAGGACCGCTTTTTGCTTGCCTCCTCGTTCACCTGTTTGTTTTCTCTGCAGGCACTCCGTGCTTGCTACTGTGGATACTGTCGATACTGCCGGCGATTCCTCTGCTGTTTTGGTTGTGATTGTTGTGGATGTGACGGATTCACTTTCTCACTGCGGATAAGCTCAGATAAGCTAAGATATGATACGATCGGTATCGTCTCAGTCTCTTCTATGATCTGCTATGCTTTTCGTTGATTTGCTCAACTGCTGTGCTGCAGCTCTTTGCACTCTCTTGTGCTTCTTCTCGTCTTCGCTGTTGTGACAACTGGCGGATCGATCGTTGGACACGACCCCACGAAATGCGATTCCCACGTGATTCTGGTGGATGACGATGGCAAAGCAAAGCAACCAAGAAGCGCGCGATTTCTGTCGTGATTGCTCTGCTTGTCGGACGCGCGTGGACGATTATTTTGCCTCGTCTCGTGCGCGCAATTGTATCTTCGTTCTCGGAAACCGGCGTGTCAGACAGGAACAATGGCTTGGCGACCCGAAGCGAATTCCTCAATGAAGAACAGATGAAGGGATGGGGCGGGACGGGATGGACGCAAATGGATGCGGCAGAGCGGGTGGATGGGTGGATGAGTGCTTCAAACTCCTCTCTTTCTCTCTCTCTCTCTCGTTCTGTCTTCTGTCTTCTTTCTTGTGTGCAAAGAAAGCCAATGCGGCGCAATGCAATTCAGTTGGACGCAATGAATGGGATGACTTGATGTGCGCAGTTCTGTGTGGTTAGTGGCTTTGTCGTGCGCGCTGCAGTGAGAATTCGTGCGGCGGTTGTGATTGTTCACGATGGATTCCGCTCTTTTTCGGCAGAGAGAGAATCAGTCCACAACACGACACAACGCGATGAAAATCACACGATCCGAAGAAGACAACGATGGCGGCATCGCCATGTTCTGCCCGACACCAAATTCTTTTCCACCCATTGTTTGTGTCATGTCCTCTGGTAAACCGTTGAATTACCGTTATGGATCATGTCATCGTCATTGTCGGGAAAACACAACTTTTCGCCGTTCCGCGAGCGATTCGTAAATCGTCCAATCAAACTGCCTCATCGACATCTTGGTTCCCAACTTCGGAAAGCGGTTGAGTACCGCTCTGTATGGCTGTTGTGTATCGCGCGCGTGCAATTGGTCATCCTGCGTCATCAGCGACCCATTGGACAGAGACTGGGATGAATGGTATCTTTCGGATTGTGTCAAAGCGTGACACGTGGGTGTGACGCTGTTCGCACGTGCATGTCGCATAGTAGATTGGAAAACGAGTCTAGAATGGTTCGTCGTTGGAATGGAAAGACAGTTTGTCACGACAGCCCCGATTGCGTTCTTTTCCCCCCATCCATCCAGATCAGAGGCGGGAGAACGGCTCTCTCACTCTTCTCTGCTGACAGGAAGCGACGTTCATCACGTGTAGAGCACTATAATAATATGATACAAATATACGACGCTTGTTACTTGGCTAGCTTGGTTGCTGTGTTATGAATTCTATGTGATGTTGATATCATGAGAATGATATCGTGATCTTGCTTGTCTATAAACAATGGATCGCATCAAATCTGAATGGATTCGATGGACAATGCGGTGGCCGTGGTGCAAGTGGTGTTGCTCTCCTTGGATGCCGTGGACGATGGCCTGTCGGGCGACATGGGGGCCTTGTCCTTGCGCTTGTTCTTCTTGCGGCTGTCATCCGTCTTGGAGGATCTAGATGCTCGCGACGAGGATGACTTGGATCGCGTCTTGGAGCTTGAGCGGGACTTTGACTTGGATCTGGAGCGAGAGTGCGATGATCCTGATCCTGATGAGGATGATTTGGAGCGGGAGTGCGATGATCCTGATGATTTGGAATTGGACTTTGATTTGGATCTGGAACGGGAGTGCGACGATCCTGATGATGATTTGGAATTGGACTTTGATTTGGATCTGGAACGCGAGTGCGATGAGGAGCCCTTCTGCGCCTTCGATTCATCATCGTCGTCGCCACTCTTTTTGGATTTGTTCTTGCCTTTAACCTTGGCATTCTCCTTGTCATTCTCCTTATCGCAGTGTTTGTGTTTGTCTGTTTTCTTGTCGTCCTCGATTGAATGAACCTTGCGCTCACCGCGAGAGCCGTTGCGCTCGCTTCTGCTCTTTGACTTTTTGCGCTTGGCCTTTCTGAGGTCGGAGGTCTTCTCCGTGGCGATGCTGATGACAACCGTATCATCGGCATCCGGACCATCATCCTCGTCTAGCGTCGACTTAACCCTCGTGATGCGCCTTGGCTTGGTCCTCCTCTCCTTCTTCTTCTTCTTGTCCGCTTTCTTGTCGTTCTTGTTCTGCTCTTTCTCCTGCTGCTTCTGACGTTGCTCCAACTTCTTTTGCTGTTCCTTCTCGAGTCTGAGCTCCTCCTCTTCTTGCTCGCGCTGCAATCGCAATCGTTCCTCCTCCTCCTCCTCACGCTTGAGCTTCTCCTTTTCTTGCTGTTGTTTGATTCTGTTCTGTTCCTCTTCCTCCTCTTTCTGTTTCTGTCTCTGGCGTTGCAGCGCTTGTTCCTGTTCCAGGCGCTTCTGTTCCTCTTGCTGTCGCCGTTGCCTTTCCTTCTCCTGTTGTCTCTGTTGTTGTTGTTGCTGTTGTTGCTTCACATGTTGTTGCTTCACCTTCACCTGCTGCTGCTGCTTCAACTGCTTGCCAACCTTCTTGTCCATCTTATGCATCTGCAGAACCTCCTTGGCATCGTGCAACCCCCACTGCAACGCGATGCGTTTGGCTTCTTGCGTATACTGCGTGTAGACGTAGGACAGCAGCTCCATATCGTATCCCGACTCGAACTCCTCCCACTGCAGATCGATCTCGTAGAGCACGGCGTCCATGGCCGTATGGATGGACCGCTCCTGCAGCTGCGTGCCGACCTTCGTGAGCTTGTCGAGACCGCGGTAGCTGTCGTCGTCCGCCGCGCGTTTGCCGAGCTCGTAGCAATCGACGAGTTTGTAGACGGAATTGCGCATGGCCTGGTACTCGTCGGGTCCGTACCAGCAGTCGTCCTGTTCCTGTTGCGTGAACTGGTGCAGGCCGAGGCCCAGCGAGAAGTGGACCGTCTTGTTGAAGCGTATCGCTCGTTTGCGGCGTTTGGGTGTCTGTTTGGCGGGTGTCGGCGATGGGTTGCTTTGCGTTGCAGCTTGCGCGAGCTGCTGGCGCTTGCGTTGCGGCGATACGGAGGAGTGAGGCGGATCGAAGCACAGGTCGGCCGGTTGCTTGATCTGTTCTCGTTCCGCGTCGGACAGCACCACGTGCTGCTGTTGTTGTTGTTGAGGCGTTCGAGGACTGCTGCTTCCGAGAGGCACGGCCGTGGGGACCTCGTGGAACGAGGACGACTGCGACGGCGACAGCAGGTGGAACGTGCCGAGCTTGTCGCGTTGGGCAGGACTCGAGGGAGGCGAAGCGCTCAAGGCAATCGCCGCTGCTGGTTGGATCGTCTTCTTCGCTTTGCTGGTGTAATGCGGCGAGGCGAAGCGATCGAACATGTTGCCGGAGGGGGGTTTGGGTGTGGACCCTCCTCCTTCTTCGTCTCCTTCTGCTGTTGCCGCTGCTGTTGCTGCCATGCCTGCCTCCTTGCTCTTCCTCGGCTTCGTCTTGCGCGCCTTCTTCATCGTTTTCTGATCCGTCGACGGAGACTGCGGGCGGTTGCTGCCATCCGCACCTGTTCCATTCATGCTTTCATTCAATGTTGAGTTCAATGTTGAGTTCGTGTTCGTGTTTGAATCCCTCTGGGCTGGCGCTGTCGCCGTCTGCATCGATGGCGCGCTGGATGCCATTGGAGCGGACCTTGCCTGATGCTCCTCCTCTTGGGTATGGTTGTGACGGACCCGTTTCAGTGGGGTGTAGTGGAGTCAAGAGTGTGGAGCAACGTGATTGTTCTTGGTCCTGTTCTTGGTTGCTGTTGCTGTCGTCGTTCTTGCCTCAGTTTGCTGTCTGCATCGATTTCGCTTCACCTCTCTCTTGGGCTTGTCACTCATTTTCGTTTTACTCGTACTTTTGATCCCAAATGAACAGTCACGACAATAAGTAACTTCTGTCATGGAAGCTAATTTCTGTCGGATACTTGTCCGTTAACGGCATTCCCTCAACAATTATTGCGAATTTGGCATGTCGCTGTTCATTGTTGACAACAGCGCGGCACAAACTTGGGTGGGGGCACTTGCGCTATCGCAGCGTGTTGGCGATGGGCATACCACCCACCAAGAACAACGAAGTGGCGGCGGCATCAATGTCATGCAACACCGATGACCGGGTCCGTGACGGGCTTCATGGAGATGTTCGTTGGTTCGTTCGTTCCTTTCATTGCCCCATCTCACCACAACCAGTCAACACATTGCCAGTCAACACGTTGCGATGCCATCGCAATCACACTCGATCTTGCGATCCGCAACTTCGGCACCGGTTTTGCCATTGTTCATCTTTTCACAATCAGTCATGAACATGTGCCATACGTAGACTTGTCAAAGTATTATATTGCCATCCTCTCTGTGCTTGTCACTACTATTGCTCTGCGGCTCTACCGACCGGGCATCTTGGGACCTCCGCTCTGCTTGGACATGATGATCTGATCGACCTTGAGGATGGTCATGGCACCCTCGACGGCCAAGCGGAAGGCGGATTGCTTCGTCGCCAGGAGGTCGTAAATTCGCTTGTCCTTCATGCTGCAAATACCCTGCTTGTGGGTCACGTCGACTCCGGTGTCGCCGCTGCCCGTCACGTGAGCTGCGCGGAGGTTGGCCACGACCTGCAGGGCGTCCCAGCCGGCGTTCTCCGCCAGCACCTTCGAGACGCACTCCAGGCTCTTGGCGAAGGCGCGGATGGCGTACTGCTCGAGGCCCGGGTGCTGGTCCGCGAATTTGTCGATCGCCACGGAACATGCCATCTCGGCGGCGCCGCCACCGTACACCAACCGACCGTCCTTGCAGACGCCCTGGACGGTGTGCACAGCATCCTCCACGGCGCGTTCCAAATCCTGCAGCACGGACGACGTGGATGCGCGAAGGACGAGGGTGGCGATCTTGCTCTCCTCCTGCTCGAACACCGTCACCGTTCTGCCTCCGACGATGCGCTCGGTCACTGTGGCGTATCCCATCTCATCGGGCGTCGGCGCACCTAATCGGACCAGGGCGGTGGCGCCCGTGGCCTGGCTCAGTCTTCGCAGCTGCCATTTGGAGGTGATCTTCAACGCGACGAGGTTGTACTTGTTGATGAAGTGCAGGGCCATGTCGCTGATGATGCCGCCCGTCACGATGACCTTGCATCCCGACTCGGCAATGCCCTGGACGATCTCGTCCATCTTCGCCTCCTCGGTCTTGTTGTAATTCTTGAGGTCGTCGGCGTTCTTCATGAGCACGGTTCCCTTGGCCTCCGTCGACGACGCCTCGATGGCGCATGCAAACACGCCGATCTTTGCCTTCTCCGCGACCGTCAGCGTGGACTCCACACCTCGCTCCGCGACGAAGCCGCTGACGCACTCGCTCTGGGACAGATGCCCGCCCAGGATCTTCACCGTCCGCACGGACTCCGGCTGCATCACCTTGCCCTCCTCCAGGACGATCTTGGTCGCCTGCGTGATGAGCTTGGCCAGCACGTCCTCCGTGCCGTACTGCTTGGAGCCCAGCACGGGTTTCAGCACCTTGTACAGGTCCTCGTCGTTCTCCAGCTTGGCCGGATGCGCGATGGAATCGCACACGAGCGAGGGCAGAACCTCGTTGAGCTTCTCGGAAGCCAGCTGGTATCCCTCGAGGATGTCCGTGGCGTGCTTCCAGCCTCCCATCGTCTTCATCAGCTCCAGGGTGTTCTTGAGCAGCTCCCCGGAAAACAGAAGGCACAGATTCGTGGCGTCGCCGCATTCCTTCTCCTGCTGCTGCACGGCCAGCTCCAGGAGCTTGGCGGCCGGGTGCTCCACCTGGACCTCCTTGAGGATGGAGGCGCAGTCCGATGTGACGATCATCTTCTCCAGATGATTCACGACGAGCTTGCATCGGCCCTGCGGACCCAGCGACGACGCCAGCATGCGCGACAGCTCCGTGGCGGCCGTGATGTTGCGGGCAACGACGGCGCCGCCCTCCGACTCGTCGAAGTAGTGCTCGTGCCCTTCCTTCAGCATGCCGCCCAGGCCGGCGGCCGCGTTGTATGCCATGGATGGTCGAGACATGATACTCGTGCTTGTGCGTGTACTAATATAGCGTATCTGTGTGGTTTGATCTGTCTGCCCTTCGGTTCCTTACGTTGATATTCCTGCTGCTGTGCCGTCGCTTGTTCAAGTCTCAGACTCTGTTTCCCTGGTACGCTTGGTTTACTTCAGTGGCACGGTCGTTGAGGATATTGCTCGAGATGCTGCTCAAGATGTTGAAACGGGTATTGTGTCATTGCTGGATCCTTCATTTCCTCACGAGCATGCGTGTTGTTGGGTGGTGGTGGTCTCCATTTTTCGAATTTTGCTTCCATCGCTTTCGCTCGATTTGTGTCGCGTTGTTTCGTGATGGTTGCGATCTGGTGATGAACAGACGACGAAAGGCGAGTTGGTTCGTGATTGAGAATTCCTTGACGGACAAGTCCGGTCACACCAACCCGTCTTACGAACAAAACACGTTCGATAGACCTGTGTCGAAAGGACTACAATAGATCACACATATTTGTACTACTATCGGACACTCTAATATGATCGTATCCAGGAACGGATCTTTGACATGGGGACTTGATAAATGTGCGGTACTCGCGGAGCTATCACTATCGAGAATGATACGTGTACTCGAACATCACTTCCGCCGATGCAGTGCCAACCAAAGCGCAATGGAGAAGTACTATTGCTGTCGAACACTTTTTACCACGGAATGGAGCGCTTGTGTTGTGACACCACACTGGCAGAAACGGCAACGAGGATTGGTCGATGTGTTGAAGTATGGTTGCTCCTTCCTCAGAAGTAAAAACCGCGAACAGTGCTCATGGGAGGTCCAATCGTTCTGCCGCCGCAACCTTCGCAACCTTCGCAACAGACGCCGTGGTGATAGCTTCGTCGCGCGGTTTTTGCTGATGACTGTCGCCGATGGCTGCCTGAGGAGATGCACGCATTGCGTGGGACATCCAGAGCCGCACGCGGAAGCCTGCCATGTGTCATCATCATCCCAGAAATCGGAACGCGGGTTGCTACCATGGACGAGGATGACAGCGATGGTGATGCTGTTGTGACGTGGTCCACCAACACCTTCGAATACTCTCCCCGCAGAACAAGGTCTTGGGAACCTTCTCTCTGCTTGTGCGTCCCCACTGTTTTGGTGTTCGTTTCTGGAAGAGGTGCCGATCCATACGCAAGGAGGAGGTGAGCGGTCATTGATGACAAGAGAGGGACAAGTCGCCAGATCGGGGTTTGCGGGAGGGTTGAGGAAGGGTGACAAATCCGAACTTTCGGACCAGCTGACGATGTGGCTCTTAACTTCTTGTTCTATCTTTCGGATGTTGGACGAAAGGGCAATTTTCAAGCATTCGAACGATCTCAGAAAAGAGAAGGATCATGACACTCGTGCGTGCTCGCAGTCGTCGATAGGTACAGTGATGGGTGGCAATGGCCGACAGCGAGCGTCCGCAGCTGCATGTTTGATTGCAGCAGTGTAGTGACAGTGATTGTCACAGTGATTGTGATCATAATTGTGGTAGTGCTTCGGAAAAAGGCACGTGGTAAAGAAACGGCATCGCCTTGGCTTGGCATTCGGCCGAATTGATCTGCTGCCGCAACGTTAGGCGTCCATGGCGGTGGGAGCATTGATATGGATGGTGTCCTTCCACATCACTTCGTCTGCGCGCATTGATGCTAAGATGGGAATCGCTGGAAACTGGCTGAACAGCAACCGTGTACGCGCCATCTCGATGGGGCAGCAATGGGCGATGGCTGGCCTCCGGCGTCCCAAATATCTCTGGAGTGAGAGGTACAAGTATTCACCCCCACCTCGGGGCTCAACCGCCGAACAGTTTCTTCGTCTGGTCGGAGTTTTCCGTGATGGCTCCAGACATTCTCTGCTCGTTTCGCCCGATGCGTATCTATCGGTGGTCGAGGTACACATAACACCACACTCGTTTCGCAACATCCTGCTATCACTTTTTGGGCATGTTTCCAAAGCTGCTGCACGTGCGGCTCTATCATTCACCTTGTGGGACGACTACGCGTTTGATACTTGTGCCACACTATCACAGCGTAGCATATCCTTGGCGCGATGCACGGGGTCGCGAGCCGGAATGGTCCCCATTGCTCTCGCTGTCTCAACACGAAAGACTGTCGTTGCTGTGGCAGAATCCGTGAGATAGCTGTAGTTCGCTGCGGTGATACCGTCCAAGCTTTGGCTGCCGCGGCCACCACCACCACCGCTGCCGCTGCTCCTGCTGTGTGCGTTCCTGTTGCTGTTGCTCTACGTTGTGCCAATGAAGCGGACCTGCTATCTCGACTCCCACATACAATAACGAGGACATGGGATTATGGTAGAGTAGAGCGTTGCGCTGATGGCATTAAATGCGCTTAACCTGTATGGGGTGGCGCCAATGATCATCTATCTGTCTGTTTCTTCCCTGACAACATGGCGTGCCTTGCCTCCCTGCTGATGGTCTTGGTCGAACCCTACGCGAAGATGCCTCCTCATGCGCCTCTTCCTCGGCATCGCTGCGACGGTGGTGGCTGCTGCTACTGCTATGTCTCTCCCACCCAACTACATGGGCACAAGTACAGGCTGCTGCCTGCAATCCAAGGCCTCTACGTTTTGAGTGTGGTGATGTAGCAAAAATGAATGTGGATGCTGTGCCTTAAGGCGGCAGAGTTACGCGATTTGTAGATGTGCGAATGCGCCGTTGTGCCATGTTGTGGACTCTGTTCGTGGCTGCCGGCCAGGTGCCCCACCCATCCAGTATGAATCGTCCATGAAATACTACGCTGCAGGACATTCTCTGCATTTTGTTTGTTTGTGCGTGCGTGTGTACGTACGTATGTATGTGCAGGGATTGGCTTTGTGCTACCTGTTGTGGAGATGGCCGTGACCGTGGATGTTCTGCCTCGTGGTCTTCATCATGGCCATCAGCTTCTTCCCACCCCGTTGTTGCTGGATCTTCACCCGCGCCTGATTCAGCTGCCGCGAGAACAGTTCACGGCGGACCTCCGGGTGCATGGTGGAAGCCTGCTTCCACAACATCCTGTAGGATGCGAGCTGGATCTTCTGATTCATTCGTCGGCGTTTGTGGAAGTCGGCCGTCTTGACGTTGGGGAGAGGGAAGTTGTTGCCGCTGTCCAGACTGCGCTTGGTACCCAATTGCGGGATCCTGGATAGCATGAGCAAGTCCCCACCACCTGCGCCGATATGCTGCTGCTGCCGTTGCTGTTGTTGTTTCTGTAGCAAGAGCTGCTGCTGCTGCTGGTAGCGATGCTGCTTCTCTGACTGGAGCTGCCATATGCCGGCTTCAAGGTTGCGCAAGTGGAGCGGGCTGATGAGACAGGTATCCCTGGGTATCTTGGCCGAAAGAGAGTTCGCTGCTGATGCAGAGGTGGCGGTCATGATGGGGCTGGAGATAGAGGTACCATCGGCGATCAATCGGTCGCCATGCTGCCGGGCCCTGGACAAGGGCGAACCCAGATCCAACAGGTTCATCGCGCCCGATGACCTCATACCGTTGCCCTGCGTATTGCTGATGTTGCTGAGGCTGTTGGCGTTCATGGGATGTGCATTGGTGCCAATGCCGGCTGTGCCAGCAAAGCCCATGAGGTCGCGACCAGCGGTTGCCGTTATGATTGATGCAGATTTGTTGGAGAGCAGATGCTTGGGATGCTGCTGCCGTTGTTGTTGTTGTTGTTGCTGTTGTTGCTGCTGCTGAGCTTGGTATCCGGCTCGCAGTCGCAAGGTGGCAGCCTCCAGCCGGCCCAGCGCTGATGGAAGTCTGGCGTTGTTGCCGATTCCCATGCCCATCCCGACGCCAGGACTGCCATTCAAGGCATTCTGTGGATGCAGATGCAGAGCACCGGCACCGTGCGACGCTGAAATCTGGCTCCTTCCTCTGGCACTGTCTCCGGTAGGAGAGAGGAGACCAAGTCCGTTGGTTCCCCCAACACCAGTTGCGACACCAAATGGGGTGGCGCTAGTGTTGACCGCGACCCCAGCAGATGTGCCGGGGGTTGTGCGTTGCTGACCGCTGCTACCTACCAAACCCTGGGCAGATATGAGCGCATGCATAACGCGCTGCTGCTGACGCCGATGCTCCAATATCTTGATCTCCTCAAGGATGGATTGCTGCTTGGCCACTGTCGCTGCTGCCTTTGCGGACGGGTCCGAGCGACCAGCGTTTGGATTGTTGAGGCTCATTGCTGCGGTCATTGGGCGTGGTTTTGATGGATGAGTGCTTGGTGGTGTTGCTGTTGTTGCTTTTGTTGTGGGTGTTCCGGTTTGTGCTTGGGTGATCAGGGTTTATGGTCTGATGTGATTCGATGTGATGGTTGGGGAAGTCCACGAGTACCCTTATGGTGCGTGGTATGTGGTGTATGGTACTTGTGTGGCAGAGGAGGCGAATTTGCAGACGCGTCGATGGATGGGCAAGAGCAGACGAACGGACGAATGGATCAATGAATCGCCGAGATGTAGTAATTGTACGGGATGTGGCAGAGCTTTGTAATGATTGGATGTCCCGTGGCCTTGTGCCGATCTGCAGTCTCGGATGGAGTTTCTGCAAGCAATAACTGATGGCCCCGCTGTTGGTAGTTTTGGGTGGCGATGACCTTGGGATCTGCGATGGCCCAACAGGATGTTGGGAATGGTAAGAACGCTGTATTGTTGGAGCGCGATACACTTTAGATCCTGTCAATCTGGTGGCGTTCCTATTCTCTCGGGATCCGGAAGCGCGCTGCCTCTTTGAAACGGCGTGGACAGCTGAGCTGAGCTGAGCTGGCTGCCTGGGTGGATGCTGGTACGTACTTGTTTGTGTACGGATGCGGGTACTCCGTGTGCTGGTGCACCTGGAGAGTACTTCCGTTTCTGCTTGCGCCGGTTGGTGGGGTTGATCCTTCTGTTGTCGACAGCGATTATTCCTGCGTCCCTGTGATGTTCCTGCCAACTTGTTTGGATCGTGTCCAATGAAAGGGGACGCCGAGATGAGATGAGACAAGACGAGGCAAGAGCCACGGAGTCTGCCCTTGGTTGACGTACTGATTCGATGAATACTCGCTGCAGAGCGCGCCACGCAATAGATCTTTGGATGGCAGAGCTGTCCTTGGTGGCCTCAGCCTCTTGATATCAGCGCCAGTGTTGGTGACACAAGCGAACGCAGCAGAATCCAGCACACCTGTTCAAGGGAGGAAGGATGCGGTTGGGTTGGCGGAGAACGGCGCCAGACGATGGTACCAAAGAATGAATCCGAGATCTCTTGATGGAGAGCAGATGGCGATGATCGCTGGTGTTGTTCGAAGAGTGTCGATGTGATGTGTGCCGCGTCAAAGGGGCATCGGTTTCGATTCACCCGAAAGAACCGACGGATAAAGTTGATGTGGTGCAGATAGAGAGACGCGTCGGCGGGTCGTTGCGTTTCTGTCAATGTTGTGGCGTCGCTTGGCTGTGAGTGCGTACAGGTGCTCTCACTTCGAGCAGCGAGTAGTCAAGGTGGTTGTTGATGGGTTGTTGGTGGGTTGTTGCTTGCTGAGCTGGTGAGTGTGGCGGCTCTGCAGTTCGGTGATGCGGCAGCGTTCGTGTGTAGCTCCTCTTTGGTTGCTCCCCCCTTGTGATGTGTGTGGTATCTGCTGTTTTTGGTTTTGGTTTTGTTTGTACACCTGTTGCGCACCGAAGGTCTTTGCCACCGTCTTCCCTTCCGCAGGCAGTGAAGGGCTTCCTGTGTGTGGTACGGCACACGCGTAGAGACCGTCTCGTTGCGATGATAGTTTCGGCAGAGGAAGACGAAGAATAGCCGGTTCTGGTCAAAGATTGTTCGGTGTTGCGTTGTACGAGTCTTGTGTTTTGTACCTCTCGAATCTGCAACCAGGGCCTCTCTTGTGTGTGGTGTTGAAAGACTGTGTCAATGAGGAGATGATGTTCACACTAACGATGCAATTTCGGCAGAATTGCGCGTTTTATGGGTTGCAATAATACTTGCGTGCATGTGTAGTTCGTATGTCCTCCATGCATCTGCTGCGTGTGTTGCCATCCATGTGTTGAAACTGTTCTGTTTGTTCGTGGGAGAGTTCCAGAGAGATCTCACACCTCTTCCCTTGTGTCCTTGTGTCTTTGCTCCGAGCGTGGTGTGAGTGTGGCGCTCGCAGCTCACAGTTCGCATGGTGCAACAATGAGAGACAAACACAGAGAGGCAGAGTGGCAGAGACAGCAGGGGAGAGCTCCTGCTGTTGTTGTTTGTGAAGTTCGAGCATGTTCGTCACATCCTCGTAGCGGTTGTACCGCGTCACACCAAACCGCTACATCGTTCCCCACCACCGACGCGAACCATCCCCGTCATCGTTTCGCTGTTGTGTGGACCTCTTTGCTGGCGGTATGGGAGCTTTTGACGACCACAATCAACCAACACCACGAATTGGCGGAGAAAGTGACTGGCTTGTTCTGTCTGATTTCTTCTTGCACTTCAACCGGCCAGAACACCGAGATGTCGTGGGGTGTACACACGATGTCGTCTCAGTCCTACGTGGAGCGAATATCGTCGAACCGTTGTTGAAGTTCATATGTTCGAGTCCAGGATGCAAGTCACGAGAACCGCTGTTCGGAGCGAAAAGCGGATGCCTCCAGCCACCGCGACGGGTCATAGGTACTTCATCACAAGACCCGAAACATCAACCGTGGCTCCAAAACTCGGCACAACGCAACCCAACCCAACCCAACGAACAGGAACTGATACTCAACAGCACCATGGCGCCACCGCAACGATGACATGGGGACATGACAACACAGGGTGGGGATGTTGCAGGAAGGAGAAACGAGGCTGTGGACGGACGGCTTTGGTGGACATGCGAGCCACAGCACCATGCCTACGACTACTCGTATCGCGGAGATGATGATCTTCCCAAAAGCCAAACAGAGGCAAGACCGGTTTGGCCGCTGTGGGGGCTGCTTTGCGCGTCCTCTCTTCCCCTGGACCAGAGTTGGCAGACGTTCCAATGAAGCAGCACAGCAGGAACAGGACGACTCCACCGCTGCATCCATAATTGGCGTCACCACTGGGCGCCAAACAAGAAAGGAGAACGATGTCATCCACAAGGACGGCATCCGTCGCACCCAGCGTTGTGTTCGTCCTGGGCAAGAGAGCACTCCGAACCAAAGCAAAGCCGTCGCAGGCTCGACGGCTGCTCCGAAGAAATATCCATTGGAAGGTGAACGGCGAGTTGGACACGAAGATCCGTGCAGAACGCAAGCAGCGAAAGCATCCGTGATGCCCATCCGTGCTCGCACGTGTACGACTACGACTACTCTTACGAGTAATACATCACCAAGAATTTGAAGTGAGGTGGTCCTGAGACAAAAAACGATGCAACAGATAACGCAGCTCTCATGTTTCCCAACACAAGAACTGAACTTCCTTTTCTGATTCTGCCGTTCCGAGAGTACTGTTTCGTGCTTCTGATTGCTTGCGCTGTGGTGATGTTATTGCGGATTCTCGCTGCTGATGTCGGCACCCATACCATCTCACGGCTCTGGAGAGTACTATGGTACCGTTGTGCTTGCACCGTCTCCAGCCGTGCCCAAAAGTCGCAGCGTCGCGAGGCTGGGAAGTTGACTACATCCATCCGTGGCCGGTCGATTCAACAGCCGATTGGATGCTGCGTTGTTGATTCACCGACGCTCGAACTGCATGGCACCATTCTGTGTGTCAGCTGGGCGGTTGATTGGTTGGTTTGGTCTTGTTTGTATCGCTGCATGAGGCAGAACAATTTGGGTCTTGTTGCTGAACACTGCGTCGGAAGCTGGCAATTCAGACAAAGCCATCATTGAAGTGAAGTCGTGGAGCAACTTCGGCTCGCCCGAATGGATGCATCCAGTTTCACGGGACATGCAATGCAATGCTGAACCAACAAAGACCACGAGTACGTTTGGAACTCAATGAAACTTTCCACACTGTTGCTGACATGGCGAATCTGCATCCAAGACCAAGGCTTAGCAACGGCTGTCACAGGAGTTCGCCGCAAACATCGAAACTAAGACAGCCGCTCACCGTTCGGAGAGTATCCCCGTCAACAACCAAACATGAATGCTCTGCCATGCGAGGACTCGTAGCTCGTAGCTCGTATGGTGCGAGGCTTCACCCGTCTTGCGAGTTACGGGAGCCTGAGAGGATGCTATGCTGTGCTCTTGAGCTCGTACTCGATTCCTCCTGTGTCGCTCTGTTGGGCGATCTGCCCCTTCGCCGTTTGTCGCCTCTTGTTTGCGTTCGGACACCGGTGTGATCGCCAGTCCATGGAGTTCATCCTCCACCGCGCAATTCCCCCGAGAGGGGCGACTCCGAAGAGAACTGGGCATGATTCGTTGGCTGGTCCTTGCTGCCAACTTATCAACGCAATTCTGTGGAGCGTGGAGCACGACCTGGATGCGCAACCTCAACAGACCGAGTCTCCCCAGTTTTGCCATCTTGGAACGTTGTGGACAACAACAACCTTGTTGTGCCTTCTTCGGTTCCTTTGGACGCGCGGATGATCGTTGAGGCTTCGCTGATTGGACACGTGTTCGTATCGCAGCGCAGCTCAGCGAAGGCGGTAGCGAATCCGGTTGTGCTGCTAAAATAAGGGCTCCCCTTGCGTCCAAGGAGATACAAAGTACGATTAGTTCACCATGGGAACCGCGGTAAAGACCATATATTGGTCGGTTTGCCGATGGGACTCCAATAGTAGTCCAAGTAATCCGTTGCAACAAATTAGACTATCTAGAAGGTACTACCGTAGACAACAAATCGTCCTAGTGTGATCATGGTGATTAGAGTTATTCGTTAATAGTGTTATTCTTGTTCGTGTGTTGAGGGGTGGTCGGGATAGTCTCACTCGGTCTCTGTGCTGTCGTCATCGCCTTTTTTCAAGTTCGCAGGTGCTGGTGTGACTTCGAAATCGCTGTCGCTATCGCTGTCCATGTGGAGGTCGATCAACACAGCCTCACGCTTTCTACGCTTCGTTTTAGCGATGCGCGGTGCGCGGGCGCAGGAGGGGACAGGAGGCGGCATCACGACCGAGACGGGGACAGAAGGAACAGCTGCTGGGCTGGAACGGCATGCCATGGCACGGGGAGCACGTTTGCGAGAAGCAGAACGGCGCGCGCGACGAGCGACTGTCATCCTGTTCACGGACACACGAGATGGCGCAGGATCAGACTGGCCAATTGGAAACAAAAAGAAAGCAGGTGTGAGTGTGCAAGTTGATGTCATGCGCAAGAGGCGAGTGTGGCATCAATGGGGCTTACCTCGAAACATTCTCCGGATCCGGTTCCTCGGCGGCCTTGTGGAAACGGGGGAGGAGCAGCAGAGGACGGAACAAATGTGACTTCGTCCTCCCCAAGCGAGGAGTAATCATCCCCATCCATTGTAATGCCCGCGGGATGCTTAGTTGTTCTATTCTCCGCCTTGCGCCCGTAGCGTGCCAAGTTGGTGGCGCTGTGCACCACTGGATTCGCGGAGTACACCGGTACCAACCGAACAATCAAGAGAGGCGCATCAGTTTCCACCTCGCTGTCGCGGTCATTGAGATTGACGGCCGGATTGAGGAAGTCGACGCCGTGCATTGCATGATCAGTGGTCATCTCAAAACGATCACTCACTTGGATGGGGAGAATCTCCCTGTGAATGCGGTACGGTTGGGGATGTCCGCGACACATCCTGCGGACAGCAAGCGCGTACGACTCGCCCCGCTCGCGTTGTCCCTGAAAAGAGCGCATGTTGAAGTGTGTAGGCAGCTTCTCGTTCAGGCGGTCAAGCAGCTCCTTGTCCGTAGCTGCAGTGGATCCGAGTTCGTGGTTCTGCTTCAACCCCACCTCCAAAACGCGTCCTTGCTCCTTGATTGACGCTTTGACGTCACCATAGCAAGTCCCACCTGGCAACTCGAAAGTAATTTCAAGCACCTCGCCATGGCCTTGGGGAGAGTACACGTGACGCACAGCAGGTAAGAAGACCAGGGTGTTCTTGTTCATCCAATCAGAAATGGATTGCGCACGACTCGGACCCTCTTGGAAGGGTGTCCCAGATACGGCATTGTTCACGAGCATGCTGGTAGCAGAGGCAGGACGAACAGCAGCAGGAGAAGCCACAGGAACAGACGAGGGCTCAGGAGGAGCAACAGTCATCATGCTCGCCGCGTCGTATGCAGGTCTGGGGGTTGGTGGCGGATTGGTGGGGACAGGTGGCAGATGGGTGGGGACAGGTGCCGCGACGTGCGCATGGATTGGTGGGGCGGACGGACGGGCAGTTGTCCCAACTTCGGTTTCGCCGGTTGGTGGGGAGGCGTACGCCAAACGAGAGAATGTGTCCATCGTTTGCTTCGCGTCTTCGGGTTTCTGGGTTGATACTTTTGCGATGGTGTTGTCGAATTGTTGTTTGTATTGTGCAGCATTAGCGACAAGATCAGAAACGTTCGGAGAGTTTTTGGTGTCCATTCGCACTGGATAACGGGTTAGTAACGGTTGCAAATTTGTTCGTTCAGAAATGATGTGTCTGGTTCACAAACACGCAGTGACGTACCAGCTTTCGCTTGCTTCTTGGCGCGACTTCTTTGCACGGATTTGCGCAAATTGCGCAGGTTGCGAGCAAAGTTGCGCTTCGACAAGAACGCCAAGTCGCCGTTCTCGCTCCAAACGAGTCTTGCGGGCTTATCCATGGGGATGGCACCGCTCTCGAGCTGCGCCCTGAGTTCGCGGATCTGCGGGTACAGCGACTCGTTCCATGCGACCCCATCGGGACTGTCATGTTTCTCCGTAGTAGCTTTTCTTGGCATGTTGCAGTGGCACTTACTGTTGAATGGCGGATCAGCAACAAGTACACGTCTGTCAATGTTGAATCCAAGGCGATTATGAGATGAGACTGCATCTTGACTTCGTTGCATTCCGCAGAGTAGAGGTTGCCGCGCGTGATCAACATGCGGCTTGTGATGTGCAGCATCCGTGCTTGAGAGGATGAGGGAGCCATCAATCAACGTGTCGCAGCGTGGTAACAGTCAACGCGAAACATCGGCAGGAGAAACACTGTACAAAACACGTGTGGTGTAGAGCTCTACTCTGCCCATTTAGTTTTCAACGCATGCTGTTTGCCTGGTCGATCCCACGTTCAGTATGGCTTGCTCTAGCTGTACTTAGAATGAATGTATGCATCTACTATATATATATGTTACTATTAGCATCTTATACTATATCCCTAGGCATATAAGTGTATACCTACCGTTAGTCTAGACTCAACGCTCAACGTACGCAAAAGGATGGCTCCGGTGAGTCGACGATTGTGGAGGCACATGGTTCTTCTGTCGTGTGCGACACTCGCCCGGCGTATTCGCCGGCCACTTGTCTTCCTCGTTGACTTTTCACCATGTGCTTCATGGCGCACGACGTGGGGAGCTGGTATCTGGGGAGCCGTTGGAGCACCGATGTTTGACTCGCGTGCGCTGCACCATGTGCCTCTAAACGTCAAGCATCGGAATAGACACCGACACGACATGGAATAACCGCAGATACGAACCAGGATCTTCGTGGGCGTAACATAGAATCGTGATAGAAACGAGCCAGGACGTCCTCAGACACGGCACAGAATCGCACCAGACACGAGCCAGGACGTCCGGAGACACGGCACAGGACAGTCACAGAGAACACATCGACACGAAATGAGCACCAAATGAGCATCCAATTACCGCAGATTTGTCGCTGTGACAAGCGCTCAATCTGTACTATGCTACGTTATCGAGTCAAGTTGTGTTGTAAACAGCGAAATAGTGCATAAACTACAATAAGCTTCGATGGATAACAGCATACCGTCGATACCATTCAGAATATTTGGTTGCTGTTGATTGGTTACAGCATTTACAATCACAATTAGCATGAGAGTTGTACTCTGCATGTTTTGAATACTAGGAACGTAGTGCATTGCGACAAATTCCTATAAGTTATAGTGTCGTATGTGACATGTTGATCTTGCAGAGATGGACACCAAAAGGGAGTGGTAACGACGTGCGATCGACGTCACACGAGCGCGACGTGAACATGGCGCGAGCGCAACGCGAACGCGACGCGAACACGGCGTGAACACGGCGCGAGCGCAACACGAAAGCAACGTGAGCGCAACATGCACGCATCGTGAACGCGACATGGACGCATCGTCGACGCAACATGGACGCAACGTGAACACGACCTGGGCGCATCGCCAACGCAACATGCACGCAACGTCAACGTGAGTTGCACGCGACATGCACCCAACGTAAACGCGACATGAACACGACGAGAGCACGACGCGAACTCCACACAGACGCATGTGGACGCAACGTAAACGCGACATGAGTGCGACGTCAACACGACCTAGTCCCGACATCGGGCAGGATTTCAAATGCGTTGCGAGGTTCGGTTTAGCGTAATCATGACTGGTGATCAATTATCTTCTGACTGTGTGGAAGTCCACTCGGGAATGGAGTAGTAGTAGAATGCAGTACTGTGTTGGCAAGGATGAGACTTCACAGAGGATGACTCCTGCTCGAAACATCGTTTCTCCGCCCTCCGCAGCGTGCCTTGCTTGCAAACGCGTACAAAGGGCACAGCGCACTCGTTCGTCCATGACAGCCCCCACGCTGTCATGAAGACGCAGGGATCATAACAATATTCAGCGACGAAGAATAGAATCTGACGTATTGGTCCGTTGAATTCTGTCGTTGCTGGCATCTTGGACATGATGAAGCGCCTTGACAGCGGCGTCGTGGGACAATAGTACGCGTTTATTGCGTTCTCTGCTGTCTTGCGCCCTGGGTAGCGCATCATGAGAGCAGCTCCCCAACGGCAAAAGGAGACAACAACTGGCCTACCAGGAGTCACGCAGAGTTCACGGAGAAATGCTGTTTCCTCCTCTTACCAAGTTGCAGTTTGCTTGCGCGCTATTTCTACTATTACAACGGCTACTTTTTGACATTGTTGGTTTTCGCCTCATTTTGATATTTGAAGAGGAACAAAGAGCTCACAAATTCGCAAGAACACAAACCATGTTACTCCCACGCGGAACTTTCGCTGTTTTGGGGTTCGGACTGATTGGGTCTCGCCCAAGGGGCATGCTTGCGAACGATCTTTCCGTGGAATCGTTGCGACAGTTCGCGTCTGTGTTCGGAACGCATCCTGACATCGTGCACATCTTGTGGAACGAGCTCGTAGGCGCTCGAGCTCTCCCGCGCGGGGCCAAACCCAAACATCTCCTTTGGACGTGCGCGTTTCTTCGTCTGTACGTGTCTGAGACTGCGCTCGCTGCAGTGTGCAAGTGTTCCGCGAAGACACTTCGCAAGTGGATGTGGCTGATGATGGCAGCCGTTGAAACCGTTAAGGACCGCATTGTAAGTACTAATAAATTCGCACACCCGAACTACGACACTAAATTATTTTCACTCCATTCACTCACACATGTTCTTTTTCCTGGTACCGCTCCAATTGACAGATCGTCTGGAACCGTCGTTTCGTTGGCGCAAGTCACAACGCAAAAGCTCTTGTCACTGTTGACGGGACCGACATGCGAATCACCGAACCGAAACCGTTTGACAAGAAGTGGTACTCGTTCAAATTTCGCGCTGCCGGTTTGCGTTACGAGTTGGCTGTTGCGATTTCTACTGGCGAGATTGTTTGGGCGAATGGGCCTTTCCCGTGTGGCCTGTTGAACGATCTTTCGATCTTCCGCCTGGGCCTGAAGCCGAAATTAGTGCAACACGAAGTCGTCGTCGCAGATGCCGGATACCGTGGGGACCCTTGTGTGTTTCCCCCAACTTTTCGCGCGGATGGCATCATGCGGTGCCGCCACGAAACGGTCAACAGGCGAATCAAGCACTGGCAATGCATGCACCTGAAGTGGCGGCACCACGTCGACAAGCATCGCCTTGCATTCAACGCGGTTGCCATCCTCACCCAAATTGAATTGAGCAACGGTTTCCCCTCGTTTGACGTGGTTGTCGCGATGCAAGAAGCACGCGAACGTGCCATCGCCCAAGCAGATGAACAGCAGACACACTAATTAGCCCGTCCCACTTAGTAGTAACAAATAGCCCAACTTTAGCAAGCACAAAAGGTTCATCCCACATGCCCCCCTTGCCTGTTTGAGTGAGTTTCGTTAGGGTGTCCTGATAACGGGGTAGTCAATTTAGTGCTATGTTTTGCTGTTGGAGGTTTGAAGGACTACCTTGTTGTGGTTGCTTGTGGGACGCACTGAATAGCCAGTCCAGGAGGACGAAGGAGACGAGGAGACACCAACGCTTGCCCAAGAGAGTCCCGGTTTACGTCATGGACAAATGAAGGGCAACATCAGAAAGGCATGTTGGCCACCCAACCACAACGACGTAGAGCGGAGGGACGGGTTCGTGGTCGCCACCACTGCCCACAACGGTTGGCGTGCCAGCGCCATGGGTCATCAGCAAAGAATGCGGTCAACATCGCGAGGAACATTGGGGAGTCATGCGACGCTGAGGCAGGCACGAACAAAGAGAATGTGACCTTTTCTCGTGGTTGAGTTCTGCAGTTGGCGAATCAAAGCCAATGAGTCTCTGGAGCACGAGGTATGGTGCATATTGTTGGGAGCCCTTCGCCTGAATCAAACGTGGTGTGAACAGGAGCCCCACGAGCAGGAAGCGGAAGAACGCAAACGGCTGTTGCGAATCAAGATTTGTGCGGAAAGCGAGGCTGTCGTACGGGACTGCCATATTGGCAAGAACACAGCGCTGCGATGTCGTGGGTCTGGAAATTGGCATGTCTTGGAACAGACACGACAGGGGTGGAACGAGCGCGAAGCGGACGTCATTGGCATTGGCACACAGTGCAGGACATGTCGAACACGTACGTAAATAAGCGCAACGTCATGTTGACACGGGAAAGGCGTGATCTAGTAATCCCATTAGTGCTTGACTCGACAGATCCCAAAACCGTACAACACGCCTCAAGCGTGAGCAAAGCAAAATCCGACCATTATATGGTCTTTACCGCGGTTCCCATGTCTTGTCTTTGTTGTACCCACAAGTTTGTCCGGTCAGCAGGGCACTATTCCCCTTCGGCAGGACGATCATAAGCGGCGGTCTTGGGTTTCTGTTCTGCGCCTCACTACGTATTTCAATTTTAGCGAAATGATGTCGCAACACGAAACCAACACAGAAGGATCGTCGAAGCTCACGAAACAAACCAAACAGTAAAAACAGATGGCGGGCTGATTCCACTGATCTCTGGATCAAGTCACCAATCGATGGATCGACTGGTTGATTGCGTTGGTTGGTGCGTATCTACGTGCACGTACCCAAGTTGTCACGAATCGAAGAGACGCCAGTACGAACGGGAAGGCGCAGACAATACGAATGCTCCGCTGCCGGGGTGGATAGAACAGTGTACGACGAATGGTGGAACAAGGAAGAAGGGAGAGGATCTTGCTGCGCGTGTTTGCGCATCTTCCCCCACAAAGAACGATTTGTTGGCGCAACCACTTGGTGCGAATGGAGCGCGAGCGCTCGCAAGTACCTCACTTGCACGGCATTCGCAGGAGCCAACCAAGCACAACATCAAATGCACTCGTGGCCTCCCCCGTCGAGAGGTGCAGGTATTGCAGTTCCGCACGAAGGCACGACCGGTTCGGCACGAATGTAACAAAAAGAAGACGGATCGTCTCCATCGAGATGTCATGGTGCGGTGTATGTCAGGGTCTCACCAACACTAGTCAAGCGATGTGGAGTGGGTGAGCGTCCACATCATGCCTACACGAGTGCGGTACAATACATATACATTCATTCTCCTATCTACCATACCGACGTACGAGGAATATGCTCGCATTGGCGCGTAGGCGTGTGTGGACTAGATCGATCGCGGTGTAGATAATGTGCCATGGCTGAAACGGAGGGAGAAGAAGGCTCAGCTTTGGTCCCAGTCACTTTGTCCAGTCGCCGTTGTCGTCACGCCCAAGGCAAAACGCGAAGGGAGTCGCAGCGCTTCATCTTGAAGAATGCTCTACTCTACTCAAGCTTCTTCCACACACAATCCATGTTGTGATTCCGGTTGCAATCCGATCCAATGTAGGCGTCAAGGGATGAGGTCGCCAGAGCTAAGCGAAACGAGACCCGCATCGATCTCATGTTCTCCGAGTGCATTTCTCACCCCAAGGCGCATCTTTGTTTTCTCTTTCTGGCATCACAGTAATCCATGGAACGCTTTGTGCATGGATGTCTCCTGGTTGATCACAGTTTCCTTTCTCCCCCAGCCACCCGTGCCACCCCTGGCACCCATCCACTCACTATCTGAGAGAGAATAGGACGAAAGGATCTGCCGTCCACCGCTGACAGCGCCAAGTATCCTGCCTCCTTCGCAACATCTCCAGGGACATTCATTGGTTCGTTGGGTTCGTCCACCATCACGCATCGGCTGATCCGGCGCCATTCGCCTCGATCCGCTTCAGGATGCGTGCTGGCACCCCGCCGATCACAACATCGTCCGGGAAATCCTTGGTCACAACTGCCCCTGCCCCCACCACGACGCGATTGCCGATCGTGACGCCCGGCAGGATGGTGGCATTGGCCCCGATCCACACATCATGCCCGATGCGGATCGGCGCCGTGAGCTCATCGCCGGCCGACCGCACGGCCGCCTCCAGCGGATGCGTCGCCGCGCTGATGCAGACGTGAGGTGCCAGCAGGCAGTTGTCACCGACCGTGATGGTGTTGCAATCCAGGATGGTGCAGCCGTGGTTGGCGTAGAAGTTCTTGCCGACGATGAGGTTGTATCCGTAGTCGACGTGGAAGGGTGATTCGATGCACATGCCTGCCTGCGAGTGGACGATGAGCTGGCGCAGGATTTGTTGGCGCTTGTCGGGGTGGGCGGGCGAAGTTTGATTGAGCTGGAAGCACAGCTCCTTGGCGTGTATGCGTTCCGCCAACAGCTCCTCATCGAAGGCTTGGTACAGATCGCCGGCCATCATCTTCTCCTTCTCGCTGCGTCCATCCTTCTTCTTTTCATTGCCGCCGGCGTTGCCGCCGCTGCTGTTGGCATTGATGGAGGGATCTGCCACAGTTGGCGTTGTTGATTCGCTTGCCATCCTTCCTTCCTTCCTTTCGATCGTCGAATGCTCAATAGCGGTGAATGTCTGTTGGTTGATTGCCTGTTGCTGCCTCACGAGGGGTGCGCATACGGACTCGCAGTGAGACCATTTGGAATGCATTATCCGCCATCATCGCCATCTCGATCCGCTGAACCTCGAAGGCATCACGACCGCAGAAAACATGCTCAACCAAAACAAGAAAGATACGGTTTCGCCGATGTTGTCCCATTCACGACCCAGACCATCCGCAACGACCCATTCGATCGAATTGTCGGATCGATACACGAACGTTCCAATCCTGCTGCGACACAATGACTCGTCCGACCGTACGGTCACTGCGAAAGGCACGAGTCGTGCGCAGAAGGCGCCCCAGCAGATTTGTTTGAATGGCGCGCACGTATGCAAGATGTGGCGTTTCGGGGGTTGTATTCATCATCTGTTCGTACTCGTATTCGTAGTTTTGCGTCAGGTTGCTGTGCAAACACATGGAAGTGGATGGAAGTGGATGGACTGGTGGGAATGATGTGGTTTGCGGATGGACAAGCCAGGCACGAGTAGTCGTACGGTTACGAGGAGTTTGTGAGTCTGTGTGTACCAGTGGACGGATACAGGGGTGGTCGACGGTGGGATAGATGAAGATGTGGAAGGAGCAGGCGTATTCGATGCACCAGTATCGATGATGGGAGAACAAACAGATGTAAATGCAAGGCCAAAATACAATGGATGCAGCGATGTACGATTAGAACAAAGAGACAGAGAGAGAGAGATGACTAAACTGTGAATAGGAGAGCTGCATTTTTGTCGAAGGCAGCTGGTGAATGGAGAGAGAGAGAGAGATGGAACAAGAAGAAGCTGCGGTTGCACTGGTCCACGTGATGAAGGATACTAATACATGTGCCTCTGCAGTACGAGGATGGGGATGGACATGGTGTAAACACAGGTGAAGATGAACACATGATGGTGTTTGAAGTTTGCGAAGGCAGGCGATACCGCGGATTGGCAAAATCGGATTGCTTGGAGTCTTGGTTGCGACGAGGAGGTTCCGCTGTGTCGTGACACAGAAATGTCGCAGTGCTCTATGTAGCTGCTTATTTGACTGGGCACATTAGTCGTGTGGGACATGGAAGCGACATGGTAGTGACACATAGTGTTCACATGTTAGTACCACGCAAAAGAGACGCGAACGAGGAAATACTACATAAGCGAACAACGTGGCGGCAACCACAGCGACATCACGAACGACACAGGCAACGATAAGAGAAAAGGCGAGAGCAAGAACACAACCCTCGCGCCCCAACAGAACACGACACGAAGCAAGACAGAAGGCATCCGTAGCGATTGGAGTTGCCATCCTCATCGACACTCACAACCGCAACAGCCGCAACAACAACAACGAAGAAGCAACAAGACAGAAGCGGACACCGAAGGCAACGGTCATCGAAGTGCATCACAACTCCGCCCATTCCCATCGAGGCAACACAAAACCGTCCACAACATCCGTGATGGTGTGAGTCTTGAAAGGAAGACTGTCATCACAAGTACAAGAGCAGGTACAATCGCAAGTGAGAGTGCTCGCACAAGTAGACATACCATCATCTTCCCTTCACCTCCATCTCCACGGACATCCATGCGAAGGCGCATAGCAGTGGTTGTGTAGTCGTACCATACAGCCGCAACACCAGTATCATCAAAAGGAACAACAGCGGCACCCACATTCATGCACTGAGAACGCAAACCCAACACGCAAACAAAGCATAATTCATACCATCACCCACACAACCGCGCGTTGCACCAAGAACTCCACCAAGAACTGCGACAACAACTGTGACAACGACAGCGTCTGCATCGCTCCGTTCGTATCATTGCCGCTTCGACTTTGTCTCTGCCATTGGCATTCCCTCTGCTCATACTCCGAGTACATCCGCAGAACGAAAGGTCCACGAACATCGTCGCACGGCAACGACCATAAATCAGCAGAACCGCCAAACGGAAGCAGTCAGGCAGGCAAACAAGCAAGCAAACAAGCCCCTGTCTGTCTTTCTCTCTCTCTCAAACACGAATACATCGCTCGCACAAACGCGCACCCTCCAGACACTGTTTCACACCGCCTCCTTGGCATACCATCACAGCAGCGACAACAGCAACAACATCATCATCATCACAAGACCACAAATGCATACTGCCACAAAGGCAGACGGACCACAACATCACAATACGACTACAAGGACGAGCACCAGCACGAGCACTAGCACTAGCACTAGCCCTAGCACTAACACAGTATGAGCAACTTCCATCAGATGGCAATGGCCAGCGCTGCTGCTGCAGCCGCTGCATCTTCGTCGCCCTCATCACAGGACGACCCAATGCGCAAGGTCAGCCTGGAACCGGACGATGAGGACGATTGCACCATGGCAACCATGGCCATGTCCATCGACACCAGCACCGTCGCTAGCTCCGTGGGCGTAAGGCTCATGGATGACGATGATGGTCAGCCAAACGCAATGTCCCGCCATTCAGCCCATCGCCACCAGCAACAGCAGCAGCAACAAAGAGAGAGGAGTGCAAGGCAGTTGTCAGCCTACGGTCAACAACAGCAGCAGCAGCACCAACAGCACCAACCCCAGCAGCACCAACAACAGCAACAACAATATCGCGCTTCTTCATCTCAGCCACCGCGCGTCAACGTCTTCGCGCAACTGGCAAAGCAGTACGTCCAACGCCTTTGCGCAGAGGTCTACGAATGCTACACGCCGCGATTCCAGCAGATACGCGGTCCCCACCCTGCCTTCAACTTCAGCATGAAACCAAACCAGAACATCGCGGTGCATCTACAACCCACCAACCTGCGTTCGGCCACCGTGCGCTCCGCAGAAGCCGATTCCATCCTCCTCACCGTCTACTACCCCATCGCCATGGAGGTCGTCGGCGATGCCATCCTCCGACAGTCGCAGTTCGTGCAGAGCCTCATCTCACTCGGATCCTTGCGACAGCAACCAGGCAACAACGCAGGCTACGTCCTGCAGGCCACCATCACGCTCAGCATGGACGACATTGCGCCCCAGACCCTTCTGGAGTACGATGACTTCCGCGACACCGTCGAGAGCCTCATCGATACGGCAGAGTTCATCCAGTTCGAATCGTGCAAGGTGCCGGTTGTTATGGATTGAGGATCAGGGGGAATGCACATTTCACGTGGAGCCATTTGGGAACAACGAGGGAACGACCACACGGGTCGTGGAAGCTAAACAACCACACAGCTCGATCCTAATCGTGAGGATGTGAGAGCCTCTGTCGCAGTCATTAGTGCAACCGAGCAATTGCCATCGTACAGTAAATGGTTCCTATTTTTATGCACTGCCTTGTCGAAGAGTCGTGCGACTGCCGACCACGGATGGCTGTTCAACCCGATTCTGCAAAGACGTGCAGGGACGGTTCCTGAGGAGGACGGACTCCTCCAAAGCGAGAGAGATATGCTCCACCTCGATGGGTATCGAGGAAACAGCATACAAAGTAACAACGATTTCATAACAAGATATTATTATATTCTATAATAATACATTTACATACATTCGGAACATGAAGACTCTGTGCTCCTGCTGGTTAGTGGCGCCACCGCTTAGATGGTGATGTTGAACACGGGGTCGTCCACCAACGTATCGTTCAACTCTATTCCATCCACCAACGTCTCATTGAACGCGGTCTCGTTGAACAAAGTCTCGTTGAATGATGTGTTGTTCACCTGCTCGGCGGCATCCTCCAGGTCTTCCACCGTATTCCCGGTCGTCTCCGTGAAATACTCCAACGGATCGTCGCACGTGCCGGACAGGAAGCAAGTGGCAGTACCGCGGGCCTCCCTGTGAGCTTCCTCAGCTTCCTTGATGCGGCTGTCGAGGGGAGCGTCGCGCACCATCGTCCAGCACGTGAAGCCGAACAAGCCGAGCAGGACCGCCCAGAATCCAAGGAACGCGTACAGCGATCTCTTCTCATTCTTGATGGTGAACAGCAGCGGCTTCTTCGTCTGCTTGCCGCGGTTGAAGCCGTGCATCGCACCGGCGGCGGCGAAGCGGATCGTCACGCCCACCATGACGGATGGCAGAACGCCCCAGTACCAGCCGGAGCAGGAACGGATGGTGGCGTTCACGTCGTGTCCTGCCATGCCCGCGATCGACATGGCGGATTGGTCGCGTGGGAAGCCAATCGTGTCGGGGTGCACCGTCAAGCCGCTCTGCTCCGGCATGCAGCGGTACTCGCCCACTGAGATGGACTCGATGAAGAAGCGCAGTGGGGAGACCCAGCCGGCGAAGAGCTCGATGAACCCGCCCTCGTAGATGGCTGCGGGTAAATGCATACGGGCAAGTAAGCAACGGGTGATTGGATTGGATTGAATTCGATTGAATTCCATTGGATAGATTGTATTGATGGCGAAGAATAGAAATGGGAAGGTTTGCAACCAGATGTATGTGAGCTACAGTGAACACGCCGCATCGCATCGCATCGCATCACATCATCGCAAACATACACAAACAACAACAATCACAGTGCCTCAGACAACGCTGGATGTTGGCACGCAGCTGAACAACCAGCAATACTCGCAATACTCGCAATACTCGCAATACCAGCAAGTACTCACTCTCGTAGGTCAGTGGTGGGAATGCACCACCCAGCAACAGACCGCAAAAGGCAAAGTAGAAACCCAGCACCACCACGACGTTGTCTGCTGGAATCACCTGCGGGAAGAACAACGCCCACGAAACGCTGATCCATGTCAGCGCCAAGAAGTGGACGAAGTACGAGAGCCAGCTGCCGAACGGGTTGCGGATCCAGATGGAGAAGAACGATGCCAGGATGATCTGGATGGAATGCTCAAGCGTGCTCACGATGTTGATGGCCAGGAAGTAAGCGTTGAGGTCGTAGCCGCTGGCTGCCTCGCGGAAGAATTCGACGCGCTTGTTGATGGTGGTCTTGGCGGCTTGCAATCCGATCAGAACGGCGACGATCAGTCCTGCCTTCAGCGCAAAGCTTAAGTGAGGCACCAGAGCGTAATTGAACAGCTCCAAGAAGAACTTCTCGATCTCCTTGTTGTTGGGACGCACGGCCTCCTCGAAGTCCAGCTCGGGATCGCTGCCGCGACTTGCGACGACCACGTCCTCTAACAGGCAAATGGTGATCATGGCTCCGATAACGACAAGGCTGTCGATGATCTTGCTGAATCGATTGCGATACGATACCAGCATGGCACGTGTGATCTGAAAGTACAGCTGGACGAAGAAGTTGGCCTTGGTGACGGATTTCGGCACATCGTACTGTTCGGGGACGGCGTAGATTTCACGTTCCTCGCCGTCCAGTGCTTCATAGTGCACCTTCCACTCTTCGTACAACCAGGCCCGCCTCGACTTGGGGTCATTGATGCCTTCCGTTTGGTTGTGTGCGCCGCGTCCCTGATTCGCTGCCGTTGCGTCCCTCACCAGCGGCTGCGTCTCATTGAGGGTCTGTTCGACACCGTCATCATCATCGCCCGTTTCCGACCCATCGGTAATGGCATCTTCTTCTGCCACTTCTTCCGGTTCCATTCGTCCAGAACTGATGTCGATCAGCCAATCGGCCAAACTCTCACCAAGCGGGAGGACGTAGTTGCGTTGCTCGAAGTAAGGACGGGCCTCCGGGACGGGACCATGGTACACCATCTTTCCACCAACACCGAGAAGGATTAGACTGTCGAAGAGATCGAAGATGAACTTGCGTGGCTGATGGATCACAGAAACGATAGTCATGCCCTGATCGTCGACGAGATTCTTCAGCGACTGCATCACCAGCAGAGCAGAGCTCGAATCCTGTTGTGATGTTGGGAATGGACATGGCAGCAAATGGAATATGATCGATCATCGTGGCAGCAAGGCCATAAGAAAGCGCAGCGCCAATAGCAACAGCGATGACAATTGTGAGAGACATTATTGTTGGTGATGGTGGGATTTGCGACGATATCTTTCCAACATCTTTCCGACTCTTTTCCAAGCCACCGAGGCAACAGAGGAGACCAGCAAGAGGACGCATCCCAGCAATCCAATCCAATCCAATCCAAGCAACAATTCAATGCAACGTACCAATCCCGAAGTGGGCTCATCCAAGAACAGGATGGACGGACATGCCATCAATTCAAGCCCGATGTTCACGCGCTTCTTCTCTCCACCCGACACACCGCGGCGGTGCACATCACCGACCATGCTATTCGCAACGCGGGACAAACCGAGACTGGCCAGCGTGTCGTCTGCCAGATCGTTAATGACGCGGTCCGGTGTGCCCTTGGGGAGCCGGAATTTGCCGGCGTACATCAGATTCTCGCGCACGGTCAGCTCGGCGTACACCACATCATCCTGTGGCACGAAACCGACGCGATCCATGATACGCTCGATCTCCATCACCTGCCCGTTGATGTGGATGGTGCCGGAGGTTTCTCCGTAGTAGGCTCGTCCGCACAGAGCGTTGAGCAAGGAGGTCTTACCGGCGCCGGAGCCGCCCATCAACGCTGTCATGGTCTGGGCTTGGACGCGGCCGGACACGTGGTCGACGACGTTGATCTTGCTGTCGCCGACGGAAACGGTCAAGCTGAGATCCTCGAAGCAAATGTCAACGCCGAGCTTGGCGCGTGCGGACATGCTGGTTGGACCATCGGCGCTGGCGCTGTTGAGAACCTCATTCGGCAAACGGGATGGCTGCAAGTCAAGGGTGACTTGTTCCAAGAACGAGGGGTAGTATTCGACGAAGTCCGCACGTGTGATCATGGAAGCGAACTTGCTGGACTGACCCAAGGTGATGCGGCTGCTTGCGAGATTTCTTCGATTCTTGATGTGGTCTCCGTCACTCTCGCGTTCGCTCAGTACATCTGGACGCTCGGACATCATCTTTGGGCTGCCGGATGCGCTGCGGAAAAGCTTGATCATGGCATTGATTTGCGTGTCGCTGAGGTAATTGGAGATGGAGGAATTGTAGAGCTCGCGCGGGCGAATCTCGGTTGGGAGATCATTGGATGCATCGCGTCTGGTGCGCGTGAAGAAGTTGTCATCTACCTCCGCCATGGCAGCGATCTCGTCGAAGAGATTTCCAGCTTCTTCCGGTGTGACGGTAAAATGCGTCGTCTCCTCCAGCACCTGCAAGAAATGCCTGACGAATGTGAGCTTGGAGACTTGGCGGGAATCCTTGTTGACCTTGTCAAGCTCATTCATGCGACGCACGAACTCATGTAGCTCGACTCGGTTGAGCTCCATGACCATGTTGAGTTCCTCGAAGGAGAGGTACTGGTCGTTGTTGGCATCCAAAATGCGGAACATTTGCAGTGTGTCAAATGTGAACTGGTTGGTCGTGCTGCTGGTGTTGGTATCCTCCTTGCTGGAGATGCGTCTGGAGTTGGCGGTGAAGATGGACTTTCTGTTGCTACTGCTCCTGCTACTGTTCGTGCGGGTGCTTTGCTTGTCCAAACGAGCCGAGATGATCTCGAGCTTGGGTCGAAGGCGTTCCAAGCGCTGGTTGTCGCGTTGCTTCGTGCGTTCCATGATGAGGCGCAGACTGTCGGTTTTGCGTTGCTGCAGCTCGACGAGCTTGGCGAAGAGGTCCTTTTGGTATCTCTTGAGCATGTAAAACAGAATATATGCGATGCCTACGAACAGGAAGAGGCTCATGATCACGTATCCGTAGTAGTCGCGTTCCATCTCCGTCGCGCCCTCGTCGCATTCCTCGCAATCGAAGAGATCGGGATCGCGCGATTTGAAAGGGCAGAAGTGACCGGCTGGGCAAGGCAAGGACTCCTCGGGAGTTGGACAGTAACGACCCCTGGGACAGTTGAGGATATCCGACCCTCCGAGCGGGCAGTAGACACCTCCGTAGACATCGCCGACCTGATACAGCTCGATGGCAGCCTCCTGCAGCTGCGTGCAGTTCGCCATGCGGTTCTCGCCATCGCACACGTAACCGTGGGGACAGGACAGCCTGCCATTCACGTCAGTGCCGCGGAATGGGACGATTTCGGGACGGCAGATCTCGGTGGCGAGCAATGCGCAAGTGATATTCCACTCAGTTTCACAGCAACCCTCGTAGGCACGGCAGATGTAGTCGGAGCAGGTGGTGTCGAAACACCCAGCCTCGTCGCTCGCGACGTTGCAAGAGTTCTGGTTGGGTTGCGCATTGGCGATCGTTGAGACGATGACGACCAATGATACAAAGGGAGTTGGCAAGCCAAACAACTTCATGTTTGTGCACGTATGTATGGTACGTAGGTATGTGCGATTGCTTGGATGCTGCCGTAAGATAGTGTGGTCGAATGTGCGGTTGCCTTGCTGCGATGAGAAAGAAAGTGAGAAAGTGGAAATTGGAGCGTGCGGAGTCGTGAAGAATTGAGGGTCGACAGGTGAGAGATGTGTCAGAGATGCTCGCGAAGAATTGCTGGTCTCTCGAGTGCGGTAGAACTCGTATTGGTATGGTGCCCATGAGCACATTTGAGCCCAGCTCAGCTCACTTCAGATCGTTATCATAGCCATCCATCTCCATTGTCAACTCCATTGCCAAACAATATGCCACATACCTGCTCGTTCTCTCAGTGGTGGTTCTTCTTTTGTTCTTTCAGATAGATCGCGAGACGAAGGATGTGGATAGTTGGCTGTCGGAGCAGTTTGATGTCGAAGTTGACCAGTAGTGCTGAAGAAGAGAGAATCTTCCAATGTGGCGCAAGTAGAGAAGAGAGCAGATTCCTCCACGAGTATTGTGTGGTAATAGGATCCCAGTTGCGTGTAGTATTATGACTCTGTGGAGCAACCTTGTGAACGATGGGTCAAATGTTTCGACTTCCAATGCCGCAAAGTTTGGGCTTTGCTGATTTGTGAACAGTGATGGAGGACAGCACCAACGGCAATTGTCACAATCACAACACCGACACCAAAGACACATGCGATGTCCACACCCGCACGTGCGCAACAGCAACAACGCTTCCGTTTTGGTGTTCTACCCGATCCGGAAGCGACACCACTTCGCCAGTACCACCGATGGCGTTCACGAGTCAATCTCCAATCGATCCGACTTGACAAAAGACTTCAAATTTGTTCCCCGCTAACACTTCGCACAGATTTTTGTGATGTTGCTCGAGTCGTGAAAAAGCGACGAAAAAGCACGAAAGCAGTCGCATGAGTCATCCGTTTCACGAACAAGGTTGATTTGTGTTGTGTGATATTTATTCGTCCGAATTACCTTCTGCACGGCGTTCCACCATGATGTCATCAACATTCTCTGTGACTTTGACGAAAACCACATCCACGATGAAAGAAAATGACCAAAACCTTCGCCGAGCGAGCAAAAACAAGTAGAGTTTGCACGAACCAAGGAACCTCACCGCCACCACTGCGCACCATCGTCACTGGCATCATCTTCTCCACGCAACCGCAACAATCGCAACAACTGCGCCAACAACTGCGCCAACAGTGGCAGCAATATCAACATCAATGAACTTGCGAGACCAACTCCAACGTTCCGCTCAACCTCACGCCGTCCAACGAAGCCAACAATCCGCCTGATGAACAAGGCGCTGTTGATGCGAGCACGAAGATGAAAGACAAGACGAAGCGAGCTGTCGGTTCCAAGAAGAAAGCATCGCGATCACCACCACAGCCGCCACCACGAGGATGGCAACAACGCATCCTGGAATGCGCGCTGTCCTTCTTCATCGGGATCCACGTTGGGATGAGCGCCTGCCAAAACCAGAGCAGCTGGCAGTTCGTGGATAGTTTGATGGCAGCGGAACCCACGATCCAAGCGCAATCATCATCAGCCAATCTCGACCATGCAGGAATGACATCTTGCGAAGAACAGCATCGGCAATGGCTGATCTCATTCATGAATCAACAGAAGATGCCAATGATATCCAACGACAAGACCGTCGATCAAGAGAATCTCATCGTCACGAACACCATGGTGCTGGATGTCATCCTCGACGCTGCTCTTCACAACATCTCCATCATTCCCCATGAAAAGTGGTTGCCGGCGATGACACGAGCGAAGGAGCGCAACAATCTGCTCAAGCAGGAGGTGGAAAACTTCAAGTTGACGTGCGTAGACGAGAATGACACACGAGCGACAGATGGTCAGCGGGAGGAAGAGGTTGTGAAACAAACGACGATTGCGGATGCATCTGCTGCAGATCCTACATCAACGAACACGGCAGAAACGGAAGCAGCAGACTTCACGGCCACAGCCAACCCGCATCCAATCTGCCAAAAGCTGCTGCCCCATCCAACGCCAACGGCGGCGTCGTTGTGGCACACGTACATGGAACACGTGCTGTATGCGACATCGCTGCCGGGGGACACGAAATACAAACTGCGGGATTTTACGTCGGAGATCTTGCAGATGCTGTCACCCAGATTGGTGCGCTCCGTCAAGTCGCTACCGCAGCAACGACAGTGGAAGTCATTGCAGTATGCCATGGATGTACTCTACGAGCGGTATACCTACGCCGCACGCAAGGAACAAGAAAAGCAGGGACAGAAACAGCAGAGTGAGGCAGGACGGCCGGTCACGTCAACTGCAAAACACAACGATAGCGATGTGCCGCCACCACGCCCGCTCAAAATATTGGTCATGGGAGGTAGCGTGGTGGTCGGCACCAACTGCCGCAGTATCTTCAAAGAGATCAACCTGGGGGGAGGCATCCATGTTCCAAGACGAGACTGCACATGGAGCAACCGATTGGACAAATTCTTGAACGGGATGCAGTCGGCCTTGTTCACCATGCCCAGCAGCATTCCGCCAGGGGCCAACAGCACGGACCAATTCCATTTTGGTCCCTTCACGTTGACTCAACCCGACAATCTGCTGGTGGAAGTTACGAAAGTTGCCATGGGCGGCACCAACACTCAGACAGGGTCCATCATTTGGGAATACGACTTGATTCCCCCGGAAGCACGCGATCCGGACATCGTCATCAATGCATACGCCACCAACGATATGCACATCTTGACGATGTTGGAAGCACAGGCGTCCAACGCCACGTTGCGAGACAAGGTGTTCGACATGACGCAGGACTTTGTGCGCACTGTTTTATCCACTCACGATGATGGCGTTTGTCCCGTCACCAACGATGAAAAGCAGCAGCAGCAGCAACGCGCTGACAGCAACAAGGGGAGACCTCCACCGCTGTTGATCCATTTCAATGACTATCTGGGCAACGAACAGCGCGATATCTGGGGAACGACCGAGCTGTCGCAGGGCGTCGACGTGCTGGCTAAATACTACGGCTTCGCCAGCATGAGTTACGCCGACACGGTGCGCGACATCGTGTACGGTGACACTCACGAGGCATGGCTGTCGGCGAACTGGTGGGGTAGGAACCGCGACGGCACGTACGGCCGTGAAATCCATCCCGGCATGGGCATGCACATTGCATCAGCATGGGTGACGGCCTATAATCTGCTCAACATGGTGACAACCTTCTGCAGCTTACCACAGACGGAGGCGGAGCATTCGGTGGAAACGATCGACCCTCGATTGCCAGGATTGCGGAGATTGCTCGGATTCTACGACGCGCCCGGCAACCGGCCCCGTCAGCAACCCAAGGGCTTGCCACCTCGTTTGACGAAGGAATTGCTGATTGAGAATGTATCGCAGCTATGGAAGGAAGCCGAGACCAACCGCGCGCAGCAGTGTGCCCAAGAGGCAGCTCAACGCCGCACGGGACTTCCCAAATGTCCATTCTCCTGGGTCAGCGGCTTATCGCAACAACAGAACAATGAAAAGTGGGTTCTGGAATACTTCCAAAGCCGCGCGAGCGTCTGGAGGGGATGGCAGCTGGAGGCCGAAGGCGGCAAGACCGGCTTTGTGCCTCAAAAGGTTACGGACGAAATCGTTCTCGACTTCGAGCTACCGCAAACCATCCGCACCGTCACCCTCTTCTGGATGAAGTCGTACGGACCCAAATGGCAGAACAGCCACGTCGATGTCGTCGTCGATGGCAACGCCCCCCGCGCGCTCGTGGGATACCACGCCAAGAATACGAGCGAGATGTACACAGAGTCCGTGCCAGTTCATATCCCAGCCAATCAACCCTTTCGGATCCAATGCAAGCTGGTGGGTGGCACGACCTTCAAATTGATGGGAATGGCGGTGTGCAGTTGATGGCTGCGGTCCATCGGAGCTTTGTGGAGGAGTGAGCGATGACGACCATCGCGGGTCCATCGGTGATGGGCGGAAGTGGAGAGGCGTGTGAATCATGTGAGGAGATCACGGAGCTGCGCGTTGCGATGCAGAGAGCAAACGAAAGCCAGAGATCAACAAGAAAACAAGATCTTCAGACATAACCATTATTTAACGCTCAAATGTTCTTCGCGCCAAAAAGTATCCTTGTTGCAGACGTTCTTGGAGATGGCGACATGTTCATCAAACACGCCCCACAACACGCTGATGAACATGGTGGGGGTGCGGTGGCACAGAGTCGAACCACCACCAGGTTGCGTGGGACGAGATGAGATGGGATGTGATACAGCGTGTAGTACGCGCGTCTCAGCGATATGCAACGATATATTTTATACAACGATGTGTGACGCTGTGTGACAATGAGCCATGACAGACCAAGCAAGAAAGGATGGCAGAACAGAACGAACAAGATGACACACTACAACTATGCTCATAGTCAACCAAGCTGAGCGATGTGGCTGAAGGCGGACAGAACCAAGAACCAAGACCAACGAAAGACAACGCAAAAGCAAGGCAAGGAGACGGAGAGAGCGAGGCAAGAGCATATAATACTCGAAGTGCACCCGTACCATGGCCCTCCGTGCCTTCCATGCCAACCCGCAAGTGGGTGGCTTCGGCGGAGAGAGCTCAGGCATCCTGCGGGCGACTTCAGCATCTCTATTGCGACATCAGTCTGTTGCGAGTACAACTGGCAAAGGCAAGCAACACAAGCAAGATACTGCTGGCAGCACCGCTGATGCTGTTGACGACCACACAAGCGGCGATGCCTTCTGCCAGATCGTCAAGGAGCTTGTCGACAATGCTGTTGATGCATGTGCCACTTTGCAAAGAACAACTACAACAACAGCAACAGCAAAGCAATCAGACATGAAGCGTTCCTCATCGAAGAGAGGCCACAGTGTTGGCAATGGCAAAGCCAATGGCATACTAGTATGCAGCAAGAATGGCAGTGCCAGAGATGATCAGTCGCAACCAGGACATACCTATCAGTCCAACCTTCGTGTGAGAGTGGAGATACAACCCTACACATCCAACAATCACAACCACGACAATGATGACAACGATGACAATGATGACAGCGATCGCAACGATGACTGTGACGACTCCATCCTCCAGGTTACAGTGTCTGATAATGGCTGCGGCATGGCGGACACCCAACGATGCGTCAACGCCTTCCACACCAGCAAGGCCGCAACTGCCACGGCTGGTCGCTACGGAATTGGTCTCACCCTCTGCCTGGTCCACGCACAACGGCTCGTCCCCAAATCCTTCGCATGCATCACATCGGCACGAGCGGCTTCCAAGTCATTGACGAGAGCGTTCTTCATCGTCAACACTGCCAAGGACAAGGTGCTGTGTCACAAGAAGGAGAAGCTCGTCAAGAGCAACCCCAAGGAGAGCGGGACTTGCGTCAGTCTGTTAGTTCCGGTGAGTTCATTGATCTGTGTGTTCTGTCTCGCAACGTAGAGACACGTTTGTTTTGGATTGCTCGTTTGCGACAGCTGACACAGGATCACAGCCTGGTTGTCTCACCTCTCTTCTGTTTTGTTCTGCTCTACTCCACTTCACTCTATTAATGTGCACTCCATCGCATTCTACTCTAACATGCTCTTACGTACTGATGCCAACGTTTGCATGCTGTATCTCGCAGGGAGGGGCCGGAGCAAGAAGTGCATGGCCACGACTGGCTGCTTACTTTGCCAGATTCCAATGGATTGGACCTGATCTCCCATGCCGACTGGAAGTCTTGGCGCCGACCCTTTCGTCTGTTCCGATCTACATTCGAACACTCTCGCCGCACACATTGACCGCGCAATCCGACAAGCACCTGAATGTTGATAATGGCCAACCGAATGTAACGAAGACTACTCGTACTGCCGTGGAAACACCACATAACAACAGCAGCGATGATAGTGACGACGACATTGGCAACGGCAACGGCAAAGACGAGCACAAGGCTACACACTGGACGAATTGGGAAGATACATTCCGAGAATGCTCCAATGATGACAATGATGATTGGAATAATCCCAACATCCGCAACGACCAATTCCCTCACCAACAGCACCATCAACATCATTCACCATCAGAACAGCAGTCAACATCTTTGCCATCGTGCAATCGACGTCAAAAGCAAATCTCGCCACACGATGCACACAAAGAACGGCGCACGCACATTCTTCAAGCAGCGTCGGTGCATCTGCAACAGCCATTGCAAGTTGGTATCGAGAACGTCGCCCATTCCAAACAGGTCATTCGCCTCTCTCAACGATCTGCCCAATCAACTCAGAAGCTCGCGGTCAACAAGAGATCAGCGACCGCCAACAGCAGCGACGCTGCACAACTTCATGTCGACATGATTGTATGCGGCGCTAGTGAGCAGTCCACAATTGATGAAGAACCCAACGAGCACGGTGATCTTTCCTTGCGCGGTACATCCATCCAAGAATTTCTTCAGGATCATCATTCACCTACTCACGACGTCAACGCAACCAATATGGATGAAATGGAATCATCCGCCACAATGGAAGTCATCCGATTCGTCAACGGCATTCCATTGATGGATGGAGCAGAGGCCGTTGCTTGTGGCTTGATGCATGGGATCCGCAGCAAGACAGTGTGGGGATCCTTCGGGCTGAAAGCCATCCCGACGTCACACGGGGATGACAGGGACAGCAGCGGCAGCAGAGGCACCAGTAGTCATCCGCTCAATCATCCACTGAATCTTTCAGAGCATGCGAAACAAAATTCCGTTGCAACCACATCAACACAGACCAGGACGCAAGAACAAGTGCAAACGAGCGTGGCGGCAGCAGCAGCAGCAGCAACGTCGAGGATTTCAAACAGTCACCAAATCAAGCACAATTTCGAAATTCATGATAGTGACCAAGTCCTTCCGTTCCTTGCCGATGCCAATTCGATTCATCGAAGTGACCCGCGTACTCGTACGAATGTCACTCTCGGCTCAGGACCACTCAAGCACTCCAATCAACACAAGAGCGGGCATCAACGGAAGCGCAAGGTGGCGCATTCGCATTCGATGTACACCACCAACATGGAAGGCAGCGACGATCACATCTTCATGCCAGCGAAGGTGCGCTTGGGAAGAATCATCGTCCTCATCCATCTGCATGCAAAACCATCGCTGTTGCCACTCCCAACCCTCTCCAAGGTAAGACGCTGATGGATGTATCCCATTCAAGGATCTACCATCCAAGGAGTCAATCAAGGTGCCAACAAACGCTGAGTTTCTCACAACCACACTTGCTCTCTTCTGCATCAACTCGTACCCACGCACTATTCATAGGGCCGACTTCCGCTAAATCATCCACCGATCCAAGCCGCGTTGCACAACGGGCTGAGAGAATGCTTGAAATGCATACAGACGACCAACCCAAACCTGCTGCTGACTGCGCATCAACTGAGATCAGCCGAAAGAGAGTCACGATACGTACCTGCCGTTTCGTGGGCGCTATCGCGAATGATCATGAACTCCAGCAACCAGCACATGAAGTCGTCCGCCCTTTCCACCGTGCGTGGTTGGGATCCAACTATGAACATAGACACGCGCCAAACCAACCAACGCGCTCACAACGATTATCCCGAGAGCGATGAGAGAACAAAGGAAGTGAACACAATCACTCCAGACACCTTGGCATCCATCATCAAGGAGCGGCTATTGGTGACATTGCAAGCTGCAGATGACGACCGCAAGAAATCGGTTGTGAACGGCAGAAAGAAGTCCAAGCACGTGGACGATGGGGAGCATCAACATCAAAAGGACTACGATGAGATGATGGAGGATCTGAACGCTGACGATGCCAGTGGCAATAATCATGATGATCGTGTTGGCCGCGACGACGAAGGCCTGCGCCTCACAAAGATGGATGACCACGATGGTTACGCCAGCGGTGGTGAGCATGGCAACACCAATTGCAACGATGCCAGTGAGCACAGCGATCTAGATGAATTTGTGTAGAGCAAGTCTAAAGGCCCGCGGAGGTCCTGGGACTCTCAGCCAGAACGACCATCTCCAGCAGACCAAAAAGGTGCGGAAGGTGGCGGATACCATCGTTGCGAGGTACGCATGGGAGAAGATGAGGAGAACAGAAAGGGAAACTCCATATCAGTCTACGTCGTCGAGGATAGAGTCTGAGTGGGATCTGGGGTAAATAAACTTATCGATCATATTCACAATCAAACTTCACCGCAGCTCCCGATCGGAAACTGAATCATTCCGCATCACAAGAGACAACCAACGTCACCGACATCACCAGCGCAACTCAACACATCCACACTCAACACAGGACGCATCGCCTCATTGAAGTCGACTTCAACAATCCATGCAACTGATACATTGAAAATCAGAATCTCAGCGCAGGACAGGTCGGATGCAGAAGACGAAGACGATGATCAAGAACAACAATCTTCCACAAACAGCGGCACGGAGCGTGTCTCGCGGCACGGTCCTGCCTTCGTTGATCGTCGTATCAGCGTTGCTGCTGATGCTGGTCGTCTCAGCTCCCACCACTGTCCATGGGTTCTCAACCCATCAGCCATCGCACTGCCGTGCGACATCTCCATCCAACGCACGCAAGACTACCAGTCCTGAACCAAACGTAGAGTATGGGGATGCGCCGGCTACTGCTGGCACCATGGAAGGCGCGCACAGCCATCAAACACGACGCGATCACGTCCTCAGCACACTCAGGACCGTCGCAGCGGTCGGCGCATCAGTCGCCTTCACGCCACTCGCAGCCTTCGCAGCAGACCCCATCACGACGAAAGAAATCGACAACGTGGGATCGATAATACAACGAGCAGGCCGACCAAAGCCGTTGAAGGTGTTGCGTCGCAAGCTGAACTTGGAGTTCGCGGTTCTTCTCATGAGGTCTTCGTACATGGTCTTGGATGAGCTGGATTGCGTGGCAATGTAAGTGAGAAGATGCAAAAACACAAGCAGATGTTGCCGCCCGAAATGACAGCGTGCGCTGGTGAAACGAAAACATGATCAGTTGCAACGAAGGACGGTTGCCACGTTCAAAGGTTGTCGTCAGAAATCCATTGGTTTATCTGTTGTTTCCAGGCAACACCATGATCATGCGTCCAATCTCTATTCGGGGGACACTCTTCGTTCAGCGACTAACCTTCACATCTACACACCGCTCCCTTTGGCCATTTGTCCATCCATCCGTCATCATTCAAAAACGGACTTGGCGTGAGAACAACAGGGATCAATTCCAACGAGATTTCTTCCTCATTCGGCAGGCGGAATACGAGAACTATCTGAAGCTGGTCGGCCCTGGGCTCGTGCAGCAAGGAGATCTCACGGACCCATACTACTTCGATCTCATTTCGTTGGCACAGCACGAAGCCATGGAAAGAGACTTGACAAAGAATCCGCCCATGGTGTTCACAGAACAGCAACCGGTGGATCAGGGGGAGGGAGAACCGCAGCGCTTTGACGCCGTGTTGGTGAAACGTGATCCGTTCATTACCAACGATAAATTGGTGGCAGAACACGGGCGCAGAGTTGGATCTATGATCCTTAATCGCCTCCAGGAGACCTTCAGCAACAGCGCTGCCGCCATTCCCAAAATCGAACCGAACAGCAGACCAAGCGCAGGTACGTCTTTGCAGCATGGCAGGCAGCACCTGCAGGAGCATTTGCATGATGCTGGGATGTGAATGAAATGCATGTTTCAAAGCGGGTGATCTCACACCGTGCATCATGTTGCCTCCTCCTCGTTCTCTTCCCATGTTCTGCAGACGTTTTCGTCGGTGCTGTGAAGCAGATGGTCAACCTGTTCCTCATCAACGGTTTCGCCTTCGGTGCCAACGTGTCTGTGCTCGGTGGCAGCAGCACCAAATCGGGTTCCGCCAACAGTGATGGTTTCCAGATCAGCATCGAACTTGATTCGCCAGCAACACTCTGGGGTGGCAGGGTGCTTCAGTACCAGCGATCGAGCTTGGACAATGACTATGTGCGCAAGGTGACAGAGGAGATGGCAAGAAGAGCAGGTTACGCTGTGAAGTCATCATCCATCAAGCACGACGGCAAGACGCAGCGCACCATCGTTACATTGGCATAGATTGCATGGCATGATGCGCTGTAGCATGGCGTAGTTTGGGGCGGCAATCCTGATACTGCCAACCATGGCAGAGGCAGCGATGCCTTTCCTTTGATGAATGAATGCACCCGTGATGCATTGTAGACTAGGGAGTGCGCCGAAATCACCATATAATCGTGTTCTGTGGTCTGATTGAAAGCCCAATGGTGTGCACTAGCATCGTAACAGCAGCAGCATCAGTAGCAAGAAGTATCGTCTGCTCGTCATCGTCGCCACCACAGTAGATCCAAACTGCGTCAACATCCAGATGATCTCATCCACCCTCAGTGCAGAACGCAGTGCAGAACACTGTCGTGAATGATCAATGCCAACGCCAACCTCGTCTTCAGGACAGCAAGCACAGCATGCGCAATAGCTTGACTGGAGCCGTACCACGAGGATAGACTGAAATCGTGCCGAAACACGATGCGTTTGAAAAAATGGCGCCAAACGGATCACGACACAAATTACGTCACAAACTGTCTCATTTATGTCTTTTTCATGTCGCATAAGTGTCTTCCACAAGATCAACCTCGAAATGACCTTCCGCAACTCTCCAATCTTGTTTCGGCCACCACAGCCCACGAAAAACGTCCAAGTTGGCACGATTTGTGATTTCGCTTCGTGACCAGACACACCTCTCTCCGCGAAGAGGAATCGTTGGTGAGAATTTCTCCCGAAACCTTTTGATGTCTCTCTTGTGGGTGCGTTTGTGGTTCTTGTATCTGTAACAAATATGTTCCGTGTACACCCAAGGGAGCATCACCATAGCACGCCACTCCAAGTGTTGCAAAGAGTGAAGGGATACATTCATTCGCATGGGCATTGAAGTGTACGCACTCGACTCTGCTTGACCGTGTGTACACTTGTCGGAATACCCATCCTTCCACACTGCAGCGAAGCCAACAGTCACCTCTCCATACCGCACCGCACAACATCATACCATACCAATCACTTCCTTGAGATCGAGCATCGGCAACGAGGCTCAGACTATTCATACATACAGACAGACAAGCCAGATCCTTCCATTGACAGCGACACTGGCTTTGGCCTTGACCTTGACTTTGACTCGATACCATAGTGACGACGCACGTTGGGAGAGCATCAACGATCTACAGTGTCACACACCCACGGTCACCAAAGGCAAGCCCAACGTAGAGCACCATCATGGGAAAGAAGTATCCTTGGGAGTCCTCGTCCTCGGAAGAGGAAGATGTCGCCGGTGGCGGCGGCGGTGATGATGATGGCTCCAGCAGCGAGTCCTCGGACGAAGGTGACATCATGAAGATGCTGCGCGGGCCCAAGAAACGCGGTGCCTCGAGCAGCAGCAGCAGCAGCGAGTCGGAAGAAGACAAGAAGCCAGCCTCGATGACCCCGTACTGGGTGGAGGGCAACAACGACGATGACTCTTCGTCGGACGGCAACTCTAGCGCCGATGTGGAAGTGGAATCCCCGTCCGAGGCTTCACCATCGCCCAAGCCGAAACGGAAGATCAAGGCAGCTGCCAAGGCCAAGGGCAAATCGAAAGGCAAGGCGAAACCACGGCAGAGCGATGGCAATTGGTGGGAGAAGGAGGCTGCCTCCGATGCTGAGGAGGACGATGTGCCCGTGAAAAAGAAGAAGGCAGGCAAGAAGGTCTCATCCAAAGAGCCAGAGGAGGACGAACACCAGATGGGCACCCGAATTGAACGATTGATGCGACTCGCAAAGGACTCTGACAACGACACAAAGAGCAGCGCCCCGTCTGCCGCTGCCCAACGGAGAACGGATGAGGGGAGCAGCAGCGAGAGCGAAGACGACCAGGATGATGGCGACGACAACAGCAGCAAGAGTAGCAGCAGCAGTGATAGCAGCAACAGCACAAACAGCAGCAAAAGCAGTAGCAGCAACAGTGATAGCAGCAACAGCTCAAACAGCAGCAAAACCAGTGCCAACAGCAAAAGCATTCCGAGCAGCAAACGCAGCATGAATCCCACGAGTCAAACAAGCATGAAGAGCAGCAGAAGTAACAAGAGTTACCAGAGCAGCAAAAGTGGCAAGAGCAGTAAGAGCAACAAGAGCCACCAGAGCAGCAAAAGTGGCAAGAGCAGTAAGAGCAACGAGAGCCGCCAGAGCAGCAGAAGTAGCAGGAAAGACACTCCATCCATCCATGAAGAGTCCGAGGATCATCATGACAACAGCGATGACGAGTCGTCGTTCGAATCAGCCATGCCGATATCCATGCGACGGGTACCTCCAAGCCAACGGAGCGTTGAAACGAACGGAACGTCCACCGATGGTGACATGACACGGCAACCCGATGCATCGTCGCCAAGACGCGGCGGTGATGGCGCAACCACCGGCAGTTCCGAATACGAGGAGATCGAACAGCCGACAACAGACGACCACTCTTCCGACTTCGAGGAGGAGGAGGTGGTGAGCGAGGCTGAAACCGCGGAGACCGAATTGGAACCATCCCAACGAAAGACTCGTTCCACGAAGGGAAACTCGCGACACTCGCGGCAGTCCAGACCATCTGACCGCTCCGGCCATTCAAGACGGTCGCAGGAGTCCATCGGAGACACGACATCGCCACCAACTTCACCGGCGCCAGCATCTTACCGATCCATGAGCACGTCCACCAAGTCCGTGTCGCTGCGGCAGCAGGCATCGGTGCACACATCGGCATCCGAAAACGCCGGCACCAAGGGACCAAGTTCCGTTTCCTCCATGTCCCAATCTTCGGTGTCGCCACGACAACGGCCATCCTCCAGGACGTCGAGGAATGCGAAGAAAGATGACCACATTGACAACCGAGGTTCCTTCGGCACGTTGGATTCCAAGATGCTCAACACCGACGAAGAATCCTTTGCAGAGAAATCTGCCGCTTCGACTTCCGCGCACTCTCGACGCTCCAAGCGCTCCGCGACTTCTGTGCCGAAGAAGCCCGCATCGTCCAAATCGCAGCTATCGTCCTCCATGAGGCAGCAGAGATCCGCAGAGGCTCCGCAGAACCCCGAATTATCCTTGCCGCCACAATCGTCCCGCTCGCAGGTATCTCAACCATCCCGACGTTCTCTGAACGAGCGCAAGTCCACGCACTCCTCGGCATCGGCCACGGAACGTCAGCGGTCGACGCGATCGGACATGTCAGGACAAGCATCATCCAGACCAAACTCGGTGCATCCTGCACCCGAGCTAACACAGGCAGGATTGGAATCGCAACATAGCGAAGCCGAACTCATGGATCCACCATCGCAACGGTTGCAGCCGGTGGATGAAGATCATGAACTGGGCAACATGCACATCTCTCGCCATGAGGCAGACGACGCGGAAGAAGAGATCGTCTTTGGCGATCCGGAGACAGCAGAAGACTCCGAACCACCGGCAAAGAAAAAGAAGAAGAAAGGGTTCTTCGGTCGCCTCTTCGGTGGAATGTTCAAGGGAGGCAAGAAGAAGAAAAGTGATGAAGGAGACGACAACAATGATTATGGCGGTGATGAGGAACAGCCAGCCCGACGACCTGATAATGGGCCCAGCCGCGACCAGAGAGCGGCAGACGCTAACAATGTTCCGTACGTGGACGAAAGAAGGGATCCAAGGCAACAACAGCAGCAACCCTACGTGCCACCAGCGTCGCAGCACTCGGCGCAAGCCCCGAATCGCCAAGGGTACCAGAATATGCAGTCGCAGCACTCGCAACCAGAAACCATGCGACGACAGAGCTCCCGATCGAGACAATCGCAATCGCAACCACAATCGCAACCACAGACATCGCGACAGTCTAGCAGAGGCTCGGGGAATGCCTCTCGTGTCCCGGAGAATGTGACGGCCGACACCTCGACCCAATCTTATCACGACCGTCACAGTCAAGGCTCGTACAACCTCGATGACACCATGGCATCCTCGCGACAGCAGCAACAGGGACAGGACCCTACGGACCACGAATCAATCATCGGGGAAAGTCAGAGCAACGCTCAGCAGGAGGGATCTCGCTACAGCGTGCCATCATCCGGGCGGGGCAGCACTGCAGGTCGACCCAGCTCGCAGTATTCGAACACGCCCGCATCAAACAATCCTGCCGACGTGGATGGGGACAGCGTCCTCAAGTCAAGCGTCGCCAGCAGCCGCAGGACGACGAACGATCGGGACCCAACAGATCCACAGCCACAACATACGGGGCCTCAACCGATTCCGCAAAAGTCTCAAAACATGACGGGGGACAACAGCCGACGATCCGAACGTTCGCAATGGTCACAACACACGGATGGATCAGAAACCAACAATTCGTACGAACGTCCGTTGAAGCCGCCGGCAGGTGATGACTCGAGCCATCAGTCACGCCAGACGGATGACCTGGAGTCGTTTGCAGGCGAAGACTTCACGGACGCGTCAGCCACAGGCATGCGCCAATCATCGCACCACAGCAGGAAAATGCGACGCACGAACAGCGAAGATGGGCAGCAGTCGGTCGATAGCCGCTACACGGAGTACGACAATGATGATCGCGGCATTGGGAGCATCGCTCCTGGCGGCGGCGGCCTGAGCGACATCGACGAGCGTGGAGAATCCAGTGGGCACGATTCTTCCGAACCTGGCCTGCCCGATCCACCAGAAGAGGCAAGGAGGCGCAGATTGGAGGAAGAGGAGAATCGAAGGAAGAAGGTTGCTGGGGGTGGATTTGCCGACGATCCATGCTGCGTCTTGATTATCCTGGCAATCTTGCTCTTAGCCTTGGTGGGTGTTGGCATCGGAGGATACCTGCTCTATGAATACGAAATCAAGGACGACTCGTCGCCAGCTCTCCTGACCACATTCCCTCCGTCGGTCATCGGCGCAACCGACGCGCCAGCCGCGGCACCCACGGTGTCCCCCTCGGCTGGGATGACCAGTCCCCCCACTGCAGATTCAACCACCAAGCCAACACCAATCACTGAGAGCCCAACCATGCTTCCAACCCGTTCACCTGTCATTCCAATTACGCAGGCTCCAACCCTGTCTCTCCAAAGCAGGGTCATTGCATTGACACGAACCGTCTCGCCAGAGTCCGCGTTCGACGATCCGCTCAGTCCGCAATCAAGATCGCTGAACTGGCTCCTCGACAGTCGGCGAGTGAGGAACGATGATGACGAGAAGATCCTCCGTCGGTATGTGCTCGGTGTCTTCTACTACAGCACCGACGGTGACAACTGGACCGTCAACAGAGACTGGCTTTCGGAAGCCGACGAGTGCGCATGGCACTTCACAGGCATCGAACCATCCTGCAATGGGTTCTTCGCAATCGCCAACCTCTTCTTGCCGAACAACAACCTTCGCGGGACGTTGCCGAATGAGCTCAGCGCACTGTCGTCCGACCTCAGACAAATCCATCTGGAAGGCAACGAGCTTGTTGGCAACATCCCAACCCACTACGGCGAGTTGGCACGTCTCACGTCTGTGCGGCTATCAGGAAACAAGCTGATTGGGGATCTGCCCGCTCAGATCGAGAACTGGCAGATCCTGCGGGACTTGGATGTCTCCAACAACCAAATGGATGGAATGATCACGTCATCCATCGGTGCGTTGACGAGCCTGACGAGCCTCGATCTGTCTCAAAACATGCTAGCTGGTCGGCTCGTATCGGAGATTGGCCGACTGTCCACGCTGCGATCGATGAACTTGGAGAACAACTCGTTGCGCGGCACTGTGCCCAGAACGATTGGATCGATGTCGTCGCTGACGAACCTCAATCTGGCCGAGAATGAGTTCACCAACATCCCAACGCAAATCGGCAGTCTGAGATCGTTGACCAACCTTTCCATGCGTCAGAACGATCTCGAGAGCACCATCCCGAGCCACATCGGACTGCTGGCCAACCTCGAACGTCTGGATCTGAGCAACAACCAGCTGATCTTCACGATCCCCACCCAGTTAGGCAACATGCGGAGCTTGAAGGATCTCGTGCTCGAGAATAACAGCTTGGAGTCCTTGTTGCCTAGCCACATGGGACGCCTTTCCAACTTGCAGCGTCTGAACGTCCGCAACAACGACCTCACTGGAAATCTCCCGGAACAGATGTCCAACATGCAGTCGCTGATCAAGCTGCGAGTCGACGACAACTCCTTCGTCGGATCCTTCCCAACCGGTCTATGCGATCTCTTCGACTTGGACATTTCCAGCTACTACGCCGACTGCTCCGAAGTGGAGTGCCCTTGCTGCAATTTCTGCTGCGAAGATGGGGATCCTCGATGCACCTGTCCGTTCAAGCAAACCAATCCAATCCTCTGCATTGATCCATAATGAGATCAGCGAGGTTGGTACGGATCACGATGGTGAACGGGGAGCCTCAGAGCTGCGTACTCCATGGTAGTTGAGCATCGCGCAATCAAACACATCAAATGTAACATAAAACTACGAGTACTACTCAACCAATACTCCGTTGCACGACATGCTGTTGTTCTGTTTGGTCTGCTCTGCTCTACTTTACTATCCCTCACGTCTCTTCATTTCTCCTTCGGCGAGTCCATTGTGTGCCGGAATCCGCTACTCTGCCCTGCACTGCATTGCCCTGCATTACATACACCGCGCAACAGGTATGTATGCTGCTATCTTTGCTCATGCGAAATGCCATCTGAGTTCGACTGGATTAAGCGCCATCTCTACAACGGAATCAGTAGCCAACATCACAAGGAGTCAAAACACTCTCGCAAACAAGCGCATAATTGGAAGAACGTTTGCTCCTCCACTGGTATTGTTTCATTACAAGGGCTCTTTAGAGTAAAATACGACGTAGCACACCACACCAATAGCGTGGGTCCGTATGGTACCCACAGACACAGACTTCTGTGACTTCTTCCTCGTTACCGTTCTGGGGATCTCAGCGAATCGTTGCACAGGAACTCGAAATTGGTGCCAAGGAATTTGCACTCGCAGGCGCCGCCGTCGCGACAACAGAACAGGCAGCATGTGCAGACCATCTCGTCGAGGCAGTCGGTGTAGAATTCTGGGACCGTGAGATCGTACACATCGCACATATCCTGTGGGACGTTGCCGGTCAGGTTGTTGTCATCCAGCCGTAGCCTCGTGACTCGGGTGAGCCCGGAAAAGCTGGATGGAATTTGGCCGACGAGGTTGTTGGAGTGCAGATTCAGCTGCCTGATTGCCCTGAGGTCGCCCAGCTCTGATGGTAGTGGTCCCGACAGCCGATTGGAAGACAAGTCCAACTTGTCGCGGATCGCCGCGAGATTTCCAAGCTCGCTGGGGATCGGCCCTGTGAAGCCATTGTTGGATAAGTCCAACGTCAGCATTCTGTTCAAGTTGCCCAATTCCGTTGGAAGGAAGCCAATGAACGTGTTCGATTGGGCGAAGAGGGTTCGCACCAAGACCAGCTTCCCGATCTCCGATGGAATCGAGGTGAAGCGATTGCGATGGATGTCCAAGTTTTCAAGCGTCGCGATGTTCCCGATTTGAGATGGGACGTTGCCAACCAAGTCGTTCTCTGCCAAGATCATGCTCTTCAGACTTGTGAGTCCGCCGATCGTGGCTGGCAAGGAATTTTCAAGTTCGTTGTTCTGAACATCGAAGAAGGTCAGCTTTCCGAGCTGCCCGATGGATTCTGGGATGCTCCCGACAAGCAAGTTCCCGCACATGTCGATAGAATCGATGTCGACCCAGTTGCCGATGCGTTCTGGAATGGTGCCGCCAATGTTGTTGCCACGGATGGTGAACTCCTTCAAGTTGACGAGGTTTTCGAATTCCGATGGAATGGTGCCTTGGATGGCCACGGCAGATCCCGCGCTGTCCAGATCGATCGCCGTGAGGCTGTTGGAGAGCAAGGCGATTTCGGGCGGGAGGCTCCCGCCAAGGTTATTGAGATCAAGCTTCAATGTGATCAGTTGACCAGCCGCGTTGCATGGATCGGTCGCGCTGCCAGTGTACCACTGACATTCTTCATCCTCGCTCAACCAAAGCGTGTTGTCGATCCAATCATCTCCGTCAGTGGCAACGTACAATGTTGCCATGACGAATCGTTGCACCTGCTGTTCCACGGACATCGTTGCGAAGTTGGAAGTGGTGGAAAGCCACTGGAACGCTTCGCCTTGGGATGTGCCCGGATCATCCAAGAGTGGTTCAACCGATGGCGATGCTGCGATGATATTCATGCGCAGCTGGGTGACGGGATCCATCGACGGGCGATCGCTGGGGACCGCAGATGGTCGCAGCGATGGTCTGAATGAAGGCATCTGCGTTGGAGTCTGACTACCACCAAGCGTTGATGGTGCCTGACTCACATCGTTGGTCGATGGCTGCGCAGAATCCAGCGGTGATGGTCTGACCGATGGCGACGAGCTTGGGAAACTGGATGGGTGCTTCGATGGAGGGACTGTGGGAGTGCCGGTGTCGCCAAGCATAGATGGAACGCCAGATGGACTGGAAGAGGCAAATGCCGATGGCGTACCTGATGGAAAGACTGATGGCATTACGAACTCCGATGGCTGGATGGATGGGGCGGATGACGGAGACTGCGACACGTCGACGGACGGAATCGCGGACGGTGCAAGGGTGTCATTTCTGGTCGGCCCCATCGAAGGTGCCGCCGAAGGGACCTGAGTTGGTTGGGATGATCCCATGGGGAAACTCGTTGGATGCTCGGATGGTTCCTGCGGTATGGCAGACGGCGGCGAGGTCGGTAAAAGCGACGGCGACATGGAAGGAACCACCGACGGGCTTGCTGTTGGCTCGCCTTCTATCAAACCCAAATCGATCTCCCGAGACCCGCTCGCCTTTCGTGACTCATCGATCAAGAAGTATGCAGGAATTGCGATGGCGGCCGCCAGCAGGAAGAAGCAGAACAAACGTGTGCAATTTCTGCGAACTTCGGACGCCGCTGGCAACTTGTGGAACTCCACTGGTGCTGATTCTGCCTCCGATCCCATGCCGCTCTCTTCGTCAGCGTACGGGTTGTTGTCGTACGGATCAAAGTGCGATGACTCCGACGGTTCCTCGATCTTCACGGATTGTGCAAAGTCATCGAGGATGCCGCCTTCGTTCAGATCCTGGAATGCGTTCATATCTGCCAAGGATAGACTGGCAGCGCTCGCTTGGGGATCATTCTGCGGCACCGCCGGATCAGGGCGAGGTTGGTAGGCAGCCTCCTCGACTGGCACAATTGACATCGACAGTTCATTCGAAGCACCAACTGAAAACGAGCCGACGCTGTCATGGTCAGCCTCAGGCTGCAGAGTTGTCATCTGGAAGGAACCTTCAGCCTCGGATGATGCGATTCCATCGAGCACATCCTTCGTTTGTTGATCGTTCCTTGCATAATCTTGCTCTTGTGATGCACCACCGGCGTTCATCGCATCTGCAGTATCCGCGGTCTTCGACGTCATAGAATCTGCCCCCGGACTCAGAAGCGTTTCCAGCGGCATGGATTCGTCAGATTCATAGGATGCCATCGAAACAGAGATGTTGCTTTGCCTGGAAATGAATCCTGTGTTGCCACCACGGAAGTTCATCTCGATAGATTCATCAGAGTCGGACTGAGGATACTGCAGCGCGCCAGTTGCCACCGCGGTTGCTCCCAAGGCCGTGGCGCCACCGGCAGCAAGAGCAATCGACCTGACAAAGGCGTCGTTGCTTTGACTGTCTGCATTTCTGCTCGTGGCGCTGGAAGGCATGCTGGGATCTGCGGAGCTCACAGATGACTCGAAGATCAACGATGATGCATCCGAATCAGTGATGTTCAGTTGGCTGCTTTCGTTTGAAGTCATGGTGCGGCTTGCGACCGGAACGGTCCCCAATGCTGGATTGGAGTACGGAAGGGATGTAGCCTCTGTCGATTCGTTTGCGTTTGTGCGATCATTGTGCTGGAAGCCTGCAACTTCTTGTCCACCTTCGTTGATGTCATCATCGTAATGTTGGCTGCCCTCGCTGGCCTCATGATCGTCGTTCTGATCCACGATGGCGACCGCGGCTGCGGCTGTGACGCCAGCCAACGCGGCTGCCGCCAATCCAGCAGAAGCAGCAGCAAGTGCGTCCGATGTGCCGTCCGTTTGGGCTGTGTTAGTTGGACTTTCCGCGCTCGAAGCCTCCAGATCGAACTCGGGTGCATCTATTCCTGCTTCGGACATTGTTGCGAACGGCTTCTCCGATGATCTTGGTGATGGGTTGAACTCGTTGAAATCGAGATTATTCGCGTCGTCATCCCTTCCAAAATCATCATACGTGTCGCCCCTTTGGGATGCCGACAGCGCGGCCAAAGAAGCATGAATGGCATCCTCCTGATCGCGCAGAGCTGACACCCTTGACGTCGGAATAGCGGGTTGCACCGATTCGTCCGGACCAGCAGCAGCAGAAAATCCGCGATGCTCGAAAGATGGTGAAACACGTCTTGGTGCTGGGGCTGGTGCATCAATCGTCGGAAAGGAGTCCCAGTTGCCAATCTCATCGCTTGCATGCAGACTCTCATCTTGAGACTGCGTGTGATCCGATCGTTCAGTGGTCTGTTTGTTCTGCAGCGGTGATGCGGCGTACGAGGTTGAACTGACAGAACTGGACAATGCGGCGAGCTTTGCTGCGGCCATTTGTTTCTCACGACGTTTCTGCTCCAATCGTGACATGATGTTGGAGCTTCTGTTGGACGATCCGACGGGGATGTCGCTGACGGTTGCAACATTCGAAATGGACGAGACGTCGCTTGGAACGCCTGTAATCGAGTCCTGAAAATCGCTCACTGAGCCCTTCGCTGGCTGTTCTGACGTGGATGATCCCGCAGGTGTTTCCGTGCGAAAGGTAGACCTTTCGGATTGTGCTTCGCCCGCTGGCGTGGATGTTGGTAATTGTGTGAAGGCAACTGCTGCAGCGGATCCCAACACTGCAGCACCTGCTACTGTTGCTGCTGCCACCCCCACAGCCGGCGATACGCCCTTCTCGTTGCCTTTTTCGTCGTCAGTTGAGTCATCGCCAGCAGTCGCAACATCACTGGATGCCATCACCAAGGAATCCGCATCCACGCTCCTGGCCTGTTCTTGTTGCTGCTGTTGTTGTTGTTCGATATCATCATCATAATGGGTATCGTGCATCGATTGAGAGGGAGAATCATGATGAGTGCTTGAGTGAAGGGACTTATCATCAACAATCATCATGGTATCATCGACCTCATCCGCCATCGTAACATCATCCACTGCCTCATTCACGTTCGGAGAATCATATTTTTGTGATGGTACTTCCTCCTTCACTTGGACATCATCTGCTGCACGCTGCGCTTCAACGTCATTTGGTGTAACATTCAAATCTCGTGATGCAACATTTGCTGCGTTTTCCTCATAATTGTACGTGGCATCCGTGGTGACGGCATCCGTGGTGACGACATCCGATTCAACTGCATCATCACCTGGCATCGCACTGTCCATCGGTTCATGAGTCTGTTGCAGAGATTCCGGATCATATTCTCGTCCATCATCATCGTCGTCGCCATCCGCACCGGGTGGTTTGCGCCACGCCATGTATCCTGCAGCTCCGGCCGCGGCTGCTGCTGCTGCTGCCGCAACTCCACCCATGAATCGCAAATTTCCTGTGGGCGTGGTCTCTGGTTCGTCTTCGTCATTGTCGCCATGCGCGCTATTGCTATCATCGGTCTCGGGATGATCGCTGTGGGGTCGATGATACTGCAATGCCGATGCCTGGAGACTATCGGGCGGTTGTTGATGCCTCATGACGCCACGTTCGACGCTAGTTGCCATCGCGGCAACGTCAGCAGGCGCGATCAAGATGGAATCTGCCTGAACCGTATCATCTTGCACGACGATCATTGGTGACAGTTCCGGTTGCGGCGAGGGTGGTTCCGAACTGCCCATGGGAGTAGTCTCGCTATCCTCGGGCATGCTGTCGGATTGCGTATCATTCTGGCTGAGGAGATTGGTGCTGGTGTCTTCGTCGCTGTCGGAATCTCCCAAACCCAGCATGCTGTTCACAATCTTCATGTCATCGTCGTTCAAGATCTCGGATTGCGCTTTCGCCGCGCGTTGTTGTTGTGAGTAGGACGATGACCGCGATGTGCTGTCATCGGTGAGGAATCCCGTGCGGCTTCGGTCCGATCTGTCGCTGATTTCATAATCGTCGATGCTGCCACGACGCGTCGGAGTGTAGTCCAAGGGAACGGCTCCGAGCTTCCTCGTGCGTCGCGTGCTGGTGCTCGTGGATGCCGTGCCCGCGCTGCCAACGCTGCTGGCATCATCGACGATGACGGCCTGCATGACATCTGTCTCCCACTGGTGGCTGTGCGTGGAGTCGTCGCCCGAGATGTTGCCGGTCAAGGAGAGATCGCTGCTGCCTGAGGCCTTGCCGGAGGAGGATGCATTGGTGTTGGACAAGCCTCGTGTCAGGAATTGTCGGTACTTTTCGTATCTCGGCGTGACCTCCTTGGCGCTAGTTCGTGTGGTGGGTGGTTGTCCCAGGATGCCTCCACTGCCGACGGTGGCCATGCTTTCAACGCTGGCACCGGTGGAGGAAGTGCGCGAGACCTGAAAGTTGCCTGGTATGAGGGAGGGCGGTGGCACGATCATGGTGGTGGCCTGCGTGCTGGATTGATCGGAAGGAGCCCGGTGTGTTGCATCCTGACCGCCAATTTCGATATCAAGGCCACCATCGTCATCGTCGCTCAATGTGATGCCCTGATTGGCAGCATCGTGAGGGACGGTGATGAAGGGCGAACCGAACGTGGGGAAGGACCCCGTGGTTCCCTGCTGCTGGTGCGATCGATCGTCATCAGAACTCCCCTCCGACGTTCCCTCATGGTCTTCGTCGCTATTTGGTGGCAAGGAGGATGAAGAGTGATACTGGACCTGCGTTGCGTAGTAGTTGGCATAGTAGGCGTCGTCAGAGTCATCAGGTATTATTGTGGATGGGGCGCCCGTGCCTGCCCCTGCGCTTGCATCTGTACTTGTGCGGCTGGTGATTGCATGCGGGTCGCTCGGTGCGTTGCCTGTTGCAGTGTTGAGGTCTGATATGATGAGGGTGGGATTGGATGCCGCGGCCTGAGACATTGCTTTCGACGCTGATCCGTAATGCTTAATGCGTGCGCTGAGTGGAGACTTGGTGTTTCTGGGTGAGATGGAGACCTGCGATACGGTGGTGGCCGTCGCAGAAGCATGGGGCTGCTGCTGCGTTTGAGTGAAGGAATGGTGCAAGGGAAGCGCGGAATTTGACGATTGCATCGCTTCCAGTGAAGACGCGCTTGTTCCCAGCAGATGCTGTGGCTGTTGTGGCTGTTGTGGCTGCTGAGAGTTGGAGGCGCGTGAAGACAGCGATGTTCTGACCATGGGAGCCACGAAGACGCTTGTGCCTTGACCTGTTGGTGCGCCTGCGTCGAATTCTTCTTGACTGGCGTTGCTGACGGTGTAGGAGATGTCCATGTCTGTGGTGGACGCAAGCGAATGATCCTGCAGCAGACTGGGGTTGCTGATGTTGGCCACGCCGCTTTCTGCATCACCACCGAAGCGTTGCATCCGCAGCTTCTGATGCTGCTGCCTCATGATGGGCGATGTCAGAGAGTCGTTTGCGTGTCTCACGGTGCTGGCGCTTGGAGTTGCGCTGTCAGCTACGCTCGTATTGGTGTCTGCGTCGACGTCTGCGTTTGCGTCTGCCATTGTATGCAGAGGAGTATCATTGTCAGCAGTCTCGAGCGGGGAATTGCTATCACCACCGTCGTCTCTAGCGTCTCCAGCGTCTCTTGCGTCTCCTGCGCTCTGCTGACCGTACGCGGCCAAGTACGACTGAGTTGCTCTGTTGGGGTTCATGTTGCGGTTGTTGATGCTGTCGATGGTTGTATTCTATGCAGCTTTGTTGTGCTGTGCTGTGTTGTGCTGTGTTGCATACGCTGATGCACGACCAATACTTGACTCGGTGTTGGAATGATGCTCTTAGTAGTATTATATAATATAATACAATGTAATCGTATCAGTACCAGTACGGATACAAGGCGAAAGGTGACGGCCAATGATCCTTTGGTGGATTTGGCGTTGTAAACACTTGAGCACTCGGAGGATCGCCGCGCTGCTTTTTCGTCGACCACAGTACTTCGAGTAGAGCAGACCCTTGGAATCAGTTGCGTTCCATCGACAGCGATGCCTCCGCTTCGAATGCAGAATGTTCTCGTGGAGTTTGTGAAAGAGTACTCAATGGTCGAGTAGCGCCTCCGTTCGTCCTCGTCGTTGGCCTCGTCCTTGCCTTTGCCTTTGCCTTGATCTCCAACTTTGGCAGCTCTGCTTTTGTGATGGCCATCGCAGAGAGCAACCTCCCTTTCTCTGGTTGTCGCTCAGGCGCCACTTTTGCACCTCGTTCCCACCGACCAACCAAGAAACAACGACGACGCCTTCCGCTTCCGCATGGAATCGGCTCAACCTGCACCACGCGGTGTTTGTTGGTTTGAAACCGTTCGTTATAACGCCGCTTCCGAACGGCGATCGCCGAGTCGTATCAGCAACAACCGTTGAACATGCCTCCACATGCGAATGCCTTAATTGCAATATGTCGCACAATATGTCCAGCGCAACAGTGTTGTCTTTTGGCGCCATTTGTGCCACTTTCTTGTGCCTTTCGGCGCCGCGTTGCAATCAAGTTGTGTCTTGATGGAGATGGTGCGCATTGGTTTCAGTTGTGGAACATTCTGGTGGGAATCCTTGCGTGTGTTGCATCATCATGTTTCCCTATTGACTCGACGCGATGATGGATGCGGCGCGGCGCAATACGTGGCTGTCGATGGATGGATCGAATCCATTCATGAACCATTCAACTCACTCGCCACATGCTCTTTCCGACATCAGTTTCGTGGTTTGACGTTGCGTTGAGTACGGATAGTCCAGCGCATAGTAATACGCGTAATATAGCATAGTAGCCCTGAAGCGTCATGCTGACTCTTTGTGCCTGCGCGCACTTCTTCGTGCAATCGATACCATTCGCGAAGAGTGGAGCAGAGCGTCGTGGTTTGCACCATCAAGACATGAAGCACCTCGGATAGTATGCACTCTATTCTGCTCTATTCTACTCAGCGTACTCATCTTGGGTGAAGATGGATCCAAAGACTCATCAGAGCCGATGTCAATTGGAAACGAAGACGTTGCGTTCGGAAAAGGAAGCGATATCTAATAGAGTCGTGGCGCTTACTTCCCTTGTCTCGTTGTTCATTGTGCATTGTGCATTGTACGTGGCTGGTGTCTCATGCCTTTCCAAGTTGCAAAGAGCTACACCTCGTTGTCTAGAGAGAAGCTATCGACAATGATAAGTACTCATATAGTCTCTATCAAGCAAGCCTAAGGCATCAGAACTAGTTCTATTCGCATTTTTCGCTTTTCACGACTAAAATGGCACAGCGAACAGAGAAGAAACCGTAACTGCCGATGAGCTGCTCGTGCACAAGACCCTCCATTTCCATCGCGACATGTTCCACAGTCTGTCGCATTGAGTCTCATCGTGTCTATAACATATTAATAGTATATAGCAGAGAATACTTACGATGCTGTGATGATGCCATTTCATCTGTGGTGATGCCTCGTTGCCAACGCAAACGGGTCTCCATCAGGAACCGCATCAAAACCGTTGCAACTGAATCGAACAGACGAAGGAATGAGGCAACGTCGATGCGTTGTGTCTGTTGCACGCGACGTTGTGAGAGGAACGGTTGCAAAATGTGGAAGGGGCAATTTTTTGTTTGAACGGTGAGCCCTAAGTAACCTTCGCTCTGTGTCGTTTTCATGCGCGTGGACGGTCGTTCTTAGGAAACTGATTGTCACAGTGAGCTATTGAGTTGAACTCTGATTTGGAATCAACCGCCGTATTCTAATGAAGGTGGAGTATTTTATTTTCCGACCATTGGGGAGTTATTTTTGAACTGCAATGTGACGTGTGGTCGCTGTCTTTCATACGTAAATCGTCCATGTGTGTCGTTAACCAAAGGTTTAAATTGTGGTGGTACCACCGCGGTGTCACGGGACAAACAGAGGAATTGTGGGATGCAAACTGATGGCGCCAACAACGATTTGCCGCCATCATGGCAAATGCCCTTCACCCTTGTCTGTTGTTGGTGCTATTGTTGTTGTTATTGTTGTCGTTGTTGCGATCCAGTCCTTGATTGCGGAGGTTTCAAAGCTGTTAGATTCGAGTTTGGCCATGTTCTATCCGCACTCTCGACCCCATTCGAAAGACGTTTGCGGTGGTGGGATCATCGAATGCAATTTGAATTGCAGAGACAGAACCGTACGGAGTAAAATAGAAATAGATTGAGAGTGGGGCGGACACTCAAACACACGAGACGGGCACTGTGACGATTTGTGAAGTTGCCTGCGTTTGCACCACCCACAGACAGACATTGGCATTTTGGTCGGAGGTGAGACACGAAGAAAAAAGCGAAACAACGGCAGAAGACGAACACAAACGACAAAGAGAGCGCCAAGGAGGATACGCGCACATCCAGAGCAGCTCGCACTCACACAAGAACACGAGGGCGCATTCTACTCGCAGCTTCGTTGGTCGCCGATCTATTATACCAACCACACAACCCACAACCCACAACTCCACCAATAGCTCGAGCAACAGTAGAAGCAACAGCAGGGCACGATGTTTCGGTTACTTGGGGGCAACCGACAGAGAAGCAATAGCAACAGCAACAGCAATAGCAACAGTCATAGCAATGGGGACAGCAACGATGACGCCGGCGACGCCGACAACAGAAGATCGCTCAGCAGCATCAACAGCCAGAGCAACAACAGCAACAGCATCAGCAACAGCGTGATCAGCAGCATCAACAGCCAGAGCGACAACATCAGCGCCAACGTCAGCGACGATGACAGCGATGCCAGAAACCCCGCAGCGCCCCTCACTTCGCAGCAGCTGGCCATCGGATCGCCGCAAGGAGTGGAGCTGTCATCCATGAATCCGTCCAGGAATCCATCCAGGGATCAATCCAGGAACCACCCTTCGAGGCAACCGTCGGATGACAGCGCCGGGTCTTCGTCGTCCAACACCATGTACTCCACGACGGGTGCTGACGATGTGCACCAGCCACTGCAGTCACGGCCAGCAGGGTCATCGCCGGCGGATTCCTCCACACCAGGAGCGCAGTCATCGGGATCGGGCGGCACCTTTCTATCCGCCCGATCGCACGCCTCATTGTCGCCAGATGAGGCTGCGGACCTTGTTTCTGGTCGCTCGACTGCTCGTCACACTCCCAACGACGTCAACAACAACGATGGCGATGACGGCATTGATGACGACGACGACGACGTCTACGGACGCACGTCGGATTTCACGGCGTCCAGCCTCTTCTCGCCACCCGCGATACTGTTTTCACCACCGAGCGCCTTTCTCGAAACGCCACCCAACATAGATGACATGACGCAGGAACAAATTGCTGCATTGCGGGCCCGCAATCGCCAGGTCGAACAGACGGCGCGCACCCCGGCTTTCGTGCATCAATTGCGGGGACAGTCGGCGCTGGCAGATCTCATGAGTCCGCCCGTTCCCGGCATGCCCATGACGCCGGGGGCCCTCGCCATGATGACGCCCAATTACACCTCCGATTCGGATTCCGACGCCGGATCCGTGCAGGAACCCTTTGCGGATCAAGTCAAGTCGTTGAATGCTTTGTTGACGAGTCCGGCATTGCGTTTGGGCAACTTGGCCAGAGCCATGAGCGATTCGGACGAAGATGAGGACAACGACGATGATCTGCGGATGGAGCAAAGCAATCAGGAAATGGCGCTGCGCATGCTGCAGCAGGAACTGGCCGAAGCAGATGAGTCCATCCTGATGGAATCGCCGGAGCTCTTGCCCAAGACTGCGCAACACCGGCAATCGCCCACGTTTGTGGCTGGTAGTGGGGATGACAACATTGACAATGTCTATGAAGATGATTCTGATTCTGATGATATTGATGATATTGATGCACCCGATTCGCCAATGCTCATGGAAGAATTACATGCAGTGACTCAACAACAGCAACAACAGCAACAGCCTTCGAGAAGGAAAGCAGACGAAGTGCCAAACACGCCGCCGGATACCAAGAAACCACGCAGACGATTGTTCGAATCATTTTCACCCGCACCCTCGCTCGCTACTCCGGCTGCCAAAGTGCAGCAAGAGACCGTGGATCCGAAGGACGTATCGTTCACTTCACCGCAAAGTTGGATTCAGCGGCTGGGCTTACTGGGATCCGCTGCCAAGAAACCGCCACAACCACTGGCAAAATCCGATGATCTCAAGCTTCAAGGACAGGTGGACACCAACATCAACAGCAGCAGCGCCGAAAGCAGCGAAGGTCGCGATTCCATCGATCGATCCGGTTCCTTCCCCAGCGGACCCATCACACCATCGCCACCCAAACGCAAAGGCGGATCACCGTACAACGACTACAAGATGGCGAGCATGCAGCTACCATCGCCCATTGCGCCGGTGCACGAGGAAGACGATGACGATATTCACAGCCTTGACAGTGACGAAGGAAATGACACATCCATGGTGCCTCCCAACATCAACCTGCAATCGAACGCACCAATGTCGCAATCCTCGGACGCAGCGCGTTCTCCATCGTCCATCGGCATGAGATCCACGCTCTTGCCACCTGCCGACATGTCGCAATCCATCGCCAATCTCGAAAATAGCCTCGGGGCCACACCCCGCACGCCACCTTCCATGGTGCATGCAACCATCGCCATGCAGGTGGCCGATTCGGATGACGAGGTCGACGACGATATCAACAGCCAGCACCAAATGTACTTGAAGCAGAGCATGAATTCCATGGCGTCCTTCGGCAATACTCAGCAACGCCGACAACTGCAACCGCGGATGGAGAATGACAACGAGCCGCACGTCACTTCGGTGGCATCGTTGGCTGCGGCAGCGGCCACGCTGCAAGGCGGAACTTCATTGTCACTAACGGAGAGGCAACCGCCCAGCCGTCCCACCGTCGGATACCTGCCCGAACCGCTGTCACCGTCGACTCCAACATCTTCCACCAGACCGCAACCAACCCGAAATTCCGACCTCACGGGGCAATCGCACCGTTCCGTGGGCACGGACAACGCCGTCTTGGGGACGCCATCCATTTTCCCATCGCTCCCAACGGCATCGCCGTCGTCGGCGTCATCAGAAGGATCGTCTCCGGACGTTCGTGCCACCACCTCCACCCTCACAACGGGATCCGCCACGCCATCGTCAGATCGATCGCATCTGCAAGGAGAGCGCAGGCCGAAGGAGGGCGGAACGTGGCTAATGAATATCCTGTCCTCCATCAATCCAACGGCCGCCAACGAGCCAAATTCGCCGTTGGCGGCTTCACCGATATCCGTCCGCATGGATGACAATTCCAGCAATGAGGAGGACATAAACGAGAACGCAAACAACAACAACAACAACAACAACAACAGCATTAGCAATAATGAGAGCAACGAGAGCATCGAGTATGACAGCGAAAATGAATTCAATCGTCGTTCCAGAGAAGGAGAAGCATCGGGTGTATTGGACATCAGCAACGAGCTGAGTGACAACCAGAACAGCATGCTCAACAGCTCGAATGATGACGATGATGCCGACAGCAATGACGACGAGGAGATGCTCATGTTCACTTCACCACTGCCAATAGAACGGCAGCTCTATCCGTACAGCGTGCAAACCAATTCCACCGTCTCCACACCGCCCACGACAATGACGTCGCCAAGCGCCGCAACCATGAGCAGCGGCTCCGTCATGCCGCTCACACCGCCAAGCCCCGATGCAACAGCGGGCGATAACAAATCGAGATTCAGCACCATTCCTTCCAGCAGCACCAAGAAGGTCTACACCGGACGTCGCACTTTGGATCTTGGAGGTGGCGACGGTGACGACAACAGCGACGCAGCCCCGGGTCAGAAATCACGCGGCACCCTCATGATGTGGAAGGATCGTCGGGAGCGACGTCGCCAATGCATCTTCATTGGAATTTGTGTTTGCTGCGCGATTCTCGCAGCTCTCGTTGTTGGATTGCTGTTTGGCTTGGACCTCAGCGATGGCAACACCAACCGTGTCGGCAGAGATATCGACCCGCTGGTCGAGACTCAGGTCCCCTCATTGATGCCGTCGAACAACCCAAGCGCGATGGCTTCCGTCACACCAAGCGTCTCATTTGCACCGACTTCTTCAACGCAGCCAACTATGCCGCCAACAGTATCACAGCAGCCAACGACGCCTTCGCCAACAGCAAGTCCGACCATTCTTCAATCGGGGCAACCAACAACCACACCGAGCAGCCATCCTTCACAGCAACCGACCTCTGCACCAACACGTTCCGACATCATTGTTATCTCAAACTACGAAGTCCTAGTCGAAAACGGAGCGGTGGAGGACATCCCAGCGGATCAATACACCGGCGATCTCATCGCAGCCATGGATCTCCTGTCGGAGGATGTGCTGCAAACTGTCCTGGTGTCAAGAGGCAGACGACGGTTGCAGGCACTGGACGAACCGCAACTGGAGATACCGAGCACGTTGGTCGAAACTGTGCCAGTCGTTGTCCCATGCGATCCACCCAATGACACAGGCCGCTGCGAAGAGTGGACGGCACAGGTAAAACTCCTGCAAGCAGAACAGGCCGTCGGAGATATATTCGATGACTTCTTGCAAACCTCGGTGGCGTTGGGACGGTTGCAATTTTACCTGAATGAAGTCAATCCAGACGCTGTGGTCAGAATCTTGGACTTTCTGATCCGACCAACCTTCTATCCAACAGTCGCACCTGCCCATTTGAATGAGATGACGGACCAGCCGACGATACAGGCGAGCGAAGTGCCAACATCAACTCCAAACAATATGGGAAGCAAGTCGCCCACTGCCGAACCAACGAGCATGCCAACCAGGAAAGCGAGCAAGACGCCGTCTGATATTCCAACAGGCACTCCAACACGATTCTTGAGCAGCTCTCCGTCCAACGTGCCGACAGCGACGCCAACAACACTGTCGAGCAAGTCACCATCTAGCACTCCGACGATGATGCCGACGATGACGCCAACCACAATGCCAACTACGTTGCCAACCATAATTCCAACCACATTGCCAACCACAATGCCAACTACGTTGCCAACCACAACTCCAACCACATTGCCAACCACATTGCCAACCGCAATTCCAACCACATTGCCAACTACATTGCCAACTACAATGCCAACTACAATGCCAACCGCAATTCCAACTACGTTGCCAAGCTTGATGCCATCGGCAGCAACACCGGAACCGACATCTGCCCCAACCGAAACTACGCCTGAGCCAACTTCGCGTGATCGCGTGGTCCGAATCCTGGAAGATGCCTCCTTCGATGGTGGAGCAGCAATGCGCGATCCAACGACGGCTCAGAATTCCGCATTCCAATGGATACTCAGCAATAGCCGACTGGATTCGTACGATGACGAACGCATCATCCAACGATATGCCTTGGCGACTCTGTACTACAGCACCAAGGGAGACAGTTGGTCGAGGAGGACGAATTGGATTTCCGACATTGCGGAATGCACGTGGTACAGCAAGATCACTACTGGTTTTACGTGCAATCGGGGGGATTACATCGCGGTTGATCTGGACTTCAACAACCTCGACGGCACGATCCCTCCGGAGCTGGCATTGTTATCCAATTCGCTCCAGCGTTTAGATTTGCGAGGTGGTCCCAATACTTTCCTAACTGGCAAGATCCCGACAGAGCTTGGTTACCTGACAGAACTGAGGGAACTGGTCCTGCGCGACAACTCCCTCACGGGCCCAGTCCCAACAGAACTCGGACAGCTCTCCAGGCTGACCTTCGTGGACATTTCGCGGAACCATCTGTCTGGCGATCTTCCGACCGAGATCGGGAATTGGAAGGCACTGACGCATCTGGAGATCGCCGTGAACGAGATGGAAGGACAATTCCCCACCGAGATCGGCGCATTGAAGAAGCTGAAGAAGCTCTACCTGCAGAACAACAAGTTCGTTGGCGCATTCCCATCCGAAATCGGTCACTTGGGGAAGCTGGACACGTTGATCGCTGGCATGAACCGTTTCACAGGAATGCCAGACGAGCTTGGCAATCTGTACAAGCTCGAGATGCTGGGGCTGGAGGACAATGTTATCGCCGGAACGATCCCAACCCAACTTGGGTGGCTGGAGAAGCTGAGAAGCCTGGAGCTGAACAACAACAAGTTGACCGGCCCCATCCCGGCCGAGCTCGGCGATCTGTATTCCACGCTGCGCGATCGAATGGACCTGTCCTTCAATCGGCTGAGCGGCAAGATTCCCACGGAACTCGCGTACTTGACCAGGCTGAGGGTCTTGTCCCTGCAACATAACTACCTGACAGGACAGATCCCGAGCGAGCTGCACGAACTGGATCGTCTGACGACTTTCCGCCTGGAGGGCAACGACATGTCCGGCGAGATCCCCGCGGAGGTGTGCGAGGTCTTCGACAGGACTGCGCCTGCATTTTATTCCGATTGCGGAGAATTCCAAGGAGGTTGTCCGTGCTGCACGTTCTGCTGCAGCGACGATGATCCGGAATGCCGATGCGTGCATGACGGTACACCTCTGCAGTATCTGTGCTATCAAACACGAACGGTTGTCGTTCCCGATGGTCTCGTGTAGAGTATTGGGGGAACAATCATTGTTGGCGAGGAGGGGATTAAGCAACAACAAAGATATGTACAGACACTAGTTAGAGAATATTAAGGCTAGAAAGGTTAGAACAGCTCCAGAATGGATGGTCGACGAGTTACGAGCCATTCGCAAGAAGAGTGCAGAACAGCACACGATTGCGAATGGATGCGCCTGCGAGGGAGAAGCACGCTCTCATCAAGGGAACCGCGGTAAAGACCATATAATGGTCGGATTTTGCTTTGCTCACGCTTGAGGCGTGTTGTACGGTTTTGGGATCTGTCGAGTCAAGCACTAATGGGATTACTAGATCACGCCTTTCCCGTGTCAACATGACGTTGCGCTTATTTACGTACGTGTTCGACATGTCCTGCACTGTGTGCCAATGCCAATGACGTCCGCTTCGCGCTCGTTCCACCCCTGTCGTGTCTGTTCCAAGACATGCCAATTTCCAGACCCACGACATCGCAGCGCTGTGTTCTTGCCAATATGGCAGTCCCGTACGACAGCCTCGCTTTCCGCACAAATCTTGATTCGCAACAGCCGTTTGCGTTCTTCCGCTTCCTGCTCGTGGGGCTCCTGTTCACACCACGTTTGATTCAGGCGAAGGGCTCCCAACAATATGCACCATACCTCGTGCTCCAGAGACTCATTGGCTTTGATTCGCCAACTGCAGAACTCAACCACGAGAAAAGGTCACATTCTCTTTGTTCGTGCCTGCCTCAGCGTCGCATGACTCCCCAATGTTCCTCGCGATGTTGACCGCATTCTTTGCTGATGACCCATGGCGCTGGCACGCCAACCGTTGTGGGCAGTGGTGGCGACCACGAACCCGTCCCTCCGCTCTACGTCGTTGTGGTTGGGTGGCCAACATGCCTTTCTGATGTTGCCCTTCATTTGTCCATGACGTAAACCGGGACTCTCTTGGGCAAGCGTTGGTGTCTCCTCGTCTCCTTCGTCCTCCTGGACTGGCTATTCAGTGCGTCCCACAAGCAACCACAACAAGGTAGTCCTTCAAACCTCCAACAGCAAAACATAGCACTAAATTGACTACCCCGTTATCAGGACACCCTAACGAAACTCACTCAAACAGGCAAGGGGGGCATGTGGGATGAACCTTTTGTGCTTGCTAAAGTTGGGCTATTTGTTACTACTAAGTGGGACGGGCTAATTAGTGTGTCTGCTGTTCATCTGCTTGGGCGATGGCACGTTCGCGTGCTTCTTGCATCGCGACAACCACGTCAAACGAGGGGAAACCGTTGCTCAATTCAATTTGGGTGAGGATGGCAACCGCGTTGAATGCAAGGCGATGCTTGTCGACGTGGTGCCGCCACTTCAGGTGCATGCATTGCCAGTGCTTGATTCGCCTGTTGACCGTTTCGTGGCGGCACCGCATGATGCCATCCGCGCGAAAAGTTGGGGGAAACACACAAGGGTCCCCACGGTATCCGGCATCTGCGACGACGACTTCGTGTTGCACTAATTTCGGCTTCAGGCCCAGGCGGAAGATCGAAAGATCGTTCAACAGGCCACACGGGAAAGGCCCATTCGCCCAAACAATCTCGCCAGTAGAAATCGCAACAGCCAACTCGTAACGCAAACCGGCAGCGCGAAATTTGAACGAGTACCACTTCTTGTCAAACGGTTTCGGTTCGGTGATTCGCATGTCGGTCCCGTCAACAGTGACAAGAGCTTTTGCGTTGTGACTTGCGCCAACGAAACGACGGTTCCAGACGATCTGTCAATTGGAGCGGTACCAGGAAAAAGAACATGTGTGAGTGAATGGAGTGAAAATAATTTAGTGTCGTAGTTCGGGTGTGCGAATTTATTAGTACTTACAATGCGGTCCTTAACGGTTTCAACGGCTGCCATCATCAGCCACATCCACTTGCGAAGTGTCTTCGCGGAACACTTGCACACTGCAGCGAGCGCAGTCTCAGACACGTACAGACGAAGAAACGCGCACGTCCAAAGGAGATGTTTGGGTTTGGCCCCGCGCGGGAGAGCTCGAGCGCCTACGAGCTCGTTCCACAAGATGTGCACGATGTCAGGATGCGTTCCGAACACAGACGCGAACTGTCGCAACGATTCCACGGAAAGATCGTTCGCAAGCATGCCCCTTGGGCGAGACCCAATCAGTCCGAACCCCAAAACAGCGAAAGTTCCGCGTGGGAGTAACATGGTTTGTGTTCTTGCGAATTTGTGAGCTCTTTGTTCCTCTTCAAATATCAAAATGAGGCGAAAATCAACAATGTCAACATTGTAACCGTTGTAATAGTAGAAATAGCGCGCAAGCAAACTGCAACTTGGTAAGAGGAGGAAACAGCATTTCTCCGTGAACTCTGCGTGACTCCTGGTAGGCCAGTTGTTGTCTCCTTTTGCCGTTGGGGAGCTGCTCTCATGATGCGCTACCCAGGGCGCAAGACAGCAGAGAACGCAATAAACGCGTACTATTGTCCCACGACGCCGCTGTCAAGGCGCTTCATCGTGTCCAAGATGCCAGAAACGACAGAATTCAACGGACCAATACGTCAGATTCTATTCTTCGTCGCTGAATATTGTTATGATCCCTGCGTCTTCATGACAGCATGGGGGCTGTCATGGACGAACGAGTGCGCTGTGCCCTTTGTACGCGTTTGCAAGCAAGGCACGCTGCGGAGGGCGGAGAAACGATGTTTCGAGCAGGAGTCATCCTCTGTGAAGTCTCATCCTTGCCAACACAGTACTGCATTCTACTACTACTCCATTCCCGAGTGGACTTCCACACAGTCAGAAGATAATTGATCACCAGTCATGATTACGCTAAACCGAACCTCGCAACGCATTTGAAATCCTGCCCGATGTCGGGACTAGGTCGTGTTCACGTCGCACTCATGTCGCGTTTATGTTGCGTCCACATGCGTCCGTGTGGAGTTCGCGTCGTGCTCTCGTCGTGTTCATGTCGCGTTTACGTTGGGTGCATGTCGCGTGCAACTCACGTTGACGTTGCGTGCATGTTGCGTTGCCGATGCGCCCAGGTCGTGTTCACGTTGCGTCCATGTTGCGTCGACGATGCGTCCATGTCGCGTTCACGATGCGTGCATGTTGCGCTCACGTTGCTTTCGTGTTGCGCTCGCGCCGTGTTCACGCCGTGTTCGCGTCGCGTTCGCGTTGCGCTCGCGCCATGTTCACGTCGCGCTCGTGTGACGTCGATCGCACGTCGTTACCACTCCCTTTTGGTGTCCATCTCTGCAAGATCAACATGTCACATACGACACTATAACTTATAGGAATTTGTCGCAATGCACTACGTTCCTAGTATTCAAAACATGCAGAGTACAACTCTCATGCTAATTGTGATTGTAAATGCTGTAACCAATCAACAGCAACCAAATATTCTGAATGGTATCGACGGTATGCTGTTATCCATCGAAGCTTATTGTAGTTTATGCACTATTTCGCTGTTTACAACACAACTTGACTCGATAACGTAGCATAGTACAGATTGAGCGCTTGTCACAGCGACAAATCTGCGGTAATTGGATGCTCATTTGGTGCTCATTTCGTGTCGATGTGTTCTCTGTGACTGTCCTGTGCCGTGTCTCCGGACGTCCTGGCTCGTGTCTGGTGCGATTCTGTGCCGTGTCTGAGGACGTCCTGGCTCGTTTCTATCACGATTCTATGTTACGCCCACGAAGATCCTGGTTCGTATCTGCGGTTATTCCATGTCGTGTCGGTGTCTATTCCGATGCTTGACGTTTAGAGGCACATGGTGCAGCGCACGCGAGTCAAACATCGGTGCTCCAACGGCTCCCCAGATACCAGCTCCCCACGTCGTGCGCCATGAAGCACATGGTGAAAAGTCAACGAGGAAGACAAGTGGCCGGCGAATACGCCGGGCGAGTGTCGCACACGACAGAAGAACCATGTGCCTCCACAATCGTCGACTCACCGGAGCCATCCTTTTGCGTACGTTGAGCGTTGAGTCTAGACTAACGGTAGGTATACACTTATATGCCTAGGGATATAGTATAAGATGCTAATAGTAACATATATATATAGTAGATGCATACATTCATTCTAAGTACAGCTAGAGCAAGCCATACTGAACGTGGGATCGACCAGGCAAACAGCATGCGTTGAAAACTAAATGGGCAGAGTAGAGCTCTACACCACACGTGTTTTGTACAGTGTTTCTCCTGCCGATGTTTCGCGTTGACTGTTACCACGCTGCGACACGTTGATTGATGGCTCCCTCATCCTCTCAAGCACGGATGCTGCACATCACAAGCCGCATGTTGATCACGCGCGGCAACCTCTACTCTGCGGAATGCAACGAAGTCAAGATGCAGTCTCATCTCATAATCGCCTTGGATTCAACATTGACAGACGTGTACTTGTTGCTGATCCGCCATTCAACAGTAAGTGCCACTGCAACATGCCAAGAAAAGCTACTACGGAGAAACATGACAGTCCCGATGGGGTCGCATGGAACGAGTCGCTGTACCCGCAGATCCGCGAACTCAGGGCGCAGCTCGAGAGCGGTGCCATCCCCATGGATAAGCCCGCAAGACTCGTTTGGAGCGAGAACGGCGACTTGGCGTTCTTGTCGAAGCGCAACTTTGCTCGCAACCTGCGCAATTTGCGCAAATCCGTGCAAAGAAGTCGCGCCAAGAAGCAAGCGAAAGCTGGTACGTCACTGCGTGTTTGTGAACCAGACACATCATTTCTGAACGAACAAATTTGCAACCGTTACTAACCCGTTATCCAGTGCGAATGGACACCAAAAACTCTCCGAACGTTTCTGATCTTGTCGCTAATGCTGCACAATACAAACAACAATTCGACAACACCATCGCAAAAGTATCAACCCAGAAACCCGAAGACGCGAAGCAAACGATGGACACATTCTCTCGTTTGGCGTACGCCTCCCCACCAACCGGCGAAACCGAAGTTGGGACAACTGCCCGTCCGTCCGCCCCACCAATCCATGCGCACGTCGCGGCACCTGTCCCCACCCATCTGCCACCTGTCCCCACCAATCCGCCACCAACCCCCAGACCTGCATACGACGCGGCGAGCATGATGACTGTTGCTCCTCCTGAGCCCTCGTCTGTTCCTGTGGCTTCTCCTGCTGCTGTTCGTCCTGCCTCTGCTACCAGCATGCTCGTGAACAATGCCGTATCTGGGACACCCTTCCAAGAGGGTCCGAGTCGTGCGCAATCCATTTCTGATTGGATGAACAAGAACACCCTGGTCTTCTTACCTGCTGTGCGTCACGTGTACTCTCCCCAAGGCCATGGCGAGGTGCTTGAAATTACTTTCGAGTTGCCAGGTGGGACTTGCTATGGTGACGTCAAAGCGTCAATCAAGGAGCAAGGACGCGTTTTGGAGGTGGGGTTGAAGCAGAACCACGAACTCGGATCCACTGCAGCTACGGACAAGGAGCTGCTTGACCGCCTGAACGAGAAGCTGCCTACACACTTCAACATGCGCTCTTTTCAGGGACAACGCGAGCGGGGCGAGTCGTACGCGCTTGCTGTCCGCAGGATGTGTCGCGGACATCCCCAACCGTACCGCATTCACAGGGAGATTCTCCCCATCCAAGTGAGTGATCGTTTTGAGATGACCACTGATCATGCAATGCACGGCGTCGACTTCCTCAATCCGGCCGTCAATCTCAATGACCGCGACAGCGAGGTGGAAACTGATGCGCCTCTCTTGATTGTTCGGTTGGTACCGGTGTACTCCGCGAATCCAGTGGTGCACAGCGCCACCAACTTGGCACGCTACGGGCGCAAGGCGGAGAATAGAACAACTAAGCATCCCGCGGGCATTACAATGGATGGGGATGATTACTCCTCGCTTGGGGAGGACGAAGTCACATTTGTTCCGTCCTCTGCTGCTCCTCCCCCGTTTCCACAAGGCCGCCGAGGAACCGGATCCGGAGAATGTTTCGAGGTAAGCCCCATTGATGCCACACTCGCCTCTTGCGCATGACATCAACTTGCACACTCACACCTGCTTTCTTTTTGTTTCCAATTGGCCAGTCTGATCCTGCGCCATCTCGTGTGTCCGTGAACAGGATGACAGTCGCTCGTCGCGCGCGCCGTTCTGCTTCTCGCAAACGTGCTCCCCGTGCCATGGCATGCCGTTCCAGCCCAGCAGCTGTTCCTTCTGTCCCCGTCTCGGTCGTGATGCCGCCTCCTGTCCCCTCCTGCGCCCGCGCACCGCGCATCGCTAAAACGAAGCGTAGAAAGCGTGAGGCTGTGTTGATCGACCTCCACATGGACAGCGATAGCGACAGCGATTTCGAAGTCACACCAGCACCTGCGAACTTGAAAAAAGGCGATGACGACAGCACAGAGACCGAGTGAGACTATCCCGACCACCCCTCAACACACGAACAAGAATAACACTATTAACGAATAACTCTAATCACCATGATCACACTAGGACGATTTGTTGTCTACGGTAGTACCTTCTAGATAGTCTAATTTGTTGCAACGGATTACTTGGACTACTATTGGAGTCCCATCGGCAAACCGACCAATATATGGTCTTTACCGCGGTTCCCAAGAGGGGCTCCGAGGTGCGGATCTACCCCTGAGTCCTTCGAGACACGCAAAAAGACTGCGAACACCAAAGTTTGCTTCCGAAAGTCGGTTGGAGATGTCCATTTCGTCGGAGTTGGACGCAGAAGAAAAAGATTTGGTGTTTTGGCTTCCGAGTCGAGTCTTGTCGAATCGTGAAAGGAATTTGGTCAACAGTCTTGTGTGACATGCCTTGTTAGGCCATCTGATGTCGCAGTCATAAATGGTGTCGCCCAAGTAAGACACGACAAGTCCCCTTGTGACCAATTCTCGCCATGATTTGCCCTTTTTCGCAATTGCGGCGAAGAATTGCGCCAAAAGAGAGTCATCAAGCCAATCTTCTGTGTTGTGTGCAGAACTCCTCAGACGGAATCATCTCTCGGCTGGTCGGTGGCCTTGGTTGAGCGCATGTCCAGCAATCCACCGCAAAGCAGACCCGTGCGGTTGAGACGATACCACACCACACCACTTCATACTCATCTGACTCTGTCCATTTGACTGTATCCATTTGACGACTGCGCTCGCATACCAAGTGGATACGACAGAGTATCGGCACGTTGCACAGCATAGCATAGCATAGCATAGCACAACAAGCAAGAAACCAAGTCATAGCATAGCACAGCAGAGCAAGATGCCGAAGAAACGCAGACCGGAGCCGGAATCCGACAGCGAGTCGGAGAGCGACAGCGACACCTCCGGCAGCGAGAGCGACACCTCCGGCAGCGAGAGCGAGAGCGACACGTCCGGCAGTGAGAGCGACACCTCGGGCAGCGGGAGCGAGACATCTGGAAGCGAGAGCGAGAGTGACACGTCCGGCAGCGGCAGCGATACTTCGGGGGACGAGACCTCGGATGAAGACACCTCAGGTGAGGATACGTCGGATGAGGATACTTCCGATGAGGATACGTCGGACGAAGATACGTCGGACGAGGACACCTCTGATGAAGATACGTCGGATGAAGATACTTCAGATGAAGATACCTCAGATGAAGACTCGGAGACGTCTGGCAGCGGCAGCGAGACCTCTGGAAGCGGCAGCGAGATGTCGGGCAGCGGCAGTGAGACCTCTGGAAGTGGTAGTGAGACTTCAGGCAGTGGCAGCGAGACTTCTGGAAGCGGAAGCGAGACGTCGGGCAGTGGAAGCGGCAGTGAGACCTCTGGTAGTGGCAGTGGCAGCGGCACATCCGACGACGACAGCGAAGCTACCAGCGATGATGATAGCGAAGCCACATCGGACGATGACAGTGAAGCCACGTCTGACGACGACAGTGAAGCCACGAGCGACGACGACAGTGAAGCCACCAGCGATGATGGAAGCGGCAGTGGTAGTGGAAGCGGCAGCGGGTCCGAGAGCGATGGTACCAGCCAGGACAGCAGCGCCAACTCGACCAAGAGCAGCAACGCCAGCGAGGCTGACAGCGTCAACAGTAGCGGCACCAGCGAATCGAGCGACGCGACCAGCAAAAGCGGCGAGGCATCCGGTGAGTCAGAACAATCATCCCAAGCCTCAGAGGCCAGCGAGCAGACCAGCGATGATGACACATCTCAAGGATCAGGTTCCGGATCGGGATCTGGTTCAGGCTCTGGGTCGGGATCAGGCTCCGGTTCAGGATCCGGCTCAGGATCCGGATCTGGGTCGGGCTCTAGATCCGGCTCAGCATCGGGATCTGGTTCAGGCTCAGCGTCAGGCTCAGGCTCAGGCTCAGGATCTGAGTCCGACGCAACCTCGGAATCAGGTTCTGGCTCTGGCTCGGGTTCTGACGAGGGTTCGGAGATGAGTTCCGAGGAAGACTCTGACGATGGCTCCGAAGCCAGCGGCAGCGGTGACGAGGAAAGCACGTCCAGCGGCGATGAGTCATCCCAGGGCTCGTCTTCCGCCGACGACGACTCTGCCGATACCTCGGACTCCGATTCGCAAGAATCAGGATCTTCATCCGAAGAAGAGGAGGAAGATGACGACGACGACGAGGAGGAGGAGGACGACACTCCGACACGAATGAAGAAGCAACGATCGCGCCTGCTGGGACCAGCACCCGACGAGACCGACGACGAGGATGATGACATGCTCGCGCCCATCGACAGCAGCAAGATCTCCGAGCTCGTCGGCGACGCAGAGGCCGCGGCCCTTGCAAAGGCGGAGAATGAAAACAACGACAGTCAGCAACGCCGCAACCGTGTCTTCGAGTCTGACATGGACGACACCAACGATGATGACAGCTCCTTCGATGCCGAGAGCATCCTGGAATCCATCGCCAACGACGCCAAGGCTCCCAACAACAACCTTGATGGCCAAGATAACAAGGAGGATTCCATCGACGCATCGGAGCGTTCGCGCTCCTCCAATTCCGAGAACTTGTCTGCGTCAGGATCCATCTCTGCCAGCAACTCATCCATCAACAAGAAGGAGGCCTCCGCGAAGAGCATGCGATCCGGCAAATCGTCAAAGTCCGCATCGAGCGGACGATCGAGCAAGTCTGGCAAGTCCAGCAAGTCGGGCAAATCCAACAAGTCGGGCAAGTCCAACAAGAAGCCATCGTCCCGCTCCCAAAAGTCCAAGACGGTCCCAGTCAAGGTGGAGACCGTCAACAGCAGCGATTCCGATGGCGGCGGACTCTCCATCTCGGAGGGAACCGATGACAGGGAGGAAGCGACAACGCCAGAGAGGAAGGATCCACCTTCCCGCGCCTCCTCCACTAGCAGCAAGCGCTCCTGGTTCAGCAACTTCGGCTTCGGATCCAAGAAGAATTCGAACGATGGATTCCAGTCCATGGAGACTGACGTCGAACAAGGCGAAGCTCACAAAGCGGGCGACGAGGTCAGATCCGAGGTTTCGGGAGAGGACTCCGGCCGTGGCGATGACAACAGCAAGGAGGATGACAAGAAAAAGAAGAGGGACAACCGCAAGAAGGCAGCCGCGGCAGCAGCGGTGGCAGGAGCAGCAGTAGGTGCTGCTGCCTACGCATCCAACAAGCCGGGATCCTCACGCAGCGAAGGCTCCATCGAGTATCGCAGACGTCGCGAAGAGGAGCTCCAGCTCCAGGAGAAGGCCCGCATGGAGGCGGAGCGAGAGCTCCAGCTGCAGGAGAAGGCACGTATTGAAGCCGAAGACGAAAAGAGGAAGCAGGAGGAGCTGCGTCAGCAGGCGCAGCGCGACCTCGAACAGACCGAAGTACTCAAGCAGATGGCTCTCGAAGAAAAGCGACGTGCCGAGATGGAGCGCAAGCAGGCCGAGAAGCTGCGTGCCAAGAATGAACGTGAGCAGGAGCGTATGGAGAGCAACAAACGCAAGATTGAGCGCTTGGAACGCAAGAAGGCCACCGAGGCAAAGCGCATCGCCGATCGCCGAAGGCAGGAGGCCGCCTCCGGCAAGCTGTACGATCCGGATGCCGATGATCGACGTCGGCGCCGACGTGCCTTGTGCTGGCTGCTGGCATGCCTCATCTTGCTCATCGGTGTGGGCGGAGGTGTTGGCATCGGTATTGGTCTATTCAATGATGACGACAGTTCACCAAGAACTATTGCCGCAATCACAGAGCCACCGACGCAGACCCCAACCGGACCAGGAGGAAGCACAGCAGCGCCGGTGCAGAAAACGAGCGCGCCGACAGCACCCAACGGTCCACCAGTGCAGGCCCCGAATGTAGACACGACCACCCCACCGACACAGGCTCCCGTCAACGTCGTTCCAACTCAGGCCCCCACGCCTCAAACGCCATTAACGCGAGTGCGTTCCATCGTGCTGCCGGCCACGCTGGAGGATCCAGCGGTCTTTGATGATCCTGACTCCCCTCCGGCACGGGCGATCGAATGGTTGGCAAACAGCCCAGTCCTGAGAAACCAAGACGACGAAACGGTCCTCATCCGATACGTCCTGGCTACCTTCTACTACAGCACAGGCGGTGATGACTGGACGGTGAGAGACGGTTGGCTGACCAACCGTGATGAATGCAGCTGGTTCGTTGCCGTTCCTCCGGCTTGCAACGATGACCGTGTATTCGCTAACCTCATCATGGGCCAGAACAACCTCCAGGGGTCCCTACCGAAGGATTTGGCGCTGCTATCGGAAAGCCTCGTCACTCTCAACATTCGCGGTTCGGATGACCAGCTCGGTCAATCTGCTGGGGAAGGCAGTCTGGTGGGCAGCATCCCGAGCGAGTACGGAGCGCTGACTGGTTTGACAGTCATGGACCTCCGCGATAACGACATGTCGGGACCCATTCCCCCCGAACTCCGCACCCTGAACAGCCTGACGCAGCTGGATCTGCACGGCAACAGCCACACTCAGTCAATTCCAACCCAGCTGCTGACGTCTCTGAACCAGCTCACGTTGTTGGATTTAGGTGACAATGACCTCACCGGCGTCTTGGCGGCCCAGATCGGGTCGTTGCGAAGACTGACATCGTTGAATCTCGAAAACAACGACATGCGTGGCCCAGTTCCGACCCAGCTGGAGTCTCTCAACAATCTGGTCAACCTGAACCTGCGAGGCAACGGGTTCACCTCCTTCCCGAAGACGCTCGGTGGCAAGCTCACATCTCTGGAGACAGTGGACGTGTCTTCGAACGAGATTGGCGGTACTTTGCACACGGAATTTGGCGAGTTGGTAACCCTGACGTCTTTGGATCTCAGCAACAATGACTTTGGTTTCCGCATCCCGACCGAATTCGGACTGCTCGTGAACCTCAACGAGAAGCTGGACTTGTCCAACAACGGGCTTTTCCTTCAGGTTCCATCCGAGCTCGGAAACCTCAACGGATTGAGTAAGTTCATCCATGCGTGGCGATTGTGACATGACGATTTCGATGGCGATGAGTTCTGTTTCTTCTGTGTCCTATTCGTGTACTCACCTCAACCCCGTCTTTACATCGATGCACTTTTGCCTTATCTTAACCCATGTACACAACCCATGTACACATCCCACATACCCACCCAATCACGTAGGAACACTGCGTTTGCAAGGCAATGACCTGCAAGGCGACCTGCCCGGCCAGTTGGCGAACCTGGTGCAGCTGCGCGAGTTCCGCGTCGAGGAGAACAGTTTGATAGGGACCGTCCCACTCTGTCCGGTCTTCGACAACACCCAACCGATCGCATACGCTGACTGCTCGGAGATCGAGTGCACGTGCTGTTCCCATTGCTGTTCGGACGGAGAAGGCTGCGAATGCATCGTCCCCAACGATCCGTTCCGTTGCCCGGTTCCATAGGAAGGTCCGCGAAGAGACGGCATGAAATGAAACGAAGAAGACACGTCGAGATGCATGAGACTCGCACATGTCATTAGGAGAGTGCCAACAAACGGAGACACATGGTCTTCTTGGAAAAGGCAGAGAGAGAGAGAAACAGAGAAACAGAGAAAGACAGTTCAGATACATCTGTGTGCATCTTTATGTTACGTGAAATACTACAGTTAAGAACTCTATCATAAAAACGAAATCAAATGAAAGCCAGACCGTGCTCTACCCACACTGTGATCCACATACCCATACACCTGCCAACTTCTCCACCTCTACCTCCGGATGAAATGCTACGATGGCGATGTCTTCGATTTCCGCGCCAAAACAACCGAACATGAACGGACATTCTCCATTTAACGCTGCGGCGTGGGTGTGAAACAACTTTTTTGCGGACCCGACCACGACCACAACACGAATTCGCGTTTGAACTTTCAGTTTGTGTGTTTTGCGCGGACAACATCGCATTCTCAAAGGGATTCGAGGTGAGTTGGGCGGTGCGTCTGTGTTGGAGGGGCGGAGTGTGCTGCGCAGTTGCCATTCCATGCCATCAAGAGTTGAAGCAATCATCTGCTCCACTATACACGAGGGTTTCCTATCCGAAGGAATAGAGAGCGGTGAAAGAGAGATAGGGAAGCGCAACAACAATTTGCACAGAAGAAGGTGCGTCCGTTGAGCATCGTGTTCGCCACTTTGGTCACTCGGAAGGTGCCGCTCACAGCACTGCGAAGCGACCTGGAGCAGCTCCTGCCGATCGAAGGCAATGGTGAAGGAGAAAGGCAACATTCGCTTGGGGGATGTGCGACGTGCGCTGCAGTGTTTGCTTGCACGATAGTTTCATGTTGGTGTCGACCCACGCAATCGCTCATCCAAACGTCTTTTGCTGACACTCTGGTTCCATTTCGCATCGCACATATCATCCCATCCTGTGGTGTACATACTTCATGGGTGAAACGCACTATCGATAACATGAACTGTGCCGTGCCATGCTCTCCACCATGTCATTCTCTGACCTCTCTGGGACAATGTCAAACAACGCAGCAATCAAAGTAAAGCAAACAAATCAGAGCAAAACGAAGGCGAAGGCGAATCGTGTGTGCATCTGACAACAATCTGCACAGCGCAACCCAATACGACACGGATCATCAACAGGAAGAACAATCCCTATTGAGCAAACATGGGTTGCGGTGGGTCGAAGGACGGAGATTCCAGACTGCAGCAGGTGGATGATTCGGTGCACGTCATGATCAAGCATGACAAGAAGGTGCAGCAGCAGAAGGGAGAAGCGCCACATGGCTACGTCCCACGGCAGCCCCATCCGCTCTTGCAGCAAACGCAGCAGCAGACTGGGACGATAACAGCGACGGAAGAATCCGGCGAGATGGAGCCAGCGAAATGAGCAGTCTTGTGTTTTTGGATGAGTGTTTTGGACAAGAGAGAGAGCAACACACAGGCGTCTCCGTGGATATGATATGGATATTGAGAAGGATATTATGGCGGAGTGCCAATGCTATGAACAGGAAAAGGAACATGAACATGAACAAGACTCTTTGGAGGTGGCTGCCAAGGTGATCGGATGTGGCATTCGAATCAATCAGTGTCGGTCGTGGCTTCACCTCCAAACGCAGCCTATCCATTTGGTATACTATATGTGCCAGTGAACAAAGCAAACAAGATGATATCGTCACTGTAAACAACAATTTAGCAAACAAGAAGATACTAGCACATACTCGTGCCCATGAGGAATTCAAACAGGCTGTGGTTGGAGGATTGTAGAATCGACATCAAATGCATCATCTGTGCAGCGTTCTGGGAGTCGTGCGGGAATATTCAATCATGTTTAGGACTATCGAATCACGAATTGGTCTCGACCACGCAGAACCAACCAAAATCGCGCACAAATGTTGTTGTCCATCATCGTGGATGTGCGCGTATCACCGCACAGAGCCTACAACCCCATCATCGCGTTGCCTCGTCCCCTCATCACCTCAGTGCAGAACTCCAGCAACATCTCCATCCAGAGCAGCACTCACTGAAGATACCAGCAGCATCCAGGACAGTCGAGGAGCAAAGAAAGCGCCATCAAGAAGCAAGCAAGCGCAAGAGGAAGAGGAAGAAGAAGCCGGCCTTGCACCAGCATCCAAAGAAACAGCAACCATGGCCCGACCAGCAGAAAAGGCACGATCCATGCTGAACAAATGGGTCAAGATGAGGGAGGAAGGCAACGCCACCAGCATCTCCAGCCGCTCCAAGCGCCGCCCCTACCTCGCCTCGCAATGCGAGCACCTGGCCGACGCCGAGCACTACCGCAACCAGATCGTGCGCGAGATCTCCAACTCCATCTCCAAGATCCAGAATCCCGGTCTGGGAGAGCACGGCATCCGCGAGCTCAACGACGAGATCAACCACAGCTTCCGCGAGAAGTTCCATTGGAACAAGCGGATACTCGAGCTGGGCGGCAAGGACTACAACGCCATCGAGAAGCAACGGCGGATCGAGGAGGGCGACGACTACGCGGAAGGCGCCGGCGGGTATCGGTACTTCGGCGCCGCCAAGACCCTGCCCGGCGTCAAGGAGCTGCTGGAGGGCCAGGCGCAGAAGAAGAGGTTGGCCAAGCTGGGCGCGGGGCGCAATGATGTCTACAAGCGCATAACGGTGGATTACTACGGCTGGAAGGACGAAGAGGACGGGGTCCTGTTGGAGATGGAAGAAAAGGCCCGTCGCGAGAACAAGCGGCGAAAGATATCGGAGGATGGAGACGATGACAGCGGCGTGTCGGGATCGCTCACGGACGTCGGCCATGATTACCTGGACGTTCCATCGCAGGAGGAGGTCGCCAAGATTCTTCTGGCAGAAAAGAAGAAGAACCTGCTGGCGAAGTTTGCATTCTGATTACACGGGTGCCATACTACTCACTTATGAAGAGATATGCTTCAGTAAATGCAATGGATGTTGGCACCTACATACGACTATGTGTGCGAGTCAGAACGAGGCACTACGACTTGAATGCATGGTTTGAACGAGTGCCAAGTTACAAGGGTGCCGAGCGATCACTCCATTCATCATTGAGATCAATCCGCAGACCTTTTCAATGAATGATTACCATTGCTCTTCAGGGCCGTGCTGTATCGCTACGAAGGAAATCCTGGACATCGAACCATCACTCAAGAACCCATGCCAGTCGAGAAACGGGTTGGACGGTTTGGATACCTGCCGCCTTTGACGCTCTCTAGATGTGCTATATAGTACTGTAGTAGCCAGGCACTTCACACTCGTCCATGCATTATAATCGCAGAACTCTCTCTCTCTCTCTCCTCATAATAGATTATGTTAATTGGCAACGCACAGATCCAAGTACTCCACGATTTCGGCGTGGTCTTGGTCTCTGGCGTAGTCCAAGGGGCTTTGGTTGTTTTGGTTTTGGATGAGCCAGTTTGCCTTCCCAGACTCGATCAGATGCTTCACGACATCCACCTGGCCTTCCCAGCATGCGCAGTGAAGCGGGGTGTCACCAACATTGTTTTGGACGTCAACGTCTGATTTGGATGAATCCAATAGGTACTTGGCGACTTCCAGATACGCATTCATGCCGGCAGAAGTCAGCGCGTTCTCGCCTTGCCCGGCTGTAACGATTGCGTTGGCCTCGCCTGACTCCACCATCTGCTTCATGGCGGCCAAGCCGTCCGCATCGAAGTCACCATACACGACAGTACCCACTTCCAGATCACGGGTGTTGATTTCGATGTTGCATGATTTCGCCAACGCCATCATTGCCTCCATGTGGTCTCGGCTGTTGACGACAGGACCTGCGCCATCTTCCTGATTTTCTTGAGCATTGACGGCAAGTTGGTTGGCCATTGCCAAGGCATTGAGAATGGCTGGCTCGCCATCGTCTCCGGGAGGGGCGAGCGCGGCGTTATCGCCATCACCTGCATCTCCCTCATCGACACCACCACCGACACCGACACCGACACCGACGCCGACGCCGACACCAACACCAACACCTACGTCCGCATCTGTGCCGGCGCCAAGCCTTGCAGTGTCTGATTGCACGAGATACTTCACAGTACCCAATCGATTCTTTGAGCATGCTTCCTTCAGCGCAGCGTCGTCGATGCCATCTGGCGAAGCAGATCGCAGCATGGCCTCCACCCTCTCCGAGTCTGCTCCGGAACTTGAACCGAACATCACGGAGTCACCAGTGTTGCTTCGGAGCCTGACGACTGTCCCGAATGAGTTGACGAGATATTCCACGATGTCCAAATGACCCTTGCTGCATGCCCAATGCAGCGCGGTGTTCCCATGCTTATTTGGCTTGGTGATATCTCCCCCACCAGATTCGACCAGATACTTGAGGACATCCAGATGACCATTTCCACTCGCACAGTGCATTCCCGTGATATCGTCGGCCACTTGGTTCACGTCGACCTTGCACGATGCAACTAAGTACTCCACAATGTCCAAGTGGTTGTTGCTGCTCGCGCATTGAATGGGAGCGAAGTCATCGCTGTTCTTCATGTAGATGTCAGCTCCGAATGACTCCACCAACTCCTTGAAGACACGCAGCTCGCCGTTTTTGCTGGCGCGATGAAGTGCAGTGTCACCGTCGATGTATTTCGTGTTGACATCCGCATTGCAGGACTCCACCAAGTATCTGATGATCGCAGTGTGCTCGTTCTTGCATGCATGGTGAATCGCAGCGCCATCGTGCCCATTTTGAATGTTGATGTCTGCTTTGCCGGATTCCACAAGACATTTCACGATCTCCAGGTGATCATTCAAACACGCCGTATGGAGGGCGGTGCGTCCATCGGGGTCTCGGATGTCGACATCTGCTTTGGCCGATTCCACCAAGCATCTCGCAATACTCTGGTAACCATTCAAACACGCCGTATGGAGGGCGGTGCGTCCATCGGGATCCAGGATATCTACGTTCACCTTCTCCGATCCCACCAGAGATTCCACCGTGTTAAAGTTGTCATTCGCACATGCTACGTGGAGGGCGGTGCGTCCATCGGCGTCCAGGATGTCGATATCCGCTTTGCCGGATTCTACCAGACACTGTACGATATCCAAGTTTCCAGCCGCACACATGGCGTGGAGGGCGGTGCGTCCATCGGCGTCCAGGATGTCGACATCTGCTTTGCCAGATTTCACCAGGCACTGCACGATGTGCAGACGATCTTCTAAGCACGCTAAATGGAGAGCGGTGCGCCCGTTGGGGTCCAGGATATCGACGTTTGCTTTTCCGGAATTGACAAGGCGCCTGACGATGTCCAAACGGCGGGTCGGGCATATTTGATGCAGCGCCGTGCGTCCGTCAGCGTCGAGGATGTTGATATCCGCTTCGTCGGGCTGTACCAAGCATGCGACAATATGAAAGTTCGGAACCTTGGCCAAGCACGCCTGGTGAAGCGCAATGCGCCCGTCTGAGTTCTTCACGTTCACATCGACCAAGCAGGACTCCACCAAATACTTGACAGCTTCCACACGCCCCATTTTGGTTGCGCAATGTAGCGGAGTGTAACCGTGGTTGTTCTGAGCGTTGATCTCGGCGTCACCTGTTCCCACCAAGTACTTGATGACATCCACGCGGCCCATGCTGCTCGCACAATGAAGCGCGGTGGATCCGCCCGCATTGGATTGCTTGACGTCTGCTCCACACGACTCCACCAAGTACTTCACGACATCTAAGTGGCCCATGCTGCTTGCGCAGTGAAGTGCCGTGCCTTCCTTGTCATTCTGGATGTTGATATCTGCTCCGCATGACTCCACCAAGTACTTCACGGTCTCGTAGCGGCCCTTCAAACATGCGACATGAAGCGCAGTGTTTCCAAGGTCGTTTTGGAGGCTGACGTCGGGTTTGTTGGATTCCATGAACCACTTCAAGCCGTCCACATCCCCTCTCTGACAGATGGCATGAAGTAAGGTATTGCCATCGTTGTTTTGGAGATCGATAGTCACGTCGGACGTGTCCACGATGTGCTTGACGATGTCCATATGGCCTGCTAGGCACGCGAAGTAGAGCGCCGTGTTGCCGTATATGTCTTGAACGTTGGGATTGATTCCGCTGGACTGCGTCAGATGCTGCACGATGTCCAGGTAGCCCCACTGGCAAGCGCAATGGATGGGAGTCTCGCCGATGTAGTCCTGCAAGGTGGCATCGGCTGCGTGGGTGTTCATCAAGATCTGCACCACAGCCAGACGGCCCTGGACGCAGGCATCGTGCAGCGCCGTCTTGCCGTACTTATCCTGGAAGTTCACATCGGCTCCACCGATGGTGGCCAAGTAGTGGACGACGCCCACATGTCCCATGCCACTTGCGCAGTGCAGCGCGGTCTCGCCGTTCGCTGATTGCAGGTGGACGGTTGGTTTCAAGTACTCCACCAGGTACTTCACCATGTCGACTTGGCCATTGAAGCAGGCGAGGTGGAGCGGGGTCTTTCCCCATGCGTCCTTGACGGAGTCGATGGAAGTCCATGGAGATTGCAGCTTCCATGCTTCGAAGGTTTGGAAATCTCCTGCTCCCGCAGCATCCACGGCATCCACATCATCGAATGATGCACGCGTGAAGTACGGGGACGACGATCTCTTGATTTCCTGCGCCCAGAGTTTGGTGAGCTTGTTGTTGCGACGGACGCTCGTGTTGACGCCGGAATTGCGCAGCGGGGACGCAAAGAGAGCGAGGAACGATTGACGGAAGGAGACCATGCTGGTGTTGGCGTTGACGTTAAGGTTGAATGCTCGTCCGAGGCGACGGGTGTGTGATGTCAGAAAGAGAGGTCGTCAGCTGCTCGTGTGTGCATAATCATTGGATCGCTCCGACGACTTTATGAGCAAGGCGCTGCGCTCTTGCTTCTTTTATGCTATGGTCGTTGTGATTATGGCTGATGGTGTTGGGTTTTTGTGTGCCGAAAGTTCGGGAGGGTCTCGCGTTGTGACACCGCATCGTGGAATCGATCAAGCTTCACGAGGGCACTCCGACAGATACTATACGAGCGACATGTTCTCTTGAGAGTACGACGAGGAGTCTTTCCTGTGGGAGTCGCCTTGTCTTGCCTCCGACTCGTATCCTATTGGTTGTGCCGTTCCATCTCACTCTGCCACGTTCTCCGTTTGGAAGAGTCGAGGTTTTGATGGGAAGGAGAAGAGATGATGGATCTTTGCTGCGTGGGAACTCATTTGACTACTATGCCGCGATCCGTAGGTACCAGCATCTCCACTCCTGCGAGTATAGCGTAAAGAGAGAGGGAGAGTTCAATTAAACGACGATGTGATACTCTTCTTTTCTATGCTCTGCTCATACTCGTGCGAGTATTCATAGGGTCAACCATGGTCTTGTGGGTTTGATTCGCGAGGAGTATCCTTCCCCGATGCAAACGCGGTGTTCAATCATCTGACTTCCCGAGGATTGTTCTTGTTGGTGGTGAATAGCGAATCTAGTTTGGCATGTATTAGCCTGACATCTGATGTTGTTGTTTTAGTCAAAGTAGTCGTCGGATCTGCGATTCTCCAAAACAAGAACCTCACAACATGTTTGACACGCTGTGGGTATCCTTCGCAACAACAAGGACTGTTTGTGGTGGGGAGATGGATGAAGATTGAAGAGGAGGGAGTAGATGCCACCACCTCCATCTGTACCCACAATCGCAATCGCAATCACATTCACATTCGCATCCAAATTCACAGGTGCAGAACCAACCATGTCCTCTCCATCATCGTGCCCCTACCGACAACCGTCGAAGAAGATGAGCGAATCCTCGTGTCCCGTGCTGCATTCGGGCATCGGCGGCACCAGCAACAAGGATTGGTGGCCGGAGAGCCTCAACGTGAGCATCCTCAATCAGCATGATGCCAAGGCCGATCCAATGGAGAGCGGCTTTGACTACGCCAAGGAATTCCAATCACTGGATTACTTCCAAGTCAAGAAGGATTTGCACGACCTCATGACGGACTCGCAGGATTGGTGGCCGGCCGATTGGGGGCACTACGGGCCGTTGTTCATTCGGTGAGTTGGTACTTGTTGCTTGTTGCTTTCATGCAGAGTTGTTGTCAGTGCAGTGCCATGCTGTTCTTACATTTGGTACAGTATGTCCTGTAATAGTATGTCATCATGTGGCCTCCTTTGCTCACACATTCGCTCCATCGCACTCTTCCAACCCACCGAACTCTTCGTGACGCAGCATGGCATGGCATTCCGCTGGAACCTACCGCATTCACGATGGGCGCGGCGGCGCCGGATACGGTCAGCAACGATTCGCACCGCTCAATTCCTGGCCCGACAACGGCAACCTCGACAAGGCGCGTCGTTTGCTGTGGCCCATCAAGAAGAAGTACGGTCGCAAGCTGTCATGGGCCGACCTCATGATCCTGGCCGGTAACGTGGCGTTGGAGTCCATGGGATTCCAAACCTTCGGCTTTGCAGGCGGCCGTGCGGATGTGTGGGAACCGGAAGACTCCGTCAATTGGGGCTGCGAGACTGCCTGGTTGGGCGACAAGCGGTACAAGGGTCAGCGCGAATTGGAGAATCCGCTTGCGGCAGTTCAGATGGGATTGAGTACGTCATGTCATTGCGCACAGTGACGCGCGTTTGTTGATTGTGGCAGTGTTGGCGTTGTTGCTGTGAGTGATGTTAAGTGGTGTCGCTGGTGCTCCATTTCAACATCCTCGTACTTCGGTGCTGTGTCGTGACTTGCGTCAATCATCGTCTACCCTGCTCATGTCACCCTCTCTCTCTCTCTCTCCATTCACAACATCGCAACCTGCAAAAAATACTCAGTCTATGTCAATCCGGAGGGACCCAACGGAAAGCCCGACCCGTTGGCTTCCGCACGTGACATCCGAGAGACCTTCGGGCGCATGGCAATGAACGACGAGGAAACCGTGGCGCTGGTGGCAGGCGGGCACACATTCGGCAAGTGCCATGGTGCGGGCGATCCCGCCAACGTCGGTACCGAACCAGAAGGCGCCAGCATCGAAGAACAGGGTCTCGGATGGAGGAACAACTATGGCTCCGGCAAAGGTGGACACACGATCACGTCAGGGGTGGAAGGAGCATGGACAGCGAAACCAACGCAATGGGACAACGGTTACTTCCACAACCTCTTCAATTACGAATGGGAGCTCACCAAGAGCCCGGCCGGTGCCAATCAATGGAAACCAAAAGGCACCTCCGGTGACAACACGGTACCAGAGGCGCACGACCCCAAACAGAAGACGCATCCCATCATGACAACCGCCGACATGGCGCTTCGTGTGGATCCAGTGTACAGAAAGATCTCGTGGCGATTCTACAAGAACCCGAAGGAGCTCGAGATCGCCTTCGCCAAGGCATGGTACAAGCTCACCCACCGTGACATGGGTCCGTACGTGCGATGCCTGGGTCCCGAGGTCCCGGCTCCACAACCATGGCAGGACCCTATCCCATCGCTGAATCACCGTGTCATCACTGGCAGGGAGGTCAATTTGCTCAAGAAGGAGATCCTGGACACGGGGTTCGCTGTGTCCAGATTGGTCACGACCGCATGGGCGTCCGCATCTAGCTATAGGCATTCCGACAAGCGTGGTGGCGCGAATGGTGCGCGTATCCAACTCGAACCCATGCGTCAGTGGGAAGTCAACGAACCCAAGGAACTTGACAAGGTGCTTGCGGTGCTGCAACAGATCAAGGACAACTTCAACAGCAGCGGACGCACGCGGGTGTCCATGGCGGATCTGATCGTCTTGGCGGGTTGCGCTGGCGTCGAGGAGGCCGCGAGGCAGGCTGGATTGACCGTGTCTGTTCCATTCACGCCAGGGCGAATGGATGCGACGCAGGACGCGACCGATGTGCAGTCCTTTGCGGCGTTGGAACCGATCGCGGATGGTTTCCGCAACTACTTGCACCCAAACGTCGACGTGGATGCCGAGAAGTTGCTGATTGACAAGGCGAATTTGCTGGGACTGACCGCACCCGAAATGACGGTGCTGGTCGGTGGATTGCGTTCGATGGGTGTCGGAACTCAACGAACAAGCTCGTTTTCGGACAGGACAGGCAGCTTGACCAATGACTTCTTCGTGAATTTGATGGACATCACGACGGCATGGAAACCGATCGGGAAGAATCTGTACGAAGGCCGCGACAGGAGCTCCGGTCGATTCAAGTATGCCGCCACACGCGTGGACCTCGTCTTCGGATCCAATGCTGTGCTGCGTTCGTTGGCGGAAGTTTACGCCAGCGATGATGCTCAGGCCAAATTCGTGAACGACTTCTGTGCAGCCTTCAGGAAGGTGATGGATTTGGACCGTTTCGAATTGCAGTGCGCCAAACCGCAAAGCAGGATGTAGGAACAGCACGGCGCAATGGGGCTCGCCTACAATTGCTAGTATTCTCCAGAGTATTCGTATGCATGTTGACTAATTCGGATTTGGGACATGGCCACAAAGAATACCAAGGACGTCACACTGCTCGTAGGAGAGCATAACACGATATACGATCGACTGTCCTCTACTCTAGATTTATCGGGCCCTGCCTTTCAAAACACGAGCAGCGATGACCGCAGCTGCGCCGGCAGCAACAGAAGCCGCCAATAGCACCATGCCAAGCCGTCCTTCCCAGGGGTAGCAATCCCGATTCACTGCCTTCAGCGCCACCTTGTCCTGATCCACTCCATCCGGAATGCGATGCTTCTTGTACATCTTCAGCACGTGCTTGCCTGCCGTCGTTGCCCTCAATTCATTCGCCAACACCCAGAAGGCTTCGGGATACTGCTTCGTCACCGCCGGTGGATAGATGGAATCAAGTTCCGGCGGCAAGATGATCGGACCCGACAATGCCGCAAACGTCAAGTCGGCCGCTGTGAATCCGTGCGATGGTTGGCCCTTCTCGTCCATCAGGTACTGCCCGCCCGATACCTCCAACCGTTGCGAGATTTCCGCAAACAGCTTGCGCAGCTCCTCCTCGGATGTCGTGGCCAAATCGCTCGTGATCTTCATGGCCCTCAGGATGCCTTTGGCCAAGCCCTTGTCGAGCATCTTGTCAAACAGCTGGCGTTCTACCTTACTGACGATGTTGGCATTGGCGCACACGTTGGTGATCATGGTATGTCCCGGAGTCTTCCATTGGCCCAGGATGTGATGGTACGCGAAGCATCGCGACGTGGCACCCAGCCGCTGTCCCAGCTCCTCCTCGAATTGTCGGATCGCGTCGGCGTCGGCTTGCGCGGGATAGAGCTGCGGCAGGAAGAATTGATTGACGGCCGTGCTGCCGCTGATCATGAGGTCTTGTTGTTGCGCCTGCGTCTTGGCTGGCTTTATCAACACCATGGGAGTTTGCGATGCCTTGTAGTTGGATGATGGCAAGGAGGCGAAGGAATGGAAGCCGGGACAATGCGGATCTTCCGTGTAGTAGTAGGGATTGTCCGGGCTAGCCTCCACCATGTCCATTACCCACCGCGACTTCTCGCAGAAGTGGGAGACGCCGATGGTGATGAGGCGGACGTGGCATGTCTTGTTTTCATTTGGTGGAGATCGTTGGCGGTTGTTGGTGGAGAAGAGAGAGATGAGGCTGCCGGCAATGGCGAGAGGACCGGAGCTGATGTCCTTTTGCGAGGCGGGCCGTGTGTTCTCACGAGGGAGCTCCGTGTCCCCCTCAGTCTTCGTACATGCAGAAGGCTGTGTCGTCATTGCTATTGTTGCTCTGTTCGTGTTCGTGCTCGTGTGGTACCAACAAGCACGACCTAGCTGAGAGCAAGTGATCTGGTTTTGGGAGACGCTGTGTTTATGAGAGACAAGAGCGGAAGCCTGTGTCCTCTGCGAGTATGTTAGAGGAGGAGGAGACGGTTGGAATGATGATGCACAATTGATGACACAAGATCATCGGAGGGCGCGGCGGTTTGGGGCGTGAGGTGCTCCACAATGCACAGACACCGAATGAATGAGGTTGAGCACAGAAGGGGCGGTTTGCCACCGATCGTGATGTTGTTCTGCGGATGACGATTGGTGGCAAAAAGAACATCGCTGTTGTTCTTTTTTGGTGACGCGGATCCTTGTTTCTTTTCTCCGTAGTCCCGTCATCGATGATCTACTCGCAGCTCCGGTTCCGAGCTGACTGCTGCACGCTCGAAACCGTGCATGACATACGCGCACGTAGCATAGTGGAAGACGGTTTGATGGTTTGTTTGTGTTTTGTGTCAGAGCAGTCGCTCCACTCATATGATGAGTATTCATTCTACTCGACTGATCTATGCATATTTATTGCCAATGGCAATGCCTTGCCGTTCGCAGTTGCGTGGCGTAGCGCTACATCACGTTGCACTACTATACATCTATCTCTCCAGTTCCAGTTCGTGAAGTCAGCTCACTGGCCGAGTCTGGAGACCAGATGATGGGTGATTTACTGCATGGAAAAGAAAGAAATCACCATTGCTCCGCATACTGTTGCTGTGAACAAGGTTGATGCATTGGTCGGAGCAGAGGACTGCAACGGAGACGTGACATCTGCCGGTGCGGAGTTGACCGACGTCGCTTCTTCGCCATCTGCCACAGGGTCGGTTGCGATTTGAGGTTCCTGCGTTGGGATGTCCGGGGGGGCACCCGAGGGGTGGATGGAGGGGATGATTGAGGGACTTCTGGAGGGGCTGATTGTGGTGCGGTTTTGCAAGACCATCATGGTTGGAGCAGGAGAAGTGGGTGCGAAGCTTGTGTTTTCACTTCGCGCCGGCTTTGTGCACTGTGCGATGCGGTACGTCAATTCTGGTCCTTGTGTGGGGTGTGCACCCACGCCACCTTGCTTTGACTTGATATGTGCGGCTGTTCCGCCCTTGGACGATGCAGTGCGACGGGCAGTGCGACGGGCAAGTGTGGCATGTTCCGCTGTGAGCAGAAGCAGGAAGAGAGAAAAGGAGACAACGGTGATCATGTTGGAGCGAAAATGGCGATGTTTTGGTTGTGACGGGACTTGCCGTGGCGGATGTACTCGTTGCTTATCTTTGGTTCTATTTGCAGCCGTGGGATACGTATGATGTGTTGTGCGATCCCGCAGGTACGTTTGTGCATGGGGGGAGAAGATTTCATGCAGATGATGGCATGTGAGTGCTGGCTTGACATACAGACTGTGCCGAGACGGCGGCCACAACGAGACATGGCGGTTCGAAGTCATGACTGTGATCGTTGCCACCTGGTTCACTGTGATTGAAATTGGATCTTCTCGCCGGCAATGATCGAACCGCACATCCTCACGAGCTGTGTTGCTCGCGACGGCAACCCCTGGCAATAGACAACGACGACGACGACGATGGGGCGTCAACCACCGTGATTGTCTTGGCGTGTGGCTTGGATCAGCACGTCTCTTTACGTGACGTTGCATTGCGTTAGGCTGCACTTACCTCTGTTTTCTTCGCGCTCTGCAAAAACAATGGTAATAGTGTTGCTGTTGGCGCTTGGTGGGTTTGTGTCATTGTTGCTGTCGTCCTGTCGTTGTGGCGTGTACCGACGCGGGAAATGTGAGAAGGCATTCAGCCGCGTTGTTGTTGGCAGAGCGATGATTTTCGCGCCAATCTGCCAAAAAACAGAGGAGAGATGGCGAACAGGACTTTTCCTTTTCGAAAGATACCACCGAACCCAGCGCAGATCAGTCGAATGAGTCAAATGTATGATCACGGAATTCGGTGCTTGCTTTGTTCTTCGAAAGATCTGCGGCGCCAATGCAACTGCGCGTTGCAGCCACGTGTTGATGGATACGAGCTGCAACCAACGATTGCAGTAACAAGAGGGATCGCTCCTGTTGCTCCTGATCATAGTCGTACGAGCTACCCATCTCTTTGAGCTGCAGCCATACGTGCTACTCATAGATCGTACCCATCACCTCACCCAACAACGACGATCACGTCCATCATGCATACTCGTACATCCTCCCCTTCTTCGGCGCTGCTGCTGTTGGTGGTGGTGCAAGGCCTCGCAGCCGTCGCTCTCGTCAGCGCCACCCGCCCGGCACCGGCGAAGTACTACCGTCACCAAGCCGTCGATCATGTGGGTTCCGCAAGGAGCAGCGACGGAGACCTGGGGGGCTTCGTTGGCATGGAATGGACGCAGCGCTACTACACCTGGGACATCGAATTCAAGGGAGGTGGCCACCCCATCTTCATCATCATGGGCGGCGAGGGCCACATTTCGCCTTCCGTGGGTTTGCATTACCCCTTCATCACGGACGTGCTGGCCAAGGAATTCGGCGCCTACGTGCTGCAACCGGAGCATCGCTTCTACGGAGAGTCGCAGCCGCTGGAGGGCAAGGACCTGCCAGATCTAGATTACGATCCGCGTCTGGAGCTCCTGACTCCGGAACAGGCGGTGCTGGACGCCCTGCAGCTCTTGGACCACATCAAGGAGGATCTGGATTGCTCCGACGATCGGTCGTCGGCATCGTACTGCCCGGTCATCACCGTCGGTGGTTCGTACCCGGGCTTCATGGCAGCATTCTCCCGCATCATGGCGCCGGACCAAGTGGACATGGCATATGCTGGCAGCGCGCCCATGAAGTTCTACTCCCAGGAGGTCAGCGCGGGCGCGTATTACGAGCACATCACCAATGTCGTTGAGAACATGCATGCGGGATGTTCGGGCAAGATCCGCAACGCGTTGGAAACAATCCGCGACGACACGTTGGAGAAAGGCATGGATCCAGGCAGCGTTGGAATCTGCCAGGATTCGGTCCCCGGCTACATCGCAACAGACCAGACCTTCCTCGACGAGCTCTTCATGGTCGTGGCCTACTCGTTCGCCAACGACAACATGGCGTTCTACCCGCCAACGAAGGACACTCGATTGGCCAACGCCTGCGACATCTTCAGTTGCTGCTGCAAAGATGCCAACGCGAAGGTCGCGGAGTTCCTCACCAAGCGTTTGGGCGATGGCGACGATGCAACCTGTTGGAACATGACGGGACAGCTGCCATCGGGCCCTGGTGCGACAATTTCATCCGGCGATTGGAGCGGCGTCGGCACAGGAGGAGATGGTGAGAGCTGGGACTTCCAAACCTGCGGTATCCTCATTGAAGCCATCGGCTTCACGCAGGCGTCCATGTTCCCCGTGCGAGACTGGTCCCTCGACTGGCTCACACAGCACTGCCAAGCGCGATTCGCCGTCACGCCAGATCCATACGTCTTCGTCGACCAATTTAGATTCGATGCCAAAAGTATGATCCAAGATGGCGTGACGAAGATCCTCTTCACGAATGGCGAGAACGATGGTTGGTCCGTGGGAGGAATCAATGAGACGCTGTCCCCTGATCTTCCAGTCATCAACTTCCCCAACGGTGCGCACCATTCCGATCTCAGCGGGGTGGGACCATCAGACGTAGACACGGACGACATCAAGGCCGGCTTCGTCCAGATTCAAGCGATCCTTTCCACGTGGCTGGATGAGATCGTGGATGAAGCTGTGGAAGTACTGTAAACGGAGTAGAGCTTAGCATGTATAATATAATACCTATGTATGTAGGTGCTGCATGGAATCTTGAAGTCGGTCGACTATGAGACGCTTCCATGATGGTGTCAATGAGATGCGATGACAACAGAAGCCAAGACTGCATGTCTCCACCTGGCAAATACAATAGAACTACAGTTCGGGTACTCTAAGCAGAGCACTGTACTGCCACGTTATACGATATGCACACAAAGGTAGACTGCTCTGAAATCTTTGTCACTTCCTCTACTCTATGTGATTAGAAATGCATTAGGAGTTGAGGACGTACCAGTATGCATGGCCTGCGCCTAACAAATTGTTGCCACGAGACGTCAGACATTAGACAGTCGAAGCACAGCCAACTGCCTTGATGGTCTTGATGTCCAACGACACGTCTCCGGCGACACCCTCACCCCAGACGGCCATGGTCTTGAGGTTCATCAACGCCTTGGTACTGGGGCAGTACTGGCTGTCTTGGGCGCAGGTCACGATGGCGTCACCCGTGGCATCATCCCAGTAGTCGGTGAAGTCTGAGAATGCAAAGACGACCTCACCAAAGTCTCCCGAGGGGTAGTTGGCAAGGTCGGACTTGTATCCGAAGGCGTGCATCCTTCCATGCGGTGGCTTGTCCTTGCCAAAGCTCACGCGGTATCCCGCGTAGTCAACGTTGGACTTGATGAGGAAGGACAATCCGGAGCATCCCGACACGTCAGGGAAGATCTCGTTGTCGATGGTTCTGGCCTGGATGAATCCTGGAGCATGCAGGAACGGCACATCCACGACCTTGCCGACGAACTTGCCGACGCCATCCTCAATGGTGAAGCTTCCCGTGGACTTGCCGCCCATGACGGGGTCGTTCATCTGCTTCCATGTGTGCATGGGGTTGGCGAAGTCCTCGAGGAGGATCTCGTCGGCGCTTAGTGCCAGCTTCTCATCGAGCTCGACCTTGACGTCGGCATCACGGAGGCTTGGGGCAGCAACCGCGGCGGAGGCAAGCGCCGCAAGGGCGATAGACTGAATGAGCTTCATCGTTGTTCGGCGTGTGCTTCTGCTTTCGCTGTTTTGCTTTTTTATGGAATGGCTTGCGCTTGCGGATTGATTGTTGGCGATGCCCTTCTTCGACAGAGCACGGGTAAGGCACAGCGTTGTACGGATCCTCGTCACATCAATGCAATTGGTGGCAGGCCATTGTCTCCGACTGTCCACAACCTCGTTGATTCGTGACGATGGTATCCTTCGTCCCTTGGTTTCTTGGCGGTTGCGGACATGTTGGTCCTTGTGTTGTTTCTCATCACGAAGGATTCATCACATGATTCTCAGCTGAGCATTCTGTGTTGTTCCTTTGCCGCGTCATCAAGAAATAACCCAGAATCGCCACGCGTCCACCACGAGTCCATATCTTACGTGAACGACTCGATCGACCACATAACGGACACTCTTCGGCTGTCACAAAAGGAGAACATATGGGGTTACGGTAAATACATAAAAGTAAAGTAATATGTGGTTCTCCACCAACCAAGAACTGGATCCAGACATGAAGAACACCGATGTCAAGTAATCGTGTGGAGGAAGATACCTCAGGAACAAGGATGACGACATCCATGAGGATCGTCACTCCGATCCAACGTGCGAGACCAAGCGCGACGTGAAAGCATGGTTTGCCTCATGCCACGCCATTGCTAACTTGTGCGATGCGATACTCCAACCGTCACTTCCGGCTTCCGGAAAGCACACGCTCTACCTGCACGAGTACGCGATGCGGCGCACACGCTCGACCATGTTTGAAGCCGCAACCGGTGGAGACTTGCATGGCAGTCGCGTTTCTGAGACATCACGAAAGTTGGAGAAATCTGTTCAGACAGTGATCCTCGTGATGCGCCAGCAAGCATGCAGCATGCAACATGGGGACGTCCAACATGTATGGGTATGGTAGCACGATTCTCATTCCACGCTTTGATGCGCTGCACGACGCCGCAGGGGGCTTGAGAATCGGTCGTGGAACGATCACCACCTTTCGCCCATGTGGGATGTTCTGGTCGCTGTGATCGGGAAACCTGAACATGGGCAGGGGTACAATTGCTATCAAATCCGTACCAATGCTGTGTGGTAGGGCGTGGGACATCAAATAATCGTACTACTACTACACCAGACAAGTCTCCACATTGGCAAACGTCGCGGATACGGGCGGGAGAGATGCAGTCGTGTGCTTGATTGGGCGGGGAGAGGACAGAATAGAACGATCCTGTGGGGCTTGTGCGAGCGTTCATTCGCGTGTGGCGAAAATGCAGTGTGCGATTGGATTCAACATCACCGCGATGGGAACAGACAACTTCAACATCATGATACTTCGAGGCTTCGGTCTCCGCGCTTCTCGAATGATGATGTGAGATGTTGTTCCGCGTTGGCCGAACCAGTTCGAGGCTCGTATTTTTGTGAGGTTTATGGTCAATCAGGTTGATCGCACTGGAGCTGTCAGCTCTCAGTGGCCTCATGTTTGCTTTGTCGGGGGCATAACAACAATACCATCAACATCAACAGCAACTGCGCCTGCTCCAACTCCTCCCACTGCTGCTGCAAGGAGAGCAGCCTTCTTTGTTCTTCTGTCACTCTCCTCTCCTTTCCTCCATTTGTCGTTTCATTTCATCTCTCATTCCCCAACCGCACACAATTTACAGGTCAACCCATTCAACCAACCAACAGTGGATGTACTCATACCATCACAAGCACAGACAATCAAACGATCAATCCAACCACTCTATCAGAGTCATACCTAGAGTACTCTTCGTACTCCAGCAACCACACAGACTAGCCATGGCGCCACGCACCAACTTCGTGATCATCACCGGTCACCACCACCCAGCATCCCCCAGCCACATCATCTCGACGATGGGCATGGCAAAGTGCATCGTCACATCGCCTTCAGCAGCAGCAGCAGCACCATCGCCGTCATTGTTGTCACCTCCGCTGTCGCCATCGTTGGTGGACAATAAGGACGCGCACAGTATCACGAGCTGCGGTCACACGATCTCGCGAAGGAGGGTGCGATTTGCGGATCGTTCTACCGATGCGATCATACCCAGCAGCCAATCGCGCGCCGCTCACGGCAGCGCCTCGACATGGTATTCCGCACAAGAACTGGCAAAGATCCGACACGAGGACGCCGAGCTCATCCGACGATACCGGCATGGGCACAGGACGGACCCTTCCAAGGACTGCTTCCGTGGTCTGGAGGCCCGCATCCTGCCCAAGGTGCAAAAACGCATCCGCGCGCAGCTGAAGCAGCTATCGATCAGCGTGGTGCTGGACGAGCAGCGTCGGCAGTGGAGCGACGCCGAATGGAACCCCGAGCGACTGTCGCGCATGTCCATCAACACCACGCGGCAATGCCAGGCCATCGCCTTTCGGATGGGACGCTTGGATAGCCGCGAGGCCCGCAAGTGCGCGTAGAGCACTCTTGATGGCGGCAGCGGCGACACAAGGGAGAAGAGCGCACTCACAGATTTTGATACACGTTTCATAGTAACAACAGTGATGATACAAGCCAAAGTATGATGAAGGGGTCGCTTTTGGAGATTTGGTGACACATCTTTCGTTTTCTCGATTCAATCCGATATATCCTTTCAATAGTACCAACAATAGTACCACGATGTCAACATACCATATACTACTAATACTGTACTTCGATTCATTCGAATAGAATTTGCAACAAAACATGAAAGAAAGGAAACATCAAGAGGATCCACGGCAAGAACAATCGACCATGGAGATCCCAATCGTGGTGATCGCCCACAGCGACGGCGATGGCGCTTCACGACACAAACGGCTCGTACGACTACGACGACATAACCGTGTGAGCCACGTCGCAGAGTTCTCCCTCATTGTTGTCGTGTCAGTTCCCTCCTTGTTGTTTCCACGAAACAGAACGAAACACAACACAGCGGCTGGCTGCATCCAAACCGGAAAGCTGCAACACAACAGAGCAAGGCGTGTCATACTCTCAGCACTCTTGGACGAAAACCAACACGCTGCCCACTTCGGAACCTTAGGTGTGGGAGTGAGAGTGAGAGTTAGTGTGAGCGTGTGGGAGAGTGCTGGAGTGGAAGATACAGATAAGCAAGGGACGGAAATCCCGTTTGATGCCGGAAAGAACACTCCTACATATTCTATGATATTGCCATAGAGTGTCTTACTGCACATCATAAACGCCATACACACCATACCGATACTCCACACTCCATCCTCCACATACTCCACATACTCCACAATCGTTCTGAACAAAGATGGGAGCCAGCCACACGACTCTGGTGTCGGAAGCGGACGAGTCGCCTCCCGCGCTTGAGGAAGATCAGCTGGCGCTGTCGCAGTATGCGATCGAGCAGCAGCTCCTGCCGGCGTCCGGTCGCATGATGCGGACGTACCGGCTGAAGCACAAGCAGAATGCCTCCATGGTGGTTCTCAAAACGCTCTGGTCCGAGAGCTCCGAGGAATCGGATGTCCAGGAGCAGCGCAAGGAGCTGCAGCGCATCAAGGAGGCACTCAGGGGCGAGCCGCACGTGGCTCCCTACCTGTACTGGTACAGCGGGACGTACCGATTCAAGAACACGCAGTCGTTGCGACCGCTTCATCTGCTGCGGCCCTGCTTCAACACCACGCTGTCCGATCGGCTGGCATCGCGCCCGTTCCTGGTTCACGTGGAGAAGATGTGGATCGCATACCAGATACTGCAGGCCGTCGATGCCATGCATTCCAAGGGCGTCGTGCATGGCTTCCTGACGACGGAGAATGTCGGCCTCTCCAGCTGGAACTGGGTCGTCATCACGGATGTGGCCAGCTACAAGTCCCGCACGAGGTTGCCGGATGATGATCCGTCTGATTATGTGTACTACTTTCAGGAGCACGACCAGCTGGGATCCGAATCCACGCGTCGAGAGAAGCGATGCTACTTGGCACCCGAGCGTTTCTACTCACCCAAGCACGAGCAGCATTCAACGCACAACGCCCGTGCCGGCGACAGTAATAACAGCAACAGCAACAAAACCAATGACGGTGCCGCAAATGCCACCACCAACAGCAATCGCAGCAGCGATGGTGGCATGAACAGCAACAGCGGCAACACAACCGGCAGCACCGCTGGTGCCGCCTCCAATCTCTCCGGTGCGGCAAACTCGGGCCGTGCGCTCAACGAGGCGATGGATATCTTCTCCACTGGTTGCGTGTTCCTGGAGACCTTCCTCAATGGCGAGCGCGCCATGGATTTGGGAGACCTCATGGAGTACAGAAAGATGAAATCGAGCAGCACGCTGCAGCAAAAGCTCAACAAACTCGAGTACTCCGCGTTGCGCGCGGCATGCCGTCACATGCTACATCTGGACCCAACCGAGAGACTGTCGGCAAGCGCCTACCTCGAACGCTTCAAGGAAAACAACCTCGTGCCAGAATCCTTCGAGCTGATCGCCCCGCTCATGAGACGTCTCACCTTTTGCAATCCGGATCATAGAATGGCGGTCGCCGCCGCTCATTATGACGAAGTAGTCAAGGCGTGCCTCGGATTTTCTGATCCAGACGGAGCCCGGTTCATGGAGAAGGCAATCGGATCGACGATGGCCAAGCTCCGTCAGTCGTCCTCCATCGCCTCTGCTCCATCAGCATCGTCACCAGGCATCAACCCCAACCCCATCAACGGCAACGGCACCAACGGGGGCACCGATACTACCAATGCTGCTGCTCAAGATCCTGAACAAACAGCAGCTGGGGGTAGATCAAATAATGCGACTGGCTTTTCCACCCTCCCGACATCCACATCAACCCGTTCGATTGATCTGCTGGCAGAAACGGAAGCACTTTTGCGCAAGCTCGAGAATCTCTCCTTTGACGACGATGACAACGGCAACGGCGGCTCCACCAATCCCCAGGGTCAGCAACCGCAGCATGGCCGACCCGAGGTTGGCAAAGATGCTACGGCAGCACCATCCGCCGATGAGAACGGACGCGCCGTCAAAACTCCGCTCTCCCAGGAATCTCTCCTCATCTACCACCAGGTCTTCATCTCCAACTGCTCTTACGTGCAACGACCCACGAGCCGGCTGGTCTCCATCCAGGCAATGAAGCACATCGCACGTCTTTCCTCCGACGAGATCAGACTGCAACGCATCGTGCCCGTTGCCGTATCTCTTCTGCACGATCAGGATTCCTTGGTCCGGGCTCTCGCAATCCGCTTGCTGGCTTCGACGCTCAGCCTCATTGAATCCTTCCCGCCCTCGGACTCCAAACTGTTCCCGCAGTACATCTTCAAACGGATCGCGGATCTTAACACCGATCCCTCGTTGGTGGTGAGAATTGCATTCGCAGAGAACATCGCCGTTTTTGCAGAAATCTCAATGCGATTCTTGGATATTTCGCATGCGGTGCAGCTGTACGAAGCTGTGGGCGGTGGCAACACGACCTCAAGTCTCAATGTCAGCGCTCCATCGTCCCACATCGGTACCCCATTCACAACGGGCGATACGGCGGCCAAGAAGGAATCCATCTTTGCGGACGACGTCGCCAATCTGCTTGTCGACGGCAAGCCAACGAAGCAGCAGCAGCAGAAGATGCTCGAAGCATCGGAATCTGGAGTCGAATCGAGCGCCGGTGGTTCCGAAGCCATGGTCGCCGCAGGAAGAACCATCATCAACAGCACGTACAATGCGGACGTTTCAGCGTTGCAGGAATTCGTGTCAAGATGGGTGGTCCATGTCACAACGGATCAATCGGAGCACTCTTCACCCACCAAACGCGCATTACTCAAAGACCTCCCGCGGCTCTGCAACTTCTTCGGCCTGGACGGAGTCATGGCATTCATCCTGCCACAGATTCTGTCATTTTTGAACGACCGAAAGGACTGGCAGCTGCGATCATCACTATTTGAAAGTCTACCATCAGTGTGCCACTTCATCGGTCGTGCGGCCACCGAACACTACGTCCTTCCTTGTCTCGAAACTGCGCTGGTGGATGCGGAGGAGACCGTGGTATGCACCGCGATTGATTGCTTGAACCAGCTCCTCGATTTGCATCTGCTATCGCGCTCCATGATCATCGGCGTGAAGACTGCCCGCGACCCCACCGCTTCGTCCGGATTGCTGAAGAAGTACGGCGTCTTGCTCATCCATCCATCGAAGAATATCCGACATGCGACAGCAAGAAGCGTCCTCGTGACGTGCAAGTGGCTGGGATTTCCAGACAGCGAAGTGTTCGTGGTGCCCCTGCTCCAGTCATTCCTGCGCTTCCATCCTTCCTCGCTCCACCTCCAATCCATCGATGGGATCCTCAAGTGCCTCTCCAAGCCATGGTCACGAGAACGGTATCAAGACGAACTCGACAAGCTCCGCGCAGCAGACTCCTCCCTGTCTCCCAACGAATGGACGTCCATCGGCTTCCACGTCCAGGACGGACCGGAGAGCGAGAGTCTGCAGATCGAGTCAACGTCGAAGGAGGTGGTAGAATCTGTGGAACTGGATGACCAAACTCAGGCCGTCGTCAACTACCTCAAGATGGTCACGAGAGGCAGAGCCAAGTTTTCGGCACCCGGAGGCGAAACTCCTGATCGGTGCCTCCAAATCCCCATCGAAGGATCCATGAAACAGACTCAGAACATACGATTCCCGCGACAGGATGCATTCGCCTCCTTCCGCACGAGCCTGCCACCGTGGTATCAGGCTCTGTGCGACGCACAAGAAGGCGGTGGCTTTGACCATGTTTCGCCTGCGGTTGGAATCAAATCCGTCTCTGGGCTGGGGCAAGTGTACGGATTGTCGATCATGGGACAAAGCGTCACAACGACACCCGCGGCAAGCACCACAGCCGGCGGACTCAACGACGTGGAACGCGCCGAAGCTGCGCTGTCATCCAACGAATCGAAGGTCATCGACGCAGCCTTCCGCGGCGAATGGGGAGCCGAGGTGAGCCTCGATCCCAACCTGACAGACACGACTCTGCTGATCACCAAACTAAATGCCTTGAAGGTTCCAACCTTGCCACCGAATCTGGGACATCAGCTGCCCATCCTCCCACGCTCCGCGTACACGTCGAACCTGAGAGGTTCCAGCACGAAGGATTCGTATTCGGATCGATCATCCCGAATCGACCGCATGCTGATATCATCGAGCACGATGTCAACGAATGGCCACACAGCTCCCGTCGTGCGAATTGCATTGTCCAGCGACCAGCGTTTCTTTGCAACTGCAAGCCACGATGGGACGTGCCAGGTTTGGGAGCCTTCCAAGATCGCGAATTCCTCCGGATTCCTCGGTAGCTCCGTATCATACACAAGCCACCGCGACCTGAATTCCACGCACCGAGTTCGTATCAACGACCTTTGCATCATCGATGGTGGCCATTCCATTGTGTCCGGTGCGAGCGACGGATCCGTGCATGCCTGGAGGGTCGATCTGGCATCCACATCCTCAGCGTCCTCGTTGGGATCGTCCTCGTCAAACCCAATTGCGTCCAGCAGCGGCGGCGCGGAGCAAATGGGTTCCAGCAATGCCAGGGTCATCGGTTCTACGCGGTTAAAGCATCTGAAACCGGATGAGGGAGAGGTGCTCGTCGTGAATCATTTCAATTCTCCATCTGCATCTGTCATGCTGTTCGGTACGCAGAAAGGAAACATTCACTCCTGGGATTTGCGCAGCCCCGACGAGCCATTCGTGCTGAAATCGTTGCAGGGCACTGGATACTTGACTAGCATGGCGCTCGGGAATGATCGCAACTGGGTTGTGTCCGGCACGAGCAAGGGATATTTGACGCTGTGGGATTTGCGGTTCCGAAGACCCGTCAAGGTCTGGCAGCATTCGCGTGAGTCTGCCATCAATCGGTTGGCAACGTCGTTCGTCACACCACCGCAGACATGGGGATCAAAGTCGGCGGTCTTTGACGGTCGCCCGTTTGCGTTCGTCGCAAGTGGGCCGAACGAATGCGGGATGTTTGATCTGATGGATGGATCCTGCCGAGAATGCTTCCGCACTGTCGACTACGACAACAGCTATCGCAACAACGCCCGCGATGAGATTCCAAGATTGCGAGAGGTCGCGTTCGCATCGCCATCGCAACGAAGAGGGTTGCTCGCCTCGGGACTGGGCAAGACGCTGGCCAGCGTCCTCCCATCTTCTTTTCATTCCTTGAATGCGATCGTCGGCAGCATCGGGGCTATGGATTCGAGCTTCCTGATAACGGGTGGCAGCGACGGGAAGGTCAGACACTGGGACTTCGCCAATCCGTCGAAGTGCTACGTCAGCAGTGGATTGGATGTGATGCAACCGAACCCATCCTTCGAACGCGTCGATCTCAACAAGACGTGCCGGTTGATGATTTGCCGCCAGGCACCATCGCCCCCAGCCAATGAATTCGAAAGCGAGCGCCGTCATCGAAAGCTGATGCAGGGCGCCACCACGGAGACCAATCGGCACACGGACTCCATCCAGGACCTCAAGCTGGCAAACTTTGGGCTGATCAGCTGTTCAAGAGATTGCACCGTCAAGGTTTGGAAATGATGGAGATTCGTTTCCGTCAAAGATCGGATCACCACCACTTCACAGTTTCCACCTTTCATACACACGAGGACAAAGATACTATTATACTCTATTGTATTACGTATTGTGTAGTGCACGCTCCAACCAGATCACATGAAAGCCCCGTCAAATGATCTGTTGTCTTGTTGTGGCGGTGCCGATGGTGGTGGCTGTGACGCGAATGGCATGTTGATAGAGGCACGAGGATCGAAATCAGCCATCTCTTCTCCTCCTTCTCCATGTTCTCCTTCTCCCATTGGCATGTCGAAGTACGGAGTCACTGTGTGAGTCTGGCTTGGTTCGTACGCGTTGCCATACGTAGATGCAGCAAAGTGAGGTTGCTCCATAGGTGCCTCGACTGCAGGGACAGGGAGCATACCAGTAGAACCGACGCCCTCGAACTCATGGTATGGCTGCGCGTCGTATGGATTTGTTGTTGCTGGCACACCACCAAGTTGCGCAGGTACCGTTCGGTATGGCACTGATGATGACGATGCTGCGGCTGTTGCTGCTGGGCGCAAATAACCTTGCTGAGCCATGATTTGCGTTGATATGCTAGCTGGACGAAGCATGCGCGGCGCACGAGTCCTCGCTGTGGATTGTGGTCGTCCAACGTATCCCTGATGACGGCCGGGAAATTGGGGACGTTGCATTTGGCGGAAGCGAGCGAATTGCGATGACTGCGGAGGCACGAACTGCTGCGGTTGCTGCAGGTAATGATACTGTTGGCTTTGGTACGGTTGGTGACGGTGCTGCTGATCCGGTTGCTGACTCGCCATCATCATCGTCGGGATCATGGGTTGTTGGATCGACATGCTTGGAGACCAGTTCTGGGAAGCGGCAAGCCCTGTCGTGTTCTGCGTATTTACGAAGGGTGCCAGGCGATGCGTCTGGGAGGAAGGCACAAAGCCACCTCGATGCTGTGGCAACCGCAGCGGTTGGTTTGATTGCTGTGATTGCCATGGAGCCGCATGGCGATTGGCATATTCCAAGCGGTACGCCTCCTGCTCTGCCGCCTTCTGCCGCAGCAGCTGCGGTGTTGACAAGCTGGGCTCTGCAACTCGTCTGCGTTTGACGAACTGGCGGGATCTGCTGAAGGGCCTATGGACGGATCGTGGTGATACGCTACGACCCTGTCGAATATACTGCGGTCGCTGGAACGAACATGACGAAGATATCGGCTGGCGTTGACTTGACGGAGCACTTTGCTTGACGTCGTCGTCATGGGATAGCGATTCCAGTAACCCTTCAGCATCATTCGGATCGTGCTTGTAGTGCGTGAATGGGTTGTCCTTTTTGCTGGAGAATGCGCGGGTTTGCTTTCGCTGCATCTCTCTCTTCGCTCTCCCCCAATCCGGCCTGGATCTACTCCTCGCAACGCTGCTCTGAAGCGACGACGATGTTGGAGACATTTGAGACATGGGACTTGCTTGCGAATTCGGAATGTCAATAAAGGCTGGTCTTGCATCAGATGGTCTCGGTGCACTCGCTGGTGTTCCAGCCTGCTCCCGAGTATCGGCATTCTGCAAAGTGGAACCAGCCAGTCCAAATCGGGTTGGAGAACGCCCATGCTGGCTGTGTTGATGCAATCGTTGTGAAGAGGCAGGCCCGCGAGCGATGGACTTGTCCGCTCCTTCTATCATCCTTGGAGTGATGGATTTCTTCGCAGCTTCTTGCGTCTGTACGTTGTGCTGCGCATCCGCCATGACTCGCGCCATCCTCTCGCTCGATGCTTGTGCCTGAGTGCCTATGTTCCTCAAAATGCCTTTCTCCATCCGACTCGTGGTCATGCTTGCAGCAACAGTCGGAACCTTCACAGAAGCCTTGCGGCATCTGGGCGTGGCCTTCGTTGCTCGTTTCGAGGGCGTCTTCGTGGACGTAGATTTCACCACGCCCCTGATATCACGCTGCTTCTGTTGGGATGGCGTCTGATGGTGATTTGAAGAACGCCGATCACAGTGTTTGCTGTTAGGTGCTGAATTCCCTTGGGCCTCCAGGGTTCTGGGTGTATTGGCATCGACTGTGATTCCATCGACGGAACAATCTCCGCTCACCTCGAAGACTTTGTCCAATCCAACGAGGGAGGCGAGCAGCCGGATATAGAGCTTGTGGAATTTGGTCGGACATTCGAATCGAAAATGTTTGGGTCCACTGACGTTGTCCTCGAAGAAGATCAAGCTACCTGGATGGTCGGCATAGACGAGGAGAGTAAAGGTGATGCTGTGCGTCTTCTTTGGGATCATGGCGATTTCAGCACCGAATGGCACATCCGAGTCCCTGACCAAGTCGCAGAAAACGTCCGTGGGGCGATTGGATTCCTTCGTGCGTTCCACCCGAGCCTTGATGCTCAACCCACTTTGAAGGGCACTAATGACATGGCCACGCAATTCGCGTCCGAACCTTGCTGGCTGTCCCACAGCCTTGCCGATTACAGCATCGCTGGACTTGACGACATCGTCAAACGTCGCGATACCATTGAATCGCAACTTGCCGGCCTTCTCTTGATTCACCATCGGGAATTGGTACAGCACGTTGCTGTTGTCGCCCCACACGCACGTCGATATGGCTCTGGTCAAGCGAAGGCACTGGTAGGCGATGTCACCATGTTTGGAGGCATGCACACTGTGCTGCAGGGTCGCCTCCAGAACTTGCATCGCCTTGTTGCAAGTAGAGCTCATCTCCTGCGAGAGCGTGAAGTCGTTGAATTCGAACTGTGAGATGTAGCACTGAATCAAGATGAATGCCTTTTCCCAGGGCTCTTTGACGCGGAACTTGCTGAGGGGCCCAGTGTTGATCTTGAAGCGGAGTTCCTTGTGCTTCTCGTTGAGGAATTTCTTCTCATGCCGACGGACGGGAAAGTCGATGGCTTCATCCCTGGCCAGCACATGCATGAGTTGGCACTCTGTCGCATCTGCAGGCAGAGCATGGATCCGTTCCATCATCTGCAGCGTCACCATCTTCTGACTCATGATGTAACTTGCCGGGTTGACACGGACCAAATCGCCAGCCTTGTCTAAAGATATCGCGTTGATCCCTTGCAGCATCCGAAATGCGGATTTGCACACATCCATTACCTTGTCATCGATTTCTGCTTCGCTGGATTGCTGTCGCAGATTGACGAACAGCAGCGTTGACTGCACCCAATGAAAGCACGAACGTAGGTCCACAATGACGCGTTGTGATATCTCGACGTTGATCGCTTGCACGATTTTGGGAAGCAGGCGACTCTGTGCCGCGCCCAACCCAGCCGCGAGGCCTTCGATGCGGTCCCGGCTCTGATCGTCAGTGACCACCACCGCCACGCCCTTCGTGTCGAGCCCGGGGCGACCGGCTCTCCCGATCATCTGCAGGATCGTGCCGGGATCGATCTCTTGGTATCCGGAGCTTCCGCCTCGCCATGTCATGGTTCCTTTGATCACGACCAGACGGGCGGGGAGGTTGACTCCCATGGAGAGCGTTGATGTGGCGCAAAGCCATTTCAGCCGTCCAGCCGCGAAGTCCTTCTCGATGAACTTCCGCGTCTGCGCATCCAGCCCCGCATGGTGGTACGCGACGCGCTTGCTCATGCATTCATTCAATGTGCGTATTTTGGCGAACTTGTTGCCCCGGAACTGCTGACCTCTCCCGCCCATGGAAAGGAACGAAGCAAGTCGCTCGCACTCCTTCTTGGTATGGCAGAAGATGAGAGTCTGCTTGCCTTCGGAGAACTTGTGGATGATGTTGAGTACGCACTGATCCAACGAGTTCCAGAAGAAGAATTCGTTCTTGCCCTTTCTGCCGGCACCCCACACATGGACGTCCAGCGGGACCGGGCGATAGCTGGAGTCGAATTCGTATGCCTCGTTGGCCCCGATGAGCTCGGCGATGTCTTGCAGGTTGGGCAACGTGGCGGAGACCGCGACGATTCTCATCGGGAACGACATGGCCTGCATATGCTGATGCTGAGCGAAGCTGGGTGTACTGAGATGTTCTTTGCCGAATTGGAAGGATGATATGGCACGCTGGATGGTCTTCATCCGCACGATGATACATTCAAGCGTCGCACCACGGTTCTCATCTCCGAGAAGATGGACCTCGTCGAGAAGCACCAGCTTGATACACGCGAACAGGAGGAATCTCGTCGTCCAGTTGCGTGTCATGGAATCGAGCTTTTCCGGGGTGGTGAGAATGATGTGAGATTCGGCGAAGGTGCGGAAGGATTCGCCATCGGCATCGCCTGTGATCACTGAGACCTTGACGCCGACGTTGATTGCTGCGAATCGCTTGGACCAGTCCTCAAAGCGTTCTTCGCACAAGGCTTTGCTAGGTGAGATGTAGACGATCTTGCGCTGCCGTGACATGCTGTTCGGTTGGACCATGCTGTTGGGAGCGATGCGGTTGGACTGCATCATCAATCGTCCTTGAAATTCCAGATCGATGGACAGGAGCCGAATCATCGCCATTTCGAACAGGACGGTCTTGCCCGCTCCTGTTGGCGCTGCGACCACCACATGATCATCAGAATGGCAAAGGAGGTTGGCCATCTCGGTCTGCATGTGGTTGAAGACGCTGAACCTTCCCTTCCACAGCTTGTCGAACGGAATCCCGAAGAAGTCTGAGATGCTGCATCGTGTGCGGTCTTGGACGGGACGATTGGCTTCGGAGAAGGTCAGAAGACGCGGCTGCAAGCCTGGTCTGTGTGGTGTGGGGGCGTAGTGATGGTGCTGAATCTCAGGAACCACAACGACAGACGACGACATTTCGGATACCGGAATGATTGAAGCCTTCGTCGAAGGACTGTTGGCGGAGCGAAACGTTCTGACGGGCTTCGGTTTCTTGCCACGTGTACTGGTAGGATCGGTTTGAGATATGTTCCCGGAAGTGTCGCGGCGTCTTGGTGGTTCATCACGATTTGGAAGCGTGGCGCTGGCCTGGACTGATCCGTCGACCACCGGCGCATGCGTCGATGATGGATTCAACTCTATGCTGTGTTTTTCGCCGCCGTCGTCGTTTCTGTGGTCGTTGTTGCGATGACTTTCAGCACTCTTCTCGGGACTTGCCTTCGGAGTGGTATCTATGATATGCTCCGGACCCGAACGTTGCTTGGGGCCGTCAGCTTGGACCCCATCAACAGCCGTGCCGGCGTCATCCAATGGCATGTGTTGATATTCTCCCTCGCTTGGATGCTCATCTAGGCTCTCTTTGAAGAAAAGGTCGTTCTCATCGTCGGAGAATTGGGTATCGTAGATGAAGGGGGCGACTTCTTCAGCAGGAACGGGCTTTGATTTGTCGTGTGGCCGTTCGTGGCTGGCTTTGATGTCATGAGAGGGAGGCGCAGGACCACCAGGCAATGGCGTCTTCCGAAGTCGGTAGGGATTCCGTATTGGCTTTTTGGGCGAAGGAACATCCGTCTTCTCGGGGAGATTGGTCACATCGGACGTCTGGAGTGGGCGTTTCTGTGGTCGTTCGTGGGCGGGGGAGCTGCAATGCTTGCCTTGGTTCGAAGATGGCTTGGCACTCATCGCGGACTTGGTGGCAGCGGTCTGATTGACGCTCGATTTCCCTCGAATTGGTTGGATCAGTCGTGTTCGTGGCAGAGTTGTGGATGTCGCGCACTGATATGATATCGATTGAACATAGGGTATCGATGATGATGATGATGATGAGGAAGAAGTGGAGGAACCAAACGGAAGAAGCATCTGCATTTGCATTGAACTTGAGCTTGAACTTGCTGCGTCTTGGTGTGGTTCTGACGCAGAGGAAGAGTTGACAGTGCTTCCACTGCCGGACGTGTTCGGGGTCACCTGCGTGTTGTTGCCCTGTGGATGAGCTGGGGCTGATCGGTGCAGCTCTCGCTCTTCTTGGTCGCGCTGGACGCTGATGAGCGCTTGTTGGACGGTGGAGGGACAACGCTTCGAATCGCTGGTGCTATGGAGCTGCGACTTCGATACACCGTGCTTGGATGTAGTCGTGGTTGACCCTTCCAAGGCGATAGATGGACGAGAGATTTTGTACTTCTCAGCAAGATCGATGCTCTCTTCTTCGTTTGAGCTTTGAGATGAATCGGAACTTGCCAAGAGCTGCGATGTGAGGTCCTTGCGCGGCGGATTCTGCTGGTCGGAGTCGCTACCGTTGCTGTTGCTGTCGCCGTGGTTGTCTTCCTCGTCATTGGCGGCTTGGGTTTGAGCCTGAGTGTTGTGAGTTTTTCGATTCTGAGAGTACTGTGGTGAGGCGCACGGCGAAGTTGACGAGTCGGTTTCCAACTGCTGGCGCAGCAAGATGAGCTTGTCCTTCAAACGTTGGAGTTCGCCAGTGGTCGATGATACATCGCTGGAGTCGTCGGAGGGGATATCTCTGTTGATGTCGCCATTGCGATGAGCGGCACCGCCTGATCGTCCCGTCGCGCCATGGCTTGGCGGGAGCGAAATGCTATCATCGTCATCTTGGTTGGTCAGCACCATCGTGGGCATGGTTGGTCGTGGTGGCCCGTTGGCGAAGACTGCGTTTCGACGATGACGACGGCAGCGTTGGCGCCAAGAAGGGTGGAGGTACACTCAGCTCACTGATACTGGGATGCTTTGGGAATATGAGAAATGCCAGCACCGACGCTATCGATGCCGTTGTCGCTGTCGGTAGAGTATACGCTTCGACTCTTTGATATTGCTGTCGTTGTGCACGAGTGTCTGTTTTGTGTGCAATGGCGCTATTCTTGGTGGCCGCTGATGCTGTTGTTGCTGCGCTTGTATTTTCGGCACACGAGGGAGGATGCAAAGACAGAGCGAGAAAAGATACGATTCTTCTTCGTTGATGTTCTTCGCGCCGCAAATTCTTCGCACGGAGCGTGATTTTGGCGCCAACATTTTGGATGCCCACATCAACACCGTGTAAACCTGTGGGACTCTCCGCGTCGGCATGAAAGTTCGAGCAGTTGGATGGCTTGGTGGAGAGGAAAGGCACGGCTGGATGCACCCATCCGCCTGAGTCATCATGTGTGGCACTGCATCATGGCATCATGGAGATGCCATCCAATTTGTACCAGAAAGAGAACAGCGGCGGGACCCGAGCCCCCGCCGGAATAAGGATGGAATTGTAAATCATTAAGTTTATGGCATTCGTATGCGACCCTGGTCTCTTTTTGTAGATTCCATGGTGGTAATTGAGCAGATGGACGATGCGCATCAGCGGTCTCCCATCGAATGGAGACGCACCGTGGGGTGTTTCTACTGCTCGTCCTTGATCATGAAGTCTTCGAATGTGACATCGAATCCGTCGGAGTTGGGCGACGCGCAGTACAATCCCACCTCGAGGATCTGGTCATCAACGATGTCACCCTGTCGGATCTGCATCCAATCGAAGGAGTCCTCAGAGATGTAAACCTCCAGGCCATCTCCGATCTTCTTGGCGTGGACCCACATGTACTCCGGCAGCGTCGGCAGCGGGTGCATGGACATGTCGCTCCAATCGTGAGTGATGGTGGAGCACATGTGCGGGACGTCCCCGATCATCTCGATGCCGCACTTGATCCAGTTCTCCGCGTCCTCCCGAACCATGATGCCCGCCTGGTCACCGGGGCTGCCGTAGTTGGCCTTGACCTTGACACGCACCTCGAAGTCACCTTCGACATCCAGGAAGTAAAACGTGGCGGAGTCGTCCACCTTGTTCGTCATCGTTTTCCGCCAGAAGTTGGTGTGGCCGGGGACGCTCATCATGACGGTCGTCCTGTGCTGCGACCATTCCTCCGGCTCGTTGTGCCAGTTCATGCCCTCTCGTCGACGCCGCACACCATCCTCTGCCTCTTCCTCTTCTTCAGATTCCTCCTCCTCTTCCTCCTCAGAATAGACCTCATCCTCTTCGCCGTTCTCGATGGCCAACACTTCGCTGTCACTGTCACTCATGGTTGCTATCCTTGTTTGGTGTTTTCTTGCTGATGCTTTGTTCTTGTTGCTGGTGCTGATGGTTGCTGATGGTTGTCGTTGCTTCTCACGTGATGGTTGTCGCGTTGTGCCAGAGATCGAGAATTCGACGCGGACTTCCTTGACGGAACCTCTTCAACTCTTGGTGATCGTCGGCCTGGTGACCTCTCTGGTGACGTCGATGCCTACTTGGTTGCAGTTGGATCGAGGGAGGCGGAGGCAAGGAGAGGGAGATGTCCGTTTGCCTTCGGGTGCTTTTGGGTTTCCGCCTTCAGTGGCCTTGTGCAGTGTGTCGTTGTTCGCATCGCGGTTTTGTGTGAAGGAAAGATCCGCCTGGTTGGTCATGGCACGACTCAATAGTCATTCCGATGATTGTTGAGAAATTTAGCTTTGTTTCACGCAGAGTGACCTCGAAAGATCCTTGGGTCTTCCATTCATGAATCACATCTCGGGCACAATGGAATCCATCGCCTCCGCCACCTCCACCGTCATCGTGATGTCCCTTGTTGGTCTTCGTTCTTTGCTTTCCTCCTTCCCTTGTTGCTGTTGTTGTTGTTGTTGTCGTGCGTGACCGCTCCTTTGGCGGTTGATTGTGAAGGAGGGAGGAATCACGGAAAGGAGGCAGGCCCAACCGGGACATCAATAGAATCGGCACAGTCTCTTCCCCAATTGTTTCAGCTCTGTGCGAGCACAGGTAGTCCTATCTTCACCGATCTGAGCAACAGCGACAGCAACAACTGCGGTCGTGCCGTTGCGATCCGCACACTCCAGCTTTCAGAAGCAGCAACCAAGAGCAGACACCATTACGAACCTCGTCGACATTGCCATCGACATTGTCATCGACATTGTCAATACGCACCAACACCAACACCAATAGCAATAACAACAGCAACAACAGCACAACGCAACCAACAAAATGGTGAAGGTCACGAAGCAAGATATGCGATGGACGAACGAGCCGGAGAAGTGGAAGAACAAGGAGGAGGGAGTCAAGATCACGTGCCCTGGTGAGGTCGACTTCTGGCGCAACACCCTGCACGGCTTCGTCAAGGACGATGCCCCGTTCTACTGGATGTACGTTGACTACGATTTCGAGGCCCGCTTGACCCTGCGCGGCAAGTTCCGAACGCTCTACGACCAGGCCGGCATGATGCTCCGGCTGGACGAGGAGAACTGGATCAAGGCCGGTATCTGCATGTTCCGCGACCAGCTCCATGTCAGCGTCGTCTTCACCCGAGGCAACTCCGACTGGTCCACCCACCGCCTGCCGATCAAGAAGGTCGAGGCCTTCCACATCTGGATGAAGCGCACGGGGGAGTGCGTTGAGGTGCACTACTCGCTCGACGGCGACAACTGGATCAAGGTCCGCACCGGCCACTTCGTCGATGCACCGAGATTACGCTGCGGCATGATGTGCGCCGCTCCGGAATCAGTGGGCTTCAAGGTTAACTTCGAGAACTTCATGATCAAGGGCGCTGTCGACGACGAGGACTTTGCCGACGATCCTCTCCCAAACCCGGCCGATTCTCTGCTGCTCGAAGGGCAGAAGAAGGAACCGAAGGCCGAGGAGGCTGTCGAGGAGACCGCTCTCGTGGAGGCTGACTAAGCTTCCGCCATCGCACAGATTTCTACGTAGAATAGAGGGAGCACGATCACGAACAAGAGCAAGAGGAGGACCGCGCACAAGACCAACCAAGAAGAAGGTACCAGCGATAACGGCGGCGTGGACGGCGGCGACGATGGTCACAGGGTAGGAAGTACATGGAGCGAGACGCAGTAAGTTGTGGCGCAACGCGAAAAGGTGTTGCACATATCACCTTCCAAGGATTTTCCTGACAGCCCGCGCCAAACCAAATTATCGGTTCAGTCGCCAGGTTACCACATGAAACCCCGCCACTCACGCTGGCAGAATTCAAAATGTACCAAGTTCTTATTTAATTCAATCATTGCATTTCATTCTCTGCCAAGCTCCGGTCTCTCACTCTTTACGATCGGCTGCAACAGCGATGCGACCATGGCATCCGATGCGATTCTAATTTGTTTCTTATTCGGAGTCGCGGAGGCGTCGTATCATACCATATCATGCTTGCCGCACCATACTTCGACTCACCGAGCTGGATCATTGCACCGCCGGTCGCAACAACAGTGGCGGCGACGGCTGCCCATGTCCGAATGTTCTCGTCTGCCTTTACCCAAGGGACTTGCCATGACAAAAGCCACCAGAACAGTACCCGCATTTACTTTCACTCCGTTCTAATCTACAGACGGCACACATTCTGATTTGTCAATTTGTCTCATTGCGCATTACTGGGTACTAATGCCTTTTGGCTCTCAAAAGTGTTGCATGGAATCAGTCTCTTCCGGTGTCGTTCATCGCAGCAGATTGCTGCATTTGACTCAGCTCTTTGCTCTGGGTGTCTATCTGAAGGTGTTGAGATCCAGCGTGGGGTGCATCGCTCTTTGACGACATCGGTCCGTGCCCGATTCACAGCTTCACTGCTTTGACTCGGGATGGGCGGAGCACCCAGCGGAAGCCGATGCGCTCCAGCCGCCGGAAGCGATTCCCTCGTGTCGACTCATCCAAATGAACCCCCTTGACCATATCGTTGAGGTACTGCTTGCGCTGCCCTTTCACCCAAACTCCCAGCTGCGGATTCGCCTTGTACACCACAGGGACGTTGGTGTGCCCATACTTCTTCTTGAATTCCAGCAGGTCGTTGAATCGTCGCTCCCAACTCTCGACATGAGAGTCCCAGACGAAACCGAGTTGCTCGAGCTTCTCCTGTCGTTCATCCGTCATCGTCGAATGCTTGCTATCCAGCTTTCGCTTGTACTGGTACCGCTGGCGGTTGACCCAGTGCGACAACGTGATGTTCTGCTTTGGGTCCACCAAGCAGTGGCCGTACTTGCCATGGAAGGCCCGAAGCTGCTTGAAGCGTTCCATCCACTTCCCAGGATGATGTTTTCGGAATTTGATGGTTGACTGTTTGCGGGCCGCTGGTTTGGTTGCCACTGGCTTGCCCAGCACCGGAGTGCCACTCTTTTCACTGTCGCTTGTGTCGCTGGACTCATTGCTTGGAAGAGAACCGCAAGAGAACTGGAACAAAGTGTCCTCCATCTCAGAGTCAATCCATCCAAGGAGCGGCAGTGCGCAACTGTCGAACGGGCAAGCATCACCGCGAAAGTCGATGGGATCGCACTGGGCTGCCCGCCGTGAATGCTGCCCAACACTGATCTCCGATGGCAGCGCCGAGGCTGTGACGGGCGCAGGACGGTTGAATGTACAATTGAGGACGTCTGCGATGTTCTGTCGTTCATCGTGGCACACGAAGGATTCGTTGGGATGCACGGTGCCCACGATCCGGACAGCATCATACCTGATCGGCCGAGGGTCGGCCCAATGTGAGTCGTCTTGATCATTTCTTGCTTTCGTTTTGTCGTTCCAGACGATGCTTGCATCGATGCCGTCTGTCGTGAGATATGGTTGGTTGTCGTGAACCTGTGTTGTGGAAATCATGGTGTGATAGGGCGTTAGTGCAGTATCGTGTGTATTCTTTCTTGTCGTCGTCGTATACGTTGTGTGGCAACACCTTCGCTTGCTTTTCTCTTTTCTTCCTGCCGCATGCACACTTGGGTTGAGTGGAAATGTGTGGTCTTGCCAGTGCTGTTGGTGACGTGAGGCACGCTGAAAACGTTCCACGCCTGCCTTCCTTCTCTGTCAACGCTTGCTGTGTTTGCTTTGGCTCCTGTGCCGACTGTGATGATTGTGATGATCTATCTTTTGGTCGATGTGATCCGATGCGATGCGACGTCGTGTGATGTGATGTGATGTGATTTGATGTGATGTGGTGCAGTCCAAGGTGATTGTCGATTTGCGGGTGTGGAAGTGCAGTTTGTGCGAATTGTGTGATTGTGTGGAGTCGAGTTCGCGATTTTTGTGGATGTTGTCGTTTGTGGTGCGTGTTGGTGATGTGGTGCGAGGAATTGGAGAAGCGAAACGTGATTGATGTTGGATGCTCCACGTATGTTCCTCGGACACGTAAATGTACCTTTCTCTTGTTCTTTGTTTAAAACAAATAACCATGTGGTCTTTCACGGTACTAAAAGGCGTATTCGCAATTCGCAGGCGACTCAAGTGGACTAGCCACCTCAAGTCTTCACACAGGGTTCCAAAGGAACGTTCAATTAGGAATGCAAGGAACAATTTGACGAAAACATGTTCGGAAATTCCTGCATGCTGTTTTCTTCGCAAAGAATGCTGACGACGTGGAATGACGTAGCATTCGAAAAAACGATAGTTGCGGTAAATAGAATATAAATTGTTATATACAGACATATCGCGCTTCAAACATGAAACACCCCACGCTAAAATTAACTTACTCCAAACGAATTCACGCATACGCTATAAATAATATAGTTTATATAGATATACCCCACTGGTTTCTCTTTGCTCATCGAGAATCGAAGATGACGTGGTGTTCCTTGAATGGCTTCGTTGCCACATATTGGAGAACCGACAAGGCCCATCACCCCTCCCCATGTTCATTGCACGTTTGGGAATAGCAACACGAAGAACAATCGTCACCGGAGCGAAAGGGAAGGCTCTCTGACGAAATCCGATGCCGTTTTCTGGGTCTTGGCGAAGAGACTTGCCACCTCATCAGAGAGTGTTCTGCAGAACATTCGTTCAGATGTTGACTTAATTATCATCACTGCCAACGGTATCCGGCAACGCACACGGTCCAAACCATTCTCCAATGACTCTTTGTGTGACACGCACCAGCCATGGTACAATCACTCATCAAGACATCACCTCCCACATGATGATGGGATGCGGACAAGAACACCAGTGCGCTTCGGAACCGCGACGCAGAAATCGCCCGCCACCAATGCGCGGCCGTCTTGTGTCGAGCCTCCGCGGCATCCGCTTTGCCCATGTCCATACCCGCATCCCGACCCCCGCTTTTGTCATTTGTTCCCTGGATCAAATGGAACCATCACCGCACGTTCGCTTCAGGTAGCCCGCTTGCTTTTTGGAACCAACCGCAGGAAAATCTATTACCCCGTCCTCATTCCTCCGCTTCCTTGTTCCGTGCCTCCACTTGTGCGCTGTTCCACTCCGATCAATTCCGATCTGATCCCTGGCCGCCACCATCAAACCTTTCTCCACGAATGCGATCCTCACGAGAATAGTCCTGGCAATTCGCCGATTCGTTGCACCGCCAATGTGAGCAGCACCGCTAGTATGAATGTGCCTCCCGTCGTGGAGAAGACAATGACCGAGAAAGCACTCTGTTCGTCCTCTTGGGGGTTGGATACGTTCATACCGAAGAATGAGCCTACCAAGGACGCCAGCGTCACACACAGCGACATGATGCTGAAGATCATGTTGATGTACAGCAGCCGGTTCCGAATCGCATCCGACTTGCGTCCTGTGTACGCCTCTGTGGATGTGATCTGGACTTCGAGAAGAGCGAGGGAGTTGTTCAGCGTGTTGGCTCGTTGGAGGTACGACTCCAATATGTACTCCGGTTCATCAGACTCCTCATCCAGGATCTCCTGTGGCACAGGTTGCATGTAGCGATCTGGGTGCGTGAGCAATCGGGATAGGTTCATCAGCGCCATATCCTCGTAGTCCTCGAGCACCATCTCAAGCGCGTGCGCCAATCCCTGCACTCGCGATTTCATTTCTTGAATGTCATTCTTCATGTGACGGAGCATCTCCTGCGCCAGATCTCCAGGATTGCTGCCAGGTGCGAGGACCGATTGGACCGTGTCGAAGACCTTGATCTGCAGGAATTCCACCTCGTCGGCAAGCATGTTGCACACGCTGTGAAGCACGGCATCGACGGATTGCAGCTCGAATGGAAGATCGATCCACTCGCCGTTGTCCATCTCGCTCCATTCCGAATCCACTAAGGATTCGAATATTACCATGTCGTCTGTATCGTGCGCTTCGTATTCCTCTTCGCTTCCTTCAGGTTCGTCATGCACGCTTCCTCGATTTTCAACAAAGGCGCCGTTGTTCGCAACGCCGCCGCCGGCACTGTGTACGGATCCTGCCAATGGATCAAGTTCGGTGACGGTTTGGACAGGAACAGCAAACGAGACTTTCGATTTGCTCTGCTGATTTGCATCTCCGTCTCCTTCCCCGGTTTCCGCATCACGCGCATCATCGGCGGCGTTTGCACGGGGAGCATCATTATCATGATCGATACCAGTATTGACATGGAGAATGCCTGTCTTGGAACGCCCGCTCTCTTCACTGTCGCTGCTGCTACTGCTGTTGCGGAGATCACTTGCAGCGTCACGGTCGGTATGAATGGGAGACTCCGTCTGCGCGAACGATGCCGTGCTGTCTCTCACATCCTCGCTGCCGGTCGCCGACGAGTACTGCGAGTTGTAGTGATGCTCCGAACCTCCATGCACTTTCTTTTCGAGCTCGTTCAACAGCGAATCGGCACCGTCGGGCACCAGCACGAGCAATCGGTCTCTGAGGATGATCGCTCGGAGCGGGTCGAAGTTGAGCAGCATGGCATGACGGCGCACGATGAGTTCCGGGGCATTGGACGCTGAGAATTGCGTGACGAGCTTTCGCATGTCTCTGGGGTGGAGAAAACCACCAAGGCGCTTGTCCACGTCCTTTCCAAAGAACCGCGTTTCCAGGTCCTGGTGGTTTGCAGTCCTATCGTTGGGGTCGCTGTGGGTACCATCGATACTGCTGCTGCGAGTACGCTCGCCTGGTTGCCCCGACCCCATCGGAACAGAGGAGGATGAGTTGAGCACGGCATTTCCCAACGCGAGCTTCTCCAACCATCGCTGACTAGACCTCAGGTTGATGGTGGACATCCTATCTCCAGAGAAATCATGATGAGGTGACGTGGCATCGTATTTGTACTTGCCCTTCTTGATTGCGTTGAGAGTGTACTTGTAAAGCGAACGGGCAGTAAAATTTTTGTATTGCGAGGTTCTATCCGTGTGTAGGGAATGCCATGGATGTTAGCGGTCATCATGCAGTAGGTGATGATGGTGGTGGTGCGGTTGTGGGATTGCGTTGGCATTCGGCAGGCAATGTCGTATCGGCCCATCATGCAAAAGCGATTGGCAGAAGGCGTGAGGGTGAACTTGTTTTAGCACAGAGCGCAAGAGTCAAACAGCAATGGAAGTGGACGATCGGCGGCCGGCTTATCCTCAGAGTGCTGAACACAAAGACGAATCAACGAACGATCAGGCGACGGATCCTCGGTCCGTCACATGCGATGCACCAACTCACCCATCGTTCTTGATCTCAAACACGAGCAGCTCTTCCAACCGCCCGTGCAACGTCGCCGTACGCTGGGACCATTGCTCTCTGTCCTCGATGAAGGAAGGCAGCAACTTCGACGGGATCTTCATTTGCGGATTACGCGCATACTGATCGCGGAAGGCCGCATTCATGCCCTGCATGGTTGCGGCGCTGTGTTGTGCCCTTCTGAGGGCAGCGTCGTGCTCAATGAAAGTGACCGGATGATCGACTCCGCGCGGGTCTTTTTGAGCGTGCGAAGTTTTGCGTGGGGCGGTGGTGCAATTGCGAATGCGGAAGTGAGCAACGCAGCCTCGATGAATTGAGTTGCTGCCGTCCCTACACTACTGCTCTTGATGCGGCTTCGGGAGACCCTTGAGGAGAGCGGACGCAGACCGTTCACATGCAAATGCTGCCAGCAGATAGATCGATGCGAGGTTCGTTTTTCGGAACAGCTGGTTGGATATGGAAATCGGTAAGGTCCTTCATCTCTGTCTCTGTCTCTGTCAACGCCAACGCAATACGAGTAGGCAGTACCCACGAATGTGACGACGACGATGACGATGATGATGAAGTTGGCGGCCGCTCTGTGTGAATCTTCTGTGAACCAATGATGACAGTTTGAAGATGGTTGTTGTGGTTGATCAGTGGTCACCGTTTGGCGTTCCTGTGAAGGAGGACGTGTCTTGCATTTGTTTGTGTGGTTGCCCGCTTGTTCCTCGCTTCTTCTCGTTGTTCTTCGTGTTCTTTGTCAAAATAATTAAGTCTACTAATTCAAGACTAGTTATTAATCCCGTAAACGAAAACACTAACCAAATAAGAGTAGCTCTCATGCAACCGCCGATACACGCACGCAAACAGAAGCAATCGAAGCTGTTGGCTTCGACGGGGTTCGATTGATGAATTTGCCTAAAAGCTTACGATGATACGATACGCCACATTCCATGCTCCTGTTCTCTCTAGACCAAAGTCAAGACGGTTTGCTGCATTTTGCCAACGGACTTCATGGACGATGCCTCCACCTTGTAACCTGCCCTCCGCGCCATCTCCTCTGTCACCTTGCGCACGTAGTTGTTGTCCAAGTCCGGCTGTTCGTGCTGGAGCACCCTGCCACCCCAGAGTGTTGCTGGCGAATCAAGTTCGATGCTGATCTGGAAGCCATCACTGTTGGCGGTACCCGATTTGGTGCTGCCGCCACCGACCACAGACACGTTGGCACCGAAGGCGAAACCGTTGATGAGGAACAGGTTGACCATTTGCTTGACAGCACCGACGAAAACGTCTGCGGAACATAGAAAGAGAATGAGGAGGAGGTAACGTGATGCACGATGTGAGATCATCCGCTTTGAAACATACATTTCATTCACATCCCAGCATCATGCAAATGCTCCTGCAGGTGCTGCCTGCCATGCTGGAAAGACGTACCTGCGCTTGGTCTGCTGTTCGGTTCGATTTTGGGAATGGCAGCAGCGCTGTCACCGAAGGTCTCCTCGAGACCATCAAGGATCAGAGACCCCACCCTGCGTCCATGCTCTGGCACCAATTTATCGTTGGTGATGGACGGATCACGTTTCACAACCACCGTGTTGACGCGCGGCGGCTTCCCTTCTCCTTGCTCCACCGGTTGCTCCTCTATGAAGACCATGGGCGGGTCCTGCGTCACTTCGCGGTGTATGGCTACGTGTTGAGCGAACGAAATGAGATCGAAGTAGTACGGGTTCGTGAGATCGCCTTGTTTCACGAGTCCAGGACCGAGGAGGTTTAGGTAGTTTCCAAATTCCGCCTGCCGAATGAGGAAGAAGTCTCGTTGGAATTGATCCCTTTCAGTTTCATAACGATTCAGTTTTTGGGGTGACGAAGGGATAGATCGATGAATGCACGAGCAAAGCGAACAATGGGCAGAAGCGAAGGTTAGTCAGTGAGCCAAGCGTGAATCCGGATACAAATGAGGCATGTGATCATGCACTTATGCAGGGCAACGTCCTCTTCAGCACCAACACTAGTTTTTTGCTAGGATATCGTCACTCACATTGCCACGCAGTCTAACTCATCCAGGACGATGTAGGATGATCGCATGAGGAGCACCGCAAACTTCAGGTTCAGATCCCGACGCGGCACTTTCAATGGCTTTGGTCGGCCTGCTCTTTGCAACATCGATCCCACATTGTCAATCTCCTTCGTTGTGATGGGGTCTGCTGCGAAGGCTGAAAATGGCGTGAAGGTGACTGATGCGCCGACCGCTGCGACGGTCCTGAGTGTGCCGAGGACGTGGTCGCGTCGTGTTTGATGGCTGTGCGCACCTTCCATGGTGCCAGCAGTAGCCGGAGCATGCTTGTGATCTGCTTTTGGTTGAGGATTGGTAGGCTTGCGTGCGTTGGATGGAGATGTCGCACGGCATTGCGATGGCTGATGGGTTGAGAATCCGTGGACAGCGATCGGAGCTGAGACGACCAGCATCAGCAGCAACGCTGATACGACCATCAACGAAGGCGCGACCGTGCCGCGAGACACGCTCCTTGGCGCTGTTTGTGGAAGAGTGTTGTTCTTGATCATCGTCTTCGTTTTCTGCTTCTGAATTTTCTTGTGCTGAGAATATGATCTCAAGTTGTCAGTTTTATGTCTTGCATTGGTTGATTTGAATGAGGCACCATGTTCTGTGCTTAGTACAGATGCGTATGGTGCAGAGTAGGCGTGTTGTGCTGGGTTGGCGACGTTGACCATGGATCGCGTTGCACATTGATTCGGTTTCCGATTAGGAGCTGCGGCAGATTGGATCCGTGCAAATAGCGCTTGGTGAACGATTTTGTCTACACTTGGCGGCGTAGACCGCGATGGAACTTCGGTTTCGACCTTCTTCAACTTCTTCCATGTGTACCTCGCAACGATGGTATCCGCCACCTCCCGCACCTTTTTGGTCTGCTGGAGATAGTCGTTCTGGCTGAGAGTCCCAGGACCTCCGCGGGCCTTTAGACTTGCTCTACAGAAATTCATCTAGATCGCTGTGCTCACTGCCATCGTTGCAATTGGTGTTGCCATGCTCACCGCAGCTGGCGTAACCATCGTGGCCATCGATCTTTGTGTGGCGCAGGCCTTCGTCGTCGCGGCCAACACGATCATCAAGATTATTGCCACTGGCATCGTCAGCGTTCAGATCCTCCATCATCTCATCGTAGTCCTTTTGATGTTGATGATCCCCATCGTCCACGTGCTTTGTCTTCTTTCTGCCGTTTACAACCGATTTCTTGCGGTCGTCATCTGCAGCTTGCAATGTCACCAATAGCCGCTCCTTGATGATGGATGCCAAGGTGTCTGGAGTGATTGTGTTCACTTCCTTTGTTCGCTCCTGGCTCTCGGGACAATTGTTGTGGGCGTGTTGGTTGGTTTGGCGCGTGTCTATGCTCGTAGTTGGATCCCAACCACGCACGGTGGAAAGGGCGGACGACTTCATGTGCTGGTTGCTGGAGTTCATGATCATTCGCGATAGCGCCCACGAAACGGCAGGCACGTATCGCGACTCTCTTTCGGCTGATCTCAGTTGCTGCGCAGTCAGCAGCAGGTTTGGGTTGGTCGTCTGTATGCATTTCAAGCATTCTCTCAACCCGTTGTGCAGCGCGGCTTGGATCGGTGCATGATTTAGCGGAAGTCGGCCCTACGAATAGTGCGTGGAAAGAGTTGATGCAGAAGAGAGCAAGCGTGGTTGTGAGAAACTCAGCGTTTGTTGGCACCTTGATTGACTCCTTGGATGGTAGATCCTTGAATGGGATACATCCATCAGCGTCTTACCTTGGAGAGGGTTGGGAGTGGCAACAGCGATGGTTTTGCATGCAGATGGATCAGGACGATGATTCTTCCCAAGCGCACTTTCGCTGGCATGAAGATGTGATCGTCGCTGCCTTCCATGTTGGTGGTGTATGTCGAATGCGAATGCGCCACCTTGCGCTTCCGTTGATGCCCGCTCTTGTGTTGATCGAAGTGCTTGAGTGGTCCTGAGCCGAGAGTGACATTCGTACGAGTACGCGGGTCACTTCGATGAATCGAATTGGCATCGGCAAGGAACGGAAGGACTTGGTCACTGTCATGAATTTCGAAGTTGTGCTTGATTTGGTGACTGTTTGAAATCCTCGACGTTGTTGCTGCTGCTGCTGCTGCTGCCACGCTCGTTTGCACTTGTTCTTGCGTCCTGGCCTGTATTGGTGTGGTTGCTCCGGAATGGTGTTCCGCATGCTCTGAAAGATTCAGTGGATGATTCAGGGGATGACTACTGGTCCCTCTGTTGTCGCTGCTGTCCCTGTCATCCCCATGTGACGTCGGGATGGCTTTCAGCCCGAAGGATCCCCACACTGTCTTGCTGCGGATCCCATGCATCAAGCCACAAGCAACGGCCTCTGCTCCATCCATCAATGGAATGCCGTTGACGAATCGGATGACTTCCATTGTGGCGGATGATGCCATTTCATCCATATTGGTTGCGTTGGCGTAGTGGGTAGGTGAATGATGATCCTGAAGAAATTCTTGGATGGATGTTCCGTGCAAGGAAAGATCACCGTTCTCGTTGGGTTCTTCATCAATTGTGGACTGCTCACTAGCGCCGCATACAATCATGTCGACATGAAGTTGTGCAGCGTCGCTGCTGTTGGCGGTCGCTGATCTCTTGTTGACAGCGAGCTTCTGAGTTGATTGGGCAGATCGTTGAGAGAGGCGAATGACCTGTTTGGAATGGGCGACGTTCTCGATACCAACTTGCAATGGCTGTTGCAGATGCATCGACGCTGCTTGAAGAATGTGCGCACGTCGTTCTTTGTGTGCATCGTGTGGCGAGATTTGCTTTTGACGTCGATTGCACGATGGCAAAGATGTTGGCTGCTGTTCTGATGGTGAATGATGTTGATGGTGCTGTTGGTGAGGGAATTGGTCGTTGCGGATGTTGGGATTATTCCAATCATCATTGTCATCATTGGAGCATTCTCGGAATGCATCTTCCCAATTCGTCCAGTGCGTAACCTTGTGCTCGTCTTTGCCGTTGCTGCTGCCAATGTCGTCGTCACTATCATCGCTGCTGTTGCTATGTGGTGTTTCCACGGCAGTATGATTAGTCTTCGTTACATTCGGTTGGCCATAACCAGCATTCAGGTGCTTGACGCCTTGCGCGGTCGATGTGTGCGGCGAGAGTGTTCGAATGTAGATCGGAACAGACGAAAGGGTCGGCGCGAAGACTTCCAGCCGGCATGGGAGATCAGGTCCAATCCATTGGAATCTGGCAAAGTAAGCAGCCAGTCGTGGCCATGCGCTTCTTGCTCCGGCCCCTCCCTGCGAGACACAACATGCAAACGTTGGCATCAGTACGTAAGAGTATATGAGAGTAGAATGCGATGGAGTGCATATTAATAGAGTGAAGTGGAGTAGAGTAGAGCAGAACAAAACAGAAGAGAGGTGAGACAACCATGGCTGTGATCACGTGTCAGCTGTCGCAAACGAGCAGTCCAAAACAAACGTGTCTCTATGTTGCGAGACAGAACGCACAGATCAATGAACTCACCGGAACTAACAGACTGACGCAAGTCCCGCTCTCCTTGGGGTTGCTCTTGACGAGCTTCTCCTTCTTGTGACACAGCACCTTGTCCTTGGCAGTGTTGACGATGAAGAACGCTCTCGTCAATGACTTGGAAGCCACTCGTGCCGATGTGATGCATGCGAAGGATTTGGGGACGAGCCGTTGTGCGTGGACCAGGCAGAGGGTGAGACCGATTCCGTAGCGACCAGCCGTGGCAGTTGCGGCCTTGCTGGTGTGGAAGGCGTTGACGCATCGTTGGATGTCCGCCATGCCGCAGCCATTATCAGACACCGTAACCTGGAGGATGGAGTCGTCACAGTCATCGTTGTGATCGTTGTGATCGCTGTCATCATTGTCATCGTTGTGATTGTCGGATGTGTAGGGTTGTATCTCTACTCTCACACGAAGGTTGGGCTGATAGGTATGTCCTGGTTGCGACTGATCATCCACGGCACTGCCATTCTTGCTGCATACTAGTATGCCATTGGCTTTGCCATTGCCAACACTGTGCCCTCTCTTCGATGAGGAATGCTTCATGTCTGATTGGTTTGCTATTGCTATTGTTGTAGTTGTTCTTTGCAAAGTGGCACATGCATCAACAGCATTGTCGACAAGCTCCTTGACGATCTGGCAGAAGGCATCGCCGCTTGTGTGGTCGTCAACAGCATCAGCGGTGCTGCCAGCAGTATCTTGCTTGTGTTGTCTGCCTTTGCCAGTTGTACTCGCAACAGACTGATGTCGCAATAGAGATGCTGAAGTCGCCCGCAGGATGCCTGAGCTCTCTCCGCCGAAGCCACCCACTTGCGGGTTGGCATGGAAGGCACGGAGGGCCATGGTATGGGTGCACTTCGAGTATTATATGCTCTTGCCTCGCTCTTTCCGTCTCCTTGCCTTGCTTTTGCGTTGTCTTTCGTTGGTCTTGGTTCTTGGTTCTGTCCGCCTTCAGCCACATCGCTCAGCTTGGCTGACTATGAGTATAGTCGTAGTGTGTCATCTTGTTCGTTCTATTCTGCCATCCTTTCTTGCTTGGTCTGTCATGGCTCATTGTCACACAGCGTCACACATCGTTGTATAAAATATCGTTGGATATCGCTGGGACGCGCGTATTACACGTTGTATCACGTCCCATCCCGTCCCATGCAACCTGGTGGTGGTTCGACTCTGTGTCACCGCGCGCCCGCCATGTTCATCAGCGTGTTGCGGGGCGTGTTTGATGAACATGTCGCCATCTCCAAGAACGTCTGCAACAAGGATACTTTTTGGCGCGAAGAACAACTGAGCGTTAAATAATGGTTAATGGCCACAGTTGTATCCCGTTTTGTTGGACTGAAGTACTTCAACAGCTTGAAGCCATACGCAAAAAAGTCCAATTGCCGAAAGTTGCCGCCAAGAAACACTGCCCAACGAGGGAACAACGCGCAAAACGCAGCATCGCTTGGTTCTGCCGTGACGCTTGCAACGAGCAACAAACCACAACCACGACAGGTCCATCGCATTCCATCCACTTCGTCCACCAAACAAGCCGCCAACCAAGGGGCTACTTTGGCACACACCTTGTGGATCCACCAATCCTTTGCATCCCCTACTGCCTTGTCTTGTTTGTGTCATCATCCAGCCATGAGTTTCGATAGAGGGACTCGTGATGGACACAGAGGAAGGGCGGCCAATGCTACGGGTGCGCATGGTCTTGCCGGTGGAGCTGGTGGTTCTGCAGCTCATGCAAGAACAGACATGAAGGGGAGACAAGGGCGAGGAGATGGGAATGAGAATGTCCACAACAGCGCGGGTGCAAACGCAGCCACCAGTCATGATCGCACCAACAGGCCCTCGTCGATGTCTGGGCTGAGCCAGAGGCAGAGGCCGCAAGAGTTCACGACGATGTCGCAGAATCCCTACCGCACTCCGACGCACAGCCAAGAATCGTTTGCGCAGGCGAGGAATCCGTACTCCACGGCAAACAAGCAGCAACAGCAGCAGTCTCATGGCTACAGAACTCCCACCACGTCGCGTACGAACGTGCAACGAACTCACACAAGACGACAGTCCGCGCCTTCCTCATCATTCTCATTGCTCACACCACAGTATCAGCAACACAATCAACAGCAACAGAATCACCAGCAACATCAACAGACACATCACTCGTCAAGCGGTAGCTCCACACCGCTGGTTACCAATCGGACGCCTTTGCATGGACGGCATGGGGTCAATTCTAGCGGGAGCAGCGGCTTCAGCAATAGCCACGGCAACAGCCACGGTCACAGCCACGGAAGCAGCTCCAACAGCAACTGCAGCGCCAATCCGCAGCAAGCGGCCATGATTGAGCACTTGCAACAGCAGATGGCAGAGCTGCAGAACAAGTGCGAGAATCTTGAAGAGGAGAACTTCAACTTGACCGCCACCGTCGCCACGCTACAAGTAGAAAAGGACCACACAATCGAAACGATGCAGAAGGAGCAACAGCAGGAATTGACGCAGGCAGAGAACAACTACCGCTTGCTGCAACACGAATTCACGAGGCAGCAGCAGAAGCTGCGTGTCGGCGAGCGGTATCGCCCAAATGCGGACGCCGCCCAATCTCCCAACAAGTCACCCACCACAACCCCTGTGTCCGCTGCGCGTGCTCCTGGTCACGGCGCCTTCGCATCGGCCCCACCCATCGTCCAACGCTTCATTCAACGGCAGGCCACTTTGCAGAATGCGCCGAATCCTTCATCTGTCTCCACTTCGCACCTGGGCTCTCGGCTCATGGGCTCCGCTGCTCCAGCCCCACGAAAACCTCCATCCGAAAATCAGTCATCATCACAAACTCAAACACAAACGCAGACACAATCATACGGCGAGCAACAGCAGCAACAGCAGCAGCAACAACAGCAGCAGCAGGCGAAACAACAGCAACGGCAAAAGGAGCAAAATCTGCGTTCGCGCTTGCAGGCAAAAGCAGGGATATCTGAGTCGACACTTCCGCCCGAGATCACCGTCATCACACAAAGAAAGCGACAGGATGCACCGCAACCCGCTGATGACACCTCGGATCAAATGCCGATGAATCTCGACGATACTGACGGTGATGACGGAACGAAGGACAGCAGCACCTACAACGCACCTCCCAACACAACTCACAAACACAAGATGCCAAGGATCTCGAACACGCCATCCCCACCTCTTGCCCAGGAACCCACCACTCACCTCAACACACAACGGTTGGTACAGCACCTGCTGGAAATCGTCGCGGATTTTATGCAGCAACCACATAGATCGAACGATTCGGCTAGAATCTCAGCAAAACTCCAATCCACCCTCATTCAGACTGCAATCGTCCCTCTATCCGTTGTCAATGCGCCATTGGATGCCAGTTCAGGCGACGGTGCCAGCACTGGCATACCTGATGAGGCCTTGATCATGTGGAACATTGTGCACATTCTGGTAGAAGAATGGCGAGTTTCTCATGGAAGCAGCGCCGAGTCCATACTGCTGTGCTGGAAGCTCGTGCGCGAGGTTTTATCCACCAGCGCTGTCAGCCGAGCAAAATTGCTCGAGTCCATTCATCGGACGATTGGTGAAGCCAACAGCGAGGAAACTTTGCAAGAGGTGCATCGTACTAGTACATTAGCACATGAGGACACCAGCGCCGCAATGAACGAAGAGTCCAATGCAAACACCGGGGCCAAGAGCAGGGTTCGCAGCGGTGCCTCCAGAAGAGGCAGAACGAAACAGAGGCTTCGACTGCGCCTCGAAACGGAAAGCACGGACGAAAAAGACACAACCATCGCCAACCTAAATCGTACAATGATTGAACAGGAACAGTCACTTCACTCTTCACTCTGGCTGCAATTGCAGGGATCGAACCTTGCAACTGGAACATCCACGTCCACATCATCAACGCATGATGAACTCTCATATCCGAAGAATGCACTGTCGAATTTTGCGACGGAGACTCTGTTGGATGCTATGAAGCAGTCATTGCTGCCTCATCAACCAGTGTCTGTCGTGAAGGAAGTCGTTCAGATCCTGCTTGCGTTGTGGCGAGACATCCCGCAGCAGTCATCATCCGCATGGTGGACGAATGTTCTTCCGCCATCTTTTCTGCACAAATCTTGCTTGCTTCCGCTCGTCCAAACCATTCACTCGGAGCTGAACCAATACAACCAACAGCGCCAACGTGACGATGCTCAGCAATCACATCGCGTGATCTCGGTTGTGAGTCCACCCTACAAGTCTGGATCGTTGCTGAAGCAGCTCAAGTACCACCCACGAGCTGGCAAGGAATGGTGGCAGGACATGCGCGAAAAGACTTCTCGAAGACGCATTCCTTTGAAACCGAGCAAATCGGATGCCACCGCCAACGATGGCGCAATGCAGGCAGCAGCAGGAACATCGGCAGCAGCCGTGAACCAACGCAAGAAACAAAGGAAAATGTCAAGCCAGAGCGAGCCAGCACGCTCTGCTTCGTCATCACTACCATCTCCAATTCAATGTGTGGATTTTTGTGCAATTGTAGTATGCTGTGAACGATTCACCGCAATACTGCAACTCTACCAAAAGGTTGTGGAGATAACGGCAGCATCAACCATCATGGGATGGTTGAGCAAGATTGAATTCGACGACACACATCCAACGATTCCAGAAGAGAACGGTGCGCTGTACGTCGTGTCACTCATTCTAGATGGATTGGAGGATCTACAACCATTGCTGATTGACACGGTGACATGCGCGTCTGGTCGCGACTGCGATGATGTCAGCAATGAAGTTGCTTCCGAAGAGGAAACGAAGGAACCTGGAGAAGGCCAAGACGCAATGGATGTTGACAACGATTCAAATCAAAACGAGCCAAACCGCAGCCCGCCCCACTTCCATCATCGTCACCACCACCAGCACAAACTGTTCCACTGGTACGAGCAGTGCGTGTGTTGGCTCACGTCGCTCGGGCAGGTGCAGAAACGATCTGGAATGACGGTGCTCCGAACTCGCATGATTGGCACCAAGTCACCAATGATTGTTCCAAACACCGCAGCGGATCAGCTCACCGACACCCCCTCACTCCAAGATTCGAGCACCAAGGACTTGCAACGCCAATCGTCACTTGAATCATTCGCTGGGTCCACCTCCAGGAACATGGCCACCACGGTCGAAAACGGCGATGCAAGCACGACTGTCACCAACAACAACGACACCAACAGCACTGCCATGGGCACGAGCAAAAACAATACTAATGTGCTCATAGACATGGTTGGAGATTCAGACGGACTTACGAGGAACAACAGCGGTATCTGTTCTGTCAAGCAAGAAGTCGGCGCCGCCGATCCGCATTCAAACACAGGCATCGCCAGCTCGGCAAACAAACACGTCGCTGATCAAGACGACGGGCATGGGTTTCTCCAAAATGCCATTGACGTCGTGATCATCCAACTGCATCGCTGGGTGATGGCACCTTATCCTCACGAGTGGGGTATCTGCCAGGTGACCAACGCGCAGCTGCATCTGGCACGACAAACGATGGAACACCTGGTCCATTTCCTGCACTGCCTGTCGTACTTCGTACACACGGAATTCCAATTGGAGCAGCGCGCTCGAAAAAACGGACGTGGACCGTCCTGGCAGCTTGTCCCTGTATTCGTTGGTGGAGCAGGTGTATCCGTTTTACACAAGCGCCTGCACCATGCTGCTGTTCCATTCGGAGATGGAGGATATCCGGTTGCAAAGTCTGCACGATTATCAGATGCAAATGGCGGCATCGCGATCGAACGCAAACACTGCAGACGTGGAAAACGCAGCAGCAGCATCGACATCCGAAGCAGGCGTGGCTGCAGCCGAAGTCAAGCACGGCGATGCACCGTGCAGGGTGTTACGACGATGCCCTGCCTTGCTGCGAAGGGAATATGCCGAGATGATCCGTCAGCAGATGGAGGAGTTATCCATCGACGAGGAAGACATGCGGAGGCACAAACGCGTCTTGCAGGAGCAAACGAGGCAGATCAAGGATGAAGCACAGAACCAGTTGCAGCAACGCAGACAGGCGTGATACCAGTACGAGTATGATACTTATCTGCTCTCTTCTATTCACTCTCTGGAGTAATCTTGTATGAATGCCGTAACTATCAAACAACAATGCCACAGGCACATTCACTTGCTTGAATCCATCAACATTTGAAAACATGCATCCAAACGCGATTCGCATCATTGCAACTTTTGTTCTCGTCGTATCCACACCCGTAATGAGTTGTCTAGTAAAACGATCGTTGCCTCTGTTTAGGTTGGCGACGACTGTGCCGTGTTCTACGCCGATGTGATGATTCACTGAAATATCTTCGTCTTGGTGCCCATCAACGAGGCTTGCGACAGTTCGGCAGTTGCCAACTCCACAATCTTGTCCACGGCGCCCGATAGTTCTGCCGTTCGCTTCTTGGCAGCCGCGTTGATGCCGTCTCCCTTGCCGATGGATGTGGCGCCAGTTGCGCTGGTGGGATCCCGTTTCGAGGCTCCCATCCACGATCGATCACCGCTGGAACCGCCGCCGCCAGGGCCGTCCGAAGAAGAATCGCTGATGGTGGTGGCCGCAGCACGCAGATCGTTGGTCGCCGCCGCGATGTTCTTGAGCTTTTGCTGTTCGTAGACCTCCTGCGGCTGCTGCAGCGTTCTCATCCAGAGGTAGCTGTGCGTGAGCTGCTCCATGACCGTGCGGCTGGTGGAGGACATGAAGTACTCCACGCCCAGCTCGTAGTAGCGGTTCCAGCAGGACCCCCAGTGCTCTAACCGGATCTTCTCCTGCGTCTCCAAGGACATGTCGGGGCACGTGTTGGGAGGCGGGCTGTATTCCGGCGGGTAGGCACGGAAGGCCTTGAGCTCGGGCGTGGCCGTGTGCAGACTGCGCAACGGGTCGAGCACGATGGCCACGAAGGGATTGCCGTGCGGATCCTCGGCACGCTGCCACTGCAGCTGGGTGCTGAGGTCTGTCTGGGAGAGAAAGCAGTGGGAGCGATCGACGAGGTCGAAGGGATGAGAGTGGTACCATCCCATGAACTTCTCCTTGCGCGTGCGCTCCAGACAGTCGCCGAGGGAGATCATGTGGTTGACGACGTTCTGGTCGTCCGCGATGACGCGCGTCTCGAATCCCTCGATGGGCAACGGGAAGGCATCCGTCACGATGAGCGTCTTGGGGTTTTGCGGGTCCGGCCGTCCCAGCAGCAGCCCCATGACCTCGATGGGGTTGCCACCCTTCGCGACGCCCTTCTCCACGCCGGAGTTGCAGTGCATCATCATCTTCATGACGGCGGAAGGACTCACGGCGACCTTCTGGAAGTACGTGGGGTCCTTCATCCATGGCTTCTCCTTGCACAGCTTCTCCAGATCCTTGGGATCAAACGAGTATCTCGAATCGGCGCCCGCAGCCGCGCTGCCAGGGTCTGAGCCGCTCTCCTTGGCTTTCGGTTTGCCGGAATCTGCCATCGCTTTCAACCTTCTTTGCAAGTGGGGGTTCTTTCAAGGGTTGCGCTCTTCAATTGCGCTGCTTTTATACGTGGGATATATGGTGTGCAACGATTGTGCTGTCCTCTTCTTCTGCTGCTGTTGCGACTATTGTGTCTGTTGCGTCTGTTGCGTCTGTTGCGTCTGTTGCCAACGATGGTCTCTTGTTGGTTCCGTGTTTGGTCTTGCTCCTGTGTTCTTGTTTTCGCGCAACCACACGCCCGCTCTTGTCTCTCCGGCGACTTTCCCTCCACCCCATTTCGTACCGTTCGCACAGGCGGAGGATCTTCGCCCACAAGATCGTGTTTGGTTTCATCGTTGTTGCTCTGGTCGTGTTTCGGTATGACTCACAGCGAAACGTTATATTGGCGTTATATAGATGCTTTTGGGACAGAATTCTACACCACGGAACGAGATGGCATCTTGCCAAGATAGAGGATCCTGTAGCTCGTGCCTACATACAACTACTAATGTGTGTGCAAATACTCGTCCATATAATACGATCTACTCGTACGAGGTATTGTACAATATTATATAATACAAGAGGATGGATGGGCACAGCGCAATACGTGTGCTACTCCAATGGTATGTGCAGTAGCCTTCATGTTTCCCACAATCGTTGGGATGGAGTGGTATTCCTTCGTATGGTATTTTGAGTATGGCGGTTTGGACGTTCTGTACAGGACCATGACGCGAGGCGCCTCGTGGTGTGCTCACCGCTTACTCTGGAGAGAATCCTCAGCTCTGCTCTAGTGGTTTTCTCCGTGTTTCGTGAACTGCAGGCCGACCGCGATGCTGACGTACACAGTGTAAAGGGCGAGGGCGATGTACCCGTAGTATGGCTTGATGCGTCCATTGCCAAGCACCAGCCCAGTGAAGATGATGACGATGCTGTTGAGCAGGATGAAGATGAATCCAACCACGACGGTTGGCGACAGGGACACCTCCTTCACAGCATTCCCTGTGCTTGCGGCGGAACTGGAGAAGCCAAGTCCCAGACCCATCAGGATGTTGAACACGGGTCCGGCGAAGCAGGCGGTCATGGCCATGTTGGCAAGGCCCTTCCGTGCCATCGTGAGGTTGGCGGACAGGTCGCCCATGGAGTTGCCCCACGCCAGGATGGTCAGCCCCATGATAGTGGCTGGGATCCGCATGATGATGCCGATGAAGTTCAGCAGCGATACCAGGTTGTCGGCGACGAAGTCGATCCACGTGGCGGCGATGCAGAAGCCATACAGAGCCAAAGGCGTGGCGATGCTCAACGACATCTGGCCATCACCGCCGGGCGCGAATCGGACCAACAGAATTGCAACGATGATGGCGATGCCCCAAAAGCTCAGGAAGAACACTAAGCACTCACTCGAGAACATGTTGAGGTGGTGCCCGTGGGAGATGTAATACGCGAACCAGAGTGGCGAAAACGCCACCGACAACGCGACGATCGCTCGGTTGTAGTACCCCTCGCATGGGATTGGGACGGAGATCTGTTCAAATTCAATTTTCAATTTCAAATCAGTATTCAAGTGTCAGCGTCGTATCGGATATGTGACGATGCAACGGAATGGGAAGCAGAGACAATGATAGAAGGGAGACGTTAGAAAACCAGCGTCGCAGTATGGTGCTTGAGCAACATGTGCTGCCCCCACTGCTGCTGCACATGCTCACGGCACACAAATCGACACTGAGCCACAACCTCGTGTCAAAACAGTACCATGCCACAAACGAATACGCATTCAACTGACAAAAAGGTTGTGGACACCACTCACCTTGCGAAGGAACGTGAAGGGGAGCTCGCACGTCAACAGGAACCGTTCCAAGATTGGCACATCGGCGTCATAGTAAATGTCTTCCCAAACTTCCACCGCATGTCCCTGCAGCTCCTGTTTGCAGTCCTTCCACGCACCGCTCCAGTTGGATGCGCTGAAGCTCTCAGTGTTGCGAGCGCTGCACATCTGACCCATGGAGTCGTCCACCAGTTCGTATGCGCCCGACTCATCCGGCTGTCCTGACGGCTGCAATCCTCCGGGTCTGTCTTCGCTGTTATCGTGGCTGTTGTGGCTTGGATGGTGATGATGATGATCACCGCTGAGGATTCCGTCCCGCCCATGGAGGACGATGGGCTGGTCCTGCTCCAGCTGGTCAGAGTCCACTCCCCAACCGCTGTTCGTTGGCACGATGCCACCGTTACCGTCCTGGGTTGGGTTATCGTAGTTCGAGATCGCAGTGATGACTCGGGAGATCGGCGATGGGCGCACGCGCGTACCGCCAGCCCGTCCTTGCGCTTGCACCTGCGCTGGCGAAATCAGTCCATCACTTGATGGCGTACTCTCTCCGCTTGAAATCGCAACATCAGAAGTGGTGCCGGCTGTCTCATTGATTTGGCGTTCCGCCGACGCTTGACGTTGAAGTTCACTGTCGTCCGCAACCAGCGCCAGGCGTGGCAGGACGACCGCCCGATGGTAGACGTCCGCGGCAAGGACGAGGCAGACAAAGAGGACGTAGAGGGAGAGGAAGATGGTGATCGAGGACGTCGTGATCTCACCCTTCACGAACGTTCCCCAAACCGCCAACACAGTGATTATCAGCGCCATGGCATCACGGATGAGGGCACCTCGACACGGAACGCCTCCAGACACTAGCACCACGACGCCGGAGATCACGCCGCCCACGAGCATGGCAGCACCAGTAAGTTCTCCCATGGCAAGCTTGTACCCATTCTCGCTGTCGCTGATGATGGCAGACATGGTCGCTGACACATCAGCCGCTCCATTTCCCAAGGCCAGCAGCGAAACACCAGCGAATCGTGGTCTGCAAGATCCAGACAAGTTTACAGATTGTCGGTCCGTTGCGTTCGTTCGTTGGTTGCGTGGGTACGATACATTGATTTGAGATATTGCATGCGCGGGAAAGGAATTGAGGACTCAGTGAGTGTTGGGCATGTTCGAGGCCATGGGCAATAGATATCTTTGAGAAATGTCACACAGGGTTTTCGATTCCTCGATCACTGCACCCTACTACACTCAAGTCAAATCCGTCGTGAACTGACGAACGCACCAGCATTGCTGCCATACTTACGGAAGACCAAGCTTGCCAGAAAACATCTCCAGTGACGGCGAGAAGAAATCCTCCGCCGTGGATCCCAGCATGCGGAACAGGAGGATCATCCAGAGCAGCAGGAACGGCGAGATGATGCAGAAGATGGTGAAGATGCTGTACTTCTTGGAACAGAAGGCCCATGATGCGAAGATGCCTCTCCCACGATTGCAAGCTCGGGCAAATCGGCACTGCTCCTTGCCTGGCATCGGGGTCTGGTCGTACATGGAATGACAGGAGAACTTGGAGTAATCGACGTCTCCGTCGTCATTGTCATCCGCATCGCCGCCGTCATTGTCGTCAAGCCAGCGCCGTCTCCACGCGCGATTGCCTTCGGGTGGATGAGACCATTCGTCGGATGTTGTCGACGACAGCATATTCGTGGGAACCTGGATCATGCTGCTGCTGCTGCGATAATCCAGGAATTCGTTGGCGTTGGTGTTGGCACGAGCCATAGGCCCAAGGCCATTGATTTCTTCATCGCCATTCTTGCCAAAAAGAACCGACAAACCCACCATGAGGACAACGGTCAGCACCGTCATGGCCGACGCGAGTCGGTTCTGAAACCGTCGCCGTTCCTTGCTCTTCGTGATGGATCGGTATGCTCTTGGAGACATCTCGGATGCTGCCGTGCCTTCGTCGGCGGTGGGCTGAGGGGGCGTCATTGTCGAACGGTTTTTGGTAATAGTGTGTCGAGTGGCGTACTTCTGCTTCTCCTACTATTTGTGTTGCTTCGCCCTTGCGTTTTGATCAATGGATTCTGCCGCCCGATTTCGTGGTCGGAGGGAGGGTGTGCTTGTTTCGTCGTGTTCTTCGTTGCGTTCTCCGTTGCGACTTCGTTGTGTGGCGGTGCATTTTGGCGGGAGAAATGCGCGTGGAGCAATCGTCCGTTGAAACGAGAACTTGGCGCTTCATTAGTCTTTCAAATTTAGTCCTGTTTGATCGGGAACAACCATTGAGTCGTACATGTCGTTCCCGCACAGATGTGTTCGCTTGTGGAAGCTTAGGTAAAATATTAATTAACACCAGTTGAGTTTCCTTCGAGGTGATAACGGTAAATTATTTTTTAATCTTATATTTGATGTCTATGACAAGACCTTCATTTCAGTCACCTATTACCAGAAATGGCATGATACACAGGACTGAATGGCGAACACACACATGACCGCAACTTCGTCTTTCGCCGCTCACAACATGCACAAGCGGGGAAGCATGCCGGTGGCGCGTCTTTTTACCAGCGATTCCGCCACGGGATTTGGAGTGAGATTGTGTTGATGTCCAAAGCACTGAAGTGCTTTTGGTGGCACGCGGAGAAGGCGATTGCAAATGCCGAAGTCATCATTCGCCACCTCATGGGAGGTCACAATCTCCCCGCTCCCTCTCTCTCTCTCTCTCTCTGGGTGTGTGGGTGAACAGTGTACTGCGACCTGTGCATTTGGAGAGAAACGGAACACAAGCAACACTCCATGGCGCAGTGCAATCTCCAACATCAAAGCAAATGACCATCTCGCATCGCTCTCTGCTCGTTTGGTACATTCACCATACATACCGCATGCGGACTCCACCCTGCAATAGTCGCAGAACACACACACTCTCTCGGGATGGTTTAAACAACCACCTACGGGGCTGTGATGTACAAGCTAATGATCAATGTGCCAACGGTGGATTGGTGCACACAACAAGGTATTATGACCTATGCTACGGTCATGGCTTCTGCCATACCTACAGCGACAGGCAACAAGCGCGGAACTTGCGGTGGCTGCATTTTTCGGCATTCGCATCTGTGTCTCTGTGTTTGGGCATTGGGTCTTGGGCGACATCGTTCTATTGCACAGAGTACGACTTCAGCCACCAAGGTGTTGGGTGGACGAAGGGTGGGAATGCATAACCTCCAAGCACACCATTGCGTTACGCAACTGTTTGGCGGTGCTGTTGGATAGATTTCAGTCCCATAGCCCAGCAGCGACAATTGTGGGAACCTCGTTCGCGAAAAAGTTAGCGCTCCACACTGCACCCTCGGAACCACCGAACGTGACATTGTCGCCCCCAACTTGTTGGTTATCAACGTCTGGAGAAGAAACCACCACACAGAAGCGTCGAAAGGCGCACCGAGACACGACGCGCCGAAGAAAACATCCACAGCATCTGCGGCATGACAGCGCAGAGCAGTCACAAACTCGCGCGAGCAAAAGAACCGGTCAATGTCGGTACAGACTCTGTGTTGCGCTGGTGCTGACCTTCACTCTTCTTCCGCAACAACAGGAACGACAACAACCGCCAACGACCCCAAACGGGACCGTAACACCACCTACAGCAATAGAAAACTGCATCGCCGTGATACTCCCAAAACACGATGGTCGCATTCCTCGGCTATCACAGCCATCACACACCAACATTCACGGGTGTGGGCTCTATTCGCATTGGCACAGAATATCTGTGTGAGTTTGCATTCAGTAGCCATATTTACTCCAGAGCGTGCTGAGCTCAACCCCAATCCAACCCCGACCCGCCTCAATTGCCAACCCACAGCTTCTCCCACATACCACGCAAACAACAATGGCAAGCACTGCGAACCGCACCTACAGGTACGACGCCACCTCGATGACATCATCGACATCATTGGCAGCATCGGACGACAAGTCGATCACGGCATATTCCACGATGCACGACACCACGGCGTCGCCCAGCAACATCGCGGATCATTATGATCACTCTCAACATGGCAGGGAACCAAGCGCTGCTGCGGCTCCCGGCCTTTTCAAAAAGAACCATGGAGGTGGCAACACCACAAGTTGTTATGGCAGAGACCAGGAACTGCAGATCCTGCATCAAGTCTTCAACCAGATGATGCATAAAAGCGCCGCAACTTCCCCAGTACCATCGACCATTGCTACCCTCCCATCGACTGCGTCATCGTCGTCAACATCATCGTCGATGGCATCTGCCTCCGCCAACACAGCCCAGCCGAACAATGACGATGCTTCGCCATTCATGCCGGCTGCATTCGTCTGGGGTGGAAGCGGAACCGGCAAGTCGCATCTAGTGGATGCCTTCTGCGATCAGATCCGCCACGAACAGCAGAACAAGAGCACAGGCATGGGCGTGCACATCCTCAAGGGCAAGTTCGAAAAGCACCAGCAGAACGATCCCTACTCCGCCATCACGCAAGCATTTTCAGGATGGTGCAATGCGCTGGCCACATCTACCGCCGCGCATACAAATATCGGCAAATCCAGCACCTCTGCTCCTGCACACAGGATGGATTTACAGCGGTTGCGAGCTCGGATCAAGGCAAGCACGTTGACATCCGAACAGATCAACCTCCTGCTGTCTTTCGTGCCATCACTCTCCATCCTTATGAACAACGACAGCACGGATCAGTCGGCAAAATCGAAATCAGGAGCACAAGCCAAGTCCTTGTCTCAATGTCAGCCCGGAGCGGCATCCGCTCAGATCACTGCCAATGACACTGTCTGGAACAGATTCCAGTACGCCTTCTCCCAGCTCTTGACCTCCATCTCATCGAAGGCATCCCCAATTATACTGGTGCTCGATGATCTGCAATGGGCATCCCAGCAGAGCATGGACCTCATGTCCACCACGATGGGCCATCCCAACTTCCTGTGGCTCGGCACGATCCGACAAGACTACAATCCCCACTCACCAACCGAGCTGCTGGATCTGGATCCCGATGTCCCATTCATGAAGCTGCTGAGTGAGATGCGTCAAGCTCAGGCACAGGCGCAAGAGCTACAGGATGAACCGTCTGTCGACAATGGCAGCGATGACGCTGACGGGGCCTCTCATGACGACAGTACTCTCGCAACACCGTACACCAACATCCATGTCGCAAACTTCACGAACCAACAGCTCCACTCATGGGTCACTCAACTCCTTCACCGGCACAACACCAGCAGTGTTGATATCGAGAATGGAGACGAGGATGATGACAATGCTCTCCCCATCAAAATCGCTGACTACCTCTTCAAGCAGACAAACGGAAACATCTTCCATTCTGTCCACTTGCTACAGGAACTGGAGCGCAAGGGCGTCCTCAAGTTCAACAGCCTATCTGCCCAATGGGAGCTGAAAGAGAATTTCAACATCGACGGAGCCGCAGGCTTCGGTCCGTCATCATTGACGGACCCCAGAGATGTCCTCCGTCTCATCTCATCCCAGATGAAGGCCCTGCCTGTCGCTCTCCAGAAGACCTTGGCCATCGCATCGTACATCAGGTCATCTTTCGATACCGAGTTGCTGCAAATCGTGCTGGACTACGAAGAGACATACAGCCAGGCCGGTGATGATATCATCGAGCGCGCTGGCAGACGCACCGGCTCTAGCCTTGCGCCAGTGCCGAGCGAATGCGACAGAACCCTTTCCGAGCTGCTGGAGCAAGCTGTGCTCGAAGGTCTGCTGCAGAACTCGATTGGTGGAACGATCTACCGCTTCACTCACGATCGCGCCCAGCAGGCAGCGCAGGAACTTGTCCCATACGGAGAGGTCCGCGCCAAGCTTCGGTTGCGCATTGGTCGATGTCTGTGGGAGATATGCACGAATACATCACTCAGCAGCAGACTGCATGGCTCTTCCCGTGCAGCCCACACACGAACGTCAATCGCCAATGATGCTGGCTTGATGTTCATCGCAACGGAGCACTTGAACTGCGCGGCGAGCAAGGACCATTTGGAAACGCTGCGGCGCAATCTTCAGACGGGCGAGCATGCACTGAAAATGGCCGCTCTTTCGCCGGCCGCAACGTACCTCCGGCATGCATCGGCTGCCCTTCGCAAGCTGAAGGGCGATCCCTGGAAGGACCATTACAACTTGGTTCTTCGGTTGCTTCATAGTCAGTGCGATGTCGAACTCTTGCTGGGCAACTACGAGCAAGGCTTCGCAATTGGCAACGAGGTTCTGGAACGCGCCGCATCCACGCAAGACACGCTTTCCACACGCGTGGCAATGGCGAAGGCTCTCAGTCAACAGGGCAAGAACGTAGAGGCACTACGCCTCAATGAGAAGGCCGCGCAACTCTGCGGTGCATATCCCAAACGCGGATACGCACTCCACGTTGCTTGCCAGATGATTTCGTTGAAATGTTACTTCGGCCGTGTCTCCAATGCTAAATTCTTGCGGCGAAGTCACGTGACAACAAATGCTCGACAACTGGTCTCGATGGAGGTCTTGCGGCAACTGGCCCTTCGTGCCTTTGTGTGCCAAGACTCCATTTCCGGGTTGCTGGGCATCACACGCATCGTCTCCCTCACGAGACGGGCGGGAATCTGCGGTGAGTCTGCAAATGGCTTCGCCATGTTGGCAATCATTTACAATGGCATCGGAGACTACAGAAACGCCAAGAGGTTCATCAAATTGGCTGAAGCTATCATCGACAGAGTTGGAGAGGACAACAAAGCTGCTGGGCAAGTATACCTGGTGGCATCGTCCTTCATCGATCCATTCTGTAGACCACCAGCGGACATCGTTGCCAACTTTCGACGAGCACGTATTTTGGCCATGAGAGCCGGCGACTTCGAGCAAGGCATATTGGCTCTGTTCGGCTCCATCTCGTACGCATTCATCCAAGGCTCTCCGCTCCCGGGTTTGATACCCGCGATCAACCAGCTCTTCGAGCAAATTCGAATGTACAAGAACAATGCCCACACGCATACCATCCGCGAGTACACCAACGGCGCCAAAAATATGATGGGCATCCTCCAAATCAATTGGGAGAGTTTCGCGGACATGAAGGCCCACGAACAGAGCGATGCCCTCACCCAGATCGCCGTCTACTGGAAGCGGCTGTTCCTCACCACCTACTTCGGAAGGTATAAGGATGCAGAAATGATCTACAAGAAGTTCAAGGCGGCCAAGCTCAACGCGACCGACTTCACTTCACAAACCACGATCCCACTCTTCACTGGCTTGATGGCGTCCAATCGGTACTGGCAAACTGACCAACGCAAGTATATCAAGGTACTGCGTCAATACAAGAAACAACTCAAGAAGATATGCGACACCAAGGGCAAGGCCGTGCTGAACCGCTACCTGCTTCTGCGAGCAGAAATGAAATCCATCACCTCCAGTGAGTCGATGCCAACGTACGTACGCCAATGTTATGACAAGGCAATTGGCGTCTCGCAACGCAACGGCCAAATCCACGAGGCCGGATTGGCATGCGAGATGGCAGGCGAGCACGTACTGAGATCCAGCATCGACAGCGATGATCTGGCAGGTCCTTACTTCACCCGAGCAATGGAGTTCTATCAGGCCTGGGGTGCAGCTGCCAAGTGTGACGACTTGCGCACCAAACGTGGCCAGTACATCAACGAGGAGCAACTTGGGAAAGCCACGCAGAGTAAGAAGATCGGAAGCAAGATGGTCGAGTTCTCCCCTCAGCACGGAATGGCAACTCAGTTTGATCTGGCGACGGTGTACACTCAGGAACATGCTGGCGGACCAACAGTATCAGTCAGGAACTCAGCAGCAAGCGCATCAAAAACTTCGACGATAAAGGAAGAAGTTGATGGAGAGCCAGGCAATCGCGTGTCCGGAAGCAACGGGGACTTACCGCCAGATGACGCGGATGACCATTCTGCTTTGACGGACATCTCATAACGTAGTTCGTCGGCAGTAGAAACACAACTGAATCGTCGTACATCATGCCTGTAGCATGGAATTGTGTTGCGGCACATGCCAATCATGGAATGACCTGTGATGATGTGGGAGCATAGGTGCTGGGCCCATGCATAATCGTAGGCTTGTTGATGCATGTGTCCACGCTGCTCGCGATATGGAAAGCACGAGCATGATACGGCCATGCCCTCTCGCGCAACCACCTACCAAGATCGGGATGAGGCCAACTCCTGGGCGGTACTATACATTGGCTTGAATCTATCGTCACACGCCAGAGCTGGCCCCCAGCTGGTGTGAAATGCGATGGCGAGCATCGTCGTCTCTGATGTCATCCGTTGATGTGTTGAGTTTGGACACGAGAAAAGTGTCTGGGAAGAAGATTGGCGCCATATTCTTCGTTTCAAGTGTGGAGTTGAATCCATGGAGTCAATGGCCTTGAAGGTTCCGGTCGATATCGATTTGTGGTTGCATTTGGACCAATGTCTGTTCGCTTCTCGTATGTTTGTGGGGTTGCGTCTGTTTCTCCCAACTGTTTGTTTGGTAGACCAACAGACATGAAAACTCAGCAAACCCTTGACATACAGTCACTACGCCAAACATGTCAACAAGCGATGGAAGGGATATCACGTTGATACTCTTGATAGGGACTGAATGTGGAGACGCCAAACCCCAAGGACGAAAAGACCAGAAAACAACGTTCTTCGCGGGTTGCGCCTGGCTTCGGCTGCGAAGTGATCATCTGCTGCTCCGTTTTCTCCGTGCGAGGGCATACTCGTAGTGGAGTAACCGTCGTCTTTGTTGCCGAACATCAGAGAACATAGAATGATGACACAAAAGTGCTCATAGATTCCGGGATTGCGTTTGGTGGGGCGTTCGGAGCGTGGGTGGGACTATTAGTTCGGAGACCTTCACAATGAAAGAGTGGAATCGCCTCTGTAGATAAAAAGGAGGCGCTGTGCTGAACGCGAAAGGCGTCTAATGCGTTCCTGTCCCACGGTTCTCGGTTGTTCCTCCCCAAACCAAACAAGGAAAACACAAAGGGTGTCAAGCGCTCCAACCGTGTTAGCGCACGCGTCCATCATGGAAGCGGCCTGGCCGAGCTTGAAGGCTCGTTGACAATTTCGATGTCACGCTTCACGCAAACATTCACCCTCGCAGCCCGCGCAGTTACGACTATGGCACGATGATGGTGGCCAAACAGTTTTCTTCTGCTTTCGTCAGACACGAAGGTACATGCATACCCAAAGCTCGTACGAGCGACAGCACCGCAACAATTGTTTCAGAGTGACCGAAGGAAACAGGGGAGGCATCATAATTACATACTCTATGCGTACTCCGCTTCCCCAGACTCGACTCAAGCCGACTCAACGATACCAACTCACAGCCTGATCCGCCGGCGACAAGGCCGACAATGGCGACAATGACAACAATGGCAAGCACTGTGAGCTGCAACGACGACGCCTCCTCGTTGGTGTCATCAAAGGCCAAGTCATCCGCGGCGACTTCCACGATGCACGACACCACAGCGTCGCCCAGCAACATCGCGGATCATGATCACTCTCGGCAACATGACATGGATCCGAGCGCTGCTGCGGCCCCCAGCCTTTTTGAGAAGAACCATGGAGGTGGCAACACCACAAGTTGTTATGGCAGAGACCAGGAACTGCAGATCCTGCATCAAGTCTTCAACCAGATGATGCATAAAGGCACCGCGACTTCCCCAGCACCATCGACCGTTACGGCCCAACCATCAACTGCAGCATCTTCGTCAACATCACCAGCATTGTCATCCTCTGTCCCTCCCCCCACCTCCACCTCCACCCACAAAGTTGGATCGAACAACAATGACGCTTCACCATCCATCCCGGCTGCATTCGTCTGGGGTGGAAGCGGAACCGGCAAGTCGCATCTAGTGGATGCCTTCTGCGATCAGATCCGCCACGAACAGCAGAACAAGAGCACAGGCATGGGCGTGCACATCCTCAAGGGCAAGTTCGAAAAGCACCAGCAGAACGATCCCTACTCCGCCATCACGCAAGCATTTTCAGGATGGTGTGCCGCGCTGGCCACATCTACCGCCACGCATACAAACATCGGCAAATCCAGCACCTCTGCTCCTGCACACAGGATGGATTTACAGCGGTTGCGAGCTCGGATCAAGGCAAGCACGTTGACATCCGAACAGATCAACCTCCTGCTGTCTTTCGTGCCATCACTCTCCATCCTTATCAACAACGACGCCAACAACGTCAACGACAATACCGACCAGTCGCCAAAGCCGCAATCCCAGTCACAACCACAACCACAACCACAACCACAACCCGAAGCGACTTCCTCTCAGATCACTGCCAATGACACTGTCTGGAACAGATTCCAGTACGCCTTCTCCCAGCTCTTGACCTCCATCTCATCGAAGGCATCCCCAATGATACTGGTGCTCGATGATCTGCAATGGGCATCCCAGCAGAGCATGGATCTCATGTCCACCACGATGAGCCATCCCAACTTCCTGTGGCTCGGCACGATCCGACAAGACTACAATCCCCACTCACCAACCGAGCTGCTGGATCTGGATCCCGATGTCCCATTCATGAAGCTGCTGAGTGAGATGCGTCAATCACAAGCACAAGAGGTGGGAGATGATGCATCACAGTGCGTTGACCATGACGACCGCACTCTCACATCACCATACACCAATATTCATGTCGCAAGCTTCACGAAGCAACAGCTCCACTCATGGATCACTCAACTCCTTCACCGGCACAACTCCATCGATGTCGACATACCCGTAGCGAGTGGTGACGAAGAAGATGGGGAAGATGAGGAAGATGATGCTCTCACCAAGATCACCGACTACCTCTTCAAGCGCACAAATGGCAACATCTTCCATTCTGTACAGTTGCTACAAGAGATGGAGCGCAAGAGCATCCTCCAGTATGACCGCATCATGTCCCAATGGGCGCTGAATGATGAGCTCGATACCGATGAGCTCTCCCAGTTCAGTTCATCGTCAACCAATTCAAGGGGTGTCCTCCGTCTCATCTCATCCCAGATGAAGGCTTTGCCTGTCGACCTGCAGAAAGCGCTGGCCATCGCATCGTACATCAGATCATCGTTCGATTCTGACTTGCTGCAGATCGTGCTGGACTACGAAGAGAAACACAACCGGGCCAGTGACGAGATCATCGAGCACTCCAGAGACCGTGCCAATTCCGACCCTGCACTTGTTGCGGACGAACGTGGCAGCGACCTTTCCGAGCTGCTGGAGCAAGCCGTGCTCGAAGGCCTCTTGCACAATGCCATCGGTGGAACCACCTACCGCTTCGCTCATGATCGTATTCAGGAGGCAGCCCGGGGACTGGTACCATTCGGTGAGGTCCGCACCAAGCTCCGGCTGCGTATCGGCCGATGTCTGTGGGAGTTGTGCACAGATACATCACTCAGCCACAGTCGTAGTCTGCAGGACTCTTCCTCCACAACTCATGCGCGCACTTCGGCTGGCAACGACACCAGTTTCATGTTCATAGCGACGGACCATCTGAACTGTGTGGCCAGCAAGGATCATTTGGAAACGTTGCAGCGCAATCTTCAAACGGGCGAGCATGCGCTGCAAATGGCCGCTCTATCGCCTGCTGCGACGTACCTCCGGCATGCATCGACAGCCCTCCGCAAGCTGAAGGGCAATCCTTGGGAGGACCACTACGACTTGGTGCTTCGATTACTCCGCAGTCAATGCGACATCGAACTCTTGCTGAGCAACTACGACCACGGTTTTGCGATTGGTGGCGAAGTTCTGAAGCGCGCCGAGCCCGCACGAGACACGCTTCCGACGCGTCTTGCTATGGTGAAGGCTCTCAGTCAACAGGGCAAGAACGCAGAGGCGCTCCACCTCAACGAGGAGGCGGCACAACTCTGTGGCGTGTATCCAAAGCGTGGGTACCTGCTTTGCCTTACTCGTCAGATGATGTCGCTGAAGTCATACTTCCGCCGTGTCTCCAACGAGGAGTTCCTGAGCCAAAGCCCCATGATGATCGACTCTCGACATTTAGCTTCGATGGATATCTTGCGCCAACTCATCCTCCGTGCATTCGTGTGCCAGGCCTTGCTCTCTGGAGTGCTGGGAATCGCACAGATCATCGCCCTCACGCGAAAGGAGGGGATATGTGGACAGTCGGCGTATGGCTTTGCTATGCTGGCGATGATTCAGAACACACTTGGCTATTGCGAGAGCGCTAGAAGGTTCGCAAGTTTGTCGAAGGCGATTGCTGAAAAGGTGGGAGACAACGACAAGGCTGTTGGAGCGGCATACTTTGTAACAGCTTCGTTCGTTTATCCATTCTATAGACGGCCGGCCGATGTCTTCGCCGATTATCGACGTGCGCATAGCCATGCTTTGCGAGCTGGCGATTTCGAGCGAGCCATCTTGAGCTTGTTTGCTTGCACCTTCTACGCATTCATCCAAGGATCAACACTTCCAGATTTGATGCCTGCAATCAGCCAACTCTTCGAACAAATTCGAATGTACAAGAATGATGCGCACACAATTACAATCACGGAATACACCGACGGAGCGAAACACATGATGGGTACCCTTTCAATCGAGTGGCAGAACCTCGCAGATCTGACACGTTTCGAACAGAGCGATGCCCTCACCCAGATCGCCGTCTACTGGAAGCGGCTGTTCCTCACCACCTACTTCGGAAGGTATGAGGATGCAGAAATAATCTACAAGAAGTTCAAGGCGGCCAAGCTCAAGGTGACCGACTTCACTTCACAGACCACGATCCCACTCTTCATTGGATTGATGGCCTCCAACCGATACTGGCAGACAAAGCAACGCAGGTACATCAAACTGCTCCGCAAATGCAAGAACCACCTCAAGAAGATATGCGACACCAAGGGCAAGGTCATACGCAATCGGTATCTGCTTCTGTGCGCAGAAACCAAATCCATCACCTCCAGCACAATCATGCCAACCTACGTCCGCCAGTGCTATGACAAGGCAATCGACCTCTCCCAGTGCAACGGCCAGGTCCACGAGGCCGGATTGGCATGTGAGATGGCAGGCGAGCACGTGCTGAGATCCAGCATCGACAGCGATGCTCTGGCCAGATCTTACTTCACCCGAGCAATGGAGTTCTATCAGGCCTGGGGTGCAGCTGCCAAGTGTGACGACTTGCGCACCAAACGTGGTAACTACATCAACGAGATGCAGATCAAGAGATCCGCGACGAACAGTATGCGTGGAGGCAGGATGGTTGAGTTCGCGCCTCAACACGGAATAGCGATCAACTTTGATCTGGCGACTATACATTCCCTGGAACATGCTGGCACGCCCACGATTTCGGGTAGGCACTCAACAACAAACGGCACAAAGGCTTCGACGGTGAAGGAAAGTGTTGATGGAGGACCGCACGGCCTCCATGGTGAGCGTGCGGAGGATGCGGATGATGGTGACGAGGATTCCGTGCTGACGGACATTTCATAAAGCGAAGCAATTCTAAACGATAGAATAATGCAATACCCAATACAAACAGAATCAGCCCCAATGTGTATTCTCATTCATCGGTGCCGACACAATCCAATGTCACGGCCACCTGGAAAGATCCGAATTAGGCCAACCCAATCCAGGTCGCGACCAACATTCGATCGTGTCAACTCCCGATGGTATGCTGCCAAGGCACTCCAATCCGCTGTCTCGGAACACCTTGTGAGATAGCCCAGATTCTTGCGAATGCTCAAAGGTAAACGGAGCCTGTACCAGGATGGTCCGATCGACAAGACCGCTCTGCAAAAACGAGATCGCCGTCCTTGGGCCACCTTCCACCATCACGGATGTGATGCCAAAGTGATCTGCCAAGTGCTGGATGATTGTTTCTGGAGGCAGAATCGAAGGAAAAGGAGACTGCGTCGGTACGAATGACGATGATCCTGCCGCTGCTTTCGCTGCTTTTGGTGATGTTGGGATCCCAACAAGGTGAACATCTGGATATCCATCCACTTGGGTAACTTGGCACTCCGACAACGATGGTGTTGGTCGATCGTCTGATGCATTGAATGCCCCTGGAGAAGAAGAAGAATAAGAAGAAGAATAGCAGCCATGATACACGATCGTTCTATGTCCATCTTGAAAGATGTGATACCGCGACATGTCCAACGACTGCCTCGAGTCCAATATCACGCGATATGGCTGTTCCGTAGCTGTCACACGACGGACCGTCAGACTGCAATCGTCATCCTCAACCGTCTTGCGACCCACCAGCACTGCTTGGCAGTCACGTCGCAATCGATGCACCATGTCCAGGCTATCGCTGCATGTGAAGCGCACGGACACTTCTGCCGATGTGTCCGCCACCGCCCAATTCTGATCAACGGCGATCTTCAACGTGACACCTTGAACGAAGCGATTGTCAGCATCGTTGGTGTCGCTTTCGTCGTTGTCGCTGTCACTGTCGCTGTGATCCTCATCGTTGGGAATGGCGGCTGCGCGAAGCAAAGAAGCCGTAGATGGGATTGGACGGACCACCGGCAACACATGCGACAACGAGTATGATCGTCTCTGTTTGTGCGGCGAGAAGCGAGCGACTGTCGGCCATGCATTAACGTTGATGCTCGTACTTCTGCTCTGCCATGGTGACAGATGTAACGTACGGATGATGATGCAGAAGGAAAAGTAGGCAGCAAGGCAGGAAGAGGAACGCATACGTGCCCTCAGTGGCATGATTTCAGCAGCAAGAGTGGCAAGAGTGATTGTGGGGGATCGTTGACGATGGATGTTGCTTCACGACTTGCCTTGCTTGATTGATCGATTGATTGATTGATTGATTGATTGGTGGATTGGACCTCCCAAACAATGATGTGATCTGTTGAGTTTGTGTGTGAGAAAATTGGAAGGAGAATTGGATGGCGCCAATCATTGGGGGTGACGAACGATCCATCTTCCACGCCCCCTAATACTAGGGGTGGATGTCATTCACCCCCTTCAGTTTTGGCGCGAAACGCAAATCGCTCATTCATCACACACAACAACACCAACACCAACACCAACACCAACACCAACAAGAACAAGAACACTCTGCGATGCATGGCGACACATGAGCATCCGTACGTATTATGACACATCGCCATGGTGCTCCGAAAACGAGACGGCACCCTGCTGAGCTCTGCAGTCAATGAATCACCATCCATGATCAACCCTCCAGGTGGTGATGCCGAGCGCACGGATAATGACGACGACGGTGGAGACGGACGAAGCAGCAGATGCGAATACACGCGTGGTCGTGAAAGTGGCTCCGATCATCAACGCAACCAGCAATCCCAACGATGCAAGTGCAGAAACAGAGGCAGAGGAGGAGGAGGCAAACGTACAAGCTTCATCGTGGTCTTCATGATCATCGCTGCGCTCAATCTTCGACTGATGTTGTCGTGTCTCATCCATTTGAAGGATTTCCTTCACATTGACCCTTCGACGACATTCAATGCAACGCAAAGAGATGCGGCGACGGCAGAGTCGGAATTGAAGCACATTCTGCTGTACACCAAATACTGGGGCGAAGATGGCTTTCAATTTGGGACGAACGGGCAGGAGCCATTCCTTCGATATGGTTGCCCAGTGGATGCGTGTTCTGTTACGCACGAGCGCAGCCTCTTGGGTGCAACGGGAGATTTCGACGCTGTGCTATTTTCGGGCGTCAGCTCCGACTGGAATGAACAACGAGACGATACATCTCAGTGGCGGCAGCCTCACCAACGATTCGTGCTCTTTGCGATGGAATCACCAATTCACTTTGGTCTGGACTGGCCAAAGTACAATGGGTTCTTCAACTGGACGATGACTTACCGCACGGACAGCGATTTTCCTCGTCCCTACGGTTGGATTGGAGCCAAGAAGGGCAGCATTATCGAAGGCGATCCTCGACACAACGGCATAGGCGGCAGCAGCACCCCCGAATCGCCCAACTGGATTCCGTACGATGCAGGCCAATTCATCCAACAGGTTCTCCCAACAAAGCCACAATCCTTTCGTGACCTGGCCTGGCGTCCCAAGATGGTGGCCTGGATCGTTGGCAACTGCCGCCCGACAGCATCCATGAGGAACGAGTACGTCCAAGAACTTTCCAAGCACATCCCGGTGGACATCTTCGGTTCCGCCAAGCGTTGCATCGCGCAAACCCCCATCCCCTGCGACAAGTCGTATTCCGTGCACAACCATGGCGTTGACAATTGCACCCAGACCGTGATGCGAGACTACAAGTTCTACCTCTCCTTCGAAAACTCCCTCTGCATCGATTACGTGACCGAGAAGTTCTTTGGTCGGATGCAGCAATCCATACTGCCCGTCGTGCTCGGCGCGGCGAACTACTCTGCCATCGCACCACCGCATTCGCATTTGAACGTGTTGGACTTTGCAAGTCCGAAGGCATTGGCGGACCATCTTTGGTATTTGCATGATCATCCTGAGGAATACTTGTCATATTTCTGGTGGAAGGATCACTACGACGCTGTCGCACCGTGGACTACAACTGACATGGGTGTCGATCGCCAGCAGCATATTTCGCAAACGCCACCCGCGTCCCAACAGGAAGGTAGAAACAATTTTGGTCACGCCATGTGCAGCCTGTGTTCGAGGCTCCATGGCCCGGCGCAGCAACGCAAGACGTATGAAGACTTGATGGATTGGTGGCAGACGCAATCCCAGTGCGGTAAGGGGCTGCGCAAACTCCAATCCAGACTGATGCAAGGACGTGGCCCATTCAGATGAAGTATGCTTGAGAAGGCCTGAGAGTAGAATAGAGGAGAGCAGAATGGACTACCTATTCGATTACCTGCCAAGCGGTGACTGCACAAAACGGTGACCGGCAGTGCAAGACATAGTTACTGAAGTTCATCGCAGTGTATTGCATTGCATTGCATTGCATTACATCCACATGAGTGTACGTGAGCGTGGCGGAATTTACTCGTTGAAATGCGGCGGTGGGATTTGAAGTTCAATCCATAAGTATTGCTTTCGTTGTTCCTTCGCTGCCGTTCGTCAATTGGACGAATGAGTTCGAGATTGCCCCGGCCATGCTGCGGCAGGACGGGTCAGGATCATCGTGTGCGATATCTGCTAGCTGCCTTGCAAAAGAGCCATTCTCCAAACCTGCTGCTAAGATTTGATACAGCTTGTCTTGTGGGAGTCGCACGATGGCCGTGGCACAGGCCATGAGAACTCCCATGCGGACATCTGCGACTTCGGCATCTCGGAATGGCCACGCCAGTTCCAGCAAGTCCCACGCCATGACGTTCGTGCCTGGGGCATACCCAGATCCTTCGACCACACGCCCCAACGTCACGAAGATGTTGGCGAGGAGCCGAGATCCGCTCGGGCCTGTCCACATTGCTTCGTTGTGCTCCGCCGCAGGTAGATGCGGTGGCGTTGGTGGTGATGGCGCTGATGATGGCGTTGAGGATGGCACCACGGATGATTTGGTCGATTTCATGAATTTCGAGACGATTGAGTAAAACCAGATTGGTGCGACTGGACCAAGCTTATTGCTCTGGCCAGAGGCTGTTGCTGTTGTTGTCGTTGCTGTGCGCGATCGCTTGCGGCGTGTCTGCGACTCCAGCTTGGCCACCTGGAACGAGGAAGATGTCGATGAAGTCAGCGAATGTTGATTCTGCGCGTTTCGCGGGGCGGCCTCGTCCGCCTGCAGCGAGAGAGTTCCGCCCACACTCAGCTCAGCAGCCGATGCCTGCAGTGCGGAAAGAATGTTGAGACGGTCGCTGAGCGACATGTTGTCCTCGAATAGTTCGTCGATCAATCGATTTCCCACGATCAAAGGTGTTTGCGTGGTCAAGGCAACCAGATTGGAATGGAGCATGTCGGTGAAGTTGTCCATGTCGTACATGTTCTGCATGCGCAAGAGCTGCATCGCAAGCGATGTGGCGATATCCGGGAGATTCAACGGTTGGGACCGTATGAGTCTGGGGAGCTCCTGTAGTGCCATGCGATGCTGGCTTGATGCGGTCTCATCCTTTTCGCTCGCGCGCAAGTACTCCAGACACTTCTCCAAGTACAGCGGCCTTGCAACTTCCAAAAGATCCTCTTCGTCATCTTCGATATCATACGGCACCAAACCGGGATCATCGCTCCAGATTGACTCCTCGTCACCATCAGCATCGTCACGCGCGCTCGTCTCGTCGTTGATGTTGGTAAAGCTGTTGCTGCGTCCGTCCGGAATGGTCGGAGTAATTGTATGGCTGGTGGTTGCATGTTCGTTGTTCAGATCATCATCTTCATCGTCAGACTCCACCACAGCATCCGGGTCCAACAACGAGAGGCCGCTCTTCTTTGCTGGCTTGGTCCGTTGCGAGCTCTTTCGTGTCACTGGCGGTTCTTCTTCTGCCGCAGCTTTTTGTCGCGCTTCTGACGGCATTGGCTTCGATTCCTGCAATGATCTTTGCAGGGGTTCCTCGCGTCTTTCATCGCTTTGCATGCTCCCGATGCGACTGATGAAAAGCAGCTCCACGTCGCTGTTTTGTGACACTTCCTCAAATTGGATCGGCTTGCCCAAGTGCCCAGAAAGGAGAATCGCAGCACGTATCCCATCCCTCCTCACGCTGGAGACTGCTGATTCCAACCGATGCGTTGTGCCGTGCAGCACGCATTCCGTGATTTTGTGGTTGATTTGCTGCAGCAACTTGAGGCCAATCAGGATCAGCCTTGTAACATGCTGCTGCATGCGAAGATCGGTCTGCTGCACAAACATGCTCGTCGACCACGTCTCAAGCAACGTCGTGAGGTGCCGTTGGAAGAGAGGATCTGCGGATTGCGTTGACGAATCCACAGCATTCCCAGTTGCGTTGATGCCTGAGCTATGAGAGATCCCTTCGTACTCATCGTCTGAATCGTCGCTGGTGTTGTCGCTGTTGTCGTCGCTCCCCGAGATTGCCGGTCCATGCGTCGAATTGGCCTTCGTTCTTTGTGAACCACTGATCGTGAACAGCAAGTTCATGACCTGCGCACAAAGGTCGCGATCCTGGGCATCGTCAGATGGAATGGATGAGGAATGAAATGCCATCAATCGCAAGAAGGCGCTTTGCTGGTCTGCGGATTCCTTGAGCACATGCTTTGCGATCTGATTGCAGCTTTCACGTTGATACGAAATGCACGTGGTAGTGATGGAGTATTGGACGAATGATCGCACGAAGGTGGCTGTTTCTCTTGGGGATATCGATGGAATCATTTTGTTGAGGTTGGCCAAGAGGAATGCTTCGCAAGGCTGATCGCTCGTGTGGATATGCTCCAAAGATGCGACGAAGGACATGGTCCCGCTGATCGCATGATCGCATCTGTGCGTGCGGATCAATTGAACGAGGAGCGTCTTGAGAAATGCCTCTGCAAACGCAGCCTCGCTGCAGCTTCGGCGGCTACTGTTGTTCTTCCTGCTGATCCACTTGTCTCCTCGTTCAAGGTGGTATACGCGCTCCAAGCCACAACGAACGATGCGAGGAAAGAATCGGTTGCCCGTGCTCCATGTGGGAACTGCGAGTTTCCCGGCGAGACAAGCGTTGGAGATGATCCTTGGCAAGAGAAGTATCCCCGTATGTACCAAGGAATCCAATTCGATCTGATCCGAACTCGTTGAGGTATGTCTTGCAGCACTGAGAGCACTATTTGCTTCGCTGTTGCTAACATCCTGAAACTGCTGCGCTTGCTTCCGCCGTCGTCCTGACGTGCACAGCATTCGGTAGATTGTGGACAGGGAGTTCCGCAGCAGGTTGGTAGTTGCGATGGCATCCCCTTGCTTCCCTTTGTGTTTGATGCCACCATCTTCTTTCTGGTTGAGGGAGCTGACATGATTGAGGCATATGATGGAAGCTGTGACGCAAGGAATGATCCCCAATCCATCCAGGATTTCCTTGCAAACCTGGTTGAGCTCATCATCCATGCCTTGCACAGTTACTGCTTCAAATAGCGAACGCACAATGCCTTGCCTTTCCGCGGATGGTAGCGGTCGAATTGTGCCGTGCGTAGATGCTCCTTCGCCCACTTGAGCACCATCCTCCAGTTCCAACCCCGACTTCGACTCCAACTCCAGCTTCAACGTTCGCTGCAGATGAGCGTCCAATTCGTGGAGTGCGCGGAGCTGATCATCTCGGGTTTGTGCGGAACAGCATGTTTCCATCAGCGCAGTCAGACCTTCCAGCTTGTCTGTCCCATCGTTTGACGATTGCGCATCATAGCCGCATGAACGTGATCTCTCGGCTCCGCTCGATGCTTCTGTCGACGCAGTAGGATGCATTGTTGTCATGGTGCTCTTGTCCGAACTCGTATCTTGTTGTTGCTGCGAGAGTTCTGTTGGTGTTGCCGCCTCCTTCTGTTCTCGTGGGTGTGTGTTGTTCGCGATGCGTCCGCCTCGTCGCGTTTCGCTTCGTTTCGTTCTCCATCCACAAATTGACGAACAGTTTGTCCTCAGAAAGACGACCAATTGGACCATACTTATTTTGGCAACAACAATGCATTTTGATACGAAACACAGTCGAAAATGAAGAAGCACAAGTGATCTGTTGAGTCCGTGACTCCTTCGGTCCCGGTTTTCTGTCAAAATTGCTTGATACGATTCGGCAACAAGAACAACACCCACAGATCCAGCAACAGTCGATGTTGCCGTTCGAGGAGCCACCTGCGCTACCGAACGCTCAATCTCGCACTCTCTCTCCTTGCTCATGGACGGACCACTCCGCATACTTGACAAATCGATCGCGCCGAAGGCTGCCTTGTCGGAACTCACCGACTCATCAGAAGATTGCAAGAGATCTTTACCTTTCATTGAGACGAGTCCGTGCAGATGTGTGATTGAAATGCTCTCTTGGACCAAACGGCATCTTGGAAGAGGAGCTCTGCCTTGAATGCGGTTCATGGATGGAGCGCGCCCTTTTCTCCTCACTGCTTCGAGAAGTCGCTCATGTATGCAGCACTGATTCACTGCCAGGGACGACTGATGAGGTCGTTGCCTTCTCCGGCTGGTTGGGAATGAATAATTTGCTTGTTGTCCGATGGAAGAAGATGAAGCGATTCCTCTGATTTGTCTGGCTTCGTGTTGTTGAGTCGCAGACAACAAACATGACTACGTGGCAGTGGTCGCTGGATAGATCAGTAGGCCACATTCCTATCCATCGCAACATCGTAGATATGCTCCTCACGCAAAAGTGTTCCCCTTCCACTGTTGAGGCGCAACTGTCGCAAAGAAACCGAGGGAAGCAAATTTTGTCTCCAGACCACCAATCATCCTTCGAGCACGAGCCACATCTCTGTGGAATTTGTCAGGGACGTCTACTCCAGTGGCGTTCATCGTCACAGATCCAGCAGGATTCACGACCCCAAAAGGTCTGCAAAGGCCTTTTCATTTTATATTCTCTCCACAAGAATGCAAGGAGAGAGTTATGTTGGAGCTTAACGATGAACCGCGACAAGTGCTCAGAAAAAGTGAGCTATCAGAGGGTACATTGGCTTGAATCTATCGTCACACGCTAGAGCTGTCCCCCAGCTGGTGTGAAATGCGATGGAGAGCATGATCGTCTCTGATGTCATCCGTTGATGTGTTGAGTTTGGGCATGGGAAAAGTGTCTGGGAAGAAGATTGGCGCTAGATTCTTCGTTTTAAGTGTAGAATTGAATCCATGGAGTCAATGCCTTTGAAGGTTCCGGTCGATATTGATTTGTGGTTGCATTTGGACCAATGTCTGTTCGCTTCTCGTACGTTTGTGGGGTTGCGTCTGTTTCTCAAAGCTACTTGTGTGTCTGTCTGTTTGTTTGATCATCCAACAGACACAAAAACTCAAGAAATCCGTGACATACAGTCACGACATCAAACATTTCATCACTAAGCTGTGAAAGGGACATCACGTTGACACTTTCGATAGGGACAGAATGTGGATAAGCGCTTTGTGCGTATCGTGCCCGACTTCGGCCGCGAGGTGACCATCGGCGGTTCCACTTCCCGTCCGCGAGAGTATCGTGGAGTAATCGTGGTCGTTTGTTTCCAAACGAATGGGAACATGAAATGATGGTACAAGAGAAGATAAGTAGTGGGATTTTGTTTTTGATGGTCGCGAGTTCGTTTCTTTTGCGGCTGCCTTCTGTCCACGGTTTTCTGCGGTGTTGCTGTGGTGATAGCAGGCATCGACATGGGTCAATAGCAGGCATGGATGTGGGTTGGATGTAGGCATCAGCACGAGTTGAATGCAGGCTGTGTTCACGATGCTCCGTGGCCTTGCACTCCATGGCCTTGCGCTCCGTTGTCCATTTGCATTTCGTTCATCCATTCGGTGTTGTTGTGGGTTACGGTCGATAATGTCTTGGGATCGTGTGGATGATTCTTTGCTTTTGGAGAAGCGCACTGTGTCAGCTCAAATCTCGTTATGACATGGCGTGGACAGAATACACGCAGAACGTCTTTCTTTGGCGAAGGCACGTGTCTGCGTCGTCACAGACCCACCACATAGCAGGAATGTGTCATAAACGCCACACAGGGTGAAAATGGATTCCCAGATTGCGTTTGGTGGGGCATTTGGAGCGTGGTTGGGGCTATTAGTTCGCAAACCTTCACAATGAAAGAGTGGAATCGCCTCTGTAGATAAAAAGGAGGCGCTATGCTGAGTTCTCCCTCCTCAAAACCAAACAAGAAAACACACAAAGGGCGTCAAGCGCTCCAACCGTGTTAGCGCACGCGTCCATCATGGAAGCGGCCTGGCCGAGCTTGGTGAAGGCTTGTTGACAATTTCGATGTCACGCTTCACGCAAACATTCACCTCACAGCCCGCACAGTTACGGCTATGACACGATGATGGTGGCCAAACAATTCTCTTCTGCTTTCTTCAGACACAAAGGTACATGCATACCCAAAGCTCGTACGAGCTACAGCACCGCAACAATTGTTTCAGAGTGACCGAAGCAAACAAGGGAGGCATCATAATTTCATTCTCTATGCGTACTCCGCTTCCCCAGACTCGACTCAAGCCGACTCAAGCCGACTCAAGCCGACTCAACGATACCAACTCACAGCCTGATCCGCCGGCGACAATGGCGACAATGACAACAATGGCAAGCACTGTGAACTGCATTGATGATGCCTCCTCGGTGTCATCAAAGGCCAAGTCATCCGCGGCGACTTCCACGATGCACGACGCCACAGCGTCGCCCAGCAACATGTCGGATCATGATCACTCTCGGCAACATGACATGGAACCGAGCGCTGCTGCGGCCCCCAGCCTTTTCGAGAAGAACCATGGAGGTGGCAACACCACAAGTTGCTATGGCAGAGACCAAGAATTGCAGATCCTGCATCAAGTCTTCAATCAGATGATGCACAAAGGCACCGCGACTTCCCCAGCACCATCGACCGTTACGGCCCAACCATCAACTGCAGCATCTTTGTCAACATCATCAGCATTGTCATCCTCTGTCCCTCCCTCCACGTTCACGCCCACCTCCACCTCCACCTCCACCCACAAAGCTAGATCGAACAACAATGACGCTTCACCATCCATCCCGGCTGCATTCGTCTGGGGTGGAAGCGGAACCGGCAAGTCGCATCTAGTGGATGCCTTCTGCGATCAGATTCGCAATGGACAGCAGAACAAGAACACAGGCATGGGCGTGCACATCCTCAAGGGCAAGTTCGAAAAGCACCAGCAGAACGATCCCTACTCCGCCATCACGCAAGCATTTTCAGGATGGTGTGCCGCGCTGGCCACATCTACCGCCGCGCATACAAACATCGGCAAATCCAGCACCTCTGCTCCTGCACACACGATGGATTTACAGCGGTTGCGAGCTCGGATCAAGGCAAGCACGTTGACATCCGAACAGATCAACCTCCTGCTGTCTTTCGTGCCATCACTCTCCATCCTCATCAACAACGATGCCAACAACGTCAACGACAATACCGACTGGTCGCCAAAGCCGCAATCCCAGCCACAACCCGAAGCGACTTCCTCTCAGATCACTGCCAATGACACTGTCTGGAACAGATTCCAGTACGCCTTCTCCCAGCTCTTGACCTCCATCTCATCGAAGGCATCCCCAATGATACTGGTGCTCGATGATCTGCAATGGGCATCCCAGCAGAGCATGGATCTCATGTCCACCACGATGAGCCATCCCAACTTCCTGTGGCTCGGTACGATCCGACAAGACTACAATCCCCACTCACCAACTGAGCTGCTGGATCTGGATCCCGAAGTCCCGTTCATGAAGCTGCTGAGCGAGATGCGTCAAGCACAAGCACAAGCACAAGCACAAGAGGTGGAAGATGATGCATCGCAGTGCGTTGACCATGACGACGGCACTCTCACACCACCATACACCAATATTCATGTCGCAAGCTTCACGAAGCAACAGCTCCACTCATGGATCACTCAACTCCTTCACCGGCACAACTCCATCGATGCTGACATACCCGTAGCGAGTGGTGACGAAGAAGATGAGGAAGGTAATGCTCTCACCAAGATCACCGACTACCTCTTCAAGCGCACAAACGGCAACATCTTCCATTCTGTACAGTTGCTACAAGAGATGGAGCGCAAGAGCATCCTCCAGTATGACCGCATCATGTCCCAATGGGCGCTGAATGATGAGCTCGATACCGATGAGCTCTCCCAGTTCAGTTCATCATCAACCAATTCAAGGGGTGTCCTCCGTCTCATCTCATCCCAGATGAAGGCTTTGCCTGTCGCCCTGCAGAAGGCGCTGGCCATCGCATCGTACATCAGATCATCGTTCGATTCTGACTTGCTGCAGATCGTGCTGGACTACGAAGAGAAACACAACCGGGCCAGTGACGAGATCATCGAGCACTCCAGAGACCGTGCCAATTCCCACCCTGCACTTGTTGCGGACGAACGCGGCAGCGATCTTTCCGAGCTGCTGGAGCAAGCCGTGCTCGAAGGCCTCCTGCACAATGCCATCGGCGGAACCACCTACCGCTTCGCTCATGATCGCATTCAGGAGGCAGCCCGGGGACTGGTTCCATTCGGAGAGGTCCGCACCAAGCTCCGGCTGCGTGTCGGCCGATGTCTGTGGGAGTTGTGCACGGATACATCACTCAGCCACAGTCGTAGTCTGCAGGACTCTTCCTCCACAACTCATGCGCGCACTTCGGCTGGCAACGACACCAGTTTCATGTTCATAGCGACGGACCATCTGAACTGTGTGGCCAGCAAGGATCATTTGGAAACGTTGCAGCGCAATCTTCAAACGGGCGAGCATGCGCTGCAAATGGCCGCTCTATCGCCTGCTGCGACGTACCTCCGGCATGCATCGACAGCCCTCCGCAAGCTGAAGGGCGATCCTTGGGAGGACCAGTACGACTTGGTGCTTCGATTGCTCCGCAGTCAATGCGACATCGAGCTCTTGCTTGGCAACTACGACCAAGGTTTCGCAATTGGCAACGAGGTTCTGGATCGCGCCACATCCATCGATGACAGGCTTCCTACATATGCCACAATGGGAAGGGCTCTGGGCCATCAAGGCGAGCACACCCAAGCACTGCGACTGAGCGAGAAGGCCGCGCAGCTATGTGGCGCGTATCCCAAGCGCGGGTACTTGCTTCATGTTGCTCGCCAGATGATGTCGCTGAGGTCATACTTCCGTCGTGTCTCCAATGAGGAATTCTTGCGACGAACCCCGATTGTGACAAATCCAAAACATGTGACATCCATCTTGCTCCTGTACAACATAATATCTCGCGGCTTCATCAGCAACGACACGATATCGTGCTTGTTGGGCGTGGTGTGCATGATCAACTACACGAGGCGCGTAGGATTTCGCGGGGAGTCAGGCTATAGCTTTTCCATCCTGGCGACAGTGTACAATAGCCTTGGAGATCCCAAGAGCGCTCGGAGATACATCGAACTGGCAAAAGCGATTGTCTGCAAGGCCAACACTCTCAGCACCGCCGATGGGACGGTGTATTTGATGGCAGCAACATTCATCGAGCCATTCTACAAGTCGCCCTCCGAGATCGCGCAAGACTTTCGGACTGCGTACATGGAAGCGATGTCGGCGGGGAATTTCGAAATTGGCATTTTGGGGCGTTTTGGGAGCATCGTCTACGCTTTCGTCCAGGGTTATCCTCTTGCGACCCTGTTGCCCAACATCGATTCAGTCTTGGAACAAGAAAAAGCGTTGAAGGTCAGCTCGCATAAGCATTCCACCAGAGAGTACAGCAACAGCGTCAAGCAGATCGCAGGTACACTTTCGATTGATTGGCAGAATTTCACAAACGTGAATGGGCATGACAACGACAACCACCTCTCCGACGTCGCTGTCTACTGGAGGCATCTGTTCCTTTCCATTTACCTTGGCAGATATGAACTTGCAGAGATCGTGTATGACAATATGACGGCAACTAAAATGGGAGGCGACGACTTCACTTCACAAACCACGATCCCACTCTTCATTGGATTGATGGCCTCCAACCGATACTGGCAGACAAAGCAACGCAGGTACATCAAACTGCTCCGCAAATGCAAAAAACAACTCAAGAAGATATGCGACACCAAGGGCAAGGTCATACGCAATCGGTATCTGCTTCTCTGCGCAGAAACCAAATCCATCACCTCCAGCACAACAATGCCAACGTACGTCCGCCAGTGCTATGACAAGGCAATCGACCTCTCCCAGTGCAACGGCCAGATCCACGAGGCCGGATTGGCATGCGAGATGGCAGGCGAGCACATACTGAGGTCCAGCATCGATGGCGATGATCTGGCAGGTCCTTACTTCACCCGAGCAATGGAGTTCTATCAGGCCTGGGGTGCAGCTGCCAAGTGTGACGACTTGCGCACCAAACGTGGTAACTACATCAACGAGAGGCAGATCAAGAGATCCGCGATGAACACTACGTGTGGAGGCAAGATGGTTGAGTTCGATCCCCAACATGGAATGGCGACCAACTTTGATCTGGCGACTGTACATTCCCTGGAACATGCTGGCACGCCCACGATTTCGGGTAGGCACTCAACAACAAACGGCACAAAGGCTTCGACGGTGAAGGAAAGTGTTGATGGAGGACCGCACAGCCTCCATGGTGAGCGTGCGGAGGATGTGGATGATGGTGACGAGGATTCCGTGCTGACGGACATTTCATAAAGCGAAGCAATTCTAAACGATAGAATAATGCAATACCCAATACAAACAGAGTCAGCCCCAATGTGTATTCTCATTCATCGGTGCCGACACAATCCAATGTCACGGCCACCTGGAAAGATCCAAATTCGGCCAACCCAATCCAGGTCGCGACCAACATTCGATCGTGTCAACTCCCGATGGTATGCTGCCAAGGCGCTCCAACCCGCTTTCTCGGAACACCTCATGAGATAGCCCAGATTCTTGCGAATGCTCAAAGGCAAACGGAGCCTGTACCAGGATGGTCCGATCGACAAGACCGCTCTGCAAAAACGAGATCGCCGTCCTTGGGCCACCTTCCACCATCACGGATGTGATGCCAAAGTGATCTGCCAAGTGCTGGATGATTGTTTCTGGAGGCAGAATCGAAGGAAAAGGAGACTGCGTCGGTACGAATGACGATGATCCTGCCGCTGCTTTCGCTGCTTTTGGTGATGTTGGGATCCCAACAAGGTGAACATCTGGATATCCATCCACTTGGGTAACTTGGCACTCCGACAACGATGGTGTTGGTCGATCGTCTGATGCATTGAATGCCCCTGGAGAAGAAGAAGAATAAGAAGAAGAATAGCAGCCATGATACACGATCGTTCTATGTCCATCTTGAAAGATGTGATACCGCGACATGTCCAACGACTGCCTCGAGTCCAATATCACGCGATATGGCTGTTCCGTAGCTGTCACACGACGGACCGTCAGACTGCAATCGTCATCCTCAACCGTCTTGCGACCCACCAGCACTGCTTGGCAGTCACGTCGCAATCGATGCACCATGTCCAGGCTATCGCTGCATGTGAAGCGCACGGACACTTCTGCCGATGTGTCCGCCACCGCCCAATTCTGATCAACGGCGATCTTCAACGTGACACCTTGAACGAAGCGATTGTCAGCATCGTTGGTGTCGCTTTCGTCGTTGTCGCTGTCACTGTCGCTGTGATCCTCATCGTTGGGAATGGCGGCTGCGCGAAGCAAAGAAGCCGTAGATGGGATTGGACGGACCACCGGCAACACATGCGACAACGAGTATGATCGTCTCTGTTTGTGCGGCGAGAAGCGAGCGACTGTCGGCCATGCATTAACGTTGATGCTCGTACTTCTGCTCTGCCATGGTGACAGATGTAACGTACGGATGATGATGCAGAAGGAAAAGTAGGCAGCAAGGCAGGAAGAGGAACGCATACGTGCCCTCAGTGGCATGATTTCAGCAGCAAGAGTGGCAAGAGTGATTGTGGGGGATCGTTGACGATGGATGTTGCTTCACGACTTGCCTTGCTTGATTGATCGATTGATTGATTGATTGATTGATTGGTGGATTGGACCTCCCAAACAATGATGTGATCTGTTGAGTTTGTGTGTGAGAAAATTGGAAGGAGAATTGGATGGCGCCAATCATTGGGGGTGACGAACGATCCATCTTCCACGCCCCCTAATACTAGGGGTGGATGTCATTCACCCCCTTCAGTTTTGGCGCGAAACGCAAATCGCTCATTCATCACACACAACAACACCAACACCAACACCAACACCAACACCAACACCAACACCAACACCAACAAGAACAAGAACACTCTGCGATGCATGGCGACACATGAGCATCCGTACGTATTATGACACATCGCCATGGTGCTCCGAAAACGAGACGGCACCCTGCTGAGCTCTGCAGTCAATGAATCACCATCCATGATCAACCCTCCAGGTGGTGATGCCGAGCGCACGGATAATGACGACGACGATGGAGACGGACGAAGCAGCAGATGCGAATACACGCGTGGTCGTGAAAGTGGCTCCAATCATCAACGCAACCAGCAATCCCAACGATGCAAGTGCAGAAACAGATGCAGAGGAGGCAAACGTACAAACGTCATCGTGGTCTTCGTGATCATCGCTGCGCTCAATCTTCGACTGATGTTGTCATGTCTCATCCATGTGAAGGATTTCCTCCACATTGACTCTTCGATGACATTCAATGCAACGCGAAGAGGCGCGGCGACTGCAGAGTCGGAATTGAAGCACATTCTGCTGTACACCAAATACTGGGGCGAAGAGGGCTTTCAATTTGGGACGGACGGACAGGAGCCATTCTTCGATCGCATTGCAGCGATTTTCATTCAAACACACTTCAAACAATGCATGAACGCCAATGAGGAAAAGTGATGCGGTACTCTACAAGCTTCTGCCGTATGCCTGTCGCTGGAGTACCCTGCGTCAGTTGTTCAGTATTCAATTTCACCGTTCCACATCTTGTCAATCGTCTGATGTGCGTGTATGTATGGTTCCTAATCCCGAAGAATGACTGCCCTGCGGACACCCACTGTCTTCTTCATGATAGCGGGATCGTCCGGCAATCCTGGCGTCTTCATCATGCGCTCGATGGTGTCGAATCCGCTGATGACCTTGGCAAAGCAAGGATCCCCGCCCGGACCCTGTCCGCCGGGACCATGTGCGCCGATGTTTTCGTGCAAGTTGATGTAGAACTCGGGTCCTGCCGGACGTCCTGCGAATCCCATCGTCCATGGGTGATGCGTGAAGTCTGGGTTGTATTCCTGGAAGTAGAGCGACTTGAAACCGGATTCTTCGTACCTCTTGAGGATGGCTTCGCTTGCGGTGTTGGTGAGCTTGGATCGTGGCCCGGCCTGCACGACGTGCGGGACGTTGATGTAGAAGCTGTTGGTTTGGAAGAGCTTTTGGTCGACCTGTTCCAGGAACCAGTAGATGGAGTGCGGCATCATGTCGAGCGGTGCGGTTTCAACTACGAAGAAGCGCGCCTCTCCACGAGTCTCCTGCACATGCTGGTTGAAGGCAAGTTCGATTTCCACACGGTATGGGCCTGGTCCGTATCTGCAATATTTTGTTTTGTTTTGTTTGTTTTGTGTGCGTGGTGTGGTGCGGAGAAGTGCGTTTGTGCGTGAGAAAGAGGCAATGGTTGAGCCATGAGAAAACCAAATTGGTCGCGATGTGACGGCCACGTGGGCACTTCACCACATCGCACACAATGTAATATGCGCTCATTGTCTTGTTCCGGCAATCTATTCAATTCACCCAGCCAGCCACATGTCCATCCAGTTGTTCGTGGCCACATTTCATTTGATTTCACCCCATGATTCAAAATGAAGGCAACTTACTTGGCAATCGCTGCGCGCTTGGACAATTCCTGAATGCCATATTGCAGATGCAAGGCCATGCCATCCAATTCTTCAATACGACGATCCAAATGCGACGTGTCGGCATGCACGACCTCGACCTGCTGGTCGTTGTTATTGTTGTTGTTGGCATGTTCCCATGCTTCGTCGATCTGCCTTTGCATGGAATCCCTGAGTTCCTGCAACTCACGGTCCGCATGTCCCCTCGCATCATCGAGCGCATGCTCGGTAGTTCTGAGTTCGCGACGCAACGTCATGGAAGAGGACTGCAGTTTCTGATGATCGCGATCCAGCGTGGCAAACTTCTCCGTCCAGTACTCCGTGATGGGTTCGACCTCTTCTCGTTGCAGCTCCGCCTTGTACTCGACCATGAGGACGTCCTTGACGTAGAAGTAGCCGCAACCGGCCACGGCACCGGCCGTGAGGAGGATGAGGAAAAGGACGGTGATGATCGAGCAGCCGCCGCTGTTCTTGCGGGCGTTGCGATTGCGGGTGCTGACGTCGATGGGAACGTGCGGCACGGCAGTTTGCATGTGCGGTGCCTGCGGTGCTGTGTTGTAGGGGTCATGGCGCTGCTGGCCTTGGTAGTATCCGTTGGCCTGGGCCGGCGATGCGTGCTGGCCCTGGCCGTAGTTGTACTGGTGCTGCGGCTGGTACGGACGTCGTTGCATCTTTGCAGGTTTCAATGTGCGAGTACGAACTTGTGCTGATGGTTGTGCTGAGACTTCTTCTGTCACGTAACGGAGCGTAGCGTCGCTGTTGCTGCAGTTGTGTTGCGGTTGGTGTTGGAGGGAGACGTCAACGTCTTCGGCGACTGTGACTGCAACTGCAACTGCAATGGATCGACCTGACTTTACTTCACTTTGCTGATAACTCAACGATAGCTTGATTCTTGCACTTCGAAAGGGATTGTGATAGAGTATAACTTCGATTCGATTCAGTATGGTCAGGCTCAATTCTGTTTGTCTGCGTTTGTGTTTGTGCTTGCGCTTGTGTCTCCTCTTGTTTGCGAATGGAAGTGTTGTGCACTTTGGTGTTCGCAACAGAGAGGTTGTGAAGTTGTTGCGTTGGTGCGGTGCGTTGGGTCCAATTGTGTTGGGCTCGATTCGGCTTCCCATCACTGCTCCATCATCGCCCAATGTCTGTGTTGTGACGCATTCAGCCGAGTCATTGGGAAAATGACCGCAGAATGGATTCCTTGGACTACTTGGAGAAGCAAGTGTTCGATGTGGTCGGAGAACGATGACTGTTGTGATTGCTTCGTGACAGGGCACAACAGGAAACACGAATCGATTTCCTTTTGCGCGCGTTGTTTGGCGGCAAAAATGCAAAGGAAGACGAACATGGAGGGAAGCAAGAAGGCAGAGAGAAGTGTGGATGCTGCTGCCCCTCTGTCTTCTCTTCTTGGGAGGGGAAGGGAAAACGGCGTTTTTTTTTAAATTGCGACGAAGGAAAACGAAAGTCGAAAAGGGATGCGGGCCACCAAATGGCGAAAAATTCTTGCGTATTTTCAAAAACAACTTGTGGCTTTTTTGCTCATTATCATGTTGTGCACGGACTGCATCTTGTTGTTTTTTGGCTTTTTTCATTCTGGTCCACGGATCCTTCGCCTCTTCATGCGATTCCACACATTCGACAGCCACAGAGTCAGCATGTTCCCCTCTCTTCGAATGGGGGTTGCGGATGTTGTTGTGGCTCTCTTGCCAGTTGACTTGTTGCATTCCATCAGCAGGATTCGTCTAGTTACAACAAGCAAACATTGTACATTCTGACTCCACTATTTATGGTATTCTCGTTTGCCTTGCTGAGGTGGTTAACTTGCATCACCACGGCGTTGTCGTGCTGACCTCCCACGGGTCCTCATCCCAGTAGTAGTCGGCTTTCTTCGTTCTTTCTCTTGGTCATCATGCTGGTGCTGTGATTGTTCGTCTCCTATTGCTTGTTCTGCCATTGTGAAATTATTCGTGGTTGCTTCCGCCGTTGTTGTGGGCACTGTTGCAACCTGCGGCGGCTGTTGGATGCTTCCTTCTGCTGTCTCTCCTCTTGCATCATCTTTTGGGACCGATTCGGTTGATGCCAAAGTTGCACTTGGCGATGGCATCCGGACTCCAGCTGTTTCGGCTCCTCTTTTTGATGCCGGTGATGGTGGTGATGGCAAGATCGCCACCTCCGTTTGTGCATCTGTTTGTGTTGTATGCTGCACACCGCCTGCCTGGGATGGCACGATCCATTGGGGTGATCCTGCTGTTGCCATCTCGTCTGGCCATGCCCTTATTCTTCCAATATCTGAGACTTTCGAACTTCTGGTTGCTGGTGATTGTGGTGGTGTTGGCAAAATCGCCACCTCCGATTGGGCATCTGTTCCTGTTGTATGATGCACACCGCCTGCCTGGGCTGTTGGGATCTCTTGGGGCGATCCCACCACAGCAACCCCCTTTTGCTGTGCCTGTCCCCCTCCACTGTCTGAGCTTTCCACCAATGCTCGTGCTGGTGATCTTGGTGGTGGCATTGCCAGTGTGTCTGTTCGTGTTCTGTGATGTGCATCGCCCGCCTGGGCTGGTAGGATCCGCACAAGTGATTCCACTACAGCAATCGCCTCTTCCTGTGCCCCTCCTCCTCCACTGTCTGAGCTTTCCACCAATGCTTGTGCTGGTGATCTTGGTGGTGGCATTGCCTGTGTGTCTGTTCGTGTTCTGTGATGTGCATCGCCCGCCTGGGCTGGTAGGATTTGTACAAGTGATCCTGCTCCTGCCATCCCCTCTTCCTGTGCCCGTCCTCCTCCACGGTCTGAGCCTTCCACCAATGCTCGTGTTGGTGATCTTGGTGGTGGCATTGCCTGCGTGTCTGTTCGTGTTCTGCGATGTGCATCGCTTGCCTGGGCTGGTAGAATCCGTTGGAGTGATGGGTGAATGCCACTGTTCTGGCTTCTTTCATCCATAGCAGTGCGACGGTGCGTGTACTGATCTGTACTGGCTCTCACACCTGCTGCTGCTGCTGCTGCTGGAGGTTCACCACCTGATCTGCTTGCCAACTGGCCGGCAGCATCAACCAACGCCGCATCGAGGGAGATATCCTCGTGCTCCCACCATCTGTTGGCATGTTGGGAGACGTCCACATTGACATTGGGGCCACCTGCCATGGGCACTTGTGTGAGAGCACGAGGCTTCTTTGTTGCTTGGCTTTCTTCAGTTGCATCTGCAAACAATCTGGGTCTCTCTTGCAAGGTGTCCTCCCGTGCCCGCTTTGCACGCTTTTCCTCCACCTTGAGAGCCAGCTCAGCCTCCATCATCTCAAGCGTTGCCCGTTTGATTTCAATACGATCTCGCATTATTTCGGTACTGTCTGTAAAAACTGACATGGTGTCGTCGGTGGCAGTCTGGGTTGCTGTCTGATGACTGATGGCAGAAACCGTGGGTGTGGCTTGTTGGCCATGCAGCCTTGGCTGCGTTGCTGATGGTAGTTGTCTGTTGTTGTTGTGGTGACTGTCCGCTGCTGGGGTGGGGCGACGACCTCCTAGGTGGATTGTGGGTTGGGGTGTTGATGGTGTCATGCTGTTGCCAGCCGTGGCAGCTGCGGTGCCGACCGTCATGTTCCTTGTGCTTGTCATATTGGTGTTGATGTTGTGGGTGGCAACGTCAGTGGTGCAGTTTGGTGTGTTAGTGACTTGGTCACTAACATCAGGATGGCTTCCGTCACCATCTGCAAAGCCCAGACCATGGCACACAGAAAAGTGCCGGGTCACCCCAACATTGGTTGCTTCCTTCAAACGTACCGTTATTGTAAGCATGTTGTGGGTTGCACCATCATTGTCCTTCACAGCATGACGTAACCAGACCACTCCTCCCAATCTTCGGCATGGTGTGTCACAGAAGATGGAATCGATAGGAAATGGCATGGGTACAAGCATTTCCGAACGGAAGGACTCTGCAAAGTCTTCGTTCCGGAATTGTTGCACATGGGCAGAACGTTTCTGCCCTGCATCAGAGAAAGGATGACCCAACTTGTCAATCAGGATGTCCACGATGCTTCCGTCCTTTCCAAAAGCCGTTGGTGGCTTGTATAGCAACACCAGGAACATCCGAGGTACTCCATCCACCTTCCGACTTTGGATGGTCACTGTCGCATCATCCCTGGTGGTGCACGCAGGCATGTGGAAGTCAACCCCAACCATGCGATACCTTTCACCACGAGGTCTCCACACCTGAGTTGTGTGGAAGACCTCGATGGTGCGGCTCAGCTTTCGAAACTTTGCAACTCGTTGGGATTCTGATAGCTCAAAAAAGTGGCCGAATCTTGCAGAGATGGGGTCATAGGGCATGCTCGTAGATCCACATTGGCCTGGTTGGTTGGTAGTGCCAAGGTATTCCATGTCATTGTCAGAATCTGTGCCCTCCACGTCATCTGATGATTCAGATGACCCATCGGATGTGCTGCTGCTGCTGCTGCTGCTCTCATTTGTGCTGTTGATTCCAAGAGGGCGGGCAGTGTCACCTTCATGTGATGCTTCGTACATACGGCCCCGTGTGCTTCGTCTGTTGGTGCTGTTTCTGCGTGTATTGTTCCTGCTGGTTCCGCTCCTGGTGTTGTTGGCATGGCTGTTGGTGGTGTTATGACTGGTGGAAGAGTTGGCATCGTGATTGGTTGGTTCCAACTCAGCATTTTTGGCTTCTGGTACATCCACAGGACGGAGGTTGGCACCAAGCCTATGTATCGAGACCTTGTTTCGCTTGCCATCCTCTGCAATGGATGATGAAGAGATGAATGCCAAAGGTTGGAGTCATAGGAAAGATAGAAAATAGATGAGAAGGCACCTGAATACAAGCAGACGAGTTCATGATGGAGCTTTGATTGTGTGGCTGGGCATGCAGTACTTACGGTGAAACAAACCCTTCTTCACCAATGTCCGTTTGAACTCACGTAGAGTCCGAACGAACTTCTTTGCATCATACTTGAGTAAGAACGAATGTTGCAGACGCAAAGGTGCTGCCTCCCAGTGCCATTTCGTGGGATCAGCCAAGAATGCCTTCATGAGCTCATTGGCATCAGGCCCATTCTTGTAGAAACGTGGATCGGTGCCCACCATTGTGAAATGTCTCCAATGTTGTGCTGTTGAGTTGTTGGGTCAATGTGCAAATGTGTTGATGCGCCAATGTGCCCATGCATTGATGTGTGAATGTGTGAATGTGTTGATGTGTTGATGTGAGAACGTGTGGATGCGCCAATGTTCGGATGTGTTGATGCGAGGATGAGTGGATGCGCCAAGGTTTGGATGTGTTGATGTGAGGATGAGTGGATGCACCAAGGTTCGGATGTGTTTATGTGAGGATGAGTGGACGCGCCAATGTTCAGATGTGTTGATGCGAGGACGAGTGAATGCGCCAATGTTTGGATGTGTTGATGCGACAACGCGTGGACGCGCCAATGTTCGGATGTGTTGATGCAAGGATGAGTGGATGTGCCAATGTTTGGATGTGTTTATGCGACAACGCGTGGACGCGCCAATGTTCGGATGTGTTGATGCGAGGATGAGTGGATGTGCCAATGTTTGGATGTGTTGATGCGACAACGCGTGGACGCGCCAATGTTCGGATGTGTTGATGCAACGATGAGTCGATGTGCCAGTGTTCGGATGTGTTGATGCGAGGATGAGTGGATGCGCCAATGTTTGGATGTGTTGATGCGACAACGCGTGGACGCGCCAATGTTCGGATGTGTTGATGCAAGGATGAGTGGATGTGCCAGTGTTCGGATGTGTTGATGCGACAACGCGTGGACGCGCCAATGTTCGGATGTGTTGATGCGAGGATGAGTGGATGTGCCAATGTTTGGATGTGTTGATGCGACAACGCGTGGATGCGCCAATGTTCGGATGTGTTGATGCAACGATGAGTCGATGTGCCAGTGTTCGGATGTGTTGATGCGAGGATGAGTGGATGCGCCAATGTTTGGATGTGTTGATGCGACAACGCGTGGACGCGCCAATGTTCGGATGTGTTGATGCAAGGATGAGTGGATGTGCCAGTGTTCGGATGTGTTGATGCGACAACGCGTGGACGCGCCAATGTTCGGATGTGTTGATGCAACGATGAGTCGATGTGCCAGTGTTCGGATGTGTTGATGCGAGGATGAGTGGATGCGCCAATGTTTGGATGTGTTGATGCGACAACGCGTGGACGCGCCAATGTTCGGATGTGTTGATGCAAGGATGAGTGGATGTGCCAGTGTTCGGATGTGTTGATGCGACAACGCGTGGACGCGCCAATGTTCGGATGTGTTGATGCGAGGATGAGTGGATGTGCCAATGTTTGGATGTGTTGATGCGACAACGCGTGGATGCGCCAATGTTCGGATGTGTTGATGCAACGATGAGTCGATGTGCCAGTGTTCGGATGTGTTGATGCGAGGATGAGTGGATGCGCCAATGTTTGGATGTGTTGATGCGACAACGCGTGGACGCGCCAATGTTCGGATGTGTTGATGCAAGGATGAGTGGATGTGCCAGTGTTCGGATGTGTTGATGCGACAACGCGTGGACGCGCCAATGTTCGGAAGTGTTGATGCAACGATGAGTCGATGTGCCAGTGTTCGGATGTGTTGATGCGAGGATGAGTGGATGTGCCAATGTTTGGATGTGTTTATGCGACAACGCGTGGACGCGCCAATGTTCGGATGTGTTGATGCGAGGATGAGTGGATGTGCCAAGGTTCGGATGTGTTGATGCGACGACGAGTGAATGCGCCAATGTTCGGATGATCGGATGCGCCAATGTTTGGATGTGTTGATGCGAGGATGAGTGGACGTGTCAATGTTCGGATGTGTTGATACGAGGATGAGTGAATGCGCCAATGTTTGGATGTGTTTATGCGAGGATGAGTGGACGCGCCAATGTTTGGATGTGTTGGTGTGAACGCGCGTGGACGTGCCAATGTTCGGATGAGTGGATGCGCCAATGTTCGGATGAGTGGATGCTCCAATGTTCGGATGTGTTGATGCAAGGACGAGTGAATGCGCTAATGTTCGGATGTGCAGATGTGTTGATGTGTGGACGTGCCAATGTTTGGATGTGTTGATGAGAGGACGAGTGAATGCGCCAATGTTCGGATGTGTTGATGTGAGGATGAGTGGACGCGCCAATGTTTGGATGTGTTGATGCGAGGATGAGTGGATGTGCCAAGGTTTGGATGTGTTGATGGGAGGATGAGTGAATGCGCCAATTCGGATGTGCAGATGTGTTGATGTGTGGACGCGCCAATGTTCGGATGTGTTGATGCGGGGATGTGTGGATGCGCCAATGGTCGGATGTGTTGATATGAGGATGAGTTGACGTGTCAATGTTCGGATGTGTTGATGCGAGGACGAGTGAATGCGCCAATGTTCAGATGTGTTGATGCGACGACGAGTGGATGCGAGGACGAGTGAATGCGCCAATGTTTGGATGTGTTGATGCGAGGATGAGTGAATGCGCCAATGTTCGGATGTGTTCATGCGACAACGCGTGGACGCGCCAATGTTCGGATGATCGGATGCGCCAATGTTCGGATGATCGGATGCGCCAATGTTCGGATGTGTTGATGCGACGACGAGTGGATGCGCCAGTGTGCAGATGTGTTGATGCGAGGACGAGTGAATGTGCCAATGTTTGGATGTGTTGATGTGACGACAAGTGGATGCGCCAATGTTCGGATGTGTTGATGAGAGGACGAGTGGATGTGCCAAGGTTTGGATGTGTTCATGCGACAACGCGTGGATGCGCCAATGTTCGGATGATCGGATGCGCCAATGTTCGGATGTGGTGATGCGAGGACGAGTGAATGTGCCAATGTTCGGATGTGTTGATGCGACGACGAGTGGATGCGCCAGTGTGCAGATGTGTTGATGCGACGACGAGTGAATGCACCAATGTTCGAATGTGCAGATGTGTTGATGTGTGGACGTGCCAATGTTTGGATGTGTTGATGAGAGGACGAGTGAATGCGCCAATGTTCAGATGTGTTGATGCGAGGATGCGCCAATGTTCGGATGTGTTGATGCGCCAATGTTCGGATGTGTTGATGCGTCAATGCACCGATTCGTTGGTGTGTGGGTGAGTGGGTGTGTGTGAGTGTTGCGATTTTGTTTTTATGGCCACATTGATTTGTTTTGGGGGAACATGTGGGCATGTGGGTTGATGGTGCAAATGTTGCCATCGTTTTCCAACACCTCTCTCTCTCTCTCTGTGTGTGTGTTGTGTGTGTTGTGTATGTGGGCGTCCTGGTCCGTTGGCATGGCATGTTTGGTTTCTCCCGTTATGACTTCGTGCGAAAACGAAACAAGCACGATCGTGAGTTCGCTGTGATGCCAATACCTTCCCGTGTTACCGCAAAAAGACGAATCAGTATCGGACAATTAGCCTGTGTGGTCGAGTACAACCTGGTGAATCGACGACAAGCGAATCGAAATGCCCCATTCCTCGGTGTTGGTGGCGAATGTCTTGGAATGTCGCAAACAGTCCATGCACGATCGGACAATCCATTGGGGTGGTTGAATACGACCTAGTGCATACGGATACGTATCAATGTCACAGTAGATAAACACACCAAATGGCATCACAGTGGTCCAAAATCAAGGTATTTCGGTCCAAATCGGTCATCTCAAGGACTCACATAGTCCCAATTTTGTCACATCACGCACAACAGGCGACACAAATGGGTCTAAATAATGTTGTTTATCGTCGGAATGGACACGAAGGCATAAATTAGTCTCAAAATCACGTCAACCAGTACTGAAAAGGGACTAACAAATGCCCAAATGGTATTGATTGCACCATTCCTCCTGAATGTGTCAGTTCAAAACTGCAACAACCACGTCAATATTCCTGGCACATCGTGCCACATGGAGCAGACCGTTCAAAACTGCAGTGTACGGACGAACCGACCAACATGTCGGGCGAATGGGCCCAAGGCGATACAGGAAAAACACTGGCTCTATGCGGAAAGCGAGGACGAGACGACAAAAAGAAGAATGTGTTCCACGAATCCAGGGCGAAATGCAACAAACAATGTCAACGTCGGAGGGAAACATGCCCAGTCAAACATGGCGCTTGTGACAAAATACTCCCGACCTTCGTCTCTGTGTCTGGGTCTGAAGGTGATGTTCGGTTCGTCACAAATTAGCCTGTCTGTTTTGCTTGTGTTGCGTGCTTGATGACTGACTACGATTAGTCCTGATTCTCAACACTCTGTACCCGGTTTGTTGGGATGGTAGTACATGGACACAACATGTACGCACAAAATGGATTGAGGACAATCCAACCCAGCCCGTCCAATCCTCCTCTGTGTCTGTCGATGCTGGTCATGTTTGGTTCGTGATGATTTCGCCTGTGTGTTTGGCTGGTGTTGCGCGATCGAAAAAGTACGACAACCAGACCCTGTGTGTTCAATGACTCTCTGGTGCTGGTTGGTTGCAATAGTCCTGCACAGAGACAGGCCAAATAGCAACATTGGCAATAACAACAACATCACATGTGCATAAATACTTGCACACAGACAGACATGGTCCTCTTGTTCTTCGTCTCTGTCTCTCTCTGTCTGTCGATGCTGGTCATGTTTGGTTCGTGATGATTTCGCCTGTGTGTTTGGCTGGTGTTGCGCGATCGAAAAATACCATAACCAGACCCTGTGTGTTCGATGACTCTCTGGTGCTGGTTGGTTGCAATGGTCCTGCACAGAGACAGGCTAAATAGCAACATTGACGATAACAACAACATCACATGTGCATAAATACTCGCACACAGACAGACACGGTCCTCCTGTTCTTCGTCTCTCTGTCTCTGTCTGTCGATGCTGGTCATGTTTGGTTTGTGATGATTGTGCCTGTTTGTTTGGCTGGTGTTGCGCGATCGAAAAAGTACCACGAACAGACCCTGTGTGTCCGATGACTCTCTGGTGCTGGTTGGTTGCAATAGTCCTGGACGGAGACAGGCTAAATAGCAACATTGACAATAACAACAACATCACATGTGCATAAATACTCGCACACAGACAGACAGGGTCCTCCTGTTCTTTGTCTCTCTGTCTCTGTCTGTTGACAGCGGTTGTGTTTGGTTCGTGATGATTTCGCCTGTGTGTTTGGCTGGTGTTGTGCGATCGAAAAATACCATAACCAGACCCTGTGTGTCCGATGACTCTCCGGTGCTGGTTGGTTGCAATGGTCCTGCACAGAGACAGGCCAAATAGCAACATTGACAATAACAACAACATCACATGTGCATAAATACTCGCACACAGACAGACACGGTCCTCCTGTTCTTCGTCTCTCTGTCTCTGTCTGTCGATGCTGGTCATGTTTGGTTCGTGATGATTTCGCCTGTGTGTTTGGCTTGTGTTGCACAGTTGCCAAAATACCACGAACAGACCCTGTGTGTTCGATGACTCTCCGGTGCTGGTTGGTTGCAATAGTCCTGGACGGAGACAGGCTAAATAGCAACATTGACGATAACAACAACATCACATGTGCATAAATACTCGCACACAAACAGACATGGTCCTCTTGTTCTTTGTCTCTCTGTCTCTGTCTGTCGATGCTGGTCATGTTTGGTTCGTGATGATTGTGCCTGTTTGTTTGGCTGGTGTTGCGCGATCGAAAAATACCATAACCAGACCCTGTGTGTTCGATGACTCTCTGGTGCTGGTTGGTTGCAATAGTCCTGCACAGAGACAGGCTAAATAGCAACATTGACGATAACAACAACATCACACGTGCATAAATACTCGCACACAGACAGACACGGTCCTCCTGTTCTTCGTCTCTGTCTCTCTCTGTCTGTCGATGCTGGTCATGTTTGGTTCGTGATGATTGTGCCTGTTTGTTTGGCTGGTGTTGCGCGATCGAAAAAGTACCACGAACAGACCCTGTGTGTCCGATGACTCTCCGGTGCTGGTTGGTTGCAATAGTCCTGGACAGAGACAGGCCAAATAGCAACATTGACGATAACAACAACATCACACGTGCATAAATACTCGCACACAGACAGACACGGTCCTCCTGTTCTTCGTCTCTGTCTCTCTCTGTCTGTCGATGCTGGTCATGTTTGGTTCGTGATGATTTCGCCTGTGTGTTTGGCTGGTGTTGCGCGATCGAAAAAGTACCACGAACAGACCCTGTGTGTCCGATGACTCTCCGGTGCTGGTTGGTTGCAATGGTCCTGCACAGAGACAGGCCAAATAGCAACATTGACAATAACAACAACATCACATGTGCATAAATACTCGCACACAGACAGACATGGTCCTCCTGTTCTTCGTCTCTGTCTCTCTCTGTTGACAGCGGTTGTGTTTGGTTCGTGATGATTTCGCCTGTGTGTTTGGCTGGTGTTGTGTGGTCGAAAAAGTACCACGAACAGACCCTGTGTGTTCGATGACTCTCCGGTGCTGGTTGGTTGCAATAGTCCTGGACGGAGACAGGCTAAATAGCAACATTGACGATAACAACAACATCACACGTGCATAAATACTCGCACACAAACAGACATGGTCCTCTTGTTCTTCGTCTCTCTGTCTCTCTCTGTCGATGCTGGTCATGTTTGGTTCGTGATGATTGTGCCTGTTTGTTTGGCTGGTGTTGTGTGGTCGAAAAAGTACCACGAACAGACCCTATGTGTTCGATGACTCTCCGGTGCTGGTTGGTTGCAATAGTCCTGCACAGAGACAGGCTAAATAGCAACATTGACGATAACAACAACATCACACGTGCATAAATACTCGCACACAGACAGACATGGTCCTCTTGTTCTTTGTCTCTCTGTCTCTGTCTGTCGATGCTGGTCATGTTTGGTTCGTGATGATTGTGCCTGTTTGTTTGGCTGGTGTTGCACGGTTGCCAAAATACCACGAACAGACCCTGTGTGTTCGATGACTCCGTACCCGGTTTGTTGCGACAACACTGCACGGACATAACAGACACGACAGACACAATGTGAACAACATTTCATGTGCAAATTGCCCATGAACAATCAGAACCAACACGCCCAATCCTCCTCTGTCTCTGCTTGTCGACAATCGTCATGTTTGGTTGATGATGATTGTGCCTGTTTGTTTGGCTGGTGTTGTGCGGTGGCCAAAATACCCACAACCAGACCCTGTGTGTTCGATGACTCCGTACCCGGTTTGTTGCGACAACACTGCACAGACATGACAGACACGACAGACACAATGTGAACAACATCGCATGTACAAAAAGGTCCAGGAACAATCAGACCCAACATGTCCAATCCTCCTCTGTCTCTTTCTGTCGATGCTGGTCATGTTTGGTTCATGATGGTGTTGCCTGTCTGTTTTGCTCGTGTTGCACGGTTAACAAAACACCACGACCAGACCCTGTGTGTTCGATGACTCCGTACCCGGTTTGTTGCGGCGACACTGCGCGGACATGACAGACACGACATACATGATATCAACAACATCGCATGTGCGAATTACTCGCGAACACTCACATCCAACATGTCCAATCCTCTTCCATGTCTCTGTACGGCCGTCTTGTTAGAATTGTCGTTTTTGCGCCAAGCCAAACCTCCACAGACAGCCAAGATCAACGAGCCAAACAACATGCTGAAGTTTCCATGTTATTGTATGTTCAGCTCAAAGGACAATGGCAGTGATTGTCCTGTCTGTGTTCCTCTCTGTTGCTGAATTGAATATTGCACTAGTGGATGTCACAATTTTGTCCTCCATCCTGTTGGCATACCAAGATACATCAGAATGGCATCTGAAACCACAGAAACAACTGAGACAACCATTGTATGCAAGGGCATGAAGCTTCTGGGACAAGCGTTTGATCCTACACTCCAGACTTCACCATCGTACGGCGTGCAATCATGTTTCCGAAGCAACTTCGGAACCCACACCAAAGTGGCTGCCATGGCATGGGATGGACTGAATGAGGAAGACTTACTGCCATGGAATACAACAATGGAGCACCTGCTATGCGCTCTCATGTTTCTCAAACAATATCCAACATGGGGTGTGCTGGCAGGACGAATGGGAAAGGATGTGAAAACTGTACAGAAGTGGACCTGGATTATTCTTCGTGCATTGGCTCTCCTTAGCCGAGAACTTGTAAGTGACACAACTTGGGAACATCAACAGAGAAACCGCAATCTGTATGCTGCAATTGATGAATTGTGTGCCATATCTCTCACAATCTCTGCCTTTGCCAATGTTCACATGCGTTGATCTTATCCCAGATATGCTTTGAAGATCGGAAAATTGGCTGTCCACCAGGAACAACAACAATGGCATCTGTAGACGGTACTGACTTCCTCATCATGGAGCCTGCATTGTATGATCCAGGCTGGTATTCCCACAAATTCCAAGCTGCAGGGCTCCGATATGAAACTTGTATCTCCATTGTGACAGGGCACCTTGTGTGGGTGGACGGACCATATCCTTGTGGGGAGTGGCCAGACATCAAGATTTATCGTGAGAAGCTACTGCATGCGTTGGATCCTTTGGAACAGGTCATTGCCGACCGTGGGTACAGAGGTGAGCGAAGCTGCTGCTTGGATCGCACTCGACGCAATGGCGTGATTCGTGCACGCCATGAAACCGTACACAAAAGGTTCAAGAACTGGAAGTGCCTGAAGCAAAAATGGCGGCACTTGCTGGAGAAGCACCAGTACACAATGTACTCAGTTGCCACAATCACGCAATTGGAACTGAAACATACAAATCCACTGTTTAGCCTCAACCAAACAATGGGAATCATCAGGGAGATGGATGATTGGTTGGATTCCCTGGTGGAACCGTAAGAATAAGCAATACTCACATGCAATAAACCAACAAAATTAGAAGTAGCAATAACAATAACCACTTTTCAATCTATTCGTCGCAAAGACTGCTGAAAAAACTTCAGTTGGCTGTGCCAACCAAGGAAGTAACCCAGGCTGAACCAAATTGGACTGGAGGAGCAATCCAGGTCTCTGAAGGTAGAGGAAAGAACAAAGAAAACAAAGAGAAGCAAGAGGAGCAATAGGAGCATAAAACACTTTGAACACAATCATGATTGTGTTGTTTGTGAACACATGACAGAGCAACAAGGAGTTGCTTGTGTAGCATAAGAACAACAACAGTGCATGCAGGCAGATAATTTTGGGACTCCTGCATTGAACTAGTCTGGGACATCATCGTGCTCCCCAAGGTTCATGCTTGGAGAGCTGGCCTGCTCGTCCAAGCTCTCCACATCCTGAAACGTAAAAGCAGCACTCCGCCAAAAGGAATCAGGCACATGACAACCACCACCATCATGGACGCCCAGCACGGAGACGGCCTGGACGGGATGATATGGGGTGCACGGTCAATAGAGTACAGAAAGCACAGTCCCATATCTCCGTGAAGATTGCACCACCACAAGGACATGAACTGGCAAACCAAAGCAACTTACGAGCTCCAACACATGGCACTACAACAAGGGTCCGGCCGAAATCACAAGCTCTGGGAAGAAGCCAAGCATGGCATGTTGTCCAAGTGCAAGGAATCGTTGTGAAGCCATATTAGAGCTACCGCAAATGCCCATACCTCCCCACCTCCATCAGCTTGCCCAGAACCTACTGGAAACCGATCCAAGCAGAGCAGTACGGCTTCTAGCCATGACACATGGCATGCCGAATGTTGAGACCATGGTTCCTCCAGAGTAGCTAGCATGGATGCGCTGTGCACCATCTGCATCCAACATCCTGACACTCAACCACACGTCCAGCACGCTTCACCTGATCCACTGTGGGAGCGGCCAGTGCCACCACGTGTTCCGCCTGTGCGTGCACTATGCATATGCTGGCATACACAATTGCATGCAATCACACGGCAAGACAAGACCTGCTTACAGTATCTGTGCCCAATGCAGGTCTCCTGTGGAATAAACGAGGCGGTACAACAGCGCCTCCAGCTCACAGTTATAGACTATAGTCTATATGGTACAACAACAACAACATAACAAGAACTGTGCATAGCATGCATGGGGAGGAGGAGAGAAGCAGGTTGCAATGTCACCATGGTAGGTTGGTGTGCCATTAGTCGGTACAGGGAGGGTCGTGGCAATGTGTGCCTTCGAGTTGCGGACGAAGTCGCGATGACCAATGGACTTGTTGTCCCAAACCCAAAGCAAGTCACAAATACACGAGGAAAGCAACAGCGAAACCTGTGAAATGACTGATTCCAACGAACAGCAGGAAAATTTGGAAAATAGCAACAATGGACCCACTTTCTATTCTTTCTGAGTCGCTTTTACAAAAAAACGCCGTTTTCCCTTCCCCTCCTTGGTGCAATCGTTCGCATGGTTGGTATCCACAGCCTGCGCTCTCTGGAACACCGAGGACGTCAGAACCCATCTGCGAAGCAGTACCAACTATTCTACAATAAGCAACTGGGGTCCATTCCAACCATTAATATATAGAATAGTGTATTATACTGCAGCAGGCACGATGTCATCAGCAATCGTGATCCGGCCGGCCGGCAAGAAGTTCGAGAACAACGCGGAGCTGCGCAACATGATCTTCTCGTACCTGCGCAACATCAACGACGCGGACTCCTCCGTCGCCAAGATCTACGGCTACCCCATGGGCGTGTGGGAGTTCGAGGACAGCATGGTGGACTTCTCCAACGTCTTCCGCTACGTGCGCGACTTCACGGGCCTCGGGACCCTGCAGGACATCTCCACGTGGGACGTGCAGCACGGCATCGTCTTCACGAGCATGTTCGAGGGCGCCACCAGCTTCCAGGGCAACCTCTCGCAGTGGAACGTGCGCAACGCCCGCGCCATGGGCGGCATGTTCGCCAACGCCATCCGGTACCAGCCCACGCAGGAGGACGGCTCCACCCTGGCCCGATGGAACATCGCGCGCTGCTCCGACTTCTCCTTCATGTTCGACAACGCGACGCGCTTCAACGACGGCGGCCTGTCGCAATGGCAGCCCACGAACGGCCTCAACTTCCGCGGCATGTTCCGCAAGGCCCTGCGCTTCAACGCCACGCTGGCGGATTGGAAGATCTTCCGCGCCATCGACGTCTCCTCCATGTTCGAAGGATCGGCCGCGTTCGATCAGGACCTGTCGCAATGGGACGTCGACAACGTCGTCACGTTCGAGGGCATGTTCAACGAGGCCTCCAACTTCGATCAGGACCTCACCAACTGGCAGGTGGGGCAGGCCGAGACGCTGTCCAAGATGTTCCGCCGCACCAACCTCAATCAGGATTACTGCGTGTGGTCGGAGCAGCTCAGCAACGTCACCAACACGGGGCGCATATTCTTCGGTTCCGACTGCGAGATGCAGGGCAATCCCAATTCCATTCAGAACGAGACGACGGGATCGTTGTTGGGGCCCTTTTGCGCGGAGTGCTTTGATGCGGAAGGCGAGCTCATCACGTCGCGCGCTGCAGGGTTTGGCGGCATGTCGTCGTGGACGTTGGCCATTGTTCTGCATGCGTGCTGGTTGCGGTGGTTGTGGAGATAGAAGGGATGGTGGCAGGCAGCTCCTTTCCCAACTGTAGTCTACTCTATCATACAATACGCACATGCTCGATGCTGAAGAAGTGCTGAAGAAATGCCGAAGGAGTACGAGTATTGGGCAACACGTACAAGTGCAAATACATATTATTTCATATGTTCGACTACTCCACCCTCTGCGACCCTTGTCACGATCACAACATCTGCATTCGCTTGCTGCAGTGCACGGCGATGCATACGGTACCGTACTCTTATCGTATAATAGATATTCATAGGTACCAACCACTCTTTAATGTGAGTGGTTGCATCCACGACATGGGCTGCGATCGTGGCACTCTGTGGTCTTGGCAGTGTTGATCCAAACTGTACTACCACGACTACTACCATGGATTGTGTTGATTTCCACGTGGAAGCATTTCCACGATCATCTCCATCCATCATTTCTTGTTGGCATCTCTGACAAATCAAATCATCTTGCCACACAAAAGCTCCACATCGCACTCAACAAGCGCGCAAGTACAGTAGTAGTAGTAGTAGTAGTAGTAGTATATATTCTACAACATCTCACAAGAAGCATCATCCTCATATCACAAGAAAGCAACAGCCTGCCCACGATGGTATCACGATCCTGGCTTCCTCTGCTGGCTTGGAGCATCCTCGCTGCTGCGCGCTTCCACCAAGCCCAAGCCGCATGGTTCGGAACGGCCGCCAAGCACGCCAAGCATCCGACCCTCGTGCCGCCCTTTGCGCTGCCCAACACAACTGCAGCAGCCACCAACGCCACAACGACCAGCACCATCCCGCCCTGGAAACAGAAGCTGCCGTATCCCCTCAACAACCGCACGTGGACGTTGCAACGACTCAGCTTCCAAAGCGAAGACCACGTCGTGGAACTGTATCTCATGGGCACGGCACACGTCTCCAACGACTCCTCGCTCGATGTGCGGTTGCTGCTCGAGAACGTGCAGCCCTCCTACGTCTTTGTGGAACTGTGCGCAGCGCGTCTGCCGCTCCTGCTGCCGACTGCGCAGCCGCCGCCATCCAACAAGAAGTGGTGGCAGCGATCCGGGGGACAGCCAGGCATGATGTCGGCCACCAACACCATGCTATCGTCCTTGCAACAGAACTTCGCCGAGACGATGGGCGTGGAGCTGGGTGGAGAGTTCCGGGTCGCGTTTGATTACTGGAACGCCACGCGCACTCCCATTCCGTGCCAGCTGATCTTGGGCGACCGCCCCGTCCGGCTCACGATGGTGCGGGCCTGGGAGTCCCTCAATGCATGGGGCAAGATCCGGTTGATGGCGGGATTGTTTTTTGCGCAATTTATCAAGCCCAACGAACAGGAGCTGCGCGAATGGATTCTGTCCATCTTGGAGAGCGGTGAGTCCGACGACGTTCTCACCAAGTCGATGGAGGAGCTGGAGCGCCACTTTCCGACATTGGCACACGTCATCCTCAAGGAACGCGACGCTTACATGGCGTGCAAACTGCATCGAATATGCACGTCCTTACTGACGCATATGGGCATGACGCCGGATGCGCCGAAGGTCGTCAAGATCGTGGGAATCGTGGGAGCGGGTCATGTCGGAGGCATGATGCAATGGTTGACCATGGGGAATGGACGCAGCATGCAGGAAAATTTGGAGCAGGTGGTGTCCACCAAGAAACAAACAGAGGCGGAATTCGAACATTACGCGGCAGATCAGATCATCTCGGTGGATCACGATCTCGTCATGGAGATGATGGAGGAGATGGCTGCGGGGGAAGTCAGCGAACGTCCGGCCGGTGAAGGCATCGAAGAGTTGCTTTGACAGCGATTTCTTGGGGAAGGATGGATGTAAATGATCTATGCCAGCTAATATAATGTGTCTGTTCACGTATATGTTCAGTGCTTATCAAGTAATAGTAACTCCGCGTGACTCCAATCTATTCTTACCCTGGCTATTGACACAGGCAGTGCTATATGGGTCTAGTCTAACTACCCTATCGCGAGCTTGTCGTTCATCGACTCGTTCGACCATTGCGAGAATCTTCGAATTTCTTACTGGATTCCTTCTTGTCTGGTCGCATTGGCGTTTTACGTGGACTGCGTGGAAACCAAGACGTTTCTGTCCAGCAACAGGGTTGCGCTCACGTCTGTGATGGCGGCGAAGAGCGGTCTATGCTCGTTGACATCTTGCCTTCATTCATTCATTGACCAACCAGAGCATAAAAAACAAACGGAACCACCTGAATTCGCACACCTCACTTGACGGAGGCTCTAAAGTCAACCATGGGTCACAAGCAGAAACAGAAACAGAAGAAGAGCAAGGACGCGAACGATGATGGGTCATCTTCGAAAGCCTCGTCGAAGGGCACGTCCGATCGGTTGAGCGTGGAGCAGGTCCTCTCCTGCTTCGCGGCCGTAGTGTTGGTCGCCATCGTCGCCGCCATCGCCTCGTTTGCGTCTCGTCCCCAGAAGGTCACCGTCGCCGACCTGTCGTGGGATGAAACGCTCATGGTCATGACGACGGGCAAAGACGCAATGGCTCGCTTGGCCACGCTCCAAGGCGAGGACGAGGACGAGATCCGCATCTACATCATCGGCACGAACAAGGGGGCGCTCAACGCCACACACGACCTCGACCGCATACCGACCCTGCTCGGCGCGCTGGATCCGCGCAAGATCTTCGTCGACCTGTGCAACCAACGCACGCACCACATGCTGACAGTGCCATCGGAGTACCAGGACATGAAGCGCACGCCCGACGGCAAGACTGTTCCTCCCTGCACGGACTGTCGCGAGGGCGAGGATGAGACCTTGTGCATGGCGCGCGTCTCGGCCAGGTACTTTCCCAAGTTCGTGCCGAACTCGTTGCTTGCCGACACCGGCACGGTGGAACTGAATCAGGTCTTCCGGTACTGGAACGAAGTACGCGAGGAGCGATCCATCGACCTCATCACGGGCGATCGGCCTCTCAACATCACCATCCTACGCGCCTTCGAGGCATTGAGCGAGCAGGACCGCAAGAGCATCATGATGGAGTCGACCTTCCACGATTCGTACGCCAACGACGTCATGGATGCGTGGCAGAATCCCACCTACGAGACCATGTTCACCGTCCTGTGCCGCATGTTCTACATTCGATCACAGAACGTGCCAACCGTTCAGAATGTCATGGTCAAGGAGAGGAGCCGCTTCATGGCCCACAAGCTCTACCAGCATTCTCGAAAGTACTTGCAGCATGGGATTGGGAATCGGACGATCACGTTCGTTGCGATCGTCGATGACGTTCACGTGGATGAGATGCACGAGATTTTGCTCAACAACAAGGACGACCTCCAGGAAACTAGAGCCAAACTGCAGGAGCTGCTCTCCACCAAGACGCCCATGACGGAATTCGATGCCTTCCAGCTGGATGAATTGGTTCCGCAAGTCAGCGTTGATGCCCTTGCGGCGTACCATCAGGAGACGTTGGAATTGAATGGAAGAGCGGGTTGTGATTAAGCAACTCTCTAGAGGGGGGAATACTATTGTAACTTGGGCCGGAGTCCACAGCACATTATCATGCATTTCCAACAGAGAGAGAGAGAGAGAGAGAGAGAGAGTGCCATCACCGCCAGCCGACTGTCGTTGAAGAGATCCTTGAGAGGTACATCTGGATTCTTGGTTGTTGGCGTGACTTGTTGATGGAACGAAACGTGGGTACGCAATCACCGTGGACATCCAAATCCCGGGTGTCCGTACGAGCCAGGACTGGTCCTACGCATATCTCACCAGGCATGTGGAGACGGGAAGGATTGCAAACGGCTCCAATTGCGTGAATGATTGAACAAAACTAGCTTCTGGAATCGTCCACTCATCATCCAACCATCCCAAGTATTCTTTCATCCACACACTCATCCCTATCATACTTTTTGGAAGGAGTAGCAAGCTCACCACAACGATCGTCATCGTTCACTCATCATCCACACACCGTCGCTATTACCATCTCCATGTTGCGCCACGCCTCCGTCACCTCGCTCCTGATCCATTCAGCCGCTGCTTACATTGTATTATACGCGACAAGGTTGTTAGCAGGTCGCAACAAGGCCTCTAATCTCCACCATCGGCACCGCCACCATCTCCAACCAAGCCATAGAAGGATCAGCTGCACGATCGTATGAAGGAACGAGGCAATTTCCTTGAACCCATCGTCGTTCCCGGTCCGCACAACAACGAGGCGGAGATCTTTCTGGTCGGTGCGAACCACCTGTGGCCCGCCTTAGCGATCGATGTCAAGGACATGCTGACAAGTGTTCAGCCGGACGTGGTCTTCGTGGAACTTTGCCATCGACGTTCCTCGATGATGTTGCCAGCCACAGATCAAGACAAGGCGGAGGCCAAGATAGAGGAAGAGATCGACCCATCGACACCCGTCATAGGACGGGTTCCATTCTTCAGATAAGCTCGTCGTCCTGCATGAATGCAACGAGTTCATGGCCTGCAAACTCAAGCGGCTCTGCCATCAACACCTTGTCCAAGAGAACCCCAACGGAGACCAGAAAACCATCTTCATTGTGGCGGTTGTGGGTAAAGCCCATCTGGTTGGCACCGGCATGCAATTCTCGAAGACCAAGAACACTGCAGCGGAGACGATTGAGATGCTGATGACAAGTGAGTCAGAGACTGGTCTCAGAGACTGGTCTCGATCCTTTGGTGGGTTTGGAGCTCGTTCGTGTGAATGGCGACAACAGAACGAAGTGGTCCATCAGCACAGTCCCCGTTGATGCGCTCAGAGAGGGTACAAGCGAAGATATTACGGAAAGAAGATGAAGATCGTGTGGGAGGAGGAAACGAACAAGGCACCGAATAGCGAGAATACAGAATGAGAAGTGGAGTAGCACAGGGTACATGGAATACCAATGCACACTCGCACTCGTAGTTGCTGCATGGGGCAAACACAACAATCACATTTCACGGCAAGGTACGACTATGGCACAGAAACATACACATTCCAATAGAACTATCACCAAGAGGCTTGCACTCTCACACATTGTCACGTCGAGAGTTTGCATCGCTCTCTTCGGAACACTTGGCGGCCCACAAACTTATCATATTTACTTGCTGTTCTTAGACAGGGAAACGATGGTCAAGCGAGTTATCCGTGCAGACTCAGATGCCGTCATGCATTCTGCATCCTGCTGCCGAAGTGTGCTGCCCTGTCCTCCGTTTGCGCATGGGTGCTCCACATCATGGCTGGCTTCCTTTGGTGACAATTGGGGAGGAGAGCGATCTTTGTGGCGTTTGTGCTGCCAAAACCGCGTAAAAAAGGTTTGTTCGAGTCGTGTTTCTGTCGTTTTGATGGGACATGGTATCTTTTGGGAAGGGGTGTTTGTGTTCCGAGTTGGATGCCAAATGGCGAAACAGGCAAGACCAACAATCCAGTGAGCGGAGTCTTGCGCGAAGGAAGGGGACATCACCAACTCCACCACTGCGTCGCTTGTGAATCCACAAACCGCATCACGCGTCATTCGGACGACTGATCTCTGTTCTTGTGTCACCTTCAGAGGCTCTATACAACAGTTGGACCTGCCGCCGATGCCACAAAGCGTCGACCTCCTTCGAAGCTGCTGTCTGCTGCCGTCGTCGCTGCCGCCTGCACACTACTCACTCCATACTCACAATACCATCCTCGAACGAAAGGTTTCTCCAGAATGCCATCCAACGCAGACGATGCTTCGCCAGGCAATGGCAACAACATCACGATCGAACACACGCTGAGCCAAACTGGCGGCGGCAACACGAGCCGAGCGGCGCCGTCCTTGCTCGGGGCGTTGATGACGCCGACGGGCATGGCGGCAGGCGCCTTCGCGCTCCTCATGACGGGCGGGTTCGGTTACTTCTTCAACGAATGGTTCGAAATCCCTGGCCTCGAGGATCAGGTCGACGATCTCGAGAAGGAGGTGGATCGGCTGGAGTTGGAGGTGGAACGCCTGACAGATGCCAACGATGCGTTTGAGACGCTTAACGACAGGCTCAACTCGTCCGTGCTGGAGCTCACGCGGCAAACGCAGCTGCTCAATGCGTCGTTGGATACATTCGAGGATCTCAATCAGGAGCTCAATGTTTCCAATCAGGAGCTGAACCGTCTCAACGGCGAATTGAGATTCGAGAACGATCGTTTCAATGCCTCCAACTTGTTTCTGAACGAGACCATCGCGCTGCTCAACGGGCAGGTGGACAATTTCACCATCCAGATTGACGAGCTGGAGGACGAGGCGCGCGAACTCAATTCCACCATCCAAAATCTGACAGATATCCGCGACGACTTGCAACAGACGAACAGCGACCTCGCTGCCAACGTGGAAGCGCTGAACGGCAACATCACAGATCTGGACAACGAAATCGGCGATCTGCAATCCTTCAACAGCGATTTGCTCGATGCCATATCGTATCTCGACGAGACCGCGGAGGGCATCACGTCCTTGCGCACGCTGATCAACGACCTCACGACGACGTTGGAAGGCAATCAGGAGGCCTTGATCCGGCGCGTCGAGCTGTCGTACTCCGACGCTGTGTTGGGATGGGACTGCGGTCTGCGCGATACATTCCGTACTCAGCCGTTCGGCGGCGACTTCGACACTCCGATCGGATCGACCGGATACCCGCTGGTCATCAACTACGTCAATTCCAATCTGGCCAGCGTCCTATGTCTCAACATCCCCGATCTGGAGCGGTACATCGATACAGAGCTCGTCAAGGAGGGCGCGTTGCCGCCGATCGGCGCGACCATCACAGAGATGGATGTAGGGACGACGAACTACGCCAACATGGCGATCCAGTACTACTTCCCAACGAACGGCCGCGCAGGTCTGACGTCCGAGGATTGGATCGAGGCGGTGTACGATTGCGCGAACCTTGCGGAAGACAAGCAGTTTCGGGTTTTCTCCGCATAGCAGCAGGAGATGCAGCAAAACACTGCGCCTTTCGTTCTTGATGTCGTCCCTCATGTTAATAGTGGAGTAAAGAGTGCTAGTAGTATTGAAATTGGTAATTATCGTCGTGCAGTACGTGTTTTCACTCATTGGTGACTATGGCATGGAGGAGAATGGGCTGGCACACATACGTACGTAAGACTGGAGCATTCAAATCTATTTTTGTTCAGCAAAAAACACAATTTCATGGTCGCTTCTTCCATACGCTCAGCTGGCCTCTTGTCCAGTGCCAGTTGTGGCAAAGGTAGTGTGCTGCAGTTGTTCATCGGCACGGTATCACACGCTATGGCTTGATATCGACGCCTGGAATATGTGTATGCCTATTCGTGTGTACATGCGTGCCTGTGCATTGTGATTGCGCTAGATTCCTCGCAGCAGTCGCACTTACTCTATGCCTTCTCCACCTTCACTTGCGCACCCTTCAATCCCGCCGCCTCAACAGTGGCATTGAAGTCTTCGATCGGCTTGGGCGGGAAGCCTGAGATAAGACGGAACGGAGCGTCGACGGCACCGCGCAGATGCGATGCTAACACCAGAACGGTCGAGTCCAGGTTGACCTTGATCACCTTGCGCTGCCCGTTGGGCAATCGTACCTGAATGGAAGTCGTTGGCCGAGAAGCGTCCGTCTCCGGAGCTTCCGCCAGAGTCGATGGGTCGACGGTGTTCCCGGTCACCGCGCTGGCTTCCGATCGCAACGACTGCCCGGCGCCGCTGAAGGAGCGGAATTCCTCCACGTACTCCTGATCGCGCTTGTCCACCAAACCGACCGACACGTCCTGCGGCTCGCTGTCCCCGAACAGCTCCGTGGGCGTGCGTCCCTGCGCGAGACTTCGCAGGAAGGGCGCATTCTCGGGATCGTCCAAACGTCGGTAGGGACCGTCATCCACGACGAATCCATCGCGGTACATGGTGATCGTCCGCCGGATGCTTTCGGATTCCTCCGCACCGGCCTGTTCCGCCGTGTTGAAGATGGAATCGCGGGGCATGCCGCTCATGTTTGGTTCAACGGCGAGACCGCTGTTATGCGATTCAGTTGAGGTGGATTAAGTTGCGTTGCGTTGCGTTGAGTTCAGCAGAGTTGCTCGGAGCAACCAACGGGAGTTGGTTGCGATAACATGTTGTCCAAAGTTGCGAGAAGAAACGGAGAGTCAGGTACCTGCTCGGATCATGCGATTATACAATATTATATCATGGGGTCTGCGATCATTTTGAGAACATGCCAGAATGAACCGCGGGCAGCGTGGACAGCAAACGCAGCCACTCCCTATCCATGATGACCACCAGGAGAGCCGACCATGCGTTCCATCACACGAATCCCACGCCACAGCGTATCGCAGTGCATCGCTCCATGACGTGCCTCGTGTTGCCTCGTGTTGCCTCACATTGATCATCACTCACCTGCCTCCCCCGCGAGAATCGATGCCACCGACAAAGCGATTGTTGTCTCTGCTGTCATCATCGTCCGACTCTTCGTCGTTGTTGCGCCCGCTGAAGAGGCCGTGCACGTTGCTCATTGTTCGATAGCTGTGCGAGACGATGTGTCCTTGCTTTTGGTGTTGGTGTTGGATTACTCCAGAATAATGTGTGCTCTTGTGCAACGTTGCTCCACAGGTATGCGACCTTCCGCAGTTGTGTCGTTTGCGGTAGGCCGAATCCGGCTTTTCTCCTGTCTTGTGGCATCCCTGGAGCGAATGTGTGCGGTCTTGGTTTTGGATCGTGGATTTGCACAGAAAACCAACGAAATATCCACGGTTGCGACTAATGCGACTACAACTTCCGAAACTCCACGTTGGCGCCAAAACTCGTTCCTCCCGAACATGCAACCAACGCAGATCAAGCCACACCGAGGCAGATGATGCCGCCACATCCCGAGCACCAACAGGCAAGATGAGGAAGACGGAATGACCCCCTTTGGAAACCATCGAATCTAGGCTTAATGTTGAACCGCCGACTCTTGGGAATACCAGCGCTGTTCATCTGCTGCACTCTACTCGTACGTTGGATTACCTACTCTTGTGTTTGCATTTGTATGGTATCGTGTTGTTTTGTTTTGTTCTGTTTTGTTGGATTGTGGTGCCGGTCATCCTGGCTGTTTGACGTCGCTTCCCCTGCGTTATGTTCACACCATGATGGGCAACCTTGATGGACATCCACGCGGCATGCACTTTATGCCGTGCCCGTGCAGGCAAGACCCATGCCAAGGACCATCTTGATCAGCTTGGTCGCCTCCGCGGGGGAATTGGCCACTAAGTGTACGTGCTTGAGGTTGGAGAATTTGGCTTCGTCGATGATGGACTGGAGGCTTACGCGAAGGGAGCGTTCGTAGGCTTCACCGCGTTCCCTGGTCGTGATCATCGGGATAACGACGGATGCCATGGCACCGGTGTTGATCTTGCCGAACGAGGACCGGTACGAGGAGCGCAACGTCATGTCGAGGAAGTGGAGAGCATCTTCGTCGCGGTTGCTGTCCTTGTCCCAATCATCGTCATCGTTCGATGGTGACAGCGGACTTACTGCGAGAATGACGAAGCTTGCGGAAAGGGTACCGTATGCTTTGGGCCCCACCATGAGAGCCTCTCCGGTGCCAACCTTCACGGGTCCCCATTCCGTTTCCATGATGGCAGGCAACGTGCTCAAGTCCTGGGTGAACGGCATCCCTCCAGCCGTCAGTACATCTTTGCTCACGTCATTGACTGTCAAGTCGCATGCTTCGTTCGTCCACACCACGAGGCCGCTGGCACCGTCCTTGGACTGGGACGACAGCGGATTGCCGTGCTTGATGTGCAACATGCAGGTGTGATCCTCCCTCTTGATCGCAAAGGCGGCGCTCTCCGAATCATCCTCCAGCTTCTGCGATGCATCGAGCTCCGTCAACGACTTCTCCATCTTCATCCGCTCGGCCATGGCGAGCATATTGTCCATCTGCATCTTGAGCTTTTCCAACTTTGCGGTCGCGCTGCTGCTGGTGTCGGGCACGGCGGATTGCCGCGCGTTCTTCTCCTTCATGATGGTGCGCTTCAGCGTCAGCAGCTTGCGCTTGATGACGTTGGCCTCGTCATATTCGCGTTTGGAAAGCACGGTGGCAAGCTCGCGCTTCAGCTCGCGTTCCTTGGATATGAGGTCGGCGAGGCTGCGGTGGTTGGCCTTCAGGTCGTCGAGTTCCTTCAAGATGTCCGCCAAGTCCGTGGCGCGTCGGTAGTTGTGCGTCCTGATGGCCTTGTCCTTCATCTTGGCGTACTTCGCCACGGCAATCTCCAGCGTGGACGAAGAATCCACATGAACTTCAGGTCGCTGGGCGATACGGAGGATGTCGGTGAAGTCGGATTCCGGGATGACGGTGGCAACGTCGATGATGTTCTTCGGATTGCCGTTTCCCACGCGCAGGTAGAGCTGCTGCTGCCGCAGCGTGGTGTTCTTGCTGGGTTCAGCGCAGTTGGCTATCGATGGTGGGACCAATACGGATGCAAACTCTTCGGCGGTGTATGCGGCGGGGGTGCCATTCTCCTTGACGAACTGGCAGTTGGAACCGAACAGAAGCGCGGATGACTGGAAATCCAGCGCACCGATGGACACCATCGTCTCCTCGGACCGCGACGTGCGCGTACGGCCTGCGCCGCCCTTTGCGTTGTCCGTGGCTGTCACCAGAATGACCTTGACGCTGGCCTCGTTGAGGAGGTAGCCGAGGAAGCGCTCCAGATTCTCTCCACTGGCCTCCGTGGTGAAGTGGCGACCATCGACGACGAAGATCGACTTCTGGTCCTCCAGCTCTACCATGATGCGTTCCCTGGTGTCCGAGTAGTCCTCCTCCTCCCAGATATCTTCTTCCGCTTTGAGGAGAAGCGACATGATGTGGCACAGATCACCGTACAGCGAATCCTCCTCGGGCGTCACGTCGGGAACTGCGGGCAACCAAAACACATTGCTGATCATGAACGAGGCCGGGCGTGCCAGGACGTACCTGCTCACGGCCGAAATCACGCTGGCCTTGCCGGAGCCCTTGACCCCGCCGACGCGAACGACGTCATCTACGCGCAGCGATTCCAGAATTTCGTACATGTCAACCTCGCGTCCCAGGAATTGGCTCGGCACCGGTGGCAACCAGCTGGTGTCGGGCTCCTCCACGAGGTTGTCGTCCGGCAGGTCAGAAATGTTGGTTCGGAAGAGGACGGGCACGTCATGGTACCGCGTGCTGGGCGGATGCTCGGGAAGCAACTTGAACTTATCTGCCAGGTTGCGCACGTTCTTCACGAGGGGTGACTTGGTGACGCCGTCCAGCGCCGAACGGAAGGCCGCTTGCAACGTGCTGTTGCGCGCCAGCTCTTGGTACATGAGTTTGGTGAATTCCACCGACACAGAATCGCGGTACGCAGCATCCGTTTGGCAGCACACCACATGCGGGATGCCCGCCTGGATGAAGGCGTCCGCGACAGATCGACTGTGATGCGCTGACACGACGACCACCTGAACGCGTCGTGTCCCACTGATGTACCGATTGAGTTCCATGGTTGGCAGCGCCTTCATGTACCCGAACCCGTTCTCCAACGCGAAACAATCGGGGTTGCCATAACCCGAGAAGTGCATGATGGGGCTGTCGCCGTTGGCGAAGAAGTTCTGCAAACGATCCGCCGTCGCCACTTCGAATTTGAGCTCGATTTCGGAACCCAAGATTTCCGGGTCTTCCAACGCCTGTCGCAATTCCTGCCGTTCGTACTCGAAGTCCATGAGCGGCACCGCATGGTGCTGCGCGGTGTGCATGTTGAAGTACGCCAATGGTGCCGACTGGAAGATGGTGAGGCGATCCTTCGGCATGGTACCATCCGGGGCCGCCCCGCCGGAACCGTAGTTGAGACCGTTATCGTAGGCACCCGCGATATCATCATCGTCGTCGTCGTCGTCCATGTCCGGCATCTGCAGACTCGGTGCGGCCGTGGTAACAGGCGGGACAATGGATGTCGTGATGACGTGCGTCTGTTCGCCGTCGTTGGAACCGTCAATCTCCTCAATGCCAAACGTCCCCCAATCCCAATGCTCGATGGCCTCCAACGCGACAGTGTTCTTCACCATGCCGCCGTTGCTGAAGCTGCGACCGCCGTAGCCATCGTATGGTGGTTCATCCGTCCTCTCCTCCACGTTTGCTGAGGTGTACACCTGCGCAGCCCAGTTGAGAGAATTGTCGGATGTTTGAGACGCGTCGTCGGCGCCTGCAGTTTGCTGCGTTTCACCTTGCGCTGCAGTATTGTTTGGTCCGGGTTGTGTTGGCGCTGGATGTTGCTCCTGCGGATCCTTGTTGTCGGGGACTGCCGCGCTCTGCGCCGGCTTTGCGGCTTGCGGTTCTGCTTGCTGCTCTTGTTGTGACGAATTTCGATCACCGTATCGGTGCAGCAGCCGCTTGATGGCCACGATGATGAATTTCCGGTCAATCTGATTGTGATACAGACCGCTGATCTCCCTTACGCTGGTGTTGATGGACAGCGCCGACAGGATGGCCCTCGCGCCCGTGTTGCTGATGTCGTTCTCTGCCAGGCCGAGGACCTGGATGGTTTGGTTAACCTCGAGCATTTTGGAGAGCGCCGTCGCGCCATCATCGGAGATGCCGTTCCATCCCAGAAAGAGCTTCTCCAAGCGGCAGTCGGGGTTCTCGGAGATGGAGGTCGCGATTTGGTCTGCGCCTTCGTCGTGCATGAAGTTGCCGTCGAGGTTTAGGATTTGCAGCGATTTTGTGTTGCGCAGGAGGCTGCCGTCGTCTAGATCCCAGATTTCGTTCTGCGCCAGGTTGAGATGCACGAGCCTGGAGACGTTGTTGGGCGAGAGGTTTTGCGCCACGTGGTGCAGCGCCGAGAAGATGGCGACGGCGCCGACGGAGCTGACGGTGTTCTCGCTGAGATCGAGCTCTTCCAGCAGTGCGCTTTGCCTGAGTAGTTTTGCGAGGGCCAACGCACCGCGGTTGCCGATGGTGTTCTGGCGCAGGCTGAGTTTGCGGATGCCGACGTGGTTGGCGTCGAGGAGGGCCTGGACGATGGTCTCCAGGCCTTCGTCTTGCAATTTGCAGCGATCCAAGATGACGGACTCCAGCGTGGTTGCCTTCTCCAGCGCCTTCGTCATGGACGCGATCTCCTCGACTCGCAGCTCCACCTTGCTGAGGTCGAGGACGGTGAAGTAGTCGTACATGATGAGCTGCTCCAGCCGGTGCTCGACGATGGGAGACACCTGCCCCGGTGCGAGCGATAGCGCCGAAGAGGCGTCGCCCGTGGTCGATGCCGAACTCAGGCGGCTGTCGATGGTGTCATCGTCCGAGAAGTCCATGCTGCTGACGGAGGAGGCGGCGGACCCGGTGGAGGAGGCCGTGCTGCGACGCTTCTGCCTGCCGCCGCGCCGAAACCGCTGGCCCAGGTTGCTGAGGATGCTGCTGGAGCTGCGCGAGCTGGTCGTGCTGACATCGGAGGAGACGGAGGACTCCTCGTTTTCCTCGGTGCGCTTGGACGGGCGACGCTTGCGCAGACGGCGCGAGAGCTTGTTGCGCCGCGATGATCGTCGGCCGTTGGAGCTGTTGGCTCCTTCCCCCAGCAAGCGCTTGGCTTGGCCCATGGTGTAGCACGTGGGCTGCATGCAGTATCCCTTGTAAACGAGGTACTCCTCCGAATTGCCATTGCCATTGCCGTTGCCATCGTGGTCGTCGTCGTCGTCGTCATCACGAAAGATGGTGAGCGGCTCCCACTTCTTCCCTTTCCCAAAGAGCTTGACGATCCGCCGATGCGTTCTGACGCGCGCGCAGCGACGGCACAGTCCATGGGACTTGCAGTACTCGTCGAAGGCTTCGCCGCTGATCACCTTCCCGTCCACCTCCAGGAACGAGACCACCGATCTTGGTGGAGCGGACGCCATGGTGCTTGGTCTTCTGGGTCTTCTTGGTCTGCTTGTATTATATTATATTATGCTACCTATAATACTACCTATTCTACAATATATTGTAACGTTATAGAATATAATACTTCACCTGCCAGCAATGTGGATGGTACTATGCGTAAGCTGCAAGCTATGGAGTAGCTGTCGTGCGTATCTGTGCGTATCTGTCTGTCAAGTGGCGACTTCTGCGGTGGCACCTCTCAGCAGTTCTCGTTCTTACTACTACTCTTATTGTTCCTATCCTCGTTGTTCTTGCCGCTGATGGGATGTGTGATGGTGATGGATGTCGTGGTGATGAATGCCAGGACGAGTGGCTCGTAAGACAATGCAGACCGCAGTATTGGTATGGTGTAAGAGAGGATGGCGCAATGATGGAGAGCGGAGCCGCATGCACGTAAGTATGCCTCGCCTTGATGATGCCTTTGAGCGACGACTATGATGATGATGCCTTCCTGGGACAATTGCGGCGCACAGCCTGACTCTCAACCCACCACGAAACTCACGAGACTCACGAAAGAGAGAGAGGCTGTCCACCCGACTGCTGCAAAGGTTCAGCGAAAGTCCGCAACGCAGATGGCCTTTGTCGGTGGAGGGGCGAAGAAAGGCGAGGGGGAGGCAGCAGCCGGATCCTCTGTTGTCGTCCGTCTTTGTGGATTTTGGTCGGTGCCGCATTCCTGTATTCGTGCGTGAAGGCGGATGTGAAGCGCAACCGCCACCACAGCCACAGGATACGATCTTTGTGCACGAAGGTTCGCGGTTTTCTGTCGCCTCGTTCTGCATGATGTCACCCGCAGTCATCCTGGGCATCGTTGGAATGACTCTGTGTTTGCAGTAATATAGTACTCGGGTTGATACTACTAGTACCTTGATTGCTGGATATAGTATCGATGTTGGTATCTCAAAGAGTACTACATGAGACGCGAACATTGAGGTGATGAACCGCCAGTCCAGACGTGGCGAAACGCAAAGAAAGCGCGAACAGCTCCGGAGAGGTCTTGTGGGAGCACATCAGGCCCACATTCTCTGTCAAGATACTAGCTTGTCGAAACGGTAGTTGGTAGCAAACGAGCAAGAAGCGGTCTTTGCACAGAGTTGGAGATAGCGATGAAGGAGGCTCCATGCGATCCAATTTGCACCCCCCTCTAGCTCCATCTTCGCAGCCAGAGTATTACGACTATGGATTGGATGCAGATCGCTCGATTGGATGTCTGGCTGATTGTCTTCATCACACCTATAGTCGTTGAAGACAGAGCAGAGCCTCCTTTGTGCTCTGGACATAAATCTGCAGTTTATTGCCCAACGGTCGTGACAAAGGCTTTCAAAGAAGCGAAAGCAGGCCCTGCATCCAAATCTCTCGAGATTTATGAACGAGTCTGTCCAGAAGATTGGGAAGGATGGCTTGGACTTGTCTCACGCCTGTATTCCTGCAGCTGCGGATCTGTCATGGAAGTGCGAGCATTGGCCTCTGTGTGAGTAAACCTGGTCTACACTTGACATGGACCTCTAGAGGGCTCCGCCGTCCTCCACCTCTTCGTCGAATCAACACGACGAAGCAAGATGGACTGACCCTGACAACCCAGAGAAGAGCTGAGTGAAATCGACCGAAAAGCGTCAACGAAGTTTGGCGTTCACCAACCCAAACAGCCTTGGTCGACAGATTTCGTTCCGTTGTGATACAAGCGACAAGAGGTCCGCCTAAGACAACGGAGACATTGCATTTGGCTACATAAGTAAGTGTCTGAATGTGACACGCAGAACGCCTCATGTTGAATAAGCCCACTCAATACCGTTTTTGGATTCGGCGCACACCGACACGTTCATCCGCTGTCATGTCGCGCTCTTCCGACTGCGAACGAACGCGATCGAACCTTCCAACCCAACACGTGTTTCATCACCTCGTTTTGGCACCAAGAGTTCCAGTGTGTGGAACCTTAGTGTGTCCGATTTGAGTCTGTCGTTGTCACGCTCACGAGTTCGTCGTTGCGGCTTGGTTGTGTCTGAATTTGCGATAGCAAACTAACGCTTGAATTGTATTTTGACACGGACACACTATTGACAAAACAGCGTGGTGCCGATTTGTACACCCACGACTACTGTGGCATGTGGGACATCACTGGAGGCGAAGAACCACTGTGACACGGTGTTGTGCGCCAGCGAACATGGACACCACCAACAAGCGGGAGACGATGACAGAAGAAACTCAAACAACGCAGCGACACCCTCCATCAGGTACCACCGATGCCACGACGGTGTGCAATTGTGACTTTGCCAAATCGCAGCCAAAATCACGAAGGCGAAGAACCGCAACAACAAGGGTGGAAGCACCATCCGCATCGACACCGACACCTCGGGGAGCACCAACGCAGGGATAGTCGCAGGATAGTGACCAATACACACACTCTCCCACACACTCCCACACTCACAACCACCCACATGGTCATCAGGGAAACCAAGACTCCCACCCACCAAGAGAGCATCGAAGAGAGGTTCCAGAAACGCCACACCGCACAGGAGATCCTACTCGGCTCTCGAGTGCAGCGCATCTGAACTCAGAAGAAAGAGAAGTCCCTTGGTGTTGATTGGTACTGTAGCCGTGGAGTACGACCTATTTGGACTCCACCCACCACACTTGCAGCCAACAGAGAGAAGCAATAAGGACACCTGTCACACGCACACACAGAGGTCATAATTGTGTCGCCCATTTCGCGCCGTCCTCTTGTTTGCGCCACGATCATCGACGACAACAAGAGCACTACCAAAAGCAAGGGAAGAACCCTCGCCGCCAACGGTGACCAACACGAACGGAACCAAAAAGAAGGCACACCGCTCGTTCGTGCCCGAGTCTTTGCCTCCTCCCCACAACATCCTCCGTCTTTGAGCCCGCGGCATCGCACATCAGCGAACACCGTGACTTCGACACAACACAGGCACAACGACATCGACATCGACGGCTGTTCCCACGAGCTATCGCTCTCCATCCAACAACCCAACACTGTCATAGCTCGTGTTGTCACCATACTCGCAGCCACACCAGACGGACATTTCCCATCCCACAGACAACCAAGGCGCGGGTCGATAGCACAGAAGAGACAGTCGCGTTGCCAATTGCTGCTGCCAGTCTCCATCCATCTGAGGCAGGAGGCGCATCCCCCCAACGAGTACTCGCATTGGCATAGTGCATAAAAGTGAGCAAAGTGAACTTGGCCTTGGAGACAGGAAGTCCTATTGACAATCACATCAGCAACTGCAGCAGCAACTGCATCAGGAACAGGCACGCCATCAGCTGTTGCAGAAACAGACGAGCGTATCTGCACATCTGCAAATCTGGGACAAACGGGTGCATCTGAGACCTCTCTTTGAAACGCGCGAACAAAAGGAGGAGTAGAGAAGGGAGAGCAAAAGCGAGAGCGAGGTAGGCAACAGAGAAGGCAACAGACCATCATCCCTGGCACAGCCCAACACACGGCCCAACAACATGTCACACTCACATTCATCAGCGGACGTCCTGTCGGCCGCGGACGGTGTCAACGGCGATGGCTACCCCCAGCACAACACCAGCGCGAGCAACAGGACCACGGCCACCAGATCCACCCTTACAAACACAACCATGGCCCAATCATCGCAACGCAGCTTCGCCACCAACTCCACCTCAAACACGCGGAGGCAGCACCAGCAGATAGTCCAGCACCAGCGGATCAACGCAAACAACTCACAATCCACAGCAGCCGCAGTGGCCGCGGCACAGCTTTCGGGAGAGGAGCTCGAGGAGTACTGCCGGAAACGCGGCCTGTGCCCACTGTGTGCAACGACCAGGACCAAAAAACGCGTCTTCAAGCTCTTCCGAAAGCACAAGTGGGAGCCGCTCACCATCACCGACAAACAAGGAGGGTACCTCGTCTACCGTGGCTACTGCGTCAAGCCCAACTGCTTCACCATCGACCAGGCCAGGCGGTTGGTGGGCGAGGGCCGTCCCAGACGTCCGCAAACCCGCAACTCCACCTCCTCCCTCAGGACGGGCAGCGCCAATCCCAGACAACGCAACAACAGCTCGCAGAGCATGGACGGGGTCCAGCAGAACAAGCACATCGAGATGTCCGCCGCGGGCAGCACCAACCATCCCATCCGACAACGTCGAAGAGACAGCGAGGAGTCCAGGAACTTCTCCATGTCCGCTGGCAACCGCCTCAGAAACAGACTGCGACGGTCCTCGCAGCGCCGCGCAACGTCGCCCGATGGCAGCCGCGCATCGGTGGACAGCGCCGCCGGTGCCGCGCCCACCAAGATCACCGCAACATCCCGCACCACGAGGAGAACGTCCGGACGTACCACCACATCATCCTTCCCGCCGCTGGCTCTCAAGCAATCCGGCAGCCACGCCTCCGTCGACGAATCCACGCCCCTTCCCGTCATCGTCACCACGGTGCAGGCCCTCCGAGTCAACCCCATGATCTTCATCCTGGACCTCTCCAACGTCATCCTGCGACAGGTGGACATCCAGCAGATGGCCGCCGCCCTGTCGGAAAACAAACGTCTCACCGGACTCATCCTCGAAAACTGCAAGCTCGATGACGTCGCCATGCAGCACCTCGCGGGTGGCCTCGACGCCTCCTCCCTCCCGCTCGTCAAGCTATACCTCCGCACCAACCAGATAGGCAACGACGGAGCCGAAGCGCTCTCCAAGTTCGTCGAGCAGTCCGTCACGCTCGAGAAGCTCGACCTTTCGCGCAACAAAATCAGCTCCGACGGAGGCATCACCATCTTCAACTCCATCGCCCGCAACAACCACCACACGCGTCTGCGCTGCCTCAACCTGTCCCACAACGAACTCTGGGATCTCGATCAGAACAACTTCGGCCTGCGCTCCTGCCTCTGCAACAACACCTCCCTGCGCGTACTCAACCTCGAGGCCAACTACCTGCACGACGGCGTCGCGGAGTCATTCGCGCAGGCGCTGCTCACCAACGAAAACCTCGAACGTCTCTACCTGGGCTGGAACGGCATAGCCGACGATGGATGCATCGCGCTGTCCAAGATGCTGCAGGCCAATTCGACTCTGCGCGTGCTCGGTCTGGCGGAGAACGACATCCACAACGTCGGCGCCAGGGCGCTGCTGTCGGCACTCGATTCCAACTTCACCGTCCGGGAGATCTCGGGGCTCTGGAGGAACAAGATCGACCGCCGATTCATCATCGTGGCGATCCGACGCCTCCTTCTGGCACACAGCGAGAAGAACCAGCAAGAGCAGCAGCTGCACAAGGAGCAACAGCAGCAGCCGCAGCAGATGAGGGGACGCCGAAACTCAAACCTCCGCCAGAGCTTGAGGATGTTCTCGCAGGAGCAGGCACCGACGTCGGAACCCACGGTGGATCAGCAGCTGCGACAACCGACGCCCATCGTCCCACCGCATCAGCATCTCGAAAATAACGCGCACGGCGATGATCCTACGACTGGCGAAGCGGCTGTTGCTGCGCCAACGCCGGACAAGCTGCTGGTCACCGCCGGCGACAAGTTGGAAGACACGACGGCGGCCACAACCAGCACCACCGCGTCGTCCAACACTGGCAACATGATGATGATGGACGAAGGCGAACGCAAGCCGCCCTTCGATCGACTCCTCTTCTTCCACGCATCGCCGCTGGTCTACTTCAGCCGCGAGGACAGCATGCACTCCCCCATCCCGTACAGCGACATTTCATTCGAAGCCAACGCCATCCGAGACTCCGTCGGCCTCGCCTTCGGTGCGGAGATCCAGGTCGCATCCAAAATCGCCACGATGGATCATTGGAAGTCCTTCTTTGCCAAGCCAAACAGCCGCATCATGCATCTCTGCTGTCACGGTGGGCCGGACTACATCGGTTTGGAGAACGGACTGGGATCGCTGCAAAAGCTTTCCTTCGACGAGCTGGAAAAGATACTGAGAGCGGCCAACGGCACGCCTTCCAGCAACGGGGCGCAGGCAGAATCGCACATCCAGGTCGTCTTCGTCTCGTCGTTTTATGCCAAGGAGATCGGGCAGGCATTCCTCAATGCCGGCGTCCCACACGTCGTGTGCTGCCAGCGCGATGGACGGTTCCGCGACTCCGTGTCCATCGAGTTCATCCAGAGCTTCTACAAAGCCTTGGCGCAGAACAAGCTGCTGAAGCAGGCCTACAGCATCGCCTGCGACACCGTCCGCACCTCGCCGACTGTCAAGAAGATGCGCAACATCATGGACCGATTCACGTTGCTGCCGGAGAGCACGGGCAACGACTTCTTCCACAGCCGACCCGTCTTCTTCACGCAATCCACCCCGCAGGACGACGAAGCGGACGAGGACGGTGCCAACGGATCCGCATCCGTCGAGCCATCCGTACTTCCCAAGTGCCCGCAGCATTTCATTGGCAGGGAGGTGGACATGTATGAAATTATCGAGGCTCTGCGTGTGGATGATGTTGTGCGCGTGGGAGGTCCGGCCGGGAACGGACGCGAGACCGTCGTTGCGGCAGCCTGCAAGTACATCCTGAACAGAAAATCCGCCTTCTCCATTGACCACGTGTTTTGGCTGCCTGCACCGGAGAGCGTGACACCCTTCGAGGACTCGCTGTACGGCGACCTCTGCCTTGCCATCAACACCATGAAGGACTCAGACGTCGACATCTGGGAGAACGAGGTGTACTGCGACTGCCGCGACCGTATCGAAATCGAACTGGAGGACATGCAATCGATCTTTGTCATCGACGATCGCGGGTTTTCGACGCGTTCCGTGCAGGAGAATTTGGAAAAGTTCATCAGCCACTTCCTCAACGCCACAAAGACCAAGATCATCCTGATCACCTCGCGCAGCTTCGACGAGTACTCCACCATCTCCACCCTGTCATCGGAATCCGGTGGCAACGGCGGTCCGGACGATGCCATCGAGATCGGACCACTCGATTTCAAATCGACAGCGCTGCTGTTTGGCGGCATCTCCAAATTCATCGCCAGCTCCGGCTGTCCCGTCGCTCATTCCGCGATGGAGTTTGCCGAGCTGCTGGAGCCGCCCTACGTCACGAAGCTGCAGCAAAAGGTAATCCGGCCATCACGGCGACGCGTGGATCTGTTCGAACGACTGGGCGGCGGCGTTCCGGCGGACGTCATCAGGGTCGCCAAGTCCATGTCCAGGAAGGACTTCATCGGTCTGATCGGCATTGCCAACCGTCCGGAGGTCAACGTGGATTCGTTGGCGGGCGTCGAGCACGACATCGCCCTGCGCACGAAGCAGAAGGAGAAGGCGACGGAGGAGAAGAACTTCCTGCGCGCCATGGATTTGGACATCATCCTGGAGGAGCTGGAGGCCATGAGGACGATGTTCCCCACCATCCAAGAGCTGCGTCAGGAAGAGGAGACCATGAAGAAGGAGCTTTCCGACGCCGTGTCGTCGCGCAATTACGAACACGCCAACGACATCAAGAAGGACATGCTGAAGCTGAAAAAGCAGATAATGAAGGAGCAGCGCATGCGTGCCATCGCTGAAGACTCAGCGCCGGCGACCCAGCTCAATAACATCCAAGCACAGGTGCAGTCCATGCTGAGTGGCGACGATGCGGATGGCGACGAGGTCAAGCCAGCGACGTTCGCAGTGCATCTGGATGACCGCGATTGCTCCTTCGAGGTGTACTGCGGATCCCTGGCAGACTTCGAGCACCCGGCGGAGGCCATCGGAATCGTGTGTTGGACGAACGAAAGCTGCAACTTGGAGGGGAATCGTCCCGGAGAGCAGCTCCTCGAGCGCGGTGAAGAAGAGCTGAAAATGGACATCGACACGCTGCCCATCATCACGGAAACCGCCTGGGGGACTGTCAAATGCGGCACGGGGAATGCTGTCATTGTGGGTCCAGAAAAGTACGGCTCGTTGGATGCGCCATGCGTCATCCTCACGGTGGGGCCGCTCTCGCCATCCAACTGGGACGACATCGAACCGCACGACGGTGATACGCTGCACTACACCAAGACCATGTTGCAGTCGAGCTACCGATCCAGCTTGGTCTTGGTGAGACACGCGCAGCTGCAGGCGGTTGCGCTATCCATGCTCACCACACGGCCGGGAGGCAGCGCGTACAAGGAGACGTTGAAGGTGGGACTGCAGACACTGGTGGACGAAGTCAAGTTCTCAGGACTTCGTGATGTGCACATCGTCGCCTCTTCGTCAGCCGAGGCAACCACCATCACCTCCATGCTGGCGGAGATGGGATTGGGTCGCATCTATCACTAGAGAGTGCGTACGTATGTGCATGTGTAGGTACATGTGTGCGTGCGTCAACTTCCAAAAGCCGTGCAAAGCCACAACGAACCAGAACAAGAACAGAGCACAGGAGAAGGAAACGCACCAAACGACCAGTACTCTACCAGAATCCACATGTGGTGCTCCACGAGCACTAAAAACCGAGGAAGGGCCAGGAGCTGTGCACGCATTCGCCGAGGGTTACGAAGAAGAATGCAACATGACACAAAACAAGGGGGAACGATGAGGGATCGACAGCAATTCACAGCACACATCCTCGTATCATATGTAGAGTACATATCTATGTATAACAGTACGAACATAAAACAAACAGTGGCACAATCAAGTTGTATAGTACACAGCCGTATACTATTCAAGAGTCCTCTACTCCATGTGGCTTCGGTATTGGTGCTGCATGTTTTAGTTCTCGCCCTCGATGGAAGACTGGATTGGATGATCGCAACTGCATGCGAGCGGAGTACCGATACTCGTGCATGCAGTTACACTCAATTCTAGTTGACGAGGCGTGCACTATCCCATCCATTGACCAGATCCAACACTCTCTGACTCTGCCTTCACCAATGGACCCGTGCAGTCGGCGAGCACTGCGAAAACAGCCGAGGTCTTTGCCATTGGTCGTGAGTATTACAAATTCTCCTAATGGACACCCTACTGTACGTACAATTACTCCATGTTCGACAGCAGCACTACGACGAATCCTCTCGGGTGTTGGTCGTCTTGGGTGTATCGTGGCTGCTGTGGGAGACATCCTGCTCGCGTCGCAGCATCTGTTCCAACAAGGACGATTGCTTCGGTCCCATCGTCCTGCCCCTGGATTGTGCTGCCTTCGATGGTTGCTGATACTGAATCTCTTCGCCCTGGCCGCGCCTGCGCTGTTCGTTGTCTCCCTTCCGTGTTCTGCTGCGATCTCGCTTGGGAGCGCCATCACGTGGCTGCGGGTCATTGCGTTTGCGTCGCGACTGCGATTTGCTTCTGGTGTTGCGTGATTTGTTGCCACTACTTGCGTTCGCGCTGGTGCTCGCGGCACCTGTATTCTTGTGACTCGGTTTCTTGCCCCTGTGCTGCGAATACCCGTCCATTTTGTGCTTGGGCCTGCCATCCTTGGTGAGGCTCTGGTCGTCGCCGTGGGCGTGCTGTTGGCTGCTAGTGCTGCTACGGCTGGTGCGCGTGCTGCTGGTGGTGGTGGGGGCTGCGCTTCCTATGCTACCACTGCGTCGACCGCGAGTGCGGGCGTGGGGGCGACCGGAACTTTTGCCATCGGGGGCATGCCTGCTGCCCTCAAGTTCGTGGTGGCTGCTTCTGGACAGGTAATCGCCGTGTGATCTGCTGCTCCTCGAGCGCGATCTGCTTCTCGTGGGTGGCTGCTTGGTGTCCAACGACTTCATTGATGATGGCCGAGGTGATATTCCGTCCCCATGATACTTCTCTGCCGAACGGGATCGTGACCTTGATCTCGATCTGGCCTGCGTTTTGGATCTGGACCGAGAATGACTGCGCGAAGGACGTGCTTTGGATGGTTGCGACAAAGATGAAGACGACGATGATATTGCTGCTGCTGTTGTTGTTTTTGAATTGCGATCTTCCCTCCGATCGAACCCCTTGCTGTGCGCCTGCTGGTGATCAAGCTCGGACGAACGTGATTTGTTGCCCCTTGACCGATGGCTGCTTGATGACTTGTGATGAGCGCTGCTTTTGTTCCTTTGACTATGGCCTTGACTATGGCTGTGGCTGTTGGTGCTGACACCGCTAGTGCTGTGACCACCCGAGGCGCGACGCCCACCACTCCCAGACCTCGAGCTGTCAGTGTGCGTTGATCGTCTAGTGCTGACTGAATCCTGGCTTGAACGCCCCGAACCAACGTGGCTGGATTTGGAGACATCGCCAGACCTTCTCCTCGTTTGACGCGGATGGTCCGACGATCTGGCGATGTTGGTGGTGGGATACATGGGAGCTCGGTTGGTCGACCCGGGTGCCTGGGCGGGCATCGCTGACACACGTTCGTCTCTGGCCTCGTCGATTTCATCGTCCTCGCTGGGGTAATCGATAGTGGGGAGGGGAGCAGACGTTGCGGATGCCATGGCGCCTTTGCCATGACCACCATCCCCGTTCCCACTGCCATCCCCGTCCTCATTGCTATTAGCATTCCCACGCCCCGTGTTCTCCATGGACAGCAAACCGGGCAAGTTCCTCCAATCATCTGGCAGAATCTGGCCGACCAGCCGCTCTCTCATGGTGGAAGGATCCTCATCTTCGATGCTGCTGTCCCCGACATCCTGCGCCGACTCCACCTTGTCCAAGATGCCCTGCATCGTTGTTTGCAGCAGCATGAGCGTCCTCTGCAGCTGCTGCAGACGCGAGCGCTCCTGCTGGACCTCCATCTCCACCCTCTGCTTCTCCGTGAGCTTGAAGGAGATGGTGCCCTCCATGTCCCGGATCTGCTGAATCATCTGCTGCCGCTTGTTGAGATTGTCGCCCTGCTCCTTGAGGTAGGCCTTCTCCTTCTCCAGCTCCTTCAGGTGCTGCTGCTGCTTTTCATTCTCCCGTTCCGCGGAGCCCAGCTCGGCCTGCAACGATCGCAGCTGCCTCTCCAGCGCTTGGTCGTCGATCGTTCCTTCGGGATTGGATTTGCTCATTGCGGCCATGCTGCGTTTCGCGATGCGCTCCCAGACAAGGATGCATTCGATTGGATCGGACTGGACTGGGGGTGGCAGAGATCACTCTCACCTGTGGCCGATCGATCTGTGGTGCACAAGAGCCGCGCAGAATGCGCACAGAGCAGTTGCGAATGCAAACAGAGAACAGAAAGGAAGGAGGCTTGTGCCGTTCGTCGACGCTTCGCCATGGTCGCTTCCTCGTTTCTTGTTCCGTGACTTTCACGGGAATCAATGACTCACTAATAACGAATTTCGTGAATTACACAATATATATTAATGAAGGTTGTTTGATTCTGATTGTTGACTCCTTCGTTGATTTGACGCAAACAACGTTCATTTCAAGTAGTTAACAGTTTTTACCTCTAATCCCACGTTGGACTCCACGGACTCAAAAGCCCGCCAAAACAAACAAAACGAAGCACAGAGAACGAAGCACAAAGACACAACACGATCAATCACAAACAAGAGACCAACACACAGATCCATCGCAAACACCAAGACAACGATCATCATCCAACAAGAGGATTGTGTTTCCAGAGATTCACAGCACACCACAGCAAAATACTATACTCGAACAAACAAACACACAATCAAAGAGATTCAGCAAAGCGAAGCAGTAGAACATATTATATTATATATTGTATTTCACAATGCCATCCGTTCCCACGCTCATGACGGCCTTGGCCGCAGCGATGATGATGCACGCGGCCTACAGCTGCCTCCACTACCGAGCCATCCTGGAGGATTTGGATCTGCTGGAAGATGGCAGCGGTTACTCGATCCCACCGAAGGATGTGTACGTGGAGGTCGCCCTTGCCTTCGGCATCCTCCTGTTCGCCGAGATGTCCAAGATGGGATCCTTCCAGTCCGTGGAGGTCAACGTCAAGGAGGGGCAGCCGAAACATCGGAGGCTCGAGGCGCCAAGTTTCAGAACGAGGAAGTTCGACGTGTACAACCACCGCGCCAAGATGTTGTAATCAATGCTTCGGATGATGCGCTGCGCTCCTGTAATGTATCAGGATGAGCTACAGGATGAGCTACAGGATGAGCTACAGTCCATGAAGCGATCTCAAGAGGTCCACGCACAAGCGCTGATAGAGACTGCCCTGTCCCCACGTGCAATGAGGCTCGCATGGGGATAGCCTGTGGGCATGCACTGAAAGAATGGAAAGCAATGCAAGGGGCGCTGCCAATCAGCGTGGCTTTTGAGGTTGGCTTCATGGGCTACGATCAAGCCGACAGCAAACAAGGTCATTCCATGCAGGCAGTCACACAAGCAATCCCTCAGCATTTGTTTGTATTCAAGTACAGTACTCTCCGTCCTGTGGACTCACGACGAGTACGCGGCGGTGTAACGCAGACATGGACTCAGCCACGAGGGATCCTGTTCTTGGGCTGAGCAAGCTTCTTGGAGAAACCGCAACTAATCGAATACGGCGCGAGGGAGCAATTGCTCTGGCTGTGATGTCTGCATTCATCACAGGCGGAGGCCACGGCCGCTGCATGGAGAACACAGAATCAACAAGCATAGAGCAAAGTCGGCTCGTCGCCGAGTAACAACGGGAAAACCACGTCTTCTCCACACAACTCAAAAGAGGACCTGAAGTACTGCTCGTGCTAGGATGTTCGTACTCCGTGTGATGTGATTGCACTGGTAAACACAACTCAACTGGCTTTTTGTGCAAGACTAATGTCCATTCCTGCAAAGCAATCTCGTCGCACTCTCGCACTCCTCAACTTGTTTGTTCATTCATTTGTTTCATTTTAAACTATATTGTGCTTGTTTGGCTGGTTGCTGCTTTGTGTGTGTTCATGTTCATGTCCATGTCCGTGCTCATGAGCAGGATGGATGCCTCACTTGCATTCAGCGCGCGTCAGCCCCGGCACCACTGCTGACCTCACTCGTAGATAATATCTTCGCAGGTATGCTGTTCAATATCCATGATGTTGTATAATAGATCGGTGCCTGCGAACACGATCTAGCAAGTTCCCCCCGTGCCGATCGTTGTCCCCGGCTCCTCAACTCATAACATGATACACGTTCCATCATGAGTCTGTGTCTTTGTGTTCTTTTTCTTTCAATACGAGTACATAATCCATCCATGCGTCCATCCATCCATGCGTCCATCCATCCATGCGTCCATCCATCCATGCGTCCATCGATTCGCCCATCCTCGGTGCGAACTTAATCTTGCTTGAGCCCCAGATCCTGGGCGATGTCGATCAAAATCTTGGCCTCATTCTCGGATGCTGCGACGACGTGAACGTGAGACAAGTCGGAGTACTTGGCCTCTTCCGCGATGATCCTAAGTCCCATCCGCAGCGTCGTCTCGTAGGCCTCGCCGGTAACCTTCGTTGTGAGCGTCGGATAGGCGATGGCCTGCAGCTGAGAGTGCTTGGCCAGCACCAACGACGATCGGATACACGAGCGCATCATGATCTCGATGTAATGCAGACGATCCTCATCGTTGAGCTTGCATTCCATGTTCCGCGAGGACGGCAACGGACCGACCGCGAGGAGGACGCAGGGAACGCGGAGGTTCTCGTAGTTTCCAGGTCCGACGATGACGGCGTTACCGGTGCCGCACTTCGCATCACCCCACTGCGTGCTGGTGATTGGTGGCAGCGACGCGATGTCGGCTTCGACGTTGATCCCGCCGCGCTCGATGATCTGATTGCCCGAATCGTCGATGGTGATGTCGCAGCATTCGTTCGTCCAGCAGACGATGGCGCCGACGTCCGGCTCTGGGTTGAAGTCGACGACGGAACCGTTGTAGATCTTCAAGGAGCACTTGTGGTAGGCAGTGCCCAAGGTGAAGGATGCCGAGACGGACTCCGTCAGATCGTCGAGGCTCTGCTTGGCGGCTTCCATCATCATGTCGATTTGCTTTTGGAACTCCTTCAGTCGGTCCGCCGTGACGGATTCATCCTCCTCCGGTCGTGCGCGCTTCTCTTGCATGATCTGGCGCTTCACGGTCAGGATCTTCTTCTTGAGGGCGTTGCTGACATCGTACTTTCGCGCGGCGATGGCCTTGCGGAAATCATCCTTCAGCTTCACCTCCTGGGCCTCGAGGTCCACGACGGACGAAAACTTCGACCGTAGGCTCTCCAGCTCGTCGAGGAGCTTGACGATGTCCATGGCGCGCAGGTAATTCTTGGCGCGGATGGCCAGCTCACGCTCGAAGGTCCACCGACGGACCTCCTTCTCCAAGCCACCGTAGGATTCCACCTGGAATTCTGGGTAGTTGGCGATCGTGATGAGCTCGATGAATTCCTGGGGAGGCATTTGCTCTCCAGCTCGGATGATCTCCCTTGGGTTACCGCTGCCCATGAGGGCGTACAGGTCGCGGCGTCTTCTCGAGTAGAATTCGTACTGGTCCTTTTGGCGGGCCACGGATGGTGGCAGCATGAGGTCCACGAGTTCTTGTGGGGTCTGCGCTGCTGGGCATCCGGTGAGGGTGATGAATCTGGAAATCTCTCCGTACAGCAACGACGACGACTTGAAGTCGAGCGGGTGCAGGAAGATGATATCCTCTTCCTCCAGCTTGGCAGCATCCGAATTGCTTGGCTCGTCGTTGGTGATGAGGATGATCTTGACCTGCGTCTCATCGGCGTTGAGGAGGTTGCTGAGGAAGATCTCGAGGTTGTCCTTGGAAGCGTCCGTTTCGAACTTGCGGCCGTCAATGACCATGAGGGGCCTGAGTCCCTCGAGTTCGATTTCGACGCGCTCGCGGCACTCCATGGGCTCTTCCTGCTCCCAGATATCGCCGGTGGATTGGGTCATCATGTCCATCAGCTTGCACAGGTCACCGTAGAGGGAATCTTCATCGGGTTTGACGCTTGGGATGTTCGGAAGCCAGAAGGCTTCGTCGAACGGGAAGCTGTTGGGACGTTGGATGACGTAGCGGCAGACGGCGGCGCAAACGCAGGTCTTGCCGCTGCCTGGTGCTCCACCGACACGGACCACGTCGTCTCCGCGGAGACTCTCGAGGATCTCGTACACGTCGACCTCGCGGCCGATGAAGTGGCGTGGGAGCTTGGGCACCAACGACAGCTGCTGACTGAAGTCGATGTTCATTGCTTCGCCTGGGATCTGCTGCGTGTAGAACACGGGCACGTGGTGGTAGAGGTCATCGTCGTCGGTTTGGGGGAGAAGACGGAAACGATCCTCCTGCTTCGAGATGCCCTCGACGCGCACGGCCTCCTGCGCGATGTGGAAAGCCTTCTTGAGGCTCTGGTGGCGCGCCAACGTCCTGTAGAAGGTGCGACAGAACACGGTGGCCGCCGCGTCGCGGAAGGTCTCTCCGTGGTGACAGCACACTACGTGCGGGATGCCGGCTGCGACGAAGGCTTCGCCGAGCTCCCGGGCATGGAAGGAGGAGATGTAGACCAGCTTGACGCTGTTGGTGCCTGATTGGACGAATCGCGACAGGTCCGAAATCTTGATCTGCGCGATCTCGCCGAATCCGTTCTCGAGCACGATGGAGCGCTGCGAGTCGCCATCTGGGTTGCCGCCGTAGCAGGAGAGGTGCAGGATGCTGGTGGTGCCCTGAGAGAAGAGGTTTTGCAAATTGTCGACGGTCGATGTCTCGACGGCCACCTCGATGGAGGCTCCGATCTTCTGCGCGTCCGTGACGGATTCCTGGATGACCTGCGTCTCGTACTCTGTATCCTGCAATGGGACAGCCACGTGCATGGCGGTGCGCTTGTCGAAAATGGCCAAGGGCGACGATTGGAAGACGGTGAGGCGGTCGAAGCTGGTTTGCGGTGGCGCCAGCGGTGGTTCCGGGGTGGCCTGCTTGTGTGGCATCTCTGGGACGGCCGCGGTAGATGCGCGGTACCCACCCTGTGGCTGCTGCTGGGCTTGGCCATTGAGGTGCGGTTCGTAAATTTCCTTGACGGGCATCTGGACGTTCTTCGGATCCACGACGTTGACCGAGGTGTTTGGCGCAGCCGGTGGGTGCTGTTCCTGCGACTGCTGCGCCTGATCTCCCTTGGGTCCGAAGCTGAGCTCCATCATGGGTGGCTTCATCTGGTCGGAAGGTGCGTAGAGACGGTCCTCCCAGACCAAGGCTCCCGATGCGACCTCGGTCGGTGCGCCGAGATCATCCTTGACCGGCTCCAGGAGCGGCTCCTCGGTGTTGATGGACTCCTCGAGGATGCCAGCGAGCGGGGCGCCGGCATGTCCCATGGCCTCCTCCATGTGCGTCTGCAGCAGGCGCTTGATGGCCACGACGATGAACTTGCGGTCGATGAGGTTGTGGTAGAGGCCGGTGATTTCGCGCAGCGTCTTGTTGTCGGAGAGGGCGGAGAGGAGCTCGCGTGCCCCGGCGCTGGTGATGTCGTTCTCTCCCAGGCCGAGGGAGATGAGGGAGTTGTTGCTGCGGAGCATCTGTGCCAGGGCCGTGGTGCCCTCGTCTCCGACGCCGTTCCATCCGAGGAAGAGCCCCTCGAGCGCGCAGGATTCGTTGGAGGCGATGCCCTCCGCGATGGCCTCGACTCCTTCGTCGTGAACGAAGTTTCCCTCTAGATTGAGGATCTTGAGGGTGGCGTTGGAGGCGAAGAATTGGCCGTCGTCGGCGTCCCAGATTTCGTTGTGGGCGAAGTTGATGAGGCGGATCTTGACGTTTGGGTTGTCACGGAAGGCCGTGATGATCTTGTTGGCGCCGCGGCTGCCGATGGAGTTCTTGGACATGTCGAGCTCCTGCAGGGTGCCGTTCTTGAGCAGCCAGGGGTAGAGGGAGGTGGCCCCGCGGTTTCCGATGACGTTGGATCGGAGGGAGAAGCGCTCGAGGGGGACGTGCGAAGCCTCTAGGAGGCCGTTGGCCACGATCTCGACCTCGTTGTCATTGAGCTTGCAGTTCTCGAGGATGAGGGTGGTGAGCGTGCGGGCGACGCCGAAGGAGGCCACGAGCTCGGTGAGATGCACGTGGTGCAATTTGGTGGAGGAGAGGTCGAGGATGGTTCCCGCGTTCTCTCCGAGGAGCTCCTGGAGTCCGCGGCGCACGGAGGACTTGGTGGTGAGGGTGGAGCCGACGGAGACGTCGTCGTCGCTGATGCGGATGGGACCAGCGGAGGCCACGGAGCTCCCGGATGAGTTTTTGTGGCCGGAGGAGATGCTGCTGCTGGAGACCGTGCTGGCGGCGGAGTTGTTGGAGCTGTAGTTGTTGAGGCGGTTCTTGTTGGCGGCGCCGTTGCTGCTGCCGGTGTTGTTGTTGTTGTACGAGGTGCCCGCAGCGCCGTACCCGCCGCCGTTCATGGAGCCGTTGGTGGCGGACGTGCCCGCCGACTTGTCGTTGCGGCCGTTGCTCTTGAGGCGGTCGCGGAACCGCTTGCGCTTGGGCTGCTCCTGGCCAGCGCCCCCGGCTGCTCCGGCATCGCCGCTGAGCTCACCGAGCAGGCGCTTGGCCTGGTCGATGGAGAAGCATCCTGGGAGCACGCAGTAGCCCTTGTAGACGATGTGGCCGCCGTCGGTGTCCTTCACAGTCAGCGGCTGCCACTTGTTCTTCTTCAGCAGCTTGAATTGGCGCTTGTGGGTTCTGGTCTTTGCGCACAAGTTGCACAGCCCGTTCTTTTTGCAGTACGCCTCGAGCTCTTCGCCGGAGAGGGTCTGGCCCTCTTGGTTGATGTACGCCTCGCTATCCATGGTTACTTGCTTGTTCTACTTGCTTCTTGCTACTGCTGCTGCTGCTGCTGCTACTGCGATTGTTGGTTTTGTGTCCCTTGGTGCACTTTGAGTGGTTGTGAACAAAGCCGAATGCCCTGCTCGAGCAATACCGCAGAGCGCTGGAAAATGACCTCTTGGTGTCAAGCCGGTTGCTTGCGAAGGTGCGCGGGTTCTTTGGCTGCGGTCACAATGGATGCAGTTGCGATTGTTGGTTCTGACACGACAATGGATCGCCGTGACAATCAACAGGGAGGCTCCGTCTGCTGCAGTCTTCTTGCTCTGTCTCTCTCCTTGGTCGTTGCTCTCTTGCCGTCGTCACCTTCGTCCTTTGCTGTTGGACGCGAGGCGAATTTTGTGATTGTGTGCTTGCTCAAGTGTCCTCTCTCCGTCCTCTCTGCTTTGTTGGTGGTTGTTCCGTTTGGAGAAGGTGTCGTGAGATGTTGACACGGAGCGCAGCTGCTGTCACACTGGTGCGGGAGATGTGCGATTGTGCTGACGGGCTGTTCGATCGCAGAGAAGAGAAGAGAGCACCGTGTGTGTTGTGTCTGCATGTGTGTGTGTGTTGCGTTCTGTTGTCATCCGAACCACCCAGAAAATCTATTCCTTGTGTGTTGTGCGTGGCATTTCTAAAATTCACAATGACCCTTGGGACGGACGAAAGGGGCTAACTAAGTCTATTCTCTGAAATCCTTCAACATCGCTTCTGCGCCGTATCCAACAGCGAAAACGCGATGCCTTCTCTCTCTCTCTCTTCCGGGACCTCACGCAGTCGAGATCCCGCAACGAGTGTCTGTGGAGAAGCTTTCGGGTCACTTCAGGTGCAAAGAGTACGAACAAAGCCCCTCGCGAAGGTTGGATGGAACTCACGGGAACCTGCACAGGCGGGCTTCTTTGTCTCTCCCCCGCGAACTCTCGCAGAGTGCTCGCAACTTGTACTCGTAGTTGCACCACTTCTCTGGTGACTGGACCATCTCCCAAGGAAAGCCATGTTGCGGCGCGGTAGCGCAGAGCGCTGGGATGGGTCATGACTATGAATCTCAGTTCTATCAGACGACTCTGCACGAACGTGTGCGAGTATGAACCCTATCATGTTGCTATTGGTAGAGAGGTGAGGTCAAAACAAGATCAACAGATTGATCCTGGGGGGAGGTGTTGTCTCCTCTGCACGAATAGGACTAATAGTCGTACTCCTGCCGTCGAAAACATCCGATGCAGCAACTACATACAACTCCTCCACAAGTACTCTTAGCTCTGGCGAGCCATACGACACTTCCACCACGGTTTCAAGTAGGTGTCCAAGGCGACGCTCCCAGCAAGCGTGAGATTTAAAATCTCCTCCACCATCCCATTCATCCCATGATGGTGCGTAGCATGCGGCGGTGAATGGATGATGCGTTGCTGCCGGCATCGAGAGAGAGAACAAGGTCATTTTGATCCGACTCTCTTGGTCACCCACCTGCCTGCTGTTCTGTGGTTACGTTTGTCCTCCCTTCACATCCTCCTGTACCCCACTCCCCAGAGATGGAGCAACTTGCTTGTGGTGGAAGCTGCACCGCACCGATCCCAATGATCACAGCAAGCGTACTCGCACGCACCCATCAACCATTCACACGCGGTGCGAACGATGATGAATGCGTCGGTTCATGCTGCCTCAGACGATTCGGATGCTGTTGCTTCGGTTGGATGGACGGCGAAGGAAAGTAGGAGATCATCTCATCGGCCTCGTCAGCCGCGGTCGAATCGATGGAATCATCTTCATCGTTGTTGTTGTTTTCGAGGTATGCTGCGATGTTTTGTCTGCGTCTGTCGTGCAGCATCAGCAATCCGTCGGTCGCGAAGGACTGGGGCACACTGGACGGTGTTGCCGTGGGGGTCTGCGTCGGAGTTTGCGTCACGGATGTGGATGTCGCAGTTGTCGTGCCGCTACCGTGCAGCTTGTCCAACGGATTGCTGTACTTCATCATGGGAGTCCAGGCTTCTTCTCCAGGTTCTGCAACATCCATGTCGACATGTGATTGTCCATCCTTCCCGATTCCGCTTAACTCGCCGACCGTGTCTTCTGCAATCTCAGTGGTTTTGGATGGCCTTGGGTGTCTGCGATTGTTGGAACTGCGTTCGTTGCTGTCAGATGTTGCCATCGATCTGGCATCATCCGTCCCATGGTCCCCCGTGCTCATGGCACCCTGCCGGATCCGTTCCCTTTCGCGTTGCCTCTGCGCCAACAGCGTGATGGGCGAGTCCGGCCGGTCTGTCGGCAGCAATGGCACGACCTGTTCTTGCAATGCCTGCAACCATGTTTGCACCTGCTGTATGGCCTGCGCGGTCGTCGCCCTCTCCTCTTCCAACCGGAATTTTCTGTCGTAGCTGCTATCGAGATCGTCGGTGATCATTTGGTGCTGTCGCAAACATCGTTCCATGTGCAACGTGAGGGCCGTAATGGAAGTTGCCGACGCTGACGCTGATCCCAGATCGTTGGTACCATGCATGGCCGTTGCTGCTGCATTCGTTCCTGCAAGATCGTTTCCCCCCATCGTTGTGCCGTAGTCCGCCAAGCCTTTCGTGTCCAGACCGCCGATGGTGGGCTTGTATTCCAGCTGCGATGCCTGTTGATAGAGCTGCTTGCGGATGGACCAGTTGCCGCGTTGTAGCTCAACGATCGCCGCCTTGTCCGCGTCAATCGCCTTCAACGTCCGTTTCAGCACCTTCTTTGTCTTCTTCACCTTGCTTTGCAAATTGCGATCGCCTTTGCCATATCCGACGGCATTCCTGTGCTTCGATGATGCGGACATGGGCGCTTCCGCTGAATGCGATAACGGTGATACGAATTGCCTGTGGGCCTCGGCGGGCGTTTGCGGACCGTCGTTGTGAAAGACGAATGACAAATCCAGATCCTCCAAGGTGAGGCCACCGATGCGTCCTGGCGACTTTGGAAGGTTGAGGTTTGATACTTGCCTTCGCGGCTTGTCGTCCTTGCTTTGACGACTGCTGCTTGCCGAGACGTAGCTGTGAGCGTTGCTGGCGATGCTGCCGGAGCGACTCTGCGCTCCCACGCTGCTGCGGCGACGGCGACCACCACCGGACAGCGATTCCCGATCAAGGTCGTGCTGGTCACTCGATGAGCTGACCGACGACGATCTGGATGCTCTGGGACCGTGGTAACTGTTGCGCATCAACGACCTGTCGCTTGAGTAGACGGATCCCTCGATCGATGGTCTGCCATTGGGCCGCCTTCCTCGCGACCGATCTCCACTGCCCGTTGAATGCATCGCCTGCAGCTGCTTCAACGAAGACATTCGTTCGCCATCCCCGTCGTGCTTGCGCGGCAGGGGCGATAGAGATCGTGGAGCACGGCCAAGGGATGATGCCGATGATGGTCGGTCAGTCGTTGGATCCCTCCGCTCTCTCCTCCTGGGACCTGTGAATGACACCTTGCGGCTGGTTTGCCTCATTTCCCGAATCGAATGCTTCAGCTCCGCGACATGATCAAGACTGGCCTGGTTCAAGTGCGATGATTGCAGATCATCCATGAGACGTTCCAACCGTTCGGTCTGCTTGTTCGTCGAGGTTGCATCGGCACCATTATGCTGCGGCTGCTGTTCATTTTGTTGTTGTTGTTGTTGTTGTTGTTGAGCGCCTCTGTTCTGATTCCGCTGTTTCAGGCGACGCCGTGACGATGATCGTGTTCGAGATGATGCAGACGCCACCGTCGAAGGTGTCAGCATGTGCTGCTCAACATTTTGATCGCTCTTCTGTTCGTCACGACTCTCGCCCGAGGAATGGCGCCTTTGTACGGAACCACGTTCTCTCCTCGATTGGCTCCGCTTCAAGGGTTTTCGTTCGTGTTGTCGTTCGTTCTGTCGTTCGTTCTGTCGATCATGCTGGTCCTGTTGTTGCTCATGATGCTGTTCATGATGCTGTTCATGATGAATATCGGAAGTCTCTTGTGATGGACTTCCATCAGGCTCCGAAGAAGCAAGGTTCGATTCGTCTATGGACGACGATCGTTGCTTGGCTTTGTTCTTTCTCGACTTGCTGGGTCCCAGACTGCCGCTTCGGATCCGTCGGACGCCTCTCATGATGGGCGCCACCAAGGGAGACACGAACTTCATCGGTGTGGATGCTGATGACGACGTCGATGTTCGGCTATGCATGCGCTTGGGCGAAGACGATCGTGATCTGCGCTCATGAACGTGCTGCTGTTCTGGATCCTCATGATGCCCATGGCCGTGCTTGCGTTGGTCTCTGTCTTTGGACTTTGACTTTGGCATGGTGCGAATGGTGTTCCGCTTGGTTGTCAGTTGTATGGTGTCTCGTTGGATGGCCGGCCGGAGTGGAATGGTGCTCAATGGTGCTCTTCCGGATGCACTTCCACAAGTCCACGCCTCTGCTTTCAGGTTGGAGTCGCTCTCGCTGCAAGTGTCAATGAAGAGCAGCCAACGAGACCAGAGCAGAGCAGACTTGACCGAGAGTGCCGCCTGCGACCAAGTGACTGGCTGATGCGTTTCCACAAGAGATGATCAGATTCGGCCGGAACCTTGCCAATGGAGAAACTCTCTTGCTCGCGCGCTCTCTCTGTCTCTCTTGTGCTGTATTCTTCTTGGTTCGGCTTCTCGCGAGGAGCCTCTTTGGATGCTGTCGCTGCGGGTATGTTGAGTCAATGGTCTTGGAACTATTAGCACAGTATAATAGCACTCCGTGATCGTTGTTTCATCCAATTCTCTCTCTCTCTCTCTCTTGCTCAAATCAACGAATGCCCTGCAGAGAAACGTGTGGCGCGATGTACGAAATGGAGCAACGAAGCGGAGTGGAGTGAAGCGAGGTTTTCTTCTGCCTTTCTTGCCTGCGTCGTCTTGGCGTGCTTGGCTCCTTCAGAGACCTCTGTGGTGGAGTGGAGTGGAGTAACAGCTCCGAACACTGCCGAGGCACCATCTTTCGTGGTTGGCACCAACAACACACCCAATCAACAACACGACAAACCAAACATGGGCGCAAAGACATCACCGAGCTTCGCGCGATGTCGTCGTCGCGTTTCCGAAGACAAATTCGGGATCTGGAGCGCTTCCGCGACTGAAACCTTCCAGATGTCCCTTTCCCATGTCGTACTTCATAAGTGATTCACATGGTGAAGGACAAGTGAACATACTTTATATTCACCCATTATAGCGAATATTGTGTCGTTGATAAATTCTTATTGATGACTGTGAACCAACGCGTTCTGTCCATTCCCCAGACACCAATTTTCTGCATTCTCCACACACACCTTGTTCCCTCCACAAAATGCCGCTGTGCTTCCCGTATCTCCAAATGACAGAAAGACAGGAACAAGAACGATGAACACAAGACTTTGGCAGTGGAAGCCACAACGACGGCAGCAGGAGCAGCAGCAGCGTGGGCCACCAACACCATCAGTCAGCATTGCGCACATTCACCATGACACAATGTGGTCACTAGTGAGACAACAAAAGTCCCATTCGTGAAGGACCAAGACTGTGCGTCCATAGTTTCGGCGCCATCAACTGCTGTCATGACAGATGGAAACATTGCGTTTACGTTTAGCGCCACTCGGCAGATCGCTCAGTAGATTGTCCCCCATGTTTGATCTCCGATCTTGGCACGCAAATCACGCACCATCTCATTGATGTGTTCACCAACAGGGATTCCATCTGGCACTTCCGGCCGTCCCTCCGCGGCGTCACCCTCGTCGTTGGCGCCGATCACTTGCACGAACAACGATCTGCGCAGCGGGTTGGGTTCGGCCGGTGCTACGTCGCTTGTCGTCACCTTGTATGGATTCAGCCACTTGTCGTAGCATTCGAGCGCGTCCGTCTTGGTGAGACGGCACAAGGCCAACGCCTCGTTGCGTTGCACCTGCCAGTCGTAGCGGAATTCGCGGATTTCGGACCAGTACGTGCTGCACTCCTCGGCCAACGAATTGAACATGTCCAGCTTTTGCTTCACAATGCCAACCAGATGGTCCTTGAAGGTCGCGTCGCTCATGTCGACCAGCACCCTGCGATACTCCGACAGGAATCGTTCGATGCGCTCAACGATTTGCTTCTGTTCGTGTCATGTGTACGAGTACAATAGATCGATTGTTCGATATTCCGATCGCCAGATGGTTGCAGTGTGTGCACAGTTGCGTTGTGATCGTGAAGACGGCGTGCAATGCAAACGGTGAGATGGATGACACGTGTGGCAATGCATGATTTGGAATGCGACGCAGCAAAACAAACGCCAACAAGCACAGACCCAACGTACCGCGCTCTTGGTGGGTGACACCACGTAGAAGTAGATCCCCACGACCCCGACCGTCCACCTGGAATCGCACCCCACCGTGTAACCGAACTGATCATCCGTCCTCAGCTGCTTGTAGAAGGGTTCGTACATGATGTGCGTGAGGAGATCGCTCATCACGCGGCTTGTGATCTCATCCTTCCCAACCTGAAAGTACATCTCGACGGATGTGGTGGGTGCTGCGGGGTCCTTGGATGGTGCGACGATGGACAGTGGTGTCGTCCCGGCAGGAATCCGGACAACATGTTCCGTCGGGAAGTTGGCCTTAGGAAGGTCTGCCCCTCCGGTCTTGTTGATCATGTCCACAATCAAGTCGCAGGCCTCCTTGGCGTCTGCCAACGTGATGTTTCCGTGGTACAGCGTCTCTACTGCGACGCTTTGCATCATGTCTGCCATGGTCTCCACGAAGGTGGCTTCGGTCAGCGTCTCCAGGGCGGCAGCTTTTTCTTCTGACGATGGACATCCCCGACGCAGGCACTGGACTCGGATTTCCGTGGTTTGGCTGGCCGTCTTGAGGCCCACGTTGGCGTACTTTCGTCTCAATACCTCCACCACGGCTTCGAATCGGCCTGGCTGGATGCAGGATGGGAGTCCATCGCTGCCCTTGCGACCGCGGAAGCTGAGCAAGGTCTCGAGCATCGTCTTGTACAGGACCAGCAGCTTGTCGTTGAATCCGTTGACGCGGAATGTGATGCCGACCTCGCTGCCTGAGAATGAACTTCCCAGCTCGCTGACGCTTGCCAGGTACGACGTCTCCACCAGCGCATCAGCAACAAGGTTGACGGAGAGGTCGGAACACAGAGCATGCAGCACTGTCTTGTTGGAGTTGCCGCAGATAAGGCGGGTGCGGAGGTCTGCCGTTGGTCTCTTGAAGACGCGATCCTGCAAGTGCCACACCTTGATGCAACCCTCATCGTAGATCAGCTTTGGCAGACGTGATGGCTGTTGCGGTGGCGGAATCACTGGCATCGCAGATTCCGCTTCGGGATCTTCCTCATCCTCACCGTCCGCATTGTCCGCAATGTCCTCCTTCGTGGCTTGTTCTTCTTCGCCATCGGCCTGGACTGCATCGCCCGATTCCCTGCCACCGTCGCGGAGGGCAACGACTCGGTATTTGATGAGCTTCTTGTTGAAGGTCCCTTCCAATCCGGGCACAATTTTGGCTGCCGCTGCTGCTTCGGACAAGTCGTCATCGATCGCAAACCACCTCTGGTCGACGTCGGCATCTTCGTAGACGCACAGCAAGGACCTCTCGATCGAGTCGTACTTGGACACAGTTGCTTTCGACCAAGCCTCGTCGCCTTCCGTCACAGGGCAGATCACGATGGCTGCATTGAGCATGGGATGGTCGGTGACTTCCTGCGGCGGAGGCTTGAGATCGAAATTCTCAGGCACGAATGGATTCTTTGGTGGGAGCTTGATGAATGACCCCTCCTTTGGCATCTTGGCAGCCGCTGACTGCTCCCACATCTGGATGGTATCGTCGTCGATAGTCTCCTCCCAAAACGATGCTCCGAAGATGGGCTCGACGGTAGGAGCACCAAACTTCTCCATCATCGCCTTCATGTCCGAGTCCGAGTTCTTGTCGGTGTCATTGACATTATCGTCGTCTGCGACCTCGGTCTCGGCATCACCATCGTCAGTCGCATCATCATGACCTGCACCATCTTCGTCACCTTCATCGACATCGTCGGTCCCCTTGGCCTTCGCATCGTAATCGGACGCCCGCCCGAACGAGGACGAAAGGATATCGATGCGCGCATTCTTGGAAGTGAGGTAGTTGTCCAGCAGATCCTTCACGGCATCATCGTCATGTTCAAATAGCAGATCCTGCCCGTCCAGGATACGTTCTGCGGGCAGTCGGAAATGGGGTGCCATGCGTTCCGCGATGTGCTCCACGCAGCTCTCCGGTGAGGCCTCGTTGCTGAAGCGGTACGCCATGTCGTACGTCAGGCGCAGTTCATCGTAGATCCAAGGCGGGAGGTTGTTCGTTGCGCAGTAGTGCCGCAGCATGCCGATGTAGACGTATATTTCGTCGACCACTTCCTTCCAGTGTGACATGCCGTCCTCCGACAGGGAGAACGTCGCCGTGAACAAGGCATGGGACGAGGCGAACTCCATTCCCCCCTCGCCCACTCCAACGAAGCACGATGTGGCCCAGGAGTCCTTCTTGAGCGCCGCCAGGACGCTGCCTTCGCTTTCATGACCCAGCAGATGCGAGATGTAGTCGCATGGCCGCGACCGCCAGTTCTTGATCTGTGCAGGGATCTGCCACGTGATGGAGATGGTGTGACGATCTCTCACTGGTGCCATGCGGTAGACCTTCTGGACGCCTGTGTCCACCAGCGGCAGCCCAATATCGGCCATGGGAGACCTGAGCGTTTGCTGCCACGTCTTGATGCCGTCGTACTCCACGGGCCACACCTGCTTCTCGCGCGGAGCGGCTGGAATGTCGCAGAACATCTTGCACACCTCGTCTTGCAGCTTGTCCAACGAATACGCCCCGATGACGACGAGGGCCATGCTGGATGCATGGTAGTATTGGTCGTAAAACGAACGCAGCACCTTCATGATGTCGACACCCTGTGCCTTGGGCGCGTCACGGAGACTCTTGAGGTTGCCCCACGCGAATTTTCCGAATGGATGATCGTCCGGTTTGCGTCCCGACGTGTGGATCATGATCTGCTGCATTCTGCACTGATCGGAGTTGCGGACTCCCTGAAATTCCGACTCCACCGCGTTCATCTCTCGCTCCACGGCGTCCTGCACCATCAAGGGCGAGATGAAGAACTGGGCGAACATGTCGAGCGCGGGGAAGAGCTGCTCCTGCTGGATGGACAGGTGGTAGAGGGTGTACTCCATCTCCGTGAACGCGTTGTTGTCACCACCGTGCTTGGACAGGAAGGCGTCGTAGGCATTGTCTCCGGGGTACTTCTTCGTTCCCATGAAGAGCATGTGCTCCAAGAAATGCGCCAGGCCCTGTGCTTCCGGCGGATCGTACATGGAGCCAACCCCCACCACCATGGCTGCTGCAGCATCGCGCAAGCCATCCTTTTCGTCTTCGCCCTCTTCATCCTCTTCGTCGTCCTCTTGTTCATCATCGTTGTCATCCTCACCATTGTTATCATCGTTGTCGTCTTTGTCATCTTTGTCTTCGTCATCGTCTTCACCACCATCGTCATCATCATCGTCAGAAGAACGACCAGCGGACGTCTGATTCATGGCGACCGTGTCGGAAATCAACATGGCCCTCAGCCCATTCGGCAGCATGATCTGACGGTAGAGCTTCTTGTCCATCGAAGAACGCGTTGGATTGAGGTCCGGGCCGACGACGCAGGGTGGTGCGGCTGGTGCTGTGGTCATCTTGCATGCAATGCAACTAATCGTTGCTTTCGAAGTTATATTGTATGCTCTCTCTCTCTCTCTCTCTCTCTCTCTCTCTCTCTCAATACTCTATGATGGCATTGCACTTGAACACTTGAGCACTTACACAATGGAGAAGAATGGCAAGAACAGGCGATCGATGAATGCCAATTGTGCGAGTGTGTTTGTGCGTGAGTTTGTGCCGTTGGATTTTGAGGCGTGTTTTGTGTGGTGATTGTCGTCTTCGCAGAATCGTGAGTTCGCCCAACTCAGCTCAGTCCGGGTAGTCATTCATTAGCGCGGACTTGTTTGGTGAACGACAATCGTTCTCTCTAGACTCACATGCACTAGACTGGTTCATCGGAAACGCGCAACGACAAACTTTTCGCGAGAATTCTTCCGCTGTTCTGATCTTGTTTCTTCTGTCTGCATGTCTCACGATGGGGAGTTTCCACGATCGATGACGATGGCGCGATTGTGCGCGAAGTTGTGTGTGTGTTCTATTGCTTTATTGTTAGTTGTGCGAGAGTACTTTCCTCTGTTTGGTGCACATGGAGACGAGCATTGGTATGGGTGTGGAGGATGCATGGTTGTTGCTGATGATGAGGAGGAGGAGGATGGCGGTGTTGCGGTTGTGGCGTTCTGATTCCGTTTCTCTCTCTCTCTCTCTTGCTGCTGTGTTGTGTTGCTGCCGGACGACATGAGCTGTTTAGGCAGCAGAGTTGCTGATGCGCATGGGCTGCAGCCCGTCGATGCCAGGCGCCGCCGCGACGGCGGAGGGCATCATGAGAGACTTGACACCGGCGTTCTGTCCAGAAGAGTGCTGATCCCCGAGCTTCAGCACCTGCTTCCATTCCAGGCAGAACGAGTCCAACGATCCCATGGATCCCCGTCGCGCCGCGCGCGTTGTCGAGACCAGGCCCACGTCATTCCTGCCCCGGACGAGGTCGACGGAGTCCGCGGCAAACTCGCTCTCGTTGGAGAGCCGGCGTCGCTGTCTCTGTCTGGCTGTGACGCGCGTGGCCTTCACCATGACGATGGAGTCAGCGGCGTAGCTATCGGAGAGCAATCCAGCGGAGCTCTCGCAGCCCCCGAGGCTCTCGGTGTCGTCGTGTTCACCGTGCGGCTCTTCGAGAAGCGCTGATCGAGCTTCCCTGTTCCTTGAGGCCTGGTCGTTGAGTCGGACGATGTCGAGGCCCTCGATCTCGATGGACTGGAAGTCCATTTCCAGTGGTCCGCCGACGGCGATGATGCTGTTGTTCTCTTCGGTGCCCAACATGGTGTGATTCTGTGTTTGTTGTGTGTTGCTGTGTGTTGCTGTGTGTTGCTGTGTGTTGCTGTGTGTTGCTGTGTGTTGGTCTGTGTTGTGTTGTGTTGTGTTGTTTGTTGTGTTGTGGTTGTTGCCTTCAGGTGTGAGATCTGGTGTTGATTTGGTTTTATGAGCACAATCGCGTCTTGATGTCCCTGGTACCGCACTTTCGATTTCTCTCTCTCTCTCTTGTGGTCTCCAGAGTTGCACTTGCGGAGGCTTTGTGTGCGTGGCTGAGCTCCTTTCTGGTCGTTGGACTTTCCCTCGCCCTTCCAATACCTTTAGCCTTGCTCTTGGGTGGTGATGAGGACAGTTGCGATTGCTGCGGGGATTGCGGTCTTACACACTTGGGCGCTGTTGTTGCCTTCGTTGTTGATTGTGAGTGTTCGCGAGGATGCTGTGTGTTGTCTTGTGGGAGTGGCTGTATCGTTGAATTTTTGCTGCTTGTTGCTGCAGCGCTAAACTGGTGTCGTTGCTGCCGCGTTACTCGTACCTCAAATCGTTCCGTGCGTGCTTCTCGTGCACAAACACAAACCAAGACCAGACAAGAGGCACAAATAGAAAAGCGCCTGGTCTGGTAAGAAGAAAATGCACGAAAGAGCCGAAGAGTCTCTCAGCCAGCCACCCTTTCTTCGTGCCTGGATCAATTGATACTGCATTTCGGGACTCCGTATACGCCCCTCACAGTGTCACTACGAAAAGAATGACTTAACAACACACGCAGCAGGCGTGGCGCCGCGAGAAAGCGACAAAACTATTCGCAGACTCACATTTTCCAGCCCTTACGATTCTTCACAATTCACAACAGCGCAACTGTTGATAAAGTCGTGAAAACGGGGAAAGACCACAGCGACAAAATTACTGCCACAACTCGAAGGAGCAACAAATCGTGACAACAGCACCAGGAATACCAGCAACACCACGCAGACGGGAGCACCCCACCATGGACTCATGCGCCGTAACGTTGGCAAGCATCCGTCAGCGCCAACGATCAGCTTCCGGGGGGCATCGGAAACAATGATTAACCGCGACGTTCTTTTGATCCCGCCAGGCCACGTGTTCACAAACAAATGGATGGAGCATTGTCGCCCGTCGTTGACATTACTATTGAAGCTGACGCCACCATCGCCACATGGGGTGGTTGAAGAAAGCCGTGACAATCGGCAACGACTCCACCGTTCCGGCCAAAGCAAGAAAGCACGACGAATCGACAAGAGCTGGCTTTCTTTCATGTGACGCCGTTGCTCCTCCTGACCATTGTGTGTGCAAGATTGACCTCGAGAGGGAGGAAGATCACTTTCCAGACAAGTTGAGGCTGCGCGTTGTTGTGCGTCACTAGCTCCCTCTGCTCCCAGGCTGATGTACGTACCCCAGAGTCAGCTCCATGGTTAAGCGCAGACATGCATGCGAACGGTATCGCAACTGCTCGTGGACAGGCCAACATCCAACGTCGTGACATCCCAACTGCATGCTTGACGCAGCTTTCCGCTCACCCTGCCAGCCACCCATCTGCCCTCTCTCCAGCCATCAACACAACGCGTCGCGTCGCAATGCACTGCGATGCGGTGCCAACAACCAGGGACCGAACCACAAGGAATCCTACCAACGTCCCTTCCCAAGAACATGATGTCAGGATAAGCAGACCCGCTGTTGCCTGGTATCCAGAGGGACTACCGCCCTGAGAAACGAGCCAAATCGCTTCGTGCACCGATACCGCGACGAACCAAACAATGCAAAGTGGCGAGTTGGTGACGCACAGTGATGCCCATCATCACCTTCACCTCCTGCCGAGAGAGCGGAGGATGGTCTTCGGAGAAACACTGCTCTTGTGGTGGCATGTGTATTCATTTGTCTTGACTTTCGATACATGATGCTTCAATTCCAACCATCCATTCAAATTCCGCGAAATCAGACACCAAGATCGACTGACAAAACAGCTTTGCAATGCTTGCTGGAGTCGCCTCGTGGGTGTCCGAGCCAGAAACAAAGGATGTGAGGTCGGACGGCTCCGTCTCTCAGCGAGCACATGTCTGCGCCCGGCCTTCACACTTTCGACACTTGTGGCGCTTGCGGATGGGCGACTGCAGGCTCCGTCTGCTCATCCATCCGATCTACTCGTACCACAGTGCCAAGAGTCGCCGTGCACTCTGTGGCATTCACACCACTGGTGCGGAACCCCACCGATTGGCAATAACATCCGAAAGGAATGAATCATGGCGTTGACCACGTCCAGATCGAGTGGCAACAATGACCATCGAAACGGAATGTGTGGAGCAGATGTGACTCGGGGGAGTGCGTTGTTCGATCCACTCGATGGACTTGTGAGGTGGTAAGTACGACCTACGAGTTTGGTACGCAGCCCCGGCCATTCGGTTGATTGGCCGTGAGCAGATACTGCTATACCGTTCTCCAGCCAGAAGCTCGCTCTGATTTGAGAGCATGCCTTTGTCATCCTCTTTCGTTGCATCTTCAATCTTCATGCTGTTGTGTCAACCACGCCAGCATTCTGTTTGAAGCGTGTGCACGCTGGTTTGAATCAAGGATGGCACATGGGCTTTCCGATCGTGTCTGTTCAAATGGCACCAAGGCACACCAAGTACTGGTACCAGTACAAGTACTCTGGGAAGACCATCTGAACAAATCTTTGCCAATCTGCGGATCCTTTTCTTCACTCAATCTCTCTACTGTACCAGTGAAGTCTACTCTAGTTCAGTTGAATAATTGTGTCAATGCACGAGTATAGTGTTACTATTAGAGTATAAATCATGTTGTAGAACAGGAGAGACATGGCGCAGTAGTCGCACAGCACGCATTAGGTGGAGAAATGCAATTCCATCCCCGTTCCATGCTTCCGTATCTTCTTGGTACATTTGGTGTCGTTCACGGCATAGTGTACGGATGGTACAGGCGTGAGTAAGGAATTCACAGATCCTTGGAAATCACCATTCCATCCACGCACTCATCATGTGTAATACAGGAAGAGCTGGTCATCGGATAAATTGGAGCAATCGTATCGAGCCTCGGCCCATTCGTCTGAGGAAAGCCCGTCGCCGATGCTCCCGACGAAAGGGAAGTAGTAGTTCATCACGAACAGGGTGTACAGATTGATCGCGCTGACGATGTCGTCTGTGGACGCACCAACGGGAGGAAATGCTTCTGTCTTCAAGACCTCCTTCTGCAAGTACGTTTCAAAGTCCGGCCTCGACAGGCAAAGCTTCGACAGGACGTTGGTGTCCACGAAGATCATTACATCCTCGAATCTTTCCGATCCAATTGGAGCTGTCGGGTCTTGTCCAAAGGGATCCAGCTCAAAGACGTTGTAGTAAAGACAGTCCCAATGATCGACCTGGCTGTCGTAGTACTTCTTCGTGTCATCGACCAAGATATCTCTGTAGGCCGTGATCTGCGTCGTCAAGAACTTGCTCATCCCATCAAACGATCTTTCGAATTCCCCAGCGGTCTCATTCAGGAATGATACTATCGTCGATAGCTCCTCGTTGAGCTCGTCCAGGCGGTCCACCTGCGCTGTCAGATTCCCCACCTGACCTTCGAACTGCTCCAGTGACCCTCTCAGCTCGTCGTTCAGGTTGGACAGCGTATCCGTCTCGTTGGACAAGCTCTTCACAAGGAATCGCAGTCCGTCGTTCTCCTCTTCCAGCCGGTCCACGGCCCGTTCCAACCGCCGGACCTCCGTGGCGAGCGTAATCGTGGTGATGTTGAGATTGTCGTTGAGGTATTCAAAGACGTCCACCTGCTCCTCCAGCTTGTCATTCTGAACCTGCAATTCCACGACGGAGGCGTTCAATTGCTGATTGAGCTGTCGGAACTGTGCGTTGGAGGCGTTGAGGCGATCGTTCTGCGCATCCAGCTCAAGGATGGTGGAGTTGAGCTGCGAGTTGAGACCTTCGTATCGATCGAGCTCGGAGGAGAGGCGATCCACTTCACCTGAGAGACGGCCAATTTCTGCCTCGAGACGTTGGATCTGGGTCTCGAGACCCGGGATGCGGAACCATTCGCGGAAGAAGTACGCGAAGCCTCCTGTGGAGAGCAGCAGGATGAGGCCGATGACCATCTTCATGGGACGGCTGAGATTGCGTACGGCAGCAGCACCGCCACCGCCCTTCTTGGAGGACTTCCCATCTGTGTGCTGATGCTCAATGACGACGACGTTCGGATCCTTGCGGCGCGGTTCGTTGCTGTCGTATTCATCGTGACGATGATTTCGGTTCGATGATCTGTTGCGACGGTCGTTCTGCCTGTGATCGTTGGAACCGCACTCGTCATCGCGAAAGCTGCCAGTCTGGTGCTCGTCGTCATACTCGTAGCCTTCATCATAGTCTTCGAAAGAGTCTTCTGTGTCTGCCGTGTTAGCCGGGCTCGGCGGCTGCATACCATCGTCATCATCTTCGGACTGCCCTTGTCGTCGTTGTCGCCGTCTTTGGCTCCTGTCGGGTGTCCGACCATCGTCATTGCCATCGCCGTCGTATCGCGAAGAGCAGGCGTCGCCCGTATCCACGTGAAGGTGCTTCTTTGGCATGGTTGGTGTCTGTGTCTGTGTCTATGTCTGTGTCTGTGTATGTGTGGCAGCAGTGGTCTACTCTATTCAATGTTGGTTGGTGCTGAAGTAATGCTGTGGTGTTTGGTGCACCTGCTTTCTGTGAATTATGGCACGCTCGTTGTGCTCTGCTCGAATTGGAATGGACAGCGCACATGCGTGATGTGCGAGTGTTGTGTGGATGTTGTGAGAAGCATCGTGCGTGAAGCGCAGATCACAACCAGTTGGACACAGAACAAACAGCACATCACCATTCCCACTTTTGTTCTTGCGGGGTGCTCACTTGTCGCGTATCTCTTTGTTCACCGGCCCTTCTTCTGCTCTCGCACCCTTCCTCATCCATTCCAAATCACAAACCCGACTTGCCCTTTTGGTGCGATTCGAATGCTGTCTTCCTCTCTCTCTCTCTCTGTGTGTCACGCTATCGCGCACTCACACGCACACCCACACGCACTCACACGCACTCACACGCACACACACACACACAAAGCGGGACCTTTTCAGTCAGAGGAATGACCTTCCGGATAACATTGCCGCCCATTTTACATGTCACCACAGCGCACGACAGTCCAAGCCGTGTCGCCGTTCGCAAAAAATGGTATCGGGGCGACGATTGTGTGACCAGGCCAGCGTCCTTGCGACAGTGTTTGGGTCGTGCACTCGAGTCGTACGGAAGCCGATGAGTTATGGACTCACATCTTTGACACGCAAAAAGTGCGCAAACGGTTTCGTCCTCATGTTACGCTGCGTTGGGGAAGAAACGCGGAAACAAAGAAATCGCCATCTTTGGCGAACGAGAGGACTGAAGAAGTACTTTGCTCGAACAAGTTGATCCAACGAATCCACCACCATGGACTCGATCGAGTACATCTTCAAATTGAGTCCTGGTCACGAATGTTGGGTTTTGGCGCTAGATTTTTCTTCTGGGAGAATTCGCTGAACAAGATCTGTGTTGTTTTCGAGCCCTTGTTGCCGAAGTTGGTGGTGGCGATCACGCGTGATGGTGTTGGGCGCGTGCTCACGGTTGTTTGTGCGTTCGCATGTCTGTGTGGGTTTGCACTGTGCTCGAAGTCGTGACACGACGAAAGGTTCCAACGCGAGGTGATCATCATTGTCTGCTCTCCTGTATCCAGCCATAATTGCAACCATTGCAACCATTTCCACTGTTGCTCTCCTCTAACTTGCATTGCCACACTCTGGAGGCAGCACTTAAGGCACCGAAAGGACGGAGGGATTCCACGGAGCGTGTTGGAACGCGATCATCCGCATTCTGCTACTGCGAAACTCGAGTTTGAGGCAGAGCGACGACTCTTGGTGGGAACTCGCTGGACAAGATCGTCCTGCACCGTACTTTGGTCCAACAACACGGCTTGCGCAGCGACGGATTCAGCGACAAGATCCCTTCTTCGCTGCAGCACTCGCCATTCCATTGGATACGGCTCTTGGCTCTGCTCAAACATTATATTGTACAATACAATACGTATTGTCCATACTTTCCCCTGCTCTGCGCGGAGAGCTGATACGTTCGTCAATAGTTGGTGTCAACATCGCGTGACGGCAGCGTCAGCCATACGAGGAATCACGCATGCAAACGCTCCACCATCCCAACTTCATATAATTTAACATTACACAAGACAACGCACTCTAGTATTGTGGGCAACCATGTCAGCAAAGAATGCAAACAACAGAGGCAGCGGGTTCGCCGAAGATGAAGGGGAGGTCTCCATGTCTCGTCACCTCTTCGAGCACATCTCCGTCCTCTCCAGCACGCAGCCGGCAGCCAAGAAGCTGGAGGTGGCCAAGTCGCTGCACCGCCACGTCGGCGACGTGGATGGCTTCCTCAGCTTCTCGGACGGCGATTGCAAGACCGAGCTGCCCAGTTTGGAATGGAACGCGCATTTTCGCAAGGCCTACACCGTGCTCCTCTGGATCCGCCCGGTGCTGGGAGAGGAGAAGCTGACGACCATCGCGGAGGACAATGCCAAGTCGCCCAAGCGGACGCTGTATCGCTTCTCCACATCGCACGACAACGCATCCGGAATCGGCGTCACCGTGGCCGTCGGCGATTGGAGGGTGACGAGCAAGCAGCCCAAGGATGGCAATGCCAGGGACGGCAAACGCATGGTGCAGACCATGCTCACAGCCTACTCCCTCCCGCACATTCCCACCCACACGGACCTATCCACCTCGCTCAACGAGAAGGCCACTCCGTATGTCTGCGCACCCTTGGAACTCATCGAGGATGAATGGGCGATGGTCGGGATCACGCACGTCTTCCCCTACCTCAAGCGTCCTCACTGGACTTTGTGCGTCGACGGAAGGGTCACGGCGACTGGCGAGCTGCAGTACCCCATCGTCGACAGGACGCCCGTGATGCAGTTCAACAGCCTCTTCGAGAACATCGTCAAAGGTGGTGCGGTCGTCATGGCCGAAGACGATACGCCCGACCACAAGAAGACGGCGTCGGAGTTGCAGGAGCAGATCCTCACCCGGCTCAAGCTCTCGCTTCACCTGGCATCCTACTGTCTCAGCAACGACGCGCTCTCCAGCACTGTCCAGGCGCTGTTGGCACAGGCGGGACCGGCCATGTCGCTGCAGCACAACGGTGCGCTTCCCACCGTCCCGCCCGTCGCCAATTGGTCCAAGGGATCCAGCCTCGAAGGACCCAACGTGGGGATCCCCATCGTCGTGCATGGCCAAGCCTTGCAGGTGCAGCAGCTGGCAGGATCCTGCGTGCTGTGGGGATCCGCCATCGAAGCGAGGTTGCTCGGCGCCAACCATCCGTCGGGTTACGGCCACAAGCAACGCATCATCTGCCGCATGCCGCCGCAGCTCGGAACGACGCACAGCGTGCCAAGGGTCGGCCTCATTCAACCCACGCCGCCGAATCCGCACTTCCAATACCAATCAGACTCGACAGACAACGATTTCCCCGTCTCGTTGGCCATCAGCGGCGCATGCTCCATCCACCACAACCTCAGCGACTACCTGCTGCACAGCCCCAACGTGGCCAACGTCGACACCCAGATGTACAGCTGCACCAAGCACTTCTCGCTCCTCATGGAGGCTCAGTCGCTCGACTCCCACCTCCTCCTCCCCTTCTTCCTGGCGTTGCCACCGGCAGGCAAGATCTGGGAGCTGCAGGAAAGCCTCTATCAGGACAGTCTGCGTCAGCTCTTTGCCTTGTACTCGGACGGCGGCAAATGCGCAGCCGCGATCATCGATCTCCTCACCGCCTCCATTCGAAGCGGCGGCGGCAGATGGCATGAACAGCTGCTGCAAAATGGAACATTCCACGTCCTGGCCTCGACGCTGCGACAATCGCTCGTCAGAGCCCAAGCCCTCTCCATGTACACCTCCAAAACGCTGGATGACTTCCTCGCCTCGCGCAAGAACAAACCGATCGTCGATGTCCGTATGGCGGGGCTGCCCACGACGCCCTCCAAGATCCCGCAGGCCATCGTGGACGCCTGCTGCAACCTCCTTGATGCCTGCTGCGGAACACCGTGTCCGCTGTTGGAAGACCTGCCACCGTCCATGCAGATTCAACGAACGTCCGACCTCGCCCTCACATCGTTGTTCGCGATCGCCTTGGATTTGGAGATCTGGGGACGGGATCTCAAAGCCTGCACGAGCATCCTGGAGACAATCGCAGCACGCTACGGTGGCGCCTGCGTGACGGCAGGATACATCATGCGAAGCCAGATATCGGTGCAGTACTTTTTGGATATTGTCAAGTGCCAGCTGGATCGCGACAGGGCGAGAAGCCCCGGATTGGAAACAGCGGCCAACGCGTGCTCGAAGATCCTTCTTGCCATGCTCCTGTCATCGTTGTCCAACAACCGATTCATCTCGCAGGGCGAGCACGACATCGCGGCATGCATGGGCGCGCTGTCCGACTGTTCGTTCGGCAGCGTCGGCAGCCACGTCATCTTCAACGCCATGATGGGCGTGCTGCATTGGGCCGAAGTCTTCCACAGCGAGACTGTGCAATCCGGACTGGACGATGAGCACAAGATGCAGGTCGCGAACCGGTTGGCGCGCAACCTGCTGATCAGTCAGTTCCACGACGTTGTGGCACCCATGCTGCTGTCACGAACCGTCTTCTCCAGTGAACGTTCCACGAAGTACGACACCCACGGCACGTCACCGTCCGTGGGCAAGCTGTCGTGGCAGGATCATTGGAAGCTATGCCTGCTGACGTTCTCCTGGGTGGCATCGGTGGCAGGTCCCGATGGACTGGTCGCGTCGAAGTCTCTTGGAAGTCTGCTGCTTGCTTCCGGACTCGCCGGTTCCCTCAAAGGTGCACTGGACTCAGCCGATGCGACGTTGGGAACCACCCTGTTCTTGCCACCGCCCTCGTTGGCGATGAGTCTGGCATCCACGAGCCAGCAGAACGAATGGAGCTATTCCGATCTGCTCGCCGACAGGCTGCATGTTCTCATGCCGCTGTTGCCCGGCCTCGTGGTTTCCATTCTATCGCATCCGTCGGACGTGACGCCGGATACCCTGTTATCCGCCAAATCGTTGAACACAATCTCCGCACTGCTTGACTCCGTCTGCGGCGCCCTGCACAAAGTCTTCAGTGGTCTCAGCCAATCTTCGTCGTCGCGATCGCAAGGACCGCAGCGAACCTACACTGCCCTTGGCTCCACGATCATCAAAGCTGCGCGTGATTATGTGCCGCAATTGCTGATCGTTACGATGATTCTGGAAAGTCACATCCTCCTTCGACGATCCAGCTCTGCGATGAAGAATGATGATTCGACAACACAAGGAGGCAACGATGACGAAATCCAGGTGATCAAAGCATCTGCAACAACGCACATAACATCGTCCAGCGTTGAGAATTCGTGGATGGACATCTCTGTGGAAACATCCATGAACGGCGACACGTCCAAGAAGCAACTGCACAATGAGGACGAAGTCATCGATTTGCCAACCATGATCGCCGCATTGGTGTCCTGCCAAACGTCCATCATGTCCATGATGACAGAGCTCTTGATTGACGCCATGGATATCGGCGGGGGCGAAATATCGACCGCGATTTGGAGAAGCATGCTGTCAACCGTCCGTGATTCGACGGCCTACAATGCACGTACCGGCGATGACATTAGTAACATACGCAGCAGCGTTGCAGTCCCTCCAAAAACTGGGACAGCTGATAGTGCTACCGCTTCTGCCGCCGATGACCAAGATGCAAGCACGAACACAAATACGAAAGACGCAGATGGTGCGGATAATGCTACCCCCAGCGAAACCGAAGGAACCGAGGCATCAACAACTGAACCGCCATCGCCGTCGCAATCACAATCACAGTCCTCCGCCAACCAGTTGAAGGCTGGGAGTGTCGGTTCCGATGTGCTCAGCAGAATGGTTGCCCTGGTTCTCACCAAGATACTTCGGCGGCATGATCGATTCGAGGCATGGTCGGTGCAAACTGGAGCTGCCGTGTCGCGTCTGTGTCTCATGATTGAGGAGAAGGAGCTGTTGCAGCGCCCCATGAAAAAGGATGGCGGCATGGAAGGCGAAGCATCCGATTTCTCCAAGGATCAAATCTTGCTGTTGTGCGCGATCCTCAACGTTCTGGCGTACGGAAGGGATCTGACAGGGTGGTGCCAGCTAATCCTGCCAAGTCCACCAGCTCCGCAGGACATGAATGATCCAGAAAATGCCGCAAGCGGTGCGACCGGCGGCGATCATTCCGAGGAGGCTCAACACGAAGGTGTCCACGGAGCGTCCAAACTCATGCTCCCTGTGCTGCGGCCTTGCACAAGACTGATCGTCAACACGCTCAGCACATTCCCATCTTCGAAGAAGATCCAAATCATCGACCCTTCAAAGATCGTCATTGGAGATGGCAAAGGCAACGCATCCAACAGCAATAGCAACAACACTGACGACCACATCGAAACGAAGCTTCTGTTGGACTACGTGTATGAGGAAATGAAGCACACTGTGGTTGCGGCCATCGCAGGCCTTTCATTCCCCAATGCCCGGGACACCGCATTGCGCATGATGGCATCGCTTCGACTCGCCATGAACAACTTCGATTCCATCGGAGATCTCAACGCCAAATCGAAAGCTTCATCATTGCTCAACGACGTCGTGATCGAGATCAACGTGCGCTACGAAGCAGAACGCAGACGGCGAGAAACCGCGTTGATCGATGCGTACGAGGATGAGGTCGTTGACTTCGGCGACGGCCGTGGCGCAAAGGAGGAAGCCGCTAGCAACGCTCAGGCAGTCGAAAAACTCATCATGGGAGACGGCCTGATACCGACTTCACGCTCCGGGGATTCCAATGAAGAAGGTACGCACGGAACGGGCGACAACGCTGGCAACGAGAATGATAACGACAGCAGTGCCAATCAGGCCGGGTCATCGGCTGCCGTCGATAATCCCGACTTCGTGCTCTTCCACGATGGATACGTTGGCGGAAGCACAAGGACCATCGCGGAGAATCAAGCCCGCATGGAATGGAGTCGATACGAGGGCCTCGGTGCTGCTCTTGAAGAATGCCAAAAGGACATCATTGACGGAGGAGGAAACATCAATGATGAGACACAGACCCCGGAAACCGTAGATACCGCTGTTGGGACCATTCTGAAGCATCTGTCCGACTACATGGATTCATGGGATGAGTGGGCCGCCCGCGAAGCAGCGGACGCAGAACTTGTCCCACTTTTCGACGACAAGCTGACCCTGGTGTCCAATCCCGAAGACGGCACCAGGGAGGACTCTCGTGAGGTGCAGTTCATTCAAATTCTGGGTTCAGAGACTGCGGCCGATTCCATGAGCACGTTCATTGAGTTTGCTGCGCTGGAGAAGACGCGGCAGGCAGAAGTCAGAATGAACTTCCTGCCAAGTCACCGCAACAGCTGCACGGCGTACGCGGAACGATTTTGCTGGGCGAGATATCTCGAGATTACTAGATGTGGTGGGTCCGACATGGACGAGCTCTGGGAAAGAGGCATCGCCGATGGCAACCGAGATATCCGAAGTCGTCTTGTGTCCATCCCGTGCGCTCCCCAATTTAGACGCTACATTCCGGGTTACCTGGACCACAGCGTGGACAGCTCGGCAGCGGCGGCTCCATCTGCAGGAGAAGCCGAGGCTGATGAAGCGACCGAGACCGAGGCCTCAGGTGGAGATGCGGGTGCAGCTGCAGGAGCAGGTGATCCCAAGAGCGTTGGTAAAGAAGAGGAAGTGTCACGACCACTCCAAACTTCAGACGTCGATGAGATCGACAGGTTCACAAAGACACTGCTGGAAACAGGCCATGTGGAGATCGTGGACATCACGAAGAAAGAGATGGCCGAGGATGAAGGGCCTGATATCTCGATGCCAACCGAGGATATGCTCGACGATGATGGCCTCTTCGCGGAAACGCCCATGGAGGCGCCGACGACAACCGAGTCCGAACGCAGTAGCTCCCAAGGCAAGCTGAAGCGAGGCGACAGCAATGATCACGATGCTGCGAACGGATCCATGGATGGTACGCCGATCACCGATGCACTGAGCCACGATGACACCATGGACGATACAACGATAGCAACCAAACTCGGGTCGTCGCACTTCAACATCACATCGAGCGCATTCGCCAGCCCACCGGATAACTCCGCCTCCACATTGAGTCTGATTCATTCAGCAGCAGCCGGGATGATCGAGCAGCATGTGGAAAGCTGCTTGCACATCAAGGCTGAGGGAACGCGCAAGTGCTCAATGCTGCTGACAGCGACGCATCTGATCTTGGAGTACGATCCAGAAACGGACGGTCTGTACGAAGGTGAGCTGATGGCTGTCATGGAGGAAGCAGAGCGGCAACGAATGATCGAGGATGCGGGCGGCAACAACAAGAACAGCGACAAGAACCGCATCAAGGATGAGTTGGAGGCAAGACAGAGAGAAACCGCAGCGCTACGTCCCAGATCGATCCGTTGGAACCTCTCCGAACTCTCTCACGTGTACCTGCGACGGTACCGACTGCGTGATTCATCGTTGGAGATGTTCTTCATTCCATCCGGCGGAACGTCGTTCGGTGGATACGGGTTGTACTCTCCCGCGACGTCTCTGTTCATCGATTTTGGTCCTGGCCATGATGGCGTTAAACGCCGCGATGATGCAGCATTCGCAATCATGAAGCGATCGCCTCCGCAGACCATCAAGCAGTGGCCGGATCGATCGCAGCAGTTCATGCACGAACAGCTGAGCCGATTGACGATAGGCTGGGTGGAGGGTCGCATCACCAACTTCGACTACCTCCTCCATCTCAACATGCTGGCAGGACGCAGCTACAATGACATCTGCCAGTACCCTGTGATGCCGTGGGTGCTGAGCAATTTCGACTCGGAGGAGATCCCGGATCTCCGCGATCGATCAAACTACAGAGACCTGACGAAACCGATGGGGGCGTTGAATCCGGATCGATTGGAGGGCTTCATTGAACGTTTCCGTACCTTCGCGGATCCCTCGATCCCGCCGTTCATGTACGGTAGCCACTACTCCACGAGTGCTGGCGTTGTGCTCCACTTCCTGGTGAGATTGCATCCGTTCGCCGGCCTGCACCGTCAACTGCAGAGTGGTCATTTCGATGTCGCTGACCGTTTATTCTCCTCCGTTCCACGAACGTGGGAGATGTGCACCGGATCCTCGGCGGCCGAGGTGAAGGAGATCACTCCCGAATGGTACTGCAACCCGGCCTTCCTCAAGAATACCAACAAATTCAAGCTCGGCACGTCGCAAGATGGTGACGTGCTGGGTGATGTGGAGCTGCCACCGTGGGCCAAGGGGAGACCGGAGACGTTCATCGAAGTGATGCGCAACGCACTGGAAAGCGACATCTGCTCAGCGATGCTCCCCGATTGGATCGATCTCATCTTCGGCAGGAAGCAGCAAGGTCCGGAGGCAATCCAGGCCCACAACGTCTTCTTCTACCTCACGTACTACGGCAGCGTGGACGTTGCCAGCATCGAGGACGAAGGGCTGCGACAAGCGACGGAGCTGCAGATTGCGCACTTCGGACAGTGTCCCATGCAGCTATTCCACCGTTCCCACGTGCGTCGCATCGCGCTGCAGAACCACCGTCGGTTGTCGTTCTACCAAATCCTGAGCGCGTACACGAGCGGCGCCGGTCGCGAAGGTGACGTGGACGTCAACCAGCCAGACTTGCTGAATCGGGTCTTCGGTGAGCCTTTGTATTTGCCGTTCTTTTCGGCTCCACTGTCTCACTGGGTGCATCTGGATGCGCCGCCACCGGGACCGCATGCTCATCTGATCAGCGTGCGCCTGGCTGGGACGGACCGTTGCCTCGCTGTCGATGCCCGTGGCGTCTTCCATTGCTTCCGATGGGCGTGGAAATCGGCTGAGGACAAGACTGTCGCAGGCGCTCGAGGTTCCACATTCCCCATGGACAGCGGATGCTTCGTCGCGCAGCGAGAGCTGCCTCGATTCCGCACAGTTCCCAGGTTGACGCACGTTCCCAGATCGGACGAGTTCCCAGCCGTGGCGATCTCCAAGACTCTGTTTGCTGGACGGTCAGTGCTGCTGGTGCTGTCCGACGCGGATGGCAGAGGTAGTCTGGCAATGCAGCTAGTCGACCCAGCGAAGGGTTCTGTTCGAGGCGAGGCAGTGATCCACGGAGTTCATTCGGCGCAAATCTCATGCATCCACACGGACCCAATCGGAACAGCTGCTGGGCATGGTGGTGTCGGTGGAGAGCTCGCCATCGTTGGCAGCCGCGACGGAACGGCCTCGATTTGGCGCTTCATGTCGAGCCATTACCTGCCCTTGCGCCCCCGCGTGCGGTTGCACGGGCATGGCGGAAGCAAGGTGGTAGCCGTCTGCCTCAGCGCATCGATCCACATCGCCACCACCGTGTCGTCACGTCGATGCTGCCTGCACTCGGTCGGTAACGGCAACATGATTCGCAGCATCGCACCACCAACCAGCGGTTTGGATCTTCCAGATCAGGGCGGCGATCTGGTGGTTGACACCGTGTTCGCCGACACCCCTGCCGTCGCAATCAGCGTGCAAGGGTTCTTGGTGGCCGTTTGCGAAACTCGTATCCGATCGCCGTCGTCACCGCACATGAACCGCAGCATCATCACGCTGCAGCTGTTCTCGTTGGAAGGCGTGCCTCTCGGATCCAAGCCTCTCGAGACGTGGAGAGGCGTGCCGCACCGCATGTGCTGCACACCAGACGGCACGGCCGTGATGGTCTGCTCGGGACGAGGCGTGACCATCCACCGCGTGTCGGCCATCACGCCGCTGGAATTCATCGACGAATGGCACGTGACCGAGACGGATGAGCTGGACACCGGCATCCCGCAGGCGTTCGATGCCGACTTTGGGCCTTCGTTGAACCGGCCCGTGGTGGCCGCCGCGGCCTGTTCCAACGGAGTGCTGCGCCTCCACGCGCTGGCGGGCATCTCGCCATTCAGCCAGAGGCACCAGCGCGGCGGGCTGTCGCAAACCGTGGGCTTCGCCTTGGCCCGGCCCGCACGCCGACTGAAGACCGCGCTCGGTAAGGGCTTTGGGCTCGGAACCAAAGTGGTCGGCGTCGGCAAGGAAATCGGCAAGGAAGTGACGACGGACGTGAAGGAAAGGGGCGTCGCCAGATTCCTCGGTGGCGTGTTCCGCAGGGCGAGCAGCGCCGCTGCCTCCACCACAAACACCAGCAGCAGCAGCAATACTGGCAGCTAGAGATCTACTACAGATGCAATTGAGTGTTGTTCCATATCATCTTCCTATAGATGCTGTGACTGTCATGAACTGCATTATCCAGGTTGGAGAGGGGGTGTGGAATTTCCGCGCGCTGCTAATTTTGAAGCAATAGTCAGGCTACATCTAGACTGAAATGTATAGACCGTGGTTCCTCAGTTTGTGAACACTTGACGCTACTGAAGTCCCAATTGTATCCTTGTCTGTCTAATTCCGTCATCCCCCCCAGGTTCTCTTCCCAAACCGAATTTAGCTGTGGTTTGGCTGCGCGATGTCGAGCTAGTCATTGACTTTTTCCGGTGTCTTGAAGCCATCGCTTTTGTGTGGAACGGGAGATGTGGGTTGTCTGTTGGTTTGGTGGTTTGGTGGTTTGGTTTGCTGGTTTCCACCCTCTCTCGTTGTCGTTGCCAACAGACGCGAAACGGCTCTCTCGCGGTGATTGCGAAGATCCCAGCAAAGGTCTTCACAAGCATCCGAAGGATCCCAGCCTGTCCATCGGCTGCTCCCATCGCAACATATCCACCCTCTGCACTCTGCGAGACTATCAGCTAATCTCAGTAGACGCACCGAAGTCGTTGAAAGGGGTTGATGCACTAATAAGAAAGAGAGATAGAGCGGTGCATAACCAGAGACCCGCACGATGAGCGAAGCAGAGCAAGAATCGGCATCTGCCGCAGCAACCCCCAAAGCATCGGAGGCAGTGAGCATGGCGGGCACCGACGACGCACCTGCATCCGCGGCACCTGCCAACGCATCCACAGAGGCGAGTTCCGAACCACCCAGTTCCAAGAAGGACGTGAAATCTGGTGGCACGGATCAGGACACCAAAACTCCACACAATGATGCAAAATTGAAGCAAGGAGACCCAAAGGAGGCATCGCAGCCACAGCCAAAATGTGAGCCGCAAGTCGAAGGGGACGCCAAGCCCGATGCAGCTTCGAAGCAGGGCAGTCCCGCGCAGGTACCCGTCAAGAAGGAGCAGACGAAAGTTGAGGTCGAAACGACCCAAAATGATCAAGTGCCGGTCATTGCCACGAGGGCCACACGATCGGCATCGCATGCGGCGGCAGCTGCGGCGGCACAGGATGTCAGCATGGATCATGATGATGAGGTGGTGGAGGAGGATGCAGCAGATGAGCTGCAGGATCCTGGCGATCCGAACGTTGGAAAGATGTTGGAACGCATCAAGGTGCTGCATTCCGGTGTGAAGACTCCATTGGTTGGAACGATCACATCTTCAAAGCCGCAATCAGGACGGCTCCCGCAACGTTGGACAGTGGAATGGCCAAACACCGTCGATGATCAGCCGCAGCAGCAGCAGGTTGAAGAGGGTGACGAGGGTGACGAGAATGGCCAAACTCTGCCACCTGTCCTGGGTGAGGAATGGGTGGAGGAAGACCTATTGCCCAAGGATGAGCCAGAAGCCATCCAGCCTTCCACAGAGTTGCTCAATGTCATTCAGCAACGATACAACGAGGTCGTGATGAAGGAGATCAAGTCGAGCAAGGTCATCGCGTCGCTCTTTCTCATCGCAGCGCTGGAGGAGGCGTTGCAGTCGCACTTGCAGCAATATCAAGAATCGCTGGACATCGCGGAGGCGAATGGCAAGGCGTCCTCCAAGAAGAATGCCACAGCCATACCGCAGTACTATGTCGCCAACCCGTCCACGTACCTGCGCCATCCGTCCTTCGACGTGGAAGAACGTGCCACCAAGACCATCGCGATGACGCCCTTCAGTCTGGCGCAGCGCATCCGCACGGGATCTCAGATCGCGTGGGACTATCTCGTCAAGTCGCAACCAGAGATCGTCACACCCAAAGGCTACAAATCTCCTCCGCGCCGCACATCGCGGCAAGTCAAACCAGTCTACGCTCCCTCCGCACCCAGCCCGCCCATTCCTGTCAAGAAGGGTGGACGTGTTGCCATGTGGTGGTTGAAACAAATGGACGATTCCATGCATGCGCCGGCGTCATCCGATGAAGATGCCATGGAGGTGGAAGCAACGGATGTGAATGCAACCCAGACCACAAGTGCGGACGATGCCAAGCAGCAGGGGGGAAATACAGAAACTGATACAAAGGGGGGTTCGCAAGCTACCGCAACAGATGAGCCCGAAGATGGTGGGGACAAGAAGGAGAATGCTATATCCGACAGCAAAGACGGTAAAGCCGATGAAGCAGAATCCAAGCAGGAGACCAACCAGACCGTCGACAATGCAAATATGGATGATGAGACGGATGCCAAAGAAGCAGAGGCAGATGAAGAAGGTGACGGAGACGAAGGAGACGAAGGTGACGGAGACGAAGGAGACGAAGGAGACGAAGGAGATGAAGTAGAAGTAGAAGTAGAAACAGAAGCAGAGGCAGAGGCAGAAGGTGAGGAACAGGAAGGTAGCGAAGACACAAACGAAGAAGAGGAGGACGAAGATGACGAAGAAGAAGAGGAAGAGGAAGAAGACATTGATGAAGACGACATCTACTTCAACAACCCCTTCCTCAAGCCATCCGTCGCTTCCTTTCTGGATTATATCATCCGAGAAAAGCCATTGACGCCGGATGTCATCAAGAAGGTCGTCTGCGAATGCGTTATCAGAGTCAGGCACAGCAAACGATCGTCTGACTTCGGCGTGGAGACTACAGAGCTGGAACCGGTTGATGACGTCGTCCTGGGTCGAGAGATCCCCGATCGTCCAATCGGCACGCTCGCTCTGCAGTGCAAATCGGGAGAAAGCTTCACGGATTTGCAGCGCATGGATGTCAACTCCTTCAGCAAGTGCAGATTCGCGCTAGATATCATTGGCGAGTACGATCAGGCAAAACTGGCCATCGACCAACAAAAGATACAGGCCCTGGAGGCAGAGTACAAAGAACAAAAGGCGTGGGATCGCTGGAGGTACAAAGGCATTCACGAGGGGCACTGCAAGTGGCCGCAGTGGGAAGCCGGTGTCCGAGAATGGATGGCGGAGAACGTGCAACTGGAACCAAAGACCGCGGATGCTGCAACTGCAGATGCTGCATCTGCGGAAGCAGCTGCAAAGGACAAAGACAGCAGCGCACAAGACATGGAACTCGCCAGGGCCCTTGAGCAGACCGAAACTCCCAGCCGACGTCGCAAAACAAGACGGGCTGCTGGCACCAGCGCCGCAGACGGCGTATTCTATGGCGGCCAGTCGCAGCTCACGCAGAGGCAGCTCATGAATGCCATCGTGCGCATCGTCAAGACCAACCAAGTCCACACGCTCATGAGCCTGCATTCGGTGGTCGGCGATGACTCCGCCAATCCAATGCGCCGAGCCCGCATCGCGCTGGGCCGTGTCGTCTGGCAACGCAACCAAGTTCAGCGAAAGCCGATCGAAACCGAATGGAGTGACAGACCTGTCAACGAGATGATAGCTGCACAACCTCTCGTCGCGATCGTCGTGAAGCCCGACAAGAACCCGGATGGAACGGAGGTGGATGATTCTGAAATCAAGCTGACGCCGGAGCAATCCGATTTGATCTCATACATCCGTTCCTTGCACAAGACAGAGTTGTACCTACGCGATCTCATCACGCGACATCTTGGCAAACTCCACCCGGCCATCATCGCCACGGTTGCCGACGAACGCAGCAACAGCCTCCAAGCTCTGGATGCTGACGACTTTGAAGATCAATCGACCATCGAATGGTTCACATCCGGTCACGAGCTGGTCGGTGCCGTCATCTACCGACCCATCAAATTGGAAAGCACCGGCGAGCATTCGCCATGTCAGTGGTTCCAAATCCAGGATTATTCCAAGTCCATCGTCTCCACCGCGGAAGACGCTGAAGCGGAAGCCGGCGAGGACGTCGTCATCGTGGAACGTCGCATGCGATTCCGTGCGCGCAGCACGGTGGATGACGGCAGCGGAAATTTCACCGAGATCGATGTGGACCATGGCGTCACAGTTCTCCTGACCGAAGGACAGGTCCGAGCTGGAATGCAGGCAGCAGAGGTGGAGACGAGAAACCGAGCCAAGGAAAGGGATGTTCCAAGCAGCTTTGCTGACGGTGAGCACACACGGATCACCCTTCGTTCTGGCGAAGACGCCAAAGAAGACGGGAGCAACGACAGCCCGATGATCACCGCGCACGTTGTAGGCCACGACTATGTGTGGAACGCGGATTCGAAGAAGCTGGACACTCAGATCCTCGTCCTGCCCGCGGCCCTGAAGAAGCCGTCGCCAGTCACCGAAGCCTTCTGGGCGACCGTCGAATCAGATGATGATGGGTTGGTCCTTACGTGCCGACCTTTGGATGCGACATCGTCGTCGTTGTCCAAGTGGTACACGATTGAGCAATCAGACTACGATGCCCTGTCGCCTGCGTTCCAACAATGCAAGGCCATCCTCGAGTGGCTGAAGCAACAAGCAAAGGTGCCGCCTTTCTTGGAGCCAGTCGATCCCGTGGCGCTTGGTGTGCCGCAATATTTCGACATCGTCAAGAATCCCATGGACGTCTCGACGGTGGAGTCCAATTTGGAACGTGGGTACTACTCACCGTTGCAGCCAGACCTGTCGACGGGGAACACTCCAACAGCGCACATGCTCAACGGCAACTTCAAGGATGACTTGGAGCTGATCTTCGACAACGCAATGCTGTTCAATCCTCCGGATGATTGGATCCACAAGGCGGCAGCGCAGCTGAAGAAATCCCTTCTGAGAAAGATCAACACAGCGACACATGCAGCGGAACGAATCGTTCAGGGTCGGCGTGCAAGGCAAAAGAAAAGCATATACTTCGAAGAAGATTCTGATGTTGACATGTACGAGTACGAGCAGGACGAGGATGATGAAGACTACGATGCTTCATCGAGCCGTGGTGCACGCAAACGCAAGCGTCCAAACCGCAATGGACTCAAGCAAGATGACTACTCCGCGCGCGCCATCGAGCATGGAATACGGTTGCAAACGACGTTGCGAAACACGGGACTCAAGGGGCCATTTGCGACGTTGCCGATCCGATCTGACGCAGCAACTTTCTGCATGCCAGTGGGATGGAGTTGTCGCAATGTGGTCAGCCAACCATCGACGTCAGCTGTCAAGGAGGAAATGGCGGCAAACGATACTGCTGCTGAGACGAATGGAGAGTCTGACCGGGCAACGAGAGCGCAAGAAATGGCAGAACTTTTGGAGTTGCAAAAGGCGGCTGACTTCGACGAAAGCACGAATGTGCGTCGGTCCTCACGGTCATCGTATGGATCACCGAGAAAGAGGTCTTCGTCCGCGAAGAATGCGTCTTCATCCAGTGATGTTGAATTCTACAAGCCCACGTCGGCAGACGCGGCTGTAGCAACAACAGCATCGACCAACGGCGCTCCCATCCGAGATCGTACCTCTCTGGAATTGGAATGCGAAAGATTGCACGAAAAGCACTATGCAGCGCTTTACCAAATGCATGCATTGTCAATCGTCGCCAACAACGAGAGCGGAAAGGATTGGGGCATGTACTCGGCCAACTCCTTCCCCCCATATCTGGGCCGCGTCATTGCGCCAAACTCCAAGGAACATGTGTTGTGGGAGATCCGGACGCCGTTCATCGTCCCTGCGATTCGCTGGGTGCTGCGTGGATTGATCGAGTCCGGTCATCTGTCGCCGTTGGAACCGATGACGCCAGATTCGACGTTGTCTTCCGGTGTCATCATGACGAACGACGTGTACTACTGTGATTCCAGATTGCCACCGTTCGAGGTGCTGGATTCGAAGGAGCTCCAGCGCCGCAAGCGGGCCAGTACGACGAATGCGCAGCAGAATTCAGACGACGACGATGATGTGGAGATGAGCGAGTACGAGCGGATGCGTGCCGAGCGTGTTGCGCGGAATGCGGAGCGCCTGAAGGCGTTGGGGTTGTAAGGTAATGGGATTGACTGCACACTCCTACGAGCTAGCATGCCGATAATTATAGCGCCGTCGATCGCTGTGGTCACTCTGCGTATCGCACAACCTATACTGGTACCCGTAGAATACGAATGATCTGGAACCGTCGACAAGGGGTTGACAACCTCATGAGAACACCACAGGCGGGCACCAGCACGTTGCGCAGTGCTGACAACAACATCAGCGACATTGGCCAATTCCTGCATCATTGATTGTCATGTCGCGATTTGATGCAGTGCGGTAACACATGGCACATGGCGTACTTGTTGTCCAATAGTTCAGTGCGGTGTGCTGGCCTTTGCATGGTAAAATAGCTCGTACCTCACCGTGTTGCTGCAATGAAATGCGCCAACGCACCTGTCGACCTCTGGTATGTACCGACTAGAGTATTTGTTGTTAATGTTCATGTTTCCTTGATTGATGTGTTGGGCGATGGAGTGCGGCAGAGAGCAGAGTTGAGTATGACCGAATGCATTGTATTGTGTTGTATTGTCTGGTACGAGTAGAGTAGAGTAGTTTACATGCTCTTCTCTGAATACAATGAAGAGCCGGCTCTATCCGAAGAGGTACCAGAGAGTGAAGAGGATGCAGGATGCGATAACTCCGGCAACGATCATATCATCCTTCGATCGTTTGCGCCTGATTCGTTCCACTAGCGTGTTGATTCCAGGGATGTTGCCGACGATGCGGCCGATGCTGGCCTGCGCCCTTCCCAACGATAGTCCCTGCGTTCTGAGATCGGACCGCACCTCGCTGGCCTGGGCGATGACCGAGCTGGCCGCGTTCATGGAGTTGTTGATGTGGTTGCGTTCTCGCAGCAGATGCTCCATCGCAGGGTCCACCTGATCGCCCGTTCCGTTCATGCGTGCACCCTCCATGAGCTTGGCCCGTTCCTGTTTCCGTATGTGAGATTGCCTTGACTTTTCGAAATCTCCCGACAGATCAAACAAAATTTCTCTGTAACGCTTGACGAGGAGCGTCGCATTCTGCGATCCGACCTTCTCGCTGGCCGGCTGCAGCTTGCCATTGATGAGGTCCTGCAGCGTTGTCAAGGTTCGTTGGATGTCATGGCGCAGGGTTGCCTCGTCTTCGGTCGTGTGCATGCCAGACTCTGCGAGAAACAAATCGTTATTGCTGCTGCTGGTATCGGCGATGGATTGAACCACCTAGGAGTAAAGAGCAGCAATGGCGACAACAAGTTTGTTTTATTGTGCGCATTGCGCATGTTGATTGCATTGGGTGGTTGAGTGGATGAGAGTGTGCGAGGGAGGTTGGCGCCAATGTTGATTTGAGCAGAGCACCAATATTATCCATCACCCGGAGTTATGTGGAATGGGGGCCAATCGCGATGCCGATTGAAGAAGTCAGTCGGGGTAGATAATCATGAAGTAGGTAAATTCCAAAGATATGAGATGGAGAGGTTAATGGCAAGAGCAAGAGCGGGGGGAGGTTGGGTATAGAATTTGGTAAGTTTGTTGATCTGTACGAAGTGTCATGCCATGCTACATCATGCCACACCATTCCGGCCCAGCATCAGATTTATCTTTCGCGCCATCGCAGCGAGAAGCCTGAAATGAATCTTGGTTCAAGCGAGAGTATGTATTTGTGAGGTTGATGCAAATCCGAAACCTCGTTCCGCGCACTTCTGCTTCAACGAATGCAGCTGTTCGGAGGTGATGATCCAGGCCAGGGGTGAAGCATGTTTGTGCATGGTACGCAAGTTCCGGTTTCACGGCGACGCAATCAAACCACCGTGCAGGAATGAACGCTTCGGAACAGAGCCTACGGACATCGTGGAAACACACGGAGCAAATCTGCACCCAAATCTCACCTGTTGGTACTTGGCGACCTTGTCTTCCAGGTGTCTCTCCAACTTGGTGGCCTCTCGTTTCAAGCTGTCAAAGTCGCCCATGTTGCTCACACCATGGGACGAGGAAGTCCGTCTGCGAATTGGAGTTGCAATCGTGTGTTCGTTTCTTCGAATAGAGTACTCCCAAACGGTAGTACTCGTGCTGCTCTTGGTCGATGGTACTGCTGTTGCTGCTGGTATTGCTGCTGTTTGCTGTTCTCGTGGGCGTGACGCTTGGCACTATCTCACAGCCCTCTTTGATGGTCTGTCTCCGTTTCCGTCTCTTGGTTGCAGATGATTTCGCGGTGCGTGAAACCGAGAAGGAGAAGGTATCAAGGTGATCGAGTCTGGCTCCTTGCCCTGCGTGTCTTTCTGTTGTTGCTGCGGAGAAAGCCGCTCTCCCTCTCTCTCTTTCCGCCCCCTTGTGTCATTGTCGACTGCAGCCTTCCACGACAACAGCAACAGCAACAACAACAACAGGGACAACACGATCGCTGCGAACAAGAAGGAACTTGCTCTCGAAAATGATGATCTTTGGATGATTGGGTCATTGTGGTCATCGCGAGCGAATGAAGATAGTCGATTCGGTCGACTCGATTATTTGAATCCTGGTGCTCGGCTGTTGAGACCGTTGGTAGGTTCATGTGTGTGACATGAGACGAATAACGTCCGGCTTGACACAACGCGTTTTGTGCCGATCAACGCTGCCTGGCGGAACGCCGGCGCTCCTGCGCTGCTCACAAAACCAAAACGGTCCTGGCCAGAACAAAAACGAGCGTTTGTCGGTTAGAGCAGTCAGTCAGGGCACCAGCACCTGCCATCATCCATCGTTCAATCATCTGACGGTGTCTCCCTCTCTACTTCTCTCTGCGTGTGTGTGTGTGTGTGTATGAGTGAAGGGAGGAGGAGGAAACGATCACGCCATCCAAGAAGCAACCACGCAAGCCAACGCAACACAAGCCAACGCAACACAAGCCAATGCATTCATCAACCGACTACCGAGACACCGCTTGCATCTTCCTTTTGTCACTGTTTTGCTCGTTTCTGTTCACACGGTTTCCTCAGACGTCCTCAGACGCCCACATACCTACATCAAGCAACCAAAGCACAAACAACATACCATCCAGGAAGAACCATTTCCAAACATCCACCACTGGCTACACCAACCACCCTCTATCATCGTTAGCGACCCACCTGCAGCGACGGGAAGAGCAAACCGGATTGACACAATATCATCCAGACTCACGCAACTGGCGGTTTGCACACGGCTAAGCTAGCTCGAACGGATTGCACAGATTGAACGGATTGAGCGTATTCGCAGCGACAACGTCACATCAATTGGATGACAGCCGAGTGATATGCAATAGTCGAAGACGATCTGAAATTGTGCACGACAGCGACTACTCTGGTTGGGTGGAACGCAACGGAACCTCACCATGGCGACTGAACAGCGAAGACACCTCCCACGGACGACCGTCACCATCTCGAAAGAACCAACGAATTCGGAGATTGGAATTCAGCTCAATCAGAGACAGCTGCGACTCTTGCAGAAGAAGCGCAATCGCGCGAAGGTTCCGCCACCCAGCAGCAATGTCACGGTCCGAGCCAACAAGCCACTCGGCAACTACAAGCATGTGGAGGTGACGAAGGCTGCAGCACCAGCAGTGCCAACAAGAACAGCGCCACAGCCATCGGCTCGGCAGCTATCACCCACATCGAAACGATCGGCACCAACCAAGGAGAGCACGCGACCGCTTGTCGCATCCACCAACTTGAACAGCATGGACGATCATGACACATGGAGCCCGGTACATTCGGATCATCACATGTATGCCAGGACAGCACCAACCGCGCCATCTACTTCGTGGGCCGATTCGGCATCGTCAGCATCAGCCTCGTCGAGCATCGGGGCGAACAGGAAGGCGCCATCCACGGCATCGACGGCTTCAGGTCATGGGGACGAAGGAAATGAGGAAAACCAGGCCATCGCAGCCAACAGAGACTTCTACGGTCAGGGCTTGAAGAAGCAAGAGAAGAAGAAACTGTACGATGACACCGGAGCGACGTGGGATTCTAAATCAGGAGTCTCATCGGCATCGACGGACTCCATCGATAGAAGCAAGCAACGCACGTCCGCCTCCTTCGCTGATCGTCGCAAGGTGGACAGCTACAAACGCAAAGCACCTGTGCGACTGGATCTTGGCAATGACAATAAGGCACCAGTCAGAGCCAAACCGGACAAGCGCAACGATCGGAAGTCAATGCCAATCCTGAGCACGCAGCGAACCAACGACCTCAAGCGAACGCAACGCAAGCACACGACCAAGCCACCCGCTTCGAGCCAGTCGTCAGCATCGCAAGCGACTTCGACATCATCCGTGAATGAAAGCGAACAGAAGGCATTCCTTCGCAAGATGATGAGTTCATATGCCAAGACCAGTCTCAAGTCGAGCAAGAGCTCCTCCAAACGATTGTCCTTCACCGCATCCAGAGCCAAGAAGCAAGCGGATGAGGCTGCGAGGGCAGCATCCGGCGACGCATCGGAACAGCCCAAACAACAGAGCAAAGGAAAGAGTATGTGGTCTCGCAAGGGCAGCAACAGGCAGAGCCTGTTTTCTTCGGGACGGTCGAACGGAAGCAGCGGTCTGGGTACTGGTCCAAGCGAAAAGGCCATGATGCGCAAGGTGCTGGCAAGGGCAGTGCGCAAGACGACCAATCCGAGGACCAAGGACAAGATGCCGCACTCCAGCCGCATGAGGAAGCTCCTGTCGCCTCGCGGCTTGTCGCCACGCAACATGTTCAGCAAGGCCAAGGGCAAGGGCAAGCAAAAGTCTCCAACGAATTCCAAAACAAACAAGCAAAGCTCCTCATCATCTTCCTCCTCTTCGAGGTCCAAGCAATCGAAACCTTCGCCCAAGAACAGCACTCTCCCATCAGCACGCAAGCCCAGCGCTACCGACGATGCGTTGCGACGAATGCGCTCGGATGAGGAATCCTCCACCCAGCAATCCAACAGCAACCGTGGTGACGTCCACGACAGCAGCAATGCAGCAGCCAACATGGCTTCAACCCAAGCCAGAGGCGCGGCGCAATCAGATGGACACATCATGAACTCGTCCAAACCACAGGCTCTCCCAACGCAGACGCGGGATGGCGTTCATGAGATGCTCGACCCAAGCGGTCGTGACAACACTTTCACGGCCAACAGCCACAGCAACGGCAACGGCAAAACCATCAGTGGAGGCACCAATCACAACTTCAAGCGAAGTGCGCCATCAGGTAACGCCTCGAGGTTCATCCAGCCAACGGTGACAGAGAAGCTGGACTTCGGCCAACACATTCTGAAGAAGGTCCCCAAGAAAGCTGCCGCACAGGAGGACAGCACGAAACAATCCGACAATGGCTTCAACGTGACATTGAGCAAGTCCACTGACAGCATCGATGATGTGGATTGTTGCAACGAGTTCGAAGTCACGCTCGCACAGCACCACCGAAAGAACGACAGCCCCAGCAGCGCAAGCCAGCCGCAACAACAGCAGCATGCGGGGCCATTCAAGTCTTCCGGTTCGGTGGACACTTCCAAGAATACAGCGAAAACGACCGCATCTTCCGCTGGCTCGACAGGATCCGTGCGGCAACCGGCAAGCGTTGCGGCGGCATCATCCGGCAACATGGATTCCCAAGTCTCCTTCAGCCAGTTCTCCAACAAGGGATCTGAGGATTCCGTCGCTGCCTCAAGCGACACCATCTTCATGGAGGCGTCGCAGAAGGGCATGGCAACCTCCAAAGCGATCCCGACTATGCACACCAAACATAACGGTGTGTCCACGTCGGCTTCAGCTCGGTCTGGCGCGAAGCAAGGGTCGGCATCGTCGAAGCAATCGACGGTATCGAGGAAGCGTCCACTCCCGAACGCCGAACCCGCTGACAGCGATGTCTCAATCCCATGGTCTGGCATCAAGCTGCGATCTGTGCGCGATCCAGATAGATCGGCATCATCCGATGCGTCCGTGCCATCTGCTTGGGCCAAGGTCAAGCTGCGTCACGTGAAGGGCAAGCCACAAGAAGAGAAGATCGAGGTGGAGAGCTCGGTGGCATCATCCGCTGGTACTATCGACGACTCTGCGACAGTCGCGAAAGCTCCAACGTCGGCAACCACTGCCACATCCGCTCAGCCAACCAAGCACAAGCAGACGTACACACCCATGAATTTTTCTGGACCAAAGACACCAGCCAACGCTCCGAGAGGCGAGGGTATCAGCGGCGCCGCCTTTTCCACCTTCAAAGCAGCACTGAAACCGACACAGGGTGTGCACAAACCGAATCCAGCGTCTGCGTCCACCGAACAGACAGCAACATCTGTGCTTGTTGAGACTGTGGACAGCCCATCCTCTGCCACTGGGCCGGCGAAGTTATCTCCATCTCTCGTCGCTTCAGAATCATCGGATAGTACGAAGGACAGCGTGGGACCGAGCGTGGATTCTGCAGCTGCGGTCGCCGTCGACCCACCTATGATCAGAACGTCCCACTCCGGAGACGATGCCACGAAGGTATCCTCCTCCGTCGACCCTCCAGCCGACAACAGGCCCAACCAGGAGGAACCACCGTCCGAGGTCTCCGTGCCTCTCAAGAAGAGTGCTGATGATGCTGGTGATGCTGGTACCGACGTTACTGAAACAGTTCGCGTGAACCAAACGGAGCTTGTGAAGCTGCAGTCTCAGGGTGGTCAACCCGAAACAGTCATTTGGCGACTGAAGCCCGAATCGATCCGTTCCATGACGTTCGACATCGTGGCCCTCCGGGTGCGTCTGCTATTGGCTGATGAGCACAGTGCGAAGGATTTGCTGTTCGACAGCAAGCACGATTACTTGGTGTTCTCCAAGGCACTGCACGATCTCTCCAGCTCCACGGAGCCGCTTCCGCAAGCGGCGGCGGCGGCGGCAGCAGCCTCGCCAAAGCCCACCGTTGTCGAACATCTCAACGCAGAAGAACGGGAAGTGCTGGAAGCCTACCGCAAGCGGCGCATGTCGCACCCGGCCAGCCATGCTGATCTGGTGGATGCCATGCAGAACAGGAGATCTGCGCCGTTCCCACTCTCCACATCTATCCCAACCACGACGGTGGAAGCAGGGAGCAGCCCGACCATGTCGGCCGTTTCAGCCATGACTGAGTTGTCGGAGGGAGAAGCCAAGCAGGTGGAAACCTACCGCAAGATGCTCAAGATGAGGATTCCCATCGAAGCCGTGCGGCACAAGATGACGAAGGAGGACGTGAGCATCAACGTGATCCAGGCGGTCTTGAATGAAGGATCGGCAGCACCGAATGCTGGATCTGCGTCCCAACAGCCGAAGAACGATCTCACGAAGGAAGACCTGGAGCACGTTGGTAAGTTCAAGAAGATGCTCAAGATGAGGATTCCTCCTGAAGCGGTGGAACACAAGATGAGGAAGGAAGGCATGAGCACGAAGATCATGGACGCTGTTCTTGACCGAGCGTCATCCGGGAGCGATGTGGAGGCCACCGATGGCGCGAACAAACCCGCAGCGCTTTCGCCGGAGGATCAGAAGAAGGTCGACTCTTACAAGAAGATGCTCAAGATGTGCATTCCTGCCGAAGCTGTTGAGCACAAGATGAGAAAGGAGGGCGTCAAGGTCGAGCTCATGGAGGTGGTCCTTGGAAAGTCAATGGCAGCGCCCAATTCATCGGGAAAGCCCACCGGCGTGACTTTGACCGATGCAGAGGAATCCATCGCGACATCGTACCGACAGATGCTGAAGCTCAAAATCCCGAAGGAGGGAGTCCGACACCGCATGCAGAAGGAGGGCGTGTCAGCGAAGATCATCGCGGCTGTTCTCGGTGACAAGGTCAAGGACAATAGCGCATCGGAGCCTGCAAAGAAGAAACGACGTGCGTTGAAGCCGGGCTTCCACTGGAACCCGCTTTCTTCGGGTCAGCAGCTGGCCAACAGCATCTGGGGCAAGCTGCGAACCTCTCCCATCCCCGACGACTGCTCAGAGATCAGCTGCGTCACGGACATCTCCAAGCATGTGGAGAAGTTCCAAAAGCCGACACAGATTACGCAAGCGGCCAAGAAGACTGTGACGACCACAGCAGGCGGAGAAAAGATCATGGCCAAGCTGATCGATCTGAACCGCGCGAACAACGTCGCCATCAGTCTGCAGGCGTACAAGGAATTCTCCCGTGCAGAGCTCGGGAAGATCATCGAATTCGTCGATCCGAAGAAGCGCCTCGTTGATGAACGTGTGCAGTTCATGAAGGACTTGCTTCCTGCACCGGCCGAAGCCAAGATGGTGAAGGGATACTCAGGAGCTGACGACCGTCTCGTGCCTGCCGAACTCTGGTTCAAGCAGATCGCACACGTTGAGCGAGCCGACGCCAAGGTCGGTGTACTGAAGACGATGGGAACCTTCAAGAACGAAGCCGACGAGATCTGCAAGAGCTTCAGACTCCTGATCACGGTATGCAACCAGGTGATGAGCAGCATCAAGCTGCCCGACCTCCTCGATGTTGTGCGACAGATTGGCAACATCATGAACGAAGGCAGAGGAGAGGAGGTCGCCGGATTCAAGTTGGACTTCCTTTCTCGCCTCGCGCAAACGAAGGGCTCCGACAAGAAGACGTCCGCGTTGGATCTCATCGTCATGATCTTCGCGGAAAGGAATCAGCAGAATGCTCTGCTGCTCTCCGATGACTTCCCGGACTGCCAAAGCGCGAGCAAGATCCAGCTTTCGGATCTGCTCGGCGACGTCCGATCCATGTCAGCCGCGATGCGACGATGCAAGCGAGAACGCGAGGCGCTCGTTGCCGATGGCAAGCCTCCGGCACCAGACACGGAGACCCGCAGCGAACCGCTCTTCGCAGCAGAGATGCGCAAGCGTGCTGGAAATCAGACCGAGGCAGCCGGCGGTAACAAGAATGGCATCATCGCAAAGCGCACCAAGTTCCTGGAGAAGATGAAGGCTAGCAAGCAGGAGATGGCGGCCAAGGGCAGCTCGTCGACCGTTGCTGAGTTGCTCAAATCAGCGACCAAGCCAAAGGGTGAAGGAGCACCGGCCATTTCGCCTCGTGCCAGCCTCAGAGCATCGATGAAGGCCAAGCTTAATCCCGAGCGTGAGGAAAGAGCCGAGTATACGAGAGAAGATGGTGTGAAAAGGATTGACGACTTCCTCGAGGAAGCGAATGCGGTGTACAGTGCGCTTGAGTCTGAACGCGACAACGCCGTCCAGGCCTGCCGCAATCTGTCCGAATTCTTCTGCGAACCAGGTGGTGAGAACAAGGCCGCCAGCTTGCTCGCGATCCTTGCTGAATTCGCCGGCAACCTGAATTCTGCGCTGAAGAAGCACAAAGAAAGGCAAGAGATCCTCAGGAGAAAGGAGGCTGTGCGCAAGAAGAAGCTACAAGCCTCCGTTTCCAGAAGCTTGAGGATGCCCAGCAACAAGCCACCCAAGCCGGAGGACATGGTTGGCAACGCAAAGAACTCCGGCCAGCAGTCCTTGGTGCTAATGGTCTATGAGATGTGCAAGACTGCCGGCGATGATGCCGTTGATGACTTCAAGAAGGGCGTCATCCACGACGATACCAGCGATGATCGATTGAAGAAGATCTACGAGGCAGAGCAAATCCGAAAGGCCGAGGAAAAGCTACAAGGAAATGGCCTGAAGCAGATGGCAAAATTGAAACGCGTCACTGGGAGCGACCAGGCCAGCGATGCTGGATCCTCATCCAGCACCAATGTCTCCCCGGAACTGGCCAACGCCCTGGCGAATCGATCATCTCTGAAAAAGACCGGATCTCGCAAAGCACCTCGGCCTGAGGGGGGTTCGCAAGCAGTGCAACGACGTGAGAGAAGCGACGGTGCACAAGAATCTCCTGCCTTGGTGGAGGCGGCAACCTTCGATTCCGTACAGGAGGGTAAGGATAAGCGCAACGCGGCGCTCTCTCGGTGGACGACTCCTGCGATTGTCCAGTCAGGCACTTCTGATAGCGACGAGGTGGTCTCCATCGCCACGACAGACGTGGAGACTCGCGAGCATGCGTTGGCCAGCAAGCGCATGGCTCTGATGAGCCGGTGGGTCCAAAACGCACCAGTCTCCGAAGACGGATCGACGGATGATGCCAACACCGAGGTAGATCTCGATGAAGCGGCAACAGGTGCAGACGCGGAGACTGAGTCTTTGGCGCCGCTGCGACAGACAGACTCGGAAATCTTGGCTGCCGATTCAGAAGACATGGAGGAAGTGAAGATGGCAGAGAAGCGGCGACAGAGCTACCTCGATCGATGGGTGCGCAAGCCGCAGGAGGACGACAAGGAAACTGTAGCGTCGGATGTGGAATCCGTCAACGAGATCGCAGATTCCGAAGTCGGAGTTTCAACCGCTGAGGAACAACGTCGCCAAACCCTCATCGCACGATGGATGAGGAAGATGCCAGAGGATGAGGACAGCGATGAAGATCTGAGCATGTTCGGGCTTGGAACCAAGGAGGATGAAGGCGACGATGAGAACGACGACGAGGATGGTAGGTAATGATGAGACCATCCAAGATGATGGAAGCCAAGACAGAGCTGCTTCTGAAGTGAGCGCGTGAAGGATCAATTGAAAGAAGCTTGGTCGGTTCTGGACATTTCCAATCCAGTCCAAAACGAGAGGGTGGCAGCCCCAGTATTTGCAAGGCAACACCAACCGCAGCAGCCGTGTGCAAGCACTCGGAGAGCAACAACAGCTTCGCCATTTGATGGGATGCCAGATGTTGGATGCTGCGGCGGTGATTTGGTTTGCGCAGAGCGGCGCCCCTCAAGCTAGAGTGCTTTGGATTCTACTGTATGATGAATCTATGTTTTACGTTAATGTGTCAATAGTACAATATGAACAAGCCAAGTGAGTCTATGGGCCTGTGCATTCTCAAAGAGGAACCACGATCGTCCTCTGCCATCACTTTGAGCCCGGGTAGGTGATGGCTGATGACTTCAGGTCCTTCCACGAGATGGAGTTGTTGCGCTCCCATCGCTTCTGTGCCTTCCCGTTTGGATGTGATCCAATGCTTCTGCTCACTGGGAGAAGGGCTTCCAAAATTTTGCCTTTCAATGAGGATGGAGTGGCGGATTGGGTGAGTGTCTGTCCTCAATGGTACGACTATGGTATGTGCTTGGGATGAACGCCTGCGCTTGTGAAGAGTTCGCATTGATCACCATCCAACACTTGTAGCTTGGCTACGACGCCTGGATGGCCTTCGAGGTTCGCCTTTTCGTAGCGGCTGTAGCCTTTCAGTTTTGGCATGCCTTCGATCTCATCGACGCTGTCGTCTTCGAACAAGTCCTCGAAGTAGTCCTCGTCTTGGCTGGAATCGATGAGGATGTCCAAGGCATTGTCGTCCTGGTCGCTGTCCATCGCCATGACGTTGAATTCCTTTGGCAATGAGATTGGTAGCGATAGCGCCTGCGGTGTCCTAGTTGCCTTCAAGATGTCCGTTTCCAATGCCAAGCTCTCGAGTGGCAAAGCTCGGAGCATTCGTTCGGTAGAGTTCGGGCTACCATCATGTGAGATCGATGGACGCCGGTGTACGCATGTCAATGGACGGTCGTAGACGTCACGCGTTCGCGATGGCACGTTGAGAGAGAAATCGGTCAATGTGGATGACGATGAGTCCCACCGAGTTTCGTCGTCTGTGGACAAAGTCGTGTGGGACAACGACGATGATGACGATGAAAGAAGAGGTCTTAGGAAAGGAGGTGGATAAGACATGGAGTTCAAGGATGAGAGAGAACGGCTCATGAATTCCTTTTCGGACTCGTTGCATCTGCTGTATCGTGCGAAGGGCAGCGGGATATGAGCGTTGTCGACGATGATGGCGATGCTGCTATCGAGCCTTCGTCTGGCACGCGATTTCTTGGAACGCCTGCCCAGCTGTCGCCGTGCGCCTTTGAGGCCGTCCAGGCTTTTCGCATGGCTGGCATCGTCGACGTTGATTGGAGCTGTCTCGTGTGGCTTCTTCCACGTCTCATCATTTTCTGCCTCGTCTACTGCGCTGGTTATGAGAGAGTTTTTGGCGTTGGCGTTGGTATTGATGGTTGGGATAGTGGCGCTGTCATCTTCGTCATCGTAGTTGGTATTGACTCTGATTGCTGTCGCATGTTCTCTGCGTTTCCTTCTATCGTCGAGTAAGGTCGAGAAGTATTGTTCCAATGCCTCGCTCATGGCGTTTGCTCTGCGTGCCGTTGCTGCTTGCTGATGGTGATGTTGGCGTTGGTGCTAGTGTTGCTGCCACTTGCTACTGTTGGTGTTGCTGGTGTGTTGCTGGTGTTGCCGGTGCGGATGCTGCTCTACGTGATTAATGAGGTCTGTGTTCTGGTTCTTGTTGTTGCTGTTGTTGTTGGTTCCTGGTGCTTGCGCATGTGTTGAGTGCAGGCTTTGTCCTGGCTGGGGTCTTGCTGTTCGCGTCGTTGGTGCTCGACAACAAGAATGAATAGTGCGCGGTACTACGTGCGAGTACGGCGTTTGATGGATGTGAGAAACGCAGGGTTCCAGGCCCGTTTTGAGTTTTGTGTGCTTCTTCCCCTTTTGGCTTGCACCTTGCAATCGCGATCGCAGCGTCTCGTGCTGGGCAGAAATGCTTCGCGCAATTTGATACGTTTGTTGAAGGTGGTGCTGTCACGTTGAAGTTCTTGTCGTTGTTGTCATTCGCGATGTTGATCTTGTGGCGCTTTCTCAGTGTCGGTTGTTGTGAGAGTTGTATGGTGTAGGCACTGCTGCATTTCCGGTCAGCCTTCGTTTCCCTTTGCTATGCCCTGCTGATGACGGTGATGCAAACGTTGGCAGAGCGTGCGATGATGTGCGCCTCGATTTCGGGTGATGTGGCGTGATGAAGTTTGAATCGTTATGCAGCGATTGGGGTGGAGAAGAGGATGGTTTGGTGTGATCAGCCACCAAGATAGGCAGGTTCGTCCAGAGCAGTCAAAGAACGCATCACAACGCATCACAGCGCATCACAACACAGCCACGAACCTTCTCACGGCGCCCTGTTTGTGTTGGCACATGCTCTTACTTACTTACCGGTGCGTTGCGCCCCATTCTCCTTGGACAGTCGCACACAGAAAGAAAAATCGGAATCGCCATCTCGGCAGTCAAGCATATGTGTTTCAATACAGAAGCGAAGGAGCGCGGAGAGGACACGATTGGCGGTTATCGCCTCTCATAATTTTTGCACGACAGCGAAAGGGTACTCGATCTTGTGAGTACAAACCATTCCGGTGCTGTTGGCTTATCTTGCATACATCCCCATCAATACTCACCAATACGTCACAATAAATGCCTTATTCACTTGGAACAAAATGCTAGGGATAAGCAAGACATCACACAGCGAAACCGAAGCCTGAAGATTGAATTTTCTGTCTTGACTTGGATGGTGGCGCAGGAACACGCACAACGCACTGCGGACACTCACTTTTTTTATCGGCACGAGAATGGTATCCGCGCTCTACTCCAAAGTCGCGCCGCCTCCTCTCACATGATCGTGGTGGCACCACGTTGGCACACAAAGCGCCAAAGGTTCGGCGGTGGCTTCGGTGGTGTTGATGGAGCGGAGAGGGCGTGGCGAAGGGACTGCACGAAGGATAAGTGATGCACCTACTCTTCCGACATGTTCACCTTGTGATCTATTGTATTATACGAGCTTTGTGTTCCAAGAGGGAACTTCACACGAACACGAACAAGAGCAGAGTAGTTCATCAGGGGAAGGCAACAAGAACAAAGGTTGAAGTCGTCAGCTGGAGTGATGCAGAGTGTGCCAGGGTAGTGGTTGGAGTAGCAACCTTGTGCGGACCGAATGCGTAAATGGTGTGGAGCAACGAAACTGGTGTTCGTTCCTCTCTCTTGGTTCTGACTTGTTCCAGACGTGTGGTGTGGTGTGGTGTCTCTGCGCATCCGATGATGTGGATGTTGCCTCCTTGCCAGTCAACCACGAGGCAGGGATTGGGTCATGCGGTGCTGATTGATACGTACGATCGAGGAGCCGCGACCAGTCTTTGATGGTGAACGTTCCGCGGCGAGCCGATGTTCCATGTTCAACGTCGGTTACTGGCCTCTCGACGCCACTCAGAAGTTGGAGGTTCCTCAAGATCGCCACATCCAGCATTATCGCATTCATGTGAACATGCTTTCCATTTCTACACCCTTCAACTGCGTACGAGCAGTCGAATCCTCCTCGGGTTGCATCGCTGAACATGGCGTAGGTAGGTACATGCTTGTAAATCATCCAAAGTCTGACCTCTCCTGGAGTACCGTACACCACAACGGTCCTATTATATTTACAAGAAGGGGTTGGAAAAAGGAGTAGGAGGAGAAAGCAAGATCCCATGGCTTCATCAGCTCGCAACCGCGACACAGACCATCTGCGCTTTCTCAGGAGAGCACAAAGCTGAACGCAACGGGGCACTACCTCGCAGTAGCAGCTTGAGCCATGGAAGCAAGAGGAGAGACTCGATTTTCAAGGACGCGGAAAGGATGAACATGAACAGCACCGATGGTGGGAAACAGCTGCTTCGGATGGTCCATTCCCAAGGAAAACGGAATGCGGTGCATTCACAATTTGCACGAAACCCGTGCCACCTCATTTGTCGAACTGCGAAATAGTAGTCGTACGGTATGCTTACTCGTACGATCACCAGTTTGGAGAGGCTCCGCCATCGACACGAATGATGCCAAGGACACGCAAGATGGTCAAGCTGCGTTCCACGGGCTCCCGAACAATCCACGACGTCAACGACTCCCAGCCTACGCGCAATGAGGATGAGCCCGTCCCGTCACAGCATGCGAGCATGTTGGGAGTCCTGGAGACCACACGCGGGAGCAATACACCAAGCGAGCCGCGTGAAGTGAAGAGAAGAAAGCAAAGCAGAGTGCGCAGCTACTGCCACTTCTCGAAGCTGGTGAGCTGTATGCGCAAGAGTGAGGGTGAGAATCAGCATCAACGGTAAATCGATAATCGGAACCATCAAGAGCAACATCACTGCGGCTCCAGGACAGGTCGAACAAGGCACGATTGCCTTCTCCAAGCATGGGGGCACAGAAGGTTGGGATGTTACGCCCCGGTACATGCCCAACTTCAAAATGGGGTGAAGACTTGGTGAGTATGTCTCGGTGTGTGTTCCCACAGGCCCTAACTTTCATACTTCACGCCAGTGTGTGTCAGGTGCTGGATGTACCACACACATCCAAGACGACCGCTACTGCGTTCCAGCGCGCATGCGTGAGTGCGTGGTACAGATGTACGAATGAGCAGCCCGCATCTGCAGCATGATTCGTGCACCTTACATTTCGTGACATCGTTTGTTCTTGCCTCGCCAATTCTGCCCATCCATACGGCCACTCGCATGCCTAGCGCATGCACTCACCCGTGTAAGTACGATACTGTATGCATTCATTCATTTATTTATGTACGTATGAGTCTTAATCTAATGCTTTTCTTTCTTCTTCTCATCGTGACCGATTCATGTGCTATCAGTGAAACTCATCTCAAAGACCGGAGGGGGCGACAAGAGATCTGAAATCTGCATGCCACTCTTGCTCTTCCTCTTCTTCTTGCTCTTGGAACCAGCGCTCAGTGTCTGGGTGGAGGCTGTTGCGATGGAATCCGTGAGGTCGGCATTGCCTTCATCCTTGGCACAAAGATCGTCGACTCCGATGGATCGATCGTCCTGGTCATCGGCGTCATTTGGCGATGGGCTTTCGGGGTTGAGCGACGCAGACTTGCGTGCGCTGTCGTCGCCAGGGCTCGCATCCTCGTCGCTTGGTGACGGAACGTCCCAGACCTTCTTCACCTTCCACGTTCGACTGTTGGACTTCTTCTGCTTCCTGCCCTCCTGGGGTGAGACCCAGTCATCCGGTCTGCAGTAGGCGCGGTGGCCGTGGGTGGACGTGAATGAGGCGCTGCGGGAATCGGAATCCGCTTGTCCAAATGAATCGGGGAAACGGTCGACAATGTCGGCGAGCACGTCGTCGGTGAGCTGGATGCTGTTCATCGAATCCTCCCACTCCGCGATGCTGGCCTCCTCGGACAGAATCTGGAAGCCAACCAGGAGATCTTCGTCGGCCATGGACGCTTCCTCCACGCTGTCATCGATGATGCCATCGACGTCATACACCTTCTTGACGTGCCAGTTCCGGTCAGCGCCCATCGCTGGCGCACTCGTGCCATCAAGTGGAACACCGAGCAACGCTCTGATTTCGTCGAAGAGGTCAGCGTCATCAACTTCGTGCTCTGGCTCGAGGCAGTCCAGCTCTGGGATGCCCCACACGCGCTTGACGCGCCACACACGATTCGATGGATCCGAGCCCTTCAATGGTGTCACCCAAATGTCAGGACGGTCGAGCTCGAGTTCATTGTGTGAAGCTTCATCGTCGTCGTTGTGGCCATTGCCGGCAGCTGCTCCAGCCGTTCGAGTCGCACCGGGCGCGAGATGAGGGCGATCAGGTTGGGTACTTGTGAGATCATCCTTGAGATCTTTGGATTTGCCAGCGGTGCTGCTGCGGACAGCCTTGCGACTGTTCTTGGCTTGGGTCTTGGGCTTGCTGAGACCGCCCGGTAAGTTCTCAAAGTACACTTCGCCGTGCTCATCTTCATGTTGCGCAGCCTCCTTTGGCGCGTCTTCTTCGTTGAGCTGTTGGTCATTCTCTTCTTCGTCGCACTCGGACCATTCACCGTTCTGCAGGCGCATTGGTCGCGTGGGCGGCTTGTCGTGAAGTTTGCTGTCTGTCAAGAATCGAGAATCTAGCTGGTCGGGATCGAAGTCACCGGGATCCACGTGTCTGTCGTAGAGCTCATCGATTGGCAAGAGCGTGGGGCCGCCGTACCGAATCTGAAGACTGGCGTGACGCACGAGCTTCGATGCGCGGCGTCGCAACGTCTTGCCCGACGGCAGCTTGAACTCGCAAAACCCGTCCGCGTCGGCATCAAGCGTGGCCTTCTGCGTTCCTGGCGTTCTTCGCAGATGGGTGAGAGGGCTGGTCGCACTCGAGCTCGCACTGTTTCTCTTGCTCACTTTCTTGGCAGAAGCAACACCAGGAGCATCAGCTGTCGCGGTTTTCTTGGACAGGGATGCCCTTTGGTGCTTCGGGGGGCGACTGGTCGTCTTCTTGATAGACGAGGATGCTGCAGCATCGTGGTCACCATCGTTGTCCCCCAAAGCAGGGTCATCAGACGTCTTGTGGACCACCTGCTGCTTGATCTCCTTTTCGATCGTGGTTGTGATGAGCTTGACCGGTTTCTGCGGCTTGATGATCTCCTTGATGCGCCGCTTCGTCATGACGGCGGAGACGTTCGCCTTCGCTGTCGTGGGAGGCCAGGTACTCTTCAGCTTAGTTGGGGGCCGACGTGTGGACTTCTTCCTCCTGAGCGGCTCAGGACTCTTGGTAGGTTCGACCGCCACCGCGTCTTTCGACTTGGGTGTGAGAGGAGGCCGTCCGACCGTCTTGGAGAAGCTGGCACGGAATGCTGGTGGGATCATTGTACCGCTCAAGTCGCCCACCTTGGCCGGCGTCCATCGTTTCTTCGACGGGGTGACTTGCGCCGGAGACGTCCCTCCTGACAAGGGTGGCGGAGAGATGGACAGCGACGAAGATGATGCGTTCGCCGCTCGTTGCATGCGAGTCGATGAAGTTGACGATCGTGGCGAATTGATGGAGGACAGTTCATCGGTTGATGGTGTTGTCGGGTCAGATGGTGATTGCGCCTTCTCGATGAAGGCTTTCATCGGGCTTTTGATGCCCTCGGAGGTTGCCGCGATGGGAACCTGCGGGGATGTGGGCTTCTGTTGCAGCCTGCGTAGGTTCGCGTTTGGGCCTTTCTTGCCGGGCGACGCAAATGCTGCTTGGTCTGAAGTCTCTTTGTGAGAGGCAGCACCAGCACCTGTGGTGGATTTCTGCTTCCAACTCGATCTGGTTTTCGTCCTGGGGGCTGGTGTGGATCGTGGTGAATTTCCGGCTTGCTCATGTGCACTAGTCACCATGTCGTGTTCCGCTTGGTTCTGCTGCTGCTGCTGTTCTGTTGGTGCGTCCAGCAATGGTGGAGCTGAGAGCCGCTGCCCGATCCTCGGCCTCTCGTCGGAGTCGCTTTCGGAGTCGATGACGCGTTTTGCCTTCCATCCTCTCTGCGGTCGTCCCTGTGGTGATCCAATGAACCCATCGGGACGGTGAAACCCCTTGTGAGCCGCCTTTGAGAATGGCAACGGGGAGTTGGATGACCCTTTTGACTTGCATCCTACGGATCCCTCCCCATCTTTGGAGGATTGATTGTTGAAGGAAAAGCGCTGGATGGTGGACATGACCTTCGATGTTGGGATGGGGTCAGAACCACGGCGTCCAATCGCATCCACAGGAATCACGGAGTCCTGGGGACTCTCGAAGCCGGAGCTTGCCGATTGGTGGAATGCCTCCTTGTTCATGGTGCACGTATGGTACGAGTATTGGCACTATGCTGTGGTTTGGAGATGACTGCTATGGTTGCTGCTGTTCTGTTGGTGTTGTTGGAGATGCGAATTGTATGAGCAGGAGTGGAGGCTGCGATCAAGCCAAGCGATAGCGGTGCCCTCTGAGAGATTCTTCGGGCGTTCTTGTTGCTGTTGGTAGCAGTGCTTGGGTTGGTACTGGTCTCGATCGCACACTTCCCAAGAGACGAAAGCTCTGTGCTTTTTCCTTGGCGTTCCTGCGCGAAGGCAGAGAGAGAGAAAACGGATCGACGGATGAATGAATTCCGAGATTGTGACCGCAGCGAAGTGCCTCTCGAGTAATCTCTTTGCTCTGGGTGTCGCCTCCCTCGGATGATCACGCTGTATGGCCACTCACGCGGTATTCCCTCTTGGTGTGGCGGAGCCTGGGTGTTGTGTGGAGACGAGTCGGAGTGCACGGTATCTGTTTCGCTGCGTCAACATGCGATCATGTGGACCCTTCCTTGCGAGCGCCTCCCGAGTCGATGTTGCATGTCATACTTGCTTCTCTTGTTCTGCCCCAAGATCGCAGCGTGTTCCCCTCGATGGCGTCCGCAAGCGCATCACAACGAATTCCTCGCGTGCACGGAGGATGACGAACGAAGAGAAATGTGAGGAGTGACATGTCGCTTTGAGATTTGTTGGTTATGTGGAGTTCCTCAGTCACTATCGCTGAGTCGTACGACGTCTTGATGTGACATTCCTAAATATAAGCCTGATAGCGTATGTTATGCAAATGATGTCTGATTGTTTATTCTATCGTATGCAACGGATAGTGAACGTTAGGTTGAATTAGGGAATGAACGGGGTGTCGTTTTCTCGAGAGACAGTCGCTGAACAATCCGCCAACGTTGGTGGTGTTGTTGCTGTTTCCCTCTCTGTGTGTGGGTTGACTTGTCGATTTGTCGATGCTTCCTTGGTTCGTGGCGCCCATGTCACATTTCATGCAGCGAGTCGAAGCGCGATGGGAGGAAGTGAAGCGAAGTGAAGGGGAAGCGGAAGTGGATACTAGTACCGCACGCGCACGCGTATCAACAGATTGCGACAGTATTTGTACCCGTGTGTGATGTTTTGGTGATGGGCGACGGAGTCACAAAGCTCACTTTAGGCGTCGGCGTGTCGGGGGCAGAGATGTTGGCCGCTTCGTACCGCGATAGTGAACGCGCTCATACCTCCGATGAAGGTAAAGCATGAACATGAGGAGAAGGGAGGAAACGCGAGGCCGATCTTTTGCGACTTTGCAACCCAGCAAGGGAAGGCACACACGATTGATGTCCAGGGACAATGAAGTCCCTTGCACAATTGTCGCTGCCCGATAGGCGATGACCAGTTGAACATAAATCCGGCTGCTCTTCATGTGGTGATCGTGACTGCGATTGCTGCGGGCGGAAGCGATACTCTGCCTCCCTCCGGCAACGGAATAGATTCGTGAGAAGATAAAGTCCATGAGAGATGATGCCGTTCGCTGCGGTGACCAATGATGATCGCTCTCCTGATCACAACCAGTGCAGTGCTGCTGCGACGAGATCGCCTCTGTTGCTTTCTTGGCGCCATTTGTCAGCATCTGATTCATGGCGCGGATGGAACAGCAGATTGCAGCGCCATCCGCGAAATCTCTGGAGCATTGCATTACTCGCAGAGTACGCATAATACCATCGCGACGCTTGCTTCATCGAAGCGTGTGTGTCGACGTCATCCATTGCCTCTTCGCTGCTTCCGCCATCCCAAAGGTATGGTAGTTCGTATGAGCAGGACATCTTGACGTGCTCTGCACTTGTGGTGGGTTGCGCATGTGTCTGCACAGGGATGAATGGAGCGCTGCGATCAATGAAAGCAACACACATGAACGCGACGGAACGAGAGACTGTGGGGAGATAAGTTGAATCCCGTGTTGTGTGTGAATCCCGCAACACCCTGACTTCGATCGTAGCCTGCTTCTCAGAAGTGCCAACCATTTCCGTCCGTCAGACCATCCGTCGGGCGATACCATTCCATCTGTCGTGCGTCAGCCATCACTTCAGGACGGCACAAATACAACACATGGTGATTGACGTGAGGAGGGAAATCGGTTTACTGGCGCTGCTGACTCTGCGTGAAATTGTGCTGTTGTGTTGATGGGTGTGGGCGAAGGCAAGACAGACGAGGAACGAACGATAGGCTCCGCAACAACAGCGACAACCTGCACTGCGAGACCAGGCAAGACAACAGCAACAGAGTACCAACAGCAGCGTCGCTCAGCCCCACCAACATCAACAAACACATCAACCACAAACGAAGACGACGAGAACAACAGCAGCACCATGAAGTCCTTCCTTGCCGGCCTCCTCCTTGCCTCTGCGCTCGTCGCATCCACAGGTATGCATTCCATGCGATGCCATCGCTGCGCAGATGGAGTTCGCGCCATCCCATCGGACACTGATTGACTGACGCATCAACATCACCCTTGAAGGACGTCGAGGTTGATGGCTTGAAGCAAAAACGTTGATGGGCGGTTCCGAGGCGGCAGAATGCAAAGAACATCACCATGCCACTGTGCTACCAACCATCGGCTTCATCCCGCTCCACCATGCGGCTGCAGGATGGAGAGAATGGTTGGGGAGTGGCGGCATGGAGCAGTGGTTGCATCATCGCAGAGAGGCAGTATCAGCACAGGCTGACGTCGATGTGCCGAAGGAAGCCGATGTCGTCTGTCTGTGATGGTGGTGATGATGTGATGTGATGGCTGGGGCGGACTTCCATTTCACTTCCCCACACGGCCTTGGCATGAAGCCTGCCTGATTGCCGGCAGCGACCCTCTCCACTCGTACTTTATCCAAGCTCACGCTTGTTCTTCCTCCTTATCCTTCCTGCTTGTCTTCGATCTGCCAACTCCACCGCTGGTGCTGATGCAAACACTACTATTATCGCTCAAACAGATGCCTATGCTTTCATCCCACGAAACAGCATGCTGACATCCGCCCCGCGCTCCACCGGCGGACTCACCATGAAGATCGCCGACTGGAAGCGAAGAGAGGCGGATGAGAGCGACATCAACGATCTCGACAACTTCGAATTCACCCTCGACAACCTCAAGCCAGCTCCAGGCTCCAGACACCGCAAGAAGAGGAAGGGACGCGGTATCGCCGCCGGACAGGGTGCCACCTGCGGTTTCGGAATGAGAGGACAGAAGTCGCGAAGTGGTCGACCAACCCGCCCTGGTTTCGAGGGAGGACAGAACCCACTCTACAGACGTCTTCCAAAGTTCGTCGGAAAGCCATTGGGCCCAGGCCACAAGCGAACCCTTTACAACATCATCAAGCTGGATCAGCTCAATGAGGTTGCCGCCGGAACCACCTGCAACTGTAAGTGTCGTGTTGGCGTGTCGTGTCGTGTTGTGTCGTGTGCATTGGAGTGGAGTGGAGTGGAATGGACTGAAATGGAGCACGGCATCAGACAGGGAGCGGTACTTGACTTGACTTGGGCGTGAAACCATGTTCACCACTCACCCTCTTTCCACGTTGCCACTCTACATCTCGCCCCAACATCGCCATGTATTGTATTGCACCGCATCATTCTGTACCAACAGTCGACAGCCTCTTCGAGTCCAAGGCCGTGACCAAGTCCAAGCTCCCAATCCACAAGGTCGTCGTCGGAAAGGAGGAGTTCACCGCCAAGGACATCACCGTCCAAGCCCACGCCTTCACCAAGACCGCCCGTGCCGCCATCGAGGCCAACGGAGGCAAGTGCGAGATCCTCAAGCCAACCACCGGAGAGGTCATCGAGGCTTAAATCACCGAGCAACTAACGGAACAGTAGATGAACAGTAACAACTCTGCTTGCTCTTCTTCTTTCGACTCTTGCAGGTATGTAATTGAAACAATTTGCCAGCCAGCCATTCTGTAACCAACAACTAAAGAGATAAACACACACAAAGACAGCTCATTGTCCATGAGTGTATTGATAACATGAAACTTTGACCCTCGGAAGACCATTGAGTTGATGGATGTCGGAATGAAGAACTCCTGACACTGACACGACCCTTCGTTGCCGACAGTAGCCACTTGCGACTCTATTCGTTCGAACTTACGGCAGCATCGCCTTGTTAACATCAGCATGATGCGAGCAAAGTCTCGCATCTGCCTACTCGTGCAGAGTGTCCACGTACAAATACACACGAGTACGAGCGAAGAGTCACAGACAAAGCCGTCTCGGACACGATTCCGGACACCTCATCTGTTTTCCTGTTTGCTGAACCATCTCTCGTGGACTGTTGGCTTGGCTGCGCATGACTCGAACATTTAGAACAGAAGTGCGACGACGGCAGATCCCACGAGGAAGAGGGACGAAGCCATCTTCAGGGCGCTGGCCGAGCTTTTGCAGCACGCCGCGCGCGTGTTGTTGCTGAGGCGCTGGCAAACGCCGGGGTTCGTGATGAACTTGGCAAGCAGGTAGGCCTCGCTGCACTTGAGGTCGCGGGTCTGGCCGTCCGGACCCTTGACGCCGGATGCGATGATGGTGTCCCCGTCACGTTCCTTCTGCCCATCCTCGCAGATGGAGCAGGTCGGATCGGTGGGTTCGGTGGTGCCGGGACAGCGGCAGAATCCGGCGTAATCCACACCGTAGATGTCCTTCTTGCTGTCGCAGGTGGCAGCGGGGTTGATGAGCGTCGTGAAGACCATGCTGCGGCACGACTCGTTGCGCAGCAGGTTGTCGCGCAACGACGGGTTGCCGGGGTCCGGGAACGCCACACCGCCGTTCGCGTCGCAGAGGCCGCACTCCTGCTCGGCGCCTTGGCAGCCGCACATGAAGCTGACGCGACGCAGCCTCGTTTCGGCGCACGATCCGACGTTGTCGGAGGGGTAGTATGCGAACGGGGTGTTGGAGTACTCACCGCAGGATGGTGGGGATGCGGCGCCGGTTTCCACCTTGTTGGTGCTCACGGCGTCGCCCGTGGCGCAGATGCTGCACTTGCCGTACGGTGGGCTGTTGCAGCAGCCGCCCTGGAATGCCGCGAGCTGGATGTCCGTGCACTGCGAGTCGGCCTCGGTGAAGCTCGTGCGCTGCGTGTTGAGGGTGTTGCAGTCGACCTGGCCCTTGGGATCGAACGGGGACGGTCCTGGGTTGAGGTCCGGGGTGTCGCTGATGCCTGCGCAGAGGTTGCACTCCTGGGTCAGCACCTGGCTGATCATCGCGCAGCTCAGCAGAGCGCTCAGGGTCTTGCGGAACATGGTCATCTTCGTTGGCAGTACTACTTCTTTGTTTTGTGGGGTATTGGTAGAATAGTAATGATGGGTGTGGCTCAACAGGTTGATCTTGCGTTTGCTGTCCGCCCGCTTCTTTGTTTTGTGGGATTGGCTGTGGTCGCTGTTGATGCTGGCTTCGCCTCCGCGGTGGTTGGTATCTTGTGTCACGAAATGACTCGGATCTTTCGTTGTTCTCGTTCCCCATTCTTGGTTGAGAACACCAACGAAACCACCACATGCTACTGTTGCCAGTCACACTGTTTGACCTTGACCACGACCTCCGTCTCCTATATCCTGTCGCTGCAGCAGCAACATACAATAGGTATAATATCATATTCTAATAGAATAGGAGGCAACACCATCCCGAAATGTCGGTGCACACACCTCTGAAGATCGGAACTTCCGACCACAGCAGAAGAAGAACGAGCGCCGCCCGAGGCAGAGCGAGAGGCGCACATCCGGATCCGGATACGGATTTATATCTCAATACGTACACAAACTTACAATGACAGAGAGGGACGGCTGAGTCCTATGGATGTAGAATATAATACTTGTCTGGCATGGATACTATTATATTTTAGTTGATACTCAATTGATCGCGGTCAAGTGCACGCCCATGATCCAAGCGGCCACCGCACGCGTCGGTACCTTTGGTCGCACTGGCGCGACCACATCGAAACAGGTGGGAAGGGGGAGGAGTATCTTCGACTGGATGGACTACGATGTTCGTTGGTTTGGAGAGTCGAGCACGGCGCGCAACCGCTTCGTTTCGGATACATCACCATTACCACCAACAAACCAAATCAGGTGCTCACAATCAGCAACATGCACTCCTCTCCGCTGCGCTGCGCTGCGATGTGAAGTGAAGTGCCTCTCTCTCGTGATGCTGCGAGACCCTCACAGAACACGATCAAGGTCGAAAGCAAGATCAAGAGCGAAGAACCACAACAGGCCACGCTCCGGGGTTGGCATTCGTCATTCTGCTCGTATGCTGGCGAAACCACACGAACTCAATGGCAATTCCAGGCACAATCAACGCAATGTGCGAACGCATCAATCCTGCATACGAGTGCGAGGATGAGTACGAGCACTCCATGCAGAGGTTGCTCCATCTCTTCATCGATCCTTCGCGCTAACCTCCCACAAACTGCAGCTGATATCCGCACGATTGGAGTGCATGGTATTACAGTCTGAGTGACGGAAACATGCGCCCAGGCTCCGATGAGGTGCAATGTGAAGTGAAGTGAAATGAAGTTTCTCTCTGATGACACTCCGGCACTCACAGAGCAATACCAAGATCGAAAGCGAGCGTGAGAGTGAGAGCAAAGACAAGAGCGAAGGAACAGACAAAGGCACAGCCTGAAGTAAGCCAATGTCATTTTGATCTGGCAAAGCAACAGCAACGCCATGGAGACAACGCTCCAAACATCACAGCGCGATGCGAACAGATCCATCCTGCACGCGAGTATGGAGGCGGTACATGGTTTCTGAGACTTCATCTTCAACCGCAGTCGACATCAGTGCCCATTTCAAGGGCATAGGACTACGATGTTCTGCTGTATGGTACACAGGTTCCCTCTTGCGCCATGAGCTTCATTCTGTGTGATGCTCTGACGAGTTCGCGATCGCATTCACACGTCGTTTCTGAGGGAGGATGAAATTGGAAACAACGCGATGCAAGGAGGGGAACCTCCACTTTTCGGAAGGACATGAACAGGACAGCAATACTCACGACATCAACAATGTGCTCTCCAGCTCCAACAGTTGAAGCTCCTTGCTCTTGGCGTTGTCTGAAAGAGAAACAGGAAGCAAATGGACCGTCATCATCATCATCACTTCTCCTCTCACAAAATCGACAAGCTCCAATTCGAATTGGAACCTTACAGCAACAGCAATAGCAGCAGCAATAGCAGCAGCAATAGCAACAGCAACAATTCAGCATCGAATCCTATCGTTCCATCACTCCACAACATACCATACAACGCGATAACCATGATAATCCACACCAAGACAATCATCGTCACCACTCTCCTTGTTGCCTTCATGGTGGTGGCTGAAGCGCGCCTAAACGGAGAAGAGGCCACGAGCGGTGTGGATGAAATGCACCTGGCATTGCAAGCCACTCGAGCAATCAAGGCTGCTGTCGGCGTTGGCAACAACAAGGGTGCCAAAACAAACAAAAACGACGTCTTGGATCCCTCCAATCCGCCATCTTCAATGCCTTCAACATCCAAGGACGCTGCAGGTCCGACCATCATGCCCACATGGATTCCAAGCGCTCATCCAACGATCGATCCCACACGCTCTCCGACCTCATCGCCGACCATGCCGCCAGCTCCAGCTCCATCAGCTCCTCCGATGGACTTCGATTCCACCATCGCTGTTGTCTGCAAGCCCGATGGTGCCACCATCCTCACACCAGATGAAGCCAGGCCCAAGACCATCATCTGCAACTCTGCCAAGCCATCATGCCGTGAGGCTGTAGCTGCCGTCAAGGAATCCAAGGAACTTCAGAACTTCTTCGGATGCGCAGGGAACCTTGGAGAAGGAGCCGCTCGCAAGCTCTTCAACATGTACGCATCGGACGACATGCTTGCTGGCCAATTGGCCCTGATCGCTGCCACGAACCCGATTCTCGTCACCGAGCGACCTGATGCAATGGAGGCAGCCTGTATGTCCATCGGAATGGCCCAATCTCCATCTGTCGCCAATCCATGCTGCCAAGGGTCAGCGGGATGCACCTCAGTCACCGGATCCGCCTCCAACTCTGCTCCATTCATGACTATCGCCATCACCGCATGCACCGGTGACAGTGCCTGCAAGGACATGGGACCGAACCCTCTCATTCTCGATGCCTCCTGCACTGGCGCGAGTGCATGCGAGTTGATGAATGAGAATGAGATCAATTCCTTCATCATGGGAGTCACCTTCGTTGGTGAGATGGCATGCACCACCCCTCAATCTTGTGAGGGAGTGGGGCGTCGTTCTCATGGTGATGTCACCATCCAGGCCGGTGCATGCATTGGGCCAGAGGCATGCAATTCCACTGGACGCCGAGTTGTGCAGAAGGCACCATCATTTCGCTTCCGCAGCCATATCGACATTGGGGCGAATGCGTGCATTGGCAGCAATGCCTGCAAGGATGCTCATTCCACCGTGAGTCGTTTTCCAGGTGGCAAGATTGCAGGAAGCCTGACCATCGGTGATGGTGGCTGTGCTGATGAAGGCTCATGCGAGAAGCTTGGCTTGAATGACAGGATGAGAACAGATATCATCGTCCCTCCTGGCGGTTGCGGCGGTGTTCAGAGCTGCTGGGCATGCATGACGAAGACAGAGTGCAACTTTGATGAGGTATATCTCATCAGTGATGCAGAGGAAGCTTGTCCCAAGGGAGGCAGGGACACAAACTTCCTTCCAACAGGTGACAAGGTGGAGGAGTATTGCGTTGGCAAGGACACATTGCCAACGGAGTGTCCGACGTTCTTTCCCACCCCATTTCCTACCGTGTCGGTTGAACCCACATCTGTTCCCACATCGGCTCCGACATCAGCTCCCACATCGGCATCCTTGACCGTTGGATGTCTCTCAATACCAGGTAACGGCACATCAACGTTCAATCTCATCACTGGTGATGTATTGTGCGATGGTGCAACAGGCACATGCACGGGCTTCGCCTCCATGGTTAATGCTCTGACTGATGAGGGGAAGAGCAAGATGATCAAGAGCATCTTTGGATGCAATGATGAAGACCCTCCACAGCCCGTGACGTTGGAGGTGGCGCAGGAACGCTTTGATAAGATCAAGAATGACGAAAGTGTGACCAAGGCATTGCTGGAGACGGTGGCAACCATGGAACTATTCACTGGAAGTGGGACTGTGGTGAAGAATGCGTGCAATGGCAGATGCTGCAATGGTGCGTTCAGTTGCTTCACTGATCCTATCGATGAGGGTGTCATCACGGTGAGCTCAGGGTCATGTATCGGGCGTTCCGCTTGCGCCTACGCACGTCGCGACGTCATCACACTAGACAGTTGCAGAGGAGAAACTTCTTGCTTTCGGTTGGGCAATTTCTTAGAAGATCAGCCAGCTGCCGGTGCCGAAGTCGGATTCAGAGTGATTGGACCAAGAGCTTGCCTCGCGGGCGCGAGTTGCAACGGTATTGGACTTAATACCTTTGGCGATATACGAATAGAAGAAGGAGCATGCGATACAAGGGATGCATGCACTGCCATTGCGCAGCGCACCAACCAAGGGTCTACAACCACGACACCGATCGTGGCAAGTGTCTTCATCGGAAAGAATGCGTGCCAGGGGGCTTCCGCTTGCGCCAGGATGCATACTAGGGGGAGGACTCAAGACATCAAATTTGCAGGAAGAATGACCATCGAAGCCGGTGCCTGCTTTGGAAGGGGTGTGTGCGAAAGGGTTGGCAGCAGCTTTTTTTCAACCAATGACATCATCATCAGACCAGGAGTCTGTACTAATTTAACAGGCCCCAAATGTACCTTATGCGCCAGGGGACCACTGTGTACGTCAGCCAACGAGACGTACGTAATCGACAACGCAGCCGCGGATTGCCCTGGACCATCCCTGTCTGCCTGCGAGTTTCTCTAATCATCACACGCACAACAATAGACATGCTCCGGCTCGTACTCTACCATAATTTTCCTATCTTTGCTGGCTTGGTTATGGTGCCTATGCGATTGCCACAACTCCGTTCTCCTTCGGACACAATCGTTTCGTTTCGGAAACATCGTCTCAACCACCAACAAATCAAATCAGGTGCCCACAATCAGCAACATGAACTCCTCTCCGCTGCGCTGCGATGTGAAGTGAAGGGCCTCTCTCTCGTGATGCTGCGAGACCCTCACAGAACACGATCAAGGCCGAAAGCAAGGTCAAGAGCGAAGAAACACAACAGGATACTCTCCAGGGTTGGCACCAGTCATTCTACTGGTACTTGTGCCAGCAGAACCACACGAACTCAATGGCAATTCCAGACACGATCGACGCAATGTGCGAACGTATCAATCATGCGTACGAGTGCTCCATGCAGAGGTTGCTCCATCTCTCCATCGATCCTTCGTGCTCACCTCCCACAACCTGCAGCTGATATCTGCACAATTGCAGCGCATGATGCCTATTCCAGTCTGATTGATGGAAAGATATGCCCAGGCTCCGATGCAATGTGAAATGAAGCGTCTCTCTGACGACACCCCAGCATTCACAGAACAAGACCAAGATCGAAAGCGAGCGTGAGAGCAAAGACAAGAGCGAAGGAACAGACAAGGGCACGGGCTGAAGTAAGCCATTGTCATTTTGATCGGGCGAAACAGCAGCAATGCCATGGGGGCAACGCTCCACACATCACAACGCAAGGTGAAGGCATCCATCCTGCGGGCATGCGTATGATGGATTCGAGAGAAAGTCGAAGGAAGTTTGTTCATCGAGAAGAATGCTTGCAAAAGACAAATGCCTGCAGTGATCTTGCCAACGCCGGAGATCCAACAGACAGTATTGTCATCAAGGAGAGCATCTGCAAGGCTGGGCAATGCCAGCTCTTTGCACAGCAAGAACTGTGCGTTGGAGGCGACACAGCGAAGTACACCATCGATGATGTCGGCGAGTGTGTCGGCCCCAATAAGGCGGCCTGTTCCCTGAACAAGTAACTGCAACATGGAATACATGCACCCGCACGTTCTAAACTACAAATTGTATGGTATATTCGGACCGTACTCAATTGAGACTTCAAGTCCTCTACCATCAGGAATTGCCATTGCGGCAGACGAGTCAGAATCCTCCAATTGAATCTGCGTCGACGAATCTCCCTAATGCGCTGCGGTTGCGGACATTATCGTTGGAATTGCTGTTCCCGTTGCCACTGCCGCGTCTCTCCCCATCGTGACAATAAAATGCGTCATGACAAGCCGCGCGATGCTGGTGTCCTCACCTTGCTTCCAAGCACGATCATGCGATCATGTGATCGTGCGTGCCTACAGATATCACTTCAATCCACCAATGACATCGTGGGCATCAACACTGTCAACAACAAAAGCGTCAGCATCAGCAGCATTGCAGACGTAAGTGGGGTGGTGTCTGCGTGAACGTTGATTCGTGCATACGTAGGCATACCAACTTCGATGTCCACTCGATCAGAGCACAAAAATCGTGATGTACTTCGATACATGGATGCTACATTTACCGCTGCGATACGTTAACTGTGCTTGATTGAGACAAGGTGACACACAATGCTCAAAATCCTGTTGGAATTGTAATGTGCGGCCATATTTTGTGTGATCCACGGCGAACTTCGCATCATTTGATCAAACGAGGCGAGGGATGTGGCTGAAGCTGGCGAGCGTGTCTTGAACGTTCGTATTGGCACGCTATGACTCGTCTACCAGCGACGAATCAGGTGTGGCATTACGCCTGTAACCTTTGCTCCCCTCATTCCTGGGGTGGACGCAGCTGCACGGTCACCGGCATCCTTGTTGGTTGATGTTGGGCCCTCAGTCCCAGTTGTGGCGAGATGGCTTTTCTTCTTCCTTCCTCGAATGCCGGACATCTTCCTCGCACCAGTGGTGTCCTCGATCTCGGTTGGAAATCCGTTGATCAATTCTTCCGGCACACAGAAGTCGGTCCTGCTTCCCAGCTCACCATCGCATCCAGGCACCGTGTCGCCCATGTCGCGCTGGAAGCACACCAATCCATCTTCGCAGTCCGCATCAGCATCGCAATCACCCTCGCACCGTCCGAGCGGGCGGTGAATGGCGTCTGGTGTTCCGCCAAAGTCCTTGATCGGCAAGACGATGGTCGCTGATGGGCTTTCACTTTGTTCCATCGTAGGCATTGGTGTAGGTGCTGAGGTTGGATCCGTGCTTGCCATAATGGATGGATGAATTGATTCCAAGGGAGTTGGTTTCGAAGTCGGTGGCGACGTTGGCACTGAGGTTTGGCCGCTGGGAGGATCGCTCAAGGTCTGCGTCGGTGCAACTGATGCTGATGGGGCCGAGGAAGCGAGTGGCTTTCCAGTTGGCGACATCGTCGGGATAGAAGTCGGCGAGTTGGTTGGCAGAGTTGTTGGCGTCGAGGTTGGCTGTGCGGTGACAGGTGGTCTGAACACGCAGAAGTCAGTTCGCGAGAGATCGAGGCCGGTGCATCCTGGAACGCTTTCACCCTCGTCGCGCTGGAAGCAGATCAAACCATCCTCGCAGTCTGCATCAGAATCGCAATCACCCTCGCATCGTTGGAGAGGGAAATGGATGGGATCTGGAGATCCACCAAAGGAGATGAGAGGGAGCAAGACAGGTTCGGGGCTGGTCGGCGATGAAGTTGGCAACGAGGTTGGCGACGAAGTAGGTCGTGAGGTTGGTCCTGCTGTCGGCCCAGCTGTTGGGGTTGCTGTTGGAGACTGCGATGGCACGCTTGATCCAGTTGGCCTTTCGCTGCCCAACTTGGTGGGAGCTGTAGTCGGTGCCGAAGTTGGTCCTGATGATGGCTGTGTGGATGGTGCCGAGGTTGATCCTGATGTCGGTGCTGCAGTGGGGGCGCCTGTCGGAGACCAGGATGGCACGGAGGACCCAGTTGGCCTTTCGCTTCCGAATTTAGTGGGAGATGCAGTCGGTGCCGAAGTTGGCCCTGATGTTGGTTCTGATGTCGGTCCTGCGGTTGGAATGCCCGTCGGGGACCAGGATGGCGCAGCAGATCCAGTTGGCCTTTCGCTTCCGAATTTAGTGGGAGATGCAGTCGGTGCCGAAGTTGGCCCTGATGTTGGTCCTGATGTCGGTCCTGCGGTTGGAATGCCCGTCGGGGACCAGGATGGCGCAGCAGATCCAGTCGGCGTTCCACTTCCCAGCTTCGTGGGGGCTGAGGTTGGTTCCGAGGTTGGTTGTGCGGTTGGTCCTGATGTTGGTCCAGATGTCGGTCCGGAAGTTGGTCCTGCGGTTGGTCCTGCGGTTGGAATGCCCGTCGGGGACCAGGATGGCGCAGCGGATCCAGTCGGTGCTGCACTGCTCAGCTTCGTGGGGGCCGAAGTTGGCCCGGAGGTTGGTCCTGATGTTGGTCCAGCAGTTGGGCCCGATGTTGGTCCCGCGGTTGGTCTCGATGTCGGTCCTGCAGTAAGGGCGCCTGTTGGAGACCAGGACGGCACCGAGGATCCAGTTGGTGCTGCACTTCTCAGATTCGTGGGGGCTGAGGTTGGTTCCGAGGTTGGCTGTGTGGTTGGTCCTGATGTTGGCTCTGTCGTTGGTCCTGCTGTTGGTCCAGATGTTGGTCCCGCGGTTGGTCCCGATGTCGGTCCTGCAGTAGGGGCGCCTGTTGGAGACCAGGACGGCACCGAGGATCCAGTTGGTGCTGCACTTCTCAGCTTCGTGGGGGCCGACGTTGGTTCCGAGGTTGGCTGTGCGGTTGGTCCTGATGTTGGCCCTGTCGTTGGCCCTGCTGTTGGCACTGCGGTTGGCCCTGCAGTTGGGGTGCCCGTCGGGGACCAGGATGGCGCAGCGGATCCAGTTGGCGTTCCACTTCTCAGCTTCGTGGGGGCCGAAGTTGGTCCGGAGGTTGGTCCTGATGTTGGTCCCGCAGTTGGTCCCGATGTCGGTCCTGCAGTTGGGACGCCTGTCGGAGACCAGGAAGGCGCAGCGGATCCAGTTGGTGCTGCACTTCCCACCTTGGTGGGGGTAGGGGTTGGTTCCGAGGTTGGTTGTATGGTTGGTGCTGATGTTGGCTCTGTCGTTGGTCCAGGTGTCGGTCCAGATGTCGGTCCGGAAGTTGGTCCTGATGTTGGCACTGCGGTTGGCCCTGCCGTTGGGACACCTGTCGGAGACCAGGATGGCGCAGTGGATCCAGTTGGCGTTCCACTTCCCAGCTTCGTGGAGGCTGAGGTTGGCTCGGAAGTGGGCTCAGAGGTTGGTCCTGCGGTCGGGGCATTGCTTGGCATGTGTGATGGCGAGATAGACCCAGTTGGTGCCGCGCTTCTAAATTTGGTCGGAGGAGCGGTTAGCGACACAGTTGGAGACGCTGTCGGAGGTGCGGTCGGGTATGAGCCGGGTCCGGGTGTTGGCGCAGTCGTCGGTGCTTCAGTCAACAAGGATGCGAGGATGCAGTAGTCGGTCCGAGAACCGAGACTTCCAATGCATCCTGGAACACTGTCGCCTTCATCTCGCTGCCAGCAGACCAAACCAAGTTGACATTGCTCATCACTGTCGCAGTCTCCTTCACAAAGTCCAAGAGGCAGCAGTGAAGGATCTGGGTTGCCTGAGTAGGAAACTAACGGCTGAGGGAGGACCAGAGTTCCTGTCGGTTGCGAGGTCGGTGCACTGGTTGGCCGGAATGTGGGCTGGGCTGTTGGATGGACTGTTGGGGCGGGAGAGGGGGCGTTGGTGGGGTGAAGCGTTGCAGTCTTGGAAACGCAGAAATCTGTCCTCGCACCCAAGTTTCCAACGCAGCCTGGAATTTCGTCGCCAGAATCTCGCTGAAAGCAGACGAGGCCTGGTGCGCAGTCGGAGTCGCTGTCGCAATCACCCGCGCATAGTGGAAGAGGAAATCGCTCGCTCGGAGGAGAGCCCCCAAAGTCTTGAATTGGCACCCTGGTGTCTCCAGATGGGTCGACGGTGGTGACGCTATCACAGAAGTGGATCTTGCCGAGGAAGGGGTATTGATCATCAAGCCAGGCTCCATTCATGAGCTGGTTGCCATTGAAGGCCATGCTGGTGTATCCTCTTCCGAGAAGCACCTCGAATGGACAGTCTGGGCACGAATATGCTGTTGGTGGGTGTGACGATGGGAGGGAGCTACTTGTCTCGCCATTCTCGGGCACGCCGTTCATGACGTCGACGCGGACGGAGATGGTGCTGCCGCTGACAGCCTTGATCGGAGTTTGGAATGGGGGGAGTTGTGTCAATTTGTTAGGTCCCTCGGCTTGGATTGTGGTTTGTTGGATGAGAGTCCAAGAGATGGACGTATCCGTGTGGGAGCTGGGCTTCGTGTACACCGCGATTGCTTCGCTGTCCATGGACAGAAGCTCAAGATCGATCGCGCTGATATAAGTGCTGTTGGTGATTTGGATATCAAAATGGAAGGAAATGATTTCGTGGTCGTCGACAACTCTGTTGGCGGACTTGTACAGCCAAGTGGCGCACGCCGCAGATGGTTCAGCTCCTCCGATGGCTGGATAGATATCGACAAATGCGCAGCGCACATCCTCGCTCGATGGGTCCTTCTCTCGGAGCTGGACGTTGACGTCGGGGGAGCTGCCTCGCTTGATGACGAAGTTATCGCCTGCTGCGATCAGTCTGCTCTCGACGAAGGACTTCTGAGTGAAGACGGTGCCGAACGGAACCCGCGTGATGTAGACGGCATTGGTACCGGAGTTTTGGCTGTTGAATCCAACAAGATTGTTGTAGCCGACGTAGTAATCGTCCTCGGTGCCCGGCATGTCGATCTTGACGACAACAGAGTACTTCGAGGTGTCGCCGTCGGTATCGTAGTCGACGACGCCGCAGATTCTGTCGGAAAGCATCTGGGTCGGCGCAATCTGAAGGGCTTGATTGTCGTACCATCCAAGCTGCCAGTTTTTTGGCGCTGTCGGTTCATCGTGGTGGTGTTGAAAATCGGATTTGATAGGACACAACACGTGCGCATGAAATGTGGATGAAGCGTAGATGAAGCGTAGATGAAGCGTGCATGAAGTAAAGAAGAAGAAATGGGTGAGCAAGTGCGCTTGTGTCGCAGTATCGTAGAAGCACATTGCAATGGATATCCTCGTTGCTGTCGGACAGTGCGTTTGTGATTTCCACTCCGAGCTTGTTCTTACCATTGAATGCGCTTCGAGGATTATCGGAATCTCCCATCAGACAGCTGAGGATTGGAAGGCAGTCGGAGGTGTTGGTACCATTGGTTGGTTGATTTGGGGTTCGTAGGTGCACCAGGCGGAGGCAAAAAGGACCAAAGGAAGTGGTGAGGGGTGGTATGGTGGCATTTGGAACCAAACTGAGCGAAACGAAGCGAAGCGACAGAGAGAGAGAGAGAACTTGGCACGATGGCACAGGCGCAGGCCAAAAACTGCGGTGCATCCTGCATGCGGCGCTGGTGGGTGCTTTACCTTTCATCTCCGTACTCAGACACTCCTTCGCTGGAATGTTGCAAGCCGTAGTTGTGGCCGATCTCATGGAGAATGGTGGCAACATCGTCGATGGCATGGCGTTGAGGGTCGAGAAAGTTGGTGTTGTATACGGAGATCTTTTGAGAAGGTCCCACGTACGCATACGCTGAAGATATTAACGGGGTCCGATCGTGAGGGAGGCACAAAGATAGATGAAGGAGGTGCAGGTGAGTGAGTTTTTCTCCAACTGCAAGTTTCGCAGCAATCTGCAGGTTGACACGGGCAAACCCTATTGCTGCCGGTGCAAATTGAACGAAACTTTGGGATGATGTGCATGGCATCAGCGGTGGCAATTGCAGCATTTTCATCGCCGGAGCGCTCCCTGTTTCCAACTTACCATACCAAGTCGTGGATCCAAAGTACTCGGTTCCACTCGGAAAGACGAGGAGGAAGTGATCAAATTCATCAAAGAGCCCGACCTGCACGAGGTGGTCCTCGACGATATTCTCGATGTCGAAAACGTTCCTGCCTGCGATAGATTCGCTGAAGGTGTGCTCGTACACCCCATTGACCACGCCTGGCGCTGGTTTGGTGATGAGTTCGACGCGATCAAACGAAATGGCATTGTGCTGTTCCAAGAATGTGGGAGTCTGGTCGAAGACGCTGGCACGGACGAAATCCTCCTGAATTTCACCATCCTGGAAGATGGGACGAACGATCAGCACCGAATTGGTAGTCTCGGCCATCGACGGAATGGAAGACGAGACTCCGTCTTCGTTGGGTGGAATGTTGATGGCGTCCTGCACGAAGATGGTGTGAATCTCCATGTCATCGATGGTCGTCTCCTCCGGAAGCTCCAACAGGAGACCTTCGTCGTTGATGACGGCGCCCGTGTAGAACAGCCCATGATGGCCGAGAGCCGGAGACAAAGCGTCCTGGTTCTCGTTCACCCAATCCATGTCCAGACCGTCGATGCGGAGGTTCAAGCGCCCGTGATTTTCGGCATCCCTGCCACGGAGCTTGCAGAAGATGCCATCCGACTCCGGTGTGACTTGCGCAGTGTCCGCTTGAGGAGGAGCGAGCATGGCGTCGACCACGACCAGCTGGCATGGTCCGTGCAAGTACCGGTCCATCGTGATGCCGCTGGAATCGTTGTCGGGAAAGGTTGCGGCTCCGACGGTGGTGAAAGAAGAGAGGAGGCCCAAGGTGGCTCCAGTCCAAAGTGCCTTGGAAGAAATGATCATGTTGATGATGAAAGTGGATGGGAGAATCTATCGGTGGGAGTTTGTGGTGAGGTGATAGTTGCAGTTGTTGCTGCTGGCGGTGATGAAATCAAAAGCTATTTGATTGCGTGTTGTGTTTGCTCTTGCCTTGGCTTGACCTTTGATTTTGTGAGCACATCATTTGATTGATGAAATGATGGATTGTTCGATCCAGCTCCTCTGTTGGGCAAGTGGCGTGGTTGTCACAGCATACGCGTAGTTCGTATAGCGTTGTTGGTGGTGACTGGCCGTAGTGCACATACGCATTCTGTCCAAGCGCAATCGCAAATGCGCATTGAAATGCTGCGCCTCCAACGATCTTGGGTCGTTGTTCTTCCTTCCTTCTTTCCTTTGGTTTGGTTTGGTTTGGAGCGTTGGGATGCAGATCCTGGAGGGAGATCTCCTCATGTGAGACGGCACACTCCAACCAACGTGATGACATGTGGATCCATGATGTGGGTCTGATGCACCATGGAGAGCACATTGGTTGTTCTCTCGGTCAATTCTGCTGCCGTTGCAGACAAGCATCCTTGCTTTCGGCGACCGGGCGTGGCATAGCGTGACGCCCGGCATCATTCGTGCAACGGAGGTGATCGTCGCCTTGCTGGGGTTCGTTGGAAGTTGCGACATGATAACTTGTCGCTTGTCTCAATCGGTCGGCGGCCAATGTCGGAGGTGGAGGCAGGTGCGGGAATGAATGTAGATCACGCGGATTTGTTGGCATGTGCGTCGGGGACGAGGGAGTCGTCCTTCCTTCTTGGCTTCTGACGATGCTCATGCTGTTGATGCCGTTTGTGACGGCAATCAGGGAGGAAAAGAGAGAGAAGCCATCACTGGATCGTTGATCGGATGCGTCCAAAATGTGGTGTCGCGCCTGCTCGTGGCGTATGACATGGTTGCAGCCCTTTTCATGTGGATGAGTTGCCGCAATGTGTTAAGCGTGATACACAGATACTATGAGAAGGATATTTTTTTGAAAGCACGATCAACCGACCTAACAACAATTTGGATACCATTATTGTTGTATATTTATAGATATGTCTCCGTAGCAGAAACAAAAGTTGCAAAAGGAACAGCCGGAGAAGAGGCAATAGCATCGCCATTAGGATTGAAATGTCATCGCAATAACATCAGCAGCGGCACCAGTAATGGCAACAGCAACAACAATCGCAGTGATAATTGTGGTGGCAACACCGCAAAGAGCACAGGCCTGTCGTTTCTGCGCGCATTCCTTGTCGCTGGATCACCTGAATTCGCCGACAGTATCAGGGGGATACTATGAAAGTGGTTTCTGGTCGGGTTTTGTTTCGTGTCCGCGAACTTGTTTCGGTCGTGTTCTTCTGTGGTTGTGGCGGTGTTGTGAATGCGCATTGGAATTTGCCGCCATTCTACGAATCAAGCAAGGGTTCGCCACGAACGCTTCGTCGCAACAATTAATGGCCTCGGCGCTCGTGCAAGAGAGGTGACCGGAATGAGATCTTAGTTCGAGACGTTGTCGACCATGGGCAAAGCTCAAACCATCTGCTGTTGGCAGACTACGAGCTGCGAGGACACGAAAGTATGGTACTTGCACACGCATGTGCTCGTTGGTACGAGCAGGATAGTGATGATACCGCTGCTAACGACTCAACAGGAACAAATGGTCATTGGATGTTTGCAGATAGGCGTGAATGGAGCAACGAACCAAGGGATACGCCGATCAATGGAGGCTGCTGTAAACATGTGATTGAAAATGGGATTTGTATTACTGTACATCACGGAGGAGCCGTATGTGGAGGTCGAGGTATCTTGTTCGAGGGCTCGTGCTCTCCTTTGCTGTGTTTGAGAGACGAATCAGGATTGTTCCTGTTCCGCACGTCAGCGGCAGAGTCGAGTGGCACAAACCTGGGACAGCAGCTGTAGCAGCTGCGCTCATATCCAATCTCCTTCCCTCAGTTTGCGTGGAAGGTAGACTTCAGTGATGTACTGGAAGCCAAAGGATGACAACGCCTGGATCTCCGCCTTCTTCTTCGTCTTGATCTGTCGATCCGTTGGTTCGTGCAATTGTAGCAAAGCATGGGTGAGGCGAGGAAAGCCAGCAATGAAGGGTAAGATTGAGCCGCCGGTGGTGGAGAGCAATGAAGGGACGCTTCCTGGATCGACTGCTCCTGGACACCGCGGCAGGCACGAAGATCACATGCCCAACTCAACAGACGAAGACCAACAAACGCACGGCAATACTCGTGCACTGGCCAGACCGCTTACCATGACTTGCAACTCCTTGAGCCACTTGGGATTCTTCATGATGAAATCCTCCTTCATGAGCTCCTCTCCGGTCTTGATATCGTTCGCCGTCACGTTCAAACGGCACTGATCCGGCAGATCGTGCTTGTTGATATCGGACGGCCGCTGTCCCAGCCACATGATGTCCGGTGTCGTGAGGCTCGCGCTGTCGTAGCTCATGTTCTTGCTTCCGGACATGTAGATGGAAAGAATCTTCAATCCGTACGGATCCGAATCCACCAATCCCAACACAGGGATTTTCAACTCCGTGGTGATCCTGGAAAGGAACATGCGCGTCGCAACATCGGGCTGTCCCTTAGCCGTGATGACGATGCACGGGTACTTGTTGTAAAAGCGGTCCTCCTCAAGAGCAGCATGCGGTTTGGTAGGAGGCGCAGTGTACACGGTGTAGGACATGCATGCACAGAGTGCGCGGAGGAATGGTGTGAGTGGATGTATGGAATGTAGCACATTGAGATCCAATCAATGGACAGACTTTGCTTTCCTCCTTCTACGCAACTCCAAATGAATGATTCAACACTGTCATGAGCACTGCCGTGAACACAACTGTGAACATCTCCCGCAACGCGAGTACGCACAGGCACGATAACACAGGCAGTCCCGCGCTTCTGGAGAGAGAGAGAGAGCGATACATTATCCCCACCCCCTCGAACGTCCCGCCAATCGCATGTAAGCGGCTTCCTTCTCGACCAGCAGCACGAACTCGGCGTCGCTGCGGATGTTCTCAATCTTATCGATGTACGGCGGAATCGCCTTGCCGCCCACCCCCATGCGCGTGCAGTCGATGGGATCGCCATCTTCCTCGAACTGGATGCGCCCCACCACCGACCCCTTGTCGCTGGCCACGACGTGCAAATTGCTGCGCGTGCAACCGATCATGGTGGCGACGTCGTCCAGCACGTTGTCAGACTCCGTCTGATCCACAAAGAGCTTGACGCCAGTGTAAAAGAGATCGCGCTTCGTGATGTGGATGCTCTTGCGCAACACCTGGTGCAGCAGCTGCATGACGCGCAGCGTGATGGCCGACTTGCGCGATTCCTTGACGTTGATGAAGGTGCGCGTGGATCGTTTGCCGCCCCAGCACGATGCGATCCCACTCCTTGACGTAGATCTGGTTCGTGGCCGTGCGACTCGGCACGCTCATGGTGAATCCCTGCTTGCTGAGGACCTGCTGCGTGATGCGGATCGCGACGTTCTCGATGCCGTCCAGCACCTCGTGGTAGGTGAGCTCCTGGACTTCGACGATGCCGTCCAGGATGCCGTCGTTGGGGGCTGCGGACAGATCGTCGTGGCGGATGGCGTTCTCCTTCTTCTTTATCAGCTCCATCTTCAGCTTGCGACATGGTTGCAGCACCTAGTCGATGTCCTTGGCGATCGCGACGGGTGCTCGTTTGCGGCCTTTGCCGGTGTCTGCCGAGCGGCCGCGCTTGCGTCTTGATGACATGTTGCGTTGGATTCTGCGATGGCGTTGGTGTAGTCCTTTGCGTGGTTGTCGATGTTGTGCTGTAAGTGAGATCGAACACGCGAAGTTGCAACCGAAAGAAGGGTGGATGCAAGTGTTGGTGATGATGGAGCAGTTCGCACAGAAAGAGTGTGTGGAATCTGGAAGATTTGGATTTTGGTTTCGGGTTTGATTCGGTGTGTTTTCGGTCTTTTGCGCGAACAGCGTTGGCGCCATTTTCTGTCGTCCGTCCGTGCGCCCGCTCGACTCCACTCCCTCCACGATAACTCGGTGCGCAGAATGGACGAGATGTAGGGTGAACTGTCGTGCCGACACCCTTGGTGTCAGTGCTGATAGAGTACTCGTCGAACAATACCTCGACGCAAAAACGATCTGGAGAGAGTCCAGATATCTCCCTACAGAGAGAGGTGTGGTGCGTGCGAGCAGGTGGGCTTAGATGTGATACAACACAAAAAACAATACTCCAAGTTGAGAGAATTGAGCAGATATTAAATAAGCTCTGACTGCGGCCAGGTACGGCATCTCTCGCTTTGATAGCTCAGTTGGGAGAGCGCAAGACTGAAGATCTTGAGGCCCCGTGTTCGATTCACGGTCAAAGCATGACTTTTTACACCAACGAGCAATGTTTCAGGCGCTTGACAACGCCAACGTGTTCTCGTGCAGTTCCGCATCCATCCTCTGCAAACAACGGACCAAACAATCTCCCTCTTAGATTCCCCCCCCCCCCCCCCCCTCTCTCTATTGGCAGAGAGTGCGGAATTGTTTCATTTTTCTTTGATCCTGAGGAAATAAATTGTTCCATCGCGATCACTCTCTGAGCTGAGCCCGTCTCGAGAGAGAAGCTATGGTATGTGATGGAGGATCAGGCAGAACCATCGACGATCTGTGCATGCGTCCCAATGCGACATGAGCGGATGTACTTGCAACAACAGCGAGTCAGCGCATGTGGTCATGGGAATATCGAATACGATGTTGGATTGTTCGTTGTGATCTAGCATTAGATGACAACGAGATGCAGATTTCGTGCAAAAATAATAATATACTTTGTATCCCTCTGGACGGAGACATGGAGATACACAGAAGAGCAAAACAAAGTGCTGCGCAAGTGAGATTGATGCGGAGGGAACTGGGGTCCTCGAAGCTCACTGTTTGTTGGACTCATCAAGCGCCGGTGAAATTGCTTGTTGATGGAAAAAGTCATGCTTTGACCGTGAATCGAACACGGGGCCTCAAGATCTTCAGTCTTGCGCTCTCCCAACTGAGCTATCAAAGCGTTGCGCGCTTTGATGAGATTTTGCCGATAGACTGAATTTATTTTTACTTTCCAAAATGGTTTCGGCTGTTCCATTTCCAACTTGTTGTGCTGCGCTCTGCCATGTCTCATCTTTGTGGCTCGTTTGTTGCTTCTTACTACTCTCCGCAATCAGAGCCACATTAAACATTGCACCATGAATTACATGTGCATGTCACACCTGCAATTGCTTGTGCCGTGGCGAACGCATACGTAGCACAGACACGATGCAGTGCGGGACTTTGTTGCCTCCAGGATATCGTGCGAAGCAGTTCGCCGACTCAAGATTAATCAATGCCAGTGACAACGAGGCATAGTCTCCCAAGAAGCAAGGGGCGCAATTACATGTGCGATTGTATGGAAAGCAGCGAGATGACGATGTGAAATCAACCGATGTCGTCAGAGGAAGATTAGAAATGCGCAGCACGAAGTCATGCTGCGGCAAAGTAAAAACACCATGTGATCTCGTGTCGCGATGGAACAATGCAGATAAACACACACGGCAAGGTGAATGTTGAGACGGAAACACTTGTTTCGAAGGGTTCAGACACCCAGTTTGACTACGGTAACCGCAACAAAGCACCCACCGCTTTGATAGCTCAGTTGGGAGAGCGCAAGACTGAAGATCTTGAGGCCCCGTGTTCGATTCACGGTCAAAGCACCTCCTTTTGCACCAACGCACAATTTTACCAACGCTTGACGGCGCCAAATTGTTCTCGTACAGTCACGCATCTCTCCTCGACGATCGACGCGCGACGAATGACTCTCTCTCTGTTGGCAGGGAGTACCACACAGAGAAGTTTCATTTTTCTTTGATCCTGCAGAAAGAAATGAACTGCTCTAGTGGAACCACTCTCTGATGCACGTGGAACTCGCACCCCAGTTCATTCCTCTCGTCAGAGAGAGAGAGAGAGCGAAGCCTCTGTCTCCGATTTGCTGACGAAGGTCAGCAATCTTCGCAAGCATCCAAAATTTCCGTCATGAGATCGCACAGAATGGATGAACGGACACAAACCCGCACCGAAAAAGGAAGCAACACAAATACACGGCGCCACGGCGATTGGGGAGAGGTCACGAGATACACTGTTTACGGACACCATGCGATCTGCAATATGTATAAGTATGCTCTGCAACAGAAGGTGGCATAGTATCGTACTATGTAGCACAGGATAGCGTAGCATGGCATAGTATCATACAATACAATACAATACTGCTCTATCACACTTGTGTGCTCTAACAGGATCAGTGAACACCACGCTGGTACGCGTGCAGTACTCTCATTCATCGTGCGGTTTGTGAGCACAGCATTGCGATTGACCACGCGTTGTTCGTGGGATGCAGAAGCAAGCCTCACGGGAACGTCTCGGTCTCCTCTGCCAACCACCATACGACTAGGCCGTACGTATTATACCTCAAGGCGCCTTTGGCGCACTTCCCGCATCGGGTTCTTCTTCATTCCACCACTGGATTCCCACCCTGCCATCGGCGCTGGCGCCAGCTTCGTCTGTGGCAGTTGGGCTTTGATACATGAGGGATTCAGTGGCACTGGCTTGATTCACGCCGGACCCGTTGTTGCAGTTGGTCGATGCAATATATGCTGCGAAATGCGGCGTCGTATGTCATCGGCAACACTTGTTTCAGCAACTTCGCAACCTTGATGCTCACGCGCAGGATGTTGCGATCCTCAAAGTCTGTCGCTGCACTGAGCGATGCCGGGTTTGCGACTGCTGTGTTCTGCCGGTATTCTGATTATGGCATGCTGACGATGTGTGTGCACGTGTGTGCATGTGCGTGGATGTGTGCCTTCCACGGCAGCGTACGGACTCTGCGGTCTGATACCGTCCTCTTCCAGCAACTTCAATCGTCATGGCCGCACGAAGGTTCGAACAGAGCACCAGGCTGGACGCTTTGCTGTGGCATCTCCCAGAGTAGATCGTGCTCATGGAAGGTTCCATACTCATAGTCGTACGATGGGTGGGTCAAGGTGCGGAGCAACTGGCGGGCCTTCCCACAGTTCCTCTTGGATGTCGACGACTCATCATCTTGTCTGATTGTTTGTCTGATTGCTTGTCTGATTGTTTGTCTGATTGTTTGTGTTGGTGGTGGTGGTACCAATGTGAAGGGATGCGGCGTCATTGGAGGGGTCGCCATCGCCATCGCCATCGTCGAACAGAGTTGCGTTGCACGAAGATAACGCATTGGTGATGTTGGTCGTGAGTGCGTGTGTGTGTCATCAGTTGATTGAACTACGGACGGCAAACAGACGAGTGCCCACCAAACGCGCCAAAAATTCTCGACAGCACCCGAAACAACGAATCTTCGATTTTGCACAATGATCCATCCAACAACATCAACACAACAAGAGAGAGAGAGAGCAAGAGTGATGAAATGGCATGACTATGTTTGCATTGATGGAGGTATCAGCCAACACTGAGACATCCTCCAATGAAGTAATGAAGTAATCAAGCAAGCGGCGGCTGCGCAAATATGGCACGCCAACCAGAATCAACGAAGGCGACCATGGCAAGAGACGATGATGCCGATGATGAATGACGAGCAGTGATGAACAGCGATCTCAAACTTGTCGCATCACTCAGCGACATCAGAAAGGAAGATATCACACAAACTGCTCCGGATTAGAGAAGATCTTGGGGCATGGGAAATGGCAGCGCCAACAACAGTGCGAACGACAGTGCGAACGACAACGGCAAGACATGTCATGGCCCATGGTGCGGTCTGGATTCAAGTCATCAGCAGCCGCGCGCACGCACATAAACGTCCAATGCACTGTCTGAAACGGAGATTCAGCACATTTTGGACGGATGCATCTGTGAGATTGGACGCAGCGACTTTTCCCGAGACCAACAGAGCCATCAGTTCGGAGATGTTCCTCAGTCCCCACTACACACACCATAACCAGCCACGCCTGTTCATACCAATGCTCGAAGCGATACGTCGCCACCACAAACCGCAAACGATGAGACAGAGGCACTGTCTTTTCAGATCGACAAATGAAAGAAATTGTGTGCAATTACGTCGGAAACTTCTCCCATTGCTCGTCATCTTTGTTGGCCATATCGAAAACCATGCAGCAGCTGGAATGCGCTTGTGCACTGCGCGACATCATGCATGAACTGCAGCAGCAGCACCAACAACAAGAAGCTAACTGTCACAATACGCTTCACTTCATCAAGTTGGATTTGAGTCCTACAAAGCGTGCATGATGCCTGCGAGGTCCGCCATCGTTTCTCACACAACTCCTTCCACATCATCGACACCAACGGACGCGGAAACCATAGGATCAGCATCGACGACCACCATGACAACAGCAGTGGCTGGACTGTCTTCTTCATGTCACATTGACCAATGATGCTGCACAGCAACGTGCCGTACGCCAACCGGGATCATCTGCAATTCATGCACAGAAGATCATGCGTATCTCGCGGTTTAGCCAGACCGTGCTGCGAACGATACGGGAGTGGATAGAGCAGCATGCCGCATGGATCACCAAAGGCGACGGTGAAGGCATGCCGGACGCACCATTCAATGATTGGATCTCAAGTTGCTCCAGCTCCTTTCACAGATTCTATCCTAATGACTATTCTGACGACTATTTTTATCCATCAACTCAATTCCGTCGTGCGTCCAATTCTTGAAAACTTCTGGTATGGCATGGTCTGGTGTGGCGCTTCACTCCTCTTCTCCAGCAGCACCGTCCGTCTCAATCATTTTGGATGATTTGGTAGTCATAGAGCGGACGAAGTCCACCAATGTCACCCGATCCATGTATGAATCCCCTTCTACTGTACCCTTGTCCTCATCAACAACCTTGTACAGGTCCATCATGGACATATGACTGTACTCATCATCAGTACCATCACTCTCCGCTCCCCCATTGCGGAGGACACGAATGCCTCCCATCAGTTGAGGTTGTAGACTTAGTTTGCTTAAATCTAGATGAGTGAACGTATCCTTCTCACTTTCAGCTGTCACTCTCATTGCTGCATCCTTCAACACCACGCAGTTGTGCTGATGAGCGAATATCAACACATCTATCATGGTGTCCTCTGTGAGACGCTTGCGGGCCAACTCCACTTCAAGAACAAGCTTGAGTCGCCAGAAGCCGAACTCGTTGGCCACAAGGATCAGCTGTTGCAGATCATCCTGTCCAGTGAGGATGGGAGTTGGCTGGTGAGAGGCATCTGTATCGTGGTGAGCGTTGGCGTGAGCGCCGACATGAGCGGCGGCGTTGTCACGAGCGCTGTCATTGAAGGATTTCTCGCCTGTGTAGATGCATTGGAGGACGTATCGGACATGGTTTGGTTGAAGGTTGGGAAGAGGGATGGTTGTTTGGATGGGGCCACGTAGTCTTCGGTGCCATCATTCGCGTGCTGATGTTGGATTCCTTTGTCGATCAGTGTCTCAATGGAGGGGACATTGATCATGAGGACTTGAGTGTTTGCTTTGATTCGTTGCTGTTCGTCGCCCTGTCCACACAAGAAGATGTTGTCTGTCCTGTTCCCAGTTTAAAAGGATCTGAGCTGTCTTCTTCAATGCTGATGTTGGTCCTCTTGTGGCTGCTGTGTTTGTGTTCATTCTCTTGCTTCTTTCGCTTCAACTGCTGTCTCAACTGTTCTTGTGGTGGTTCATTTGCTTGTTCGTTTTGTTGTAAGCATTGCTGCAGTTGTTGCAGTTGTGGGTGAACTGAAGGCGAAAGTCCTCTAATGAGGGACTCGATACACTCCAGCTGGCCGTTGTGGCATGCCAAATGAAGGGGAGTGGAACCATTGTTGGCTTTGCAGTTGATGTCCGCCTCACATGATTCAATGAGGTACTTGACACACTCCAGGTGGCCGTTCCAGCATGCCCAGTGAAGGGGAGTGTAACCATTGTTGTTTTTGCAGTTGATGTCCGCCTCACATGATTCGATGAGGTACTTGACACACTCCAGGTGGCCGTTCCAGCATGCCTGATGAAGGGGAGTGAAACCATTGTTGTTTTTGCAGTTGATGTCCGCCTCACATGATTCGATGAGGTACTTGACACACTCCAGGTGGCCGTTGTAGCATGCCAGATGAAGGGGAGTGTCACCATTGTTGTTTTTGCAGTTGATGTCCGCCTCACATGATTCGATGAGGTACTTGACACACTCCAGGTGGCCGTTCCAGCATGCCTGATGAAGGGGAGTGAAACCATTGTTGTTTTTGCAGTTGATGTCCGCCTCACATGATTCGATGAGGTACTTGACACACTCCAGGTGGCCGTTGTAGCATGCCAGATGAAGGGGAGTGGAACCATTGTTGTTTTTGCAGTTGATGTCCGCCTCACATGATTCGATGAGGTACTTGACACACTCCAGGTGGCCGTTGTAGCATGCCAGATGAAGGGGAGTGGAACCATTGTTGTTTTTGCAGTTGATGTCCGCCTCACATGATTCGATGAGGTACTTGACACACTCCAGGTGGCCGTTGTAGCATGCCTGATGAAGGGGAGTGAAACCATTGTTGTTTTTGCAGTTGATGTCCGCCTCACATGATTCGATGAGGTACTTGACACACTCCAGGTGGCCGTTGTAGCATGCCAGATGAAGGGGAGTGTCACCATTGTTGTTTTTGCAGTTGATGTCCGCCTCACATGATTCGATGAGGTACTTGACACACTCCAGGTGGCCGTTGTAGCATGCCAGATGAAGGGGAGTGTCACCAGAGTTGTCTTTGCAGTTGATGTCTGCCTCACATGATTCGATGAGGTACTTGACACACTCCAGGTGGCCGTTCCAGCATGCCTGATGAAGGGGAGTGAAACCATTGTTGTTTTTGCAGTTGATGTCCGCCTCACATGATTCGATGAGGTACTTGACACACTCCAGGTGGCCGTTGTAGCATGCTAGATGAAGGGGAGTGTCACCATTGTTGTTTTTGCAGTTGATGTCCGCCTCACATGATTCGATGAGGTACTTGACACACTCCAGGTGGCCGTTCCAGCATGCCTGATGAAGGGGAGTGTCACCATTGTTGTTTTTGCAGTTGATGTCCGCCTCACATGATTCGATGAGGTACTTGACACACTCCAGGTGGCCGTTCCAGCATGCCAGATGAAGGGGAGTGGAACCATTGTTGTTTTTGCAGTTGATGTCCGCCTCACATGATTCGATGAGGTACTTGACACACTCCAGGTGGCCGTTGTAGCATGCCAGATGAAGGGGAGTGTCACCATTGTTGTTTTTGCAGTTGATGTCCGCCTCACATGATTCGATGAGGTACTTGACACACTCCAGGTGGCCGTTGTAGCATGCCCAATGAAGGGGAGTGCAACCAAAGCTGTCTGTAACCTTGTTCACATTAACTCTTTCATTCTGCGTCTTGTTCTGCTTCTTCCACTCCTTCAACACTGACAAGTGACCTGCTATGGCAGCATCAATGAGTTGTTGGTCTGTGACATTCGGCATTTTGAGAGGATGGTGGATGGTCGATGGTTGCTGGACGATAGACGTTGGACGTTGGACGATTTACGTTGGATTGGCTGTCGAGGATGTCTGTGGTCGGAGCTGCCTATGGAAGAGATATCGATGGTGGTGTATGCAACAGCTTGTATTAGTATGAGTATGAGTACCATACGCTGTGTGATGAATAGTAGTATGAGTGGCAATTCGATGGCTGTTGTTCATGCGGTTGAGTATGGGGTCGAGTGATGTGTGTGCTGTTGTCTTGTTCGCATGGTCTCCTCCTTCTGTTTGCCTGTGTTTGTCTCCTTCTCTTGATCAAACGCGTCTGGTTCGCGCGGATTGGATCTTTCTGTTCCCATCCATCACGAAAATGCGTGCGACCAACAACAAAGAAAGAAAGAAAGAAAGAAAGAAAGAAAGAAAGAAGCACCACAACAGAGTTCTCGTTTGGCCGCAATCAACGCAACACCAATCCGAAGCAAACAACGTCAAAGTCTTCGGAAACAGAGAGAGCTGTCATCGTCGCCACCACCGCCGCCACCACCATGTGCACCATGGCCCACGCTTGCTTGCGTCATCGTGGCATCTGCAAGACCGCTGACCCTCGTCCGCCTGCCATCGCAAGCACCAACTTGAGGTGTGAGCCAATGCCTCGAACAACCATGAAGCCACCGATGAAGCCACCAATGTGACTGCCTTTGTTGATTGCCTTTGTTCGTTGCGACCCATCTCATTGGGATTTGGCTGGTTGCCATCCCACCGCATTGCAACCATCACCATCCGCGCGAACAACAAGAGTCCTCCACATCAAACCAACACCACATTGCATATTGGGATGAGTTGGCACCTTCAGCAATCAACATGCGGAGCGATACCGTGACGCCTCCGCTGTTCCTGCCGCACGGACCACCAGCATACAATACCATGCGTGTTCTATCCACAGGCAGAAGCACCGCCATCTTGGCTCGTGACTTCCAGAGCATCGATGCTCAACCGAGGCGATGGACAGGAACATCCGCCTCACGAACGAAGTTGGGAGCACCACGAAGGAGGACATATGGGTATACGGTGCGCATGGGCCATGGATCGCTGACCGTGTGCTTCTTGTACCATATGAAACTCTGTGTCAACCATGATCCGCAATACGGCACTCGCACTCTGCATGGGGTTGCTCGTTGGTTGGTTGGTTCGTTGGTTTCTTCTTTTGCTCGTCAAGCTCTCTGGATGTTTGGACTGCGCTGTCTCGTCGGTTCTTGTCTTTCCGCCACACTGGCACTGGTCGCTTCGAAGATCGGCATGGATGGTGACCCTGGCATTTGTTGCTGTAACCGCGAGTGATTGCTCCTCCTGGGACTTGGTGAGGGCCTCGACTGCAGTTCTGGCATAATGGCAGGAGTGCAACTCATGGTGAGATGAGGACAATAGCGTGATACCGGACAGTCGATGGAATCGCGCAGCAATCATGCTCCTCGCGGCTTCCCATCATTTCTCTCTGCCTTGTTTGCCATGTGCGCTTCGTAGATCGTCTCTTCCACAAACTTGGATTGGCTGGCATTGGCACTGTCGCTTTGAATCTGCTTGGCAGTGTGACTTCGAGTAGAGTGCTCTGTGTGCGAATCTGGCGGCACGGCGACGACCGCACGGCTTGTGAAAATGCTGCTGCCATTCGTCCTTTGTCTGTGCAACGAACCAACAACGATGCTCATGGCGGAGTGTGGATGGAACCACGGACGTCCAATCTGGGAATGAATGACATCAGCAACATCCCTGTGTGCGTTTGTGCCGCAGAGAGCGGACCAGACAAGTTGCAGACAAGGCAGAGGCAGCGTGGGAGCAGTATCCAGCCCTTCAATCTCTTGAAACATCTGGTGACTTCATCACAGCATTCTATTGCACGAGCAGATATAGTGCATGCGGTACTGTTCCAAACATACGTAGAGAAGTACAGTCTATTCGTAGGTGTATTACATACAGGGATGTGGATCTACCATACCTCTATGAGTATGATACGAATACGGAGCGGCCCCTCCATCTCATCCCATCCCATCATGTCGTGATGCATCACAGGGTGGGAGTTTTGGTACCATTCGTCAAGCGATTGCGGTACTGAGACGCGCACTTGCTCCTGACCACTTTCTTTGGTGTGAGTTGCAGTGGTTTTGTGCCAGACAGCTTCTCATGGTAGACAGCATCGCGAGTTGACGATCTGCTTCGTCCACGGCGATTTGATTGAAGGGCCACGCGTGATGACGAACGTTTGTTGCCATGTTGTTCTTTGCCATGGCGTTCCTTGCCATGCCGTCCATTTTCATCTCGCTCATTGCTGTGCCGTTCGACACTGCAATTTCGATATCCTCTTGATCTGCTTCGTGGTCGCGCCAATGGTGATCGTTCATCGGAGGACTTCCTTCGCTGATCTTCGCCACATGGTGTCGATTGGCTATGGCCACGTTGATTTGGTCTTCGCGAACTTCCTCGGACATGCTTTCGAGAAGGTGAGCCCTTGCGCCGTTGCAAACCAGTACCAGTGGAGTGCACATTTGAGTTGGTTTCGCGTGAACTCGAGGCTGCGTTCATATCATCCGAACTGCCAGATGTTCGTTGTCGCCGTGATGATGGCGATGAGTCCATCGATACTTGCGCAGTTCTTCTACAACAGCGATCGGATGGGCTTCGACGACTCCACGCTGCTGGCGAGCAGCGGCTTCTTCCAGAGGACGAAGTATGAATTGCTCCGTCGCGACGATGACGCAATGATGGCGAATGCTCCACACTCTTTGATCTTGACGATGTTGAATGCAGCTTGCCGCTGGTGTGTTGTGCGCTTCTCCGCCGATGCCGTGGCGACGGTGATATCCATGGTGATATCGATGGTGATGACACGTCTCTTGTTTTGCTGGAGTGGTGATGTCGGGGCCCATTGCCAAGCACCTTGGAGATCCTTTCCTTGATCGCCTCGCGCAGAGCACCCGTGCTTCGTCCGCGTGAACGTCATTGCATTGAGTCTTCACTTGGGCGCAACGAACTGCATGCGGATCTGTTGTGAGAAGGATCCCCTCGTTCCTTCTTGCTCGATTGCAATTCGATTCCCGAACTCAAGGCTCCAGGACTGGATGGGGCTTGGGGTGCGGCCGAGACACCTCCATGTTGGTGTTCGCGTTCGAACTGTTGAATATTGAGTTTGGATTTGGACTGTGATGATGACGCCTTTGCGGATACTTCAGTCAAGGCAAGATCGGCCAATTGCGATGGTCGGGATTCGAGAGATGGTCGTTGCTTCGATTTGGCAGGATTGGTCAACGACACTTCATGTAATGATGATGATTTGATCTTGAGGATGCTTGCCAACGTCGACCTGCGCTTGTTCAACGACGAAGACTGTTGTCTCTCTTCATGTGTGCGGCTGAAGGGGGCTGGTGTAGATGCCGCACTCCGACCTCTAGGCCTGACAGGGGCCGCGAAGCTTCTCCCAACGTTCGTTGCAGCAGCACTTGTCGCAACGCCGATGCTGTCGTGGGGACTTGGCAGATTGGACAGTGGCTCCAGGCTCTTGCTGCGTGACGTCTCCGTTGTCGCAATTCGAGATAGAGCCGGGGTGCTGGCTGCACTCATCGCGCATGGTATGTCTGGTGTGTCTGATATGCCTGATGTGTCTGGCATGTTGTGTCTATCCTTCGAGAATTTCAAGAATTCCAAACTCTTGCTCTCCGATTTGTCGCTGCTGGTCGTTCCGTTGGAATTCGTTCTTGGCCTTGGCCTGCGTCTCCGACTCTGGGCAAGCCTCGTCTTGTCTTGGCTGCTTCGTTCGCTGGTTGCGCCGAGTGCTGGGGCTGTGGCGAAGCTGAGTCCATCTGGGGCGTTTGGCACCGGTATCGATTTGTTGTCGTTGAACTTGCTGGAATCAAGGGAGCCGAATGACATCTCGTGAGCTTGCATGTCGAGCATGTCCAGGCTCTTCGCACGTGATCGTTTCACAGCCGAAGCTTTCGCATCTTGTGCTGTACTTCTATTGGCCCTGCTTGGTGTATCTGTGCTGACACTTGCACGACAACCTGATTTTGTAGTTGTGTCGGCCTCATTGGCGACGCTGGTGGGCCTGTTCGCCTTCAATTTCGTGTCAGTCTGTTGCGGTTGCTTGGTCTCCGTTTGTTTCTCTGCTATCAGTCTGACATCGTCCTCTTCCAGCAACTTCGATGGTCATGACCGCACGGGCTGTACGAAGGTTTGAATAGAGTATCAGGCTGGACGCTTGGCTGTGGCAACTCCCAAAGTAGATCGTACTCATGGAAGGTTCCATAGTAATACTCATAGTCGTAGGACGGGTAGGTCAAGGGTACGGAGCAACTGGCGAGCCTTCCCACAGTTCCTCTTGGATGTCGATGCTTTGTCATCTTGTCTGACTGTTTGTGTTGGTGTTTTGTGTTGTTGTTAGTGGTACCAATTGTGAAGGGATACGGCACTGTTGGAGGAGTCACCATCGCCATCGCCATCGCCAAACAGAGTTGCGTTGCACGAAGACAACGCATTGGTGATGTTGGTTGTGCGTGTTTGTGTGTGTCATTGGTTGAATGAACAACGGATGGCAGACAGACGAGTACTCAACAAACGCGCCAACAATTCTTGACACCACCCAAAACAACAAATCTTCGATTTTCCGACACGATCCATCGAACAACACCAACACAACAAGAGAGAGAGCAAGAGAGATGAAATGGCATGACTATGTTTGCATTGATGGAGGTATCAGCCAACAATGAGGCGTTTTCCGTCAAGCAACAAAGAAATGAAGCAATGAAGTAATCAAGCAAGCAGCGGCTGCGCAAATATGGCACGCCAACCAGAATCAACGAAGGCGGCCATGGCAAGAGACGATGATGATGCCAATGATCATGCCGATGATGATGAATGGCGAGCGGCGACGAACAGCGATCTCAAACTTGTCGCATCGCTCAACAACATCAGAAAGGAAGATGTCACACAAACTGCTCCGGATTAGAGAAGATCTTGGGGCATGGGAAATGGCAGCGCCAACAACAGTGCGAACGACAGTGCGAACGACAACGGCAAGACATGTCATGGCCCATGGTGCGGTCTGGATTCAAGTCATCAGCAGCCGCGCGCACGCACATAAACGTACGATGCGTTGTCGGAAACGGAGATTCAGCTCATGTTGGACGGATGCATCTGTGAGATTGGACGCAGCGACTTTTCCCACACCTGCAGAACCAGATGTTCGGAGATGTTCCTCAGTCCCCACTACACGCACCACAACCAGCCACGCCTGTTCATACCGATGCTCAAAGAGATACATCTCCACCACAAACCGCAAACGATGAGACAGAGGCACTGTCTTTTCAGATCGAAAATGAAAGAAATTGTGTGCCACTGCATCGGCAACTTCTCCCATTGCTCGTCATCTTTGTCGGCCATATCGAAAACCATGCAGCTGTTGGCATGCGCTTGTGCCCTGCGCAATATCATGCACGAACTGCACCACCACCACCAACAACAACAACAAGGTACTGTCGCAATACGCTTCACTTCATCAAGTTGGATTCGAGTCCAACAAGCCATGCATGACGCCCGCGGGGTCCGCCGTCGTTTCCCACACAACTCCTTCCACACCCACGAAACCAACAAACGCGGAAACTGTATGATCAGCATCGACGATCACGACGATGACAGCGGTGGCTGAACCATCGTCTTCATGTCGCATTGGCCAATGATGCTGCACACCAACGTGCCCTACGCCAACCGGGATCATCTGCAATTCATGCACAGAAGATCATGCGTATCTCACGGTTCAGCCGGACCATGCTGCAAACGACACGGGAGTGCATGTAGCAGCATGCTGCGCGCATCACCAAAAGCGACAGTCAAGGCATGCCGGACGTACCATTGAATGAATCGATCATCAATTGCTCTGGCTCCTTTCACACAGTTGCTATCCTAATGACTATTCTGATGACTAGTTTTATCCATCAACTCAATTTCGCCATGCGTTCATTTCTCGAAGACTGCTGTTATGGTGCTGTATAGTATGGTATGGCATGATATAGAATGGTCTGGCGCTTCATTCCTCTTGTTCAACAGCGCCGTCCGTCTCGATTGCTTTGGACGATTTGGTACTCATAGAGCGCACGAAGTGCACCAATGTCGCCCGATTCATGTATGAGTCCACTTGTGTTGTACTCTCGTCCTCATCGACAGCCTTGTACAGCTCTATCATGGACATGTGGCTGTACTTGTCATCAATGCCATCACTCTCCATTCTTCCACTGCAAAACACCTGGGTCTCCGTCATCAGTTGCTGGTGTAGAATCAGCTTGCTGAAATCTGGATGAGTGAACATATCTTTCTCACTTTCAGCTGCCACTCTCATTGCTGCATCCTTCAATATTGTGCAGTTTTGTTGATCGGCAAATATCAACGCATCTATCACGCTGTCCTCTGTGAGATACTTGTGGGCCAACTCTTCTTCAAGAACAAGCTTGAGTTGCCAGAGGCCGAACTTGTTGGCCACAAGGATCAACTGTTGCAGATCGTCCTGTCCAGTGAGGGCTGGAGTTGGCTGGTTTGCGTCATCATCGTCACTGTCGTCATGAGTGTTGTTGTTGAAGGACATCTCACCTGTGTAGATGCATTGGAGGACGTGTCGGACGTATTTTGGCTGAAGGTTGGGAAGAGGGATGGTTGTTTGGATGGGTTCAGCTCCATCGTGAGCGCCATCGTGAGCGCATTGATTTTGGATTCCAGAGTTGATCAGTGTCTCAATGGTTGGGACGGTCATCATGAGGACTTCGGAGTTTGCCTTGATTGCTTGTTGTTGGTCGCCCTGTCCACACAAGAAGATGGTGTCTGCCCTGTTCTCGGTTTGGAAGGATCTGAGCCGGTCTTCTCCAATGCTGATGTTGGTCCTCTTGTAGGTACTGTGTTTGTGTTTATTCTCTTGCTTCTTCCACTTCGACTGCTGTCCCAACTGTCGCTGGAATTCTTCATTATCTTGTTCCTTCTGCTTCTTCTCGTCCTCCTCTCGTTCCAACTGTTGTCGCAATTGTTCATTCTCTTGCTCGTTCCACTTCAACTGCTGTCCCAACTGTTCTTGTGGCTGTTCATTCTCTTGTTCCTTCTGTTTCTTCTCTTCCTCCTCCCGTTCCAGCTGTTGGTGCAATTGTTCAATCTCTTGCTCCTTCCGCTTCAACTGCTGTCCCAACTGTTGCTGCAGTTGTTCATTCTCTTGCTCCTTCTGTTTCTTCTCGGCCTCCTCCCGTTCCAGCTGTTGTTGCAATTGTTCAATCTCTTGCTCTTTCCGCTTCACCTGCTGTTGCAATTGTTCATTCTCTTGCTCCTTCCGCTTCAACTGCTGCCCCAACTGTTGTTGCAGCTGTTCATTCTCTGGCTCGTTCTGTTGTAAGCGTTGGTGCAGTTGTGGGTTGAGGTGCCCGGGACGCTTCATGATCAATCTCTTGATTTCGGTCTGATGTTCTGCATCGATCAAATCGAGCGGTGTTTGGTTGTAGTTGTTTTGGATGTCGATATCGGCATTGGCTGATACAATGAGGTACTTCATGCATTCAGAACGGCTGTTGGAGCATGCCCAATGAAGGGGAGTGGCACCACCTTCTTCTTTGCAGTTGGCATCAGCCTCGCATGATTCGATGAGGTACTTCACACACTGCAGGTGGCCGTTGGAGCATGCCACATGAATTGGAGTGACACCATTGTTGTTTGTGCAGTTGGCGTTGGCCCCACATGAGTCGATGAGGTGCTTGACACAGTTCAGGTGGCCGTTAATGCATGCCCAATGAAGGGGAGCCCAGCCATCTTCTTCTTTGCAGTTGGCGTCGGTCCCACATGAGTTGATGAGGTACTTGACACATTCCAGCTTGCCGTTCATGCACGCCTGATGAAGGGGAGTGGCACCACCATCTTCTTTGCAGTTGGCGTCGGCCCCACATGATTTGATGAGGTACTTGACACACTTCAGGTGGCCGTTAATACATGCCCAATGAAGGGGAGCCCAACCATTGGCAGCTTTGCAGTTGGCATCGACCCCACATGATTTGATGAGGTACTTGACACACTTCAGGCGGCCATTGTAACATGCCTTATGGAGGGGAGTGGAACCATTGTTGTCTCTGCAGTTTACGTCGGCCCTGCATGATCCAATGAGGTACTTGACACACTCCAGGTGACCATGTTTGCATGCCCAATGAAGGGGAGTGACACCATTCTCGTGCTGAACATTAATATCAACTTCTTTCTTGTTCTTCTTGTTCTGCTTCTTCCATTTCTTCAACACCAACAAAGCGCCTGCCTTGGCAGCATCAAGGAGTTGTTCGTTCGTAACATTCGTCATTTCGAGAGGATGGTCGATGGCTACTGGACGATTGACGTTGGACGATTGGTGTTGGATTGGTTGTCGAGGAAGTGTGTCATTCGAGCCTCCGATGGCCGAGATATCGATCGTGTGTCAGCACTAGCTTGTATTCGTGCGATCATCCTATCGTACGCTGTGTGATGAATATGAGTGGCGATTCGATGTCTGTTGTTGATGTGCTCGAGTATGGGATCGAGTGGTGTGTGTTGTTGTCTTGGTGTCGTGTTTGCATGGCGTTCTCTACTTCTCTTTCTTTTTGTTTGTGTTTGCCTCCTCTTGTTCGCATCCCTCTCTGGGACACCCGGCAAGATGGGTCGAATTAGTCCATCATGGCAATAACTGACCCAGCCAATCAAAACTTGTTATCTTGGAAATGACATTTTTTTCTGCGATAAGAAAGTTCTCGACTCCAACTTTCGTTCGTTGGAACTCTTCGTGGGTCATATCTCACAGTTTCATTTATGGGGGAATCATGGAGAAACTCCGAAAATGACTCTACAATAATGTGCCTTGATTTAATCCCGAGCAGTCGTGCGAAAACTTTATCTATGATTTATTTATCCGTCATTCGATTTATTTATCCGTCATTCGAAAATAATATCCGTCATTCGATTTATTTATCCGTAATTCGAAAATAATATCCGTCATTCGATTTATTTATCCGTCATTCAAAAATAATATCCGTCACTCGATTTATTTATCCGTCATTAGATTTATTTAGCTATCATTCCTTTGTCTTCACGGGACACGCCACTTGGCTCAACTGACTAGATCGACTAAACAAGGTTCTCGCCACATCGGGATCGACAAAGCGGGAACAGACCAACAGGCCACCAATGCAAAGGCGGGCGCGATGAGAGCGACACATGGCGGTCGCGCGTTGGTTTGGGACGGCCAAACCATGCGAAACGACTTCACAACATCAAGTATCAACATAGTGTAGCGAACGCGATACAAACGCAATACAAACCGATGCACGCATGTGTTGCTTCCCATGTCGCTTTAGACCAGAGTGATGGCATGCTCGTTTCGTCTGTTCTGCACTTGGCTTTGCGGCATCAGTGAAGGTGTCTCCCTGTTCGAAGAGTAGTCGCATTGTGTTTCTCTGTGCATTGCTCACAAATCTTCCCGTCCACAAGAAGCCATCGCCATGAGATTCCCCCCGCCCCATCCTTCCTCCTTCCAACAAAGCAAGGCTGCTGGCACGAGTGGCAGCAATGCCATTCCAATGGCTCCATCTCCCTCTTCCTCTTCCATTCTGCCTTGCAACAACTTCCTCGGTCACACCCCAGCAACCGCAACTGTCAGCCATCGCGCATCGCTCACCCCCACCCAGCACAACAGCAACCTCAACTTTGGCAATCGTCCGGCTCCTATCAACACGCATGCCAAGTTCAACAACGCGATGAAGGTGATTAGCCCTGCTTTCTTTGGTCTCCCTCATGGCCACTTTTTCGACCTGAAAAGGGGACACTTCAAGAGCGAAGAGGACAACAACGCCGAGCTCTCATTTCGTGCTGCTATTGCAGCAATTGACAAGCTCGTCAACATGAAATCGCTCGTTGCGTTCTATCTTGATGGCTGCCTCTCAGGCATCTGTTTCATGTGCAGCCACATCTCGTGGTTGTTGGCATACACTGCATTCCTGTTGTTCGTGCACCTCATCGTGGTCGCAAAAACTCTCGTGTTCGCAGTGTCCTCGGTGTGGGGGATGGCCAACACAGCGAAACTCACAACGACGAACAACCACAACGCGAGCAATTGACGCAACCACCACAACAACGAGCGAAAATTCCATTCGTGGATACATCGAAGAATCACACAAGTCTAATAACACTAGGAAGAGTCTATTATTGAAGAACTACTATTGCCTACTAGTCAGTGTTTATCATTTGTTGGTCATTGATTGTGCTTGCTTGCGCTTGATTGCGAGATGATTCTTGAACTTCTGCAGCTTGACTTGCTGGTAGATGTGCTGCTTGAACTGTTTTGCACCGAAAGCAGCATACTCTGGTCGACTTGCCTGGAATTCAGATGGTGTCATGTGGAGGTGCTTGTTCATTTTGACGTCAAAGGAAAGCAGATCTTTCGCAGGGGACAAGTGCATCACTGGTCTGCCTTGGTTGTTGCGCCGTTCCTCGGGGTGAATGTTACGGTCGTGGTCCAATGCGCGCTCTTCGCGCGCAGAGCGTTCTCGCTGTTTTTTTTTAGTCGTGCGTGGAACGTCTTGAAGTATTTCTCGAAGACGGCCTGCGTCATCCCGTCCACTTTGAATTGCGGAAACATGCTGTAGTACTCCCATGCTGTAGCAGGTGCCAAATCCTCGGCATGGAATACACCTCCAACGTCAAAGTCATCTTTCATCATTGCGCTGGCTGCGCTGTTGCGCCACTTGAACTTTGGTGCATTTGCCGCCATTGTTTGAATTGTGCGCCAACGATGATGATGGCAGCTTCTCTATTACTCAGCGTACACATCAAGAACGGCACGAGAAATGAACACACTCATACACCCCGCCTTATATCTACTAGTACTGTCATTGCTTTCGCACGCTGGGCCGGATGCCGTTGTTGTTGTTCGTTGAAATATCACCTACAGACCTCTTCTGCTACACAAATCAGCATAGAACGGCCGGCTGGCGATGTTGTGACCGTTTTGTCGGAGTCGTGTTTGAATTTCGTGCCGGACAGGCTACAAACTAGAGGCTCACATGGTGCAACGTAGCGTGCACAATGTTCAAAAATGCAAGAGCTCCTCGCAAGCATCGACACACACAAACAACTGCAATATGTGCAACAAAGCAAGTCATTATCTACATACTATGCATCTGATTGTAGCACCATTGCTCTCTCTAGACTTTGTGGCTGCAGACGATTTGTATGTTGGCGCGCATCCATTCTGGAGACCGCGCTGATCATTCGGACGCCGCCAAACATCTGAAAGAGAAACAGACCAACCTGCTCAATGGATGAAGACAATGTTGTGTTGTGTGTACCAATATAGAGTAGTGCTGCTATGGCATCACATCAGGCAAACACAGCGCCATCGCAACACTTGTGTTCACGCGCTTCGAACAACCACCATCGGCTCACAATCTACGAGCAATGCAAATGTACACCGTCGACAATCTCCCAAGCACGAGTAAGTCTCTGTCTATGCAGATTGCGTCTGCTGTCGAGCGTTCAGGCAAGACGCGAAACCAGATCAGATTCGCAACAGACATCTGTGACAAGCAACCAGCTCTGTTCGGTGAACCTGGTGATCAGCTTCGTGCCTTCAGCAGGCGGGTGTTCGATAACCTGAAGAGGCGGAGTACCAAGAGCTACTTTTCATTTCTCCGAAACAACGACATCACACCAGGCTGAGGATCTCTTGCTGAATTGGCGCATCATTGGAACGCCCATCCTTGTGTTGGCGATTTCTGTGGTCGTGTGAGTGATCTCTCACTACAAACGCCCTTTGTCCGTTTTGCACCAACTCGTGTGTCGCCACCTCACAAGCCGAATGCCAACCCTGCCTATCCACAGCCAACAGCACCAACAACAAACATGAAGTTCAACTCTGACGGCCTCGCCAAGCCACTTGGTATCTTCGGGAGTCCACAAACCAAGCCTCCGAAGGCAGAGATCGAACTCCCAGATCGCGTTGGGTCTGCATCGAACGCATCAAACGCATCCACCGAGTCGTCCATGAGCGACGAAGACAACAACTCTTCCACCAGTCGCCCAAGCGATGACGCCTTCCACGCCTTGTTCGCGCGGAAGGAAAATGGAACAGCGACGAACCCGTACACTGTCGCGATCAACCACGAGTCTCCAGAACGCAATCGCGAATTCCTTGTTGACTTCATCAACGACATCGGCGTCACAAATGGCAATTTCGCAGGCTTTCATGTCCGTGTTCCTTGCGCCCTGCAGGATGTCAACTTGTGGAGTGCTGAGATCCCAACTCACATTCCTGGCATTGCGCATCGTTCTCTGATGATCCGCGGCCCAAGCGTGAATGCCTGGATGTGTCGCGACGAGGCATTTTACTGCCACGACGAAGCCGCAGGAACAGCACAGACCGCCCTCTCTGCCACTGTCGCGAAAGTCCAAGCCTCTCCGGTTCGCAAGTTCTCTTTCTGGTTGCTGATCTTTCCGTCTGACATCAGCCTTGATCTCGCTTTGACCACCAAACATGGTGACAACGCGATTGAGACCAACTGCTCTGTGCGTGACATGGTGGTCACCGAAGGTGATCAAGCGTTCACGATCCATGGTGCGGTTGCCTACTGGAAGCTCGTGTTGGCAGGTGGTCGTGTGACGCACCAACCAGAGAAGAAGAACGCTGGCTTCTACTTGAGCAGATTGACCGCGAAAGGTGACGAAACGGCTTAAGCTGGCGAACTCACGACACGGACAGAACAATCACGGCAACTAGCAGCATAACACAAACACTATTTAGGTACCTTGTACAACGCACACCAACACGTCTTGCGCCTTCTCGTTTCCCTCTTCGTTATTGTCGCAGGCGCGCAATGATAAAACCTGTCAACCTCCACGAAAACGAACAAACGGTATTGGGCTCTACTTAACATGTACATGATTGAGACGTGTGGTGTTTTGCAGGATAAGTAACTTGACTAGAGCATGTGGCTTGTGATCGCCTTATGTTGGGCTACAGTCGTGTCTCATTGCAGATACTGTGACACTAAATTGATGGGTCTGCATGTGTGTCTGTTGGTGCGATTGGAGACTACTTCATCGCCCCGTCGTGCTTGATCGGCAAATCGCTCTTGTCGACAGTGCGATACTCCGCGTCATCACCAAGAGCATGGAGTTTTTTGCCTTCTGTCGTCAACTTATCGAAGAACACAGCATTGATGTGGGGAATGTCATGATCAGAAAACACGTTGCACTCGCAAAGCGCACGCGCAAGTTTGTCCATCATTTTATCAATGTCTGGATGCTGTTGCAACACAGCTTCGGCGAGGTTCGCGGGTGCCTTGCGGCGCCTCACGTTGTCCTTGTTCAGCTTGGTTTCCTTCAGCGATCCATCATCCATCTTCACGATCACAGGACGCTGGCACTTTGTTGGCTTCTTGTCCACATTCACCCAGCCAATGTGACCCTTGTACTTTCCTCCAGTGATGGCGATGAGCTTTCCCTTCGTGCCCATGGTGATGCTGCAATTGATGCTGCTGCTGTTGTTGTTGTTGTGGTGTTGGTGTTGTGATCTGATGAGTGATGTTGTGGGCTTGTCGTTGGATGTGTTGGTTGATCAATCAGCGAACATCGGAAACGCCAGTACCAGCGCTCGCTGTCTTCTCCTTTCTGCCGTGGTGCTTCACGACAACGCAACACGAAACTGTTTCGTCATTTTCGCGTGTCTGGGTCCAGTCGCCAAATCACGACCATCATTCACATCGACAAACAAAGCACTCTCATTTTGCGTGAAGATACTTCTTGGTTCTGAGCACATGCCATCACTATTCGCTAACTGGGCCTCGATCCATGACTGTTGTGTCGCCAAGTCGTTGTGCCGTGTTTGATGAAGTGCTTGTTGCTGCAGGATTGGTCTCTTCGCGGACGAGATCGTCCCTTCTTGTGGCAGACACGTTGCATGAAGGAACAACAACAACAGCTGCATCATCAATCACAACATCAGCATCAGCATCTCATCATCAATCACAACAGCAACAGCAACAACAACAACAACATCAGCCGTACAATGTTCCTGCGTCCTCATGATGTGCTGATGACAGGGCTCCAGTTGGTTGGGGTCCAACCATCAGCTCGGCAATCGAACGACACTGTTGCTGCACTTTTTCGTCAGCACTACGGTTCCAGTCCTCTCGACATCGCCGAGATCTGGTTTGATCTTTGTCACACAGAGATTCCTGAGGCCAACCTCAACACAAAAGATAAAACGATGAAGGGCTTTACATTCTTCATGATTGCGCACTACTTTCTGTGGCTTTATCCCAAAAACTCCGGCGTCATTGCGTCTCGGTTCTGTGTGTGTGAGCGATACGCACGAGGAGAACACATCTGGCGATGGGTGAAAAAAATTGCCGCGCTTCGGACCAAAAAGATCGTGTGGGATTCGTCTCTGGACCACCCCGACTCCTCTGTTTTCGCCATCACGGTTGATGGCACTGATTTCCGCACTTGGGAAAAAAAGCACCCGACTCTGCCAATTGATCGCACGCAGTACTCACACAAGTTTAACCACGGCGCGGTCAAGTACGAGATCGCGCTTTCTGTCTTCTCTTCCAAATGCGTGTGGATCAGTGGGCCATTTCCTGGTGGCACCCACGACCGGGCAATTTTCCGTCATGGTCTCATGGACAAACTGGCAACAGGGAAACTTGCCATCGCCGATCGTGGATACCAAACCAGCGTGGCGGCTCAACGCGAACAACTGTCACTTCCAAGCGGTACCGACTCGTGGCGGCTCGCCAAGTTCAAAAGCCGGGCACGATGTCGCCACGAGAGCTTCAACGGGCGGATCAAGAAATTCAAGTCGATGGACGACACTTTTCGCCATGGGTACGAGTGTCACATGCATGCTTTCGAAGCAGTGTGTGTCATCATACAGTACCAAATGGACAACGGATCAGGACTCTTCGCGGTGTGACCACGAACTCTTTGTACAGTCTGCTTCACATGTATTCTACAATAGTAACCAAATCAAAACGTAGACAACAACACTCCAATTCCACACTCGTCTCTGTTGTGATCTGTCCAGAGCAGGGCAGAGTCGAGGAGAGCCACCATTTCGTGGTTTGTTTGTGTGACCAAGCGCACTTGATTAGTTCGATCACTTCCCAGCCTTGTCTTCTTGGGTCACGAGTGACAAAATGGTGCGATTTATTTATCCGTCATTCGAAAATAATATCCGTCATTCGATTTATTTATCCGTCATTCGAAAATAATATCCGTCATTCGATTTAAATATCCGTCATTCGATTTATTTATCCGTCACTCGATTTATTTATCCGTCATTCGATTTATTTAGAATTAGAAAGTGTTTGTCATCGGTATAGACGGGACTCGATCAATTAGGCCAGCGGCATCAATGCCTCGTTTTGTTTCTCCGAAATAGGTCCAACGGGGTTTCTCACTAAGTTCTTCGAAAGGAGATTCGTTCTTCGCCAATCGTGGAATGTCAATTGCGGCCTTCTTGTGTCTGAGTGACAAAATTGGTTTTGGATGTCAAAGTAGTCGTACTAGTCGAAATGCGTTTCCGTTGCTTTTTGCCGGGTGTCCCTGGTTTGTGATTGGATTCTTGTGTTCCCATCCGTGATGGCATCCAGCTCCCTCGGGTCCTGTGTCACGTCACAGCCCGCATCGACTCATGACAAAGGTGTCAGCAGGGAGTTATCGCCTGTTGACATGCGATAGTGACGGGGCCTGCAGTCAATCCTGAGGCGCCGGCAACATACGGGGCTTTCAACCAAATAACGCACATATTCATATACTAGATAGAAATATAAGATACTCCATAGAGCCCGATTTTGCTCTAAGGTCTTATTTTAAATTTTATGGGCCTTTGTAGATTTCCGGTCCACTTGGTCGAATATGCACGCTGTTTCGTGACGACTGAAAGACATTTATTAGTTTTTCCAATGCAAACAAAGTGATGGGTTCAGACACGTTCGGGAAAGGCCATTTTTTGACGGGTTGCGCATTTCAAGCACATCGCCGTTTGACCTGTTCGAACACATTTTCTTAGCGAATAACCGTTATTACACGTTAATGTCCGCGTTCAAATTTGGATTCTGGTGGCATGCGCCGAATCTCCTCACATTTCGGCACAGAATCAACCTTTGCTTTTCTTCGGTGGTGTGCTGTGCTTGTTGCATGTTCATGCAGTGTTTGTATCATCACCTTCTTGCCTTCCTCCTGCTCAGTTCACTTTCATCACTAGTAGTCTTCTCCGTCTACCCATCAGTATCAATCAGCATCATGCCCGTCTCTACCACGAAAGCTGCGCCAATAGACTCCAATCCTCCCCCCTCCAAGAAGAAACGTTTGCCATCCTCTCCATCCGTGCGCTCCTTTACATCGGATCCAATTGATCGCAAGAAACTGTTTGCGCCATCTGCTGCTGAGAAGTTGTCGCCTCCATTGGATATGGATGGTAAGCAGCACAAACGTAATTCTGCAACAGACAAGCTCCTCCCTCCTGTGCTCAAAGGCGCGACCTTCGACAACGAGTGCGACGTTGAGATTCTTACCAACGACGAATAGAATCGCGCACTCCAACAAAAACACAACGAACACAACACTTACCCAACCACCGACGAACGCAAACAATACTGACACAGAGATCGTTCCTGCGCAACAGACAACATCAGAAGAGGAGGAAATCTCGCTACAACAAGAAGAAAACACAACATCGGAGCGAATCGTGCGTGAGACACAAACGATGGAGGAACACACGGAATCTCCTGAGATGTTGGACCAAAATGTGAGGACACAATTGCGGCAAAGAGTCGGAGCCGCAATGCAGGGACAACAAAATAAAATTAGCACTGAAATTGACATCGACGATCCTGCTTTTGGCGATACGAATCAAGGCACCAAGACAACGGATCTGGCCGGAGTGCGCTAGCCGTGTCTAGATGAGCAAAAAATCGAGGGGTCCATAAAAATTTAAATACGGCCTTGGAGCAAAATATACGTCCACTATGCATCTTAAAATTTATGAATATGTGAGCGGTTTGGTCGAAAGCCCCGTATGTTGCCGGCACCCCAGGACCGACTGCAGGTCCCGTCGCTCAAGTGGGTCATAGAGTGTTTGTCGTGTGACTCGCATCAGGCGTCGGTGAAATTGAGAGTTGATGCAAAAAGAGATGCTTTAACCGTGAATCGAACACGGGGCCTCAAGATCTTCAGTCTTGCGCTCTCCCAACTGAGCTATCAAAGCTATCGACACATTTCTTGGATGATATTGAGATTATACTTATTTTATTGTTGCTCTCAAGCACGCCTTTTTGCTGCGCGAGGTTGGTATCGCACAATCCACAGTCTACAACACGTCCTCTACGACTATTCAGTTGTTATGATGCGATCGCTTGTGCTCTCGTTCTATTATTGTGGACACCACACGACGCGCCTACAGCCATAGAATGTTTCATGCCGAGGTGGTGTTCTATGAGTCTCGCCATTGTCACCACGTTTTCATCGCGACTGTGGACCATTGCCAGCCTCTTGTCTCTCTTGGGTGCTCTCGCTCTCGTTCCTTCCTTGCGCAGCGTTGTTCGTTCTTGCGTCTACTCTCCTCCACTCTCCTCGATTCTCCTCTCTTCTCGACCCGGATGATCCTACTGTGCTTGAGCGCGATTTAAGCGTATGTACCCGCACGGTGCATCGCACATGTCGATTCGTCCCGTGGTTGAGAGGCAGTGCTGTTCCATTCTTTCGCCCGGCAGATCAGCCTGTGAGCTCAGCATTTTGTTTTGGAAGAGTCGCATTGCACACATCCTTCACATGCGAGTATTCGCCTTGGCGCTTGATGATGCTGGTATTTTTGCAATCGTTGCAGGCAAAAACCTCTACTCTATTACGCTATTTCTATGCCCATCCGGCGAAAAAAGGTGCTTCAGCGTTTCCCAGGTGAATCAGTGACAAGGAACGGGTGAGAGTCGCCATCATATCACGGACGGTGGTGTTTCCATCTCTTTCATTGCCTTGTCATTGCCTTGTCATTGCCTTCATCTTGACTCTGATGGAATGGTCCGACCCTGGTCGCAAAAATGGAATGCGCATGCTGCCGCATTTCCGCGTCGTCGATCAGGATGCCCTCGGCGGCTGGATAAACCGTCGGAGATCTCCGATTCCACATGTACTCCTCTCGCAGCTTCTGCATGAACAGTTCATCCCTTCGCTTGGTGCGTTCGTGGACCAACCGTCCTTTGACCTTGTACAACACGGTGCACACCAAGGCCACGACCGCGAAAATTCCGATGCTTCTCGCAACCGGCCTGCCGTTCCCAAAGTGATGCGTCTCAGCGTTAATCGATCTGGATCTGCTGCTGGCGCTCGCGAGGAATGGGAGATCATCGCATTCCAAGCACGAGGGCGCTTGTGAAGGAGCAGAGCTCACAGTTGGCTGCTGGGATTGCGCCCGTGAAGGAGCGGGGCTCACAGTTGGCTGCTGGGATTGCGCCCGTGAAGGAGCGGAGCTCACAGTTGGCTGCTGGGATTGCGCTTGTGAAGGAACGGAGCTCACAGTTGGCTGCTGGGATTGGATGAGCTTGCTTTTCGGAGTTTCGTCGGAATCAATGGATGGCGGGGTCTTCTTGTCCACACCCTTGGGCCTTGAGGTTCTCGCATTGGAGGATTTGGTGGCCTTCAATTTGGACTTGGATGAATTTTTGGTTGACTTATCGCTTTTGCTGCTTTTGCTGCGCTTGCTATGGCTCTTGAGCTTGCGTGGGACAACGTCAGCCTCATCATCATCATCATCATCACTTGCATCGTCGAAATCCCTGCCGTCGTCAAGTAAGTCGTTCGTGCCTTGGCTTTCATCGCTGTCGGATTCTTGATCGGAATGATCGCTGTCACCATCCAGCGATTGTTCCGACGCCAACTCAGCACCCTTCGAAGGAGCGGGAATGCCGACTTGAGTAGCAGCATCGATCTCGGGCAGCGCAGATCTTGGTTGGATCGGAGGTGAAAGACGATACTTTTGAGGATGGCTGTTTCCATCGGTGATGGACGAGCAGGAGACCATGGGCAGCACGAAGCATGCCGTGATAGTCGTGGTCAACATGGCGACGCGGAAGGACTTCATTGCTGCTGGAGGGATTATGGCACTTTCTCTGTCTTGATTGGATTGCGCCGCTGCGGCTCATGGCAACAGGTTGTTTGGTGATGTGTTGACCCAATCCATGGACGCCTTATCCACGACGCATGGTCGTGTAAACTCCTCATCTTTGTCTTGCCCGCATCAAAACTGTGAACAGAAAATCACCACGACCCGAGGTCACAAATCACCCAAACATGGCGCCCAAGGACGAGCAAGTGCCACCGGCCTGTTCTGCGCTGAGAGTGTTGTGTGAATCCTGCATGTCGGCATGCGTTTCGCACGTCCACTGTCCCACTTAGGGAAGAGCCAGTCGTGCCCTCGCATGCCATTCGTTATTTCAACGTGTGTTACATACGTGCGCAGGTCGGGCACGATGCTCCCACAAAAATTTGAGACGAAAATTTATCCACGACACCAGGATGCTCTACTCCATCTCAGAGCAGACCGCTCTCGATAGCAGTGTAACAGCTCGTGCAACATTTCACACGACAGACGTATCTGCTCCCACGATATCAGTACGATCCACTTTCAGTACGCACATTTGATTGATGAATTAACAGCATAGTCGTATTAGTTCAGTACAGTACCATAGTCCACGATGGACCACAACTCCATGAAATCCTCTCCGGAGCTCCATGTTCTTACATTCTTCAAGTCGTCCGAGAACACTCGTTGGAGTTGCTGTGCCATACTCAGTCGTTTCTATGAGGAGCCATCCGGTTTTGAGAACGTGGCCGGGAACGCAGCACCCCAACAAGGTCTGGTGGGATGCCCAAATCATCTTCCCTTCTTCGGCAAGCGATGTAGACGTCGTGGGCACCCAACTTGTCCAGATCCATCTGGGGGGTCAGGAGCCGCAGCTCAACTCAACTCAACTCGAGCGCAGAGCAGGTGTAGAGGAAGCAACTGTTGCCAATGCGATGACAGACATAAGAATGCCTTCTTTTCATCGATGAAGTTCGGCAGGTTGTCGTGTTGTCCTGCTGGATGCCAACCCGAAGCACGCGAAAACAACAGCAAACAAGCCGAGCTGTCCTTCCTCCATGTTTGATGGTTGACGTTCTTCGCGTTGGCGAAGTTACAGCAGTCGAGTGAGTCGAAGGCCAGCTTTTCGAGTTGGAACTCAAATGATGATAAATATATATTTTACCGCAGTATTGTTGATGAGATATCGAACAATCGTGTTGAACGGACTCAAACGAACAATACGATTGCTTTTAGTCCTATTTGAGATCGTCCTGGAGATGTGCAAGATCAAACACGAACACAAAGGAAGATGGTGGAGGGATGTCGGATCCTCGCAGTTCTGGGCAACAACCGAGCGAAGAAGCAAAAGAGCAACAACACAGCACAAAACGAATGCTCACACAAACACCAAAGAAGAAAGACAAAGCGAGATGGGTATCGCAGACGACGTCAAGGAGAAGGTACGAGTACGGATGTGTCGATGCATGAGCATGTGGATGGATAATCATGCGAAGATGCAAAGATTCGATTGGTGGATGATCAAGTGCTTTCCAATCGTCGTAGAGCTGGATGCTGTCCATTTCTCGTTCCTCGCCACTCCCTTCGCTTTCCTCCCAAACTATCATACCCTGCTGACCTCTCCACGCATGCATCGTTTCGATCCCATTCCGTTCTGTTCCATTCCACCCCAGTGCATCTCGCAACTCGAGGCAGAGTTTGTGCAATGCATCGACAACAGCGATGATCAATGCGACGGTGCCAAGCTCGATATGATCATCGTGAGCAAGCAATTCGAGGGTGTGTCGCTGCTGAAACGGCATCAAAAGGTGAATGATTTGGTGGCAGAGGAGCTGGCAGACAATAGGATCCATGCCATCACCATGAAGACGTGGACACCGGAGCAGTACGAAAAGAAGAAGAGCAAAGCTGCCGCCAGCACGTGATGATCAACATTAGCATCTGTTGACTCTGACCCACATACTCGTGCAGGTGCATACCAGTACGCATAGGTAGATATCAAGCCAAAATTGAATCAGGCGCATAGTACTCTTCACACCCTCTCGAGACCAAAGCACCAACTTGCTCAACCATCCTCGTATGCAGGTCACGTATTCGTACTAGTAGTCCTCCTTCGCTTTGTGTGTGTGTGTGATTCAAAGTAATGTTATCCTAAAAGCATGATGTTTCACATGATGCGCTTACTCCACCATACCATGGGGTACCACGCGCTGTTCTGCCCATGACCCACTGCTTGCACCCGCCAATATGTGTTTGCTTTCCACAAGATGCTACGATGCATAATATCATAGAGTACTCTCGGCTTGATCTTCTTGTGTTGTTTGTTCGATTATGGCGCGCCATGCAAGACATCTACAACTCCTCACGGCTCGAGCTGGCGACCTCGACAATCTTGGTGACGAAGTTGACGCAGAGGATCAGAGCCACGGCACTGCCCAGCACGATGGGGCCGAATGGATCATCCCAACGTGTTGGGATGCGAGAACGGATCAGATCAGCACGCCACAAGAAGACATGCAGAGCGTAGACGCAGAATGCCAACGAGATGGGCAGCAAGGCCAGCGCATACCACTCGCCCCACGTCGCACCGCTGGTTTCGGAGAATGCCAAAACGCCTGCCGCGATGGTAGAGAGGATGACGCCGTGGTGCAACCAGTGCAGGAAGGTGCGTTCGTTGGCCAGGAAGACCTTGGGTTCGATCTTTTGGATCGAGGTCGGCGCGACGACTGGTTCGCTGTAGTTGTATCCGGAGCAGAAATGGAATGGCCAGGAGCACATGTGATTATCGTTGCCATCTTCTTCGTCGTCGAAGTAATCCATGTGTTCTGGACTGTCGAAGGCCATGGCACCACTGGAGTTGGTCGCCTTGGAGCTGCTGCCATATCCCTTGGAAACAGCTACCGACACTGAAGTTCTGCCGACGGCCGTATCGCGCCTGTCGTTGGACACATCACCGAAGGGCAGCAAGTGATCGTAGACCATGTTGGCTCCCGGACCGACGCCCTCCTTGTCGTCGACCAGGATGAGGCCGCCCTCCGACGCGATGATGGATTCACGCAATGAGATGTCGTCGACCCAGTACGGAACGCTCTGCACATCCTCCGGCAGCAGCACGGCGCATCCGTGACAGTACTTGGAGTACTTGTGGCATTCGTAGAGAAGGCCCGAGTTTTGAAGGTCGGTGACCCACTGTGGTGGCGTCATGTTGCCGCCCTTCAACTCGAGCTTGATCTCCAGGACGGCGTGCGGGAAGCGGTTGATCTCGTTTGGCTGGAGGATCCATTCCGGCTTGCGATGCCATACCTTCATGTCCTGCAAGTCGTAGCCACGCTCCGAGATCATGCAGAGGTTGGTGTCGAGCGAGATTCGCACGGTCGCATCGAACGGGATCTGGAAGGCGGTGCGCATGCATTGCGTTCGGACGGTGGGCACGAGCTGTTTGCTGGCGCAGACCTGCGTGATTTCTGTGACGAGCTGTTCCCACTCGTCGCATTCCTCTGGCGTCTTCCCCTTGGCCGCCATTTCCTTTCTCTTTTCCGCGATCGGGTACGTGTTGGTCAAGACTTGTTGGACTTCCGGCTCTTTAATCTGTGAATTGCGAAAGTGAGATTATGAGGGATTGGGTTAGTGAGTGAGTACATGAGTGAGCGCATGGATTGGGGATAGCCAGAGTTGGCGAAGAGACACACAGAGAGAGAGAGAATAGATGTTGCTGCAGCATCATTAACACTATCGCACGTTCACGCAAGTGCCATGCGCCAGTATCAAGCACGTACCACGAACCGCTCCTTGACAGAGACTTCGCCGGTCCACTTGTCGTTGTGCGTCTTGCGTTCCACGAAGATGGTGTCCGGCTCACCGACGCCGTACCAACGCAACCGCAACGCGATGGCACCGGGCGTCTTCTCCAACCGCCCATGGTACAGCTCCAACTGATCGTTGTCGATGTAGACGGAGTTGGTGAACTGCGAATCGCTCTCACCCGAGCTGGTCTTTTGCAGGAAGACCGGAAGGCGACGCAGGATGGCGTACTTGACGCGGCTGACGTCCTCCGTCTTGACCCAGTACTTGGTGGTCGATCGCAGGAAGGACTGCGAGGCGTCCTTGTTCTCCTTGGCGACGTGATCCTCACGCAGTTGGGAATAGATTTGCGAAAGGCGCACGACGAGGTCGCTGTAGTCGCCGCGCACCCAGGCCTGGGCGTGCATGCGGGAGATGTAGAATACCTTGCAAGGGGTGTTGGGGAGGTGCTTGTCGTGCTTTTTCAGTATTTTGTGGAATCCCATGAAGTTGATGTTGACGAACTTTTCCAATCGCAGGAAGTCCTCCGCGATCTCATCGGCCTGCGCCATGACTGCGTCGTTGTCCGCGGTTCCCACCATCTCTTCGGTCGTGATGATCTTGTTGCGCAGCTCCGTGACCTTCTCCAGCGTGAACTCCTCCACCTTTGTGAGTTCGGAATCCACCAGTTTGAGGAACGCCTCTTCCGTTGCGGACGAGTTGCCGACCGCCAATCCTTGCGCATTGGTGGGAGGCGGCGTGGTCAGCGATGTATATCTGGTCGTGAGGTCGGCACTGTGTATCGATTTGCGTTTCATCATGATTGGACACAGCGGCGTTCAATTGACACCAGTGGCAGTGGTAGTTGCGCCATACAGTGCGAATGCACATTTGCAGTACGTTGGATGCAGCACGTAGTGCAGCAGAGAGAAGAAGAAGAGAGATTGAGTGAGGATCCGCATCGCACGGAAGCGAACAAACATGATGACAGCACCATCGTGCGAAGCGCCGTTCCTTCCGACAACAACTGATACGGCAGCGCAATGGAATGAAACGGATGCAGAAGACAACGTACCCGCTGGGCGCCATCTCGGCAAGGTCTCGGATGATATCATCGAGGGCGGAGTAGTTGAGGTATGGCTCTGCTCCGTACTCTGGCGAAATGTTCGCCCTCAGGTGTTCTCCAAACTTCATTGCGCCGTTCTTCTCTCTCTATCTGCTGTTGCGACTGATTATGCTATTGCTTGTGATGAATCTAGCAATGTTGTATGGTCGTTTATTATGATCGGTAGCTGCGAGTATGCCGATCAGTCATCGGTCGATCAGCCTCTCTCCTTCACAAGGTTGGGCCAGTGGATGAATGTGCAACGAAATGGATGCGCAACGAAATGAATGTGCAACGAATCCCTTCACACACCAGAATTGCAGCATCCAACATGCTGCTCGTTTTGCGGTGCCCATGTTTTGTTGACTGGCTGTTGTTGTTGCGTGAGTGTTGTACCTGTGGTATGGTACCGGCATGAATCTCCAAGAATCGAAAGAGAACACAATTGTTACAACAAATTAACCTATATAAGGTCTGTACATCGCAACCAGCTTCGTCCAGCGTGTCCTCAAGGAAGCGTGTCCTTTCTCTCCAGTTGATTAAGCAAGCCGCAAAACACACACGGACAAGCCAACGATCTTTCCTTGTTGGCACTGTTTGCACGTCGTCCCCCCCCCCCCCACACACACACACTTCGCGAACGCCGAGGGTCTCCCTCTTCCAACCATGGAGTCGTCCTCGTAACAGCACATACTCGAACGATCCGTCATAAGACTCTGTACATTCCAAGAAAGATGGCGACGGAAGAAAGTGGCGCAATTGATTTGCAGGAGATCCTGCAAGTCGCCAAGGAGGCAGCAAAGCTTGCCGGCGCCGAAATCAACCGCGTCTGGTGGCATGATGTTCCATCAGCCTCCCAAGATGACGACCATGGCAACCATGGCAACAACGGCAATGGCGAGGACGCGGCAACGCAACCCAAAATAGAAACGAAGAGCAACTCTGTCGACCTGGTCACGGAGACGGACCAGAAGTGCGAAGAGCTCGTGCTGGAACTGCTGCGATCCAAGTACCCCGCGCACGCCATCATCGGCGAGGAGTCCTGCGGCACGCACGGCACCTACGAACTCACCGATGCGCCCACGTGGACGGTGGATCCGATCGACGGCACGACCAACTTCGTGCACCGCCTGGGATTGAGCTGCGTCCTCATCGCCTTCTTGCGCAACAAGGAGGTCCAGGTCGGCGTCATCTACAATCCCACCTCCGAGGAGCTCTTTTGGGCCGTGCGCGGCAGCGGGGCCTTCTTGCAGACGAGGGATGCCACGGTGCGCAAGCTGCGCGTCTCCGCAACCACCGACATCACGCAGGCCGTCGTGGCCATGGATCCGGGATACGGACGCGACGCGCTCTCCGTGCATCGCTATCAATCCGTGCAGCGCCAGATACTGGAACGCGGCGTGCGCCACGTGCGAGTGTTGGGGTGCTGCGGCGTCTGTCTGGCCTACGTTGCGTGTGGCAGATTCGACGCCTGTTTCGAGGAAGGATCCTGGGAGGATGGGACGGGGCCCAAGATCTGGGATCTGTGTGCCGGCAAGCTCATCATCGAGGAGGCGGGCGGTGTCACGAGGGATATCACGGGCCGCTCATCCAAGGACAGGCCGATGGATGTCCTGCAACGCTCCGTCTTTGCGGCGGCGACTCCGCAACTTGCCGATCAGCTCCTGGATATCATGTACAATACTAAATGAAACTACTGTTTGCAACTGTGCAATTATGCAACTGCGGGACGAGCCGACCACACAGAGTGGCACAGAGCATGGTACTCAATGGAAGAGTACTCCAAAACAAGGCGGCATTTGCCATCTTTCCCAACTTCCACATGCTAAGAGCATTCAACATACATACTCTGCAGTACTAGTAGAGCAATCCAAATCATGTACCATACTCTACGAATTATATTCTCGCTCAGCTCGCGTCGTCACGCTACAAGTACTCATGAAGCACTCTAATGGTATTATACTACTCAACAACCACGAATTCTCCGGCCCCTGCGTGTTCATACAGTATTCTGGCACCACCACAATCATTATCATCATTATCATCATCGAGGTCAATCCCCAAACACCGACGTTGCATGGTACTTCACATCCAATGTCCGAGCGGGGAACGGCTGCCCATCCTCACGCCAGACATCGAACAGCAGTCCATTCCCCTGGTAGGCCACGTACATGTGCATCCCATCCGGGGAGAATGCGAGTCCTGTCGTTTCGTCGGCATACACCGGACTCTCCAGGATGGTGTAGAACCTTCCCGTCGCATCCCGCGCGTGAATACCAGCATCCTTCCCACCCTGTTCCGTGAAGTACAGCAGATCTTCCGAGCTGCCAACCACGCGTTGGATTTGATCCGCGGAACCGTCGAACAATCCTGTCACAGTGGTGTGGTTCCAGTACGTTCCCTCATCCAGATCCAGCCCAAACAGCTGGCGGATTCCCTTGCACACAAAGTACATCTCGTTGTCACGCACGTCAATCCCTTCCGTCTGTGGATACACGGATCTCGCGTTGTTCCTGCCGACCTCGATATCCTGCGTCCAGGCGAACGTCCCGCCGTCCCTGGTCGCGTTCGGATACAGCACCAAGTACTCGATTGTGCCGGGAGAATGCAGCATGGTCCACGGATCCTTCTCCCAATGAATGTACTCTGCATGCGGCACGAACCGCCGCACGGTGCCCTTCGTATGATCCTCCGTCGCAAAGAAATACGGACGCTGCCGATCCCGCACATCGTAAGCAAAGGCCTCCCATCGACCACCGTCGCTGCCCAACGTCAGGAGCTGCGGTTGCCGTTGCCCCGTGGGATCGACCTGATAGATCTGACCTTCGGACTCGACCTCCTCGCACGATGCCCACGTCTGCCACGGCGTGCGACCTCCCGCGCAATTCCGCGTCGTGCCCGTCAAGATACGAGCGTAATCGACGGCGCGTCCTGCGTGATCGAAAGTGATGGCGCCCACGCCACCGGCCTTGGGCTCCAGCATCTCCGAGTTGCTCACGTAGATCCATCCACCAGGGTTGTGTGGTCGATCATCGACAAAGGTGGCGCTGCCGTCGGGGCGGCCGTGGAATGGAATGGTGGAGTACGAGCCGTTGTGGAACGGCACGGGTGCGCCGGACGAAGCAATGCGTCGGGCGGAAAGGCCGTGGGAGAGGAGCAGACCTTCTTGGAACGTGGTGAGATTTCCAGGCTGGTACGTGATGGGCGTTGGCGTGGGGGCGAGCGTGGGAGACAGAGATGGCTGCGTCGAGTTACGCGATGGGATGACACCGATCGGCGAAACCGTGGATTGTGCACTTGGCGCATTCACACGATCAGAAGGCGGGTCGCCTGGTCTGGGTCGGCCGTCGTTGGAGGGTTCTGATTCGTCGTCTGAAGAGTCGGTGGTGAATACGGATGGTGGCTGCGTCTGTCTCGCTTCGTCCACGGAATCAACACTGCTGCTGCTTGCATCAATGAGATCACCATCATCGGACTCGTTGTGCTTGTTCTGCGTTGGTGTGCCAATCACGTCCTGCTCTTGGTTCCCATCTCTGGTACTCTTGGATGCATCCGAAATGCCAATGGCGGCTCCTGCGATGATCGCAATCAGAGCGAGTATCCCCAGAACGACGAGAAGTCGCAAGACTCTCCTCATGTTGTGCTGGCTCTGTTGGTTCTGCCGCTGCCTCTGGGATGAGGTCATCGACGACGTTGCGACATTCTCCGCGAGCAAGCGGTTGGGGCTGGCATAGTATGGACTCGCAAGCCCGATGTTGGCATTGGAACTCGCATCACCAACGTCACCTTGGGCACGGAAAGATCCCAGCTTCTTGTACGGGCCTGCCCGGCGGTGGGTTTGATGCCGCTGCTGCTGTTGCTGCTGATGTTGTTGTTGGGGAGATTCCGTCATCGTAAACCTTCGTTCGCGAAAAATGACAGCGAGCGCTTCCACATTTCTGTCACTTTTCATGGTCCTGACAACAACGGCACTCCTGCGAAAACACATCGTGTTACATTATATCTGCGCCCTCTCAACAAGGGATATCGTGGGATCCATGCGTTCCTGTCCTGATGCTCTGCCATACTACTCGTACTAGGTATATGGTGGAGTGCACAAGTACGGAGATGGTGTGTTGTGCTGTGTGCACACGTCTCTCTCCTGGTAGAGATTGCTCCATTCCATCGTGGAGAATTGGATGGCGTGTTTCGCCACGCTTGTTTCGCTCTACCAAGTTTGAAGATAACGTTTGTAACGGTGAAATAACCTCCAAACAGATTCGAGGATTCCGAATTGTCGATCCAAACAGAAAAGAACACGAGGTGACAATAGGAAAGATCGCGATGGCTGTTCCACACAAACAGGGAGACCAAGCGCAGTAGAGTATCAGGGAACATGTCGATGAGTGGGATGAGACGACGGGATGAGACGGCACAGAGCAACAGAACGCAATGCAACAAAGTTGGAGTAGTTTGTGTGTTTGGAAACAGGCAACTCTCTCGGTGACATCACATACCCGTACTCGCACAGCTAGAGAGAGAGAAGAATCACGAAGATGGCAGTGACAGCATCCAGAGAGGCGGGGGACAGTGCGAGTCCCAGTAGTCCCAGCACGATCAATGCAATGCCAGGAATGAAGGATCGACCAGTGCAATCCTTCGACTATGTGATCGTTGGAGGTGGTCCTTCTGCCATGGGGCTGCTGTATGGCATGCTGGAACCGTACGCCGGCACATCCAAGGCACCCCCTTTCAAGGTGGCCGTCGTGGAGCGCGGATCCATGAAAACGCCACAGGAGCACAGCCTCACGCAACATGTCACTACGTGGTCAGCTGCAGCCAATCTCCCGCACTCAATTCTGTTTCCGCGCACGCCATCACCACCGCACTATCCTGCACAGTATATCGTGGACACCTACTTTGCACACCGCTACAACATATGCCTGGGCCAGGGCCTTGGCGGCTCGTCCAATGTAAATGCGGCGATCGCTGCCCCTCCGAAGGCCTCAGACTTTGAGCATTGGGCTGGTTCCTGGACGACGGATATGATGCAAGGCAGCAAGCATGTTCTCTCCACCATGACCAACAACAACTGCATTCATCAAGGCAAGGCCAATGATGAGGCCTACTTTGACTGCGCGGTCTTCAAGGAGAAGGCCTTCGACTTGTACACAGACATCATGCACACCTCCGTCAAGGACGAGCATGGCCAGTTCCAACGTCGCAACTACTATCAGGCGTTGGTGCAGCCATTGCTGGATGCCAATCCGCACCTCAAGCCGCACGTCCAATGGTTCCTCAGCACCGAGGCGCAGCGTATCGTTGTGAGCACTGATGGCGATGCCAAGCAGGTGGAATCACTTGAATGCTGCACGACAGAGAAGAACGGAGACAAGCACAGCTTCAGTCTTCTGGCCAAGAAGGAGCTCATCCTGTGCGCAGGTGCGCTCGAAAGCCCCGCCTTGATGTTGGTTTCCGGCATGGGCCAAACAGTCCGTGGCATCGGAAAAAACCTGCAAGATCAGGCACTGGTTGGATACTTGTTTGGACTATCCCAAAAGAAGAAATTGTCGTTCGTATCGCCCAGTAGCATGGTTGCGATGGGCCACATCGCTGTAGGTGGCGAGAAGGATTGCGTGGTGATGGTCGCGGAAAGCAGCGGACTCAGTCAAATCAATTCGCTGGTGATCTCCAACCTGTTCCGCATCGTCGTCCCGTTGTCGGGGCCTGCAGAGGCGATCATCGAGGGGTTCCTCGAGATCTTCGCTCGCGTGGCTAGCAAGGCTATCTACCTGGCACTGGAGTACTCGCTGCTGGGCTATTTCATGTATCGATACAGTACAATCGCTCTCATCTGCCAGTGCTACCCCAAGTCGAAGGGATCGCTCAACGTGGAGCGGCTCAACCCGGAGCAGACCGGACCACTGCGACGTCGCGATGTCAAGATCAACGCCCACGTCGGTTACTTGGAGGATGAACGCGACATCGATGCATTGTGGGAAGCATCCAAGATGTGTCGCAAGTCTGCAAACGATAATGGATGCACCGATCTTTCCAGCAAGACCCTTGAAAGCCGATCGGTGTTCGGTAACCTCGCACGAGGTACCGGGGCGTGCTACTACCACTACTCCGGAACCTGTCGAATGCGCAAAGCAGGAGAGAATGACGATGGGGACTGGGTGGTCGATGAAGATCTGCGGGTGCGCGATCATTCCGGCATTCGCGTCTGCGATGCATCGACCTTTTCGCGTTGCATCTCGGTGCCACCGTCATTGACTTGCGCGACCTTGGGGTACGAATTCAGCCGCCGTCTGTTGATGAACAAAGGAAAAGGGTCAGACTGAATGAGCGTATTAATGAATTAATGAATTAGTGAGACGATAGCAGAGCAACACGAGTTGAAGAGCCGAGTAGTCTGAGCGCAGAATACCATCTTTGGAAATCTACAAGGAGGACGCTCTTCTTGCATTCGCCATGGAGATCTGAAGAAGCACGTATTACTGATTACTTGTCTGCGCTTTACAACAACAGTCACGCCCAAGTACACGTGCTATGAACGAATCCAGTTTAACGCCTGTAACGGTATTGACGAAGCTCACAAAATCTCAATAAAAACCAAGCAATCGGAAAGCGGCATTCGGCGCGAAGAAGAAGCAGAAGCGACAAGAGGACAGAAGCTCTTCAAGCCTCCCAGCGACGTTCCGGTGGGGCCACAAAACGACTGCAGATGCTGGATGTCAGAGAGACAACGAGAGAGAGAGAGGAGAACCTCGGTAACCAGCGAGGAGGAGGATGGGATGATGCCATGGCCCAACCAACAAAGCGCCACAGCATTGTTTGCTTCATCGGGTTTCGACGGCTTTCACAACTATTTCAACTATCGCCATCGTCGTCGTCGCCATAATCACAGCCACAATCTTCAGCGAGTCGGTGTTGAAGCACGTCCAGACCACTGTCTCAACGCACTTCCAAGCAGTGCACGCCTGAAGAGCTGCGACTACAACTACGCTGGAACAGTGGAAGATCCACGAAGATGACTGTGCCAACAGCGAAAGTTGCATCGGCGAAATCCTTCGACTATGTGATCGTCGGGGGTGGTCCTTCATCCATGGGCCTGCTGTATGGCATGCTGGAACCGTACGCCGGAACGTCCAAGGTACCACCCTTCAAGGTCGCCGTTGTGGAACGAGGGGCCATGAGAACGCCACAGGAGCATCGATCGACGCAGCGTGCCACGACGTGGCCTGCCGCATGCAACACCCCGCACTCAGTTCTTTCCCCCAGCACACCATCGCCACCGCACTATCCTGCACAGCACATCGTGGATACCTTCCATGGGCATCTATCCAACATATGCCTTGGGCAGGGCCTCGGCGGGTCAACCAACATCAATGCCGCGCTGACCGCTCCTCCCAGGCCCTCCGATGTTGAGCATTGGGCCGGATCCTGGACGGCGGACATGATGCAGGGCAGCAAGCATCTCCTATCCACCATGACCAACAACAACTGCATTCATCAAGGCAAGGCCAATGATGAAGCCTACTTTGGCTGCGCGGTCTTCAAGGATAAGGCCTTCGATACGTACACAGACATCATGTACGCCTGCGCCAAGCAAGACGACGGCCAGTTCCAGCGTCGCAACTACTACCAGGCGTTGATCCAACCCTTGCTGGATGCCAACCCCCACCTCAAACCGCACGTCCAGTGGTTCCTCCGCACTGAAGCGCAGCGCATCGTTGTGAACACTGATGGCGATGACAAGCAGGTCGAATCGCTCGAGTGCTGCACGACAGAGAAGAACGGAGACAAGCACAGCTTCAGCCTTGCGGTCAAGGAAGAGCTCATCCTGTGCGCAGGCGCATTCGAGAGCCCGGCTCTGTTGCTGGTTTCCGGCATGGGCCAAACAATCCGTGGCATCGGCACCAACCTGCAAGATCAGGCACTCGTTCCGTACATCTTCTCACTGTCAGAAAAGAAGAAGTCGCCGTTCGTATCGCCCAATGGCATAATCGCAATGGGTCGTATCGCTCTGGGCGGCGAGAAGGATTGTGTGGTGATGATCGCGGATGGTAGCGCCGTCAGTCACACCATGGCCTTCGGGATCTTCAACCTGCTCCGCGTTGTCGTCCCGTTGCCAGGGCCTGCAAAGGCGATCATCGAGGGGTTCCTCGAGCTCCTCGCTCATGTCATGTACGGAATCATGTACGTGGCGCTAGAGTACTCGCCGCTGGGTTATTTGGTGAACCGGTATGTCACAACAGCCATCATCTGTCACCTCTACCCCAAGTCGAAGGGATCCCTCAACGTGGAGCGGCTCGACCCGGAGCAGAATGGACCACTGCGACGTCGCGATGTCAAGATCAACGCCCACGTCGGTTACTTGGAGGATGAACGCGACATCGATGCATTGTGGGAAGCATCCAAGATGTGTCGCAAGTCTGCAAACGATAATGGATGCACCGATCTTTCCAGCAAGACACTCGAAAGCCGATCGGTGTTCGGCGACAACGCACGCAGTTCCGGGTCGCAATACTACCACTACTCCGGAACCTGCCGCATGCGCAAAGCAAGAGAGAATGACGATGGAGACTGGGTGGTTGGTGAAGATCTGCGGTTGCGCGATCATTCCGGCATTCGCGTCTGCGACGCATCGACCTTTTCGCGTTGCATCTCAGTGCCACCGTCATTGACTTGCGCGACCTTGGGATACACATTCGGCCGCCGTTTGTTGAAGGGCAACGAGGAAGAAGGAAATTGAAGCAGAGAGCACATAGGCTGTCGTAGAGTGGAGCGGAGGAATCGAATTTCATTGTGAAACAAAAAAAGAGCCGAAGGAAGAACAAGGTGTCGCCATGGTGGACTACGAACACGCGATGGTAGGCGAGTACGAGTACGTGTTGGTCATCGAGAGGCTCTGCTTGTTACGTTCCGGTGTTGGCCTGTCAGCATCCTCGTTAACGTACCACACATAGTGGCGGCAGCACGAGGGGCCAGAACATCTCATTTTCCAAATGAAATTGCTTGCCTCCGCAACCCAAATTTTTGGACGAGTGCGGCGGTTCTCGACTGTGAATCGCTTCCAACAACGAAAACTCCCCGTAAGGACCCACATTTAGGATGCTTCCTCTTCTTCGTTCGTCTTGTCTGGGTCCTCTTTGGCTTTGTCTGGGAACATCATTTTCAGCATACGGAGCGCTGGTGGTCCTTTGCCTGTGACATCATACACCTTCTTCAGCATGCATCCCAGGGTGGCACCTGGAAACAGGATGGCGACCGTCAGCACTTCGCTCATAAATTTTCGGAATCTATTGGGCTCGTTGCTAGGGACGTAGACCATGAACAACAACCGGCTTTGCAACCTCGATGGCCCCCTCCACTTGAGCGCAAAGGAAAAGGATAGGATCGTTACCAAATTGAACTTGGCAATGTGCCGTTGCCAGTTCGCAACGGTTTGGATGGGATGATTCTCCAAAAACTCCCGATAGCACGGTCGCAGCCCCAGCTCGTTGGCGCCCTTCTTGAGTATATCCATGTACCGCTGCGATGGGCACGGATCGTACGATAACCGCACATGCTCACGCGCTCGCAAGGCGATGGCCTTAACGGGCCGATCGGGCCGCGTGTAGGGATGCACCTCAACGACGATCTCGTCGTATCCTTGCTGGGCTGCGCCAGTGACACCTTCCGACTGGGCGATGCGTTCGTAGTTCTCGGGCGTCACCTTGACCAAGGCACCGTGACATTCGTCGTTCTTGTACTTCAGCAGCGGGCTGGCACTGGAATCGGTCGGTTCCAAGGATCCCATGCCAGGTTCCAACGGCGGGAAGCCCCGCATATTGAATGCCAGACGGTGGTTGCGTGCGACGCCGGCCTCCATCGCGAGGATGTCAATTTTCGTGCCGTTGATCCCGCGGTTCTCGAGCTTTTCGCGCAGCATGTTGGAGCCAAGTCCGAAGTAGTAGATCGGCTCGCCATTGTCGATGGCGTTCTGGATCAGATCGGGTCGCACCGGCGCCTTCAGAGGTCGATTGCGGAACAGCACCGCATTGGTTGGCGCCAGGAGCAACGCTGCGCACACGATCGTGTTGACAACTCCCAGCGCCGTCGATGATTGAGCGAGGGGCATCATGATGAGGGTGGTGATGCGCACGAATATGAGTATGGGTATGGGTATGAATAGGGCAAAGTCGTTGTTGTTGCTTCTCTCAACGACTGTTCCTCTGGAGTATGCACTTGTAGTCGTATGGTACGAGTATTGTGATCATTGTTCTGTGTGGAGGACGAGAATTGTGGCCTTCCCCCATTTTCTGTCTGTTTTTGTCCTCACCAGCTCAGACAAAACGCGTGGTTTCTTCGTTGTGGTTCAACCACCTCGCCGCTTGTCCGCTCCTTCTCCCGATGACGTCAGCCCAAGAAACTGAATCGAGTCTACTAAGGTGTAAGTTAGATGTCAACAGCACTACCGTAAGAGTGTGCCGGGCGCACTTGAGTATGGCATGCACATACATTCCATCTATTACATTATATTCTAATCATACTGGTAGCGTAGCGTGGTATTTGACATCCAACTTCTTGCCATGGAAGGGCTGGCCGTCTTCCCGCGATATTTCAAAGATGATGCCGTTGCCTTGGTAGGAGACGTACATGTATTTGCCGTTCGGCGACATGGCGAGGCCCGTGGTTTCGTCCGAATAGATGGGGCTTTCGAAGATGGTGTAGAAGTTACCAGTGTGGTCGCGGGCGTGGACACCGTTGTCGGAACCGCCTTCCTCGGTGAAGTACATCAGGTCGTCGGTGTTGCCAAGGATGCGGGCCATCTGGTCAGGCATGCCATCGAAGATGCCGGTCACGGTGGACTTCTTCGTGAAGGTCCCGTCATCCATGTTCAATGTCACGATCTCCTTGCGGCGTTTCACGACGAAGAACAGCTGGTCGTTGAACACATCGATGCCTTCCGATTCGGGGTAGTACAGCCGCGTGTTGGCTTCGGCCGCACGCAGATCGTCCGTCCATGTGAAGGTGCCAAACGTGGCTGCCTCATCCTGGGGATGCAGCATCAAGAAATCGATCGTGCCTGGTGCATGCAGCATCTTCCACGGGTCCACCTCCCAATCAATGTGATCCGGATCAGGCGTGTATCGCCGCAATGCACCCTTGTCCTGATCTTCCGTGGCAAAGAAGTACGGCTTCTGCTTGTCGCGGATGTCGTACGCAAAGGACTCCCAGAATCCGCCGCTGCTGCCCAAGGTCATGAGCTCCGCCGGTCGCACGCCGAAGGGATCCACCTGGTATATGAGACCACCGACCTTCTCCTCGCAGCTTACCCACGTGTTCCAAGGCGTGCGGCCTCCGGAGCAATTCATGGTCGTGCCGCTGAGGATGCGTCGATAGTCAATGATCTCTCCATCCTTGTTGAATGTGAATGCACCAACACCGCCTTTGCCAACGTCGCGGATTTCGGAGTTGCTCACATAGACCCAGCCACCTGGATTGTGGGGACGGGTGTCGGGGAACGTCGATGCACCGTCGGGACGGCTGTGGCAGACGTCGTCGGACTTTGTGCCATCGTGGTAGGTGACGTGCTTGTCCTTCGTGCCAATCACACGCACCTGCAGGCCGCGAGAGAGCAGCAGGTTGTTTTGGAAGTTGGTTAAGTTTCCTGGCATGTATGTCGCCTCGATGACTTCCTCCGATGGCTTTGCCGACGGTTCAACGGTTGGCTCCGATGTGGGGGGCGCGACTGGCTGTGCGGTGGGCTGTGCGGTGGGCTGTGCGGTGGGCTGTGCGACGGGCTGTGCGGTGGGCTGTGTGACAGGCTGTGCGGTGGGCTGTGCGGTGGGCTGTGTGACAGGCTGTGCGGTGGGCTGTGCGGTGGGCTGTGCGGTGGGCGGTGCGGTGGGCTGTGTGACGGGCTGTATCACAGGCTGTGTGACGGGTTGTGTGACGGGTTGTGGGGTGGGTTGCGTTGTTGACTCACTCGTCAGCTGAACCGTTGGGTTCGTTGTCAGGGGATCTGTTGTGTGTATTAGTAGAGTAGTATTGGATGGATGGATGGTTAGTTGAGATGTTGGGGCGAAGGTTGAACTCATTACACGTGGCAGTGATTGGTCGAATCGGTGCTGCAACGATAGATGCAACGTTGGATGCAAACTCGGTGATGCCCTTGCTGGTGATACCGATGCAGGAGGCCGTGTTGGAACCCCCCGTCAGAGCTTCCAATGGTGCCGACGATGGCATTCCGGATGGTATTTGTGTGCGCACAGACGCAGGCACAGCTTTGTCATCAAAGTCAAAAGGCATCTGCAATGGTTCCGGTGGATTTGCATTCACATTCATGCCCTTCGCCGACTCGTTCTGCCCAACAGTATTCCATGACTCACCACTTGATTCGCTGTCTCCCGACTTGCCGCTGGAATCGCTTGTGGACTCTCCGCTTGTGGTACTGCTGACTTGGGCACCTTGGGTGAGCGTCACAGCACCAAAGATGACAGCCGCGAGCGAGATTACCACGATGACCGACCCAACACCAATGAGCATATTCCTCTTGCGCACCGCGGTAACACGGGCACCAGAACTGGAGGCTTTGGCAACCGAAGCTCTTGCGCGCTCCCGTGATGGCGCCTTCGGACTTGATGGTGGGCTGTGCGTGTAGGAAAGGTTGGTGTAGTTCATCCTGCTTGATTGGATTTCTGTTTCTTGGCTATCCAAATGTTCTTCTTCTGTACTACAGTGTTGTATTGTAGGTTGTTGTCGCTCGCACTTGTGCTACACTCGTGGACTCTGCTGATGTTCCACTCTGTTGTGCGAATGCCCTGAGAAACTGTTGGTTTCTTTCCTCTCTTGGTTTTGTGGCGACTTGAGGCGACGAGATGTGTCGCTTTCTTCTGCTCTTTGACACAAGCACGAGCTGTGGCACCAACTGTCATTCTCATTGGCAATGCGTTTGTTGGAGTACCTCGCAGGATCATAACTCTCTCCGTTTCTCTCTCTCTCTCTCTCTCTCTCTCTCTCTCTAATGACAGAGAGCAACGGCGGAGTCTTGCACAGTCCACCAGAAGCCATCAACATGGACACACACACACCCAACACGCGGAACACGAAACAGATCTCGTGTCGTGCATCCGATGTTCATGTGAGCCCAGATTTGAAATTTGCCATTTTGTGTGTTCAAACTCTGTGAGCCAATCAGAGGCGTCTAACGGCATTCTCGCCGTTGTTTGCGCTCCTTCTCATCAGATATCCCTAATGAGATTTTGGGCCCCCGATGTGACAAATTTGGCACTTCACATTGATGTGACAAATTTGGATCGATGTGCCACATTTGTCACATCCTGTGTGTTCCCATCGGCCAGCTGAGGTGGTACTGATAATGTGTTTTCGACTTCCACACAGCGTTATCGTGGAGAGGCGCTTTTGTGCCCTCAAAAGTCTTGATTGTTGTTTCTCCAGGATTGGCGTTTGTGCTTCTGTTGGTTTCCGACGACGGTGAGACTATTCGATGCTTCACAGAACTTGTTTCAGTGCTATTTCCAAGCGAAGTCTGTGATCTTTATCCAATCATTGTCTTTCAACAGTGTCTATGCACGAAGCGTTCCGGTTTGTTGATAAATAATTCATTTATGGGGTATGTCCTTAGGGTTCTGAATTCCTTATGTGGCCTTGTTTGCAGCCGAAATTGCCTGCGCCAGAAGGTTCCAGTTAAACAATGAGAGAAGCCACCACACTGGAGGACCATGTTGGTCTGGCATGCGATCTCACCACCTACACGTGGAGGCCAAATAGAGCTGTTGATGCGAACCCAAAAGAAGTGACAAATTTGGCACATGTGCCAAATTTGTCAGCAAAAAACTCATTAGGGATATCCACGTCTCAATGTCAACGAAAATGTCCAAACGCGGCACTATGCATCAAGTATAGAGAGAGGAGAGGAAGTTGAACTGGTTGTTGTCGTACGCCTGCCCAACTCTTTCCTCTGTCCTCGCCAACATCCAATCTGTACAAATCGATACTCTGTGCATCCGGATTGCATGTGCAGTATCGTACGTACATGCATTCTAGTATATTATTCATATCAACGCCACAAGTACGAGCAGGCCAAATGCCTTGCGTGGCATCGATTCTCTCTCTCTCCATCTGTCCCCTCGATCTCACCGTCTGCTCCTGAGACGTCTTCATATAATACTTTCCATCAATCAAAATAGTGCTTGACTTGCTTCCACGTATTCTCGTTGGCGACGGTCTTGATCATGCGACGGATGGGTGCGATAAGATCGTCGTTGTAGAAGGTATCATAGTCCGGTCGCTGTCTGAATCCCAACCGTATCCCTGTGGAATCGAGCTCCAGAAAGTCCACGATCTTGTCCACGGTTCGGTTGCAGTCCGTGCTGTAATCTTCGTAATGCACCGTCAGTATGGGAACATCATGGTAGTTCTCGCGAATAAACTCGATGGACTCGAAGGCCAAGTTGTGCCACTGCGTCCATTTGAAGAATTCCGTGTGGCACGGCACGTCCTTGATCAGGTCGTAGTTGATGGGAGAGGCGGACTTGGAGAAGTAGGCCGTCTCCCGGCCAACGTACCGCGAATCGATGTCATCGCACCAGGCACGGAATCCTGCCGCATCCTGATCGTGCTTCTCCGTGAACGCGCGGATCTCGGGCCAGCGCGATGCTGCTCGATTGCGATAATCTAGATGGAATCGAGCGATGGCATTGTGCATGGGATTGCGGATGAGATGGATGGCCTTGTGCACTCGGCTGGGCGGGTACTCCGTGCTGATGCGACGCCACTTGTTACCATTGGACGATCCGAACACCTTGCGTCGGGACCCCGTGGCGCAGCGTCTCAGGAATGTTTCTGTAGTCTCAACGTAATCATGCGGCGCACAGTCCACACAGCGCGATCCGCAATGCGTCTTGGTCAGGACGTACTTGTCCGGCAACGGACGGGGCGTGCCGACCATGCCAGAAAGACCCGTCCAGTACGGCCCCTCGGGGCGGCGCGGGTAGACGGAGATCGTGTCGCCCATTTCTGGCTTCGTCACCTCATCGCCGTAATTGGTCGCCACCGCCCGTTCCGACAAATACGAAGTGCTGACCATGGTGAAACTGGTCCCGGAGTTGGGAAAGCTCATCAGCCACGCGAGCTTCGGCGTGAATTCATCGTGTGGTGTCAGCGCGAACATGCGCTTGGCCTGTCTTCTCAGTTCAATGTAGGGATACACGGTGGTCTCGTTGCTGGGTATCATGCTGGATTGGGCTAGCGACCGCAGGGTGGCATCCACGTTGGCACCATTGAAAATCACGTAACAGCAAGCGCAGACGGTGAGCACAAGCATCAGCGTCTTCGCTCTGTCCTGAGACGACAGCAAGCGAGCAGGCTCTGTGCTGGGCAGCGTCATGCGTTGCGAAGCCTTCATGATGGTCGTGCCGATCGTCGCGATCTTTGCCGTCGTTGTGCCTTTGCCCAATGCAATAATGAACTGCTCTTCGTTGCAGTGAGTGAGTGTGTGTGTGTGTGTGCACTTTGCGTCTTCCCTGCTGTGTTGATTCGTTTTATGATAGAGTATGTACGAGCATGTGCAAGTAAGTACTGCACTCTACTCTCCAAGTATTGCTGGTCGGCTGGGATTTTGGAGGAGACTTTCGGCCGTGCTGAACATTAACGATGCCAAGCGAAGTACTCTCCTCCACTCTTCTCGACTCGGCTCTAATTGCGTATTCTGCTGGAACGATCCTCGGAGCGTGGCGTGATGATCGCTTCCAACGAGAATCGTGGCATCGTCGTCGCAGTCGTTGTGTTTGAATGTATAATAGTATTAGACTTGTATTCGTATAGCACTGCGATGCAATCTTTCCTGATGCACGGTTGTGCGTACCATACTCTGTGAGTTGGTATTGTTCCTCTGTCTCTTCTTGGTTGACACGTTCACATTTTGCTGTCACAAACACCGCATCTTGTTTTCCTTGTCCACGTTCTTCAGTTGTGTTGCGAGCGAAAACGCACGATCGCCACTCGCAAAAAAGTGATCAACGGATACATTAACCGTTTTTTAACGTGTGCATGCCAATACCTTGCCCATTGTATGTCACATGAAGCTAGAGAGAATCTGGGTGATGAAAACTGGAACGATGATCTTGAGCGCAGCGAGCATTACTCCACTTCACTCTACTCTGCGCCATGAAATGAAGGTGGAAAGACGATCGGGATGTAATCCTCGCGCCGGGCACAGTTTCCATGCGTCCAAGATCGTATCTTCACCATCTCATCGTCGCCGTCGTCACTGTTGCTATTGTTGTGATGCCTGTTTGTCTGGTTTGTAGATCGATGTTGCTTCGCCTGATATTCATCGACAGACCCCTGAGTCCAGCCATGCTCCAGATCATGACGTATGCTGTGCCACGCACGATGCAGCTGGATGCACAAGGGTATGTGTTGGTTCAGCATGCATTCCCACGGCTTCTGGCAGATCGTGAAGTGGGCGGTGTAAATCTCCGCAATAGACTTCTGCTGGCAGTCTTCGCAGTCCTTCTCCAAGGTGCGGCAAACGTTGGATTCCGGATGCCGTGGTTCGTCGACCATGTTGTTGTATGTGCATCGGTTCAGCTCCAGCGCTCGTTCGGATGCGAACAGACCGTAGTAGTACGGCAAGAAGCCTTGAATCGTTGCGGCTCCGTAGTAGCCTCCGTACTGGTGCTCCTTACCACCCCAGCCGTGCCTTTGGGTGAAGTTTCCACCCAGTTTAATGAGCCGGATCATGAGATCGAAGTCGGTTTGGTTCGGTTTCAGGATCAGGAAGCCGCCCTGCACTCCCACCTGATGCGGCTTGCGATGCGGAGGATCCACGGAATTGTAGTCTCGCGTGAACAAGAAATCGATCTTCCTGGGCAATGACGATGCGTTAGCGGATGGCCACATGGGCTGCACGGTCGCCTTGTCATCGCGTGTGTTGGACGAGAATGGCAGCGATGAAAATAGCGGCGGCTGTGGCGATGGGTCCAACATCGCGTCGAACAGGTGATCCAGCGGTTTCAAGAGGATTACGTCCAAGTCGCAATGCATGACGATGGGATACTCGTGCAGCGTGTACGAATATAGCTTCATGAATTCCTTGATGCCGCAACAACCGCCGTGGACGACTCGTCTCAGTTGCTGATTCTGAAGTTCTGCGACATTCATGGGGGTGTGCCGTATCTGGACATCATAACCGATCCATTTCAGCTTGTCGGCGCATTCCGATGCATCGGGATGAAGGAATGCCACCATCCGAAATCCGTACTTGGTCGAATGGTTGGCCGCCAAGCGTATTGAATTGCGCAGAACCGCAGCGCTGTCGAAGATGGTCGTCGCCTTGGATTGGCACGAAGTGACGGAGATTGCGTACGCCACCGTGATATTGTTGGCACCATCCTGTGGAACCGATGGTGCCCATGTCGTCGTCACTGTTGACGACGAAAGCATCTCATCGGAAGTCCTGTTTGCGTTGCGAAGGCTGTCCGCATTGGCATGCTCCATTTCATGATGTGATATCGTCTCGGGAACCAGCAATGCGCGAGAGACTTTCACATCAAGAAACACGTTCCACAGCACAACCACGGAAACAGCGGCCAGAAAGAGAGTCCTTCGCGCCGTTCCCCTTCGTAATGAAATGCCGACGTCCATGGTCCTGCTCACACTCTCACCATCTCCCATGCTTTGATTTTGCACGGGTCGCGTCATTTCGGCTGCGAACGAGTTGATGGCGATCTGCTTTGTGTAATACGAGAATGGCCGCCTTCGATCTCGCTCTATGATTGCGGATGAATGTGGGTGTGGTGGATGTTGTGGATGCTGTGGATGCTGTGAGGTACGAATTGGAACACTCGTGCAACGAAGACTGATTGTTGGCCGTTGGATTTGTTCTTCATCTCTTGTCGGCGAAAGTGGAGTACCTTTTTGTAAAAGATGGCTTTGCGAAAATACGACAATAGCATTCTGAATACTGAGGTGAACAACAGACAATTTTGTGCCGCCGCTTGTATTTTTCCTACTGGAGTATTTACAATTACGCTAAACCGTTGATACACGTCTGAAGCTCGCCTTCTCTTCCCCAATGCTTGTACTTGCCACGCCGAAACAAGACTATCTGCGCTCGTGCTCACACTTTCCACACTCTACGGCTATTCCATTCCGTCGATGATCCCATCGACAGCATTCTCACACTTCCATCTCCTCTTCATCGTCCTATTGTGGCTCGACTTCACCCTTCCAGAAATCGACATACGACCTCAGCGCCTCATCGTACGGCGTTGCCTTCATGCCGAACGTATCGATGAAGTCGGAGTCGTCGACGGTGTAGTCCTTCGTCCAGATGGGCAACATCTCGAGGATCTCTCCCATGATCCCGACGAAGGGTGAGAGCATCCAGATGAATCGCTTGGAGTATGTGGTCACCAAGATTTTCTTGGCGCGCTTCCTTCCTGACTTCCCGTTCTGTGCCTGCACGATCTGGCCAACATCCTGCGCGATGTCCGTCATCGATTTGCCATGGATGGTGTGCGGGCAGATCCATTTGCGACCGTACGCGTCGTCATTGATGCTCGCGACGTAAAGCGCGCGGGCGAAGTCTGGGACGAAGCAAAAGTCGTGGACGACGGTGGACGATCCAACTGCCATGGGCTTCTGCCCTTTGGTGATGGCGCCGACGAAAGTCTCTCCCATGAAGCCGCTGGCCGTGACGTATCGACCGAAAAAGTCGGCGCCTCCGACGATCACCATGCGCTTGTCATCCAATCGGGGTTGGAATTGCTTCCACATCGCTGCCCTTGTTCCTGGCTTGGATGGTCGCGAGGTTGGCTGCACGCAAAGCGCAGGATCCTTGCTGGGGGAGATGTTGCCGCTGCCGTAGGCGTAGAGGTTGTCGCAAAAGACGAGTTTTTGGTGCAGTTGCTGGTTGGATCCGGCGAGGAGGTTGTCCGCGATGATTGGCCAGTGCTTAGACCAGTACTTGGCCTCGTATCTGTTGAAGCCGATGCATGAGTACACGATATCGGCATCCTTCGACAGCGCGAGGACCGACTCTCGGTTGTTGGGATCGCCTTGGAGGACCTGGACGGAAGGCAGATGCGAGAAGATCTTCGTCTCTGCATTGCGAGAAACAGCCAGGACAGTCCAGCTGGGTTGTTCTGCAACGACGATATCCACCAGGTGTCGTCCAACGGCTCCCGTGGCACCGAAAATGATGGCTGTCTTGTTGTCGTTGCTTCTTTTGTTGGATGGCGTCATGGTGATTGTTGCTGTGGCTGTTTCTGTAATTGTGGTGTTGTGGTTGGTGTTGTGGTTCTTTTGAAAATTGTGAGAGTGAGGATGACGATTGGGACGCCAGGATTCTCAAACCACGATGTTATCGTTGTGTTCCATGATACGTTGCTCCTCCTCCTCCTCCTCCTCCTCTGTCTGATAATCATGTCGTAATGTTTGTGATGGTGGTCTTCCTGGTACTTCCTGGTCTTGTTCCATGATCATCAACACCGACTATTTTTCTGCAATCCAGGGGCGGATCGAGATTCGGGTGGCCGAGTTGTGACGAAGATCACCGTCGAATGGCAACCGCCCCTTGGCACCTTTTTGTGGTCGGAAAGGTGCAGCGGGAATCCTTGAGGGGCGGTTCACCTTTTCCACCATGGTATTCCGCCAGCCAACAAGAACAGACTGTGGATGTCAAGACAAGGCGAAGCGTCGGCATCATGCCATGCTTTCATCTCCTTCTTGCCTTGTTCTTGCAATCCCACTGCGTACATCTTCAGTATTCATCATGTTCAACTGGCCTACGAGTGCCAGCATGATTACGAGCAATGGATCTATTCTGGCTCAACATGAAGGGCAGGACATGTCCAACTCAGCAAAATGATTAACCACACCAACAACTACTCTACGAGAAGAGAGGGACCAGCAATGCATTGACAGAATCAAGTAATAGTAGTCGTCACAATGATATTATCGACCTGAGGTCCATGGCTGTTGTGGATGGTTCAGTTAGGATTGAGGAACGATGGTTTGAGACGGATGAAGGAGTACTCCAGACATGATCCTCTGCACCATGGATTGGGTTCCTTCGAGAACATGATGAGATTATTCTGAGCAAAAGAATCGAAGAAGTTGACCAGCACCTTGGTTTGTCTTGTCACGCGCGGTTCTGCTTGCGCGTTCGGGGCCTTGGCGTCTTCATCGCGGAGTGGTGGTGGGGAGTGGATCTCGATCAGAATCTGCCTAATCTTCTCGTACTTGGTGAAGTCTTCGTAGGAGATGTACTCGCAACGCTCGCAGTCGATCTTGAAGAGATCGATGACTCGGTCCTCGTGTCCCAACCGTTTGATGATCTCGAACAGATCGGTGAACATGTGAGCCTTGCCGGCTGGGAGGTCGGCGTCTTGGGTCTTGGATCCCTTGTATCCCCACTGATGGAAGTGGATGTTCCTCTCAGCGTTCTCCTTGCGCTCGAAGTCACCTGAAAAATCGAACACGTGGATTTCGCACGCCTCCCTGCCAAGCTGTGCTTGAATGGCATCCTCGAAGAGGTAGTTCCCATTGCTTCCGATGGAGTAGACGAGGCAGCCGTACTTCGATGCATCGTACTCAGCTGTGGCTACAGCAGCAGCAGTAGACGATGGTGATTCGCCGCCGTCGTCAGCGTTGATGGAAATGTGCTTGCCACTTGCTACATCCGCCTTCCAACGATCCTGACCGATGTCCTTGAGACGATCCAGGTTGCAAGTCCATTTGGGGCCATCTCCCAACCCGCCGATTCGTTTGCTGTACGGGCATGCAAAGTAGGGGTCGTAGTTGACGAAGAACCAGAAGGACTGTCCTTGGGGGAGCAATCGAGCTGGATCGTCCGGGTACTGGTGGAAGCCAAAGCTTCGAGCCCAGGACTGTGCTTGTTTCCATTTGTCATTGGGGATGCCATCCAGCACGCCGTAGGACTCATCGTACGCCAACTTGAAATCCTGCTCGAGGTCATCCTTGGGCTTGCACTCCGTATTGCTTGCAGCGGATATGCCATATCCTACGAAACTCACCGGGGTGGTTTTGATGCGGGCCAAGAGCTGGGCGACGGATAGCACGGCCCCGATCGCCAGAATAACCCTCCCGCAGGAATAGCTTCTCGTTGATGCCTGCTGCTTCTGCTTCTGCTTGGGATTCATCTTTGTGCCTTCGTGGATGTACTAGTCCAGGTATCACGTGTACTATATGGATTACTGACGGCAACGGCGACAACGACGGCAATGATAGTGGCAGTTGGTGATCTTCCGACACTTCTCCGTCAGCTCAACTCGACTCAGCCAGGCTTGGTGTGGGCGTTCCCTCCGGCTGGTGTTTGTGGGTGAACTGAGAGGCGACGTTTGGCCTTGTGCTGCGATGAAAGATTTGTCGTGTTGTGTCGTTGTGCTTCTGTGTTCGTGTGTGCCTGTTTTGCACGTGATGTCCGCTGCGTTTCGTCCCGTTCTGTGTTCCTTGTGGTGTTGCTGTGTGTTCTCGTTTTGCTGTTGTGGCTTTCGCAGGGGTTCGAGTGGCTCTTTTTGGCGTGGCCGGCGACTCCAGCCAATCAAATGTCTTAGACTCTATCACTGGCACGAGCAAGCCATCCCATTGAAGGGTGCATTGGAGGGGTTCGAGTGGCTATTTTTTGGCGTGGCCGGCGACTCCAGCCAATCAAATGGCTTATATTTTATCACTGGCACGAGCAAGCCATCCCATTGAAGGGTGAATTGAGGGGAGTTTGGGTCATTTCTCCCGAGCTTTGTTGCGCTTGGAGTTCTCATTTGGAACCGTGTGACGCAGATGATCTGTTCCGTGCCGGATCGATTCTTGTTGCGAGTGCTGACAGAGGCGGTGGGATTGGGTGGTTGGTTTCGCACCAGGATTTGCACAACTTTTGAGGAAATTCACGAACCAGCCCTTTTGGAGTGCCGATTTCCACCAACCAGCCTGTTTTTTAATTACTTAGTGGCGCAACACGTCCGAATGTCCACGCGACGTCCCATGGACACAATGGTTTCGTATCGGCCTCCAAGGCTAGGAGGTTGCGGTATTGTTGGGATATCGCACCGTATTTCGGACATTATGCCGTATTGTCCGATTTTGAATACACATTGATCGTACTTTAGTTAACAGTTGTGCGAATATCGGACATTGTAAAATAGCACGTTGTCCAACGTTGGTCCTACATCATGTTCGTTTGTCCGTTCAATGAATATCAGTTTATGCCGAGACTCCTGGTTTCGAACTGCTGACCAAAGTAGGATGTGTTTCATGATTTCCACCACGACATCAACAACACCATCATCATCCGACGTGTCGATTGATAGGAGTTCTCTGTGTGGCCAACCACACCATGTCTGAGGGAACGCACATCGCCACCGCACCAATGATTGCGTAGATTGATGCTGTGCCAGAATCCATCGAGCAAGCAAATCAAGTGAAACGCAAAACGTCATACAATCGGACCGTGGTTTTGCCGGACCAAAAATGTCTTTACACAACACAGAGGAAATGTCAAGTCATACCGTGCCCACACAATGCTTGTATCATTCTTGAGTGAACCACGCAGGAGCCATTGCATCAGTGGTAGGGGGAATGTCACTGTGACCGCCACAGCGCCATCACCTGCGGAAGCGGAGTTGTCCACGTAAACAGGTGGCAACAACACAGGCGAACGGAGCATCTTGTGCGACTGAGGACCGCAATGCACACAACAGGAGTCGCGAGGGCGCCAGTGCACTGTCGTGTTCATCGCGGTGTCTCGTAGCATCAGTGTCATCCGGTACTATCATTTCACCAGAATACTATTAATCGTGTCTAGAGTACAGCGTTGTTGGAGAGAGGAGTGCTGCTCGTGGTCGTTCGCAGTCGTACCGCAAATGTAGTTGCCTGGTGATTCATCTGTTGGTAATCAATGTTGCTTGTGATGTTGTGGATGATAGATCTTCCTCGAATCCCATTTCTGGTGTTGGTTTGATAGCGCCCAGTTCGTTGACACGTGCGCAGTTCAGGTCTTCCTGAGCAACCCCCGTTCTGCGCCGAAATGACGTGCGCAAACAGGGGTCGCCCACCACTGCTGACCTATGACTATTGACAGAAAACAAAAAAACAAATGGTCGTAAAGATAAAGCACTTTTACTTCTGTTGGTTTGCCGTGACTGCCGTCGAATGTCAAACCGCAAGAGAATGCCAGATTACGCTCAAACTTGTGTGTGGCGAATCCTCCGCTGCGGTGGTGGCGAGACGTGAATGGTTAATTGTTGTGCTTGCTTGGTGTGGAACAGAACGGACATGTCTCACGCAAGGACAACTCGTTTGCTACTGTGAGGATGATGAACATCGCTGCTTCGTTGATGTTGTGTATGCAGGCATGTTTCCGCACTAGACAGACACAAGTGCGTTGTTGTGGCAAACAGTCACGTCGCTATGAGGTCCAGTCGACGTCGTACGACGTTGGTCGGACCAGCATGCACAGCAAGCTGATCAACATCCGACGTCAGTATGCAATCAGCCGACAAACATCATACATTGGTATGATGTATGTCTGACATGTGAATGACGTAATTGACATTTTTGCTAGGAGTAAGGCTAGTCACACCAATTTAGACACCCCCTGTAGAGATAACTATAATATTAATGGCAACAAAAGTTCCATTACGTGATAGGGGAGGCCTCCTTTGGTCATTCTATGTGTCTAGTTGCGAACTAATCATTCTGAGTGATCGCAGAGGGGGGTGGCAAGTTGCGCCTTCGAAACATGGAAAAAACCTGCCGCCGCAATGTCATACTTTACGGTAACATTGGTCTTACATTGGTCAAACATTGATCGGACATCAGATGACGTAGGCTGGTTGTTGAGATGACATGATCCGACGGAGGTACGACTTTGGTCGGATGTTGCAACGACATCGTCTTCCCCACGCAGTGTGTTGGAAAGGCGCGGTACACCAACATCACACACATCCAAGAAACACGAAGCAGCAGACAGCCAGTATCCAACAACGCGTGCGTGAACTTGACACTGGTTCGATGGTAACGGACAGAAGTGGTGGTCGCTGTGCGAACTTCTGTTGGCAAAGAATGACCGTCTTTCTGTACATTGACGTACGAAGTTGGAATTTTGTTCGCAGATGTACGACTACGAGACATTTATCATGGTCACAACAGGCGCTTGTGACAACAATTATTTCCATTGCGCGTATCTCCGCTATCATCAATGCCCACACACAATGACCATGAGCAAGGAACAAAACATGTGACATTTCTGCTTTGACAGCACTACAATGTGGTGCGCTTGCGTTGTGTGTTACGTGTGATGTGGTGTGTGTTAGCAACAAGACCTGTTCAGACGCCCTTTCTCATGTGGTCATGTAGTCATGTTGTCATGCAATCTAACATCGGCAATGTCGAAGCCACAGGGAATCCACGAACATGTATTGCGCCAATGAATCGGTGACTTCCGCGAACTGTTGCGACCACAGCCAGCTATTATACGTGACAAAAGGGGTATCGGGATAGAGAGGAACCAGCTGTGCTTCGTGTATCTTGTGATTTTGAATACAATGCATCACTGGGTGCATGCAGCAAGGATATTGCATTTCTGTCATGGCATCTCTCTCCATTGTATGTAGTATGGAGAGTCTGGTATCTCGTCCGCGCGGCAACAAAGAGAAAACGTGCAGAGAATATCCGTGACAAACATCCGAAATGGCTCACTTGTCAAATGTCAGAGAGCAAATGCAGCACAAGTTGTTCCATATATAGTAGATTCAATACCATGATCAATGTTGACCGATCCGGGTGGTGCCTTACATGTCCAGCATTCGAAGATAGAACTCTGATTGTAAACATCTTCAACGCTATCAATATCATGAATCGCATAGGTGTCTCGATTACTTGTTTCCGACGAATAGCCAACCTTAAAGCAGGCATCTCACAATGACTGGCGTGCTTGTTATTCCATTCAACGATGTCAATTGTTGGAAGAAGTGTGAATGTAGCAACGAGAAGGAGGCCATTGATGCTCTTTGCCATCAAGTATACTCACAATAAGCAGTTCAGGTTATTTTATGGTGGAGGAACATGCGATGGAAGTATGATCTTAACTTGGAACAGTGCAACCAAGTGTGTGCCTAAGTACGATGTACACTATTGTGCCAATCAAACTCAGGACTGCGTTTTCAGAAGTCTAACATTGGGTAGACTTTGGGTAGACTTTGGTCGTCTGTCGTGCATACGTCGGATTTTTGTGCGCACCGAAGTCTGCGGTGCGATTTCCAACAATACCGCAACCTCCTAGTAGATAAATGTAGAACGCCAACACCACACGCGAAAAAGTACAAACCACATCATACATGTCCGTAATACTCTTAATAGAATGCAGGGAAACAGTCCATCCGGATATATGACATCCAATGAAGAGAATTAATGCCTACGTTAGTCATAGATATGCGCGTCATCTATCCGTTTGCTCCAATTCTTTGCGTCGCGGATCCTGTGCTGACCAAATGCATCATACGAAAGGATAAACTATATATTCAAACAGGAGCAGCGCATCGAGAGCATTCCAATAGGTGTAATACCAGCTTGCAAGTGAATGGATCCATCTAGAAGGTGTTGCAGAATATACGAGATCAAATCATGTGATCCTGGATGGTGACTGTGCGGTGTGGAGGAGTGTAACCAAACCTGCATATGAAAGATCCAACAAATGCAATTCTACCAATGTCAACATAACGATGGCGCTTCAATGTGCATGGGGGTGGCCTGAGATGATCTGGATCCTTCTGGAAGGAGCGCTGGTACCCAAATCTATGAATCTCGTGGTACTGAGCCGTACACATCAAACTGTACCGTATCTCGGACATATGTGCATAGAAAATGTCAATCGCAATCGAATCCAACCCGGCGCCCACTCACAACACACTCCAAAGGATACAGCCACGAAGTTTGAGGTCTCCAATCCGTCTGGAAGGTAGTCAAATCTGGATAGGGATATTGTGTGCTGCTGTGAGTGGCACCACTGTGAGATACGGTACGCGGCGTACAGAAACTCGGACATATGTGCATAGAAAATGTCAATCTCAGTGAAATCCAACCCGGCGGGCACGTACAACACACTCCAAAGTACCTGGTCACGAAGCATGAGGTCTCCAATCCATCTGGAAGGCATCCACATCTGAGAATCTAAATTTCGCGTGGTGTTGTGGGTGGTAGTACTACGAGCTACGCACCATTCTGTGCAGTAGATTGTCAAAATGTGCCTATAAATGTCAACCACAATCAAATCCGACCCAGCGGACACGTACAACACACCCCAAAGTACCTGGTCACGAAATATGAGGTCCTAGATCCATCTGGAAGGCATCCATATCTGAGAATCTAGATTTCGAGTGGTTCTGTGGGTGGCAGTACGATGACCTACGCACAATTCTGTGCAGTAGATTGCCCATATGTGCCTATAAATGTCAACCACAATCAAATCCAACCCCGCGGGCACGTACAACACACCCCAAAGTACCTGGTCACGAAGTATGAGGTCCTAGATCCATCTGGAAGGCATCCATATCTGGGAATCTAGATTTCGAGTGGTGTTGTGGGTGGTAGTACTGTGAGCTACGCACGATACTGTGCAGTAGATTGCCCATATGTGCCTGTAAATGTCAACCACAATCAAATCCGACCCAGCGGACACGTACAACACACCCCAAAGTACCTGGTCACGAAGTATGAGGTCTCCAATCCATCTGGAAGGTAGTCAAATCTGAGAATCTAAATTTCGAGTGGTGTTGTGGGTGGTAGTACTACGAGCTACGCACCATTCTGTGCAGTAGATTGTCAAAATGTGCCTATAAATGTCAACCTCAATGAAATCCAACCTGGCGGGCACGTACAACACACCCCAAAGTACCTGGTCACGAAGTATGAGGTCCTAGATCCATCTGGAAGGCATCCATATCTGAGAATCTAGATTTCGAGTGGTTCTGTGGGTGGCAGTACGATGACCTACGCACAATTCTGTACAGTAGATTGCCCATATGTGCCTATAAATGTCAACCACAATCAAATCCAACCCCGCGGGCACGTACAACACACCCCAAAGTACCTGGTCACGAAGTATGAGGTCCTAGATCCATCTGGAAGGCATCCATATCTGAGAATCTAGATTTCGAGTGGTGTTGTGGGTGGTAGTACTGTGAGCTACGCACGATACTGTGCAGTAGATTGCCCATATGTGCCTATAAATGTCAACCTCAATGAAATCCAACCTGGCGGGAACTTACAACACACCCCAAAGTACCTGGTCACGAAGTATGAGGTCTCCAATCCATCTGGAAGGCATCCACATCTGAGAATCTAGATTTCGAGTGGTGTTGTGGGTGGTCGTACTGTGAGCTACGCACGATACTGTGCAGTAGATTGCCCATATGTGCATATAAATGTCAACCTCAATGAAATCCAACCCAGCGGGCACGTACAACACACCCCAAAGTACCTGGTCACGAAGTATGAGGTCTCCAATCGGTCAGGAATGTATCGGTGTGGAAGGCGTAGTCTAGCCTGATGCCAAGGTCACTCTGCGGCCTCACAAGGCACCGCTCGAAATCTAGATTCTCAGATATGGATGCCTTCCAGATGGATCTGGGACCTCATACTTCGTGACCAGACACTTTGGGGTGTGTTGTACGTGCCCGCCGGGTTGGATTTCATTGAGATTGACATTTACAGGCACCTATGGGCAATCTACTGTACACTATGGTGCGTAGCTCACAGTACTACCACCCACAGCACCACTCGAAATCTAGATTCTCAGATATGGATGCCTTCCAGATGGATCTAGGACCTCATACTTCGTGACCAGGTACTTTGGGGTGTGTTGTACGTGCCCGCGGGGTTGGATTTGATTGTGGTTGACATTTATAGGCACATATGGGCAATCTACTGTACACTATGGTGCGTAGGCCATCGCACAACCACCCACAACACCACTCGAAATTTAGATTCTCAGATTTGACTACCTTCCAGATGGATTGGAGACCTCATACTTCGTGACCAGACACTTTGGGGTGTGTTGTACGTGCCCGCCGGGTTGGATTTCATTGAGATTGACATTTACAGGCACATATGGGCAATCTACTGCACAGTATCGTGCGTAGCTCACAGTACTACCACCCACAGCACCACTCGAAATCTAGATTCTCAGATATGGATGCCTTCCAGATGGATTGGAGACCTCATACTTCGTGACCAGGTACTTTGGGGTGTGTTGTACGTGCCCGCCAGGTTGGATTTCACTGAGGTTGACATTTATAGGCACATTTTGACAATCTACTGTACAGAATTGTGCGTAGGTCATCGTACTGCCACCCACAGAACCACTCAAAATCTAGATTCTCAGATATGGATGCCTTCCAGATGGATTGGAGATCTCATACTTCGTGACCAGGTACTTTGGGGTGTGTTGTACGTGCCCGCCAGGTTGGATTTGATTGTGATTGACATTTTCTATGCACATTTTGAAAATCTACTGTACAGTTCGATGCGTAGCTCACAGTACTGTCACCCACAGCACTCGATATCTACAAACCCAGATTTGAATACCTTCCAGAAGGATCCTGGTCCTGGTAAGCTGGGAGTGTACCCAGTCAAACGCCCTTGATGCGCTCCAAGTGTTCAAATGCCATCATCTTGGGCCTTCTAATGCATACCTTGCCAATTCATGGCACACTGTGGACAGCATGAGACACTTCTGGAGCCTTGATGATGCAACAGACTACTTTACATCAGCATTGCATTACAGATTGTTATCTACAGGGAATGTAATGGCAAACTATACCATTGTGCTATGATGGGTTAGTCTATTCTTCATCCTGCACGCTGCCTCCCAGTTGGTTCATCACATGGGGAAGAATCTTGTCAACTTGTTTCTTTTTGCTCTTCTCAAGGGTAGATGGAATTGGTTTTGGGCAACTGTGAAGGAAGTGGCCGAGCTCGCCGCATCCTGGGCACAGTCGCACTCCTCTGGCAGTTGATGGATTGTCGCTGTTGGTAGTTTTCCGCTTCCGACCAGACTTCGCAGAAATCACCATGGGCACCACATTCTCTGCCACCAATTGTCTTCGTTCCACCCTTGCTCGTTGGATGGGCATCACCTTTTTTCCGTGTTGCTCCAACCATGTGGCAGTATGCCATTCCTTGCTGTACCAACCAACGTTCTTGTAGTGAAAGACACCTGGTGGTGCATTCCTGGGCTTGGCAGCATCTGTGCGGAACACTGCGAGGATGTGGAGACATGGTCTCTTGTACTCCAATGGAGCACCGCAGGTGCAAGTCATTGCAAAGTCCGATCTGAGAGTCACTTCCTCAGAAATGGTAGGGCTGTCATACCACATGACACTCGCTTTGATCTCCGAGTCATGTACACTGTCCACGAGCACGTTTAGTTTCCCGGATTTTTTGTTCAGCATTTCCATGTCAGACATGCAACGAGGAGTCAAGACATTTCCAGCGTTCCAGTGTTCTTCTGCCTTCATGGCTTTCTCCATGCGCTTGTCAGCCATGTACTTGATAACACCTGCCACCAGGGTGCAAAGTGGCTTGTCCCTGATGTGTTCGAGGGCTGCATTGGCCTGCTTGGAAGAATTAGATGTGACAATACCGAAGCGATGTTGATTGGGTTTGCGAAGCAACAAATGTGTCAGGCATTTATGTTGGCGTTGAATAAACCATTCGTGGAGTTTTGGATTCTGTGCCTGGACTTGGCTCAACTTCTGATCTGCATGATTCTCATTGCAGGCATACACAGCTGACTTGAGGAGCTTGTGCTGTCTTGAGGTCATTGTCAGTTGCTTGTTGGATGAAACATTCTTGTCCAAGATGTGGTACATGCAACGCGTGTGAGTGACGCCCCATCCTGCCAACATCGTTTGCACTTCGACGCTCTCAAGGCCCTTCGCACCATCGCTCATGAGCAGGCGCACCTTTGGAAAGCTGTTCCTCACATGATCGAGGAACCATTTCCAGTTGCTTGCTGTTTCAACAGGGAGAATGCCAAATGCAAGAATGACGAGTTGGCGTGAAGCGTCATAAGCGGTCAGGAGGCACATGTAACCCTTCACTGCAGATCGAAGGTGAGTGGCATCCACGCACACCATACCATCGAAATGAGAGAATGTCTTGATGCTTCCACCAGGTGCACAAAAGACGCGGCGCAATTGCATTCCATCGTCACCATTGATGTCACCTTGGACTGGACCAATGTCAACCTTGTACGCTCCTCCACTGTCTTTCTCAGCCACAGCACCGATGTAGGACCGAATCAATTTGCACTCGGCCAAGTGCTTCTCGATTGTAACTCCTTTGTCCCTGATGATATTGTAGAGCTGCCCTTTTTTTACTGTGATGGACAATTCGTTCTTGATCATGTTACCCAGTTGCTGGCGTCCGCCTGCAGCAGGAACTTGATACTTCCCAATGATGTCAGTCATCTTGTCCAAGATGGCAGTTTTGTAGCTTGCCTTGCGGGTACATGTGCCCTGACAAGTATGGCCAACGAAGTGCGTGATGCGGACCCCTTTGCCATTCTTCAAGAGACGAGCACGGCAGTCGAAGGGACAGTCAGTAGAAACAGAGCACACGAGCTTGATTGCATCGCCTGACCTCTTCTTTTGAATGTATCCGGCACCAACAGACAAGCTGTGCGACAATACAGCCGCACAAACATGAATGAAGTCCACTCCTTCCTTTTCCGCTCCCTTTGCAAGGGTGATGAACGATTTGCTGTTGCTGGACATGCTGGTTGTTGAACAGTTTGATGCGATTGTTGTGTTTGCTATGTTGGATGTAATTTATGTTATGGCTCGGCAGCCTGTTGTTTTGCATGCTCAGATGGATGCAGTGCATTTGTATGGAGCCACTCGATGATACATTTGGTCAGAGCACGATCCAAGGCACAAAGAATCGGAGCAAACGGATGGATGATGCGCATATCTACGACTAAAGTAGGCATTAATTCCCTTCACAGGACGTCATACATTCGGATGGACTATTTACTTGCATTCTATAATGAGTATGGCAATCATGTATGATGTGTATTGTGCTTTTTGTGCATGTTACAGGTAGTCTACATTTATGTGCTAACCTCGGATGTTGGCAAGAAATCTCTGTGTCCATGGGATGTCGCATCGACATTCGCACGTTTTGATACTTTAAGTAACACAAAACAGGCTGGTTGGTGGAAATCGGCACTCCAAAAGGGCTGGTTCGTGAATTTCCTCACAACTTTTACACTTGCGAAGAAATCACTTTATGAACAAATAAACTGCAATTTTTACGTGCAGTATCTCCGTTTGAGTATCTCGAGTTGACAAACTCCATTGTCACAACTGAACGACGATTCCGACCGATACCTTCATGATATCGTTGCGTTGGGACTATCGTATGCTCCGTATACGGAGCATACGATGGCGGGACCTGCAGTCCGTCCTGGGATGGTGGCAACATACGGGGCTTTCGACCAAGCCGCCCACATATTCATAAACTAGATAAAAATATAAGATGCGCTGTGGACGCCGATTTTGCTTTAATGTCTTATTTTAATTTTATGGACCTTCGTAGATTTACGGTCCACTTGGTCGAATACACACGCTGCTCCGTGATGGCAGGACGACATTTATTAGCTTTTCCGATGCAAACAACGCAATGTGCCCAGACACGTTCGGGAAAGGCCATTTTTTGACGGGTTGTGCACGGAATTTGACATTTCAGCGACTTCATTGTTTGACCTGTCCGAACACACTTTCTTAGCCAATAACCGTTATTAGACGTTGTCATTCAAATTCAAATTTGATCTCTCGTCACATGTCACAAATCTCCTCACATTTTGCCGCCAAATCGAATTTTGCTTCTCCGTGTTGGCGTGCGGTGCATGTGGCATGCTCATGCAGCGTCTGTATAGTCACCTTCTTGCCCTCCTGCTGCTCAGTTCACTTCCATCAATACTACTCATCTCCTTCCTCCCATCAGTATCAATCAACGTCATGCCCGTCTCTACCACGAAAGCTGCGTCGAAGGACGCCAATCCTTCTCCCTCCAAGAAGCAACGCTTGCCATCCTCTCCATCCGTGCGCCCGTTTCCATCGGATCCGATCGATTGCAAGGCACTGTTTGCGCCATCTACTGGTGAGAAGCTTCTGCCTCCATTGGGTATGGGTGGTAAGCAACACATTCCACCACCTACAACAAACAAGCTGTTGCCTCCTGCACTCAAAGGCGCGACCTTTGACAACGAGTGTGATGTTGAGATCCTCACCAACAACAAACAGGCTCGCACACTCAATGCAACCAACGAGAAGCTCTTCGTTTGCGTGCACATCACCACTGACAATGGCATGATTCTTGATACCTCCAAGGTCACTGTGCAGGCCTTTGGACATGGTGTCGATGCGAATACAAAGGTGCATGTCAATGTCTGCGTCTCGACTCTGGAATTCCTCCCCACACCCCTTTCCGCACCTGCCATCCAACCAGAAAAGAAAGGCAAGCGCATCCAACGTGGCGATGCTGGCGACTACGAAGCCTACTGCCCCAAGAGACACAACAGAACCAAGACCAGGAAATCAAGCGCAAGAAGGTTCGGATTCAAACCCAACAAGGAGAGGACTGATGCATTTGAAACCATGCGCGAGGTCTTGCAGGAGCTCGGAGTGAAGACCCTCGCTTCTGTTCTTGCTGACTTTCCTCGTTGCGGATTTGTATTGGGGCGCAACTCCGACAGGCAAGTGTGGAGCAAAGTGAAGAAGATCTTTGTGGTGGCCTCCAATGCGCTGTGGAAAGCGCTGATCCCAGCCACGACCTTGCCAGTTCCGCAGATGGAGCAAGTGGTGGCGTTCGTGTGCGCAGGAGTGGACTTGCCGCCAGTCAAACTAGCTCCCAACCTCTACACGATTTGCCTCGTCGGTGAGAAGAACATTGCACGCACAGCAAGGTGCATTCTCGCCATGTCTGCCTCGCCATGCCAGTGCACAAACCTCCTCACCTGATACAAGAGCAAACTTCCTGATGTTCAGCGTCTCGGCCTCTTGTCACAGCAATACACCATCACGCGGGGCCAGCTCCTCACTCTGCGCAACTACTACAAGCTGTTGAGCGAGGGCAATGTGCTTGGTGCTGCTGTCAACAACTATCACATCAGCGCATACAGCTTGGACTGCGTGGTGTCCTTCATCAGCAACACTACCACATACAAGGCAAGACTTTGTCACAACATCAAGTGGGGAGGGGTGATATTTGAAAATGTGCCAGTATTCAAATGTGGCAGGACGAGCATCGACGAGCTGTTCCAAATATACAAGACTACGACAAACAACCCAGTCGGTGAGCCAGCATTCCGACAAATGACAGGCCTGCTCATGCGCAGAGGCAAAGTGGTTACTGGTCTCTCCTCTTTTGAAAACTACTTCTGGATGGCAACCAAGATGCTGAAGGAGATGCTCGTGCTCTTGAATACCCTACTCGAGGATTCATTCAATGGTGATGACGGACATGACAACCTAACCGTGGAGTACATTCAAACCTGTGAGACATTGTTGCGCGATCTGGACCTTATGATCACATTCCTCAAGTGGGAGTATACCGCGTCGCACATGCAGATCAAGTGCGAAGAAGACCCGATGCATTGCGCTCATTTCGCCCTTTGCCACGATTGAAAAATTCGACAGGCTAAGTCTACACTCAGCACCAAACACACAACAGTGCCTGCCAACACCAACATGACATACATGGTCATCCATCCTTCCACAGCAACCACAGAGTGTGACGCCAACTCCCTTTCTCCCATCACTCACGATCAACAAGGCAAGGTATGCGACAGATGTGGAGAAGCGATGCGATTCATGGATGATCGCGTCACACCATTCATCGAGACGCTCAAGGCCAATCATCTATGCGACCACAAGGATGAACTATGCAGTATGCTGGAGGAAGTACTGGGCTTCAACAACGAGATCATTGCGTACGTGGCACACCAAGTGAGAGCAAAGGTCCAATTCGAGCAGATGAACACGTACAAGGCCAAGCTCAACAACAATGACAAGTGCGCCTATGTTGTCATCGACCATAAGCAGAAGATTCTGTTGACAGCGCAAGGAGAATCGCAGACAGAGCATTGAGGCAAGAAGGGCATGTCCCTCCTTGGTGTTATGATTGTCACCTGCAAAAATGACGAATTCACGTATCGCTTTGTTGACATAATTGTTCATGGCCGGCCAACCCAAGACACACTTCAAGTCCGTGGGCTTCTCAAAGTCATCCAGAAGAAGGTACGCGATCTCCTACCATCGGTCACAGAAATCATCCTGCAGTCAGACAACGCGGGCTGCTTCGCCAGCCATGAGCACATCGCGCTCGTCTCATCGCGGATCAACAAGAACGCGTCATGCAAAGGACTTCCCCAATTTGTCATTTGGATCTACACAGAAGCCCAAACAGGCAAAGAGCTAATCGACACTCACTTTGCTTACATCACTATCGTACTACAATCCTACATGCAAAGCAGCGGAAAAAATCAAACCAAACACGAAATCTTCAACGCGATGCGAATGGGAAATATCAGAGGTACTACTACTGTTTTGGTTGACGTGTCGGGTTTGGAAGGTTGCTGTGTGATGCACAAGACAAATCCGCGCAACAGGGTCCGCGCGAAGGGCATGAATGTACGATCAACGCATGAGGTGCAACACGGAAACGGCTATGCAGACTTACTTGCAGCTTCAAATGTCACTGATCCAGTGCGTGTGGAGGAAGCGGAATGGGAAGACTATGACATCATGAATTTCGAGGTTCCCATCATCAATGAACACCAATCGACGCAACAACCACTCACAGCAATATCACCGCGGAAGCAGAAAAATACCCTCAGGTTCGCGAAGAGTGACACCGAAAGCAAGGCGCTGACGTACCTCGAAGCGATCAACATGGCAGCCTTGGAGACACCTGACGTAAGTAGTGTACTGCAGGACACCACAGCAGCAACAGAACACCCACAATTGGCTGAGCCTGGTTGGGCTGCGAAAGCCGTACGATGTAACGAGCCCATTTGCCCATACCTGATGGAAGTGTTGGAGGAGGTGTGCAGAGTGGCACGCGCGGACCCCAAGAACAGACCGACCGAGTACGAGGCATTCAGGCGGTGCATGGAGACGACCGAAATGAAGACTGACTGGTATGCGTGGGTACACGTGAACCCAATGCGAGTGAAGCAATACATGTCCGCGTCGTACCAGCGCACGACACCGAAGGCCGCGAACACAAGTACCCCAAAAATCACGATATACAAAAAACGCGACAAACACAACAAACACAACGAACACAACGAACACCCCACCACCGACGAACACGAATAGCACCGACACAGAGATCGTGCCTGCACAACACACAACAGCAGATGAGGAGGAAATCGCGCTGCAACAAGAAGAAAACGAAGCATCGGAGCAAATTGCGTGCGAGACACAAATAATGAAGGAGAATACGGAATCTCCGGAGTTGGTGGAACAAAATGTGAGGCCACAATTGTTGCGGCGCGTCAGAGCTGCAATGGAGGCAAGTTATTACACATGTGAAACCTAATTAAGATGAAAAGGGGTAAAGATGCAGATTATGAGTCTTATCGATGTCGTACGAGTCTGTGCAACTGCTTCACTGCTGGATCGTCCGTGATTGGTGCGCGTGTTCACAGCGTAACGCCAATTCAACGGTTTCACACGTATCACGGTTTGGAGGGACTAAGAAAATAAATTAGCACTGCAATTGACATAGATAATTCTTCTTTTGGCGATACGAATCAAGGCACCAAGACACTGAATCTGGCCGTTGTGCGCTAGTCGTGTCTAGATGAGCGCGAAATCGATGGGTCCATAAAACTTAAAATAAGATATTAAAGCACAATCTGCGTCCACAATGCATCTTATATTTTTATCTAGTTTATGAATATGTGGGTGGCTTGGTCGAAAGCCCCGTATGTTGCCACCATCCCAGGACGGACTGCAGGTCCCGTCACTCAAGTGGGTCGTATTGTTGTCGCTCATATCCCTAATGAGATTTTGGGCCCCCGATGTGACAAATTTGGCACTTCACATTGATGTGACAAATTTGGATCGATGTGCCACATTTGTCACATCCTGTGTGTTCGCATCGGCCAGCTGAGGTGGTACTGATAAAGTTTTTTGACTTCCACACAGCGTTATCGCGGAGAGGCGCTTTTGTGTCCTCAAAACTCTTGATTGTTGTTTCTCCAGGATTGGCGTTTGTGCTTCTGTTGGTTTCCGACGACGGTGAGACTATTCGATGCTTCACGGAACTTGGTTCAGTGCTATTTCCAAGCGAAGTCTGTGATTTTCATCCAATCATTGTCTTTCAACAGTGTCTATGCACGAAGCGTTCCGGCTTGTTGATAATTAATTCATTTATGGGGTATGTCCTTAGGGTTCTGAATTCCTTATGTGGCCTTGTTTGCAGCGGAAATTGCCTGCGCCAGAAGGTTCCAGTTAAACAATGAGAGAAGCCACCACACTGGAGGACCATGTTGGTCTGGCATGCGATCTTTCCACCTACACGTGGAGGCCAACGTGCGCTGTTGATGCGAACCCAAAAGAAGTGACAAATTTGGCACATGTGCCAAATTTGTCAGCAAAAAACTCATTAGGGATATCAAGTACTACCACCAAAATACCAAGACATACGAAAAATTGAAAAAATTGTTTCAACAAAATCCCAACAAAACAAGGACAGAAGTGTCCCTTTGATGTGAACGGTGACACGGCGCCATCGCCACCAACTATGCCAACATCAACACCAGGAGTGGCATCGACACAGAAAATGGTATCGACACTGTCATTGAGTCCAACTATGCAGAGGCTTGCATTAACAAAAAGGTCCAACCCATGCTCTGTATAGTGCTTGGAACAACTACCTGCTGAACACATTCAGCCACGCTTCCGACTATACACATCCAAAGACGCACATCCAACAATGCAGTCTCCATCCGCTTTGTTGGAGGTGATGGCAACATCAAGATTGCCAGTTCTATTGCCTATCCGCTTTTTGTGTCGCCCCCATTTGGGGCCACAAGAGGCCACAAGGGGCTACAGGGTCGAAGTAGTCGAATCCTGGTACAACTCTACGGAGCCGCTACGAGGGAAACAGCACCAACTTGCAAAAAACCATCAACATCCGCACTCTTTTGCTCCGGATTAACATTCACTCAATCCTACCAACACCAAACTTTACCAGCTATCTGTCCTGCATCTGTTGCATCCCTCCCCGAAGTTTTGTGTTCACATCTCTTCTCCTCGTTGAGTTCTGCGACATCCAATATCGTCGGGTCCAGTCACTGGAAACCGGTGGCATCGCTTCTTCCTGCCGATCATCCCTCCCCCTGCGGCGTTTCACTTCCTGTCCTGCATTGCATTGGCTTTCGCATACAATCCATTGAACATAGAAAGAGTTGTGACACAGACTTCTTCACTCATCTTTCTTTAACTATCTGTCATGGTGTCTGGGTGTGTGGAACTACGCGACCTTGATCCTGCATGTTTCTCTGCATGGATTTCGAAACATCGTCGAAATATTCCGTCGTACTCCTTCATTTCGCAGCACCAAACAGTTTGGCCTGGAGACCCTGTTCGACAGTTCAGGCAATGGTACCTTGACGAGTTCGTGCACACACAGCATCTGCTTCGTTTCCCTCTCGTCATGAACCTGGCGATCCCCTGCTTCGTATGGTCAATCTTCCCGTTCCGGACTCTACCTGGGTGCTTTACCAAGTGGTGGCCATTGATCAAGTCTGCTCGGGGCCACTCAGCCACCTGTGTCGTCGCACGGGCCACCTGTGTTGTCGCATGGGCTGGACTGTCAGTTGTCAACAAAGACAAGGAGCCACCATTGCCACCGCATTGCACTTCCGATGGCTGGTTGCTTCTCATCCTGGCAAATGAGCTTGGTGGATCAGGGGCTTCGTTGTTGTGGAGCATGTCTTTGACCATCATGTTCACGAAATCCATGAGAGGCACATTCTTGTGTCGGTGCTTGCCCGCCAAGTGGCATCGGTATGCCCTCCATGCATCCACAACGGTTATCCCAAAGAGAGTCGTGACAAGCCTGAAGTATCTGTCGCGTGTGGGCCAAGTTCTCTCCAGACCGAGGATGTCCTGTCGAGCCTGGTTGTGGACATCGACCTTGTTGCAGCTTTCGAAGTACTTCGAAGCGACACTCGGCCAATCCACTTTCTTTGTCATGGGGCACCCATCGTCCAAGATCCACTTCGACAAATACGGCACCCCGCAGCCTGCATGCCCAGCTCCCGCGGAAAAGACGAAGCAGAGTACCTTAGCCTTGCAGTACTTGTACCCCAGTGCGTAGTACTTGTGGCCGCTGCACTTGCTTTCCATCAGCAGCTGGCTTCTGGATGGCCACACCTTCATTGTGGTCTCCAGGGACACGCGGCAAAATGTCGAGTATGACCCCAAAACCTCATGACTTAAATACGAACGACAGTTTCAGTGATGTTTGATATTTATTTGGTCATCACGTCTAAATTGATAGTATCATGCTGCCATGTGTCATTGTCGGGAATGTCGGGAATGTCGGGAGTTTTGTCGGGAATGTCGGGTGTCTTGTCGGGAATGTCGGGTGCTTTGTCGGGAATGTCGGGTGTGTTGTCGGGAATGTCGGGTGCGTTGTCGGGAATGTCGGGAATGTCAGGATTCTCTCCGACACACACCCGCAGCTGATTCAGCACAGCCCCTGGCGACGGACAGACGAAAGAATGAAGAAAACAAAAACGTGCGTCGTGGTAACAACAGACACAGTCACACAGAGTGCGAAACCGACACGCTTGCGCTCATTTTGTGGATGTGCACTTGACTCAATGAGAGAGAGTAGAGTAGGGTTGATTACATTAATAAGTAATGGTGCTATCCATTTAATTCACAACTACTACTGCTGATCAACTATACATTGAATATTGCAGACCCGTTGTCCATCTGATATTGAACAATCACACAAACCGCGACCATCACATGTTCATGCAGCTCGCTTCCGTGTCGGAATGTATGGCCAAGACTGTTGAAGAACTTCAACCGTCCATTGAACGTCTCATGACGACAACGAGCTCTGCTTTTGAATTTGGCAAGCTCTTTGCAGTCCATTTTGTCCGGGAGAGAAAGGAGCTTGCGTTCTTGTGGTCTGCTGGTGGCATACCCTCTGTCGGCAATCGCGAGTTTGCCTGGCTTCAGCTTGTGCATCAGACCACTCCGGAAAATTGTCATGTCGTGTTCGCCGCCTCGGTGTGGCCCACTGATCCACACGCACTTTGCTCCAAAAACCGACATCGCGAGTTCGTACTTCACTGCTCCGTGGTTGAATTTTTGGGAACAGTACTTGCGGTCGATGGGGAGCGTTGGGTGCTTTTTCTCCCAAGTGCGAAAATCTGTTCCATCCACAGTGATGGCGAACACTGGCGAATTGTCCGCGCCGAGTGCTGGGTCCCAGACAATTTTTTTGGACTTCAGCGAGGCGATGCGGCGAATCCATTTCCACAATGACTCTCCACGGCAGTATCGTTCACACACACCAAAACGCGATGCCAGGATGCTCGCGTTCTTTGGGTATGTCCAAAGGAAGTGGTGTGCCATCATGAAGAGCTTGAATCCTGAGGGTGACTTCTCTTTGGCTGAGAGCTTGGCACCATCGAATGAGTCTGAATTCATGTCAAACCACATTTCTGACAGGTCCAGTGGTGAAGACCCGTAGTGTTGACGGAATGCTTTTGTGCGTTGGTCGATGGATGCGGCGCTCTGAAATTGTTGGCCAGTGTACTGGAGACCAATGGTCATGACGTCGGTGGTGGTCAGTAACATGATGTGAGTGTTGCTTCTCAACTGTTGATTTGTGAGTGTGGTTGATCAACATCGGCTGCAGCAAATCAAGCCAATTCCTGTTGTGTTCCATCGCTTGCTTGTTCTTGGAACTGGTCGCAGTAGTGCAGCAGCAGTCGCCATTCGAATGACACCGGCAGTAGCAACAGTACCATCAGTAACAGTAGCAACAGCAGTAGCTGTTGCAGCGATAGAAACAGTAGCCACAGTCGGACTAGCGACATAGTACCAGTCCTTGCAACCGTATTCAGAATTGCAGTTGGAACCATCACGATGGCAGCCATAGTAACAACAAGAGTAGTAGTCGTTGTCATAGTTGTTGAGTTCTTCTCGTTCTACAGTAGACCCGCTTGGCCGTTAGTTGGCGACGATTTAGTCATCACACACAAGTACACACACAAGGCCATGTGTTGCTGCTATCGATTGCTAGTATGTGAGTATCGCCAATCACGTTGCCAGGACTGATCCGTCTTGACAAGAACAAGAGCTCGCAGCGACGCGACTCAGCTCGACGAAATGCAGCAGACCACAGCTGGTACTCTCATCCAACAACCGCGAGTCACTCTATACTGGTATTGCTTCCCCATAGTATCACATACCCAACCATGAGCAAGGTGACAGCAGCGAAAACGGAGACCAAGCTTGGCAGGGAGGTGCGCTTCTGCGCAGGAAAGTACCAAGGAAAGGTTGGATGGCTCGACGCATCCAAAGAGCCAACACCAAAGAAAGTGTACGTGTTTGTGGACTTGGGCCAAGGAAAACACAAGCACACCATTGTCAGCCAGACGAGCGTCGCACCATGCCACACCAAGCCTGAAACATACGGCGAGGCAATTTTCCAACAGCACGAGGACATCGAGAGAGCAGCTGACCACTTGGTGAAAATGCTTGCAGAGTGTTCGATCAGTGGATTTACCGAAGACGTCGGCACCATCCTGACCGCCAAGATGACGGCTGCTCACAGTCGTCAAGAGAGTCTCGGCAGCAAGGCGAAATGGAGAAAGGTCCACTTTGAGAAGTGAATCAGAGAACACAACGAACTTGCGCGATCGTTGCGAATCAACAAACAGATGGAAAGACAACCAGCAACACTCAACAAGGCACAAGTAACCTCAATTAGTCTTATTATCAATTAACCACAACAAACAGAATGCAATCAAGCGCCCGTCTTCTTCTTCTTGCTCTTCTTCTTCTTGAAGAGCCCACCAGCGGTCGTTTTAGTCTTGTCCTTGGTGTTGCGAACGCCACCATCCAAACCAATTCTCCAATAAATGATCAACCCAGTCAGCACACTGCCGTCATCAAATCCGAACTCGTTCGCATCTGCTTCGAGTGGGATGTGGTCTTCTTTGAGCGTCGCGTTGTTGTTGGAGAACACAGTGTTGTCAAGACGGACAACATCTGGAAAAACCAACCAATAGAAACAAGTGCTGCGTCCCTGCGCTTCGTCGATTGCGACTTGTGTGGACTGGTGGGCGAGCTTGGTGGCACCGCACTCCAGGTCTTCGTGGTACCGCTCACGATCACGGGTCCAGAAGTCAACAGAAGGGCCCTCAATTTGGATGACACGGCCTGCCAACTCTGTTTTGGTTGCTGGGATTGTTGCTTTCCATTCATTGAAGTCTGGTGGCGGGATGGATTTGGAAATATGGAAAGCGTTCAACGTGTGATCATTGTGGTTGATGCCAGACACGTGTTGCACGTTGAACTCACGGTTGCGCTCAGGATGGTCCACACTGACCATCGTGATGAATGGGCGATTGCGTGTTCCTTGCTGCTCTTGAACGAGCGTTTCAAGCGATTCGAGACTTGCCGCGGATGGGAAGATGCTGGCAGTGTCCACAGCACCAGGTGGCGTGAACAGAGCTCTTGCGGTCATTGTAGTGTATGGGCGAAGTAGAGGTGATTGAAGAGAATTGTCGCAAGAATGTTGGGGGCGAGAGAAGCTGGGAGTCGCTCTTGTGGATGGTGGCGAAGTTACCCGTAGACGGCTAAATGCGGAGGTGAGGTCGTCTTCATCTGTGTTTTGTATGATGGCAGCAGCGGCGGCAACAGCGGTGGCGGTAGCGGCTGAGGAGGTTGTCGCTGGTGTTGCAGTAGTCGCTGGTGTTGCAGTAGTCGCTGGTGTTGCAGTAGTCGCTGTCACCGGAGTGCGGATCTTGGTCTTGCTGGTTGGATCGATTCCAAGCCTCACCAACAGCTTCTCGTATCCTTTCGGGGTGAGCCTCTGGATGTCGGAGAAGCGTTTCTGGACTGCTCTGCGCTTGGTTGTCCCAGACAGCCCGTACACGGTTGGGTTAGAGTTGCAAACTTCTCGTAGGTTGATCAGGTTGAGAGGGATCGGGGAGTTCTGGATCTCCTGAAGCAAAAGTTTGAGCACAGCATCTTCGACAACAGGGAGTGTCATGTTTGGTGCTACATGTATTACTAGATGCAACATGCAATTTGTGCGATGTCTGGTTGCAAAATGGTCGAGCTGCAGCCTAGATGCATGTCAAAGTTGACGCTCATCACCTCCGTGACATCGTCATTGCTTTCGCAAAAGCTACGACAAAGCATTGCTTCAAGACCTGCCTCAGCATTGCTCCATAGAACTTTCTTACATAGACAAGACAACAACAAACCACATAGCATTGGATCGGCACTATGGACAAAGACAATTCAAGAAACTTCGTG